>JAGSMU010000015.1:8654000-9979500 GCA_029286865.1 Teinopalpus imperialis
TACAATTCATGAAAATATTATATATTAACTAAACATTCGACCGAGATAACATGCAACGTTGGTCACTATTGACAGGTTATTAATTAGTCTTGGAAATTATATTAAAATTTCCATTGCCGCAAACATAGATGCACTCACTGGTCATCTCCCCTAATCCAATGTAATGAATGTGCGTGTAATTTTCATTTCATTTTAATAAAATCGGTGGAAATTTCAGACGCGGTGTCATGAGGGGTGGTCATCCAGACCCTAAAACAAATATTTTCTGATACGCAAATATTGTTCTTCAAGTGGAAATCTAGTACTACACTGCATCATACATCAAACTAAACAACTTTATATTGTACTATCATAAAAAATATTGTTGTTTCTTAATATAAATTATAATTTCGTCATCATAAAATAAGCTACAATATCAGCAGTTGTTATTTTATAGTCGTAGCTTTTAAGCCACGTCGCCTACAAAATGTACAGGAAAACCTTTTAGCAGTAATTCTTGCTATCACAAAGCATGGCTCGGCCTACGCATAAAGTATATTTACCGTGAAATTCCTCAAATGCGGGATATAATATATTACTAACCTACATTCGTAAATTGTTAATAACCTGTTTAAATAGTGATATAAATCAAATGCTTTTGTGAAACATGTGTATCAGTTTAACGGTGTTAATACAATGGTAGATAATTATTAAGTTTTTTGATCAGCTAGTCAGGATTTCGATTAGTGAATCAATTTTGTACTCTTAACGTAAACCTTTGATGCGTATGAAAGGGTCTCGCTTAGGATAACACTTCTTTTGTTCGCAAGTCGTCGTTCGAAAATTGAAAATTTGTGCCGGGGAATTTTAATTAAAAGTAAGTTTTTGAAAGAAACACCTCCGGTGCTCTGCCTATATATTTGGAAATAAAGTGGTTCTCGCCTTCTCAGTACATATTCGAACAGACTCCCTACACACTGTCTATATACTCTATCACACCTAACTTTGGGGCAAAATATCCTCTAGATTTTGGTAGTAAGACCGTTGCCAGAACTTAGGTCTACTTAGGTCTACACCAGCATTTAGCTCCACTTACTTAGGTGTTCAGTGACGATGGTTCAGAGATATAGCTCTTACGGGCCAAGCCGAGGTACAAGTCTGATATTTACTGAAGACGTTAACGGGTGTTGGTTGATAGTCACTCATCTAATCAGTGAGCAAATTATAAGGCAAGGCCGGTGATTACGCCAAAGCTGTAGTCAGTGCATATCCAAAGAAAGTGCTCTTGTCACCTTAAAGACGGTATGCATCGACCATTTATAAGAACAGGAATTAAAGTAAGTCCTTCAAACTTGTATAAACATATATCAATGGTAACGAGTCAACTTTTGAGACTAAAACTAAATATTGCTGTTTAATATTTTATATAGTATTAATGGAACTGCCTGATAATGAAAAAACCAGATTATTAATTGGCTATTATCTTTTCTGACTGTAAAACGATCTACCCTTTTTCGTCTATTACACGTCATGTCAGAATCGACAGTGACATGCAATTTGAAAACAATGGACGGTGCGGCTCAATGTCCACTACATTACTACAATAGAGAACTCTAAATGTCTTGGAATCAGCACAAAATTTAATTATAAAGAAAATCAAAATAGAAGTAATAGTTGATTCTTGCCTTGCAACTTAGGGAAATCGGAAGACAACTTTTACTCCTCCTCTAAATAAATGTAAACGGTACACGTATATAAATACTTGGTGTGGCCAGGTATCACTTAGATATACACAGTTTGACTTGATGATTTCTTGATAACTCGATATCGATCACGGCGATCTCATTTACTTATTAGGAGATAAAATTAACCACGCTATATATATTAAAATTTCCATTGCCGCAAACATAGATGCACTCACTGGTCATCTCCCCTAATCCAATGTAATGAATGTGCGTGTAATTTTCATTTCATTTTAATAAAATCGGTGGAAATTTCAGACGCGGTGTCATGAGGGGTGGAATATACTAGTACGTACATCCAGACCCTAAAACAAATATTTTCTGATACGCAAATATTGTTCTTCAAGTGGAAATCTAGGACTACACTACATCATACATCATACTAAACAACTTTATATTGTATTATCATAAAAAATATTGTTGTTTCTTAATATAAATTATAATTTCGTCATCATAAAAATATTGTTGTTTCTTAATATAAATTATAATTTCGTCATCATAAAATAAGCTACAATATCAGCAGTTGTTATTTTATAGTCGTAGCTTTTAAGCCACGTCGCCTACAAAATGTACAGGAAAACCTTTTAGCAGTAATTCTTGCTATCACAAAGCATGGCTCGGCCTACGCATAAAGTATATTTACCGTGAAATTCCTCAAATGCGGGATATAATACTTTACTAACCTACATTCGTAAATTATTAATAACCTGTTTAAATAGTGATATAAATCAAATGCTTTTGTGAAACATGTGTATCAGTTTAACGGTGTTAATACAATGGTAGATAATTATTAAGTTTTTTGATCAGGTAGTCAGGATTTCGATTAGTGAATCAATTTTGTACTCTTAACGTAAACCTTTGATGCGTATGAAAGGGTCTCGCTTAGGATAACACTTCTTTTGTTCGCAAGTCGTCGTTCGAAAATTGAAAATTTGTGCCGGGGAATTTTAATTAAAAGTAAGAGGACATGCCTGCTCTAAACGACATGGCGACATTGAGTCTCTTAAAAAATCTTTGGAACAAGCAGTGGTGAAATTTCCCTTGGAAACAGTGCGTAAATCCATAGATTCGTGGCCAAACAGATAAAGCCCGTCCTACGGAAATCCTTAGGGTTGATAATAAAACTACTACGGCTACTTGAGATGCCGTACTATAAAATGTGTTTTGATAACAAGCTCATAGCTAGACTCTAAGTTTATTATATGGTAGATAATGTATACAAAATGTATTAATTCAAAACATACGTAGACGAGTCTCCAAATATAAAATAAAATACATTCGTCAGCATATCAGTGACATGAATGCTCCTAGTAACATGTAGAAAAATATGAAACAATTTGTTGATAAATGTTAAGAGTAAGTTAAAACCTAGGCATGAATAAGTACTTATTTTAGGAAGAAAATATTTGACATTTATATATTATATTGTAATAAGACATTATACAATAATAAAACCCTATTGTTAATAATCAATAACATTAAAATGATTTAAAGAAATGCCGTAATTTGATTTAATAAAACTCCTGTTTTTTCTACAGTATCGTTAATTAAGCTTACTTATTTAAAATCATTTACCAAACATAATTTAATTAAAACAACATACTACATTGGTTCAATTATAATATCGTTTTAATTTCGTTGATTTAGCATGTAACCTTTAATTATACGAATAATTAATTTCATTTAACAAATTTATTGCCTTGGATAATTATTTGGATAATATTGTTACTTTTATTGGTTTACCTAAAATAAAACAAAAAAAAATCCTTATTTAATTATTCCCTATCGTTCCCTTTTATTTTATTTAAAATATTATTTCCGTAGGCAAATGTTAATTAATGTACTTTATAACTAAACTGGTAATCAGAATAAATTATTTTCAGTTGAGTTTTTTATTTATATAATATATATAGAAAATCAATATATTTGTAATCTCTGTTATTTGACTTATTGACCTTCCTTGTGAAACGGAAGGGGTGTTGGTGAGCGGTACTAAATAAGACACAATGTTTTCTATTTTGAAAATATATTATTATTTGTAAAAGGGACCTTATTTGAATACCTTAGTTTTTCTATGGTTTTCCATATTAATATATTAATTAAATATTTATTTAATGCGTTACAATGCTATGATACAAGCGTGTGATCCATTCAAGATACGAGCGATAGTTAACTTGTTATAATTAAGAAATTCTTATTTACAACTCAGTGTTTCTATGATTTCATTAGTGTTGAATATGAGTGGTTTACTAGATAAGGATTTTTTTTCTTAACAAACAAGCTGCCCTTATCACTAACAAGATATCTGAATTCTTTAATTTACCCGATACGAAACACACCAACGATATGCACCGCAATAACTATGCTCAATCAAAAACAGAACCAACTTGAAACAAACTACAAAAATGTTGAAAAATGTAATGAAAATATACATAAGTGTTTATTTTTTCTTTAGAAGAGAGGGCAACGAGAGTTAACGGCTCATCTGATTTTAAGTGATCATATAGACATTCTCAATACTAAACTAATTAATGTGTTGTTCTGTGATACGTTTGTTTCTAGCTGCAGAATGAATGGGTCAGTTCGACCGAGGTAGGACCACGCCCTCACAGAAAATCAGCGTAAAGTTAAGTTAAACATGGAAGAACCAAAGATCATGTCTAATGTCCATGTCTAGCTATACTTGTGCACTGTGCTCGAAGTTCTTGACGAGTATATACAATATTTAACAAGTAGACAAATAGTCCAGCTATTTGAACAACTCAAAGTGCGGACTTTGCGGGCGGCCGTGCTAGTTACCAGACCAGAATGCGTAGCACCCACGCAAAAAAAAAGGTCAAATAGTCCGTTAACGTAAGTTCAACTTAACGTAGATCTCAATTGACGGACTTCACAACTTGTCCAACATGTCTGTAATGTCTCTAACTGTGCGTGTTGCCAGTATTAACTTAATATAGAAACGTGGTTTTTCACTGCTGGCCGTATAAGATAGCTTAGAGTCTTACCCTGATTGATAGAATGCAGTGTAGGCATCCGCATTAGAACGTGGACGAGTGACATATGTAAAAAAGATTAGCAAGCTGAAGTTGCAATAGGCTGGCCGTATAGTTGGAAGAATCGATGACCGACAGTGAAGAAAGATTCTGGAGTGGCGACCTCGGACTGGCACTGACAGTGTAGAATTACCCCTCACTACATGGAGCGACGACCTACGCAAGTTTGATGGAAATCAATGAATGCAGGTGGTTCAGGTTCGTGGCAATGGAGAGGGAGGCATATGATCAGCAACGGAGTATGAACAGGCTGTGATGATGATGATGATGAGAGTGACAATCGAGCGCACGGTTCAGCCGATGGTAAGTGATAACTACGGTCCATGACACCTTCATCCATCCTCAACAAAGATGGATTCAACATGCACGTGCGTTGTCAATTGCGAGGACTGAGATTGAATGCTTCGTTACTAGCAATCGACTCTAGAAACTAGCTGCACCGTGTTTCTACCACTATGACCTAAGATATTAAAATGCAGTCTTTGAGTTTAATTAATATATTATATATATATATATAAAATATTATTATTAAACTATTTTATTTTTAAATCTTAAATTATATATTAAACTCAAAGGCTGCATTCTAATATCTTATGTCACAGTAGTAGAACCACGGTGCAGCTAGTTTCTAGTACCAACGTATATGTAGGATCAAGGGACCCAATTACTGATTCCTGCGGCCCATGACATTTACATTCATCCTTGAAAAGCAATTATTATACAGATGCGTTGTCACCCATGAGGAATGAGATGGAATGCCTCGTCACCAGTAATAATGGTCTCCGAATCCCTACACTCACCAGACAAAACACATCAAAAACGCATATGCTGCTATTTTACGCTGGTTTTCTGTAAAGGCGTGGTGCCCAGTCAGGCTGACCAATTAATTCTGCAGCTAGAAACAAACTGCAGTGTATCTCTACCACTTTTAATATACCATTTCAACTAGAGACACACAAGTTTAAATCCTAAATAATAAAAATTAAGCAATAAAGCAAATGAGATTCTCTGAGCAGAGTGTTACGCTAAATTTCTCATTTTCTCGCAAAAAAAATCATAAATAGCTGCAGATCGGTGTTGAAATAATTACACAAAAATGCAATCAGAAGCTCAAAAATGGCCACTACATTATACTCGTACATTTTTCATATATATTTTGAAATGTCTGACCTTGTGCTAGTTTCTTAATGCTAAAACCCTAATTTAAAAACGTTTATTAGCAACTATAATAGGTTGATTTATGTGTGCAGTAAAAACAGAAAAGTATGATAGAGTGATAGAAGTGTAACTTTTTGACGGTAAACTACCTTGACTTATAAGTATACTAGTAAAAAAATAGTAAGGAAATACGATAAAAGGTAAGAGGAGAACAAAAACGCCCAAATGTACAAATGTACAAATATAGCATAGTTCTCTCTTTATCTATCTCGGACCAAATAAAAATACCTATGTTGCGTCCTTTTTGTGTCACAAATGTTTCATGCAACGTTGCACCCAAATTTTATGCTCATCGTACACAAAAAAAATCTCTTCAATAAATGTTCATGGCACACATTGTTCGAACTTTGACTCCATTAGATTGAATTGATCCTATTAAAAGCGAACGGGTGAAAGTATTTCTTTAAGTAATTAAAGTGAAAGAGGCGAAACTCTCAAATACAATTTTAGTTCAATACACATTCGCATAAAACTTTGCTGCTTGCAACGAAATTGTGTGGCCATGAGATATTACCCAGTGATCAAGGATTCAGATAGTTAAAATTGTTATTTTGAATATCTGTAAAATTGAGATATCAGGATACATAAATAGAAGAGATTTTTTAATTATATATTTATAATAAACAACGAGACGAAAAGGAGAAAGACTATGGAAAATGATACTTTTATTATATACGTAATTTTTTTAATTTCCTTACTATCCTAGTTTTTTAACAATATCTATAACGTAACTTTAAATTCTCTATCTATTTGTATCGCTCTAAGCTTCAGTGGCTTCCTATGCGTCAAAAGCGTAGCTCCAGAACTCTACAAGTCCTATACTCAATTTTTTATTCCACATTTTATTTTAAGAATTCTTTTCATCTATATACTGCTCGTATCAGAGTATCTTGTCATTTATTCGTGTAGATTCGTATGTCACAGCACAACACTGGTTTCTTTAATTCTTCTTTTACTGTTCAGGCTATACAGATTCGAAACATAAGCCGCAACATAAGCCGCCTGAATACATTAAGCCAGCACATATAATTTTTTTTTTTAAAAGACTGATGATTTCGATTAACTAGGAAGATTTCCCTTTACGACGATTATCTTAGGTAGGTATCTGTAGGGACACGTACCCGTTGTTAAAATTGAAAATTAAATTAAATTATATATATATATATATATATATATATATATATAAAGGTATGAAATCCGGTATAATGCAGTGGCGCCGCGACACATTCTCTGAAAAGAAGGGAGCAGGCGGCTAATTTTATACAATTGGCTAATCGGCATTCGCTACTTTAATGGCTCAACGCTATGTTAATTTGCGAGGTAGAATGCAAACTGTAGCGTGCCTGTGCTAACATAATTAGCAAGAGCAAACTTACGGCTGACCACTAGCCGGAGCGACTTATTATTAGTGTTAAAATTATTATTAGTTTCTATTTAGAAAGTTACTCATTATTTGTTAGTTTCCTTTTGTATATTAGTGGTCTAGTCTATGCCTGTATTGTTGTATGACGAGTTATAATAGTATTACCTGTGTTTATGTAAAAAATATTTCCGCAACTATAATATATCCTGCGTAAGTTGAGATTCTTGTAGTTCTTGCAATGCTAAAAAATGACAAATAATAAATGAAAATAAATTTTGAATTATTGACGCCTAAATCCTATATAGCAGAAAAATAAGAGACTCCGGTCAAATATTCATAAAAAAAAGTGGTGCAGATTACGATTATTTATTCTATTCTATAAAAGTCCGACTGGGAAACGAAACTCATTTTCGTTTGATTTTGCAATAAGAATACAACTTAGTTCCTTTCTAAATATTGACATATTCTGTTACCGGCATTGCGCATGTCAGACGGAGTCTGGCAAATAACCTCATTATCAGTGACCGCCACTCACGTTAAGTTAATTTAATAGTACTTATTTTATTATTTTTGTTACTTAAAATATGAAAGTTGTCAGTCGATCTTATTTGCTTGTAGAGATTGCGATAGTGACGTAGCTTAGCGTAATTAACAATATACCCTTTATTACTTCACCAGCCAATAGGATAGTTGCTTCTAAGCATCTAATTCTGTAAAGTAATTTCAAATAAGGAAAAGGCAAATTTTTAACAAAATATTTTTATTTAATCAAACCAATCAATTATTTAATGTGATGCCCATTATTTTTAAAACACATCTGGATTCAACGATTGTGCCTTTTTATAATTTTACATTTTTATCTCTTCACGATTAAAAAATATAAAAATTTAAATTAGGACGTGAAAACGAATTGGCGCCAATAACTGGCGCGTAGTCTGAATGCATTTTTCATTTCTATCTCCTCTGAAACTAATCATTCGATTTTAATGGAACGTAACCGGACAATCTACGAAGTGAATTCCGCATAAATTCATTTTCATGGCGCGCAACACAAATAATTAGATCTTCATATACACAGTTCATGTGTGTGTAAATTGAGAATTATTTCGCACGCACCTTTGTGTCTCACCAATCGTGAGGTGATGTTAAATATTTTCGCCATTCCTAATAATTTATCTAAAAAAATCAATATGTTATCTCTAGGAAATAATTTCAGTAATTGCGTCATATGTAACGTGAACCTTTTGAGTCTCATAACGACCGTGAAACCATTTCACAAATTGAACATGTAATTTTCACATTAATCGCGCAACGTAATGTTACTATTCCTAAAAAATTAGACCATCTCTGTGGTTTCTTTTTCTTTATATCTTATACTTAACTTTGTCTTAGAAAACCAACGTAACTAAATTTGATAAGGGTGTTTTTATTTCATGTTATATCTTAGAAAAATAATATACAAACGAGCAAAAAAATCGACTGAAGCCACGTAATGGTTGAGGAAAAAGTTTTTGCGTATTTTATATGATCTGATGACGTCGACTTTACAGGATATTATAGTGCCATAAGCGTGAACACAGAGTCTCTCACTCTTCGTCTTCTTCCGTAGTCCGTTGAAATACATCTACAATGATAACAGAGGATAATTCACATTCAACATCACACACTGACTCGATAAACAACAATTAGTGATATGTAAATATTGTAGCTTGCTTGAGAGTCGAACCCTTGACCCTGGATACAGCAGCTGGACACTAACAGGATGCAGCAGATACTAACCTGTGCTATACAAAGACATAATAATGATGTCACAGATAAATAAAACCAATATAGCCGTAAATTTTAGATACAGTACTTTTGTAGGATTCTCCTTGAATTATTTTTTATTATCTTGCAGTCTAGCTCAAAGCGCAAAGATTCTGATGGTTCTTGCTATCCTATTCACATACAGCCTTCAGTTCTACGTGCCTATGGTGATGATCTGGCGGTAGATACATCACAAGATCTCCGTGAGGTATCACACAACATCAGTCAGATATCAATTCGCACAACTGCTGTTGTCGGTTCGGGTGAGTAAAATATTTGAATAAGATAAATAGGTATTTTTATATATCTATTACAAGATACTATTTATCGTAATTTATTTAATTTTGACTATAAAATATATGTGCCATTTTGTTTGATAACTTGTTCCCATTTTGTAGGTAGTGACATAATCCCATCGCTGTAAAAATTTCGGGACTTCTGATCAAAAAACTGCAACAAGTAGTTTTGACAGTCCCCTCTTGACGTCAACCTAACACTACGTAAAGAATTCTGAAGAGATCGAAACAGTAAAAATCTGAGGTTGCAAGGGGAGGACTATATGGTGGATGCATAACTACGACTATGTGGCTAAAGATGTTAAATGAAAAACCACAACCTTTCTGTTGATCAACTCCGGCCGTTTTTTCTCCATTTATTCCTTCAGTCGTATCAGCTGTTGGCAGTTGAGATCCGAATAGTTACTTTTTTAGGGCGGTAAAAGCTCATAATGAACGATGCCCTTCCCATCCCACCTCACACACATCATCGCATTAATGCGAGTAAATCCAAGTATCGCTATAGTCTGTGGAGCTAGACTGCCCTTTAACCATGATCTTTTCGTCGTAAGTATCGATCGTAAGTAATAAACTTTTCATCATCAGTGATGAAACTTTTCAAAAATGGTTCAGTTTTCTTTATCTGTAATCGATCGGCCAGAGTGAGCTTCATCTTTGACCCGGACTGAAAACGCTTGAACCAATTTTGGGCTACTCTTACTAAGTTCATAAACGTCAAAAAATCGCTTTTTTGTAATAAAACTTCAAATGTATCGAATTTCATCGTTACATACACTCATTTTGACGAACGGAAAAACAATAGAAAAATGGAGGTAAATCTATCTGTTTTTAAAATGGCATCAATTTAATGGTATCAAAACCATCCAGATAAAATAGTACAACCAACTGTAACTTTTTATTTATAAAATACGAAAAATCTGTTTCAACGACCCGACCTATTATTTTGTTTACATCCATTTATTAAAAAGACCGCGATTGAATAACATTTATTTGGACACACCAAATTTACGATAGCTTCTCTAAAACACTGAAAGCAACATGAAGAATTAAACCACGCTACCACGCTATTCATATCACTGTAAAGTTGAAACACGTGGGTTTAAAATGGTTTTTAAATTATGTAATATTTTGAGTTAATTATAATTACAGACTTGTGGTCGTGCGTTCCTTGACTAAGTTTTTTTGCTCGTAGTTGTTAATATAAATTACTGTTTATAAGTTAATATAATATCATGACGTTTCTTTTTTTTAACCACAGGTATAATAGAAATAATTACCAATAATAGATTTTATAAATGACTTTTATTATACACATTAACACACTGTATTTCTGACGAAAAAAGCATTTAGTTACGTTATCAACGGCATAGTATCTAGATCGGGTTATGGAATCGATTTTCAGCAAGGAACAATATTTTATACACGTTGGTTTTCCGGTCTAAGTGAGTTTAATTATCATTGACAATGTATTTATTAATTTATTAACGTAGATGTGGAGAATTATTATAACATAGGCTAAGTCGCTGTAATTGCTGTGATAAATTGCATTCATCTGTGTACTTCGAAGTGTTTTAAAAGTTTTCAGGTAGGCTACGAACATCGACAACGAACTTATTACCGGCGAAGAGATTTTACATATCCTCTGACAATCTATTTATTAATTTATTAACGTAGATGTGGAGAATTATCATAACATAGGCTAAGTCGCTGTAATTGCTGTGATAAATTGCATTCATCTGTGTACTTCGAAGTGTTTTTAAAGTTTTCAGGTAGGCTACGAACATCGACAACGAACTTATTACTGGCGAAGAGATTTTACATATCCTCTGACAATCTATTTATTAATTTATTAACGTAGATGTGGAGAATTATCATAACATAGGCTAAGTCGCTGTAATTGCTGTGGTAAATTGCATTCATCTGAGTACTTCGAAGTGTTTTAAAAGTTTTCAGGTAGGCTACGAACATTGACAACGAACTTTTTACTGGCGAAGAGATATTACAAATCCTCTGAGAATGTATTTATTAATTTATTAACGTAGATGTGGAGAATTATCATAACATAGGCTAAGTCGCTGTAATTGCTGTGGTAAATTGCATTCATCTGTGTACTTCGAAGTGTTTTAAAAGTTTTCAGGTAGGCTACGAACATCGACAACGAACTTTTTACTGGCGAAGAGATTTTACATATCTTCTGACAATGTATTTATTAATTTATTAACGTAGATATGGAGAATTATCATAACATAGGCTAAGTCGCTGTAATTGCTGTGGTAAATTGCATTCATCTGTGTACTTCGAAGTGTTTTAAAAGTTTTCAGGTAGGCTACGAACATTGACAACGAACTTTTACTGGCGAAGAGATTTTACATATCCTCTGACAATCTATTTATTAATTTATTAACGTAGATGTGGAGAATTATTATAACATAGGCTAAGTCGCTGTAATTGCTGTGGTAAATTGCATTCATCTGTGTACTTCGAAGTGTTTTAAAAGTTTTCAGGTAGGCTACGAACATCGACAACGAACTTTTTACTGGCGAAGAGATTTTACATATCTTCTGACAATGTATTTATTAATTTATTAACGTAGATATGGAGAATTATCATAACATAGGCTAAGTCGCTGTAATTGCTGTGGTAAATTGCATTCATCTGTGTACTTCGAAGTGTTTTAAAAGTTTTCAGGTAGGCTACGAACATTGACAACGAACTTTTACTGGCGAAGAGATTTTACATATCTTCTGACAATGTATTTATTAATTTATTAACGTAGATGTGGAGAATTATTATAACATAGGCTAAGTCGCTGTAATTGCTGTGATAAATTGCATTCATCTGTGTACTTCGAAGTGTTTTAAAAGTTTTCAGTTAGGCTACGAACATTGACAACGAACTTTTTACTGGCGAAGAGATATTACAAATCCTCTGAGAATGTATTTATTAATTTATTAACGTAGATGTGGAGAATTATCATAACATAGGCTAAGTCGCTGTAATTGCTGTGGTAAATTGCATTCATCTGTGTACTTCGAAGTGTTTTAAAAGTTTTCAGGTAGGCTACGAACATCGACAACGAACTTTTTACTGGCGAAGAGATTTTACATATCTTCTGACAATGTATTTATTAATTTATTAACGTAGATATGGAGAATTATCATAACATAGGCTAAGTCGCTGTAATTGCTGTGGTAAATTGCATTCATCTGTGTACTTCGAAGTGTTTTTAAAGTTTTCAGGTACGCTACGAACATTGACAACGAACTTATTACTGGCGAAGAGACATTACGTGTCCTCACGGGAACAACGCATCAGCTTTATGTTTCCTTGTCGGGAAATAAATGACAGTGGGCTGGAAGAATCACAATCACTATACTTGTATCCTATATATAAAAACTCTTATCAACGCCGCATAATCATTATTTTTGAAAAATGTTTATAGTTTATAGTTACTTTTTAGTATTCTTCGACAAAAATGTCAATATCAATGGTAACACTTCAGTGCATTCCTTTAAGTTTTGGACAAATTACACATTTTACAGAAAATTATTTAAAATACATTCATAATTATTTATAGGAAATACTAACTAAATTCGTCTAATTTCTATTATTTTTTCCAAAAATTTATAAATAAATCTACCCATATTTTTGCCCATTTTGAAGTAAACTATGGTGGGGAAATTCGAATGTCTAAAAAACAATATTTCAAAGACATGTGAATTCCGCCAATCCGTAATAGAGCCAATAATGAGGAGAATGAGACAATGATGTCCAACAAAATGTATGTACATATGGATTGTAAACTTCAGTTGCTTAATTTGTGCCATAAATATTTGTGTAAACGCAGTCTGAACGTAAAGAAACTCGACAAATCAATAACTAGAATCAAAGGAATACACTTCTTATTGGCTTATAAAGAAAAGTTGTGTAGATTCCTTTGTTACACTAACGTTACTAAAAAAAGACAATTCGAAAACTACATTTTAGATTAGAAAATAAAATGAAAGTAATGAAAACTATAATAGAAAATTTATTAAACACTTTACTTTCTATTTCGTTGGAACAAACATTGTTCCCTTTTTCTTTTTGATAATATCAAGAAAGTAACTTTGAAAAAAGTGATATCGTTTTCCAATAACAACGCCTTAAAGCTATGAGAAACATTACAAAGTGTCTGTGTTCGGGACTACATTATTTAAAAAAGGAATTAGTTTGGTTAATATAATATTCAAACGAGTAAATATAAAAAATACAATAATTATAGCAGTTATATGTCAATTGTACGAACACATACATATATATATACAGTTTAATAAATATGATATACTATAAACATAATTCGTATCTATGTCATAGATATAGACAACACAATGACCAAGCCCGGAAAGGAGACGTCATTTTCCTAACGATACATTTTATTTAGTCGTTTTTTGCAGACGGATCCCATCCACACCCATTTTTTTTTCTTTTTGAATTTTATCGTTCTCTCGCTTTAATCACACACTTTTACAAGAACTTCGTGATTTTATTATTAAGTATTAATTGTTTTTCTTTATTTATGAGTGCTCTTTTGTTTTTCTTCTTTAAGAAGTATATATAATATATATACTTACTTACTAATAATTACTAATAGTATATATAAGTATATAGATAATTTTACTGTAGATTGTATTTTATGTTTATTAAGAGCCACATGATGGACATATATTAATAAAATATATTAAGACAAGGATCTTGAGTGGTCCTGATCTCATAAATTATCGCGTTATACATTATGTCCAACTCACGCAACAACCGCACAAGTTTAAATAGTATATTAGCAAAACGATATCCAATAAAATTAGTTTTATAGGCTTTATGTGGTTTATAAAAGTAATAAGATTAGAATATAGAATAAAAACGCTTTACAGCACTCATAATGACGGGGATAAACGTGGTGTTTGACGTCCAGAAGTCACTTTATCCGATGAACCAAACTAGTTAGTCAGCTATTAATTACAATAATTTATATTTTATCCGGCACATGAAACGTCAGAATAAAAAAGTTTTCCCGTAAATATAAGAACTCATTAAGTCGACATCAGTCCAGCACAAAAGATTTTAATAAGGACTTACTCCACACACAAGCATAATATATCAATATATCCTGATATAGATAGAAAGATTGTCAACGGTCGATACTGTCGGAACTGAATATATTGCACTGGAGTTAAATTAAACAACGCAATATAGTAATACACTATAATATAGTTATTAATAAATACCAAAATAGATTTTTTTTACCTTTATGAATGACATTTTACTCGTACTCTTAGTAGGGACTGTGTAAAACTGTTCACTATTATCCGCCTACATCTCCAGTAAGCCGGGATTGACATTCAATGGATACTGTGTCGGATATTCCCTGAAATTAATACTCCATCAGTGCTGCAATAATGGATCGTAGAGTTTACGGTAAACATATTTTATTTCAGGTCAACGACTTATATCTCATTAGAATATTTTTTAACACGCTATCGACAAGACGACGATATAAACTTTTAATCATAGATCTATTTATGATTTTTCACTCCATACAATATTTTATATTAAAAGTTTTAGTTTCAGATGTCTAGTCGAAAGCTTTTTTTTTATTTTTTTTTATAGCATTAAGATTAACAAACGACCTACAACAGGAATGAGTTGGCTCAACCGGGGAGAGAGCATCATAGAATACATCATACAACTACATGAAGTGGCTGGTATCCGAACAGCGTTAAACAACATCATAACTCTGCTGTGTTTCGTACGGTGTACGTATAAGATTTTTTTTTATTACATTAAGAGTAACAAACGATAACACAGTTCACCTGATGGTAAGTGATTCCTGCGGCCCATGACATCTACATTCATCCATGACAAGGAATCATAATGCAGATGCGTCGTCACTCCTGAGGACTGAGATGGAATGCCTCGTCACCAGTAATAAAGGTCTCCGGATCCCTGCACTCACCAGGCGAAACACAGCAACATTATGGTGCTATTTTACGCTGGTATTCTGTGAGGGCGTGGTCCTACCCCAGTCGAACTGACCCATTCAATCTGCAGCTATAAACAAACTGCAGTATATATAATAGCTCTACCACCGATACAGCTAGCTTTATCAAGTCTCTGATATTTGTAAAATTATGGAGGAGTCTGACAGTGGTAGAGCTACACTACAGTTTGTTTCTAGCTGCAGAATGAATGTGTCAGCTCGAACGGGGTAGGACCACGCCCTCAGTGAATACCAGCGTAAAATAACAGCATAATGCTGATGTGTTTCGTCTGGAGAGTGTAGGGAGATCCGGAGACCTTTATTACTAGTGACGGTGCATTCCATCTCAGTTCTCAAGAGATGCGCTTTCACCGTCTGCATTAGGATTCCATTTCAAAGATGAACGTAGATGTCATTGGAATGTCAATGTAGAATCACTTGCCATCAGGTGAATTATATGCTCGTTATTTTCTCGCAATGTAATAAAAAAAAATGGACAATTCCATGTTCTAAAATTCTTTATATATCAAAGTGTTATAGATAAAGACAAGACGACTCGCAATGTAAAAGTTTATTTGTTTGTTAATTAGATTGCGGGTGTTCCGGAGCACTTTAGTAATTGTGTTATAAGAGTAGTGGAGACCTTGCTCTAAGGGCTGGATACGTTTTTATGTACTATGTTTCGTGAATGGTACCGACGATAACGGAGTTCAATGATCCTTTGCGACTACATAAAGGAATATAATGGTCATCGTAGGTTATATATAACGTTTTATATTAACTAACGTAAAATAATGTTGACGTTAGTTGATATAAAACTTTGCATATTTCTTTTTATTTTAAATTCATAACAAAATATTTTGTACATAATGATTCCTAAGAGTTTAATCAATATTACAACTATAATAAATAATGAGCGGTCATATAATAATTTATAGCAAAACTGAAAAATAAAATCTATAATCAGTCTTAAGAATATACTACTATAAAAATAAATATAAGTACTACAAATATTATAAAACGCCAGCAATTTCATAAAATTAAACGACATAATCCGTAAGATTAGTTTTATTTCATTAGTCGACGTCATCTTACCTAATTGAATCCAATTCGTAAACTTGGACGCAACCACAGTTACGGATGCAGTCCGCATTCCTTATGTAGTTATATCAAATTCTCAGTGATAGCTTATAAAAACTACTCTAGATTACGATTTCAATGAAGTTAATAAATTTGTTGGCAGATTATACATAAGATTTTTAATGGCAATGGTTTTTTTTATTACATTGAGAGTTACAAACGAGCACACAGTTCACCTGATGGTAAGTGATTCCTGCGACCCGTGACATTCATCCTTAACAAGGAACCAGTAATAAAGGTCTCCGGATTCCTACACTCACCAAAGGAAACACAGCAACATTATGCTACTATTTCACGCTGGTATTCTGTGAAAGCGTGGTGCTACCCCGTTCGAGCTGACCCATTCATTGTGCAGCTAGAAATTAACAGCATTGTAGCTCTACCACTGTTGATGTGTGTGCTAAACGAGCAATCAGTTCACCTGATGGAAAGTGATTCTTTCCGGTCATTACACTCACATTTACTCTCGATAAGAAACTAATAACATACGCATAATGCAGATACGTTGACACTAAGGACTAAGATTGAATTCCTGGTCACCGGTAACAAGGGTCTATGGATCCCTACACTCTGTGAGGGCGTGGCACTTCGCTGGTCGAGACGACCCGTTCACGCTGTAGCTAAAACTGCATCTTGGTTATACCACTGTTAGAGATAATCGTTAATAATATAGCTAAGCTAAGGCTAAGTTTTTTATTTGCTCTCTACAAAACTTAGCCTTTAATGAAATCAAAATAAAAATGGTATCATGACTTTACGCCATATTAAAAAGCCTAAGCTGTCTAAATAGGCTGGTAGGGTGAGAAAATTACTCTTTATTTAAATATTTATTTATAAGAAAACCATAAATTCATATATGGAATGAAAAAGTTTAAATGTGAATCTAGCTCTTCAATTACACTAATTTTTTCATCATTTTCAGAATAGTCAGTAACGTTAATCATCACTCTTTCATCCTCATCACTGTTGCCCTATAAAAATAAAACGTGGATTTATGTAGGTAGTCAAATTTCGGGAGCACTTAATTATGTTTTTAAAAACTAAATAAAAACTAAGTGCCGATATTGAGGCTTTAATTTAATAAAATAAAAGATAGGTGTTGCCGATTTGGAGGCACTAAAAATAATGAATATAAATGTGTTCTTATTTAATAAAGTGAGCTGTATTTGCCTGGGAACACTAGTTCAGTTTTCTCTGAAAAACAATCGTATCGCTGACTGTGCTTTCTCACGGTAGAAGACTGTGAGAAAGGTTGAAATATCTGAATTGCGAAATTGCTGATCAAGCCCTCTCTAGTCTAATACAGATGGGTGAGGGCAATGCATAACTAGGTATTTTAAATATTCGAATGTTATTAAAATTAAGTAAGTGTTTTATTACTTGTGTCTATTTTAAAATTAAAATCTCATCGTCATCTTTGCCTGTGTTTATTATCAATTCGTTAGACAGACATAGAAATAGTTGAAGTTTTTTTTTATTACATTGAGAGTAACAAACTCACATACAATTTATCCGATGGCAAGTGATTCCTGCAGGCCCATGACATCTACATATATTCATCCTTGACAAGGAATCGTAATGCAGATGAGTTGTCACCCTTGAGGACTGAGATGGAATGCCTCGTCATCAGTAATAAATATCTCCGGTTCCGTACACTCACCAGTCGAAACACAACAGCATTATGCTGCTATTTTACGCTAGTAATCTGTGAGGGCGTGGACTTACACCGGTCGAGACGACCCATAATTTCTGCAGGTAGAAACGAACTGCAATATAGCTCTACCACTGTTAAAGTTATTTTTAAAACCAATTAAAATTTTAATAGATTTTGTAATTATAACATTTTATTGCAAATATGACAATAAATTTTGTTTGCAAACCGTACTTTTCATTGATTGTAAATCGTTCGAGGTCATTGACATCTCTATTTTAATCTATCACATTATATGTCTTTTTTATTCATACCGTTTTCTCATATCGTCAATTCACTTAAAAATATAATTAGTATAATAGAGTTAAAATACATCAATGTTTGTTCTGTTTAACTTTTCAAAGCAATCTACTTGGCCCGGTTTCTATACATTTACTTTTACGTTCCAAAGGCAAGATCCTAAATTTTACGTACACACTAAAAAGAGCTGATTCCTTTGAGCTTCCCCGCTCTTTTAAGAGAAACTTCTAATTATTTCTGATGGAATGTCTTCTATTCTTATTGCTTTATTACTTTTATGTTTATTGAGTCAATTGAAAAATAATGGGAGATTGTCGTTATAGTAACTTCACCATACAGTACACAAAACATTGATAGTGAACTGCAACAGGAATGGGTTGGCTCAACCGGGGAGAGAACATCATAGAATACATCATACAACTACATGAAGTGGCTGGTATCCTAACAGCGTTAAACAACATCATAACTCTGCTGTGTTTCGTACGTTCACCGTATAAGATTTTTTTTATTGCATTGAGAGTAACAAAGGAGCACACAGTTGACCTGATGTTAAGTAATTCCTGCGGCCCATGACATCTACAATCATTCTTGACAAGGAATCATAATGCAGATGTGCTGTCACCCTTGAGGCCTGAGATGGAATGCCTCGGCACCAGTAATAAATGTCTCCGGATCCCTACACTCACGAGACGAAACACAACACATTATGCTGCTATTTTAAATGCTGGTAATCTGTGAGGACGTGGTCCTACCCCGGTCGATCTATTCTCCATCTAGAGACGAACTGCAGTGTAGCTCTACCACTGTAAAAACCTAATTGGTGACGAGGTATTCCATTTCATTCCACGGGGTGACAACGCATGTGTTGAATCTCTCTCATTTAATAGACAACAATCATTTTACGACTTATCATGAGGTTGAATTGGTGCTCGTTTATCACCCACTAATATTATAAAAAAATCATATGCATTTTTCTATCATTATTTTATAATAATGATAATAACACTTAATAACTACACGCGTTTCTAAACGATCGCAAGATGAAGTGGAGTTGTTAATTCAAGGATTGATTTTCAGCCAGAGTAAGCCCGTCTAATAATGTATCTATTTCCATTAATTATCATCATCTCATACAAATAAATATTGTGATCTTTTATTGTATAACATTGTTATTATGAAAATTTCTATTTAAAACGATGGAAAACTGTCAATTGTACCAACCATAAACAGTTTCGTTAATCTATTTTTCGATATTACGTAATGTTATGTAAAATGGTTTTTTCGTCTTATTCTTTGAAATACATTTTAATTTCGTTTCTAGATCAATATAGAAGAACAAATTTTTCTTATTGTAAAAATTTAACAGGCATTCAGACATTTTGCTTAACGGTAACGTTTGTTTGCACTCAAAATATCAAATTTCGCCGCAAATGTATTGGCAGTTGGGTATATATTTAAGGAAGAGATAGGGAGTTATTGTATTTAAGCCTACGTTGCCAGCCCAAGATGTGTCCTCGGATTGTGTTGAATAATGATTTTCGTCTTTCAAATTACGATACAAATCTTATGTTGTAATCGTTAGGTTTTATTTATTTATTTAACTTATATGTACAGGTAGTATTTATCCAAGAAAACAAAGATAAAAAAAGTGCGACATTGTAGGCGAATAAAGGCGCAGTGGTTTTAGTGATTGGTAATGGAAGTAAGATGTGGATGATTTGTCTTTTACATCTTAATTCCTTATCGAGGATGAATGCGGAAATCATAGATCATGCAAGAGTCATTTGACATCAGATGAATTGTGTTTATATCGTCGTGATTACAAAAAAAAATCGTTTGGCGTTAAGTTACTTAGTAGCAAGTATTTAAAATTAGGTTAGGCAACTGTTAACAGCTAAAAAGCTGCCGCACCCGCAGACGTACTGATAAATATAATTTTTAAATAAAGCAAAAATACAGTGTTAATAAATATAAAACAAAAAACAAACGAAAAGATTGACAATACTAACATTCCGGTTAACCTCTCCTACTAGGCTTAAATGCTTATACTAGTCGAATGACGGATTCGAGCCTACGACCATAAGTTTCGTAGAACTTAAAGACCTAAAAACCTAAAGGCTATTGACGCTTCTTAGATATATAATTCCGTGTTTTATCCAAAGCATTTTTTTTATTACGGAGAAAAAAGAAGTTTTCTAATAGTGCGAACACCGCTATAGATTAATTAAAAGCTACTGCGCGTCAAAACAACTGCGGTGCGATACACTAACCGTTTTTCGGCAGATAATACGCGTATTATGGACTCATAGTATTCATAAAGGCATAAACGCATACGGCTCAACATCATCTGTTATAAATATATTTATAATTTTATTTTAAAACTAAGTTAAGCATATTATAATTCGATATTATAACATTTAACTTTGTTGAAAAGTCACTAATAAAGGATCCGTTTATAAATTTAAAACTATAACATTGGATGGGGATTGGGGGATGAAGTGAGTTGTGGAAATAATTATTACACGTACCCGGAATTAAATATTTAATATTTATTTATTGTATACTTTTTCTTTTTAATATGAATCTATGGTCTGAAGTTAAGAATTATTATTATTTTCAAAACAATATTACTGTGAATAAACTTTCTTACTTAAGTCAGGAGATTTGTAGCTTTTAAGAGCAACAAATCTCACGGCACACGGGCGGTCTGACGCAAGGTTCGCTACAAGAAAAAACTATTATCTAATTACGTCACCCTTGTTATACCACTTGCACGTTGCATCTCTTTCTAGTCCACTATAAACAATTTCTTTGTATTTTTTTAAATTTAATTGACGCCGCCGTATACCAGACAGGAGACTATGGCACTGTGGGAGTCGTATAAGTCGATAAAGATATAAATAAGCACGCAAATGGCTTGGAGTAATCTTGTAGAATTTTATGTATCTATTTGACAAGACACTGTAACGGCATACATCTTACTTTGAGAGGTTAAACCTCGTCCATGAAGATCAGCGACACCAGAGGAATCGCAAATTCGTAGCCGCCCTTTGAGAATGGTTTAGGTTCTTTTTTAAAAGGTCCCTAAGTTGTATCGGCTCGGAAACACCGCTGGCGACAGCTGATTTCACAGAGTAGTTGTGCGTGGCATGAAATTTTACATAAAGCGCACAGTTGCCAACTATCGAGATTGATGAGGACACCTTAGTTAAAGTAGGAAAATAAAGTAAAACTCCAATAAAATATTTAATGTTTAATTAACCTGTTTAATCATTTAATAGAACGTTGATTGACAAACAATATACTTTAAAAGCGTAAAGAAATATTAACAGTCCATGCAAAAAAAAGCTATAGTTAGCTAAACTGATTTTTCATCAAAAATCATCCTTTACATTTTATGACTTTTTTCACAATTCTCGGCATACGGGCAATCAATTTGTTAATGGTGGTCTTGTGATATATTGTTCCAAATTTCGTATAAAGCATTCCACGTTTCATCTCACGAGGATGGGCCAAGATTACAGACGTTCTTATCAGCTCTTCCTACAAAAGTTCAATGAGATTGAGATCCGGGCTCTGAGGAGGCCAAACCATGTTTTTTAACACCACTAGTATCTTTTTCTCTTCTAAATATCCGCTACATTATTTTTAGCTATGCTTTGGATCATTATCTTGTTGGAAAATTAATCCATCTGCAATTAATCGCAACCCGGAAGAAACGGCATTTTGTTTTAAAATGTGTGTTCTAAATGTTGTTCCTTTGTCAAAATTCCTTCAATTTTAATCAAATCGCCAGTTCCTTGGCTAGAGAAGCAACCACAGACCATAATTGAGCCACCACTAGCATAGTGGCATAGCTTGTTGGGATTAGAAAATCTGACATCATCTTTTCTTGGGCAATGCGTCAAACGTAAATTCTACGTTTTGAACCGAATAGTTCAAACTTGGATTCATCGGTCTAAAGCACTTTTTTAAAATCTTCTTCAGTCCAATCTCGATCATGGCAACATGACCATACAACTTCGCATCTCTCAGTCGTCGTTTTACTGTAGTCAATGATAAAGGTTTAACTCGGGTTTTGTTTACTTCAACGTGGATTTCTGGTGCTGTTAGGCGTCTGTTTTGCTTGCTGGTAACAACAAAGAAATTATCTTCACTAGACGTGGTAGCTCCCGGCCTTCCTGAGCGTGGACGATCTTGAAAACTACCTGTCTCCTGTATCGAGTTATTGTGCCATGAACACATCTTCTATAACTTCAGTTGTGAAGCAATCTCACGTTCAGATTTGCCTTCAATATGTAAAACAACGATGGCAGAACGCACTCCACTGCTATTTTTTTTAATTGCTTTTACCATTTTATGACGTCTTCACTATAGAAACGACAAGTTTAGACTAATTGTTTGTGAACAAACCCAAGTAAACTCGGGTAATAATAAGTCAGAAACACGTGTTTTCAGGAGCTAAATAATCCTTATTATTGACCAATACGTAACAAAAGCAAAGTAATTAGTAATGAGGACATTATAAAAATATTATAACGACTCTACCACCTGGCTCTAGCGCAGCGTTTGTCGGTGTTTGAAAACAATAGATGTTTATTGTCCAATAACTTGAAAGTAAACCAAAGGATGACTTCTTTAAATATTCGATACTAACAATAGAATATGCAGATGTGCATTTCTTTTATTTATTCTATGGGATTTTATTACAATTGATGGATAATATATTGTTTATGTACGGTCTTAAACTTTTGGCCGACAGGGTATATATATAATCAATGTGCGAGCTTTTAACTTTCTTGAAGCGTCAATAGCTTAATCATTTATGGTACGGTCTGCGAAACTTAAGGTCATAGGTTCGAGATACCACCATCTGACTATTGTAAACCATCTCCTAGCACAGGCATTTGCAGCTTAGTTGGAGTGGTTAACTGGAATATTAGTAATGGTATTAATTGTATTAAACATTGCTAATATTATTTTAGATAAAAAACTCACGGTAAACGAGAAAACCAAGTTTGATCTCCAGTCCAGCCATTAATGAAATTGAATTGCATGCATTTTTGAACACTGATTAACCACAAGCTTGGCGGTAAAGAAAATATCGTAAGAAATAAATAAAATAATATATTTCGAAAATATGCAAAGGCTTCCAACTCGCACTGGACCACGGTCTATACTCCAAGTCATGTCTAGGCTGTTTCCCTACGTTACTTTATATACATGTACATGCAAATAATAAATTATTGTTTCGTTATTTGCTGTTGCATTTGGGGCGGGAGAATACTGCTTATTCCCAATTCCGGTGAACATCTCTGGTGCCAGCCAATGCCAGGTGTAATTTCTGAATGCTATCGTGCAGTTTTGATTCTTCGTTCACGATCATTATTAATTTGTATATATATATATATATATACAAATTATAGTAATCTTATTTTAATACATAAAAAGAAAGAGACTATATTAGCAGCTTAGAAAATGCAATGAAACATATTTCAGTTTTTATTTGCGTTCTTTGTTATCGAACTCCGTAAGCACTCGAGTATTTTAAAGAAACTAATAAATAGACCAGTAAACATAAATTTTAAATAATTGAACGATATCGTGTCGATAGTCGTGTCAATAAATTAACAGACACGGGACGTACACCCAGACCCGAAAATCAATAATTCGCGATTATATTCGCGACACAAATATTATTCATTGACTTTGAATCGAACTCAGGATTCGCGACGAACCAGTTAATTACTCTTATAGATATTTTTTGTATAAAATAAATGACAGACGACTTCACCGACTATTAATTTAATATATACACCTGTATACTGTAGCCATAAGTCGATCTCGTTAGTTATTTCGTCCTTTTTTTTTATTAGTTTGAGAGTAACAAACGACCAAATAGTTCACCTGATGGTAAGTGATTCCTGCGTCCCATGACATCTACATTCATCCTTGACAAGAAATCATAATGCAGATGCGTTGTTACCCTTGAGGGCCTCGTCATCAGTAATAAAGGTCTCCGGATCCCTGCACTCACCAGACAAAACAAAGCAGGTATTATAATATATTTTACGCTGTTTGTATTCTTTGAGGGCACGATCATACCCCGGTCGAGCTGAGCCATTCATTCTGCAAAAGAAACAAGCTGCAGTGTGGGCTACCACTGTAAATCTGTCGTCAACTAGGTAGTCGTGGCTCCGAGAATGACCTCGACCTCTTACACACGTCCACAATGGTTTTGTCGACGTGTGGTCCGGAGGACTTCACTAGCCGACTTGCCCGGCATGAGTAACACCGGTGTATAGTACGATGTGTCTATTTAAGTAAATAAAAAAACATATGAGTTATAAAATGTTTTCTGCATAATGCAACATTGGAATAATATTATAAATTCATAGTACGAATAGAGATATACCCCAAACTTTAGTTACCTAATCCTTAAGCATCCCTCAGAATATAACTGACCCGCGATACCATGTTTGTTTTAAGCCGGGAGATAATCCTCACCTTCACAGGATTAGCTTAAGTCTGGAAGGTAAGAGGTTCTATACTAAATATATGGCAAATTACCTATCTATATAATTAGGGTATTATTATATGAAATAAATGAATTTATAATCAACGATACATATTTTTTGGGCATCTTGGGTGACACTTTTATTAGGTTTTCCAACATTGTGTACAATACAAATTATTTATTTATTTATTTGTTTAAGCTTTATATACAGATATGCATAAAGGCGAGACTTAATGCCTTAGGCGATCTCAATCAATCAACCTTAGGGTGATGCAGAGATGAGATGAGGTATTAAAAACTTTGTCGAGATTAAAATACTATTATATTAATTACAATAAGTACAATACTAAAACTTTAAATTATCTCATTACTTACAGGAAAATAGAGCATGCACAAAAATATTGTTCTTAGGATCTACTGATGTTATGACATTAAAAAAATATCTGTAAAACAAACGTACTAAAAAATTTTTCTGTCGTACTGTTAGAGGTTAATGCAAAAGCTACATAGAATACTTACGTGATAAAACAGAATACAAATGATATTTGGGTAACTGTAAAAGTTTAATATTTTTCAATTTTTCAGGTATAATACATACATTACATAATACACTTAATCTAATAGGTTATCTTTGTTAAAGACCGGCAGCGCATCAGCGAATCTAATATTGCGGATGTCCATGGGCGGCGGTGATTACTTACTATATTATATTATATTACTTACTAACTGATTGCTCGTTTACCACCTATTCTATATAAAAAAAAGCCGATGACTGAGTTCCTGAACACAATCTATCCTCAACAATGACTAAAAATACATGTACTTTGCCACTCATGAAAACTATGATGGATGCCCACTGCTGTCACCAGATCCCTAGATTCACAGAAAACGGGTGACCGGTATTAAATTTAAATACAGTTAAGTATTAACTTGTGTTAGCTAGAAACACAAAGGCGCCCAGCGGTTGTGACCTCCACAAATACTCCTAATGATATTTTATTATTATATCTAAACATTCATAATTAGTAATTAAGTTAATCATCATATAATTTGGCGTTGTAAACAATAATTTCACTTTATTAGTTTGTAATCTGACTTCTTATAAATTTTATATAAAGCAGGTGAGGACGCGCCATTGTGGCGGTATTTTTCGTACAAGTAATTCCTTGCACAACATTACGCTGTCCAAATGAAAAGTCATTCCACAAGACCCACAGGTGTTAACACTTGTAAACTGATTTTACATATTCGCGATTTATTTTAAAACACCCTTACTTTCTTTTTAACGAAATAAACATTGAAGAAAATACTAACCGCAACTTTAATGACATCTTTCCTAAATTAATACCTCGAGAACTTGGACTCAAACTGCTGGCATTTAACATAATTATACCAAATGTCTAGGAAAAGCGTATAATAACTTCTGTCTATATTTTACATGCTAATAGGTATACCGTCAAATTATACATGACTGTCAAAAATCGCAAGATGGGTTGATTTATTTAAACTTATAGCCGATAATAGGGGAGGTATTATGTAATGAAATCCCAGAATGATAATTATGAAATTGTCATCCCGGCATTTAAGAGATTACAATTTATTTATGGCACTTTGAATAGATTCGTAGCAATTTATCATTTCGAGGATTTCTATTACGTTTTCAGGGTTCCACACTAAAGTTATTAAATTAGTTCTTTGTTTCACATATAGGGAAATGTTTAAAAAGTTGGCTGCTTATTGTGTGTTACTGTATATTGCGAAAAATATTAAGGTCATTTTCAAAATTAAAGGCATATGGTATATCATTCATTCAACAAATTATCGGGAATGTTGATTTGTTCATGGTTCCAAACTCAATTTCTCATGCTTTTTTGTTGTTGTTAAATTACCCGTGTTATTTTTTGGCGCGGAGTTTGAGTTGCATCTGTTATTTAGATTAAATACTGTGCAGTTCGCTATCGCTAATGGAATTTCGGAGTCTGAAAGTATTACAGAAGGCTTACGGTGAATCAACTTTATCAAAAACACGTGCTTATGAATGGTATAAAGCATTCAAAAGAGGTCGAGATGGGATGGAAGATTTGCCTCGTTCTAATTGGACATCAACGTCTTACCTTAACATCGTAAAAGCAAAGGGACTAGTGATGAGTGAAAGGACTTAAAATCCTCATTCAAGTTTGAGATAGATAGCTACCGAACTTTCTCGATCCGTACCATTTTAAATAATCACATGGGTATAAAACATTTTGCCGCTCGACTTGTCCCAAAAGACCTGAATGTTCTCCAAAAACTCAATCGCATAAGAGTCACTGAGGACATGCTAGAACGAGTCAATTCCAACCCAATTTTATTGAAACGCATTATTACTGGTGACGAAACGTGGGTTTACGAGTTTGACAAGCAAAGTAGTCGACAAGCTTCGGATAGGCTTTTTACTGAACAGTAACCGAAAAAACCACGCCAAAGTTGATCAAAAGTCAAAGTCATGTTGACTGTTTTCTGTGACTATCGCGGTGTTGTGCACTCTGAATTCTTGCCGGAAAGTTCAAACGGTAAATAAATAATATTATTTGAGCGTTATGCGGCGTTAAAGAGAGCAAATTCGACGAAAAAGGCCAGAATTGCGGAAATAAAATTCTTGAATTTTGCACCACGATAATGCGCCTTCGCAGAAGGCCATCATTGTGAATGAGTTTTTGACCAAAAACTAAACGAATACTCGAGCAACAAACCTTATTCTCCTAAACTCAAATTACCACTTTGTTTTATTTTCATTCGGTAGAAGACATAAAAGAGAATTCGCGAACAGAACTCAATTCCGGAAAAAGCGGTTAAAAAATGTTTTGATGATTGGATTATTAGTTGGCTTAAGTGTATCGTTTCTGAAGGAGCATACTTTGAAGGTGATAAAATAAATTTGGATGAATAACTAACATTTTGTGTATTATTGATCTTTTCCCGGTACTTTCTTGACAGTGTAGTATAATACCAGTAGTACAATACCATATACACATACACAAAATATCATAGTGTAGTTGGGCAGTAAAAAATAATTACCATTTCTTTATCTTTATGTTAAATTTTACAATTAATTGTATTTTACCCGATTTCAATTTAGAAGAAACTTCTTCTAATTATAAGTAAAAATATCTTTATTTTGATTGGATCAGATTTTTACCTTTTATTTTTTCGTAATATAATCAAGTCAATTTTTCAAAATTTTATTTTCCAATCTGTAAAACAAAATCTAATTATTCAGTTTTGAGATTCTTCGAAAAAATATTTTGTTACATAAGTAATCAAAGTACAATAAATAACTCGTTATTTCTTAAATTTCGCGATAAAACGTCATGTGACGTCATGACGATACGTGATATGTTACCATGTAAATAATTTTGATTTAAAGTTTGAGTTAGGGTTGGTTTTTATTTTAGTCTATAATTGATGATTTTTATCTTTTATTAAGCTTTAAATCACTGTACTTATTAGTTTTGTTATTTTGTATCTTCCTTATTAGTTCGTGCATTTTATATGACGCAGCGAATAAATATTCTTTAATTTCAGTTGATAATTGTGGGATTAGTAACAAGGCTTAAATTTCATTTATTCCAAAGTGCTGAATTTCTTGAACTTGAAAAGTGTTTTATTTTATTTTAATATTTATATGTCACCAAAGTCGACGCATCTTAAACTGAGTGGTCGGGCAATAAATGTCACTGACAGTAGGAATGTGGACGCAAAGCAACCCATTATCGATACTTACCTACCTGCGCACGCGGGGTCGATGCGTCATCCCTAGAAAAGATAAAAACGGCCCTTTTCAGGGCCACATTACGATCTATTGAGTTTCTCTATGATTACGTTGAAACAAATATTTTATCTCACAAATTAAAAACTTTTATTTTCAGATAGCGAAAAATTATTCCTATTAATACTTAACATAAATTAGCATATGGATCGTAGCTATCCCGTTATCGATATGCACCTCTACAATTCTTACATACATCACTATACCTCTCCATAAGGCCTGTAAGTGCGAGCGAGAAAGACAGATAAATATACACTGAAATAGAATTTAGTTTAGTATTTGCAAAATTAAAATACATATTTTTTTTTTCTGAAAGTTAAAAGTTTATAATACTTTTCAAAGCAATCAACTTATCATTGCTACTATATATTTATATTTCTTTTAAACGGCACGATCGGAAATTTTATGTCAACATGAAAATATCGCTCCATAGGAGTTTCAGACCAACCATCGTACGAACAAGACCTGGGTGTATGGACTAAAGTCCTTTGCCTTTCCCATTAGGGATAAATTAATATCATCATCATCATCATATCGCTCCATAGAGCCATCCCAGTCGCTCTGTAAGAAGGAACTTGTAAATATTACTTATCGAAGATCACTTTTGTTTGCTTTTATTTTTTATTAAATCCCTTAATATTTTTAGCGATGTAATCGAATGCAGATAACATAGTGATATTATGGTTGTTATTCGTAAATCTACTGTTTATTGTACGCCTTCCTATTTCCCATATTACCTTATGGCCTAGGATCTAGGTTTATGGCTAGGAACTTGAACATCTCTATTCGATTACTATCGATTCTGGAATATTGTCCAAGTACGCGCTTTCACCAGCCCAATCATTATCTATTTTATTGATGATGTATGTTTTGGCGAACAGTTCTACGATTTCCTTATTACGCCTTCTTCTCCATTCTACATCTTCTGACTGTACTGAACCTAATATTTTCTTAGTACTTTTCTCCTGTTAACTATCAGCATTATTATAGAAGTGTTTTCTATTTATTTAATGAAATAATTTTGTTTACAAATATCTTAGTGAAAGCTATTAATAAAACTTATGTAATGACCTAAATAATTAGTATCCATTTTAACACACTAAATATGCAAACTGTGCTGCAAACTGGACGTGTTATGTTCATCTGAGGGTGAGTGATTTACTGTGGCCCATAAAGACCTGCATCCTTTCACCAAAGACTAACATGATCATGCGTTTCCACCCCTGAGAATTAAGATGAAATGCTTCACTATCAGTAACTGGGTATCCAGCTAGCTACTTTTGTTGTACGAAACACAGCAGGGAACACATCTGTCGAGTGCGTGGTCCTTTTACGATCGCATGACTCATTTATGCAAGATCGCTGCATAAGCCTCCGCCACAGGGTGCCACGCGTCCGTCGTGTCCTAAGTCACGTCTACCGACTTCCCGCACACTTGGTATCTCTATCTACTTCTTATGTACACGTATAGAGTACGTGGTAGCTACATCGCGGGTTTTGGGTTCGATTATCGGCTTAAAACAATATTCGTGCACAAATTAAACTATAATTTAAAAACTATTACTCAAACACATACAAACACACACACGTGTGTATGTGTTTGATACACAGATACATATATAGATAGATATACAAATGATTATACATTTATTAGTTTGTTTAAGGATTCTTCAATGATCTCCACAATATATGTATTGTTTGTGTAGGTGAATGGGGGGGGGGGGGGACATTTACCAAAAAGTGAATGCCCCCCCCCATTCATCTACACAAAAATACATATGTTGCACCTAGTGCACCTAAACACTAGTCCATACAGATAGAAGCGTTGCTGGAGTTTGCGCCACTTCTTCTCCAGCGCCCACGCATTCTGAAATGGGGGTACAGGTAGTTAATAATAATAGTGATATTAATTAAGATAATCCTCTGTCAGAAGCAACTGACTGAGCCGAGGTTCGGCCCTCTCGGGCACCCTTGAGTCAGACGCTCTCGCGAAACAGGGTAACGGTCCAAGCCGAGGCTCCCTCTCGGTAGCCCTTGCGCTGGTTACCCATATATAGAGGTCTCGACTGAGAGCCATAAGCGCTCAGTCACCTCTCAACCCGGTGAAACTGTAAAAGCCCTCGGGCTAACAGCGGCCATCAGCCCGAAAAGAACAAAACACAGGCTTCGGCTTAGTTTGGACTCCAGATTTCACAACACAAATTACATCTGTCAACCATCATATTTATAATAATTACCACTGTTTTACTTAAATTACTTAAATTTATGTAATTTATGGAGATAAAATTAAAAGTTATTATTATTATTAATATTAAAAAAAAATCTTTAACAGGTTAGTAGATTACGGGTCTGTGTGTGTTGTAACTATATAACGTTAGCCTGAGACTACATCTGAACATTTGTCTCTGTGTTTGTACGAATGTTGCCAATGCGAATAACTGTGATGTTACGACACTATAATATATCTTGAACAGTTGTAGTTATTTGATAATAACCAGTAAACTATCGCCATGTTCAAATCAACGAGGAGACGAATCGATTTTTATTTTTTTATGCAAAAGACCATTTAATATTGCAGACGGGAATATTCGCTTCTTTTGTGAGCTAACGTTTTCAAAGACTGATAAGTATTAAAACAATAATATGCTTTGCTCTTTTAATTACGTTTTCATTGTTTAATTTTTAATTTATAAAGCGCAGTTTAAGAGTAAAATGCCTTCTATGAAATGAATCTTATGCATCTAGCAACAGTATTTATGTGTTCACTTCGTACATAAGTATAAGCAGAATTAAAACAAATAAGTGTTAACACTTATTTACACGAATAAAGCTTATTTGTGATAGCTTCAATCTGATTGTGTCACGAGTCGTAGGTGTGCAACCACTCTTACAACAAAATCTGAACATAAAATAGTTACAGCGATTCTTCACCGATCGATGACGGCTGATGGCAATTATTGCCCATTATTGATGTCACAAATAGATTATTTTATTATAATATTATCACTAAGCTCGTAAAAATAAAATTGGAAAATGTTTATATTCAACTTTTTACTTGAATCCGGATTACGGAACGCCGAAGATTATTTTCAATTTCCGTACTGGCTAAATATAAAAATAAAATGTACAACCTAAACCTGTTGCTATAATTGGGTTATATTTTAGGGTATAATTTAAATCAAAAATGAAATCAATTTTATTACAATTTCGATCTTACAAAAAGATTTATCATATTCATATCATAACGTAATAATAAATCAATGAATATAAACGTTAAAACTAAAATGACCAATTAGAACAAATTACCTTCTTAATTAAAAAAAATTAAAAAGATGATGCTGTTTATAGCAGTCAATTGATTCAATTAATTGGTTGCCAACATATAAAAAGAATAACAATAATAAGTTTTATATTTAATGGGGTTAAACTTTTATTTTATTCCCTATTATTTATCAATATATATTCATCATTCAATTATTTAGCACCTAAAAGACTTTAACTGTGGTTAAAGAATATTTCCATACAAACGGAATCGATGCTTTTCGGACATTTATATTTTCTCTACATAAATATCTGTCATTTCATCGTTCTCCGTGAGGCGATTGCGTCGCCACAATGTACGTAAACTATAAAATAATAGAAAAGAAAACTTAAATATACTCTAGTAAAAAATAAATTAAAACAAAAATCATAGGCAATTCTCATAGCTAAGTAACTTCCTAACTTAAAAGCAACAAGTCTCACCGGCTAGACGGGCGGTCAACCTCCTCGACGGGCGGTCACTACGCGGAGAAACTATTAGCTAATCACGTTACCGCAGCTATACCACTTGCACGTTGCCTCCCTATCCACCTCGGGCCATAACTTTATTCATAATTAAATTGGTACCATTATGATTGTCAACATTTATTCAATACTTTATAAAATAATGCTATCTGAACAGAAGCAAATTGAGAATTTACGAGTATGAATTGTGGTGTATTTTAAAAATAAAATAAAATCTATTAATAAATAATAAAAAAATACTCGTAGAAATAAATAAATATTTTTTTATTTTATATTAATAATTCTTACAATTTTTGATGGCGTCTTGTAAATATCTCATCTAACAAGGCCGCCTTTAATTCGTTTATGGTCGTAGGGGCTTCTCTTTAGATCGTCCCATATGTGCTAGATGGGAGTCAGGACAGAGCCGAGTGCAGGCCAGTCCATTGTCTGAATATCAACTTCTGCTAGGAATTAACGAGTGACACCGGGCATTATCGTGAATTACCAAAAGTTATCGCTATTAATCCCGACGTGGCGACCCCGTGGTCTTGAAGAATGGTGGTAGTGTACGCATCCCCTCTCCCCGGCCTCCCCCAGGCACGAAAACGAGTGTGGTTTTTCCCTCTAACTAGATACCTAAAATAATAGCATTGCACATATCACCCTCCAGGACTCCTGTAGATCTTTGCATCTCCTGTCATTGCCATTCATCAGTGAACAATATTGAGTCACATTGCTCGATGCTCTAATTAAGATGCTCTCGGGGAAATTGACGGTCCGTGGCAAGCCATTTTGAAGTGAGATTGGCTTCTAGTAATCGTCTTCTAAATCTCCACTCCACTTGCTGACAGCCAACCTTCGAAGACATCTCAGCTCCTGCCCCAAATAAACACCAGTCAGGTGTTGAATCCACAGTGAAGTTAAGACCATAAAATGGTCGCCTCTCTAAAGTGCATAGTTGGCAGCTGGTTCTCGGTCTCCGATCAAAGGCGCCAATCTCCTGATATCTTCTGTATACCCTTGATAAAGGAGCTGGGCAGCGACTGCTCGCCGACTTAGTCCTTGTTGCAATAACTTAAGCCGCTTCTGCAAGCGTAATATCCATAGTTAGTAAAATGAATATTTTTAAATGACAATGGTGTTAATGTTATGTTAATTAATAAAGCTTTTAATACACATATGGTTATTATAAATACTATGTTTAGTTTTTTGAAAAAATCTTCAATATATACGTGCTGATTTGTCCATTTCGTTGCTTCCGAGTGCAATTCATGAATATAATCTCTTTTTTATCTCTCCTCTCGTTATCGCTGTTTTCGTGGCTGCACCTTCTATGTCACAGATATGCATTATATACGCGTATAGAAGCGATATGCACTGGATGTAGCTAAGTTTACAGTGAGGACGTTAACTCGAACAGACTGAGTGGTTGATCGATCGAGTCAATAATCCACTACTAGATAATTGGTTCTATAGCATGCAGCTCCGACTAAAGGCGAGTAACATGATCCCTTTGGAATGTGAGCGCAACAAACACAATTCAATAATATAATACGATATTTACACAGTTTTCCATTTCTATTTCGCTTTAAATTAATCACTGGCGTTCAACTTACCTTAATACCCATTTCTTATTTAATACACATCTTTCCTTATTTATCTTAGCGTGCCTACTGATTAAGATAAAGAGTATTAAATAAGATATTTATTGAATACTGTATAAATACGTAATACGTTCAGTATTATGTATTTATACATCTATTGTATATTTAATATCTATATATGCATGTATTATTCTTTATTTGTAGTTATTTTTAATCTTTTCTTTTCATTAATATTTATTGCTACACCTATCACAATATCACACCACACCTCGGCTTGACGGGTAGAGAATGCCTTTGGCATTAAGTCCGTCTTTTGTGAACCTTTAACATTGTTAAGGAATTAACAATATTAAAATTAATGCAATAAATAGTAAATAAATAAACCGCGTATAACCCAGAGATTTTTTTTATATACTTTTTTTATTTATCGCTCCAGTTTGCTCGGCATTCAAATAACTCTAATTGTTACTCTATTACGATTTAGTCGTGCTGTGATACGACGAGTTAATACAGGCGGACCGAACTAGAGGCAGGAGACCGGCAACTTGTGACAATAAATGTAAAATAACATCAAACATAACGTCCTCCTCTTCAATTTTGTTTTTGTGTGATGCTGTTAGTCCAGAGACCTTTCCAGCTTTATCTTAGTAGACTCGCGAGCGGAAGGCCCGCTGAGTGGGGTAGATAAGGACGATGCTGGCCATGCTGGCACGAGGACTGCTACTGCTCCACCGCTATGCTCAGACACCTGTGGACGAAAAACGTCGACGACAACGGTGGGGGGCGATATACGATCCGAGGGCCCTTATAAGGGGGTTCGAACCTAGGCCCGGATCGCTATCTAAAAGGGAAGCACCTCTTTGTACTTTTTTTTATTTAAGTAACCAATTCCACCATTCAAATAATTAAAAACTAACACCAATAGAGGTACCGAAACTTTTGTTGTCATATACTTGAGCTATTCTCATAACACAACTGGCCGCATAACTTATTCGATTTAAACCTCAAGATCCGCGCCCACCAAGATGTCGTTGAGTCAGGTAATAAGTTTGTATACAAAGGGATTACTTATTACCTGTTTGTATAATTAGGAGATTACTGTATAAAATGAATACCTATTTACGTCAACGATTCCAATACAAGAACACTGATCAACTACCTGTGTTAAGCAATATCTTGTTATTGTTAATAAACGCGCTCTATTTTGTTGTAAATTGTATTTGTGTATTATATAGTGATGATCTCCTGATAGAATTCAACCAAGGCTATATATTCTGGTTATTGCCAGATGACATCAATTGCGCAGAATATTGTATAGTGCCGTGAGCATTTTGCGCAAACACAGAAGCACTCACTCTACGTCCCCTTCCCTAATACGATATAATGCATGTGCAATAAGATAGGAGAAAGGTCTCGATGCAGTATTATAAACAAGGGGTATATGTTCATACAACGCAGTCAGACCCAAGAACCATCAACTAGTGATGCACAAATATTGGTCCTCGGCTGGGAATCGAACCCAGGTACCTGGCTGTTGCGTCGCAGGACTACTACTACATCACGCGCCTGCCATATAAATTATACAATATTACTTCTCAATCATTTCAATTCGATCGTAAATCAACCTAACCCGTTAGTGGTAGCAGCAGGTGACTACACCCCGCGAGGAACACCCCTCCTAACAAAAGACTTCCTTAATACGCAATCATAACGCCTGATGATATTCTGACGGCAAATATTAACTTTGACACAATCCCGTCCGCACCGAGCGGCAGGGGCTTAACCGCGGACCGACCAACGTCACCAACGCGCACACACACCAACATCACACAATCCATACACGTAAACTCAGTCACGGCACACGGCGACGTCGTCTTCCTCTCACAGCGGTTAACTCGCGATTTACTCGTGTTCTCGGCCGCTTTTAAAAACCGACCTGTCCTCCCTTTAGATAGCGATCCGAGTCCAAATTTCGTACCTCCTCATGAGGATCGTATTATCGCCCCCTTCTGGTGTCGTCGACGTTCTTCGTCCACAGTGGTCGGAGTGCAGCGGTGGTGCAGCAGCAGTCTTCAAGTCAGCTTCGCAGCATCGTCGTTGTCTCCCTACTCAGCGGGCCTCCCGCTCGCGAGTCTAATTAGATAAAGCTCGGGACCAGCAACAATACTCATACACAAAAAAAAAAATCTCAATCAACAAAATTACTGCGTCATTGAAAGGACGCTGGTGCTTATACCTCAGAGATTCCTATTTAAAGTACCAGCAGTTCATTAATATTTTAGCATAATAATAAAATATAAAATAACAGTAATAATAATGTTAAATAAATTAAATACATTTTAGTGATGTGTTGCCTAAGCTACAATAAGTTCGGTACAAACACAATGAGAAGAACAGACAAGGAATTTTTTTTTTTTTTTTGTTTATAGATTAGCATCCCACCCAATGGTAAGTGATCACCGCCGCCCATAACCATTCGCAATATCAGAGAATTCGCAAATTCGTTGCCGACCTTTTAGAAAGTAGGCTTGTTTGTTGTAGACTCTTTTCTTGAAGGTCCCTAAGTCGTATCGGTCGGAAACACCGCTGGCGACAGCAGATTCCACAGGGTAGTTGTGCCACCATCGATACGATGAGATTTAAATTTTGAATTCTGTCGTGACGCCGCAACGCCAGAGAATCAAGCCGACCGGAAAGTACCTGGTCATTAACGATTCGAGCCGCTTTCTGTTGAATTCGGTCAAACAGAGATGAGAATTTTGAGAGTATTCCATGTGAGAACAAACTTGCGCTCTATAAAGTTGCATGCAGTTGGCTGAAATGAAATACTGTTTCGCTCTATTAAGCCCGCCTTGTTTTATTAAGCCAATTTGGCCTTACCCTCCAAGTGGCCGTGGAACTGAACGTCGCGCGATATGTCAAGGATTCCGATACTAGCTGAGGTAGCAAGGGGAGTATTTTCAAAGTAAGGAGATGCGACAAAGGGATTCTTATATTATTAAATAGTAGTAGAAGTATTACAGACATATACTCACAAAGAAGAAGGAACAATAAAAAAAATCAATACGAATGATACGGAGAAAGTACATAAACTTTCTGGCAGCTTAGAACTAACCTATTGTAACTTTTTGACAGGCTTATATAAACTATGGTTTAAACAATTTTATAATAGGGATTCAAATTTACAAAGGTTCTCATATTTATGTGAGCACTCCAATCAGCACGTGAATATGATATGGTACAAGACATTCATTTTTAAATGCGTTGAAACCACATGTTTTAACACTTGTAACTAGTTAAAAGTAATTAATTTGTTGATGGATATAATCTGTGAGGAGAACTCTGTTAGGGCACAAAATATTTAGATTTAATTTTATACAAAACAAACACCGCATTCATTTGTATCAGGTTACGAGGACCCAGGTTATACTATATGAACTTTCATTTGTATTATACTATATGAATATATAAGTCGTGCCGCGTGCGTAGGCGTACCTGGATTCCGAGATGCGGGTCCCGACTTTAATCTTAGGATTAAAACAAATTTTGCGCACAATTTAGTAACTTTGGGTATTAATTTTAAAAGTTAGTATTAATAGGGTACGTGTTCGAATGTATGGCCCACCCGTATTCCCCCCTCTGTATCCGAAGCTTCCTCCGATCTTATATTATACAATGTACTAAGAAATGGGAAGACGAATGTCTCTGTGGTGTGCATACATATTTACGGGGATGCTACCGGTATACAATGCCTATATTATGCGGGACTAAAGTTGTTTCACTGATATTAATAGTGTGATAATATTTGATAGTTTTGTTTTCTCACTGCTCTTACATTGATGTGACAGATTTTTAATACTGTTTAATTACACAGTAATACTGTTTAAAAAACAGTTTAGAACAAAAACAATATTGGTTGTAGACATATTTGCCTTGCCTAAATGCATTAAATTGACAATGAAATTCAACAAGGCGTGGATATTAAATGCTCGTATACTTATAAGTAATTAAAATAATTATTTACATGTCAGTTATGGTTTTTTTTCTTTTTTCGGGCTTATGGCTGCTGTTAGCCCAAGGGCTTTTACAGTTTCATCGGGTTGAGAGGTGACCGAGACTTCTATTAGTGAGTAACCAGCACAAGGGCTCCCGAGAGGGAGCCTCAGCTTGGACCGTGACCTTGATTCGCAAGAGCGTTTGACTCAAGGTGGCCCGAAAGAGCCGAACCTAGGCTCGGTCAGCTGCTTCTAAGGATTATCTAAATTAATATCGCTATAGTTATTAGCAGTGATGGTGTATGGCGATCAGAGAATGTCCTTTTATTATTTTATTTGTCATGTTGAAAATTAAATTTCAAAATGTATCTGACTCTTTACAATTAAATGTATTCAAAGTATATGTACATGTGCATGTTTTTCCCCTTTTTTTTGTTTACAATGTATAAAATTAAGAAAATTATGTACTTGACTGTAGTAATACGAAATCTGTATTCTGTAAAAAAACGCCTTAAATTCAGGCTTACCACGCAGTTTTTTTTCGGCTTATCGCTGGGAGCCAGGTCTGGACAATAGGTGGAGGATTTAAAATATCGAAGTCCATAATCTAACACAAGATAGCCAAAGCCACACGACTCTTATGAACGGGAGCATCGTCATGAAGAAACCGGATGATACTCGTTAGTTTTTCCCTATCTTTTTTCTTTATTCGCTAAACTGCTCCAGATTTGATACAAAGTATTATAGAAGCACCTTTATCTTTGTATTCGATTAATGGACTTTGAAATTGCATTTTTTACCGTATTTACCATGGAGAGTTCTGAGAAGTTGTTCGGATTAATTCCAACCGCTGAGTTAAAACATTGTATAACCCGCAAGAGTTGCGCGCTCCCCTCCCGACCCCCGCCTTCTTACCGCTCTCGGCATCGACGAGTCAGTACCGTTAGTAATCTCGCAATTAACGGACGCGCGTTTGGTTTAGTTTGTTTTTTTTCACCTGATTCTGGAGAGGGATACCCCTCCAAATAGAAGACGTTCTAAATTCGCCATAATAACGCCTGAAGATTACCTGACGGCAAATATTAACTTTAACATTATCACAGTCCCTTCCGCAACGAGCGGCAGGGGCTCAAGCAAGTCAATCGTGCTTTACTTACCAAGCGAGGAAAATCTTTTCGAACCATAATGGAAGAGAATATCATCGACTTATAGGGTAACTCTTACCCGGTTTAAGCGATGGTTTACAAGTGTCACAATTTCTTTGAGCGAAACCCCTGCCTTTGCTTAAGACCTACGTCCGGGGCGGCCCTTTGAACTTACCACTCAAGAAAATCTCGAGAAAGTCAAGAAAGAAGAAACAACTCGAAGAAATGGTTGGAGTATCTGAGAGGGTCAATTTTAAAATTGTTCATGATTATCGTGGCATGGCAAAGGTCGGTGTAAAATGGGTGCTGAGAATGCTCACGTCGCTGCAAAAACAATAACGCGTGGAACGTTCATGTTCGTTTATTTACCTTTTGACTTTTGTAATGAAGTCCTAGACTTCATTACAAAAGTCAAAAAGTCAAATTATTACTGGAAAACTAGAAACTTGGTTTCTTCATTCATCATCAGGTCATTATGAACTCTTTTCTGAAAGTCGTATCGGTTCGGAAATACCGCTGGCGATAGCTGATTCCACAGAGTAGTAGTGCGCGGCGGGAAATTTTGGGTAAAGCACACAGTTGCCAACCATTGAGATGATGTGAATGAAATTTTAAATTCTATCGTGATGACGTAAGGCAGGTACTAACTCACAAAAAATATCGTCTATTTGTCGATTATTTTTTATGGTTAATTGTATTGGTCTTATGATAGTTTTTTTTTGTTAATGAGTATTGCTGTTGGTCCCCTGACCTCTACAGCTTTATCTAAATAGATCCGCGAGCGGGAGGCCCGCTGAGTAAGGAGACAACGACGATGCTGCGAAGCGATGCCCGCGACTTGGGCTGCATGGACTTTAGTATTGGATCCAGAGAAAATGAAAAACGTGTGAAACGACAGCAATGTTTTGAAACTTCATTTGGGCACTCCTCGCTTCTCATGAGGTCAACTTTTTGTCGGATTCTCAAGATTATCGGTTGCACAAAACTGCAATATCCTCTACAGAGGCATATTAAAAGATGAGCTACAAATGAAAAAAAAATTGCATTATGACTGGAGAAATTTATTATATCTCTGCACTCAATTCTAAAGCAACCGAAGTCGCGTGCTAGATGTTAGTAATATTTAAAATTTTGTACATTATCAAAACGAAGAAATATAAAAAAAAAATCCGCCTCTGACATCCGCATGTATTTATTCTCACAACTTAACACTTTAAAGTTATTGCATCATTTCAAATCACGCGCCAATGGACCTCCGATTGCACTTAACGTAAACTGTTCTACAAAAAGCAATTATATTATTATTATAATTATTATTTTATTATTATTATTATTACTATAATCAATTATAGTTTGTAATTTCAACAGTTAAACATATGTGAACGGTCAACTGGAGAACTGGGCCAACGTTAAACACCGGATATGAGCCCGGGTTTCCTCCCAGGCCACGCTTCTTTCGCGTACTTCTTCTTCTTCGGTTCGCTTGAAGGTCCAGCTTCTTCGGCAGCTGTTGATAGAAAATATACATTTAAAAAAATTATATAGACAAAAAAAAATAAAAAAAAATAAATAGCCTATGTTGTCTAAATGACGGCCACTTGGTATAATGGTTGAAGGTATCTGAATGCTTCCGGGAAAGTCAAGTTTTAACAGTGGTAGAGCTACACTGCCGTTTGTTTTCTAACTGCAGAACGAATGGGTCAGAGCCGACCGGGGCAGGATCACGCCCTCACAGAATACCAGCGTGAAATAGCAGCATAACGCTGCTGTGTTTTGTCTGGTGAATGTAGAGATTCGACCTTTATGTGCCATCAAATTTTGTTTTCATTGCATTTTGCATGTTTGATTAAGAAAGAAATCCATGTAAACGAGTAAATATATTACATAACATTAATGTACTCTTAAAATTAAAATAAGTTTTGTTTTGCATCCACAATATATTCTCTTCTCAACTCAAAGGTAGTCTAGCAGTTAATGTCTTGTGACATTAAGTCCTCTTATTTCCTATTACACTTGAATTTTGCATGTTTGATTAAGAAACAAATCCATGTAAACGAGTAAATATATTACATTACATTAATGTACTCTTAAAATTAAAATAAGTTTTGTTTTGCATCCACAATATATTCTCTTCTCAACTCAAAGGTAGTCTAGCAGTTAATGTCTTTTTACATTAAGTCCTCTTATTTGTACAATTTTTACTTGAGCAAATAAAGAATAAATAAATCTAAATGGAAACCGCGTGTCGTAGTGACTAAACCGGCTGCTAAGGGATGGATGGGGACACTCTCAGCCTAAAATTCGTACCGCACAAATTAATAACATATATAGCTCACCTGCGTGCGGTAAGGGCGGATGTATATTGAGATGCGGTTCCGGACCCTCTAACTCCACATCCGGTGCAGGATTCGGCAACATAAGTCCCAATCTGAAAGTATTTACACATACACGCAAAATAATATTAAATATGATTTTGTTAGAAATTAATTAATAATACGAATATTATTCTATTCTAATTTACCTAATTTAAAAAAAAAATTAAATAGTACCAATCTAACAATTTAAATAGTAATACAAATGACAAGTAAACAAGGGGGTTTCTGATAACCAGGTCGGAGGATACAGTATATTAATAAAAAAAACCTCCAACACTGTCTTATTACAATTATGCAATGTTCGCACATCACAGTATAAAGTCAAAAAATAAAAGATTTTTTATATCCCAAAGTTAAAGTGAACAATTCGACTTTTCAACTTCACGTTCCGTGTTTGAGTAAATGCTTGAATCAAATCAAAATCAAATAGTTTATTTGCCATAATATGGTACAAATGGTGTTACGATAGATCATTAAACATATTCTGTGCCACGTATGGCGGGCGAATATAATAACGAATTTAAATTTAAAACCAATTTAATGTTGTATTAACATAATCTAGTCTGTCATCTTATTATAATTATGTCGAATAACAACCATCTATATAAGTGAAAAGATCTGTGAGAAAATGGCCTATGACACACAGAGACAGACACAAATTGAATAATAAATACAAAATAACCATAAGTTTCCCGTTTTTTTTTTTAGTATGGAACACTAAAAATGAAAACTACATACCTTGCACCGATGAGACTCATATGCGAGCTAGGCGCCGGTATATCTGAGTATAAATTGTTTCCTCTTGAAATCTCTTGTAGCCTTAAGGAGTGATGATGCGGACCTTTGGAAAAAAATGTGATATAATAAATAGAGCCAACAGACTATAATACGCCCGTTATCATCTGTCACGTCATAAACGTCAGTCAAAAATAGGAATGTGCTAAGGATATGCGAAATATCGACAGTGTGTAATACTTGCTTACGCACGATCTGTGAGTTATAGTCAATAAGGATTTCATTACGCATGTTTTATTTTTTAATGTGGTATAATAAATAGAGGCAAAAGACAACTACAATACGTCTGATGATACAGTCACGTTATAAACGTCAGTAAAAATAGGAAAGTGCTTACGATATACGAAATATCGACAGTTTGATCCCGGCTTACGCGAGATCTGTGAATTATAGTCAATAAGGATTTCATTACGCATGTTTTATTTTCGACGACCCAGAACATAATGGCCATGCTATAATTCAGTCATACTAAATGGAATGATCACTACTCCAATATCGCCTTAAATATTAAATCAAGATGCTAATGTATTGGCTATCCTGACGACTACAATGAAATGCGTTATTACCAGTAATAGTGGTTTAACAGTGGTAGAGATACACTGCAGTTCGTGTCTACTCTGCAGAATGAATGGGTCCTCGATCGGTGGGAACTCGACCGACTCGTGAGTGTAGGTATCTGGAGAGCTTTATTACTGGTGACGAGGCATTCCATCTCAGTCCTCAAGGTTGACAACGCATCTACATTATGATTCCTTGTCAAGGATAATGTCATGCAACGCAGGAATCACTTAACATCAGGTGGACTGTGTGCTCGTTTGAAACTCTCAAAGTAATAAAAAAAATGGTGTCTTCGGTTTACTATATAACATGAATCACAACAGGCTCCTCAGATAAAATATGAGGACCAGCACTTTATCTCTAAGACCAAAAGATAGATTGTTATACTATTTTGTCAGTATAACAGTTGAAACTTTTGAGTTCATTTTTACGCTATATATTAAATATATTACACACACCAGCTGTGCCCGTTCGCGTGAACTTTTAAAGGGGAACAATTCCGTCATATAATATAATTAATAACATATAATTTTTGCTTAACTTTAACCATATACGCAACACACGCAACGGAAGCACTCAAAAGGAATAATTTTTCCCGTTATTACAACATTTTTCATTGATGCTCCGCAACTATTCATCGTAGCGTGATGTTATATAGCCTATAACCTTCCTCGATAAATGGACTATCAAACATAAAAAGATTTTTCAATTCGAACCAGTAGTTCCTGAGATTAAAGCAGACAAACAAACTCTTCAATTTTATAATATTAGTATAGATTACTACACAATGTTACATTATTATCCTTCTCAGAAGAGGGTACCTAATTGGTGAACTGCACATCCTGGGGTCAATTCTTAGACGAGAAATGTTATGTGTAAAATTTGCAATCTCTAATGTTCTTGCAAAATGTCATGTCTCTGACATTGTATTCAAACTCCAGATACAGTTACTAACAAATTGTAAATTCAACTGCCCGCAATTTTCAAAATAAAAAATCATTTCTTTTTGAATTAACACATTAAGGTTAAATTTACGATTCAATCTCAACATATGATACCCGGCCGAAAGTAATCTCTCTCTGTCGCACAGTTACAAGTTGGTGTGTAACAGAGACAATGTTTTATATACCACGAAGCTCACCGACCATAGCTTGCCGAATATCGATATCTAACTTTTATAATCGATATGTATAACTTTAGACCGATTAAGTACATTACAACATAAAAATATGAAAGAAGAAAATTTATAATTAAATTAATAAAAATAGCGCACACAACGTCTTTGATGTGTTTTGAGATTTTGTGTATCAAGGAATACAATACTATATATTTATAGAATAAAACTTATTTTTTTTTTAAATAAAAACACTTACCGTCATCTGAGCTTTGCAATTTTAGTTTCCTCGGCACCGTGTTAGAGTTAGGCACTATAGTTGACTTGACGAGGTTCCTAAATCTGCCGATAGTGGGATCTATGTCCTCCGGGTTGATGATATCAACTTCCTCATTGAAGGATACGTTTCGTTTCTGCTTCTTTGTCACACCGGTGGGCATTGAAGCCGAGCGTTTTGTACCCGTGTTCGGCTGTATTTAAACAATTAAATAATATTAAAAAAATAACGCTGTCTTTGAGAGACACAAGTTTCACACAAATATTCGCATAAGTGCCCGAATTCGCAATCTAACCAATCCCTATAACTATACATTGAACCCGAGAGATAGCTTGTAGAATCTATAACTTTTAAGGAAGAAAGATTCTGGTGTGGACAATTGCAACAGGTTGACTCCCCAGTAAATGCAGTGGCAAGTTTGTGGGAAGTCGATAGATGCATACTTTGTGGTATTCGGAGCATTATGGTATTATATTAGGAGCGGCCTATGTTCTGACTTTGGACTGTGATAATATTATAACTTTATTCATATTCCAGACAAAAAACAATCTTAGCATCTCAATAACTAAATATATATATATATATATATATATATATTAGATTTATTTATTTATTTAAATTTTATTGGTCATACAAAAAGGGATACAAAGGGCGGACTCTACCAGTGGCGTGGAGAGATATTCTGGTTAGGTGTATTATATTGTACATTGTATATAAGAGAAAACAATAAATATATGTTAAAATTTATAATATATATATATATACACATACACTATCACTAGATAAAATTGGATAGTAATTTATGTGACAGCATTCCTTTAGTATCTATTACCTCATGATACATACCTACATTTCTTCATTAGTGAGTGTCTCTCGCTGCACCACAGGTTGCCTAAGTCTTTGTTAACTTATCTTTGAGGTGATTAAATAAATAAATACCTTCATAACGTCGGTGCCGTCTTCCGTAGAAATACCCAGCATTGATATCCTGCGGTTGTGCGCCGTGTTGAATTCTGTCAAATTCTAAAATGATAATAACTGAATGATTCAATGTGGAAAAATAGTATAAATCAAAAAAAAAAAAAAATTCAGATGGATCGGTGAACTTAAAGACTAGGTGACAAGCTCTTAAGATACAAGACTCTTAAGGTAAGAAACCAACTCTTTAGATATGTTTGTGTACCATTTACAAACAAGTAGTTAGTCAAAGTGATGGTTGATCAACAAAGATTCAAGATTTGTTCAGATCACTCCCTTTATTTAATTAGGTATGTGGTTCCCTATATGCAATATAAAAGAACAATGCAGAACCATGTATATTTCGTCAGTACACATATTATGAAACTGTGGTGGGTATGGATGACATGTAATTAAATCTTTATACAATAAAAAATAACTATTTGAAATGAACATTCGAAAATCTTGGTAGTGAAATAATGAACAGTCAAAATTTTATATTATAGTGAAATTATAATTTTGTTAATTGAAAGCTTCTAAATTAAAAATTGTTTGAGAATAGGTGTTGATTTATTAGGCCACAACCATCACATAGCATCTAATGATCTATAAACGCTTTTGTCACCTCAAGTTTCATATATGTAGATACCAATCCAAAATAGCAGCTTAAAGCTAGTGGTGTTTTGTGTGTATATTCATGATAAAGGAAACCCAAAAATCAGAAAACATTTATTTTCATGTTTGACAAGGCAACTTCATCTCAATTTCTTATGGAGAGGTGTAGATGTTCATGTGTGTTTTTTTTTATTACATTGCAAGTAACAAGCAAGCACACAGTTCACCTGACGGCAAGTGTTTCCTGCAGTCCATGACATATTCATTCATCCTGGACAAGGAATTATAATGCAGATGCATTGTTACCCTTGAGGATTGAGATGAAATGCCATGTCACAAGTAATAAAGGTGTCCAGACCCCTACACTCACCAAACGGAACACAGCAGCAATATGATGTTATTTTATGCTGGTATTGTCTCCGTGTTGTCCTGTCCTGGTCAAACTGACCCATTCATTCTGCAGATAGAAACAAACTACAGTGTAGCTCTACCACTTTAATGTGTGCTCTATTATATATATCCTAATATATACTAATATAACCCATTAATACCCTAATGTCATAAAAGAATCATGCTTACATATACATGTAGGTTTCTAGCATACAGTAACAAAACTTCATATCTACACACATAAATAGCTTTATCTGGCTGTGGCTATATTAATAATATGCAAATGTTACTTACATCTAATTCTGTCTGTGTTTCTGGAAGACCTAGTAAAGCACCTTCAGTTTCTGTGTTAGGCAAATCCTCCATTATGCCGCGAGAATTACCTGTTGGCCGTTCTCTGTAAGAAATAGTTTCTTTTCTTTACTCACATTTAAATATATTGAGATAAAAGAGATGATAGGCTAATGACACAGATCACAATCTTATTTCTGCAATGTGCTACTTTTCATGTTAGCAAATGCTAAAAATTTCAAGGTGCTTGTTAAAACGACATTACTGTCAATTACTTATTTTTATGAAGTCAATACACAATTTAATACATATATCTGCCATATCTGTAGAGGGTGAACATATGAACAGGTGGCTCATAGGAAGACATGTTATTTTTTAAAGTTTGTGTGATGCTTGTTGTTGGTCTTTTGACCTCTACAGCTTTAGCAAAACAGACTCGCAAGTGAGGGGCCCTCTGAGTAGAGACATCTGACATATTGGACTACAATGAACATAGTCCTCTTATAATTGTTTTCCTTTTTTCTAAAGCACAGACTGCTTACCTTGTATTACTATAGTAATAAATAAATATATAATAATTAAAAATATATAAATAAATATATTTAATATATATAATAGTTATATATATTAAATATATTTTAATTATAAACCTTATTTGTTTATGTTAAATTGCTTTTTAATTGATATTTAATAATATTAATACATGGAGATTACCTTATAATGTAATTTCTAGTAGAAGCACCAAAATGGAAGGTTGAGTCAATAGGTAGTTGTGTAGGCTTGTTTGGTTCTAATCTCATTTTCCCAATGTATGTGCCATGTGCTAAAATAAAAGTATTATTTTACTATGTTTATTATATACAAATAAATCTAAACAAACCAAAGTCTTGTGGTAGCTATCAGTTGTGAGTGCAAGTCTATATAATTAAAACTAGTTTTATCTTCATCTTTGAGATACAACAGCTTTAATCAACTATCTATATGGATTACTTCAATAAAAGTATTTAAAATTTGTTACATTTTGAAACAACATAGAAATACTTTTTTTTCCTTTTGATTTCCATGCTCTGGATTTTACCCGTAACAAGAAAGTGTCACAAGAGGAACTGGTCATAGATCTCCCACATAATATTAAGACTATGGCAAAAGCCTTTTTAAGTGATAAAGACATATCTAATGGCTATGGTCTGTGAACATTAAGGTTGTATTCCAGCATTAGAATATTGAAGTGAACCATGTCCTAGCACAAGCATTTTCAGCTTACTTGCAGTGGTTAACCAGGATATTAGTAATGTTAACAGCATTGCTATTCTTTTAAACAATAAAATAAAACTAGCTATAACATAAATAAGTCAGCTAAACCGAAAAATGCCCAAATAAAAGAAAAATATTTAAGTCATGTAAACAATACAGTTTGGGTCTCGGGATTACTAATTACCAATATTAATTCAACATGCAACTGTTCACAGGCCATGTTTAATATATATGTTAATTGACTCTGTTGGGTGGAAATACTAAATATACACAATACATGTGTTCACTCTGACATATAGTAATAGGATCTTAAAAATAAATCAATAAAACTGTCATACTCACTGCTTCCCAAATCTACTAAGAATGCTCTATTTAAATCTTTATGATAAACAAAAGCTGCATGAACTCTTGAACAACTTGCATGGTCAATGCAAAAATCATTCATTTGTGGATTGCGACCAAATAAATAGCATTTCTTCTCATCAATCATAAGTTTTTGTATTAATTTATCTCCCTTTAAAACATCTAAGTGCAAACCTGTTGGAGGTTTGCCAGCCCTGTGTAAAAGCAATATTATTAAGAGATATAATTAAGACAATTTTTCCATACAGGACTAAAAGAAATTGCTGTTACTATTTCTGAACATGGTGTAAGTGGAAGTAAGTAAAGAGCATGTTGGTATACTGCAGACAACATGATAATAACATTAAAATCACTAAATTAAATTGAATTAGAAGCTCTAATATTGTCAATCATAGTAGTCTTCTGGATAATTCTAAGCCAGACACTTTTGGATGCTCTATTTCGCCTAAAGGATAAGAATGTTGGTTTGTACGAAAATGATTTTAAACACTACAACTAATTGTTTTTTATTTTTTATTGTTTATAACCTATTTCTATGTTATTAACAAAAATATTGCATATAATATAGAACTATTTTTATACAGAATTAAATAATATTGATATCTAAACTCTTATCAGTATAACATCTGATAATCTGATGCATGTTGTTCAACGTAAGATTAATTTACAAGGATATAATTGTATCAATTATAAAGTTTTCACGCAAGAATATGGAGCCTCAACAAAAGTTTAAACATTTATTTAGATATTAACAACTATTGATAAAGTATTTGCGGCTTTAATAAACACAATATCGAATCAAAACCAAATGGCGGCATGTTGTTTCTGACTTATAAATCGTAGTTATATCTCACCAACTAGGCACTTCATAATGGTTTGCCATAATTATTTAATTATCGGTGTATAATATAAACACTGAAATTTTTAATATAACATAATTTTAACGTCACAATATTGAATATTTTTTGGAAACCTGCGCCGCTCAGACGCTGTCACTTTGACAGTTAATTAAACAAAATACAGACAAACCCTAAGTTTTAGAATATATTAGTAAAATAAACAATAACCTACGTTTTTGAACCATACTTCTATTCAAGAAGAATCAATACACTTTGATACAGCTTTTTTTTATTTGTTTTACTTAAATCTAAATATATAAAAAACCCTAACAAATTATGCAAAATAAAAATAAAATACACACTTAAATTATACTACACAATATCTTAAACCTTATATACAAATTGTTAGTAAACTCTGACTTTTCTCAAGAATCAAGAAGACAAAATAGTCGAAAATAGGTGTATTTAATGTATCTAAAATATTAGTTCTTAGCAACCTTAGTAAGTCAACTCTTTTTTCTTCATGAACATATTCCAATAATAAGTAATCAACGGTACAACGGAAAATGGTCAGCCTCCTGATTTCCAATCCCTTGCACACCTGTTGCTTCACATTATAGGTGGTAATCACTGCTGCTAAAAAAGAATTCGTTAAAAGGAAACAAACAAGAACGAACAAAATATGTAAGCCTTTGAGCCGACGACTGTCACACCTCTTTAATAAATTTCTGCGTGGACATGATCGAAGGAGATGTTGACGCAAAATATAATAACTGATCCATGTTAAAATCTGACTATCCATTGATGTCATAACATACAGAGCCTGCCGAAGAAAACATATAGGTCAAAAACAAAGATTAGCAAGCTTAAGTACCAAAGGTCCTCGTATACCCAGAATAGTTTAATAAAGTTTCAGATTGGGGCCGACAAAATCTAGTCGAATTTAACCCTAACGAAAACACAAGTTTTCCAAACAAAGATTCCCTTTGTTGCATCTCCTTATTTTGAAAACACTCCTCTTGGTATTGCTGGTATTGGAATCCTTGGCGTTAACATATCGAGAGACGTTCAGTTTCGCGGTCACTTGGAGGATAAGGCCAATTTGGCCTCTAAAAAACTGGGCGTGCTTAACCCATTACCGCTCTCTGTACCTGCACAGGTACAACTACTTAATCGATAAATTATGTATTTTATCTGTGGAAGTGTTGAAGGTAGTTAAAAATTATCAATCTAGATGACACTAGTTACCACATAATAAATAAAAATAGGCGGTGGCGCGAAAACAAATGTCACTTATTTTGTAATAAAATACGGAGTCCAGACACGACATACAAGGTAAGATTATTTTGTTGGTTTTTATCAAAAATAGTGAAATATTTCAACTTCTTTTTTTATTTTTATGGAGACTATTTATTTGTGTTGGTAATAATAACATAAGAATGAAAGTTTATTACAAAACTTGTAAAGTAGGGGTTGTTTCATTTGTTGTACACAGGCGGGTACAGCGGGCAGATTCGTACTAAAATTTCGTTTTGTTTACAGTATTACTTATAAGTTGAAATGGCCAATCGGAACGTATTTACCAGCTATAAGAGACTGGAGAAAGCCTTGGAATCAATTTTGGCTGATGAAAGCAATGATGAAGAGTACGATATGGTATTAGTGCCACCAGATCCGGCTGTGGAGAGTGATGAGGAAGAAGGTAATGAAGATAATTTGGCGGCTTCAAGTTTCCCTATGGACGTTCCAGGGACTATTGAGGTAGGTCGGCGTCGTCCTGACTACGATGTTTCGGAACAAAGCAACAGTGATGATGAGCCGCTAAGACCTATGCCTGCAAAACGTGCCAAAAATGTGATGTAGATTTACCTGTATGGAGGAAAACTCAGCCAACCTATAGTTCTACTTATGAAATTACCGATATCGTACAAAAGAGACAAAAATACGTTGTTAAAAGCTTAGCAGACTGCAATCCCGTAATGTTGTTTGAAAAAATATTTGATCATGATGTAATGGATTTGATAACAACTAACAGTGTTTTGTACGCTAATCAAAATAATAGGCATGGTTTTGAACTTGATAGTGCACGTTTGAAAAATTTTTTTGGTGTACTGATACTGACCGGTTACCATGAATTGCCATCTGAACGTGCTTACTGGAGTTTGGATGAAGACCTTGGTGTTCCATTGATTGCTAATTGTATGTCACGCAATAGGTTTTTGGAGATAAAAAGAAATCTTCATTTTGTGGATAACGGTCTAATAGATGGTTCGACAGATAAAATGATCAAACTCAGATCATTATGCGATTTGATTCAGCGAAACTCTAGTCAGTGGGGTGTATTTCATGAAAGCTTGTCTGTGGACGAGTCCATGATCAAATATTTTGGGCGTCATCCATCAAAACAATTTATACAAGGAAAGCCTGTAAGATTTGGTTATAGCAATTGGGCTGCGACAAGTTCAGATGCTTATTGCCACGCGTTTGATGTTTATTGTGGAAAATCCACAGAACCTTCTGATGATACCCTTGGTGCGAGAGTCGTGAAATCTTTATTGGCGGAATATGATTATAGTTTTGATACAAAGAATGAGATAACTATGGTACGTTGGAAGGACAATAATGTCGTTACAATGGGAACTAATTTTGATGACAGAGCCTCTGGGCAAAGTCAAACGATGGTGTTACATCAGAAAGCAAAAGGTTGACGTAAATATACCTAAAATGTTTGTCAACTATAATAAAGGAATGGGTGGAGTTGACCAAATGGATCAGTCTATCAGCCTTTATCGGATTTCAATAAAAGGAAAAAAGTGGTGGTGGGTTATATTTACCTATTTGTTAGATATGGCGATATCAAATGCTTGGCGACTACATGTTTTGCTCAGTAAAACTAAACAAGAGATAACTTACATGGACCAGTTATCTTTCAGATGAATTATTGCACGGACTTATTTACGTCCAACGAAAACTAAGAGCCGTCCGTCATCCTCAGCGGCACTAGGGGGTCGGAACAATAATGGTCATAATCCTGAACGGATGGAAAACCCATTGCGATGTGTTGTCTGTCACCAAAGAATTCGCTGGCGTTGCGAAATATGTTTGAAAACGCTATGTGTTGAACGACCTTGTTTCAAACAATTTCACTCCTAAAGCGCCCACTGTACACGGCTGAGTACACCCCTAAAACTTGATATGTACATTTTTTTTTTCATTTTATCTTATATAGCATATTTTATCCCTTATGGACTAATAAATGGAAAAACAATAGAAAAATATACTGCAGTTTCATTTTGGGCGTTAATGGGTTAATATAGCGAAACACTATTTCAAGTCGGACCACTGTTTATAACTTTACAAAGCGCAAATTCGGCCTGACATGGAATACTGTTCTCATCTCTGGGCCGGGGCACCCATTACCAGCTTCTTCCGTTGGCCTCATTCATCGGAGAGCGGCTCGAATAGTTGATGATCAGGTACTTTCCGATCGGCTTGATTCACTGGCGGTGCGAAGATATGTTGCACCTCTTTGCATTTTTTACCGAATTTACCAGTGCTCTGAGGAATATTTCGGATTCATTTCACGCTGAGTTCATCACGACAGCATTCAAAATTTCACCTTCATCATCTCGATGGTTTGCAATCCACCACTGTGCGCTTCACGCGATATACTCTAAAAAAATTATAGAATAAATAATATATATAATAATGAATAAATATAAAAAAAAAGAATAGGAAAAAGCAGGTTCTTATGAAAATGTGTGAACTGCTTCTTCAAAGATTCCGCTTTTTGAGTTTTTTTTTGCCGCTTTAAATTTCAAGCCTCCGCGTGTGTGTGTTTTTTTTTGCCAGCCAGTACCAAAATGAAAACATCGCTTTCGATCCACGTTTTAAATTTTGAACTACTTACAAACTAACTAAATTTGTAACCGAACTATTTATATTCAACCTGACTGGAGAAGGAGTGGTCCTTCAGAGTACCAATGTGAAATATCAGCATAATACTTCTTTATTTCGTATAGTGAATGAGGACCCAATCACCGAGACTTTTTTTTTATTTTATTACTTTGAGAGTAACAATCACACAGTTCACCTGATGGCAAGTGATTCCTGCGGCCCATGACATATACATTCATCCTGGACAATGAATCATAATGCAGATGCTTTGTCACCCTTGAGGACTGAGATGGAAAGCCTCGTCACCAATAATCAAGGTCTCCGGATCCCTTCACTCACCAAACGAAACACAGCAGCATTATGTTGCCACTTTACGCTGCTATTCTGTGAGGGCGTGTTCCTAGCCTGGTCGAGCTGACCCATTCATTATGCAGCTAGAAACAAACTGCGGTATATTTCAACCACTGTCAGGGTATTTAATCTCTGTCCTCACAACGGTAACAACAGATGTGAATCCTGAAACTTTGTTTAAGAATGGATGTAGATGACATGGGCCGCAGTCATGACTTACCATCAGTGAACTGTGTGCTCGCTTGCCACCCCAATATTATAAAAAAAATAAGAGCTGGTTATTACTATATTTACAGGAAGTTTAGTAGTATCTGAGGCATAGACAAGGTTTTATAGTTTTGTAAAAATGTATTTTGACTGATAAACATTGCCTAAACATATACACATCTATTGAAGAAGTGGCTCAAGAGGTTGGCCTATCGGAACAAGGCCAGAGCCATCGAGAAGTGGCTTGTGCCTTAAAAATGAGCCCTACGGCATCCAGGGTTTACCGATACCAGGAGACTGGTAGCTTTAACTGAAGAAGCGGATCCGGCAGAAAAAGATCAGCGAGGGATGACCGTTTCATCACCAGTACTTCGCTCAGAAATTAAGCCCTCTCTGGTGTTCAAGTCCTACAGGAGCTCAGAGAAACGCGAAAAGTAGCTGTTAGCGGCTGGACAGTCAGAAGAACACTAAAGGCGGCTAACCTGACTCCAAATAGAAAGTCATACTGGCCCTAAATTGACCCCAGCTCATCGAACAGCCCGACTACGTTTCGCAAGCGAACACGAGATAGGGTCGGACGAACTGTGGAGCTCTGTTCTCTTTTCAGATGAAAGCAGAGTGTATCTCCATAGGAGCGAAAGACTACGAGTCTATAGAAGACCTGGAGAGCGAAAAAAAGAATTTATTAATATAAATGATATCTCATTTCAAAGCTAAAACCTTTAATTTAATTATATTCTATAGTTCTATAATATATATTAACTATAGTCAAAAAATAAATCAGAGCAACAGATTTTTACGAAAGTATTTTGACCGCAAGAGTAAAGCGTGAGTCGGTTTTTTGCTCACGAGTGTAATTTGCTTTTTTATTTTTCATTACCCAATGAGTTAGTAAAAATTACAATTACATATCCCTATTCAGCATGCCTCCCGCTCGCGAGTCTGTTTCGATAAGGCTGTAAAGGTCACTGGACAAACAAAATCACACAAACACTAAAAAAAACAATTACGTTACGTTTAATTAATATAGTATCACAATGATTTTTAAAAAAAATTGTAGAGCTCAAAATTCCTGTCAAATTATTTTCGTATTTGGGAATCATATATAATCAATGTTCGCAACCTTTTTTTTTCGGGCTGATGGCCGTTATTAGCCTGAGGGCTTTTACAGTTTCACCGGGTTGAGGTGACCGAGCGCTTATGGCGCTCACCTCAACCTCTATTAGTGGGTAACAAGCAAAAGGGCTTCAGAGAGGGCCTCGGCTTGGACAGTTGTTTCTGACTAAGAATCATCTACATTAATATCACTATTATTATTATTGGCTATCTGTACCAACCACCAATTCGGAATGCATGGTGCAAGAAACTCCAGCGACGCTTCTGTCTATATTGACTAGAAGAACCGGTCTGTGAGATGGCGGTATCGTGAATAACCTAAAATATCGGCGGAAGCCTGCTATATATAATGCTAAAGCTATGGTCGGTAGCTCAAAATCTGTGTAGATTTTCGTGACACAAGAACCACGGAGCCCCGGTGGGCTTGAGCATAAAACGAATTTGTATTACCTGAAGTCGGTGAATGTTGCGAGCATGCGCAAAGACGGGGCTTGCGTATGTCAGTATGCCATAATGGGTGGGATGCACGCTTTGTATAGTGTAATTTTTTAAGCAGGGACATTTGGACGCAACCAATATCAAATAACTTCGAGCTTTTTTGTTTACATTTTTACGACCATGTCCAATGATAGAGCAGACAGCCCTGGATATATGGGTCTTGGATTTATTTAGTTTTCATGATGATTTTGACCATCAGCCTGTAACCATTTTTTGCAACTTTAAATCCAGGCTAAATCAAATCGTATTTATTTATTTATTTATTTATAAATTTTTGTACAACTAACATATGCACAAAGGCGGACTTAATGCCCAAGGCATTATCTACCAGTCAACCTTGGGAAGGTTCAGAGAAATCAAGGTAGGGACAGATGAATAATAATAAATAAAAAAGAAACATACAGTACATCTAAATACTTATACAATTATATATACATATCATTATATATTATCTTAGGAATTTATAATACTAAGTAAAATAATAGATATTTATATACATTTACATAAACTATAAAACAAAAATATATACATATTATAAATTCAAACATATCTAAAAGTAAATATATATATAAATATATACATAATTATTATCGATGTAGTGAATCTGCTGACACTACATGTGTTGTGTCATTTTTTGGTTGAAACATCGGATCAAGGAAAACAATGAGTCTATAGTAAAATCAAAACATAATAAAAATATTCTTTAATATCAGCTATAACTATCGAATATAAAATTTTTACAATGCTTAAGTACGATTAAAGTTAAGGCGGATGTAATGTTTATGTACATTTTTATGTCTATTCGTACAGCAATGGATTATTTGTAGATCTACATAACTAAACTATCACGAAAATATTTTTCTTTAATACATATGAGCCACACATGGTAAAATTAAACAAGAATCCATTCACAACATCCAGGCACTCACAATTATGTGAAGAAAACGCTTATGGCCTGATTTCTTCTTTCCTGCCCCTTTCTCGGGACCCTACGGACCCCTGGGCATGGTTGTGTTTGTCAGAAGAAACGTAAATATGAATGTGTGTGTGCGTGTCATGTTCTTCGTCTTTTAGCTGGCGTGGTCGCGGGCGGGGTTGATGTATTCGCGCGGCGTCGACCACGGCGGGAGCCGATATCTTCATCTATAAGAGAAGAATACCAAGCTGTGAAAAATATATATACTAAATGCATTTCCCCTTACCCACCATTCCATTTACCCTTAATTTATTTGTTTTTATTGTCAACAATTATTCACCATAGTGAAAATTGTTGACATAGTCAAGTCTTACATGTAAGACTTTAAATAGTTGGCTTGTAAAAATGAATTTTCATTTTTTACAATTTTAAGATCATAAATATAGTAAAACATCAATCATAAAATTATCAAAAAGTCATATTAAGGATTTGTTAAGCTCCAAAAGAAATTATTTCATCATCAATAACTCTAACAGTTTTCACTCTATGTGGGCTTTTGGGGTCTGACATACAATATAATGTAAATATTACATAAGGATGTTTCTAAACATGACTTTAATCATTATCAGATATTATCATGTATATTCTCAACAAAACTGAGTAACTCGCTTACCAGCTCAATGTCATTCTATAATATTTCATTAAGGATCCACTAGCTGTGGCTTTTTATACCTGCTACAGAAGTAACTTTGGACTTTGTCACTTTATCCTTTTGTGATATAGATTTTCTACTGGTCGAGCTGTCACGAGGTCCTGACGCATTGGAGTCCCTTGAATCCCTTCTCCGATCTATTATAAAAAATCCAAAAAAAATAGAATTAGTCCATAATAACAAAGCTTAATGTGAATAATGCAAGCTCATATCATTTAGTATTCAAGTGGCTTAAGACTTAAAAGCAAGATTCAAGAGTAGACATTTAATTACAACTCCTCAAGCATAGTTTCAGTTCTCTTTGCTCAAATATATTTTAAGGTTGAAATAGTGACACTCTTTTATTGATATACTAATCTTGGCACATTATACGAAAATTATGCAGAACAATATGGATGGATCAACAGTGTTATATTATTTATCACATTTTTCATGGAATTGACTGTACATACCATAATCTTTGTCAGACTTGATGCTAGGGGTATCAGTAGAAGCATGTGAACTTCCACTCTCTTTTCTTGTTTTTGTAGCAAGTGCACTAATGCTGTCCTTACGTCCTAATAATTAAAAATATTATCAATACTATAATAATACTGGAAAGGTGGTAAAGTCATCTCTAAATGTTATTAAAAGCAACAAAACATGGGATTGATAGTTTTTATATATTTTTCTGTAAGCACTATTTTACAAATTGTAAATGCTATTTACCTTTTGGAGTACCATCTTTTGATGTTGTGCCTCTAGAATTACTTCTAGGTGTTGAAACTTTTGGAGATGGGCTTCGACCATCTACAAACATTATAATAAATATTATATTTTTTTCTATTTATTGCTAGTTATAGGGAGTTTAGCCACCAACATAGAATATGATACATATAGATAAATTCATACAATTTAATTTTACAATTATACAAAAAGTGAACTTTTAAAATAATATTATTATTATTATTTTAATATAATATAAGAAAAAATGTCTTTTAACTGAAACTAACAAAGAAATATATAAAATTTCCCGTGGAGGCAATGAAAGACCATATGAAGATATCCCATGATACATAAAGCACTTTTAAGTACAGTTTTATCAACTGAGAAGCCAAAATTGCATTACAAATGCCAACAATGCTGCTGACATAAACTTATATTTCGGCACTGCAGTTTCGGTTTTGATACAGGAATTATTTTATCATCTTTCCATTGACTTGGAACAAATATTAAACACAAGTTGAAAGAGTTCTTACGTTTTAGCCTTTTTACCACCAAATTTGGTAAAAATTATCTCTTCACTAAGTTCTATCATAATTTTATCATAGTTAAATCAATATCTCCTATCAATAATAACAATGACTTTTGCATATAATTAGGGTGTCAGCACTTTTCTCATTACTAAAATGAATAAGAGCTTCATTTTTAATATTTTTGCCAATCCAAACTGTTTAGAAAGATTTCTGTACAAGTCACACATTTTTATCGTTTTACTTTACTGCATTCTTAATAAACCATTTTGTGTAAGTTCAAAGCTTTTTGACTTTAGCAATACTTTTGTCCATTTTAAGTCATGATTCATATCCTGATTTCTTTTTTAGAGCCTTTGTATCTCCATATAACTTTCAACCACTGTTCTATACCTTTATTATTATAACATAATTATATTCTCTATGCTTGTTGTCATCTCACTGTCATTGTGTTCTATAATCATATCTAATTTATCCACATTTCCCTCATCTTGCACTTCATTTAAAATTGCATAACTAGACTTAGGTGGAATAGATCACCACATCCGACTGAGACAAGCGCTCGCACTACTGACCAAGAACTTATTATAAAAAGAAATCCTAAGGGAATATCAATTTAATATTTTTTATTTGAAAATTAGATCATTGCATGGAAATAAATTGTAAAACATAGATAAACTAAAACAATAATTACCTCCATCACTGTCATCAGCAAGTATAGTTTCTTTACACTTTTGTTTGATCAATGGCCCAAATTCACTTTCAGGCAAACTAAAAGGGATTTCGTTATTTGGAAAGGGTATCGGTTCTGTGTCCTCCAGCATCGACATATCATAAAGTGTATCAAGATGTTTCCAAATATCTTGTGTGGATATCTCTTTTGTAATGGAATTGGATAATTTTTCCCAAATACAAGCCATGTGAAAATGTTTGTTTATCCCAACCGGCTTATGATTTGCCATAGCGTAAATTAGTTGAATTTCCATTTCAACATCCCATTCTAACATATCTCCTGTTTTTATGTCAGATTCTTCCTCGCTAGATACCATTTTATATACAATGTTGATATGAAATGTATAAAATTTAAACGCGATATAAAAGAATAGCAAATACAATATTTAAGCTATATTGATAATAACCAATCCGTCACTGATGACAATCATTGAAGACAAACGACAATGCTGTTCGTAGAAACTGTCAGTTAGGTGACAATTTCTTCAAATATAGCATTATAGATGGATTGTATATATGATGTATTTCATAATTTGTTACTTTAAATTTAAAAACAAAGGTGACTATGATATTCTATGTAGCCCTTGATGAATCTTTTCTAGTTTTATGTGATAATAATAATTTTTCACCTCAAAATATCATGCAATTCCATTAGTGTACTTAAATATAAACCTTGATATAATTATAACATCAGTGCCCATTATTTCGTAACAAGCCTACGAAATTCAATATTCGTAATAGTAAAAGTTTATAATAAGAAATTTAATCAAAATTAATCCTCTAGACATTTCTAAAAGCGGTTTATTACAATAATAATGTATTATCTCTACTGAGGGCGTCGAAATTAGGTTACGGTTCCTTCCAAAATCAACTGAAAAAGGTGATTTTCTTCCATTCCTTAAAGTCGATTTCTTTCAAAACACTTGGTCGTTATAAATATATATATATATATATATATATATATATATATATATATATATATATATAGAACAAAATATATAACATACGCGTATATCATATTTCTCATCTCTCTCCTAGAATACAATTCACAGAGTTTAGTAGAATTTGACCTCACTACCAATAGCCTGATGACGATATGATTAATAGTCCGAGTTTAAAGCTATCAAGTGAGTTTCATCTTTACATTTTTGCATTGTTTTCAACAATAATAAAGCCATGCTGCGGCTGGTTTCTAGCTGCAACGTGAATGGATCGGCTCGCCCATAAAATAGCAGCATAACGCTGTTATATTTCCTATGATAAGTGTCCGGATCCCAATTGCAGGTGATGTAGCATTCCATCGCACCCCTTAGAGGTGAAAACGCAAGTGCATCATTCAACTTTGCTGAGGGTAGATATAGTCATGAGTCGCAGTTATAATTTACAATCAGATATTATGATTAAATGTGTGGTTGATGTCACGCCTAACATTATATAAAAAACCTGTGTTTACACACACCTATACTTTAGTGTTAGAGAAGCCGATTTTTAAAAACTGTTCTATCTTATTTAGGTATTAGGTGTAACCGTGAGTAATATATGATCAATAATATTATCATACGAAATATATGTTAAATCCAATGTCTAAAGTAAGTAATTATTTTATAAATCAATATAAACTTAATATCTCCATTTATTTTAATTCTAAATTTTAAGTCCCTATATTTAGTTTAATTTTTCTCTATACCTTCGATCCCACGTAACTGTTAATATTTTTGGTGACCTTTTAGCGTTCTAATTTATTCTCTGTGGTTGTAACTTCGAGTTTTCTTTTAATTTTTTAGAGGTTTAATTTCAAAATTTTCCTGCATATTTTATTTCTATTTTGATATTCGTACACAATGGGCGTAGATGTAGAAACTATTTCGCCTGGAAATGGTATACTATTTTCTTTGGTTTAAATAATACAGTTCTATTTTGGCACGTCAATATGAAAATCTGGACACATTTACATGTTTTTTAGGTACCAGCTATCCAAAGCCCGGTCAAACTGTGGTAGTTCATTACACTGGGACGCTACAAAACGGAAAAAAGTTTGATTCATCTAGGGATCGGGGCCAACCATTTAAATTTACCCTTGGAAAAGGAGATGTCATAAAGGGCTGGGACCAGGGTCTTGCTAAGGTAAATTTTAAAGTGATGAAATTTAGCAAACGAAAATTATATCAACTCTTCATCTTCGCTGTAGTGTTTTCAATTTTGTATGACAATAATAATTTTTATTGTGACTACTGAGGTCCTCTTCTCAGTATTACATTATTTTCTTATAACTATGTTAGTGACTAAGCCTAAATAAAGTGACATAAAATACAAAAATTATTACATATTTAAAATTTGTAAAACTATCATCTATAGCATGGTTTAACAAAGGTGTGTCAAACTTGCTCGATAGAATTTTCAGGATACTATTGGAACCAGACTGCATCCTAGTAATTACGGAAGCGCTCTTTTTACGGATGATTGCGTAAAAGTCGTCAGTTCTAGCCTGGGCGAACATGTTTGAGGCACTTCAATATCTTGGTAGTCTCAACAGTATTTAAATACTACTACTCTCTTGAGTGGTACATTACTTAAACAAAGAGAGGGATTGTAGTCAATCTTCCTTTTGGGGGCCTTAAAAATCAGTTATTTACATTTTTGTACATTATACACAAGCTGTGTACCCCCTTGCAGGTTTATAGTAACATATGTTGGTAAACTTACAGTTAAAAATCATGTTATAATATGCATTTTTTAAATTTGTTATACATTTGATAACACTTGGTATTCTCACCCATAATCGGAGTGATGCATACATAGGAACAATTTCTATTAATTATGATCAAAATATGTATATGACTAGTTTTTTTTTATTGGAATAGGAAGATTAGCTGGAATTAAAAGCTGAGCCAGCTTACATTTTCCATGATTAGTAAATATTTAATAGTAAGTTGTGTATACCTGGATATTCTTTAAGGGGACTTCATACCACTTTTGACAATGTTTAGAGATGCAAGATATGAAAGGTTTTGACTTTTTATGACAGAATGTTAGCGGGTTTATATATTTATAATATGATTTCTTAAGATCTTACAGTACCCCTGTAATGAAAAGCAGATTCATCATTTTGTTTTCTTTGTCAGTTGAGCATAGAAGAAATTAATTTGTTTCTGTATATTTTTTTTTGGTATTTTTTTATTGTTTATTGCAGATGTCGGTTGGTGAGAGAGCAAGACTAACCTGTTCACCAGACTTTGCATATGGCCCTAGAGGGCACCCAGGTGTAATTCCACCGAATGCCACTTTGATTTTTGATGTGGAACTTTTACGTGTAGAATAATGTATAATTTACTCTCCACATTATAAACAACTTGTAAATTGTTATAAACAGATTATTTCTAGAGCATTTATATGCTATAATTTTATTATGGAGCAGTATTTCTTGGTTTGTGACTTATATGTGTATGATAATTAATCTATGGATGTTGCAATGTAATAAAAAGGATGTTAGTCCTTTTCTATGAAAATATAGATAAAATGATAAAAATGTGACTGTGTTGTATTGAATTAAAGATAATTTTAATCTGAATATAGTAATGCTAGATCTTTGCACAACTTATAATAACATATAGTTTTTCTACTATTAATATGTCTAATATATAATTTAATCTTCTCATTTTATTATGCTTTAAAGATTTATGTATATTGACTCTGAAAATAAGTTGCTTTTATTTTTTGTGTACATACTAATAACAGTATTACAGGTATTCATACATGTTATGTTAACTGTAATATGATCCCTAGCATACCATACCTTAAGTATCCTGTAGTACTTTGCTATTTGTTTAGAAAAGGATACTGTCAACTAGTGTTGTAGTTTTCTCTCTTTTACTCTGATTAATGGACAAATTTTGCATAGCAGCTATTGTAAATGTTAATTTATTTATTACTTCATTGTATTTTTTGTAAACATTTAATTTAATTTATACTGCTTGCTGAATCTCTGGGACTTTAATTGTAAGTAGGTTATGGATGTTTCAATTAAACATTTTATGTTTTTAAAAATACTTAATTTAATTTGTCTTATTGAATAATATTTATTTGAAAGTTGGTTAATAAAAAGTTTTGGTAAAATAAATAGTTTTATTACCACAGCCTCAAAATAATAAAATAATTATTGGATTTTTTGTACCTTCCATTAGCTTCTATACTTTTTGCAGACAAGGTAATAAAGCCAAATGTCTATAATTACCCTAGATAGTTAATGAAACATTTTAACGGGTTTAAATACCAAATTATTTAAATTTATAGTTTTCCACCACTCCAAACAATGGAAGTACAAACATTTCTTAAATAATTATACTTTATTATATTCTGAACTAAGCTTTATAAAAATGTTTGTTTTAAGCAAATTCCTTGTGATTTCAAAAAATTTAATTTATGTTGCCCAGTAATCACATTAGTAGTTCCAATATAAATTAATCAGAACCATTTGTGCATGAAGTTTTCATATATTGATATAAACTTTTCACTATAAAAGATATATGTTTGGTAGTATATTTTTAATAAATAAATCATAATTTTATTATCAAACATTATTCCATACAACTATTTACCATTAAAAAGCCTTCAGTGTTAAATTATTTTACCCTGCACTCATTTTTATTTCTACAGTATTTACACTATAACATGAAAGGTTGATGATAAAACAATACTGTTTTAGTCCCATTGAATCATATAATCTAATAAGAATTGGAAGTTTTTAAATTTCACCAGGATAATAGTTCATAAGAGGTACAACAGTGTTCTTAGTAAATGGTGTTCGGCACAGTGGACAATTTTCTAAAGCCCCATAGCAGCATCGCATACAAAATAAATGTCCACAGTGAAGAACACAGGGCTGAAATATCTCCTCTAGACAAGCCACACAAGTTTTATTGCCATCAACTTCATTGGGGAACTCTGATAATTGTTCCATATTTTTCTTAGCTTCATATAGACACTTAACACTTGAAATGAATGCATGTAACAAAGTCACTAAGCCTAATAATCTTAAGTGTGCATAATACGCCGCAGCTGCGGGTCTCATATGTACATAATCAATACCTGTCACTAATTTACCTATCTGTAAAGGCCCACCATTAATATATGATAATGCTCTATGTATAATTTCTATCTGCGGAACTATGTTTCCTAAGGTTTTAATAACAATCAACAAGACGTTTTGTGCTTCTGATCTTAATGCGGTATTTATTTCTATTTTCTTTTCAATTTGACGTAGCAGTCTTCTGGTAATGTTTTCACCAAATGCTGATAAGAGTATACTAAACAAACGATTGCTGAAAGTAGGCAATTTATGATAACTTTCGTCGACTTGCACTATTCCTGAATATTCTTCACCTAGTGTTTGAAGATCCTTAAGTGTAGTAAAGGATTTATAAAGCAAAGACGATATGGGTACAGCTTTAGATGCGTGATGTGTTGGCATAATTTGTGCTAATGACCCTGCAAGTTGCTTTTCATAGAAGTCATCTTTTTGCCACGCTCGTAGTACTTCAGCTGGTTGTGCTCTTGGCAAAGCCATATTTTCGCTCGTGGTTTTATTATTTTAGTTTGAAAATCGTAGACCATAGGTTATGTTGATTGTAATAATAGACAAATCTTATATTTTATTTTTGATGTCAAACGAAAAGAACAAAAAATATATACAATTTTTGGGCTTTACTTGACAATAATTTATTGAAATTAATTAAGACTAAAGTATTTTTCTTATAATATTTTCTTCTAGAATTTTTTTCAATAGGGGTTAAAAACATTTTATTTTACTTTCAAACACAACCCTTATTTGTAGGATAATTTCAGAGAGCGATATTTCAATTTGGAAAGGCCATTCACGTGCACTTACATTCATATAATTTACAAATTACGTTAACATAAATAACAAATTAGCAAACCTAATTTAAAAATATTTTTTATTTTAATAATAGCATATTTAGATCATTGTACATAAAGTTAATTATCACTAAGTCGCAGACTTTTTAGTATAACTATTCAAAGCTGACATTTTTCCTATATATGGTTTTCATTTACAAAAGTTGCGGTAGTACAAGGAAGATACGAGTATTTTTGAATTTCCACTTCAACTATTTACAACAAACCTAAAAACGCCCTGGTGGAGCCAAGTCTAGAGTCTGAATATGGGACAAAATATGAAAATTAAAAACGGCTTTTAGTTATAAAGTAATCAAGGAAATTTGTATCATGAAGAACAAAAATTTCAGATCTAAAATAATAAGTGAAGGGCAGAAGAAAGCGCATTGAAGGCCCTTAAAATTAGTGGTGGACGTTAGCTCAAAGATGCTTGCTGATAATAGAAAACAGAAGGAAGAACATATCATATCATTTGATACGATACAATAACTCTATTAAAACAACTGTAGAATAAATGATTAAAATACGGAAGACACACAAAAGGCTACAGCGATGCTAAATAGAAGAATTTAAAGAGAAAGCGTGGCAAGAGATCAAGGAATATACCCGGAAATCAATCAAAAGGAAGGAAAAAAATCGCTAGAAATGAGACTGTATAATAATTAATAACGATTTTTGTGATATTAGTAGGCTTATGGGACGGAGGGGTTTAACTACATACGTTAATTATAAGGTACACATTCATTTCATTATGGTTATCTGTTTATAATTATAATACAATATTAGAGTTTCTTACTATTATAACTTTGGTACTATACGTTCAAACATCTGTAAATTATCCAATGAAAAATATAAAAAAAAACGCTTGAACCACACGAGAATTAGTATTACACAGAATCAGAGATGCAGATGGGAAAAAGATGCCAAATGGCTGAATGTAGATGAAGTTAAAGTTAATGCATCCGATTCAACGAATTTATGTCTAACTTCTGAACATGAGCTACCATTTGATAATAACAATTAATCGCAATTAATGCTTTATTTAATTATTTTATAATCTTAGTGGAGCAGACCTAATTGTTTATTGTTATTCTTTGTTTGTTTTATTTTCTCTGTTTATTTTATGTTTTAATCTATGTGTGTTGTGTATTAATTGTAATTTATTTAAATGTATAAATGTAAATGTATTAATGGATCATTGTTATAATAAATGAATTGAATTGAATTGAATAACGTGGAAAGTAATCTTTACATAATTTACCGACTATTAAAAATATGTTTTAGTAATAAAATAGTTTAAACTTAACATTACATGGTTTCTTATATTTTATTATTAAATAAAAGTATTGTTAATTAAAGTTATAAATTAAAAGTAACAAAAGTTTAAAAAAAACGTTATTATACAGGATTTGATAACTGGCTGTATGGATTAAAGTCCTTTGCCTTTCCCATTAGGGATAAATTAATATCATCATCACCAGGATTTGATAAACATTATGGAGCAACCAATGAAATTTTAGATAATATTCTTATGACAGATGCTATGGAATCTAGCCAATCATATTGACAATAACAAAGAAACAGTTGAAATTAAAATTTTGTGCGATCGTGATAGCTTTTACATTTTTTATTCGTTTTGTGAATATTTTAGCAGTTGGGATCTTAATTTAGTAGTGAATCAAAATCATAATTTATTCAATTAACATAATCGTAGAACCTTGTGTGTCATGGAAGTGGACGGGATTGAAAACTGGAACAACACTGCACCTGATGTAGCGAAGTTCGCTAATTTAAAAGCTTTTGTAACTGCTGCCCGTGAATTTGAAGCAACTCACAGTGAATCTGCTATAAATTTAATGACTCGGTACTTAGGTGTAAGTATTGCTACTTAATATACTATTTGCTTGTGGCATGGTGTAAATATTTACTGACGGTTATTGCCCTTAAACACCTAGGATAGATGTAATCCTCAAAAAATGTCAAAAATCACGACTGCAAAATATGAATTTTTCATTTGTAGTATTGTGACATATTAATATGCAATTGAGAGTATATGGCCTAAATTACATACCTCATGGGAGGGGTCAAGGGGGAGGAGATCTTTATTGGAATGGACATTATAATAATCCATAAAAACAGATGAAATACGCTAATATCAACATTTTTAAATTGTAAACATTCAACACACAGTCATTTAAATTTTATATTGAAATAAACTTTTCACCCACTTTACAGCTAATAACATCATCATGTGACCTATCAATATTTTCACCTGGACGTTCTGAAGTGTGTGCATTCTTCAGCTCTCTATGGCGAGTAATGAGTGATGCAAGAGGTCCTCATTGGGCCGGAGTGGCAGTACTTGCACGGGCTGCTATTGAACCAAATGCTAGACATGCCCTCACTCACACATACAAGTTAGTATTATATTTACTTTTGAGATTAAGTGTTCTCAGTTCTGAATCTCAGTGCGTACTGATGCTTGTGAGCACTAACAATATTACTGCATTTTCAAAACATGATCTGGATCAGGAAGGGGACAACAAGTAATACTTACTGTACCATATTTTTTAATAATTATATACATATATATATATACATATATATATATTTATATATATATACATAAATATGCATAAATTTGATATTATTTATATAATTAAATCCTTCAGGATATTTCAATATGGTTTATTTGTCACCCTTAACCATTTTTTTATCTTTACTGATATTTTAAATAAAGTTGTACATTGAGTGAAGTACAAATAATAGTTATTGACATTTTTTAAGAGTTTTTACATCATTAATAATTTAATATTGATATTAATACAAAATTTATGTTTACCATACTTTTAGTACTAAAATATAGAGTGGTCTTTTATTATTTTATTCACATAACTGTTTTCAGATTCATGCCGATACTTGCTCGTCTCCTTTCCAATGTTATATCAAATGATAAGAAAATTAAACTTCTATCCGTTATGCAGGTAAGAAAAGTAATGAAATTGACTATGCTATTAAGATAAGTATAAATATACTTATTTTCCTTGCTGCTACGTTAAATTTCAAACTGCTGAAACTTGCTTAAAACCTTTGTGTTAAAACATTTTTTGTATTTTCCAGGATATCTCATATGGAATCAAGATCAGTTGGCAAGAATCCTATCTGTCTGGTCTTATGAAACAGCTCACGGACTGGATTGTACAGCCAATGACGGAGCCTCAACACCGCACTGTTGGACACAAGTCCTTGACTGTCCTAGTCAATGTTTGCTATGGGAACTTACCAGCTATTTATGCACTGATGAGAACTGTGGATACTAAAGAGTTTGTAGTACATCTCATAAGTTTAAAGGTACACTGAACTTGCTAGTTCTGTTTTTTGTATTATCTCAACCTATCATTGTTAGTCTATTATACCTGAATAGTTATAGGAAATATTGTAACTATTCTTCTTTAAAGATAATAGTCCTCAACATTGTCTTTTTATAGTCCACTGCTTGGCATTGACTTAATAATCACATATTTATAGGCCATAATTATCACATTCCTTCCAAGCTGTCATAGAACGTTTTTTACTTGACTTACTTTGGGCAGTTATTATTTCCACATTTCCATATCCTCTTTGATGTATATATATATTTTTCAGGATGGTGGCTATGGAGGAGTGGAAGTTTGTCGATTGCTTCTATGTCTGTCAGGTGCAACTCGTGGTGCAGCCGCCACGAGACAAACGGACATACACAGCTATTTATGTTGCACTATGAGGACATTTAGGAAAGCTATTATGTTAGTAGTTATTATTAAAACATATGGGGTGGGTCAGAAGGATGTACGATTTAAAAGAAAGGAATTGCTTGGGAATGGTAAACAATGGGCTTATAGTGCGGTTAACGGAAAGTTAGTCACGAGGGAGCGTTGCACATTATTACAAAAATAGTGATCCTGCCCTCACATTCTGCAGATTATATGATTTAATTAAATTTAAATTCCAGTGAGAGTGTCATTACATCATGAGTCCGGAAGTTCAATGAATCAATCCTCTAATTGCGTTCCCTCACGATTATTGATTGTGTATGATTAATGTCCAGTGTGTCCAGCTTATACTTTTTTTTTTCTATTACATCGAGAATAACAAACTAGCACACACTTCACCTGATGGAAAGTGATTCCTGCGGCCCATGACATCTACATTCATCCTCGACAAAGATACAGTGTAGATGTGTTCGAGGACTGAGATGGAATGCCTTGTATATAAAGGTATCCAGATCCCTATACTCACCAGACTAAACACATTAACTATTTTACGCTAGTATTCTGTGCGCTGACACATTCGTTCTGCTGCTGGAAATAAACTGCAGTTTAGCTCTACCACTGTTAAATACTTGGAGATCTAATTGTAATAAAATGACAAATTTATATTAGTATGAAGAAGATTGGTCTGCAGTACTTGTTTCTTTTTTATTTTATTTTTTATTTTCAGTGACAGAGATGCAACACAATTATTACATGCATATACGTTCATCAATGATCTATGTACGGACAATAACTTGCGTAGTTATGTATTAAGTTATCCTAATTTCAACGCTTCACTTCATGATGCTTTAAAGGTGAGTCATATTGTTTTAACTCGGGTTTGCTTACTTACCGTTTGTTAAGATAGCAACCAAAGTTAATAGAGTCCAGTAAAATTTCATCATTACTCATATATTTTTTTTTTTTGAAAGAATACTATTAACATGACTAAAATTCCGGTAAACTACTCCAACTAAGCTTAAAATGCTATTATGATATATTAGACTTACAAGAGCTTTAAAGGTGATAATGCTATTTTAGACTAGTTGCTGTTTATTTTACAGGATACCGAAGATTTATGTCTGGCCGCTGCCGACGATATGGGGGAGCCGGAGAATACAAACAGTTGTCTTCAAAATACATTAAAGTTCCTTACAGTTTTGGTTAATTTAGGTAAATAAATTTATTGTTTTTCACTTTACAGACATTGATAATTAGGCAAAACTTGAGTGAGGAACATAAATAAATAATTGAATATAAGTTAGTCTTAAAGTGATCATAGCTGAGATAGTTAGTGCCTTGGATGTTGGAGACAAAATCTAGCAGTAGTAGTAGGAGTAATTTAAATGATTTTATAGTCGCCTGGTAGAGGTTAAGGTACCAGGCTGCTGTGTGAACAATTATTGTTAAAATTGTAGGTTTTCGGGTTAGAGTGGTATTATTCATCACCAGGGGGATATTATCATCAGCATAAAATATTTGTCTACTTCGAATTCAATAAAAATTTGATATCAAAAATCATCTAAGCTTAACAAACAAGCACACAGTTCATCTGATGGTAAGTGATGATCACAGCTTATATTGTCAACAAATATTCAATTGGTTTCCTTGATCCCAACACTCGAGAGTCTGGTCCTTCCCCTGTCAAGCTGAATTTTTCTGCCCAATTCATTAACCCAAATAATGTTAATGTTTTTTGTTTATATCCTTAGTATCATGATAACGTTTCATTATCAAAAAGTAAGTGGTATAATATGTACTCAATATGATTTTAACTTATATTTAATAGATGGTTATTTTCGTTTTTACCCCTAGTATCATAAAAACGTTTCAATATATATCCTATCACCTAACTATGTACAAAATACTATTATTTAGTACATAGTTAGGTCATAGGATTGTGATAAATTTTTGTATATTACTTTCTGACCTGATTAGAACCTAAGATTCACACGACAACCTATTAACTAAATTTGGTTGTTTATAGGTGATTTAGATATAAGGTTAATAGGCTTGGATGTGATGTAATTTCAATTAGTTAATTTTTTTATATGGTTGGGAGTCCAACACTTTTTTATGGCTGATGGCCACTGTCAGCCCGAGGGCTTTCACAGCTTCATCGGGGTTTGAAAGGTGACCGAGCGCTTAGCACTCAGCCGAGACCTTTGTTAATGGGTAACTAGCTCAAGGGCTCCTGAGAGGTGGACCGTTACCCTTTGCGCGAAAGCGACTGACTCGAGGGTGTCCGAGAGAGCCGTACCTCGCCTTTTTCAGTTGCTTCGGATAGATTAAATAAAAAACACTTGTACAAAGATAACGCTTTTTACGGAGTTTTTAACCCATTGGAAAACCAGGTGTCTACAGTAGTTTCCGAATTGGATACCTTCAAGAAAAGACTAACTCACTTCGGATAGGCTACCAACACACTGGCATCTCGTCTAGTGTTGTTTATGTCCACGATTTTTCACATTTTATCTAAAATATCTAATAATAATCTGCTGCTCAATACGATGCTTTGAAGATCGTATGTTGTGTGTCCAAAGAAGTTGGCTCTTTGTAGGCAGATTGTGGAGAGCCGTGTAGTGATTTTAAGGTATTTTAGTATGGATTCATTGGTCTACATGGTGGTCTAAGGAACTCAGAGTAACTTTTGTTTATTTATAAACTTTTGTACAACATGCCTAAGGCATTATCTACCAGTCAACCTTGGGAGGGTTCAGAGAAATCAAGGTAGGGACACATGAATAATAATAAAGAAAAAAGAAACATACAGTGATCTAAATACTTATACAATTATATATACATATCATTATATATTATCTTAGGAATTTATAATACATTTACATAAACTATAAAAAAAATATATATACATATTATAAATACAAACATATCTAAAAGTAAATATATACATAAATATATACATAATTATTATCGATGTAGTGAATCTGCTGACGCTACTTACAACAAATGCTTTCGAAGGCATTTATCTTATTGCTATCGCGGCATCTCACAGTCCAAGACTCGGCACCATACAAGGATATCGAAAATATCAGGTTTCGAATCCACATATACATTTGTAATAATATGTCACGACTAATTAAAGTCAATTATTTATTTTCAGATTTATATTCACTAAGATGTCACCACTGCCAGTTGATTTGTCTGTGTATGAAAGCAAGTAGAATTTGTTTGCCAGAGTCTCTCGAACTGTTTGCTGCAATTATATCACAATATAGAGGTAATATATATATAGTTTTATTTTAAGAAGCATCAACCTAACGGTTCAGGTTACGGTCTCTGAAATTTAAGATTGGAAGATGGAATCCACCATTCGACTGGTATCGTGAACCATCTCCTGCCACAAGCATTTTCAGCTTAGTTGGAGTGGTTATCCGGAATATTAGTAATGTCCTATAGCATTGCTAATAATCTTAAAAAAATTACTAGTTGAAAAGATGTGAGAAGTTATTATTAGTATTAAATTAGTATACTTCAAATACCCACTCTAGAAAAGGGACCCAGTAACGAGATAAATAATTTTCTTGAATTTCAAATGATTACAATATAATAAATAAAATTTTCAGATGAGGGTCGTTTGCCACAGGAGTTGATATCGGTGATCAGTGATGGTCTACCAGGTTTACTTGTACCGCCAGCCTTTGAGCCAGGGAAAGCGGGATTACAATGGGTATGTTTTTCACCTATACAGAATAACCTGTCATAGTGCGGGGTGAATGTTTATCAGTGGACTAAAGTGATGGTTTGAAATAATGATTATGATGGTACTCTACATTTCCTAGTTTTGGGGTTTTGACAACAATCTTATAACGACTACGTCTGATTCCTTTATGTAGCATCCTTGCAGTCGCCGAAATGGGACTTGCTTGAACGTAATTACATCCTTTGATTGCATTAAAATCATAATTAAAAGAAAACAAGTTTCTTCTCTCCGACTCATTCCGGACTCACTCCATCATTACACAATACACATCTTCGACAACATCGCACTCAGCACAGTTCGGTGAGTCCACTTTACCCATTAGAAATGCGAACTTATTAAGAGAGATATGTCCAGTGTGAAAGTAGTTATCAATGGTTTGTCTCCCCATATAAATTTTTAACACTATTTGATGATCATTTGAAATGTCCTAGGTTATAGCGCATTTCTTAAAGTTAGATTGTATAGTATATATATATATATATATATATATAATGTTTCTTTCTATTATTGTCGGTGAATAAAACCATGTGTTGCTCTGTAATCAAAGAAACGACATTTAACGTTTATTATTCACAATCTCAATCTTTTCTTCAATATTTTTTAACACTTGAACACAATAATAAATTACACTCTTATATCTTTCAAACCTCTCAGACAATGACAGCCCCGCTTTACCAATGTAGTAGATTGCATCCCTTATACCGCCATCTGTCGACCGAGCCCGACTCCACACTTCTTTGCCAACGGAGTGAGTCATGGCTAAATTCAAATTAAAGAAATGTTCTATAATAACTATTTCTTTATATATATATATATATATATATATATATACATATATATATATATATATATATATATATATATATATATATATATATATATATACATATATATATATATATATTATTGATCTAAACAAACATATATATTATTTCCAGTTACAAGTAGTCGGAGCATTATGTGAATCCAGCGAGACACAGGAATGTGTCATGCAAGAAGTGACTCCGGACTCATTCGAGGATACGTTGTACAGTGTACTGCAATATACGTCACAGGTATATCAGATATTGTCATTAGTTCGTACATATTCACGCCTATATTTCTTTTCGGGTCAGGCACAGCGTTAAGATTTTATAGAGATCCTGTTTATGGGGTTGTAGGGGCAGTTTGTTAGGGTATCGCTCATAATATATACCAACCTTCATATTCTATTTCGGATTTATAGCATGCTTGAGGTCAGCAGATTATATACCATACAAGCTTTATATTAGTTTCCCACTCCAGCAACAAAATCTATTTATTTTTAAGAAACTTATTAAAAGTCAACTAAATTGTTAAAAACATATTTATCAATCAATTTTGACACAGCAATAACACTGGCAACGCTGAAGTTGTACTTTTAACTAGTGCGGGGTCGGCCAACTCTGCTTTGTAACTTCAACTTTGTAATATTTTGCATTTAATGGGAAAACAATTTCATTTGCAGAATGGACCTGTGGGTGTGGAGGTATCACAACAAGCGGTGATAGTGGGTTGCCGCACTGCATTAACATTGGCCCCTTTGTCCAGAGATTGGGAGGCTGCTTTGATAAGGCTACTGGCACATCACCAAGTGAGTTTTTAGATGTGCACAAGTAAAAACCAAAGATGCACCTCAATGATTTTTTTTTTTGGCTAATTGCCTGAAAAGTTTGATCTCCAACAATGGCATCTGCAATTTTACCATATGCTTAATGTACTTAACATTGTGATGAAACCTGCATGTCTATCAATCTCATGTGCTGATTAAATAAAGAAAAATGTATATAATATCTCAATGATATGTTCCATAATTCGCCGCTGGATGGATTATTCTCTTATATATTACACTAAACTTTGCTAAAATAAAGTAGGTACATATTTTGTACAAGATAACTTTTGATAGTATTAAATGGCAATGTTTGTTTGATACTCGGTTGAAATTGTTCACAGTACAGTACAGTAGTCTATATAAATAAATCCTACTGCTGAGCATTAATACCCTCTAGCTACAATACCTATTGGCAGACTTAACATATATCCGAAACTGTCTTTTATATATTTCTGACATGCAATATGTATATATATATATATATATATATATATATATATGTATATATATATATATGTATATATATATAAATATATATATATATATATATAATATGTATATGTATTATATATTTTACATATATTATTTTATTTTTTAGATCCATCAATTGCTATTTTAATACAAATATTAAATGAAAATAAGATAATCAACTTTAAAACACAAAGCATCCTGGGTGCATTAGGCTACCTAATGACTATGTGAGCACAGTCCACCATGAAGCTCAATTTCGGATTGTCGGTCTTCAATATGTCTTCGTGAAGCGTTCACACTTAATTTTTTAGTGGGGAGCTGTGTGTGGGCGTTGTTATTTAATTTAAATATCCAATTTAAAAACAAAATGTTTAATAATTGTACAAGTTATTAAACCGTGTGATATGAGTATAGATTTGTTAGTTGTTATTGGTCAATTTGTAAGTTGCTTTATACACTGCATGACTTGTAAAGTTAACAATTTTTTTTTAATGCACAAACTCCTGTATTTTTAAAAAAAAAAAAATTATGGATATCATGTTTATTGCACATGATAATAAATGTTACCTGCATTCTGCGGGATTCCTCATTTTTATTATTGATTATCAAACGTCATCCCTGAGGTCTAACATGGAATACCTTATCACGGGTAATAAAAAAGCTTTCACTCACTAGAAGAGGCAGTACCGATAAGCTACTATATTAAAATAGATATTCTGTGATAGTGTAGTTTCTCTACAGTTTGTATCTGCGATTTTGTTCCACTACATTGAAATACAATCGTCAATATCGCCTAATGATTTAGGTTACGGTCTGTGAAACTTAAGGTCGTAGTTTTGAATCCGCCATTCGAATATTGACGTAAAACATCTCCTAGTTGTGCTAGTATTTTAAACATACTTATTTATTACTTATTACATTGAGTGTAACAACCGAGCACACAGTTCACCTGATGGCAAGTGATTCCTGCGGCCCATGACATCTACATGCATCCTTGACAAGGAATCATAATGCAAATGCGATATAAACCTCGAGGTCTGATATGGAATGCCTCGTCACCATTAATAAAGGTCCCCCCATAAAGTTGGGAGCGGTTAACCGGATTGTTAGTAATATAATAGCGTTGCTTTATTTCTATAAAAAAACTTATTAATCTTTTCTTTTATTTTAAGGTCCGCAGATTACTTTGCGCCTGCCTAACCAGCAATAATGGTGTGAGAAGAAAACAAGTGTTGCAATTAATCAAGCACCATTACTTCCCATCAGATCAAATGAATCAGGTATTAATTACCGTTGTACATATTTTTGCAATAAATTTAAGGAAAATTGTAAAATTGTATCTTTTATTTATTTAATGGTACTGGTTTACTAATGTGATAGTTTATGGATGTAGAATGAATGGGTCATGTCAGCTCGACTGGGTTATGACCACCCCCTTATAGAGTACCAGCGTGAAATAGCAGCATAACGCTGCTGTGTTTCGTCTGGTGAGTATAGGGATTTATTACTGGTGATGAGGCATTCCATCTCAGTCCTCAACGGTGACAACGCATCTGCATTATGATTCCTTGTTAAGGATGAATGTAGATTTATGGGCCGCAGGAATCACTTGGCATAGGGTAAACTGTGTAAAATAAGTTTGTAACTCTCAAGAATAATAATAAAAAAAACACAAATATTGTCTTGCCGTTGGGAATCAAATCCAAAAATTACTTAAACTTAGATACTCTTAAATGTTTACTCAAAATATATTTAATGAAATTGCAGGTTTTCGGCGAGACTCTACACAACGCATCAGATTTAAGCGTGGACAGTCTCTCTCCGCGTAATGAAACAGAGAACGAAGTATCTTGGGCCGCCCAAAGGCTGACTCCTGCGCAAGAGCATACAATCGATACCCTCATATCTAAACTGAACCACGCCTTGCATAGCGATCAGGTGAAGCTCACAACACCTTTCCCCCTCGTAGGCCATGAGACGACCTTCCAAAACCTTTCTCCTCATAGGCTATGACACGATTGACGTTTGACGTTGATATAGAAACGTCAATATGCTAATGCATAATACATATAGAAACTATTTGTAGGTGTGAATCCGCTATTAGATTATTGTAGTAAACCATCTTGTACGCACAAGCATTTTGAGCTTAGTCGTAGTTATTAACCGGAATTTTAGTAATATTAAAAGCAGTGACTTATTCTTAAAAAAGTATATATGTATACACAGTGGTGGTCATATAATTAGAAACACTTCTTACGAATAAAGAAAGTATAACTTCAACGTATAAATGTTCGTAAAAAATATACACATTCAATAAGTAATAATATAGCCACTCAAATAAAAAACTAATTAAATGCATAAAATATAAAATATATCTTACTTCTAATTACAAAACGAGTCTTACACATGTAGGAGTTTATTTTCTGTTACTGGCCGCTTGGACGCCTAATTAGAAACATTTAAAAAAGCATTCATAGCTCGTTCCTTTTTTGAAATTGAAGAATAACATTTCTTTCTTGGCTTTTTCTTTTATTTTGGCGGCAATTCAAAATTTAATATGAATTTTATTTTGTTCAAAATGGGCGAAAAATAAAAGTTGTGACGCGCACCTAGGCAAATAATTTTTAATTTACATATAGATAATAAGTGGGCGTACAGAAGAATAGCTGAGCATTAAAATTGTTCTGTTAAGAGAGTTTTTAATGCTTGATCATTATAAAACACATGGAACTGTTGAAAATGTTCTTAGAAAGGCTCAGCCAAGAAAAACCTCTCCCAGAGAAGATACGCTGATCGTTCGTGTTGCTAAAAAAGACCAAAGTAAAAGCTCTTACTAGCTTAAAAATGAAGTTTTTCGCCTGATGACCCGAGAAACATCTCGTCATAAATTGTTTGGAAGAGTATCTCGAAAGGTACCGCTTCTTACCAAGCAACACCGAGAGAAGCGATTATTATTCCCTAAAAAATCTATTAATTGGACAGTACAAGAATGGAAAAGTGTTATTTTCAGATGAAACAAAAATAAATATGGTAAATTCCGATGGAAATCGCTATGTTAGACGTCCTATAAAAATCCTTTTAATTAGAAATACACAAAGAGTATAGGCAAGCACGGTAACATTAAAGTTTGGGGGTGTTTTTCTGGATGTTTAGTTGGACCCGTTCGGAAGATTGAAGGTACAATGGATTAATGGCACAAATGACAAAAATATCTTAGAGAACACAATGATTCCCTACTCGGACGATCATTTGCCTGTAACCTGGATCTTTCAGCACGACAATGACCCTAAACACACGGCCAATAGCGTCAAATATTTCCTCAGCGAACAGCGTATATCCGTTTTAGACTGGCCAGCAAATAGTCCGGATTTAAACCAAATAGAAAATCTCTGGTATATTGTTAAAACAAAAGTCTCAAACAAACGTAACACCAGTCAAAACTAACTACATGAAACATTTGGAGGAAGCCTGGAATGCCACGTCGTTGCAGTGCTGTTATTGAAAATAAGGGATACGCGACTAAATATTAATTATAACTATTGGTAGGCTGTGGATAGTAGCTATTTCGTAAACGACAATACTAATTACTAATACTTAAAAAATATTGTTTTTTTTATTTTTTTATTGTTGTTTCCAATTAGTTGACCATTATTGTTCATATTATAAAACTGATTTAAATGTTTGTCCGTAATATAATATTGAAACTGCACTTGTGTAATGAGATTTATATTGTTTCTCTAATAAATGATAAATCGTTGAACATATTCTGTCAACAACCAGATATGATATCGCCGTGGTCGAAATCGACCAGGACGACCTCATATTAATCGATACTAGTTCTTATATATATATATTTTCTTGTTTTAGATTTCGGATATAGCAACATCGAGCGTTATGGAACTGTACGGATATAAGATGTCGTGTCTGGAACAACGGCTTCACTCCCATTCTGTTGCTTTACAGGTAAGCATAAAGGAAAATTATAATATTTTATATCATGAATTGGGTGGCGGAGATAATATTAGAGCATGGCATTGTCTCTAGAGAGATGGCCTATGCCCAACAGTGGGATAAATATAAGCTGTTACTTATCCTCTATGGATTAGATTTTCTGTCACGGATCTATTCTGTCACGAAATCGTGGACCCTCGCTACTGAAAGTCGGTACTAAGGGTAGTGTTACCGCCAACTTCAACTTTGGTTATACCAGAATTTAGCGGTGGTAGGGTACATTTCCCATCAGTGACCTTCCTTCCTATTCATTCCTGCAGCGTCTACCATAGGTCAGTGCGAGACAACCATACAAGGCTAGAAGAAGGTTGACCGTAACGGACGCCAATTTTTGTAAATTAAATTTTAATAAAATAAATAAAATATTAACCTTTCTATCCGGATCGGCGAAGACAGAGAAGAAAAGTACATTTAACAATTTGTACTTAAATGTATGTGATTTGATACTGGCCATTATGCACTGTGTTGTAGTGCTTGACACTAACATTCCTGATGGTTTGATTCCTGTACATGTTGATTCCTGTACTTGTTGATGTGGTCCTAGATGGTAAAAGCTTATACTTAGTTATACTTAGCTTATAGTTAAGCTTAGTTACTTTATTTAAGCTTCATATACACTATGTATAAAGGCGGACTTAATGCCTTAGGCATTCTCTACCAGTCAACCTTAGGGCAATGCAGAGATGAAATGAGATAGGCGTATGCTTAAAGAACTTGTCGTATAATACTATTATATTATATAAACAAACAATATATGCGTAATAATAAAATATATATATAACAAATGAAAATATACATATATATATATATATAGATATATATATATATATATATTTTCTTGTTTTAGATTTCGGATATAGCAACATCGAGCGTTATGGAACTGTACGGATATAAGATGTCGTGTCTGGAACAACGGCTTCACTCTCATTCTGTTGCTTTACAGGTAAGCATAAAGGAAAATTATAATATTTTATATCATGAATTGGGTGGCGGAGATAATATTAGAGCATGGCATTGTCTCTAGAGAGATGGCCTATGCCCAACAGTGGGATAAATATAAGCTGTTACTTATCCTCTATGGATTAGATTTTCTGTCACGGATCTATTCTGTCACGAAATCGTGGACCCTCGCTACTGAAAGTCGGTACTAAGGGTAGTGTTACCGCCAACTTCAACTTTGGTTATACCAGAATTTAGCGGTGGTAGGGTACATTTCCCATCAGTGACCTTCCTTCCTATTCATTCCTGCAGCGTCTACCATAGGTCAGTGCGAGACAACCATACAAGGCTAGAAGAAGGTTGATCGTAACGGACGCCTTTTTTGTAAATTAAATTTTAATAAAATAAATAAAATATTAGCCTTTTTATCTGGATCGGCGAAGACAGAGAAGAAAAGTACATTCAACAATTTGTACTTAAATGTAAGGTGATTGATATTATACACCGTGTTGTAGTGCTTGACGCTAACATTCCTGAAGGTAAGTGTTGATGAGGCCCTAGATGGTAAAAGCTTATACTTAGTTATACTTAGCTTATAGTTAAGCTTAGTTATTTTATTTAAGCTTCATATACACTATGTATAAAGGCGGACTTAATGCCTTAGGCATTCTCTACCAGTCAACCTTAGGGCAATGCAGAGATGAAATGAGATAGGCGTATGCTTAAAGAACTTGTCGTATAATACTATTATATTATATAAACAAACAATATATGCGTAATAATAAAATACATATATAACAAACGAAAATATACATATATATATATATTTATAATATATATATATATATATATATATATATATATATATATATATATATATAAATACATAATCATTTAATATTTTTGAAATTGCTCCCGAACCTTGAACGCGTAACGTTTTGTAGCCGCCCTGACTATATATATATAACCTAAAAACAAAAACTATACAATGATACTTCTCAAGGTAATGATTTAAAGGATTTAGAAACACATAATATCTTCGAATTCCTGTATTATCTATTACGATTTTATAATTTATCCATTTTTAGTAAAATTCCTATTTTCTTACTAATGTGTACGAAATTTACTTCAACTTTATCAATATGGATAACAATTTTCGAATATGAGTAATAAAGAATAATTAAAATCTCATTGATAATAAAAATATTTCATATTATTGTTTTTTTTTTATTGAAATAACAGAAAAACATAAACGCACCCTGGAAAGCGACATCTGTTTACAAATGTTTTTTTACTACTTGCAGTTCGCAGACCGTACTATATTTATCAACATGTCGGTCGCATTTGTTATTAAAATGGCTCGCAATCTGTTCAATATATAAAACCTATAAAAAGATCCGTTTATTATAGGAATTAATTATATTGTAGTTTTATAAAATTAAATGTAACCATATAATAACAACATGAAAAATAAACTTTTATAGTCAAGGGGTTGCAACAAGGCTTCTTAATTACCTTTTTGGCGTTATCGTGGGTCGCGTCATAAAAATGACTCATGGTCTAAACGGAGGTCAGAGGTTCCTAGACATTTTTTTTGTTTCATAGACCACTTTCAAAATATAGCTGGTTCCGGTGGACCCCCTGCAGCTACATTTCTACCATATTCCCAAAACTCGTCAAAAAATGTGGATTAAGCAAGTTTTTACAAATAACAGGCGCTGAGCTTCTTAAAATATTATCTACCTACTTTTATGAGTGAAATCGAGTCAACATTTTAGTACTTCACTATCGAAAGCAAATAAATTTTCGTGGGCCCCCGCTTACGAATTGTGAACCCCCATTTATTTGTCGCGCCATCTTAGACCCCCGTCTAGTCTCCTGTGGACCCCTGGAGTTCTGAGGCTCTAAACTATTATACTATAGACGCTTCGTTATTGTATATTTGTTTTAGACTCACTTCCATAGATGGCGCTGTTTTAAAATAGTATTAGAACAAAATTTTATTCTTTAATAGTTATGTTATTAATGAAATGTACAGATAAAATATTATTTAAATGGAATTGGCTGTTTCAGGGTGCAACAGATCATATGGCATCACTGCAGCACGCGCTTGCCTTATTACAAGCTACGAACTCCTCGCAACAAGATGTTTTGTATACAACGCAAATGCAAAATGAAAAGTATAAAAATTATTATTATTATAATTAATTTGTAGTATTATTTATAATTAGTAATTATATAAAAATGTGATGCTATATTTTACATCTAGTTTATAAGCATCGGTGGTTCAGTGGTAGAATGCTCGCCTGCCACGCGGGCGGCCCGGGTTCGATTCCCGGCCGATGCAATTCTTTTTCTTTATTTCCTTTTTTTTTTTTAATTTAAGTGAAGTATAATTTTTCTTAGCAGATTTCTTTATCTTATTAGTACACGTAGTACTTGACGAAGGATCGTTTACGTATTTTTTTATATAATCTAATTTAATTTTCATATTATATATTAAAATTATTTCATTAGCTTCAAATATTATCATATATCATATTAAAATATTTTTATGTGATTTTTTTTGTATTTTTCGATTAGACACAAAAAGACGATTGAAGAGCTACACAAGCAGTTGGAAGATGCGGAGGTCACGCTTAGGGGATTCCGGGCTAAACTTGCTGCCGAGAGACTCGACAAGGAGAACCAGAAGGAGAACATGAGGAAAGAATTTAGAATGGAAATTAGTGTAAGTTACATATCTTGTATTTTATGATAAGTTTCCAAAATTACAAATATTAATTGTATTTAAATTGGTATATATGCCCCATGTTTTTGACATTGCATTGAAATTCCATCCGGTGTAATTTTTCAGCATTATGCCAGATCATGGAGTAGCACGACAAATGATTGCCTTTGCGTTTGGACAAACTCTTATCATCTCCACACTACTATATATTCTGTACAGTTGATGTCATGCGTTGATTAAAAATTGTAAATATTAAATTGATTGATTGATTTTAAAATAATTGAACATTTTGCAATTGCTTCCAGAACATTGAGGGCGAGATGCGTCGTCGCGAGAAAGAGGCCGAGGAGAGGATCAAACAGGCAGAGATCGAATATAAAAACTTGCAGAAGAAACTCGAGCAACAGGTATTTATTGGTGGAGCTGCTACACTGCAGTTTTTTCTAAGCTGCAGAATGAATAGGTCAGCTCGACCGTGGCAGGACCACCAAGAATACCAGAGTAAAATAGCAGCATGATGCTATTGTGTTTCGTCTGCTCAGTGCAGGGATTCGGAGACCTTTATTACTGGTGACGAGGCATTCCATTTCAGTCCTCAAGTCACGGGCCGCAGGAATCGCTTACCGCTTGTCAAATGAACTGTGTGCTTATTTGTTACTCACAATGTAATAAAAAAAAACAATTGTTATTTTAACTATAGTGCAGATTGGTGGGTTCAACTAGTGAAGAAATAGCAGTTTAACACTGCTATTTTGTATAGTAGTTTACATAACAAACACAAATTAAAAACAATTACTCCGCAAACTATGGTAATAAAACTATTTTGTTTGGAGGCGTTCAAATGTTCAACACACAGCCGGACGAGATCATTAATTGTAACAGTATGAATATTTTCAAAAACAAACTCAAACCACATATTATTGCCAAACTATAATAACCTCTTCTCAATTATATTAACTTCAATTATGTTTAATTTAATTTTTGTCAATTTGGATTCTTAAAGTTTTGCTAAGGTTTGTTTATATCTATATTAATTATGTATGTTGTGTACACATAAATTATTAGTTATTTACTCTCAAGCCCATATATATATATATATATATATACATACATGCCAAACAAAAATTGTGTTCGGCCATTATACTATATTATAAAAAAGAAAAAATTCTATTTTATTTAATAATTTGTGTGTGTGTGTGTGTGTTTATTTATTTTATTGTATGTCATGTTTGTGGATAATAATTTGTTCCTTTTTTTTGTTTTGAAATATAAACCTACAAAGTTTATTTTTCTTAATAGTATGTATATATTCTGAATATACGAAGTAAGTCAACTTAAGTTTACATAAACTTTTAATTTAGTGATATAGTATATATATATATATATATGTATATATATATGTATATATATATATATGTATATATATATGTATATATATATATATGTATATATATATATATATATATATATATATATATAAAGGACTTGGTCCCCTATTAGAGTGACTTTCCACTTTACTGTGTAAGTAACCGATTTTACACTATAACGTGGGTTATCGGGCAAGGAGAGGATAATTCTAATAAAATATGGCCGCTTTATGATTACACTGCTATAATAATTAACTTTCATAATATTACAATTAAAATAAAGATTATACAAGATTAGTGAAACAATTTCTGACAGATATTATGACGTCCGCCGAACACGTGGATCCGTGTGCGCCATTCATCGACTAATTAATTTCCTCACGCTCACCAGATGGCCGCCTCTCCAGAGTTCGGCGGTACGTTCAGAGTGAAAACTCTGTTCCGTTTAGAAACCCGATTTTTGTCAAGACAATTTCCAATGCACCGTCATATATATACATTTATATATTTATATTGTTATGTATGTATTATTATTTATATTTATTACGTATTATTTTGATGTGTATCTATGTATAATTTGATATTTTTATCTAATTAACCTTACTTTATTTTTATGCCTACCAACATATTCTCTTGAACCCTGGGATGACTGGTAGAAAATGCCACTGGGCATTAAGTCCGCCCTTGTAAACCTGTTGTATAGGGAAAATAAAGAGTAAATAAATAATTTGATTCCAAATTTGGGATTAATGTGTGGGTTTATATTACAATCATCTTACACAACACCAACATATTTATAATAAATATCATTGTTTTACATAAATTTATGTAATTTGTTTTTTTTTCCACCTCCGCCTGGTTGGTCAATAGAATAAATGAATAAAAAGCTATAAAAACCAGACGGGAATCCCTCGACAGGGGAGACCAAACGGTCGAGGGTTAGGGCGAAAGGGAAAGAAACCTGCGGACTATACGAGCGGTGTCGAGGAGCACCGCCTTCTGCGTTTGAGTCCGGAGCTGGCCGTCCCGGACTACCAATCGCCTCAGGTGATTCGGGAGGCTGGTTGGGATTAACCCGTAACTACGACTATAGGAATAATTTCGGTCACCATACCAAACCACATGTCGGTCACCTCGTGTGGCCAGATCCAGATATTTTATTTCGTACTATATATGGTAAATAATACCAAAAATATCATTGACTGTGCCCGGTCCATCAACATGATGTCTGGCTTATTCACAAGAATAGTTCTGTCCGTGATGATAAGCCCGGTGCCAGTAGAGTCTGGCGCGGTTATTTTCGAGGACGGCTTCCGGCGTGTACTTCCAATAAGGCGATCTTCGATTCAGAAGACCATACTCCAGAGCGAGCTCCAGACGGAGAATCCTGGCTATTAGGTTGTGCCTGTGCAGATATTCAGAGTTGATGAATTATTATTATTATTACAAGCGGAGATCACTTACAATCAGCTGACCGGTTGCTTATTTGTCAACCTTATTATATATAAATAGGAAATCATATTACGTAAACTCTTGAGACCGCTGTGTTTAACCAAATACAGAACCATAATTTATTTATCTATACTTTATTTGGACAAGTATAACCACAATGATTTTTTTTTTTTATATGCCTTTGTTTATTCGTTTTAGATATTGTTTTGTCATTATTTTTAGACTAACAAAAATAGCGAGCTAGCTGGTGTGTTGATAAAATTCGAAGAGCGCGTGAAGCAACGCGACAAGAAGCTCGAGGACGCCGCGGCAGCGGACAGCGCCTTGAGGAGGGAACTCGAACAGAAGGACAATGTGAGAAATGTTTCCTAATTATATATATATATATATATTTATTTAAACTTTGTTTGCATCTAAGTGCAAAGTATTTTTTTTTGTATATATATTGCATTCAGTACATCTTATGGTGAGTACGGACAGCGACTCGAGGGTAGGTGGGGTAGTAGGTGGGATCCGGAGACCCGATTAAATGTTAATCAGGTATTATTCAGTTCTCAAAAGTTAAAACTCATGTGGATTTTGAATCTTTGTTGATGTATTCGGATGCCATGGACCAAAGTCCGTGTGCTCATTTGCCAACGTGAATGGCTCCGTGAATAATCTTAAAACATATGAAGACGCAATTTTCCATACATATAATAGCTTTTATATTTTTGCCAGATGATAAAACAACTAGAGAAGACGGTGGTTGAGAGAGAAAATCGTCTGTACCAAGTGACGACGCAACTAGAAGAGATGAAGAGGGTGCAAGAGATGGTCGCGAAACTCATGAGCAAGAGCGCTTCAACGGGTGCAAGCTAACCCTGTAAAGTTTTATCATGGTATACCTTTTGTTGTAGTGCTGTCATACACTTCCACATAGAGCTCCGCAGGTGCACATGTGAACATGTAAGCAGGACCGAGAAACATTCTTTCTCTCTCTCTTTCTCTTTCATTCTCACACAATATGCAGCATAACGCTACGTAGGAAACCGGGAACCCATTCAGCTCGACCGTGTAAGGAACACGCCCTCACAGTATACCGGCATAATGTTGGTGCTTTTCGTCTGGTGTGTGTGGGGATCTTTATGACTGGTGACGCAGGCATTCCATCTCAGTCCTCAAGGGCGACGACGCGTGTGCGTTATGATTCCTTGTCAAGGATGAATGTAGATGTCGTGGACCGCGGGAATCGCTTACCATCAGGTGAACTGTGTGCGAGTTTGTTAATTGTCAATGTTATAATAAAAAATTAAAAAATTGAGGTAATCTGTCTCGGTTAACATGGGTGACAATATACATACATTTGTGTATCTTGAACCCCGTTTCATGATAGATGGTAATGTCATGGGTCTCAGTGTTGGTTACCATATATAAAGTTAACAGTGTGCTTATTTGTAACCCTTCATATTATGAGCAATAAATAAAAAAAAAATTGTGTCAATAATTTCACTATTTTCTGCTGAGTTAGTGTTCACTATAACTTGAGCTTATGATCGCTAGAATAGGCCAATTTTATATCAAACTATTATTTCTTAAATTTCTATTTTATCTTTTTTTCTCAGTCTCCGCTCGTGCAGGCTGCATCTGCAGGAGGATTAAACGGACTTCTAAAATGGTCACACATCCAATTTGTGTACAAGATTGACTGATATATTTTTGTAGATCTTTTCATATTATATATATGAATATAATAAGAATTATGTCCTGTAATGATATTCAATGTAGTTAAATTATTGTATACACATATTAAATTTATGAGACGAATAAATCGCATTTCATACCTTTTCGTTTATTTATATCCAATTGTTTATATAGTGTGCACATTTCATGGTTATTAACAATTTAGTAGGCTATCATTCCGCTTATTATTTAACGTATTAGAATCAAACCGGCCTTAGCGCCAATAAGATGGGTCGCCCATAAGGACCTCGTTGAAATAGAATATCAACTTTAAGATGAGTCAATGTGAGATGTTGAGAGTAGTGGAAATCATCAAACAGGCATTCCATGAGTTATCCCTATGGACGAAGATTCTATATTGGAGTGCCTTACTAATTGGGTCCCGGTTATGGTCTAATTAAACCTACACACACAGTAGCATTGTCCTGCTATTTCACGTTGGTATTCGTCAAGGGCGTGGTCGTTATCCGGTCGAGTCGTAAAATTCACGTTCCAGAGAAGCTAGCTGCAGGGTGGCACTGAGATGGAATGCCACCTGAGTAAAGAAATCAGTAATTGGATCTCCGATTCTTAAACTTACCATACGGAACACGGCTGAGGTACGCTGCTACATCATTCTACTATTCTATGTGCGCTTGGTCATTCCTTGGTCGAGCCGATCTTTACATGTTGGTGTTATAAATTACCATCATAAATCAATCTTCAGGAGAGAGAGTGGTGGAGTTACACTGCAGTTTGTTTCTAGCTGCAGAATGAATGGGCCTGCTCGACCGTGGTAGGGCCATAATCCTCACGGGGAATACCATAGAATACCAACGTGAAATAGCAGCATAATGCTGCTGTGTTTCATCTGGTGAGTGTAGGGATACGGAGACCTTTATTGCTGGTGACGAGGCATTCCATCTCAGTCCACAAGGGTGACAACGCATCAGCATTATGATTCCTTGTCAAGGATGAATGTAGAAGTCATGGGCCACAGGTATCACCTGCTATTAGGTGAACTGTGTGCTCAGTTGTTACAGTCAATATAATAAAAACGTCATGTGAATTCGGCTCCTATAAGATCTATAGAAAGACTGGTTTGCCTTGCCCATATAAAGCGTATTGAAAGTTTTTGAAACAGGTCCACTCACCATTTTGAATATAATAAAAATGTAATTTAACAAAATAAGTAATTTATATTTTAAAAATAATAATTAATGAAATCTCTTGCAGAGTGTATATATTTTATTTTAAATGTGTTTTATTGATTTTAACGCATATGCATTATTTTTCCTTGTCGAGAATGAATGTGGAAGTCAAGGACCGCAGGAATCATTGCCATCAGGTGAACTGTCTCTTCGCTTGTTACTCTCAATGCAATCAATAAAAAAAAAAGTATAATCTTACATGATTGATAGTACATTGTTGGTAAGTTGCGTAAAAAACTTTTTGTTGAGTGTTATTGCAGTTGGTCCTTATAATTTTCACCAGAATAAACTAGTGGACGATCCCTATGGATAAAAAAAAATTATCGTGATTGCTTCATATGAAAGTCAATACAGTGAAGCTGAAAACCAATATTGTTTTGCTAGAGACGTTATTGTATTGGGGGCAGTTGTGTTTGTCGAAGAAATTGATGCTCACACCCGCATTGTGGACTTATATTTTTTCTTGTAACATATATAATTGAAAGGTTATCGATTGACTACATCGTATCAGCAAATGACAACGGGACAACCTGGATTTTTGGCGTTTGTTGCGAACGATTTCCACACGATCTAGTTACATCAATCTTCTACGTCTTGAACACAGGCGTAAGGTGTACTTTCGATTATGGGATATTACTAGAATTTTAACTTAGTTTTCTCATTTCTTTTTTATTATTAGACTTGAGGTCGTACAGTGGGCTTCGGTCCTTGCGTTGTTTATATTGATATACCTTCCTTATGGAAGAATAGAATTCAATGTTTAAAAGAAGGATTAAAATAACTTGCTAAGGGAAGAGTGAATACGCATTTGGTAAACAAGTACACTATACCGTCTAAGGATATTAACATACGTGATTCAAGTTAAGCATTAGCTTATAAATATCTATACAAATGTGCAGGAATTAATTAATTTAATGATCACTAACAATAATCAATACATATTTCACATGTTCTATAGTAATTAGATATTTTAAGACTTGCACAACTTGTACCAAAAATAACATAACAAACGCGAAGATAAAAATGGCCATAAAGATAATGCTGTTTTATTTTCGCCCTTATGGCCGCTGTTAGCTCGACGGCTTTTACAGTTTCATCGGGTTGAGAGGTGACTTCTATTAGTGGGTACCAGTACAAGAGCTCCCGAGATGGAGCGGCGGCTTGGACCGATACCCTGTTCCGCGAGAGCGTCTGACTCGAGGGTGCCCGAAAGGGCAGTTCGGTCAGATGCTTTTGACTAAGAATTGTCTCAATTAATAACACTATTATTATTATTGAGTATCTGTACCACCACTTCGGTATGCGTGGGCACTGGAGAAGAAGTGTCGCAAGAAACTCCAGCGACGCTTCTATCTGTATGAACTGGAGAGAACCGGCCTGTGACATGGCGGTATCGCGAATAACTTTGTTTGCGACGCCCCCCGCCGACGGTGGTATGAGGATGCAATGTACATGTGTAGTGTTTTATGAAGGGGTTGAGCCCTGGTGGTCACATCTTCAGGGTCGTCGAGGGCGTGTCTCGATCTTCTACTTGATGCGGGTGAATTTGTGATTCGCGATGGGATTGTAAGTGGTGGTGACTTACAATTAAGGGGGCAGAGCCGAAATATCGGCGGAAGCCTGCTTTAGGTACTAAGCTATCGGGAGCTCAAGATCTATGTGTAGATTTTCGTTACGCAAGAATCATGGCGCAGCGGTAGCCTTGCGCATGAAACTATTTTGTATTACCTGAAGTCGGTGAATGTGACGAGGGGAGGCATGCGCTAAGACAGGGCTTGCGTATGTCATTATGGGTTGGATGCACGCTATTTATAGTGTAATTTTATTACGCAGGGACATACCCTGCCGGCCAAAAGTTTAGGACCGCACATTAACAACATAATTATCCATCAATTGTAATAAAATCACATTGCATGTCTCTGCAGACTGCATCTGCATTGCCCTAAGTTTGACTGTTAGAGAAGGATTTTAGAAGGATGTTAGAGAGGCATTAAGTCCGCCTTTAAAGATACTGTATATAAAGCTTAAATGAATAAATATATAAATATTTTAAAATAGATTTTATTTTGCGAATCAAGTAATATAGTTGAGAGCCCATCTAAAGACGATGAGATTAGCTGCTTCACTACGCTAGCTCATTAGTCGAAACACAGCAGCATGATTCTACTTTTTATTTTATTACGTTGACAGTAACAAACGAGCACACAGTTCACTTGATGGCAAGTGATTCCTGCGGCCCATGACATCTACATTCATCCTTCACAAGGAATTATAATGTAAATGCATTGTTACACTATTGAGGACTGAGATGGAATGCCTCGTCACCAGTAATTAAGGTCTCTGGATACCTACACTCAACAGACGAAACACAGCAACATTATGCTGCTATTTCACGGTGGTATTCTGTGAGGGCGTGGTCCTATCCCGGTCGTGCAGACCCATTCATTCTGCAGCTAGAAACAAAATGCAGTGTAGCTCTACCATTGTTAAACCACTGATCCATTCATGTCGCAGGTTAAAAGAAACTGCAGCGTACTTGTCCATAGTTAAACTAGTTTAAGTTTACACAACGTTTTATTATCACGTAAACGAATACAAGATCGAGTATTGAGTATTGAAGAATATTTTCTCTCCATATTTAACTCTAAAATTGCAATAAATCCTGCGGGATATAAAAAAACCAAGCACTCTATTGAAAAAACCGATAGAGAATAATAAATGTCTGGAGTGTTATAATAAATGTGAAACGACTAGTTTTAGTAATATTTTAGCGAATAGTACTTCGTCTTTATGTAACGCATGAAAATAGTAATTTATTATACTGGTTTACAATGCTTTATTAGATACAACAGGAATTCGCCGATAGTCTCTTAGTGGATTTTGAACACGCCTCTTGTTGTCACTGAAAGATTTACTCGCGGCTTCGCGTTCGTAGTGTACACACATACGCACGTAGTAGACATATATAGATATTTACTGCTATATTTCAGTCCCAATACATTTTTAATGCAGCGGAATTTATCTTATCTATTTTTGTATTATCAAATACCGCACGCGCCTAACTTATACTACAGACACCACTAGTTCTATAAACACCAAAAATTATATAAAATATACTTTATTATTATTACTTGTGTCAAATTATCATTGATTACTAAATTATTATTCGGTGATAAAAAGGCGAACTCATCTTTATGTTTCATAATTTCAATTAGAGATTAATTATTTTGGCGCAATTAGAAAAGTTGAAAGTACATTGTTATTAGAATATTTTGGTGTAACATAATTATTATTATTATAATTAATTATTAATATATAATTTAAATGATGTTTGTTTACAACATTCGGGATATCTAAAATGTAAAAAGGTTTTTTTTAAAAGCGCTGTTAGCCCGAGGGCTTTTACAGTTTCGCCGGGTTGAGAGGTGACCGAGAGCTTATGGCGCTCAGCTTCCAAGAGGGAGGCCTCGTCTTGGACCGTTACCCTGTGTCTGTCTCGAGGGTGCCCGAACCTCGCCTCGGTCAGTTGCTTCTGGCTAAGGATTATCTAAATTAATATCGCTATTATTATTAGCTATCTGCACCACCACTTCGGAATTCGTGGGCGCTGGAGAAGTGGCGAAAGAAACTCGAGCGACACTTCTATCATTATTGTCTGGTAGAACCGGCATGGCCCACATGGCGGTATCGCGAATAACCTTGTATGTAGTAGTATGTGTAGTGTTCGTCTTCGCCTGTACGCGTAATTCTATGACTCTACGAGGGTTCGAATCCATGACTACATTGTTCTCTTGTGTATTATTGATAATAGAAGACATTGCAGTTAACCAGCTATATATATATTTTTATCGATCTGTTAATGATGGACGAAACGATAGACGAATTTAATAACAGCTATTAATTCAAAACTTATTATATACTAGTGTTACCTGTGGCTGAAAATCGTTTGATCTGTAAAATAATGACATATTTTCATTTAATTCATACAAAAAAATTATAATTTACTAATTCTATATATAAACACTCACATATATATAATCGGTTAATTGGTTATTGCAGTTTTAATCTCTGACTGAAATCGTGAGGAAACCTGCACGCCGAAGAAATAAATATAAGTTTCCAATACATGTAAGTACATGTGTATTGTCGCGATGTTTCATAAGACTAAAATTAGCCAAAGTAAATTAGTAACATTTATCGCACAAGATAAATAACATGAACAAATTTATTGTACCGTCTTGTGGTAGTAAGAAATGACAATGTTCGTTCGATACTCGGGATGAATACAAGTGAACATGTTACACAGATCAAGCATAACTGGATGTGTCTCCTATTGTCGAGGTGTGCGTGAATAATTAATCAAAAGTAGATGTAGATTTAGATACCTTTATATCTCTAGATAGATATATAGATTATGGATTCAAGTTTGCGTATTCAAAAAAATTATGTTCAATAAACCGTACGTACTAAACGTATCATCTATTTCGCCTCCATCTGTGTCTATAGACCTAAAATCGGCAATATTTTATTTTCAAGTGTGCCCCAGCGATTACCGTTTATCGTCAAGATAACTATGATCTTATCATCTCATTCATCAGCATATTATTTTAATTATTTAAATCACACAATAAGGTTATAGCTTTATTGATGATAAACGACTCTGGTTTAAGAAGATATATACGAACTAATCATTGTTATTTCCTAACAGAATTGCTGATTGCTGATTGCTGACTGATCTGTAATATTTGAGTCTTACAACTCCAGTGTTTTCGTAGAATTTATGAAGGGATTTACAAATTCCCTTTATAGTCAATGTAGGGTTAACATGCGTGCGTGACTCGATTTCAAAGGAGAACCTAAGTATGGATTTAGATGAAGCTACAAACGTTTTATCTTGATTGAATTTGTTTTCTATCTCTACTTTAAATATAGGATTTTTTTTAGACGATGGAGCTAATGATATAACCATTAAAAAATGAAGTTTCTAACACGAACATATAATGAACTATGAGTTCTTTTACTAAAATAATATAATATGTTAGATATAGTTACAATAACCCAACAATTAACATTATCGTAAAGCTTTGTACTTCGTGGTAAGGTCTTCAATACCTTCAACTCTAGTTGCATTTTCTCGGTGATAATATTCAACTTTTGAGAGAGAAACGAACCAGGCTTCTGGTCACTAGTAGGCTAGTAGTAATGACAAAGCGACTTCTAGCTATAGATCTTTTAAAATCGGTATCTCTTGAGGACTCCAAGAATCTATCGTCTCGACCGCGTCGTTGCCAAGCCATTTGGCACACATATATAGTATGGAATATATAGACTCAATATATAGATACAATATATTACATTAAAGACTGATTGTGTCACCTGATTAAAAGATAAAGCCTCTAAGATAAATTGAAATCACAGGTCAGTACATGAGTCCCAGACCCAACAATTAGATACGATAAGATAAAATCAGATGGTGAAATTATCTTATATTCAGTTAATTCTGGTTAATTTTTATAATAAATCTGCTCTAGATTCGTGTGTCGTTATTTCGGTACACCATGGAGTAGCAAATATTTTTATTGATTTCACATCTGCTAGATTATCAGAAGTACTATTTTCTTAAGTAGGTATCAAACACTAAATCTTTCCTCGGTGTATCCATGGCTGAAACAAAATTTTATAGATTATAGAATTTGATTTGTTCTTTTTAGATACGTGTTTATACTGCTTGGTTTGAGTTTTTTTTGTTTTCAATTATTCAATTTATATTTATCATCTAATAAACTTTACCCCATAATATGACTCTTGGTATAATGCATTGGATCAAAAGGAACATCAATTTACTTCGGTGTTTTAAAAAACGGTGGTAAACGGTGTCGTATATAGACGAATCAGACAACCGACGTTTTGTATATTTTACGATAAGATATACATAAATTACATGTTCATCGAAAAAGTTATCTTAAGAGACATCCATAGAGTGAAGTTCAAATGTTATTCTTCATTTTACTCCATAGATAAAAACAAATAGGACTACACAAATCTATCTAGAATAGACTATCACAACCTCTCGATAAAATCCACTTAGTGTTTAGATATTATTATTTTTACATATATTTACATAATATTCTCTACTCTCAAACTTTGCAATAAATTCATCATTATTGAAAATATTTAATGTCTCTATTACAAGAGAACTTGCAAAATTATTTGTGTATAATTTTTGTGAATATAACGTGTCGAAATTGAAACACTTTGAAAGTGTTGTAAAATTTTACAATAATTTGTGTTTATAAGTATAACATATTGAACAAATGATAAATTAAGCAATAAATAAAATTATAGTTGTTCCTTCAGAACGATCTAAAGTTATCTCCATCTATCAACCTTGCGTCTATCAAAGTTGAAAAAAAGCGCTCAATATTCTTCAGAGGAATTTGTTGGTGAAGTCTGAACGTAGTCTTCCAATACAGATACAGGCAGAGGATTAAAGATGAGATAGGTGGTACGACTGATAATAAATAAAAAAATAGGGACTTTGTGGCGCTATCCTTTCTTAATAATGTATTCGTGTCTTATTTTACTTCTTATTATTATTTTTTTACTTTTAATTTAATTACTTAATAGTTTCTATTAAAATACTTAATTCAGTAGGTTTATAGTGTTTTAGGGGCATTTGAGATGTGACAGACATACGGCAAAAGCCATGCTGTTGATAAATTTAGCGACAGCATAAATAGGTCGGACCGACCAGCCAAGGACCACGCCCTTATAGAATACTAGAGTGAAATAGCAGCATAGTGTGCACAGTGTCATCTGGTAAGTGTAGGAGATCCAATAACTGATAACAAGGCATTCTATCTCAGTCCTCGGGGATGAAAATGTATGTGCATGTTGAATATTTGTTGAAGATGTATCTAAGTGCTTATGAGCTGCAGTCATCACATATCAATTATCTATAATATACTTTTTTATTATTATTACACTGAGAGTACCAAACGAGCACACAGTTCACCTAATGGAAAGTGATTCCTATGGCATATGACATCTTTTCATTCATTATTGAAAAGGAATAATAATGCAGATGCGTTGCCACCCTTGAGGGCTGAGATGGAATGACTCGTCACCCGTAAATAAAGGTATCCGCATCCCTACACTCACCAGACGAAACACAGTAACATTATGCTGCTATTTTACTCTGGTATTCTGTGAGGGCGTGGTCCTACCCCGCTAGAGCTGACCCATTCATTCTGCAGCTAGAAACTGCAGCGTAGCTCTACCACTATAAGATAGAAGTGGTTTTCACAATTACGTTACGACATTAACATATAAAAGTTGTAATTCGTAAAGAAGTAAGGGGACTCCCCAACTTTTGTAAGGTTTTCTACTATTCTATGCTCGAACTTATAATTGGGGTTGTCTGATTTCGGATTAGATTTACTACTGAGAAACACCAGCCATTAACGGAGATCGCTTAACAACCAAATTTAGAGATAAATGTAATAAGTTGGCAACACTGCCCGTTGCAATGTAACTGTATACGACATGAAGTATCGAGCAACAAATGCTAATGCTTACTAATGCAGCACTGCGGTTTGGCGAGCTTACAATGTTCTGGCGTCGATCCAGCGTATAGCCATTGATAACCAGTCAATGATCGTTTGTAAATACATAATATATATGTACAATAAAATTATACTAAATTCGTACACGGTAGGTTCACGCTGCTGCTAGAAATTGGTAGGGTCTGTTGATAGAACACCGACAAAACGCATCTATGATACATACCTATCTATATATGTATTTTCGCTTCGTATTTATGTAAATGTTTGCTGAACTATTTGATATTGAATTACTCTAACTTTTGTTTTTTTGTTTTTTGCGACCCTTATTGTTATTTTATCTACGTTTTGAAAGTGTTACATGGTCTTATTTTATTTTGTTTTGTTTGCTCTTAAACTGTTCTTTGTTGTATTTATGTTTTTAATTATCTGAATAATGTTAATCTGTTCTTGGTGTTAAATTAAGGGCTGTGGATTTTGTTCAATAATAAATAAATAAATGATACGTGTAATGAGTAAAGAGAATCAAGAAACTTTGGTTTGGAAAGTGACTGATGGGAATTTTATTGCCATAATCTTATGAAATATAAATAGCAAAATACCGTAGTGACAATTTAAATAGTAATGCATAAGTTGATCAAATGATTTTTGGTGAGCGTCTTAACAGACCACCATGAATACTCCTTTGCGGCCTTATTATTATTGTAATGTTTGCTAATTGTTTTTATTTTACTTAGATGATTAAGAAGTGCAATTCCCCTTTAACTTCTAAGTTACGCAGAGTCTCGACAGTATCTGCTTGCTGTTCTCAAAGCGACGATATCGTGTATTTAGTAATATTATCCATTTATTGTGACTTTGTTTTATAACTAATTTCTGTTTTGTAGATTGATATATCTGATATATTAATAATATAAAGAATATTTGTAGTTAATTTATAATTGAATTATTTTATTAAAAGTTCATCTTAATACAGTGAATAGAATAGATCCATGTTTTGCTAATAATACAGATTTAAGTGTATCACCGCATTTGCAACTGTGAACTGGTTTAATATTCATTCGTAGAGCTCTAAATTCTGAGTGACAGTTAAGTGTTACTCTATATATAGTAGCTTCTACTGTTATTATTTCTATTCTTATCTCGTTAATAGTGTTTGTTTGTCCGTTTGTGCACACTAATCTCGACAATGGATGAATCAATTTTGATTTGGTTATCAGTAATGTATTGAGAGATTGCGTATTATGTTTTTTTTTATCATTTAAATCTATTAACAAATAAATGAAACATAAATTTCTATACTTATTGCAAGTAGATGATATATGTATGTTTGCTTATGAAATCGCAGGCATAGTGTGGAAGTTTGTGCACGCTAATCTCGACAATGATTGAACCAGTTTGGTTGTGGTGAGTGATCTTTTTTTTATAAACAAAGAGGTAACACAAGGGTACGCAGCTCGCCTGTTTGCAAGTGACGACTATGGTCTATATAATAATAATAAAGATTCAAGACGAATATACGTTATCACCCCTGAGGAATGAGGTGGAATGCCCCGTTACCACCACGCAACAAACTGTAGCATTACATATAGCATTAGTATAAATAACAATGCAGTTTTTGCATTGCATCTGAAGGTAAAGAAGCTTTGCACTTGATGGACAGCACACGATTTAATGGAAAACCAGAAACAACTGCGTGTGGAGTGTGCCGTAAAATGATAAAAAAGTTTAATGGAGGAACAGACATTGGATGTCTATAATAACGTGATAGGTAACGTATCGTGCGTGAACTGCTTTGAACTAGAAAGAAGAAGCAGAATGCTTTCCGGATATTGATAAATAATACGAGATTTTGTGATATACTAATTAAATATTCTATATATGATACATTTATTGTCTTTCGAATTATAATATTAGGTGAAGTATAGGTCAGTGATATATGTGTAAAAATCTTTTGTCTCGTATTTGGAGTGCTTTAAATTTATTTTTACAAATTTTCTATCATATATACATATTTTTTTTCGTAGCAGTGGCAACCCAGAGAGTACGTTCAGCGTTCAAAATGCCTCGTTAATACGTGACTTTCGTGACAGTGTGTGTATGATAAACAAAATTTTCAGTTTTCGAATTTGGGTGTAATGTTTTAAATAGTGATACACTGCGGATAATTGTTAGCTAAAAAATGAATAGGTCAGTTTAACTGGGGAGCACGCCTACGCAGAATGCCAGTACGAAAAAACAGCGTAGTGCAGGGGACCGAATTTTATATAACCATATTCAATCTTAGTCCACAATTGTAATAGCGCACAACGTCTTCATGCATCTGCACATGAATCTTTGTTGGTATCATGAGTCCTCGTCTACCATCAAATGAACTGTGTGCGAATCTGTTTTGAAACCTATTCTTATAAAAAAAAATATGATTGCCTCGTGATTCTGTATCTAAGCGTTACTCATATACCGCATAACTTACAATTGTTTCAACACTACAGACGTAACGAGCTCGACTACACTTACTTGTTTGCGATCGCGATGTATGTTTCTTTTTTTTTATCGTAGAGGAGGCAAACGAGCGGATTCCCTGATGACACTTCACTGTAAGCTGCCAGCTCGCCGTCATCGCCGCCAACGTACATACGCAACACTATAGGAGTTGCAAGTGCATTATCGGCCTTTATAAATGAGTAGGCTTTTCTCTTAAAGGACCCTAACTAAGGTCCTATTGCAGTTATCTGAATTATATTTGATATCCATTAATTGCTGTGATGTATCCATATGCGATACATGGAATCTATCAAAGGTAATGTATGTATGTATGTATTTCATAAAGGCAGGCAAGGCATTTGCTACTCCTCTGGTGTTGCGGCGGTGATCACTTACCATCGGGCTTACATCGATGGGCTGGTTGCTCGTTTGTCACCTATTCTATAAAAAAATTGTATATATAACGTATTGAATACATAGTTGTGCATTTAGCTTAGTTGCTGATACAATTACATTGATAACCAGTCAGTAATCGTCGTATAGCAGTGGTAGCTTAGTGTTTAAGAGATCGCTTTTAATTAACAGTACGCGAAACAAACCAAGAGCGGCACTTATGAACTGTTTAATTGTAAGTTTAAGTCCTGATTTACCATGAGTTCGCCAGGCAATGAAAATATTGTAAGGAAACCTGCATGTCTAAGAAAGATGTAAAAAAATATTTCGAAGATATACAGTAAACCATGTTGCAATACCATCTGTCGAAGGATACCTTTGTCCAAAAGTGGGAGTTACAAAAATAGTCTGTCATTTTATTTACTTTTTTATGTATAGTAAATACATAGTTTTGCTTTTAGCTTAGTTGCATCGAAATACAATTCTGTTGTACGTTTTGCAAATTCAAAACTTTCACAGTGTGCTCGAACTTTTAACAGGAATGAAATGTGAAGTCACAGCTGTGTACAAAATAACGAACGAGGTCGTGCATTTTTGCATGGAATATTAGAAACTGTAGTTTGAGCGTTAGTTCTATAAAATATTATTAATCTTATATGATTTGAGGATAATCAGATTTGTAAATATGAGTTTGTCAATATTATTTTAGTGGAGGGATGGTGAACTTTCTTAATAAAGTTGTTTAAAGATTCTTAGCATAGTGATTAAATAGAGCAAAAAATAAAAATAAATGCTTTAAAAAAATAGGGTCAATTTTACTGATGTAAACCGCCGAAATACTCTATTCAACTCATTTTGTACTTATTGGACTTATTTTATATATAACAAAAACATTGATTTTATTTTGCAAAACTATCCACGATGTAACGAAAAACTACTCAAAAAATTTAAATATATATATCTAAAAATCCAACTAAATAAAATATGCATTTGAACGAAATTCGAAAAACTAATTACGACAACGTAAACAAAAGCAAACATGTAAAGCTGATATGTAGAAGAAAAAATACATTTAAGCATCGTACAACACGACATACAAATATGTAAAGCTCATATGTAGAAGAAAAAATACATTTAAGCATCGTACAACACGACATACAAATATGTAAAGATCATATGTAGAAGAAAAAATACATTTAAGCATCGTACAATACGACATACAAATATGTAAAGCTCATGTGTAGAAGAAAAAATACATTTAAGCATCGTACAACACGACATACAAATATGTAAAGCTCATATGTAGAAGAAAAAATACATTTAAGCATCGTACAACATGACATACAAATATGTAGAGCTCATATGTAGAAGAAAAAATACATTTAAGTATCGTACAACACGATATACTTAAAACTTTCATCCTCATCATTTCGATGGTTGGTACCTACTCTGTGAAATCAGCTGTGACCTTTGCTATTTCTTAGGAGCTTCAAGAAAAGAGCCTATAGAGAAGAGACCTTTCTTAACGACCGAATATTCATGGGCGGTGGTAATCACTTACCATCAGATGAGCTGCTTGCACGTTTGTATTTTTTTATATATAGAATAGGTTGCTTTTATATGTAAAAAAAAAATGACGCGATATTAGATTTCTCAGTTAGACCATAGTATGCTGAACAAATATTTTTCTAACTTCATTGAATAGATAAATGATACTGATACAACAGTGGTAAAGCAACGTTAGTTTGCTTTACCACTTAGAAAGATCAAGCCTTCAAAGAATACCGCCGTGAGATTTAACGCGTGGTGTGTTGCGTGTGTGGGGGTCCGAGTACTCAATTACAGGAAACGAAGCATTCCATCTCAGTCCAGAATTCGATATTTATTTTTACATAATATTAATTTTTTAACGTGTCGTAATTTGATAATGGAGCAGATATATATAGAAGTCCTAGAAAAAAGTTTTAGGTCAACCCATTAAACTTAAAACACAGTTTGCAATAAACCTTGCAGTATAGAGATATGACACTGTTGAGAAAAAACTTTAAATTAATATTTATATACGTTTTCGTATGTATGTACCAATATTACCTCTAATAGTACCTACAGCCTTGGCCGGACATCCATCGTCAGTCGGTAGATTATGAACGGTCGTTTCGAATTTATACCGAAGGCAAATATTTGGCATCTTGTCATCGCGCTAATAAGGATGTAGCAATATTATATATCTCATCACACAAAGTTGTTACTAAAACTTTAACTAACACACAAGTCCGTGTGTAGGTAACTGATATTGCTAACTAAGCCAATAAACCGAGATAATCGAAACTCCTTAGAAAGTTTATCGGTACTTCTAATAACCTCGATGCAGTTTTATACATTCGAGCACTTTAATAATGCTACTTGAGGAAACTTTTATTAACTGTGACGTTACTGCGATCTATAAAAGTTATTTAAAAACTAATAATAACTAAAATGAATAAAGAGAAGTATTTCAATTATGATTCCAATTGTAATTTGTCTTTTTATTATTATAACTCTATTGCTTCGGTTAAATATTATAATAAATAAGCGAAAATATCTATATTAGACTAGTTATTGATTATCTATTGATTGAATTATCTAAATATCGACTTAACCAATTTTTGATTTACTGTATCATCGATAAAATAGTTTATTTCAATTCACGTGTATATATATTATATAATGATCAGTGAAAGAAGCATCATAAATAATGATTCATATATAAAATGTACATTTCTTTTTTTTATGGCTGGTGGCCACTGTTAGCCCGGGGGCTTTTACAGCTTCATCGGGTTGAAGGTGAGCGCTTAGGGTACTCAGTAAAGACCCATCAGTAAGATGGGTAACACAATGACCACCAAACACCAGCACCGAGACTTTGCACTATATACTAGTTAGTGCTTGTGATTTTTTTTAATTATTATTATTTTTATTACAATGAGAGTAACACAGTTCACCTGATGGCAAGTGATTCCTGCGGTCCATGACATCTATATTCATCCTCGTCACCAGCAATAAAGGTCTCCGGATACCTACACTCACCAGACGAAACACAGCAGTATTATACTGCTATTTTACGCTTGTATTCCGTTTGGGTGTGGCCCTACCCCGGTCGAGCCGGCCCTATCATTCTGCAGCTAGAAACCAACTGCAGTGTAGCTCCGGTACTGTTGGTTGCGATGATACATTGATAGATTAGATAATTTTTTTTTCTTATTTTGATGATCACAAACGAACATACAGTTCTTGTGATTAGTATTTCAGATCTTCAGTATTTCCTATGGACCATGACATCCACTACCACCCCTGAGGACAGACGTAATGCCTCATTACCTACATGAGGGTCTCAGGATCCCTCCACCCATCAGCCGGAACACGGCAGCGTTATCTACAATTCAGTTCTTTTTTTTCTTTATAGAATAGGTGGCAAACGAGCAAGCAGCCCATCCGATGGAAAGTAATCTTCGGAAACATCGGCGGTGACAGCCGATTCCAGAGATTATTCATTTTATTTAAAAACTTTTTTGATATTAAAATCCATTAATTTTCTGTATTTTTTTTTAATTTCTGCTAATGGCATACGCACCTGTCGTAGATGTATGTCACGCATTAAAAATGATGTGATTATATTTTTTATGCAGAAAATGCTAGTTCGCTTTTTGTTTAAAAATATGTGACTAAAACATAATGATCGTAAAACTCCTTGTTTTTCCCACAAAAATGCTTTTTGACGCTTCTTCTAGTTTTCAGCAACATATTTTAGTCAGTGTATGTTACTGAAATATTGTTATAGTTTTTAATTTTAAAATGCCACGAGGATTATCGAAAGTTTTGGGAGAAATTATATTAATATTGTGTGAAGAAGGTTACTCTACGGAAGAAATAGCGCACAGGGTCTCTGTCTCACAAACCTACATCGCAACCACGTTGGAGAGCTACGAGAGCATGGGTAACTTGGCTGGGCGACCTTGTAGTAGAGAACATGTTGTTAATGCTGTACAGAAGCGTTACTATGCTGCTGATTGCCCGTGATCCAACAGTTAACGCCACTCAATATGCAAAATTGCAAGCCGCCATTGGGCGTGAAAAATCTGGAGAGCACCACAGAATAACGGCAAAGACGACAACGTAGATCACAATGGGTTTCTTTGAGGCATCGTCAAAGTGAAAAAGATGAGGTCGTAGAAATATGGAAAAAAATCCTTTTCCTTGACAAAACCCGGAGCAATACACACCTAGATAATCGACTTATCCATTTTTGAGGAAAGCCTGGAGACTCGGAATGACAAAGAACTATCATTTTTAACCTTTCAGCAAGGCGGCAATCGGTGTCGTTTTAGGATGGAATAGTGATTGGTGCCAGAACGCCTTTGATTTCATACCAAGGCTCTACGACGGCAAATTTGTATTTTTGGCAATTTTAACCCGATCAAGCACGCATGGGATTCACTCAAGTGAGCTATTTGAAATCACCAATAACCCCACAGACGCTGACAGAGATCAGAGAAGCCACTATTAAAAAACGGGTCAGGCTACCGCAAGGTTTAACTTGATCTTCATCATACCCAGGAGGATTTCCGCATGTGTAGTATACGAAAGCTAGTGAAAAATTATTTTTTAAAAATGAAGTTTGATTTATTTTAGTTAAATCATCCTTTTTCTTTTTATCATTGTTTCATTGGTTTGATTGACTTCATTTTATTTAAAAATACATAATAATATTAATGTACTTTGTAGCTCTAATGGTACGTAATTAAATCAGACAGCATTATTAAAAAGCTTTATGAACATATATTTTATTATAACCATAAAATATTATATATTCCATAATATATTCCAAGTGACATTACCTTCATATGAGCTTCAGCCGCGAGTACAGACAGTAAGTAAATAGGAACTGGTATATAATGAATATTTACCATTGTTGGCCAATGGAGTTTCCCCTAAACATTTCCTCGGTAAAAAATCATGATACGGATATTTAATTATTTTATAGACAATCTCTCCATCCCTTGAGAATAAAGATGGGATACTTCGATACTAGTAAATCTTTTGTAAATTGCTGTAATGTTCATATATTACATGAACTACGAAATTCTTAAGTATTGTATAATGTAGTTTTTGTGATCATTTTTCACTCTTTGCGTTATACCATTTACGAAAATATTTGAATACTTTTTTCATTCAAAAATGTACATATTCAATTAGTAACCTTTCTTTTTTTCAAAAAAATCTAACAATAAACGTAGCTGAATTAATAAAACTACAGTTATTGCTGGAACGATATCGAATGTGTCGACTGTGTCAATTGGAAGTTCGTTACTACCTAACGAAATATTTATATTGCAGATGCTTCAAAGATTTAGTTTCAAATATTTACAAAAACCTAATATTTGCTGAAAACTTAATGAAATTCAATACCAATCCCTCATAAATATTTAAATCCCATTTTCATGATAGACACTTAATGCGTAAAGTTTTTTCATACATGATCACAACTGCTAACATCATCTTATTTAACAAACTTGACTCATTTGGTATCAAAATTTAACTTGTGATAATCTACTTACATAGTAGAAATTATTTATTTTTTATTTATTTGACTTTTATGTACACAAAGCATTCATACAAGGAAACTAGGATAACAAACGTATGGACAAAGGCGCAGCTTATTTTCACGATAAAAACCTCTTCCAGCAAACCTGGTGTTGGACATTTTATCGGAAAAAAGAAACAAAGTGTACTCATACTCACCAAAAAAAAATAAAGAAAAAAGTAAGAAATAAAATGAAAATAAATAAAAGATTATATTAATTTATAAACACATGCAAATAAATACATAAATAATAAATATATATATATATACGATACAATAAAGTTAACAATATTTCATTATATATTCAACTGAATAAAGATAAGTAGTGTAGTTGATTAAATTATTAAATTACGAGTATGAATTAAATAAAGATATTTTAGTTAGTTGGAATCATATTGATTGTGTCGGCTGTGTCTATTGGAAGTTCGTTTACTTCGTAATAAAATATTTAGATTGCAAAATGGCATCGCCCCGAAGATTAGATATTAAATATTTACAAAAACTTAATATTTGTTTAATACTTTTAATAATGTAATACTTGTCTGTCTTCACGTAAATATTCATGAAGGATACTTACAAAATTGATATAGATATCCATTGAAAAGACTTTAGTTAAGTGTTGTATACGTGTCGGCAGTGTACCAACCAGTGTTGATACCAAGTCAAGTATTGTTAATAAAATATACATGTTTACATATCCTCCTTTGTATATAATCGTATATGATACACCTAGAATTTATAAGTATTTTATTGTATTGACGGTAAGAAACAAGCGTGTGGTTCATCTGATGGTTAGTGATTTTTGCGCCCCGTGACTATGGCGTGAACGTGGTATTCTGGGAGGGTGTTGTGCTTCCCTAGTCGAGATTCATTTTTGCCGTAGCCGGAAACAAATTGCATCATAGCTCTACCACTAAAAACAGCGATCAACTATACAACTACCGATACAGCGTATAGTCATAATATATATCTCACTTACTATTAATTTGTTATTGTTTATAAGTATATTTCTTATAACCGAGGTAGGTCCTACTTAACACAGACTTAGGTCTAGTACTAACACCAGAAGTTAGGTCTAGAACTTTCATAACGTATTTTAAATATACGTCACAACTGGTTTCGGTAACGTTGTGAGGGTAAATAAATAATTATTATTAATATATGCCATTATAATTCTTTTCTTAAAGTGTTGCCGTAACTTAAAAATATTTTACAATGTTGAAACACCGAGAATATGCTTCAAATTTGAAACTCGAAATGATAAATATAAAAAAATAAAAAGGGTTTAATGTATGATTACGGAGAGTGGACCTATAAACGTTAAATTTAGTGTTCAGTCTTTCTTTCAGAGATGGGACATTTATTATTAGTGCTCATGTAATAAATTGTAGTTTTCGCGGGAAAATTCCACAATATTAATTCGCTTCTTTTTGTTATGTTATGTATAAATACTCGTACTTCTCTGATCAAATTCTTTTGTTCAAATTATCAAATTAAGAAAGATCGAAAATTTTCAAAAATCATAATGAATGTGGCTTATGATTATGTTGCCAGGAATTCTTGTAACTGAAAAAAGATGATTAATTTGATAGGAGCAGCTCGCGTAACTACTATGTTCCGATTGACTTACGTTGCATTGTATTCAAATACTAATTAATTAACGTAGCATTGACACCCATGAAATGTTATTGATTTATTTCATTATCAAGATAAAAGCTTAAATACCGCTTTGGTTATAAAAAAATGCACAATATTTGCTAGTCTTATATATAGGTACATTTAAACCTGTCTCTAAACTCCTATCACATCACAATGACACTTATTCTATATTTCTTGAGGCCTAAGCTACAAAAATTAGTAGTAGTTTCGTAGTTTTCGAGTGGATACATAATTCAAAATGTTGTGATTCATTGATTTCTAAATAGAGACTCCCCCGTTACACCAGGCAGTTAGTTTGAGTCAATTTATGGTAATACTTGTTTGTTGAACATCAAAGAGCATGTGTCAAATTACGCACAACTAGGGGTGTTTGTGTAATAGTTCTACATTTGCTTTTACAGTGGTACGACTTCGTGGTGGAAAGGATATCGCTAATGTAGTTGGTAGATTTGGTGATTTATATTTTGGGAAAGGAACAGTATCTGTATGGAATTTATTAGACATGCATTATAACTGCTGCTCAATTCAGAATCAATGCATGTGACGGAAGTAAAACTTTTTTGGTGATCTCAACCTCGATGGAAATATTTACTATATTAAAAAAAAAAACAAAATAATAGCAGCATGGATTAAAACGGTAAATGTGTGTGAAAGATAGTGTTTGAGAATTTTTCTGTCTCCGCTCAAGTTCTTTGCATCATAATTGTTTTTATACGTTACGTATAGAAAAGGTTAAACCTAAATTTGAATTCAAAACTTCACTTTCGCGGTATCCAAAGAAGTTATTATCTTTTTTATGGAATAGTTTTAGTGTAAGAGCTGACATATGAAGTCAACATAGATTAACAGCTTAAAAATAGTTAAAGTTAACTTCAGATATACAAAACTACACTTTCGGACTCTTTTATATAAGCTTAATTAGATACCCGTTTAACGATTAAATAGGGAAAAAGTTGATAAAGCTTCGGGCTTTTTCTTTACATTCGCTAATGGCAGTTCTTTATCTCTAGAATTTTAATGTACTTTTGTTGTCCTTATAAAATAAATACTACCAACAAAAATTTAAATAAAATATTAGAAATTTTACTTACTTTCTACATTTGATGTATCATGTCATTGCGTATCTTTACATCTCTACATTTCATGTAGGTCTATCAAATTCTCAGGTCAAACTATATATAGATATTACAGGGGATCTTTAATGTTTTACAAGTAATGTCCATGAGGAATTTTGGAAAAGACTTATTTTAATATTTTAGATTTATAGCAATGTATTGCAACAGTGCTTATGTTTGGTGCCTACATAAATATTTTTTGCCATCTTTAACTTAACCTTTTTTTTACTCGGTTCCTTATGTTATATAGCTGAACATAAATATTATTTGTTCTAGAGTTTAAAATATCGTAGCGATAATTATGATTAATCGTCAAGAATATTTCAATAACCAATTGGTCTAACGTTGCTGAAGTAAGCAAAAAACCGTTCATGAAACATGCGTGAAATATAATCTGTTATTTTGATTTATTTATCTTTTATTTTTGTATTTTTAGACAATAATAAAATTATGATAGTGTATTATTTGGATAAAAATCGAATGGGCTTTAACCGCACATGGATTATGAATAAAACAGATGTTTCGAGCTTTAATAGCGAGGAAGAGTGAGGTTGGAATCCCAACTGACCTATACTGAAGAATTTCCTCTATTCCGTTTATTGCCTACAAAAAAACATTTGCTAACATCTGACGCTTTAACTGTCATGTTTGGGACCTAACGTGACAATGGTTTCGAAGTGAAATGTTATTAGCCTATCTATATATTTATTCTGCGATTTAGAGAACGTGATAGTTTATTGTTTTTTTTAGATACTGAGAATGACAAATGTGGAAACAGTTTACCGTATGGAAAGTAATGACCGCGGTCTATAAACGACATTCACCTTCAACAAAGAATCAAGATGCACATAATCACCCATGAGAACTGAGATGGAATGCCCAGCAATGAGTGATTTGGACTCCGGATTACACTCAACAACCTAAACACGGTAGTGTTATGCTGCTATTCCGCGTTGCTATTTGCCTGCCAAACAGCCCGATGGTTAGTGATCACCGTTATGTCTACTGTCGCCCATGATTTAAGCGATCGTTATCATCGTCATCACAGCCTATAACCCCACCACTGAACGTAGTCCTATCCCCTAGACTGCCACAAAGCATGGTGACGACAACAGATGACGACCGGCAGAAGCTAGGCCCGTACACCTAACCTCGTACGGCAAATGGATATCACCATCCATTCTCCACTCTAGAGGATCATCAGGTAGTTAGTTAACTTGGGTGGGAAATAGAGAGAGTTACGCGGACAGTAAGAGAACCATAAATAACTAACTCACGCATCTCTGATCCGCGAGCCCTGAGACAGTTGAAGCTGTAAGTGCCGCATAAGCTCAAACATCAACAGAATCCAGATAATGGGGGATCCTACTCCTCCACTTCCACCTCTTACATTCATCCATCTGTTGACATGTAGAGGACATGTCAGCAGGTGTGATCGTTTGTCACCGTTAAATTCATAAAAAAAATTAACGAATATTACACTAGGCTGCATTAAGAGGTAATTCGTATCCAGACTCACGACTCGGTGAACTAGAACTACTATAAGACGTAAGGAAGGCGTTGCAAAGAAATACAGATAGTCTAAAATAAATTCGAAAAATAACATTAAACCGGCTTAGATACGTTGCAAAAGATCCTGGGTAAGATAGTATCGTACTACGCTCTGAGCTTGCGGGAAGCTTTTCAAACTTTCCACTTGAAAAATTGTAACATAACATATTTTACGAAAATTCTGAGACTATCCTCGTTTCTAATACTCGTACATAAGATAGATGAAAGACCTCGTACGAATTCTTTAACGTCCAAATATATGCTATAATCATATAAAAATATAATATAAATTATATATTTACACTTAGGATATAATTAATAAATCATGGTAATGAGCCCTTAGCTGGACCCCTGTCCAACTTGAGTTAGAGGCTGCCATCGCGATTCCTTTTCTAGAAGCTACTAGAAGCACTTTTAAACTTAGAATTTATAATTAAGCAGTTGTGTTAGGAACGTTCATACGAACAAACATGTATCAACTACAGGCGCGAAACATGCTTTAAAATGGCATACCTTTTTATCTGTTAACATATTTATATGGTGCACAAACGCGCAGACAAACGGACAAAAATATGTTTACTTGTTATTTATATATTTGTTTAATTTGTTATATATATCGATTAGGCAGAAGATAAAAACTAAGAGGAAATGCTTCAGTCTTATTACTGGTTATATGAAACACTGCAGCTCGACACAGTACTCAATACAGACTCGTACAATGTGATGACCATCAGGATGCAATCTGTGTTGTTTACAATGTTTTTTTTATTTTCTTCAATAAATAACTGAACACGTAACTAGTTAACCCTAACCATTAAGTTATGAATGCTAAATATTCTAATACCGGAAATTACATTGTTCCGATCGATGTAATTTCCGGTATTAGAATAATATTCGAAGGGAAAATAAAAAAAAAATTAATTCAATTTTATAAAGCCGGGTACGATCATCACATTAAATAAATGAAGGAAATAAAAATAAATAAAAAAAAATATTTCTTACAATAGCTAACAATCAGTGACGATATTAGAAGTATACGATTAAATATATATCAATGCATTGTTCTTCCGATGCGTACGAGTGCAGCGACCGAAGTGAGGTTCGGCCCTCTCGGGCACCCTCGAGTCAGTCTCGCGAAACAGGGCAACGGTCCAAGCCGAGCCTCCCTCTCGGGAGCCCTTGTGCTGGTTACCCATATATAGAGGTCTCGACTGAGTGCCATAAGCGCTCGGTCATCTCTCAACCCTGTGAAACTGTAAAAGCCCTTGGGCTAACAGCGGGCATCAGCAAAAAAGAAGAAAAAAAAGCGTACGAGTAGTGCATTGAGAATAATGTGAAAAACTGGATTTAATTGCATAATTTGAGTTATTATAGTAGTTGTTTAACTATTTGCGCAAACATAGAGGCACTCGCTCAGCGAGTACTCGTATGCAACAGTATAGGAGAAAGTTTCATATGCAATATCAGGGACACGGGACAATCCAACTCTAACACACCCAGATTCGTAAACCAACAATTTTGTTATGCAAATATTGTTCCTTGGCTGGGAATCGAAGCCGGAAGTAGCTGCTACAATGCAAGTCCTATATGCTGCTATATATTCTCGCGTTGTGGCCTACTCGTACTCGTATGTCATAAGAAACATTGATATTATGGTGAATTTTTTCGGAATAATTTCTGGCAAATTATAGAAAGCTTTTTTTTTAATTTGTTTCTAAAATTTAAACTAACGTAGAAGTGACTGTATATAATATTAATATGATGCCAATCTGAATCAATAAACCGAGGTAATCGAAACTCTGTAAAAAGTTTATCGCTAAGTTTAATAAGCTCGTAGTAGGTGCTTACAGTGGAGCACTTTATTGTCTACAACTGAGGAAACTTTTATTATCTGCGACAGTTTACGTCAGAACATTAATCTGTATATAGTAATATTTTTTTAATACCATCTTATTGTTATATTTTGTTTCAATTACTAACTTGTGCTTTTACTATTGATATATTTTATGGTAAAAAGTGAGAAAAAGCCGGATAGTTCAGTGACCGAGCGCAAGATTTTCAATATCTTTCTCTATTTATAACAAACGAACTCTTTAGTCGAATCTTCTATTTTGTATAGTATTGTAAAAAGAAGTACAGTTGATTGATGATGTTTTCATTAACCTCTAAGATCGTGGACGTCAATATCATGGGGTAAGAACGCATCATAATAAAATATAGATTGTCCGGTAATTTTCACTAAAGACCACATTAATCCTTGGTAAGGAATCATGATGCATTGCAATGCGAGATTCGTTATCAGACCTACGGACTAAGATGAAATGTCTCGTCACCGGCAGTAAGAACTCCGTTTTCTTTCTTTCATCAGACGTAGGACAGTAATGCTAATCCATCCTAGTATTCAGGAAAGTGTGATCCTACGCTAGCCGAGTCCTTTACGTGTACGTGTTTCTAAATGAGTGACGCACACACTTAATAATAAATTCTAAATGGTCATGCTAGCTTGTAAATACATCTCTCCATGACAAAATTCACGATGTGAATTCTTCTCTATACATTCATTTATTTATTGTGCATAACATTGGAGCGCTTTGTTACTTTATCGTTATATTTTATTTTGATACCGGTTCAGAAATTTGAATAACAATTTTTCGTTTCAAATATTGAAGTTTTCGGTTATTAACTTTTATATATTGATGAGATGGTTCGAAAATTACTCATTAATTAGGTATTCACACAAATGGAACTTATATTGTATTACTAGTGTACTGTAGTATTTTGACTGGTTTCTAGTCTGTCCACCGAAATAGGTGAATCTAACGAAGAAATTCGATATATTCTGAAGTTTTATTACGAAAAAGGAAAAATTGCGACACAAGCCGCGAAAAGTTGTGACGTTTCTGGATTTAACGCAGTGCCAGTAAGAGTAGCACAAAATTAATTCCAGCGATTTCAGTACAGGAATTGAGATGTCAAGATGAAGCTCGCTCTGGTCGATCTCAAACAGTTACTGATAAAGACGATGAAATTTTAGAAAAGTGGACCAAGAGCAGCATATTAGTAGTTAGTTACATAGCTGAAGAGCTGGTGGTGAACCACAAAACGGTTATGACAAACATTTGAAAAAGTTTGGATACAAAAACTCGATATTTGGGTGCCACACGAGCTCACTGAAAACTACTTATCGTAAATTGGGCCATTTCAAGAATGGACAAAATAGGTGTAATAGTTACTTCTGTAGCATTTTTTATTTAGCAGTAGATCAGCAATGCAAATTGATTGCAGATACATCATAAAACGTACGGCCCGAATAGTGCGACCGCCTCGTAAAATTGAGGCGTTAAGTAGACACAGAACGCTGTGAGTTCGTATGGTGAGTACAGAGAAAGACGTAAAAAGGAGTTCTTCTAAGAGCTAAGGGACAAAGCATGTCGAATCTTTGTTGAGGATGGATAAAGGTGTTTATGGGCCGCAGTCATCACATACGATCAGGTGAACTGTGTGCTCGATTGTTAGTCCCTATTTAAAAATCATTATATTAATATTACCAACATTCCCCATATTTTATATTACTCCTTTTCATGTAGGGACGAGATTATGAAAATTGTGATTTGAGTCCCTTAGCTAATATAACCAAACGTACCTCCGAAGCAACAGGGGTTAGTGAACGCACTGTAAAAACAATTTTGAAAGAAGAAAAACAGTTGCCATCAACTTCCGCCAAGTTTACTTCACCCATGAAAAAACGACGTAAAAGAGACAGCAGATTTGATTTAGACATTCTAAACCTCGAAGCGATTCGAACTATAATTCAAAACTATCGTGTCGAGCACAAAGAAATTCCGTCTTTGGCAAAACTTCAGTGTGTTTTGAGACAGAGAATTGGCTTTGACGGATGTTTAAGCACTTTATGTTCATTACTTATAAAAATGGGTTACAAATGGCGACAAACCGGTAACAACCGCCAAATGTTACAAGAAAGGCATGAGATACAATTATGGCGTTTCAAATATTATATTATAATATTAGCGATAACGAAGAATAATTAAAATTAATCTATTAATACGTTGATTGTCTTATTTCTCATAATTATTTCCCTAAAATAAATAAATCAACACAAAAACCAAATATTTTTAAAAACTTTGTTTGCTAACGCAACTGCGTGCGCGCATACATGGCACGTATACAGATCTTCACCACAAACAAGGGCCGGCCGCACTCATAAGTTGCAAGAACTATAACACATCATTAGTTAATAACTAATGATCTAGTTGATCATCATTTGTTGTTAAAATGCTTACCAGGATGTCCTAGCGTACTAGTTGAAAAGCAGTTTTGAATACTGCATCCTAAACTCTTTGGTTATTAGCAGTCAAAGTCTTCCTGTAACGAAACTATTTGAAAATGTTGAAACAATGCTTACAAAAATTTTATAAATCACAAATCCGAATTTACATACAAATAGAAACGTCTCTTACCTCCCGTAAGAATAAGCCTTCTTAAGAATATACGGAACCTATAAACGTAAATTTTTGGGCTCCACAGTTCTTGGAGATATTACAATAATGACCTTATATTATAAAATATTTACAAATCACAAACTCGAAGTTACATACAAATAGAAAAGTCTCGTACCTTCCGTAAGAATAAGCCTTCTTAAGAATAGGCGGAACCTACAAACGTTAATTTTTGGGCTCAACAGTTCTTGGAGATATTAGAAAAACGACCTTATATTATAAAATATTTATAAATCACAAACTCGAAGTTACATACAAATAGAAACGTCTCTTACCTCCCGTAAGAATAAGCCTTCTTAAGAATATACGGAACCTATAAACGTAAATTTTTGGGCTCCACAGTTCTTGGAGATATTACAATAATGACCTTATATTATAAAATATTTATAAATCACAAACTCGAAGTTACATACAAATAGAAACGTCTCTTACCTCCCGTAAGAATAAGCCTTCTTAAGAATATACGGAACCTACAAACGTTAATTTTTGGGCTCAACAGTTCTTGGAGATATTACAATAATGACCTTATATTATAAAATATTTATAAATCACAAACTCGAAGTTACATACAAATAGAAACGTCTCTTACCTCCCGTAAGAATAAGCCTTCTTAAGAATATACGGAACCTATAAACGTAAATTTTTGGGCTCCACAGTTCTTGGAGATATTACAATAATGACCTTATATTATAAAATATTTATAAATCACAAATCCGAATTTACATACAAATAGAAACGTCTCTTACCTCCCGTAAGAATAAGCCTTCTTAAGAATATACGGAACCTATAAACGTAAATTTTTGGGCTCCACAGTTCTTGGAGATATTACAATAATGACCTTATATTATAAAATATTTATAAATCACAAACTCGAAGTTACATACAAATAGAAAAGTCTCGTACTGTCTCACGTTCGTAATTCGTAGAAATTTGAGTATAATGTACTATATACGAAAAGATTTTGTGTTTTTTTTAACTCTATCTATTATTTTGTGTTTTTTAATTATTATACTTTGATGTTTAGTTAACCTACATCAATTCTAAAGATGTAATCGAGAATGACTCGGCGATACGAACCCGAAATCAGTAATTCAATACCTAGACGTTACTAGTCAATACTATGTCACTCATAAAATGTTATCACTCTAATAATTTTCGTTATGTATGTAAATTTCTGGCAATGTACGTACTATAAAACGACCGTAATCCATATATATTATTGTTTAAGATTTTTTTTGTTTCCCTTAATAAAAATGTAAATAGAGCCGACGACGTAAATTGCAGCGAGTTTTTACAAGCGCTAGCTTTATAATGCTATAACAGTAAACATGTAAAATAAGGTCTACGAAGCGCTAGTACTGACCGTATGAAAAAATATTTGCATTTAATAAAAAAAAAACAGAACGAATAGCTAGGCTTATACGACCGAAACTTTATTCGAACTATGAGGCTTAGGTCTCTCTTCAGTTAGGAGACTTCTCTCCTTTTATGACACCTACAGAAGAGATACATTGTATGTATATACTCTTTTATCGTTATATATAACGTATAACAAATAATATAGTCTTTTTTGTGATTGTATAAAATTTTTGACATTACTGGAGTTTTTAGAGTGGTAGAGCTACACTGCAGTTTGTTTCTAGCTGCAGAATGAATGGGTCAGCTCGACCGGGATAGGACCGCACCCTCATATAATACCAGCGTAAAATAGCAGCATAATGCTGCTGTGTTTCGTCTGGTGAGAGTAGAGACCCGGAGGCTTATAACAGGTAACGAGGCATTCCATCTCAGTCCTCAAGGGTGACACCGCATCCGCATTATGATTTCTTGTGAAGGATGAATGTAGATGTCATGGGCCGCAGGAATCACTTGCCATCAGGTGAACTGTGTGTGAGTTTGTTACTCTCAATGTAATAAAAAAAGATGAGCACAAACTACACGTGATGGTAAGTAATAACTGCAGTACATGACATCTACATCCATCCGCCACAAAGGCTCAAGATACACATGTGCTGTCACCACCGAGGAATGAGTACTTCGTTTTCTGTAATCGCCGGTTACATACACTCAAAATACCAAACACATGCAGCTTTTTAACTTATCTTTTGCTATTCTCTATTTCAAGCTGGTATTCTGCAAGAGAAAAATACTTTACCGGTAGAGCAAACCCATTCATGTCTCAACTGAACTTGTTGCAGCGTGGCTCCGCAAAATGTGAGTTGAATGTTGTGCCCCTATCCTCATAACTCAGGCACTACATCATATTATTACGGAGACAGGTTAAAGGAGAAGTTACTGAAACATTTTGTTATAATTTTCCACTCAATCTGTCCCATTGTCACTAACAGGCATTTTCAGCAGGCTGGCCTAATATACATACCGATAAATCAAAGAAATAAAAGAAAGAAAGAGAAAGAAGATTATAGATACTCAATCACGTCTATAGAACCTTCCAGTAAAGTTGTAAACAGGATGACTATATGTGCAAAAGAGAGAGACAAGTATATTTTATTTTATTTGGAAAACATACAGCAAAGTACAAAATAACTTAGGTTTATATACATACTATAAATAAGCTAGTAACATGTTTTCACATATCAATATCTAAAAATAGACCCCATAAGTGCAGACACTTCACCTCGATGCTTTTATAATATATGTATACAGACTTAATTTAAAATAATAAAGAAAAGAAAACAACAAAATTTGCTTGAACAGAAAACAAATAAACAGAAGCAAAAAAGAAATAGTAAAAAGAGTATGTTAAGCTACAGTATCAAACCAATTTCTAGTCAATGTTTTTTTTATAGTGGTGGTTTTTGAGTTAAAGACGGACGGACGGAGAGTTTCGATTGAGATACAACGCGATACACATCGGAGAGAGTTGAAGCGACTTATGAGTGAATTCCTGAAGGATTTTTAAAGTGAATTGTATTACAAGTTATTCCTTTTTACTTAATAAACTTATTATTACGTTAAAGACTATTTTCTATTCAAAGAACCATGCAGCACGTAATAATATTATAGACGATTGAATCCCTCTGTATTTGCGATAAAACCCATGCAATGCAATTAATACCAACCGAAGTAAAGATTTCAGAGAGATTCACGTGCTTAAACCGACGTATAGAACTACTGAATACTTAAATAATCTAATAAAAATGCTAGGTAATATCACTTTTATATTTGCAGGTTCTATAAAAGTTCTCTACGCTAAAACTTTATCTCCAAAAACACTTGAATCGAAATTTATCATAGCACCTCGACATTTATTATGCTCTTAAGGTTTTATCAATAAAGAGCTTGACTCTTTTGTATCCAGAAAGATTTATGGCGTTTTCGGAGACAAAATTGGAGTGAAAAATGAGTTCTTCTGTCTGTTATACTATATTTATATTCAGCTTTGTATTGGACTCTTCGCAATAAATTAACTGAACCCAAACTCGTTAATTTTGTAGCCTTTACAACTTTCATTATATAAGCAATGGTATCTGGTATTTATAAGTGGTTTAGATATAGTTGTACGTAGCAAATGTGTATATACCCTTATATATGTGTGTATATATTGATATATCCAATATGAGGTTTTTTGTGGTATATATTTTTTTTATGTGTTGACATATAAAAAAAGCCGGTCTGTCGCGTCTACATATTGTTTATTAATAAAATAATAGAGACAGTACAGATATAAAAGCTGAAAATCAGCACCTAGCGTCTCATCTCAGCAAATGCTAAAATATAATAAAAAAAAATTGCCTAATTTTTCGTGTCTGATATACCATTTAACAGATTTTAAAGATCAGAAAGAGAAAAGCAACAAGATTTTTTGTGGTAAATAAAACTATGTATTATACAAATATTATACAAAATTACAAAGATTAAAATCGTGAGATATATGTAAATAGACTTTACTGAAAATTACTTGAATTTTTACAAGATTTGATATAAACAATAGAATAGAGTAAACCATATCTGAATAGCAATATCTTTTTTGGAACAACAGTTAACTAAACTAACTAAAGTTATCATGTCTTAGGATTTTTTAAGGATTAAACTACTAAAACATCCATCATTATCCCATACCGCTGTCGTCTATTCATCTTGAACAAATCTGGAACAAAACAATTTTAATGTCTTTTGCTTTTATAAAACAAATGAATTATACAAGGAGTACTTATAAAGTTAGGCAACAAAGTAATTAAAAGGGAGTTATTGTGTTCGTGATCTGAATGACTAATTAACGTCTTCCAGCCCACGAATGGCAGGATTTATGTGGTAATAAAGTTCTTTAACATTAAAATACCGTGAAATATGACAAAACTATTTTAAGGAAGCTATTTTAGAGCAAACATCGTTTTTTTGACAAATACTATCATGTTTATGCATTGTACTCTGCTAGATACTGACGGACGTGTTGTAACAATGTAGTACCTAGCTGCTTTATTGCAGGTCGTAGGTTCGATTTATAGTATAATGAAAAATATTTGTGTATCACAAAATCGTATTTTTCTGATCTGGCTATCTGCAACGTAAATTACACATACCTATTACGAAGAACGTGGCAACGCGTGCGCACCTTGAACCATCTTTCTGGATGGACGTTGTACAATACGCTATATTATACTGTACAATACCCGTTGATATTATACAGTACTATAATGTACACAACTGACTCATCAACGCACCACCGCGCAGACTTACGGCCTAACGATGTCTGGTTGTTTTTTTTTTGTATGTGTATTGCTGTTGGTCCTTTTAATTACACAAACACTCGCTAATCTGGTTACACTACAGACGTAGTTATTACATACAATGGTATGTGATAACTTCGTCTATAAATGAATAAATATCTGTCAATCCTAATAATATAAAAAGAAAACCTGAAAACCGACTCTGAAACGAAATTAGGCATCACAACTGAGTAACAAAGTTGCTCTAATCACTGGGGCAATTACTCATATAATTATAATATCACTAATATGTTCCAACCAATGTTCGACTCTCAATGGTGCAGTTTGAATAATTGGGCGATGAACCCTGTCATGAAAAAACTACAAGATTGAAATGTATCAATCTCATTAGCTTTTCGTCAGATAACTTTTCAAATGGAATTCAATGGATGGCTTTCAGAACACAGCGAGCTGCTCCAGTTTATTCAATTACTCCATTTCAGGTATCAGATGCATTTATTTGTGTATTCCTTTATAAACTTAACGACGTACGTGTAGTTATGACTATCTATATCTATAATTTGCTGTGCTTTTGTATATCAAAATACAGTCTTTACAAACTTTGTGGAACCTCTTTTTTTAAAAACGGTTTGATAACTGTACTGGGCATTCCAACATCAATCTGACAGCAAGCACGCAATGCTGGCTATTCTCCCATGGAATCGATTTCATCAGCTACGACTAATGGCCCTCCTCCAGCCCAAACTTAAGGTCGTCGTCGTATTACAAAATATGGTAATGGTGGAGGAGAAAACCCACGCTAAACCTTACCAGAATTTCGAGTCTCTAAAAGTATTATTGATTAAAGCATTAATCGAAGATAAGCAGCATGTTGCAGAGTCATGTATCTGTTTTATAAAACTGCCGAAGAATTAAACTTAAGAATACGGTAGGAATTTTCTCGTAATCGGTATAAAAATGTTAATTCTATGATTATTTATTTAGGACATATTTTCTGTAATATTTGCACAATCCTATCCACCTATCCACAAAATCTACGAGAAAGGGATTCACATGTATTCCCTTAATAGTCAATGTGGGGTTAACATACGTACGTGACTCGGCGTAAAAGGTAAATCTAAGCAAGGATTTTTATTTTATTGTGTAACTATTTTATTGTTCTATCCTTACTTAATGATGATGAGTTTCTAATAAATTACGAACTAGCCGATATATTTTGATTACAATCGATTGACGACAACTACGCAAGATATGTGTATAAGGAAATAGAGGAATACACTCATCGATTTGACGTAAGAAGGATGCAGTGTTAGCGAGACAAAAAACACACCAGAAAACCGGTAATTTGTGTTTAACCTTGGCTGGGAGTTAATCATAACAAATAACAATATGATTATTTGGCCAAGCGGTCATCTCCTTTATATATATATATATATATATATATATATATATTTATATATATATATATATATATATATATATATATATATTTATCTCGAGTGCTATACAATCTGGTACTATTAATGAATACACTACAAGGATGTATAGAAAGTAGTGGTAACTGAAGAAAGTGAATTTTTATGGATGACAAGGTGTTCCATGCCGGTCTGGGAAGTGACTATACATCCGCGGAAAGAGGAATATTTTTTAGTACAGAAGGCTAAGGGAAGGGAAATGGCCTTATATGATTTACTTGTTTAGCTTGTAAACTGACATCTGAGAGACATATATTTTTAAGACCATAAAATATTGACGTGTAAGTTTCACAAGATTTTTCCTCGATATCATCTAAGGGAGATCTATCAAGACGTTCCAAAATATTGGTCATGTGTAAAAAAATGATTTTGTATTAAATTTACGAGTTCCATTTTGCATGTTACTAATTGGGACATTTATGATGTTGGAAGATTTTTTTCAATAGGGATCTTGATTTAAACAGAAAAGCGAAGTTATAGATAAATTAGAATGAAAAAAAATACGGTAAGCTTTTCTTTTAATAACAAAAGATTACATTTACGTGTTGATATGTGACATGAAGTCGATATCAATTCATGGATACGATATAATTTTTATTCGCATATTGACTTATTTCATATATATTGTGATAAAAACGAGTATGTAATTAAATAGAAAATATCATAGCTAAAGGCCATTAGACACCAAGCTAGTGAAACAAAACTTGTACCTTAGAACTTGGAGATAATAGCATCTCCACCACTGCTATGTGTATTGGCTACTCAAAACCAGAAGATTAAAGGTAATTAGAAAGCACCGGTGTGGCTAACACTGGTGCGATCAATGCACAAAAAACCACTTTGTGCTAAATGGTGATATTTTGTTGTATCTATGATTAGAATTTACTGTACATTACAGATTATAAACTCTAGTGAAGACAGCTTTGTCGCTTATGATGACGGTTTTCACAATTTTCCACATATATATATGTGTGTATATGTATATATATAGTGTATATTATATTGTGCCCTAATTATTCGGGCGACACGGAGGCATAAGTTTTTAGTCCTAGATGTAGTTGTAATATAAAAATATATAATTAATAAAAAATAAATATATTATATTATATAATTTACCTATCGTACGTTCGTATTTACCATTCTTCTAGGGTTGTTAGCCATTTGCTTATATAAATAAATTAATGTCAATAGTTGTTCCCATTTGCAAAAGCTTTTAAAAGAGCTTTTAAAGAGCCTTAAAGTAAAGTTACTTTCTATGTATATAAATGATACTGTTGGGCAAAGGCTTCCTTATTCAAGGTGTTAGAGCATATCACGAGGCTCCACTCAGATTGGCGGACTTCACATTTCTTAATGTCACATGTTTTTTTTTTATTCTTTCGTAGACATGCAGGTTTCCTTACTATGTTTTCCTTAACCACCGAGCACTTCCTTAATCAGTACTTATTTAAAGTATGTACAATATAATTAAAAAATTCATTGTAGTCGGCCTCGGGGACCGATATCGTTTCGCTAGAATACCGTGAATTAAAATCGAGTTACTTTTTTAGGTTAATGCAATTGATGAATATTGAACTGTTTCGTGTGATCTTTGTTGTTTATGCCCCATTCATAAACCCAGCTCTTGTAAAAATCGCTCCAATTTACGCCTCTATTTACATTTTCACGTATTAAATAAATGTAAAAACGTAAAATGAGGTTAAATTCATATACAAAAAACCTTCCTAGAAAGGGCTGCGGTTGTTCTATAGTACAATGCCCGAAATTTGCATGTTATGTGGATTTTACATAGAAATTGTCGAGTTATTTATTCACGTTTCACCACTGGTGTAAGAAAAAATATGACATTTATTTTATGGCGAAGAGGCTAATCCAACGAGATTCGCCAAACGCAAAATTAAAGGATAATTGTACGTGATTCTTCGGCGAGAATATTATTTGGATAGTTCAGAAATATTACCTTTCTTACCACAGCTGACCAATGCTTGACTACTATACCATGTAATAGTATGTGGCGATTTAGATGGCAAAACGCACTAACTCAGTAAATGCCGATTAACTCTTGCCTTAACACCCAAGTTATATTCAGATGGAAACTGACGCTCGTAAAGTTTTTTACAATTACAATACTACGAGATACAGATTTTAACAATTTGTATCTCGAAGTAAGAAGGACGAGGTAAATCGCTTCGTTGTTATACAATCAAGAATTCTGGTTGTCCGATGGTGGTCTAAATTATAAAACAATAAACGGGACATTGAAAAATGTTATTTCATCCAAATCATTCGAGAGGTGGCAACGAGCTAAATTCTTCTATACAATGTTATATACATATACATTATGTATATATATATATATATATATATTTATATATAATTAAATTAATTTAAATATATGAATATAAGCGCCTTGGATAATACAACATCTTGTGAATTTGAATGGAAAGTTAGTCTGAAATTTGTCGCAAAGACACTGATTCAGTTCAAGATTAGGCTAGAGTCGTTTCCATTGCTAACTATTTGTACTTTTGCAGTGACCCAATTTATTTCGTACCACGTTTTTGTTTAGACACAACAGATTCTTACAAATTCAACTACATCAATATATTTTTCTTTTTTATGGACATTATGAATTACAGACGATCATACAGTTCACTAGATTTTAACTGTTTTCTTTCACTAGACAAAAGACTCTAAATTACAATTTCAGCTGGTATTTCCAAAGTATGATCCATCCCCAATCGAGCTGGTCTTTTACTATGATAATTGGCATATAATTGCACCGTTATTTTACCAGGTAATCCAAGTAAAGTTACCGAACATAACGTTCATTGAGCATACAAAGTCGAATTTATATATGTATTATAGGGGATTTCCAACTAGATCTGTGAGTATACAAAAATACAGTAAGGAGTGAAATAGCAGAAAGAGAGAGTAGAGAAGAAAAAGAAAGAGAAGAATAAAAATGAGTCCAAGGATATAGCATACTCGTTTATCTTTTTCCGTTATTTTTACCCAAATTAGACCTTGAGATTTTACAAACCTAATATGCTCGTATATGCAGAACTCACAATTTACGCAGTAGGGAATTTCCTTAGTAGAACTAATGTTGACCCTGACCATGAAGGATTCATATTACATACATTTAATTCATCACGATGTAATAAAAACCATTATTCGACATCGCAGTAAAAGCCTTTTAATAAATCACTCCTGGCCTTTCTTATTACGGCATTGATGGAGCACCGCATATCCAGTATGTGGGAGTGTGTCATATCGAAATATTTTTTATTTCTCAAACCTACGGGTTAACTTGGGGCTTATGAATAGTAAGTCAGCACTCACATAGTTGGTTATATAACTTATTGATTAGCTTCCGCAATTTAGTAAGCTTGAAAGCTCTCAGGTATGTATCGAGAGTTACAAAGTTAAGTAAAGTTAAAAAGTGGTAGAGCTACATAGCAGTTTGTTTCTAGCTGCAGTTAGCTCGTCGTAGACCCAAGCCCTCACAAAATGCCAGCTTAATATAGCACAAATACTGCTGTGTTTCGTATGGTGAGTGCAGAGATCCGGAGACCTTTATTACTAGAGACGAGGCATTCTATCTCAGTCCTCAAAAGTGACAACGCATCTGCATTATGACTCCTTGTCAAGGATCACCATCAGGTGAACTGGTGGTTCGTTTGTTACTCTTAAAGTAATAAAAAAAAATCGCAATGGGGACTTAACCTACAAAAACTCAAATATTGAAATGAAGATTGACCTCATTGGCTGGACAGCGTGTATTGTTGCTCACGTTTGAGAGACAGTGACTGAATATGAAAAGACATCGTATATGTAAAAACGCTAATAAAAAAAACAATTATAGTTTTACAACAACAAGTAAAAGTAAAAAAATACCTTCTCCGTTATATATTTTCCTTTCATTTTCTTATGTTTTATAGCTTTGCTAAATTCAATTTTAGACATTATACATTAGACAGAAAATTTTTAACAGTGGCAACCACGATGCAGTTAGTGTCCAGTTACACCATGAACGGATCGGATCTACCGTATTAGATTCACATAAAAAAACGCGAGCGTTCTTAGGTGTTTGAATTCTACCCACCCGCTAAGTTTAAAAATCGTGCATCAATACAAGAAAAATTACATCCTCATCATCCCGATGGTTGGTAATCCACCACTGTGCGTTGTACGCGAAATTTTATATGTATCGTGTATATTCGAACCAGCGGTATTTTCGAACCGATACGATTACGACTTAGAGATCTTCAAGAAAAGTGCTTACACCTTTTTTACGTTTAAGAGCGCACCGCATCTGCATCATCTCTGGTGTTGCCAATGTTCATGGGCAACGGTGATCACTTACCATCAAATAAGCTGCTCGCTCGTTTGTCACTTATTCTATAAAATAAATTAATGAAAAACTTTTTATGTATATTTGTATTATGTCTAAAACTTCCTAATATACCATAATTTCACTAGTTTAGTAAACGTTTATTATATCGTTTAAATCAATAAAACATCCATCCAATAGTATCCGATACCAATCATAAATGTCATGGCTACAAATTCAATTTAAATTTAATGGCCTCCTTTATGGCACATTTCACGAGCGATTTCCTCCATACCACGGTAGCGTTGTCGCTGTTGACACGTTTGAGTGCTTACTGAAACGTCCTTGTTAGCTCCGTTTGTTGTTGTCTACGATACATTTTACAGATTTAGATAAATAAATTTCTTTACAAGAAGACTTGACATTTAAGATCTTCTCTTATCATCATTCATACTTCTGTAATATTATAGATTTATTTTATTTGAAATATTATATACCCTTAATACTGGTGAGGAGGCATTCGAAAAGAATAGTTAAAATGTGTCTTAAAAATGTACTGAAATCTTATTTATGAATTACAAAGTTAAATATTTTATATATATATGGTCATGCCTTATCGTTGCTAAGTAATAATTGTAAACAACAAAACGACTTGAGTAAGATGTGGATAACGTAGTTGGTTGTACAATTATCTAACACTTATTATTTTTTTAAAAGAATATTAGTCATGCTTCCACTCCAACTAAGCTGAAAATGCTTGGGCAAGGAGACGGTTCACGTCAATAGTCTAATGTTGGATTCGAAGTTACGACCTTGAGTTATGCAGACCGTACCCCAAACCATTAGTCGCTTTTTTATTTGTATTTTTTCTTTTCTTTGTATACAATACAATATACACTGTACTATTGTTTGTTGACTCAAATAAATAAATAAAAAAATTGTATCTTAGTCACGTGGCACTCCCTCTCAGTCCTCAGGGGTGACAACGCTGTGTCATGATTCCTTACCAATGGTGAATGTGGGTGTCATCATGTGTCGGGCCGCATGTATCACTTATTATCAGGTGGACTGTATGCTCGTTTGTCACCATAAATACAATAAAATAAAAATAAATAAATTTTAGAAATAGTATCATGAGATATTTGCAAAGACTATTTATAATTTTATATTTAATCGAAATGTTCAAATTAAAGTTATGAGTGAATAAAACTAATTGTGTTAAAAAAATTGTAATAAAAAAGGTCACTTCATAAAAGAGCGCGTGCAACTAAGCAAACGTGAGTGAAGCGAAACATTTTTGGTAAACTAAGTCTCGACTAGTAGTAAGTTTAAATAATTAGTAAAGGGGTAAAACAACGGAGACAAAAGAAGAAAGCGGAGAACAAAATTGAGCTCAGCAATGAATTTAGCATAGTTCTCTCTTTTTCTGCCACAGGCTCAGCACCTATTTCCTGTCCTTTATGAGTTTGAAACGTTTCCTTTTGAAATGTTACAAATAGTTATACTTTGAAATGTTACATATAGCATTGTACTAAAATTATACCTAGTTTTTGTCTCATCGCGCCCAAAGAAGTTTACTTCGTAAACCGGATGACGTGTCATTATTTAGAATAAATTATAAGACGTTATTATCAGGTGGTTTTAATTTTACATGATATCTATAATTAAGTTTTTGTGTAAAGAAGGTATGTTTTAGTTTATCATTGCCCTGATCGATCCAAAGTTTCTACGAAGGTAAAAATACAGTATCAACATTGAACAAATATACCCAGACATAAAACTAACAATTTTCGCTTCACAAGTATTGACCCTGCTTATTTACTCATATAAACAAGCAGCGATATATTTTCAATCTGTGGCTATTTTACGCGGGTTAATCGGAAAGTGCACTTTTATCCATTCTACAAAAGCGCTGACTCTGAAATCATGCTACTTAATGCCTACGGCGTAGCTCTATCACGTACACACATAGTGTAAAAATCATAAAACATGTCATAATAAAAACCGTGAAGTATTTCAAACATAGTTGTGCCTCGATCTTTGCATATGAAACTTATTTTTATAAGAAAGTTTCAAGTAGAAAGCTTGACAATTGGAGGCAATAAAGAGCTTGACCGTAATCACATGCTGCAAAGGTATAAAAACTTCGATAAATCTTTCACTTAGTTTTCGAAAATCTCGGTTAAGTGGTCTTCGGTTTCCTCCTTTATATCATAAACAGCTTCATATATTTCCATTTTACTATATGTATTCAGTCCCAGTATGGTATTTTCGGATCCAGTTGAAACCTTTATACTAGTTATATAGTTACCTTTATATCGTATTACATTTAATTGCTATAAACGTTATATAAACGGATGAAACTTTAAAAAATATATTCGAATCTTCATGTTGTCAATTCAACCTTTTAAAATTATATGATTGATAAACAATTCTTGTTTACAGTAAAACAATTTAGCCAACTGTTCTGGAAAGAGGGTATTGTTTCTCGAGTGTATATATGTACTCGTATGTCTATTTATTTGGTACGCTCTGTAGCCTAAACGGCTTGATGGATCTTTAACGTATGATGAGTCGTTAGACTCGTTATATTGATGACATCTATGGGATTGACATAGATATGTGTGATTATGAGGATTAAAAAACAGAGGTGTATAAAAATATTATTTAGTATTGAATTATAACACAATAATACAATAGTATAGTCAAGAATTCAAACACTGTCTACTAGATTAATGAGGATAAATTTATACGAAATAATGATGAAGATTAATCATTTTTTATATTTTAAATTTTAAAAGATTTCGTTTCATTTCATTGTATTTCAAACACAATTATTATGAATTTGTCCTTCTGCTCAATTTCCACCACAAAGATATCTTCCGGTTACAAAATGTTACAAGATGACATCGACTGCATACGAAGTATTATAGTGCAGTAGAAATTCACGGAAATTCACTAGTCATGCCTTTGCCTATTTCGGTTTAATGCGATCCAATATGATTGGAGGAACTTTTGTTACAGTGTCATGGACACGGGTCGTATATACAACAACACATCCAGACTACAAAACCAACTATTTTTTATTATTATTTTTTCATCACTTTGAGAGTTACAAACGGGCACACAGTTCACCTGATGTTAAGTGATTCCTGCGGCCCATGACATCTACATTCATCCTTGACAAGGAATCATAATGCAGATGCGTTGTCACCCTTGAGGACTGAGATGGAATACCACCAGTAATAAAGATCTCCGGATCCCTTCACTCGCCAGGCGAAATACAGCAGCGTTGTGCTGTTATTTCACGCCGGTATTCAGTGAGGGCGTGGTCCTGCCTCGGTCGAGCTGACCCATTCATTCTGCAATTAGAAACAAACTGCAATGTAGCTCTACCACTGTTATGCACTAATGTTGTTCATCTCGTCCATAATATCGCGTTACTTGTGCAGTGTTAAACCTTACTTATAGAATTCTGTGAAGAATTATCGGGTATCTTTAGACAAGGTTCGTTTCCATCATCCTATACTGCGATTGCTAATATGAATTTGCAACTCGAGAACCTTTTATTCCCATCGATTATTTTTCTATGAGCTATATGATAAATAACCTAAAATATGCAGACTTATTTTGTTACTGTTTAAGGCAAACATGATCGCGGTTTAATAAATTATAAAGTTAGGCCTCGTGTATGTAAAGTGGACTTAATCAAACATTTCTGTTTATATATGTTGATATTATGGCGGTAATTTTAATAGGAAATGTATTAGATACTAAAAGAGAGTATTTTTTTTAAAAAAAAATTGAAGTGCTATGAATATTATTAACATTTCGGTTAATCAATCACACTAAGGTCAATATGCTTGTACTAGGTGTTTACGACAATATTCGGCAATAACGGCAGATTCGAATCTACGACCTTAAGTTTCGCAGACCGTAGCCTAAATTGTTTATATTCAAAACGTGCACGCCAATATATGCTTATTATTATTTTTATTTTTAATGGGATACTTATGTTAACCATTATTGAAACTAAAGCATATCCAATAGTTGCTGTGTTGTCACGTATACATCGGTCGTCTGATTTGCTGCACACTAGATTTTACCGTTTTGGACATTGAATGCATATAAAGATATATATGTCACGGCCAGGACAGGCTATAAATTAGGTATAGAATGTGTAGATAGAGGAAGAACACCGTTAGTCAATTTTTTCTTTTTCCTGTTTGTAATTAATATCCTAAACTACAAATGTTTTTTAATTATCCGTTAAAGAGTCAAGATTATTCCCAAGGGAATGCCCAGATTTGCATATAGAATACCTTAAGCAAAATTCGAACAATAGATTAAGAAACTTGGAAACAAAATTAAATATTTATAAAAGAAATTAATTTCCAAAAGGAATAAACTTTGTGCCTATTACTAACAAAACAAATACATTATAAAAAAGAGAGTATTAAGTCAGGCAACAAAGTAATTAAAAGGAACTTATTGTGTTTTCGTGACCTGAATGAGAAATTAACGTCTTCCAGCCACGAACAGAAGTCACTTTATTTATTTTATATTAATATACGACAAAATAGCAATAAGTGTTAAAATAATAATAGTTTGAATCCTTCTAGCCGATTTTCATATCCTCAAACTGTTATTGGATGAAATCAATCGTGCAATATATATTTTATGAAATTATATATTTAATCGAAGTATGTACTATTATTATCCATGCCATGGGGTCTAGCGTTGTCATGAAGCAGCAGTGGGACGATTAGAGCAATTGACCAGTCTCGGTTGTTTAACGGCTAGCTTTTCCATCATGGTTTGCAAATGTTGAAAATGCAGATCAGCTGTTGTTTTTACAGTAACTTCCCCATTTATATCATTAATCTTTGAAGCTGTTTTTGCAGAACTGATGCTACGGTTCAACTCTCTATTACTCATATTTGTAAATAATGCGATATTTCAATTACAAACAAATTTTTATTTTGTTGACAGAAGGGTGTCAAAAAACAAATGGCGCAAAAACAAATGAAACACTAAATTCGAAACACAAATACACAACCTAAAATTTTAAATATATTTGAATTTGTTAAATTCCTTACCAAACGCCAGATTATTTGAGATCAAAGTGGCCAGTTCGACAAAACGCCAATTTCATATGTAAGGTCCTATTACATTCCCGTAATAATAACAAAGATACTCTTACTAGAGCTGAAAGACCAGAGGAAAGTTCAAATACACTGTATCTTGTTTGTATATTGTATTGTAATGTGGGGATACATTTTCATGTGGAAAACAATTTGTAAGGCACAAATGTTGTTTGAAAAGTCTACTTGTTGAAAAAATGTGTTGTACTTTATTGCTCTAGGTTGATCCATGTATGTCTGTTGGGTATTTTCCTATATAATACTTAATTGAGCAAAAGGAAACCTTTGTCCACCTCAAGATAAATCGATCCATTTTTCTCAATCTTAAATAAAAATTTTGAAATCTTTTAATAGAGATCTCAGAGAATCAGATATATAACCAACGTCCTGACGAATTTAAAAGCGTCAATAGCCTAACGGTTTAGGGCACGGTCAGCCAATCTTAGGGTCGTAGGTTCGAATCCGCCATTCGACTATTTTCGTGAATTATCCCCTAACGCAAGCATTTAAGCTTAGTTGGAGTGGTTAACGGGAATTTTAGAAATGCACTGCTAGTATTCTTTTTATAAAAAAAGAATAATAGAAGTTTAAAAATACACTAGCATTTGTCACTTTACTCAATTTTAACGCAGCTTGACCGGAAGGTACCACACAAACAATATTCTCCGGTGTAATATGACTATAATGTTGCTGTGTTTAGTTTAGTGGATATAGGAATACGGCTTATCCGGTTATCAGTAACTGCGTAAATAGCGAGGCATTTTTCCTCTCAGTCCTCAGGATTTAAAAACAAGTACTCTTGAATCTTTGTTAAGAAAGGATGTAAGTATTTATGGGGTGCAAATATCACTTACTATCAGATGAACTGTGTGTTCGTTTGTGACTATTTTGTGACACAGAAATTTAATTCAGTAAATTAAAAAAAAATACGTAACAAATATACAACAACAATTTTCCTATCAGCCTACGTCCAGATACTTTCTCGATACAATGAGACCCATAACCCAAGCGACTTCGGTTCCTATATCGTGAGTGATTTCATTTCCACCACGCGCTCGTTATCTCTGTTTACGCTAACGCTGGCTAACCCAAATATCTTCCCTACTTTATTTAACTAATTACTTTTGATATTCTCTTACAAACAAAATAAGCGAAAATTCAATGGTATGTGAAAACGTAATGCTGAAAAGTATGAGCAAAATTGATAATTATTGTTCTCCTTTCGCTCATATGCTTTTTTTTGTGTGTGAGTATTGCTGTTGGTCCAGACACCTTTACAGCTTTATCTAAGAGCTTTAGACTAACGAGCGGGAGGGAGCAGGAGGAACGAAACCTCGACTCTGATCGCTATCTAAAGGGAGGGCATGAAGGACATGGAGAGTCCTCCTGCCTCAACAAGCGTGGCAAGCCCAGCGGCACCCGCCGCAACCCCGAGCAATAGCTCGGGCATGGAGGTCGTTTAGGCCTCTTCACATCCCTCAAGGTCCTTCAGAGCAACCTGAACCACTGCCGCAATGCTCAGCATTTATTTATGCAGACCGTTGCGCAGTGGGGTGTTGCTCTGACAGTAGTGGCGGAGCCCTACGCTGTGCCGGACAATCTTCGATGGTTCGGCGATGAGTTGGGTTCCCTGGCGATCTACTGGGGAGATGATGATGAGGGTGTCCCACCCTATTCTCTATTGGGAAGGGGTCAGGGCTTTGTTGCAGTGCAATGGGGCACCTTGGCCATAGTCGGCTGCTACGTCTCTCCCGCGAGGACGTCGTGCGTGCGGTGGCAGGGGTGTCGGTCATGGACCTAACATGGGCGACTCCCGCTAAGATGCGCATGCTGTCGGGATGCCCAATTTTCATGGGAGTGGAGAGATGAGATGGGGGTGACCGTACAGGAGCTGGACCGACCCGTGAGCCGATTGAAAGGCCGGAACAACGCGCCGGGACCTGAAGGAATTCCCGGCTGGGTCTGGGTGTTGAGTCTGGCTATCCTCGGGTCACCAGCTGGCTACGTAACTCCTCGTTCCCTAGGGCCTGGAAAGAGCCCCGACTGGTCCTCTTGAAGAAGGCAGACAGAGTCGCAGATTCTACCTCTGCGTACCGTCCCATATGCCTGTTGGACGAAGTCAGAGTGGGGCGGTACATAAAGTACCTATCCTCTGGACAGTCGCTGGGGCTTCGAAGCATTTCGAGCGCCTAGTCCCCCGTATCGAGAGGATAGCGGGTGCTATGCACAGACTGCTGCCCAATCTCGGGGGACCGAGGGAGGAAGTCCGCCGCCTCTACGCTGGGGTCGTACGATCTGTAGCCTTGTACGGGGTGCTCGTCTGGGCTAAGAAGCTGGCCATCCGACGCTGTAGGACTAAAATCTACAGCGTCCAAGGAGGATGGCCATACGGGTCGTACGAGGATACCGCACGGTATCGTTTGAGGCGGTGACAATCCTTGGTCGCTTTCCACCTCTGGATATACTGGTGGACATGGGCGCGAGGGTGTATCACCGGATTCGCGTCCTACGCCAGAGTGGTGGTGGCGAGCCAGAAGAGGCGCTCAAGGCGGTGAAACGGCGCGCAAGGCTCCGCGAGGAGCAGTATGCGCGCAAACGCATCCTCGAAGCATTCCTGCCGGTCTTCGAAGCCTGAATGCAGCGACGAGGAGGAAGACTCACCAACAGACTTACGCAGGTGATCACTGGGAATGAAAGATTCTTAAGTGGTAACCTTGTCATGGCAACAATGATATGAATATGGATACAAGTATCAAGTAGAAATTCAACGACCAGGCACTCGTGGAGGTTTTGACGTGGCACCCCAACCTAAACATAACATAACCTAACCTAAACCTAACCTAAACCTAACCTAAACCTAACCTAAACCTAACCTAAACCTAACCTAAACCTAACCTAAAGCCTAACCTAAACCTAACCTAAACCTAACCTAAACCTAACCTAAACCTAACCTAAACCTAACCTAAACCTAACCTAAACCTAACCTAAACCTAACCTAAGCCTAGCCTGAAGCCTGGCCTGAAGCCTGGCCTGAAGCCTGGCCTGAAGCCTGGCCTAGGCCTGGCCTAGGCCTGGCCTGGGCCTGGCCTGAAGCCTGGCCTGGGCCTGGCCTGGGCCTGGCCTGGGCCTGGCCTGAAGCCTGGCCTGAAGCCTGGCCTGAAGCCTGGCCTGGGCCTGGCCTGGGCCTGGCCTGGGCCTGGCCTGAAGCCTGGCCTGGGCCTGGCCTGGGCCTGGCCTGGGCCTGGCCTGGGCCTGGCCTGGGCCTGGCCTGGGCCTGGCCTGGGCCTGGCCTGAAGCCTGGCCTGAAGCCTGGCCTGGGCCTGGCCTGAAGCCTGGCCTAGGCCTGGCCTAGGCCTGGCCTGGGCCTGGCCTGGCTGGCCTGGGCCTGGCCTGGGCCTGGCTGGCCTGGCCTGGGCCTGGCCTGGGCCTGGCCTGGGCCTGGCCTGGGCCTGGCCTGGGCCTGGCCTGGCTGGCCTGGGCCTGGCCTGGGCCTGGCCTGGGCCTGGCCTGGGCCTGGCCTGGGCCTGGCCTGGGCCTGGCCTGGAAGCCTGGCCTGGGCCTGGCCTGGGCCTGGCCTGGGCCTGGCCTGGGCCTGGCCTGGGCCTGGCCTGGGCCTGGCCTGAAGCCTGGCCTGGGCCTGGCCTGGGCCTGGCCTGGGCCTGGCCTGGCTGGCCTGGGCCTGGCCTGGGCCTGGCCTGAAGCCTGGCCTGGGCCTGGCCTGGGCCTGGCCTGGGCCTGGCCTGAAGCCTGGCCTGAAGCCTGGCCTGAAGCCTGGCCTGGGCCTGGCCTGGGCCTGGCCTGGGCCTGGCCTGAAGCCTGGCCTGGGCCTGGCCTGGGCCTGGCCTGGCTGGCCTGGGCCTGGCCTGAAGCCTGGCCTGAAGCCTGGCCTGGGCCTGGCCTGAAGCCTGGCCTGAAGCCTGGCCTGAAGCCTGGCCTGGGCCTGGCCTGGGCCTGGCCTGGCTGGCCTGGGCCTGGCCTGGCTGGCCTGGGCCTGGCCTGAAGCCTGGCCTGGGCCTGGCCTGGGCCTGGCCTGGGCCTGGCCTGAAGCCTGGCCTGGGCCTGGCCTGGGCCTGGCCTGAAGCCTGGCCTGAAGCCTGGCCTGAAGCCTGGCCTGGGCCTGGCCTGGGCCTGGCCTGGGCCTGGCCTGAAGCCTGGCCTGAAGCCTGGCCTGAAGCCTGGCCTGGGCCTGGCCTGGGCCTGGCCTGGGCCTGGCCTGAAGCCTGGCCTGAAGCCTGGCCTGAAGCCTGGCCTGGGCCTGGCCTGAAGCCTGGCCTGAAGCCTGGCCTGGGCCTGGCCTGGGCCTGGCCTGGCTGGCCTGGGCCTGGCCTGAAGCCTGGCCTGGGCCTGGCCTGGGCCTGGCCTGAAGCCTGGCCTGAAGCCTGGCCTGGGCCTGGCCTGGGCCTGGCCTGGGCCTGGCCTGAAGCCTGGCCTGGGCCTGGCCTGAAGCCTGGCCTGGGCCTGGCCTGAAGCCTGGCCTGGGCCTGGCCTGGGCCTGGCCTGGCTGGCCTGGGCCTGGCCTGAAGCCTGGCCTGGGCCTGGCCTGGCTGGCCTGGGCCTGGCCTGAAGCCTGGCCTGAAGCCTGGCCTGGGCCTGGCCTGGGCCTGGCCTGGGCCTGGCCTGAAGCCTGGCCTGGGCCTGGCCTGGGCCTGGCCTGGGCCTGGCCTGGGCCTGGCCTGGGCCTGGCCTGAAGCCTGGCCTGGGCCTGGCCTGGGCCTGGCCTGGGCCTGGCCTGAAGCCTGGCCTGGGCCTGGCCTGGGCCTGGCCTGAAGCCTGGCCTGGGCCTGGCCTGGCTGGCCTGGGCCTGGCCTGGGCCTGGCCTGGGCCTGGCCTGGGCCTGGCCTGGGCCTGGCCTGGAAGCCTGGCCTGGGCCTGGCCTGAAGCCTGGCCTGAAGCCTGGCCTGGGCCTGGCCTGGGCCTGGCCTGGGCCTGGCCTGGGCCTGGCCTGGGCCTGGCCTGGGCCTGGCCTGAAGCCTGGCCTGAAGCCTGGCCTGAAGCCTGGCCTGGCCTGGCCTGGCCTGGCCTGGCCTGGCCTGGCCTGGCCTGGCCTGAAGCCTGGCCTGAGCTGGCCTGGCCTGTGGCCTGGCCTGGCCACAGCCTGGCCTGGCCTGAAGCCTGGCCTGGCCTGGCCTGGAAGCCTGGCCTGGCCTGGCCTGAGCCTGGCCTGAGCTGGCCTGGCCTGACCTGGCCTGGCCTAGCCTGGCCTGGCCTAGCCTGGCCTGGCTTCAGCCTGGCCTGGCCTGGCCTGGCCTGGAAGCCTGGCCTGGCCTGAGCTGGCCTGGCCTGAGCTGGCCTGGCCTGAAGCCTGGCCTGGCCTGAGCCTGGCCTGGCCTGAAGCCTGGCCTGGCTGGCCTGGCCTGGCCTGGCTTCAGCCTGGCCTGGCCTGACCTGGCCTGGCCTGACCTGGCCTGGCCTGTGGCCTGGCCTGGCACAGCCTGGCCTGGCCTGGGCCTGGCCTGGCCTGGCCTGAAGCCTGGCCTGGCTTCAGCCTGGCCTGGCCTGGCCTGGCCTGGAAGCCTGGCCTGAAGCCTGGCCTGGCCTGGCCTGGAAGCCTGGCCTGGCCTAGCCTAGCCTAGCCTAGCCTAGCCTAGCCTAGCCTAGCCTAGCCTAGCCTAGCCTAGCCTAGCCTAGCCTAGCCTAGCCTAGCCTAGCCTAGCCTAGCCTAGCCTAGCCTAGCCTAGCCTAGCCTAGCCTAGCCTAGCCTAGCCTAGCCTAGCCTAGCCTAGCCTAGCCTAGCCTAGCCTAGCCTAGCCTAGCCTAGCCTAGCCTAGCCTAGCCTAGCCTAGCCTAGCCTAGCCTAGCCTAGCCTAGCCTAGCCTAGCCTAGCCTAGCCTAGCCTAGCCTAGCCTAGCCTAGCCTAGCCTAGCCTAGCCTAGCCTAGCCTAGCCTAGCCTAGCCTAGCCTGGCCTAGCCTGGCCTGGCCTAGCCTAGCCTAGCCTAGCCTAGCCTAGCCTAGCCTAGCCTAGCCTAGCCTAGCCTAGCCTAGCCTAGCCTAGCCTAGCCTAGCCTAGCCTAGCCTAGCCTAGCCTAGCCTAGCCTAGCCTAGCCTAGCCTAGCCTAGCCTAGCCTAGCCTAGCCTAGCCTAGCCTAGCCTAGCCTAGCCTAGCCTAGCCTAGCCTAGCCTAGCCTAGCCTAGCCTAGCCTAGCCTAGCCTAGCCTAGCCTAGCCTAGCCTAGCCTAGCCTAGCCTAGCCTAGCCTAGCCTAGCCTAGCCTAGCCTAGCCTAGCCTAGCCTAGCCTAGCCTAGCCTAGCCTAGCCTAGCCTAGCCTAGCCTAGCCTAGCCTAGCCTAGCCTAGCCTAGCCTAGCCTAGCCTAGCCTAGCCTAGCCTAGCCTAGCCTAGCCTAGCCTGGCCTGGCTTCAGCCTGGCCTGGCCTAGGCCTGGCCTGGCCTAGCCTGGCCTGGCTTCAGCCTGGCCTGGCCTAGCCTAGCCTAGCCTAGCCTAGCCTAGCCTAGCCTAGCCTAGCCTAGCCTAGCCTAGCCTAGCCTAGCCTAGCCTAGCAATTGTGTCGGCGATGCTGCGCGGGGTACCGGCGTGGAGGGCCGTAGCCTCTTTCTGCGAGACCGTAATGGTCCGCAAGGAGGCTACTGAGCGGGATAGAGAGAGGACCAATCCTGCTCGGAGACGGGGCCGACGCGGCGCTCGCGCGCGTCTTCACGGCCCTCCCATTGGTGCTCCCCTACAATAAACAGGGCCCTTCAGGTCGCTGACTTGATCAGGTGGGGGCTCCGGTAATCAATATTAGCGACCCCGAGGAGGACGACGGCACGACGTGGTAATGTGTCGTCGTGATAGTTCCGCGAGGGTTCTGGGGGTGTGATCTTCACGCACGCCTCCTGGGACGGGCTATCCCAGCGAAACGCAGGGGTTGCACGCAAAAAAAAAGGTTAGTTTTAGGTTAGGTTAGTTTAGGTTAGGTTAGGTTTAGGTTAGGTTTAGGTTAGGTTTAGGTTAGGTTTAGGTTAGGTTTAGGTTAGGTTTAGGTTAGGTTTAGGTTAGGTTTAGGTTAGGTTTAGGTTAGGTTTAGGTTAGGTTTAGGTTAGGTTTAGGTTAGGTTTAGGTTAGGTTTAGGTTAGGTTTAGGTTAGGTTTAGGTTAGGTTTAGGTTAGGTTTAGGTTAGGTTTAGGTTAGGTTTAGGTTAGGTTTAGGTTGGGTTTAGGTTAGGTTTAGGTTAGGTTTAGGTTAGGTTTAGGTTAGGTTTAGGTTAGGTTTAGGTTAGGTTTAGGTTAGGTTTAGGTTAGGTTTAGGTTAGGTTTAGGTTAGGTTTAGGTTAGGTTTAGGTTAGGTTTAGGTTAGGTTTAGGTTAGGTTTAGGTTAGGTTTAGGTTAGGTTTAGGTTAGGTTTAGGTTAGGTTTAGGTTAGGTTTAGGTTAGGTTTAGGTTAGGTTTAGGTTAGGTTTAGGTTAGGTTTAGGTTAGGTTTAGGTTAGGTTTAGGTTAGGTTTAGGTTAGGTTTAGGTTAGGTTTAGGTTAGGTTTAGGTTAGGTTTAGGTTAGGTTTAGGTTAGGTTTAGGTTAGGTTTAGGTTAGGTTTAGGTTAGGTTTAGGTTAGGTTTAGGTTAGGTTTAGGTTAGGTTTAGGTTAGGTTTAGGTTAGGTTTAGGTTAGGTTTAGGTTAGGTTTAGGTTAGGTTTAGGTTAGGTTTAGGTTAGGTTAGGTTTAGGTTAGGTTTAGGTTAGGTTTAGGTTAGGTTTAGGTTAGGTTTAGGTTAGGTTTAGGTTAGGTTTAGGTTAGGTTTAGGTTAGGTTTAGGTTAGGTTTAGGTTAGGTTTAGGTTAGGTTTAGGTTAGGTTTAGGTTAGGTTTAGGTTAGGTTTAGGTTAGGTTTAGGTTAGGTTTAGGTTAGGTTTAGGTTAGGTTAGGTTTAGGTTAGGTTTAGGTTAGGTTTAGGTTAGGTTATGTTATGTTTAGGTTGGGGTGCCACGTCAGAAAACCTCCACGAGTGCCTGGTCGTTGAATTTCTACTTGATACTTGTATCCATATTCATATCATTGTTGCCATGACAAGGTTACCACTTGAGAATCTTTCATTCCCAGATTTCTTTCTGACCGTGTCTCGTTACATCCGTTTACTTAACTTTTTTTTTAAAATATTGAGCGTAACCAACGAGCACACAGCTCACCTGATTGTAAAAGATTCCTGCGGCCCATGACATCTACATTCATCCTTGACACGGAACTATAAAGCAGATGCGTTGTGCACCTTGACGACTGAGATGAATGCCTCGTTACCAGTAAATAAAGGTCCTTCGGATCCCTTTACTCTTCAGATGAAACACAGTAGCGAAATACCGCTATTTTACGCTGGTATTCAGTGAGGGCATGGTCCTACCCCGGTCGAACTGAGCTATTAATTCTGCAGCTAGAAACTAACTGCCGCTTAGCTCCACCACTGTATAAATAGTGATATAATCCTTGGAACTTGTCGGTTGCTTTGCTACTTTGATTTTTTACTGCATATTACCTTTAATGGATTGTATCATTCATAAAATTTAAATATGCTAAATTAAGAATAAAAGAGGAATATCTTCTCCACTAGATAAGTGAAATTGACCGTTAAATATTTAGCGATATTTTAATAATTGCAGACGCTGATATTTTTAAACTTTTCCCAATTGACGCCAACTTTATTAATTCCAGACGTTTACTTTGCAAAAGTGTTTTTTGATAGGCAGCTTGGTTATTTTCAACAGAGAAGGATTTATCAGGTTATCGCTAACTAAAGAGGAATGGAAATTATTAAACTTAATAATTTTTAAATCTAGTGGATGGTAATGTAGATTAGTCCCCCATAATTATGAGGGTCCTATCTACATTTGATATTATGGGTTGGGGAAAAAGTTTTTTGTATTTTATAAATATAATTTTGCAGTAAATCTTTTTGGCTGTGCTATTTGTATCCTACGGGTGTTGATACCATTAAATAGATGACATTTTATACTAAATAGATGACATTTATATTATATAAAAAAAAAACTGTTTTCGTCATTTTTCTTTCGTTTTCCGCCAAAATTAGTGAATCTAACGATACGTTCTGAAGTTTTATTACAAAAAAGGGTAAAATGCGACACAAGCCGAGAAAATATTGTGACATTTATGCACTTTCCGCCGTGTCAGTACGAATAGCGCAAAATTGGTTAAACCGTTTTCGGTCCGGGAATTTTGATGACAAAGATGAAGATCGTGATGATCGAGAGAGCTTGGTTGGAAAATGCATTCATCATATAGCCCTATCGAGTCCTCAGATTTCGCCTGTTTCAGTCTCTACAGAATGTCTTAGCGTTAAGTTAACATCAAGAGAGGACTGTCAAAACTACTTGTTGTGTTTTGATCAGAAATGCCAATTTATTTACAACAATGGGATTGTGCCACGAGCAACAATGTGTCGAACAAAATAGTACATATATATTATAATCGAATTTTGAAAAATTATAATAAAAATATCTTGAATTTGTATATAAAATACGAAAAAACTTTTTCCCCGACCCATTATAATAATATCTAAAATTAGTACGTAAGTGTTATTCTCTTTTGCTTTAGACTTGATGTGATGAGTTTACGTTCAATGATAGAGTTACGCTGCAGTTATGATTTAGCTGTAGCACTGATCGATCGGGTTTATGTGAAGCTAACTTTGACTGAACCTTATTAACTTTAGGTTTATCATAAAAGAACATTCTACGATGTTGCATACAATAATAGCTTCAGCAAAGAAGGATTGCAAAAATAAACGGTCTTTTTTTCTTCTCTTTTGTGAAGAAAAGCATGGATTCGTGTTAAAAAACTACTTAGAAAGGATTTTACGAAGATACAATAAAAGAAAACCGGTTTAGTTATTTATTTCCATACTTTGTAAATTTGTCATATAAATGTTACATTTTGATTTATAATTATGTATTTAATAATTGTATTTAATCTAATATAAGGCATGGATTTTTTTAACTTTTTTTCCATTTCTCAAGCACCTTTGTTTGAATTAACTGGATTCTACTATATGTAATAAATTTATTGATTTTTTTAGCAAATTCTAAAGAAAGTAAATAAATAAACAAATTGGCTTTTTGAAACAGATGATTTATATTTTTACTCAACTTATTTATATTCTGTGACATAGGCATTATTGCAAAATTTTATGAAGTTGATATAAACTTCACTAACTAATTGTGGTGACTTTATGGTTTAAAAATAAGCGTTGAATAAAACTGCAATTGATGATGCGTTCATCAAATATTGCGTTGAGGAAACAAAAGCTAACATAGTCTTGGCACGCTTGTCAGGTGTTGTTAATACATCGCTGTTTGGAATTTAGAACTTTATATACTAACACTTAGTTGAAATGTAAATATATACTAAAATGTAAATATATAATACACTATAATTGAGGTCATTTACTTTTGGCTGTATGAGCAAGTTCAAATTCATTGAAAATAATGTATTTTTGATATTTAATTTCTGACCAAAATCTTTTTTTAATGTAATTTATGATTTTCTCCATCCAAAGGTTATCTGGATGAGGCTGCCTTTAGTAATGAGATGTATCTATAAGTTATAATAGGATTTTATTACCTTCTAATTTAAGTTATTTCTTTTATTGATTTTTTAAAGTATAAAATTTATAGTCAATGTATGTATAAATTTGGTGAATAATCGAGGTGGTAAACGGGCAAGCAGCTCACCTGACGGTCTTTACTTAGTGTCATCAATGAAAATCAGCGAAACCAGAGTCGTAGAGTAGTCGCAGGCGCGTGCCGGCTTTTTACGAAAGGTAACGATTTTCTTGAAAATCCCCAAATCGTATTGGAAATATCATTGTCAACCGCTGATTCCACAGAGATGGAGATGAATGCGTTTCAATAAAGTTGTGTAGAACGCTTTACTAAGCTACTGCTGATTGCCATCAATATGATAGTTCTATGAATTTTTATGTTATGGGTAAAAATAGTCTTTGTGTTGGGAGATTATGGTCAGTGTTCTTTTCATTCTAGAAGCTTTAATGTCACCAAAATATAGTAAAGTAGTTATAGAGAGTAGTTATAGTAGGGTCTAATGATTCTCTATAAATACTGCTGTAGAAAAAACGCACTAAACTATGACCCACGTTACCACAGAAAGGTACTCTGATAACTATGCCATGCAGTCGTAATATTTCTTTCATTCATAGTGTAGTATATTAGAGATTAGTTATAATAATGTCTAATTATTCTCCATAAATACTGCTGTAGAACAAACGCACAAAACTATGACCCACGTTACCACCAAAAGGTACTCTGATAACTATACAATGTAGTCAAATTTCTTTAATTTTTCACTTTTAACATTATAAAAGAACACATCAGAAATTGAACGAAGATGAATCAACATATGTAGCTCAAAGGATCGGTAAGCTAAAGTGGCAATGTGTCGGTGAACGTACAATCGATAACCGATCGGGAAGAAAGCTTGTAGAGCGGTACCCTTAAACTGGCAATCAGAGCGTTGGATCTCGTCCAGAGTAACGACCTTTAGTTTGGAAGACGAATGTGAATAACTATATCCAGTTATGGACTAGTATGATAATTAATTAAAAAACAATTGTAAGTGAGATTTTAATGTATCTCCGACACTGAGGATCAAACACTTTAGTCGTGTTTTATAAGTAGTGGTTACGAAAGCGAGCGAATTGCTCTCAATCCACGGCGATAACACGCATAAAATTGTTAATTGCAATTTAAAAATATTTCAAAGACATGTGAAGTCCACTAAACCGCAGTTTTTTTCAGGATTCTCGTTGGTTGTTACGTTGTTAGCCTATGCGACTCTCACACCTTATCGCGCTCGGGGCTTGCGGATCCGAGATCTGCGAGTCAGTTGGATCCGCGATCTAATTAAAAAAGCACTGGATTCACGCAGTTTACTATTCTCTAATACTCTCACTGAAAAGGAGGCCTGTGCCGATCGGTAAGATTAACATATGTTTGTGTAGGGTGTTGCTTAACTTTTTTAGGGTTATTGGTGTGGGAGACGGGTGAAAGGAAAAGGTATAAGTTATAAACATTTTTATTCCTTTCTCACATATGTTTTCAACAGGTTGAAACATGTTTTCAGGCCGTTTCAGGGAAGTAAGAATTACTTGGCACTATTTACTGAAAATCTATTTTCATACCATTTCAGGCCTGGGGAGGCACCAGAACATGCCAGAAGGCGCATGAGAAAGAGGAGTATATTCGATCATATCTCTGGAACATTCCAGTAAGGATGTAAGCAGGATGGCTATACGCACAAAAGAGAGACTATTGTATCCATTATGCCTCCGGAATATTCCAGAAATGTGTGTACAGGATGACTACACGCCTGAAAGAAAGTTGTGTCCAGACGATCAATCCAGAATGTTCTTTCTTTATTATGCGTAGAAGCCTGTACGAGTGAAGAAGGATACAGCCATATGCAACTGGAACATACCTGAGCCCTATAGAGCGATATACCGCGTGGGTAGTGTCGAGCCTACGGAGACTTTCGATTGAGATAGCGATCTGAGAGCATTAAAAGCGACCAGTGAGTGAATTTCCGAAGGATATCTATATATAAAGTGAATAGTATGACAAGTGATTCCTTTTAGTTCAATAAAGTTATTATTACGTTAATAGCTATATCCTATCCAACGAAACCTACAGCTCGTTACAATATTTTTATGTATGCGTCCAATACAAATCAGTAGCGTGGTTATAAATTCAATCCCAACTTAATGGCCTTCTTTCGAGCACATTTCACGAGCGATTTCCTCCATACTTCGATAACGTTATCTCTGTTGACACGTTTGAGTGCTCACTGAGACGCTCTCGTTACTTTAGTGGCCCGGATACATTATTTTCCAGGCTTGGAAAAATATTTTTTAGCAAACTTGTGAGGGTTTTTCTTATCATTTTATAATAAACATTCAGATTAGAAAAGCTACCGGAAAGCTTATACAAAACAGAGCTTAGCCATTATGAATCTATCATCTACCGATAAATAATAATAATCATATTTTAAATATTTTATTTATATTATTTTTAAACATTTTATTGATGTTTTTTTATAAAATGTACACATACATACAAATTGATATATGTCTGATAACTTAATATGAAAAATAAAACACATTACGAAGATAATATTAAAGTTAAATATATATGTACATTTTAACATTGACCGAAAATAGTGGAAGTATATAAATACTATAATATTAAACAGGAAGTTATACTTCCACTCTCTAACATGAACCTTATAGTTATTGAAAAGTTTTTCCAGTTGGAGGCAATAAAGCTCTTGACTATAAGCTCCAGCCCCGAGGTTATTGAAACATGACTAAACTTGCCATTGAGTTTTCTATTTTTTCGGTACATTGATTTATTTTAGATAGTAATTTGATTACGTTGACATTCAACTAATAATTTTCTGTGTGGAGAATGAACAAAAGAAAATCGCGAAAGACGGCTCTAGCCTTATTAAAAAAATATTTATATAGATTTAGTATATACCTAGCGTTAATTCAATTTCTTGTATGTTGCAAAGTATTTATAATGTCTATAATTAATTCGTAACATATGACGAAGTCCGCTTGGTCGATTTTGACTATAGCGATATCTTTTAACAAATGCTATAAAACATCATTTACGCTGATTGTTTTATAACCGTAAGCATTCATGCAAACATAAATTCACTCAGTCAGTTCCTTGTCTGGGAATCGAACCTTAGACCCGTCGCTAGAGCAATCAGTTACCACTACAACATGCGGTCGTGGCATATATTCGCACAATTAAATTATATATATGATGAACATGAGCTCCGCTTGTAGAGAAATTTTATTTATTAGCAAAAATGTGGAATTTATTTTATATTTCTATTTTTATTTTCCGCTGAAATAGGTCAGAGGATTCATAGTAATGTAGGTATACGAAATCATTCAACAAATTTGCTGAAGCAAAGAATTTGCAGCTATGTTATATAACACATCTGCTCGTCTGGCATAGGGTTATCAGAGGTAATGGTGATAATAATAATAATAAACAATTTATAATAAAATTTATAAAGATGATTTTTTACTATGGTAGAGACACTCTGCAGCTAATGTCCAGCGTCAGTATGAATAAGTCAGCTCGACCGGGAAAGGGCCACCCTAATAGAAAACATTGTAGCAGTTTTGTGCTGTGCGTGTTTCATATGATGAGTGCAGTGCACTGACTGGACTGGAGTCTGTTCCCTTATCCTTCATGGACCATAGATAAGACGGGTGATCCTTAAAATAAATATCATATGAGTTATCTTTGACAATGTGACAACAACACAAACGTATTACTGGGGTTCAGTAATTTAAAATGAAATAATATAAAAAACGTGATTTGAAACCCAACAAATTATGATCAAAAATATTAGTCTTTATTGGGAGTAGAACCTTGGACCATTTATTAATAATCTTTTAACTACTAAAAAGTCAGGTTGACTGGTAGAAAATGCTTTTAGCATTAAGTCCGCCTATGTAATTTACTTTGTGCATGAAGTTTAAAACAAATAAATACAAAACATATATTCAGAATGTTTTGAAAGTGAAAAAATTAAACCAATCCAGTAATGCGTTGTACAATTTTATTGAAATAAAAGAATATAGAGTATTGAAGCGACTTGGGTCTCTTGTATTGCTATCTGTAGACTTCTTAAGTAAAGTGAACCCTCGTCTGCTTTGCTTCAATTGTTTAATATTTTAAATGAGAACAATTCACTTCACGCTCGACAGTCAGTTTGAATTTACTGATGTTTCTCAATGTAACTACATCGAAGTAAACTTCATGCGACGTTTTCTTTGTTGCGAATTCAAGACACAAACAAGATCTCAGGCCTATTTGAGTTTATGTTTTTATTTCTTTTTATAATTATATCGATTAATTTTTATTATACGCAATAATATTGTGTTTGTTCTAGTATTAATTTGAACACGAAATTTTTTTTTTATGAATCTAACATATCACTATACCCACAATATACATTTCTCATTCTTCCCCGGTCAAGCAGATTACATTTCGTATTGTTGCGTGAGTGAAGGTGTGCGGTGAACCCTGGGGCTTGTGTTGATGGATATCTCTATCTTGAAAGCTATTTCATAAGCGGGAAGGTGAACTTTGATCGCATTGGTTATTTCATATTCAGTTAACTAGATAGTTCGTTAATCATCTACTTAACTACGTATCTTTTACAAAATTGGGCCATTTCATAATAATCGTATATCATAGTACAGAAAATATCTCTCAAAATTAATTTCATGCACATAATAATGATTATTGCAGAATTTATTATCTTTTGTACAATTCAGCCTTCCCTACTTAACATACAAGTACAGTTCACAAAGGTATTTACAAATTCCCTTTATAGTCAATGTGTGGTAAAGGTATGTATGTAAATCGACATCGAAAGAGAATCTAAATATGGATTTAAATAAAGCTGTGAAAGGGATTTAAATATTTATTTTTACTAAATAGTATATTTAACTTAATATAAAGTATATTAAGTTAAAGATGGGTTACCACCTGTTATGAATAAAACTGTGTTTTTTATCAATGTAATACATTGAGAGTAACAAACGAGCACACAGTTCTCCTGATGGTTGACTGAAGTGCTTCTTACGGCCCATGACATCTACATTCGTCCTTGACATGGAATCATAATGCAGATGCGTTGTCACTCTTGAGACTGAGATGGAATGTCTCGTTACCAGTAAATAACGCGACAGACAAACTACTCCAGTCCTTTTCTGTACGAATAATGAAAGACGAAGCAAAGCGCTTCGTTCGGGTTTAAGGGATGTTCACAACAAAAGGATTGAATCCAGCAGTGCACCGTGATGTCCGATGGTGGAACGGGGATGGGGGGATTTGATGAGCAGATTAGTTTCAGCTGCGTCACCTCAGCCTCTTAGCCAGCCTTTCCACCGAGTCCAAAGCTGCGAGATGGCATTTAGCGGCGCCTGCCCAAATGTGACAATAGTATTCTACACACGACTGGACTTGAGCTTAATAGAGCGTTAGAAGCTGCCCCGCAGAAAAATACCCCTGCACTTTGACCAGGTTCCCAAGTTTTTTTGCGGCTATCTTCGCCTTGGACTCGATGAATCGTCCATAGTTAAGGTTCGATGAAATTTCGATTCCCAATAACTGAAGGCGATCAGTGAGTTCCACAGATAGATCTTGGAAGGTGCACTGGCTCCTTAAGGTTGGGAAAAGACACGCCTGAGTTTTGGTGGCATTGAATCTTAAAGATTGCCGTCACCCCAACTGGAAACCTCCTGTAATGTGAGACTCATTCCCTCTATCATGGCTCTTGTTTGGGTCTGTACTTGATCCTTGGTGGCATAAGCGCCTAACTGGTAACTCTCTACAACTGTGCTGTCGTCTGCATACCCAAAAATATCGGGTTTACAGCAGATCATTAATATGCAGCAGAAACAGAGCGGAAGAGAGAACAGACCCCTAAGGAACTCCAGGGTTTATCGCCATTGTCGCAGACGAGCAGCAATCTATAACTACTCGCAGAGACCACTCCTTCAGTAAGTCAGCTGTCCAGGTGATCAAACCAGGATAGATGCCATACGTTGGAAGCTTGCTCATAAGGCTAGCATGCCAGACCATGTCAAAGGCTATATAAACATAGAGTAAGACAGCTAGTGCTTCACCGTTGTTCTCGAGAGCCTCACCAAAGAGATGAGTGGCGTGCACTAGAAGATCGCCAGTTAACCGGTTTCGACGAAACCCGTAAACTACTGCAGCGTAGCTTTACCATTGCAACTTTTCATAACATCAAAGACTGGGTTGTATAAATTAGATTCAAATATCAATACACATAATCAAATCGTAAACATACTTTTTAGTTTTAGTTTGTCAGTGCGTTTGTTTACGCTAATATCCGCAAAGACTAATTTATTTTCAAAGAAAAGCTAAGCTAAAAATACTTGTGTTAGGTTATGGTTCACGCCCTCCCCCCCGAAGGGTTCTCGCTTTATCGTGACGGGGGGCTTAGTAACAGTGGCATGGTCTACCATGGTGAAGCAAAGAGGAACCAAACGGCCAGCATAAGGCGCTATGTGGTCAGCCCGAGGAGACGCTCCGAGTGGGCTCGTAAAGAGCTCGCCTCGGAAGCGTGTCGGTGGACTGTGGGGTGTGGAAGTGACGGAGCGAGGCCGTCTTCCCCGCCCATAGCAACCGAGGCGTAGTCGCGGAGGGAGAGGAGTGTCGGTGTTTCGTTGCCGCTCTCCTATTCTCCGCAACTCATGCGGGATGGGGAACACCATGAGGTTTTAGTCGGTGCGAGTCCGACATAACTCATCCTTGCCCTCGCAGGGGTGGGTATACGTAGGCATTTACCCATGTAAAAAAAAGGTGATGGTTCACGACAATAGTCTAATGGTGGATTCGAATCTACGACCTTAAGTTTCGCAGACCGTACCCTAAACCATTACGCTATTGACGCTTTTTGCGAATTTGGATGCGGTATGTCGAACTCGTTGAAAATGAACATGAAATGGAATACCTCGTTACACGTAATTGGGTCTCCAGTTACCTCAACGTACCAAACTGCCGTCGTAAAACGTTATCCTGCAATTTAACGTTGGTTCTCTTTGAGAATGTGATCCTTGACCGGCTATGGAAAATGCTGTCACATAGTTCTACCACGTTATGATATTTAATAAGAGCTATTTCACTTTGACAAATATTGTTAGCTTATGAGTCTGACGAGTGAAGAAACGTTTCGTTAATTAAAAAGGTCATCAAAACACCCAGGAGTTAGTGGCATAATTGGGAAGAAGAGTTATGTTTCAGTGATGGAGATATATGTTTTGAAAGAATATTATATTTATTAATGCTCCTTACAATGTCAGAGCTTTATTAAAATTTAATATTTTTATCTATCCATGAAGCAAGCTTTCAATAGTGGAGCATTATTTAAAGACGTCTTCAGTCAATTAATATGGTAAGATACTCTTGGCATTGTTTCCTGCGGTTATATAATAAATTATATATTTATATAATAGTATATATTTTATATATTCTGATTGTAACTATTAATCTATAATCTAGTGATAGATTACCACAATTTCTCTCCGCGCCACGGGTTGAGTGGTAGAGAATGCCTTAAGACGCTAAGCCGGGTGGTCTTTTTTTTACCCCTTTTTGTAAAGTGTGAACAGTAAAATATAAATAAGTAAATGAAATATCAATGGTCAGACAATGTAGCAAATGGACAATGGATATGTCAGATGCTGATCTTGCGGAACGTTTCTGCATGTTGGTACGTTGTTCTTTATTTTTTCCCGTTTATCTCATCCAGGTATCGCCAAGATAGTTTCAGTTTCTGTTATGTAACTAGATTTGCATGTGCCCCTTTTTATACTTGTGTTTAGTAACAATTAGTTTCAGTTTATCAATGTCTATTAGCTGGATCGATGCCAGACCATTGTAACTCGTCAGATCGCAGTGCTACTACATTTAGTTAGCATAAGCATTTGTTGCTCCGTAATTTATTTAGTGTGTATATTGTAGTATGAGTTGCACTTGTGTTTAGAAACGCGGCCGTAAAACAAAATTATATAAATATATGTTATTACTAGATGTTTGTATGTATGTAGTTACAAAAAGTTAAATTACGGTTTATGATATACAGCTGCAATTGTGACGTTTCGGGGAGAATATAAAAGAACATTTTCTTATGGATTTTTCTTTTACATGTTTTTTTTTAAGAATGCGATAGTCAACGCATTTTAAACTGAGTCGTCGGACAATAAATGTCACTGACAGAAGGAATGTACACGCAATGCAACCCGTTATTGATACTTAGCTACCTGCGCACGCGGGGCCGATGCGTCATCGTGTACATCTTTAGCACTCTGACTCCTGATTGGTCGTTACGAGTAAGGGTTGTTGTTTTTCTATAAATATAAGATTTTTTGTTATTACACTAATTACATTACTTTCGCTTCGTTACGCAATACGCACAATGGAGAATTTATTCTCTAACGTGGTTTTGAAGAATTATTTTCAGGTAGCGAAAAATTTAATACTTATAATAATTTAGCATATCGATCGTACCTATCCCGTTATCGATATGCACCTCTACAATTCTTACGCACATCACTACACTTATCCTTAAGACCTGTAAGTGCGAGCGAGACTTATGATTTATGACCCGAAGCCTCAGTTCATAATGCGTTGACCATAGCAGTGCTATACATTACTAATATTCCGTTTAACCGTTCCAACTAATTTTAAAATGCTTATGCTAGGATATGGTGTACGCTAATCGTTGAATGGCCTTACCGAAGACCTTAATTTTTGAAGACCGTACCAGACGCCTATGACGCTTCATTTATAAAAATAAATATACGACTCCATTGAAGTGTAGAAGGAGAAAGAATATAGAATAGTTGGCAAACGAACAAGCAGCTCACCTGATGCTGATGGTAAGTGATCACCATCGTCAGTATTCTATGAAAGAACAAATAAAGAAATCGAGAAGACCTCATGATTTAACTGTGATGAAATTCCAACGTGAAATATCAATATCGGTATAACGCTAGCGAATCTAAGAGTCTTAACTCATATTAAGATAATAAACAGCTCATAAACACCTACAATCATTCCCGACAATGATTCAAGATACATATTCGACGTTGTCGCCCAGAGATGGAATGTCTAGCTACCATCTCGGAACATCATCATCATCTGATCTCCGGATCCCGACAAGCCAACTGAAGCGTAGCTACGTCTTACTGCAATTTCTCCCTTGTATACTGTTAGGGTCCTACCCTGTTCAACCGACCTATTGAAACTGCAGTTGGAAATTATTATTATCTTAAATTTATATTGAACACAAAAAATTGTTTGTCCTTGAGCAATGTTTTTTTTTTTTTTTTTTATAACAGCTAAGAGGCAAACGAGCAAGACGGGTCACCTGATGGTAAGTGATTCACCAACGCCCACGGTCACCAGCGACGCCAGTGCGTTGCCTACCCTTCAGGTAAGAATATGCTCTTTTCTTGAATAACCCAATGTCGCAGTTGTTGGGGAAGACCGCTGATGGCAACGAATTCCAGAGATTTACTGTGCGTGGCAGAAAACTGTTTTTAAAACGCATTGTAGTGGAACGCCAACCATACAGATGGTGCGGATGATAGTTCAGGCGAGACGATCGGTTGCGAAAATCAGCGGCTTCTATTAAATTGAACAACTCCTCGGAACACTCCCCATTGTAAATTCTGTAAAGTATACATAGGGAAGATAGATCCCTACGCAGTGCCAAAGGATCTAGCCGATCGGTAAGTTCAGGATCGTCGACAATCCGGCATCTCGGATTGTCGACGATCCTGCGTTGGATTCGGTCAAATGGAGATAGCTGTTAACCCGGAGCCCCCACCCAAAGGTGGCAACAATACTCCATGTGAGGCCGCACCTGCGCCTTATACAGTTTAAGGCGGTGAGCCGGCTTGAAGTACTGTTTGGCCCTGTTGAGTACTCCGAGTTTTTTGGAGGCCATTTTAGCCTTGCTCTCCAAATGACCGCTAAACTGGACAACACTCGAAATGTCGACGCCCAGAATGCCAATGTTTGGCTTGGCACAAAGGTGAGTGTTTCCGAAGAGTGGCGAGTGGGGGATTTTTTAGCGGTGAACGCGCAAACTTGAGTCTTAGAAGGGTTAAACTGGTCTAGATTTAGTCTCCCCCAATCGGAAATCTTCACAAGATGATTCGATTTCAGACACAAGTTTGTTCCGACACTCATCGACGTGATCCTGAGAGATATTGCTGCGGCCGAAATACAGTGCATCCACGGTACTGTCATCCGCATAGTAATGAATGCCACTGGTATGTAACAAATCATTGATATGCAGAATGAACAATGTCGAGGATAACACGCAGCCTTGGGGAACACCAGCATTTACGGTCCGGGGATCCGAGCATGAGCCGTCTACGACGACTTTAACTCTCCGTTCCGCAAGGAAACTGCCGATCCACCTACAAAAGTCTCTCAGGAAGCCCATAGGAAGGAAGCTTCGATAGTAAGGCTTTATGCCAAACCCAATCGAAGGCCATCGCTATGTCCAAACTAACGCCGTCAAACGAGTTAGTAAAGCCTGAAGATCACCAGCTGATCGGCCTTTGCGGAAGCCATATTGGCGGTCGCTGATCAGCTGGTGCTCTTCCAGGTAGCCCATGAGCTGGCGGTTGATTATGGATTCCATAATTTTGGAGAGTAAGGAGGTGATAGCGATAGGCCTGTTGTTGGACGGATCTGAGCGGTCACCTTTTTTAGGGATCGGGTGTACTAGAGCCGTCTTCCATGAATGTGGGACAACGCCGAGGACATAAGAGTGTCTGAATAAGCTCTGGAGCACACACCTTCAGCACAATAGGAGATATTCCATCGGGCCCACTCGACTTGTTGACATCCAGGGAGAATAGTGCTTTCTGCACAACACACTGTGTGAAGCGGACGTCCGCCATTGTGGTTTCACACCTCGGGATGGTAGGAGGAGTGTTCCCCCTGTCGTCAAGAGTCGAGTTTTCCGCAAAGATAGAGCCAAGAAGATCGGCTTTCTCCCTTGCGGAATAGGTCAATGAACCATCTTCCCCGCGCAAAGGTGGAAGTGTCGACCGACAGAAATTACCCTGCACAGCCTTGGCGAGAGACTAGAACGCACGAGAGCCAGATGGCAGGCGTGCCAGTCTCTCGCCAATTCTCCCAACGCAATTCGATTTCGCCAATGCAATTTGCCTCTTAAAGAACCTGGAAGCAGAGTTGTACTTCTTCTTGAGTGAGTCAGAGTTTACATCCTTAGCGGCCATTGCCCTAGCCCAAGCTTGGTAGCATTCCCGCTTGCGACGATGTGCGTCACGGCAGGACCCACCAAACCAGGGACGAGACCTACCACCGACGGGCACCGCTGAACTAGGAACAAACAATTCCATGCCCTGCAGCACGACGCCGGCAACCGAATCAGCGCAGGTGCTAGGATCCTCTGACTTGAAGCAAATCTGCCCCCATGGGTAGGATGCAAAGAAAGAGCGCATCCCGTCCCAGTCTGCTGACCTGTAGTGCCAAACACGTCGTCTACCAGATGGAAGTGGTTGCGACGAGACGGTGAGAGGCACCACGCTCCGAACTAGGCAATGGTCCGATGACCCGAGAGGAGCATCGACCCATACCCGAATAGGTTCGGGGCGAGAGGTCAGCAGAAGGTCCAATAAGGAAGGCGAATGGTCTTCCACATCCGGCACACGTGTGGGAGAAGGTACCATCTGCGTCAGACCATTGGCAATGGCAAAATTATGAGCAGACCTTCCCGCATGGTCAGTACGTGTTGACCCAAGCCAGTCAGAGTGGTGGGCATTAAAGTCGCCCAAAACCACAAATTCTGCGGTAGGAATCTGCTCAAGTATTCTGTCAGTGGACACCTGCAGGTGCTCGAAGAGCCGGTCAATTTCCGAATTTCCGCTATGAGACCTGTAAAGGCACGCGTAGACGCGAATGTGATCCTCACAATCGACGCGCACCCAAAGGATCGACAGGTCTCTGCCTTCAAGACTGCTGAGCCTACGGTAACAAATTCCCTCCCTGACGTACACACACACGCCGGCGCGTGGCACAAAAAAGTGCTCCAGGCTATAGGCCGGATACTTTAGATATGAAGTGTCCGTCGGGGAGGAAATCTGCGTCTCCGTCAGGAAAAGTAAATTGTGGTGGACGGCATTTAAGTTCGAGTGAAGTCCCCTGATGTTAGAAAAATCCACTGCTAAAGTGGAGGGGGACTTCCTCGTGATTGGGCTCAGTTTGCACCCAGCAGCTGCGATAAACGACGCTTGATGCGCCCCCCCAGAATACGATGGGCAGCCTGAGCCAGAGCGAGAGGATAGCATCTCTCGCTCTCGCTCAGAGAGGGATTCTCCAGTCTCTAAGAGACTGGTACCCTCCTGGGATATTTTATTTGTATCACTCGTCGCTATCACAAATCCTTGAGCAATGTTTTGTTAAATACCAGAACAAGTAATATATAATCCTTCGTTGTTATATTTTCAAGTTTTTGCTTCATTATATCTTTTAAGACGTATCACGATCGGCATCAATTTACTCCAGACAATTATACAGCAGATTTATTTTTCAATAGAAAGCTTGGTTATTCTTAATAGAAGGATTTATTCAGGTCAGACGGAATTAGAAATGAAAAATTTACAACGAAGTTTTCTTTTAATATCAAAATAATGATTTCCGTCTATTGCGAAGATGAAAATGCCGAGAATGTGATCGATCTAAATTGAATGGTATAGGTTTCTTTTTTTAATATCAAAATAATGATTTCCGTCTATTGCGAAGATGAAAATGCCGAGAATGTGATCGATCTAAATTGAATGGTATAGGTTTCTTTTTTTAATATCAAAATAATGATTTCCGTCTATTGCGAAGATGAAAATGCACGAGAGCCAGATGGCAGGCGTGCCAGTCTCGCCAATTCTCCCAACGCAATTTGATTTCGCCAATGCAATTTGCCTCTTAAAGAACCTGGAAGCAGAGTTGTACTTCTTCTTGAGTGAGTCAGAGTTTACATCCTTAGCGGCCATTGCCCTAGCCCAAGCTTGGTAGCATTCCCGCTTGCGACGATGTGCGTCACGGCAGGACCCACCAAACCAGGGACGAGACCTACCACCGACGGGCACCGCTGAACTAGGAACAAACAATTCCATGCCCTGCAGCACGACGCCGGCAACCGAATCAGCGCAGGTGCTAGGATCCTCTGACTTGAAGCAAATCTGCCCCCATGGGTAGGATGCAAAGAAAGAGCGCATCCCGTCCCAGTCTGCTGACCTGTAGTGCCAAACACGTCGTCTACCAGATGGAAGTGGTTGCGACGAGACGGTGAGAGGCACCACGCTCCGAACTAGGCAATGGTCCGATGACCCGAGAGGAGCATCGACCCATACCCGAATAGGTTCGGGGCGAGAGGTCAGCAGAAGGTCCAATAAGGAAGGCGAATGGTCTTCCACATCCGGCACACGTGTGGGAGAAGGTACCATCTGCGTCAGACCATTGGCAATGGCAAAATTATGAGCAGACCTTCCCGCATGGTCAGTACGTGTTGACCCAAGCCAGTCAGAGTGGTGGGCATTAAAGTCGCCCAAAACCACAAATTCTGCGGTAGGAATCTGCTCAAGTATTCTGTCAGTGGACACCTGCAGGTGCTCGAAGAGCCGGTCAATTTCCGAATTTCCGCTATGAGACCTGTAAAGGCACGCGTAGACGCGAATGTGATCCTCACAATCGACGCGCACCCAAAGGATCGACAGGTCTCTGCCTTCAAGACTGCTGAGCCTACGGTAACAAATTCCCTCCCTGACGTACACACACACGCCGGCGCGTGGCACAAAAAAGTGCTCCAGGCTATAGGCCGGATACTTTAGATATGAAGTGTCCGTCGGGGAGGAAATCTGCGTCTCCGTCAGGAAAAGTAAATTGTGGTGGACGGCATTTAAGTTCGAGTGAAGTCCCCTGATGTTAGAAAAATCCACTGCTAAAGTGGAGGGGGACTTCCTCGTGATTGGGCTCAGTTTGCACCCAGCAGCTGCGATAAACGACGCTTGATGCGCCCCCCCAGAATACGATGGGCAGCCTGAGCCAGAGCGAGAGGATAGCATCTCTCGCTCTCGCTCAGAGAGGGATTCTCCAGTCTCTAAGAGACTGGTACCCTCCTGGGATATTTTATTTGTATCACTCGTCGCTATCACAAATCCTTGAGCAATGTTTTGTTAAATACCAGAACAAGTAATATATAATCCTTCGTTGTTATATTTTCAAGTTTTTTTGCTTCATTATATCTTTTAAGACGTATCACGATCGGCATCAATTTACTCCAGACAATTATACAGCAGATTTATTTTTCAATAGAAAGCTTGGTTATTCTTAATAGAGAAGGATTTATTCAGGTCGGAGCGGAATTAGAAATGAAAAATTTACAACGAAGTTTTCTTTTAATATCAAAATAATGATTTCCGTCTATTGCGAAGATGAAAATGCCGAGAATGTGATCGATCTAAATTGAATGGTATAGGTTTCTTTTTTAAATAAGGCTTTACTGATATTTCTCCTAATGATTTGATTCACGGCATAGTGTTTTTACCGAATTGTGCACAAGTCATATTTTATTAGTTCGTATGAGTATTTCTGCAAACACCTAAGCACTCATCGTCTTATTTATTGATCCTTTTTGAACCATATGCGGTAAGATCGAATTCATACATATATAGTTTTATAGACGGTTTGGCGCATCCAGAGCTGAAAATCAGTAACAGTGTTGGATTTTCAATTTTCAAATATATTTATTTACTTATTTAAACTAGTCTGGATACATAATAACTTTTCTTTTTTCAACTTTTTAATTATTTTGAATTTGGAACACGTATATTATTTTAAAAACTTCTTTCGATTTTGCGTCATTTCACATACTTTTCGTGTTCATTATCAAATTGCAATATGGAATGGAGAGTAAAAGAAAATAGGATTGCAGTGATCGCCTTGCACAAAGTGGGTATGGAGCCGTCGATCATATTCCAGACACTTCAAAAGCTTGGTATCAGCCGTATGTTCGTATATCGTACTATCAACAGATACAACAACACTTCCTCTGTCGAAGACCAGAAAAGATCGGGGCGGCCGCGTCCTGTTAGAACTACAAAGACTGTTAATGTTGTTAAAGCCAGAACTCGTCGAAACCCTATTAGGAAGCAAAAAATCTTATGGCGAGAAATGAACTTTCCCGCTACGACTCTGTCGCGTATTATAAAACAAGACCTGATGCTCGGTGCTTATCGTCGATATACAGGACATGCCCTAAATCAATCTTTACAATTAAAGAGGGTGGATCGATCAAAACGCCTTCTGTCGCGATACGCAGGTAAAAGGCACAGAAATATCCTCTTTACCCCTGAAAAAAATTTCATGATTGAAGAACTCTACAATAAGCAAGGCCTGGCTTGAAACCTACGTTCGGGACTTTATAAGAGCGGAAGACTGGCCCTCATCTAGCCCAGACCTCAACCTTTTAGACTTCAAATTATGGTCAGTTTTAGAGGACATGGACTGCTCTAAACGACACGGCGACATCGAGTCGCTTAAAAAATCTTTGGAACAAGCAGTGGCGAAATTTCCCTTGGAAACAGTGCGTAAATCCATAGATTCGTGGCCGAACAGATTAAAGGTCTGTATAAAAGCCAAAGGGCCACCTTTCGAATAGAATATTTATTTTTTTGCTGAGACTAATAAAATATTTAGGTATAAATTTTAATAATATTACATTACTTCATTTAAAAAAAATGTATTTTCATTTGTAACAGATCTTATGGCCGGACTAGGTATATATATTTATTATGTATAGTACAATTATTTTTATTATGTATAATATATATATATATATATATATATATATATATTATACATAATAAAAATAATTGTACATTTAACAAACAACGACGAGAGTAATTTACCATATTTATTATATATATATATTAGCGTCATACGTCTTTATATAGTGTTCCCGTACCAGCCTTTTAAAAGAGAATGTATTCCATGCGTATACCATGTAGCGTATCATTTACAGCCTCTATAAAAATAGCTCGAAGACAGGGGAAATTCACCAATCCACAGCTACGTAACGGACAGTACTCTAATAACCTTTTCATAGTGGAGACCTATACACGACAAAGGCATCTATATATAGGCTGACCTTAATTCACTTCAACTAGATATCAAAAAAAAAATTAAGTTTTTTGAAATGGTACTTCTTTGGGCACCATGGGCAAAATGTATCCACATTTTCAACATAAAATAATGAGAAAAGTAAAAGCGCAACGTTTCAGATTAACGTTTTAAAGCAAGTATTATTTATATGTTTATGACGCAAAGTAATAGAAAATACGTAGAGTAACAGAAAACTGAAAATAAATTGAGAAAGAGTAAAAAAAGATATTGCAACGTTCTCGTTCTTGTCTTTCCTTCCTGTTTCTCTCTTTGCCGGTTAACAACTTATTTTTTGTTTTATATATACTTACATATCGATGTAGATCACCAAAAATATATATAACTTCTGTTATATGTACTGCGATTTTTTTAATACGAAGCATTATAATTATTTAATATTATTCCGTGATAGCTCAAAGTCTAAGTGAAGGCTTTTAATCGGCGGTAACTTTTAAGCCGAGTTCGATCTTCAGTGTCAGCATCAATAAAATTGTTAATTCAAATTTTAGGTTATTACCTAGGCTGACTTACCAGGTGCAAGGAAAATATCACAAAAAAACTTAATGTCTGAGAAATAATAAAAAAATATAATTCTAAAATACGTGAAGTCCACTAATTCGCGATGGAGCCGCGTGGTATACAAAGCTAACACCCTCTCTAGGGAGGAAGCCTATGCCCAGCTGTGGGATTTATATACATAGGTTGTTACTTACTTTTTTATTACATTTTTCAAAGTAGTGAATATCAAATCTATTCATCGAATAAATATATAACTGAAAAAATATTTTCTTAACTTTTCCAACTTTAGTTTGTTATTTCCAGCTAAATTACTATGAGCAGGTCGAAACAGGAAGCCACAAGGAATATTCCAGGAGATTGCATGCAATTATACGCTCAGTTAGGGAGGGCTGCAGAGATAAACCGCCCTTGGAGCTCGTTTGTTCACGCAAGAGCCGATTCGCATATATTTGGAACTATGTTAAGTAAGGAAAAAACTCTGCTCGAGTTATTTCAACAATTCCTTATTTCCTACCTATTATTTATTGTTTGATGGTGCGGTAATATCGACGCCATTTGATTTTATATTAATGTTGTAAAGGAAATAATAGACTCAGAGAATAATTGGTTAGGATAGATTTTTTGCGTGGTAGTCACGTCTCAAGTATAAACTAGCTATAGTAAAAATAAGTCGCCTTGATGCGTACGCATGATTGTGATTGACGGATACAGGTTGCGCTTCCATAGCATACCAGCGTAAATAGCTTAACGCTGTTGTGTTTCGTGTGGTGAATGAAAGAAACCAGAGACTTGATGCTGATGAGGCATAATATCTTAGTACTCAGGGGTGATAATGCTTCTTTATAATGATTCTTTATAGATCATAATATGTAAACCAGGAGCTGTAGGATTCATTTACGGTTAGCTGAAAGGTATTGCTCTTTTGTAACATAAAAAACATAACATCATATGTACAACATAGTTATTAGAAACTTTGATATTAAATCGAAAACTGTTGAGGAGACGCAAACTATAGTTAAACGTCGGCTCGCAACACTCTGTTATGAGGACGCTGAAAATGTACTGGACATCAAAGCGTAATAACTTTTTCGTGCATTCTATTTGTTTGCGTATTTATGAGTGGTTATATATAATATATTAAGAGTTATGTATTTATATAATTATATTACTATATAGCTACTCATAGTTGAAGTTAGCTGAATTGAGAATAAATTAAAATATATGAAAAAAAAACAGTTATATGTAGATTACTTATATATAATCTTAACGATAAATAAGACGTGCAGGTTACACACTTGGGTGTAGGATAAAAAGACGTGCAGGTTTAAAAGCTTTAAGGTTTAAAATAAATGTATTCGTTACTAACCCTCGTGGCACAGGATTGCCTAGTGCGAAGGCTGCAGTTAACTCAGTGTTAATAAAATAGCCCTTGGATTCATTTATTATGCCTTGCAAATATGTTAACTTCTTTTTTCTCTGTCTCTAGCGCTGTAATAATTATTTTTTTACTTTTTTTAATTTTTTATATAGAAGAAGAATGTAGTTGGATTGAGCCATATATTTTTGACGGGTTGGCTCGGTCGAGGAAGGGCCGGACTCTCACAGAATACCCGCATGAATCTGATCATCAATTTGCTTCCTATATGAAACCACATATTTAATTAGTAGAAACCGGGTAGTATCTTAAATCCTTGGATCATTTTGGGCTCAGCAGAATCACTTACCAGCTAGTGAACTATCTCTTCTTATGTCTTCCTTAGTCACATACGAATTAAGTAAAATAAAAATTTTAATATTTCTTAATATTTAACTGTAAAAGTATTTTAAACGACCTCTGTTTACTAAATTTAACTTTAAATTACTGTAATTGTCAATATGTGTGTAGATTTCTATTAATTTTACGTAACAGCATTTATCTATAAAGGTAAAGGTAATAGTAGAATAAGTAACTGTAATTATAAAAATATACATAAACGAGTATGTAAATGAATAACATTTGTGGGATGCTTCTAAATCAGAATATCAATACAATGCTACTTTTTTATCTGACCTCTATACATTTATAACCGGTGACGAGGTATTCTGCGTAGACTACGACAAACATTAGTATCCAATTTAAAGCATGTCCAATAAGATAGGGGATAAATTTTTTATGCAGTCTGAGATACACAAGATATACATAAAATACACACGGATGCGAAAACAAAAATTTTGTAGACAAAATTTTTTTTTTCTTTCATTGGAGTCGCACCCAGCATCTTTAATAATGAAGTGTTATACGCAGGATCCAGGTGTAAAGTTAGTTATATAGTATAAATTATGTTATGGAAATAAAGATCATTGCCTAATGTTCAATTTCGTTTCCAAAATCTAAGCTCTATATTTCTTCTGGCAACATCAAAGTTTTTGCAATTTACTTGTAACTTCGACAATTATAATGATTCTCTTTTCTTCTTTTGGTGCTTGCAAGAATACGAGTATTTATGATACTAAAATATGTCCTGTACTAGACTAGATTATCAGCAGTACCATGTTTAAAAAAAAACTCTATATTATATATTACTCCATAATCTTTATCTACATTTACTAACATATTTTATATTAATAAATGTAGATAATCCGAATTTTGGCAATTTTCATATTCACTGTAAGATATGTCATTAAACCTTTTGATATTATAACTCCATTGTAGTATTCATTTCTCATTCTGTCCCAACCTATAAATCCTTCTCTATTGAAAATACTAAGTATTATACAAAAACTCTTCCCCAGTATAAATGTCTGGGGAAAATTAATGTCGATCGCGAAACGTTCAAAAAGATACAATTTAGCGGTAACATCTTTTCAAAGCACGATTATATAATATACTAGTTGGATTTATATATATATATATATTGGTTTTAAGTTATATCTATCCTCTTTTTTAAAATGCACTATACCTACCACAATATCTCTCTACGCCACGGGTTGACTAGTAGAGAATGCATTAAGGCATTAAGTCTGCCCTTTATATCCTTTTTTGTAAGGTGTAACCAATAAAGTTAAATATAATAAAAATAAATAATTTGAAATGTTGATTTTGTAGTTTTAAACTATAGAGAAAAATAAAAAGAAATACTCTTTATTGCAAATCGACTAATAATAATTTAAATAATCAAAAGGAAGGTGCCTCAAACATAGTATATGAAATTGTTAGTTGTGATCAAAGTTATATTTGCAAATGAAATTATGTAATCGTTTTTGTACCAATAATAATAAATAGCATATAATACTAAAAAATGCTTCAGTGGACATTGAGCCAAAACTATTAAACTATTTCTTATTGTCCTGTTATTTTTTATTTCTTTTGATTGACATTAATGTTACATGAACGATAAAAAATCTATTAAAGACAACAATCAAACAGTTGAAAAAGAGAGACGACTCGAAGACATGAACAGTGATTTTAAAAAGATAAAATGACTCAAAGCTTTTTATAAATAATAAGAACACACGCACACATTCGTTAAAATCCTTCATATAGGGAGCTTTGCATTGCTAGCGTATGGAAGCGTGAACACGGTGTGCACAAACGTAGCCAACGCGCGAAAAAATCTGGACAATCCTCTTAGCATCGGTAATGGCATCGAGAATGCTATGCTACGTCGGAGACTCTTAAGTTTATTTCACAAATGATCATATAGTTTATCTGATGGTAACTACTTATTGTGGTCCATTAAACACATTCATTCTCGATAATCTATTATAATGCAGATGTGTTGCCAAACCTGAAAAATAAGATGAAATGCCTCTTCCTAACTGGTTAGTTAAAAACAAACACTAACCTAACTAAACTGCAGCGTAGCTCTATCACGGTTAGCTAGAGCGTAGCTTTACAACTTTAAGCTTAATCGCATCTCTACTACTGATGCTCTCTCTCTCTCTCTGTTTGTTGCAAATTGACTCTACCTACTGCGACTCTATCACTGTTAGGGATCGGCGGAATCTCAGGTGGCTTCCATCACGGAAATTCCGTTTTTCATATTTGTAATTACAAATGTAACTCTCGCTAACATCACGATTGATTTTCTTAATTTCATATTATCGACCTAATAAGTTTAATTTCAAACTTTAATATGGATAGCATTTGCAATTTCTGACTAGCCTGAAAGGGACAAATAATATGAAAGATATAATATGGTACATTATTTGCGCAATACTTATGATGTTTTTAGACGATATTATTTCTGTAAAAAACGTAAACTGTTTTACAAGTATACATTTTTGTATTTAGTACCCATTAGAAAGTAAAGTAACTCAATAAATATCGTTTAATTAAGCATTCAAATTTAATGTGCATGAAAGGGTCTAAAAGTCGATAACCTTTCTATACTGTTTAGATATTGTACGGCTAAAATATTTCATGACTCAGTTTTAAGACCATTGAGCCATTTTCTTTTCTTCAAAATTTGTTTTGTATTTAATTCTTAACGACTGGGAGAATTTATTGTTTTTTTTTGTGTATCCTATCTTGTATATTCTTTTTTAAATTGATTTGAATCATTCTTCCATATAATAATTAAATATTATCTAATGAAGAACTTTGGATATAAACAATGGAGTTCGAGTCATTACTATTTATAAGATACGTTTTGTTATTAAGACATTAGGTATTTACTGCTGTTATACAATGAGGGTTGTTCTGCTTGGGCACTGCATCGATTTTGTCTTTTATTGCTTCATATTTAAGTCATGTATTCTATATTAAAACTTACCCGGATTTGTTAAAATTATATAGACGTTATCAGAGGAAAAAAGAAGATGGACGATCGCGTAATTACTTCTCGGTTTAGTTACTTTGACATGACATGGTTGTTTTTAGTAATAGGACTATCCATTGCTTTCTTCTAATTTACGTTATTATTATTTTATAATTTGAAGTTTCTTGACATTCACTTCAAATATTTTATTCCATTCTATCATCGAAAAATGTAAAAATACAGACGTATGATAAATGAAATGTAAAATTTAAGCAGTTGAATTTTTTTTTGCAAAAACAACGAATAAATATTTTTTTATAGCATGGTCACACCTAGACGTTTATAAGCGATGTATATGCAGAAAGTAGTTTTAGCTTAATGCTACCGCGTTTGAATAATATATTTTTAAGTAAGTTCAATATAAAAGAAGATTTTAATTAAAGAAATCGTATCGTTTTTCTTCTCGGCAATATTTCAAGATCGCTGAAGTCCGCCAATCTACTTACTATGTAAACTCTGTTCCAATATAGGGTATAAGGTTTTTTATCTATATAATACGTAACTGTCACTTTATCATTACAACCAATATCTCTACTAATAAAAGGCATATAAAAATATGTAATAAAATTCAAATACAGTCAGTAAAAAAAAATATCTTAATTTATAAAAGGCAAATTTAAATTAAGGCAGTTTAATAGTGATTGACTCTTAGAATGCATGGTTTTAAATTTCGCTGACTGTTTATTCTTTGTTAATATAATTCCAAAATTTATGTGGATACTAAATTGATAAATATCATATAATTTTTTTAATTATAAATTTGAATATTTCTGAAACAATAGAGTAAAGGTGTGTTCAAAACCTGGATTATATAACATATTCAGGGTCACTGTGTTGTAAGATTTTTTTTTCCGACTGCTCCGGATATATTTATATTATTTTAACAGTGGTAGAGTTACACTGCAGTTTGTTTCTAGCTTTAGAATGTCAGCTCAGCCGTGGACCTTGCACACCCTCACAGAATACCAGCGTGAAACTCTTGTTAACTTGTAACTACTCGCAATGAAAAAAGAAAGTGTATCACTTATAAAATTACTTACTTACTAAATTACTTACTTTACTTAACATTCACAACTTGTGAATGTTAAGTGATAACTGAGTCATGAAAATTACATTCATTCTTATCAAAGCTGATACGTGTGCGTTGTATTCCGGAGTATTAAGATGGAATACTTTGTATACTGTAATTGGGTCCCGGATCCATACACTCACCATATGAAATACACCAGGTATTCTATGAGACATTGGTCCTACTGAAGTCGAGCCTACCTTGATGTAGCATTGAACTAGCTTACTTATAAAAATGTTTGGATACAATTGAATTCAATATCAATAATGCTAATAAACTATTATGTCTTTAAGCGGGCGATAATAAAATCGTATAAACACATTTGTACCCCATGTATGAGGTGATTATGCATCCAGTAGGGAAATTGTTCCCTGCGCTTGCAACACCGCGCAGAAACTAAGCCACTGGTACGAGGCAGCTGCCTTGTTCAGTCGTTGACGGGAGCTCGATGTTATCGTACGCGTGAAACAATCTCGTGAGAAACCGGGACAATCGAGTTGTAATCGAGCAAAAAATAACGATTAATCTAATATGAATGACAGGTTATCGTTTTTTTTAATTGCACCGTTTTAGTGTTGTGACGTTTATTTAATTTATAAGATATAAGATGTATGTAGGTTGTGACACAGAAAGTGAACAGGATCGCGTTGAGAGAAAGGAAGATTATTAAAAATAAAACAGGCTGTTTCTAAACAACAAGGGTTGCGGCAGGTAAGCTTTATTAAAAAATAATATTATATAAGATACTATTGAATTAATTATACTTTTAGATTATACATGTCCGATATAAAATTCGTATTTTAAATACCATAAATATATAGATATACATTTTAAGAGAAAATTCGAACGATTAATTAAAAATTAATTTGCTCATGAAAAGATCTACTATTAAATAATGAAAGGAAAGCTACTATTAAAATACACGGTGAGTGTTATGTGTAGCTTTCTAATAAAGTTATAATTAATAACAGTTTTCTTTCAATATTAACAATAAAAGCATACAATTTGAAATGAAAGGAATATACCAGTACAAAGTTGTTTAAACATTTCTATATACTTGCACGTCGGGGCTCAACAACGAGATTTTCGCAAACAATACATCGTCTAGAGCAGTTGCTGCAGTAATTAGACAAAAGACTGCACGTTCTGTTTATTTTAACGCAAAACTTTTAAAATAAAGTTTATATACAGATTGAGTGTTAAGAAAAGTTAATTCTAATATAATATATAATCTAGTAAATATATATATATATATATATATATATATATATATATATATATATATATATATTTATATATATACTATTAGATTATATATTATATTAAGACTAAATTTTTTTAAGTATATTTTAACAATGCAAATAGGTGTTTCCCGTCAATTAGCTTTTAAAGCTTAGTAAAAGCAAGTGGCAAATTATCTCATATGATTTACATACATCTTCCTTCCTCCATCCTTTTTTTTATTTTCACTCATTATTTATATATATATATATTTATAACTTAATCAAACCTGGGGTCAGCTATTGTATGAAATGGGGTGCTAGAATCTCGTTCACGCTGCCATATGGTGGATATTATTCATTCCTTGTGATTTTTTTATGAACATCCGCAACACCAGAGGAGTCGCAAATGTGTTGCCGGCCTTTAAGAAATGCGTTGTTACACATGAGGACTAAGATGGAATGCCCCGTTATCTGCAATTGTGTTCTCGAATCTTGCTTTTTTATTTTTATTATATACGGTAAGTGATTGCTGCGCCCCATGACATCTACATTCATACTTGACAAGCAATTATAATGCAGATGCGTTGTCACCCTTGAGGACTAAGATGGAATGTCGTCTCCAGTAATAAAGGTCACCGGATCCCTACTCACTGGATGAAATACAGGAGCATAATGCCACCATTTCACTCTGGTATTCTGTGAAGGCGTGGTCCTACGCCGGTCTAGCTGACCCATTCATTCTGCAGCTAGAAACAAACTGCAGTGTAGCTCTACCACTGTATAAAACAAAACACATCAGATTCTGAATATAATATTGGCCTTTTGGCGCAGTAATCGGAATAGAGAATTCATTACTAATATTTGTGTAGAAACACAATATTTTTCCATTCTTTCGAATACGAGGCCTAAACCTACGGCATTAATAATAATATAACATACGTAATTTCCAGATTCTGATTTTTAATTTAAAGAAGTATCAACCAACTAATGCTTCAGGTAAACGGTCTGCGACTTTTACCATCGTAGAGTCGTCGAATCAGTCATTTAACTATTGTCGACATCTTTTACCACGCATAGGAGTGTTTAATAACATTAGTTCTTTTTAAATATAGCCGGGGCCAAATTCGAAATGGAATGAAATTGAAAAATTTAATATAGTTATTTCTTTAAGCATTTACGATGGATTATAGAACTATTCGTTTATTGTCATTAAAGAAGAAATAATTCACCAAAGGCCAAACGGCCTTAACAAAATCGGTTTTGAATATTACAGCGCTAGAATGACAAATATAAAAAATCATATCAACACTCAGATGTACAGACAAAGGCTTCAATTTCATAACACTCCCTCTATCTGTAACGAGGGTTAAAAGAGATCAATACTAACGCAGGGAATTCCAGACGATATTGTTCGTTTATAGAATAGACCAATACACTGTTTTACTCATAAACAAAACGGAGATGCTTATTATGAATTAAAATATGGTAAATTTTATTATATCTTAGGAATTAGGTTTAAGATATCTTACAAAATAAATTGAAGAAAACAAAAACTACTAAGTACCTTATGTAAATAAATTATAATGGGTGTAGTGGTAAAAGTTTAGTAGAACATCGCAATCGGAATCTTATAATCGCGAGTTAGTGCCTTTTAGAAAATTGGATTTTAGAAATAGGTTTTTTGTTGGCAACATAAATGGGTTGATGACCAGGAAAGGACCACAGCCCGAGAAAATACCAGTTTTTGTTTTCTTACATTGAAAATAACAAACGAGCACACAGTTCACCTGATGGCAAGTGATTCCTGCGACCATCAAAATTGACAAGGAATCATAATGCAGATGCGTTGTCACCCTTGAAGACTGAGATGGATTGTATCATCACCAGTAATAAAGGTCTCCGGATCCCTACATTCACCAGACAAAGCCAACAGCATTATGCTGCTATTTTACGCTGGTATTCTGTGTGGGCGTGATCCTACCCCGGTCGCACTGACCAATCCATCTGGAAACAGAAGCAATCCATATTAGTCTTCAAGGGAGGCAACACATGTGCATCTTGAATCTTTGTTGAGGGCTTATATGTCATGGACTTCAGTCATAACTTACCATCAGATGAACTGTTTATTCGTCACATCTAATAGTATTAATAAAGACTTAAGAAAATGGTATAAAAGGTTAAATAACAAAACAACGTTTTTATTTATTACAGACCCATCGTTGTGTATTTAATTTATTTGTTTTTATTTATAAGACAAAATATGGTAACTATTGGGTATTTCGTGTGGGGCACAATATAGAACTTCCTTTGGGAATACTTAGCTGCATGCAGATGTGTTAGCCCTAAGAAGCAGTATTTTAGTGCAACTTCGGAGAAGCAAGAATAGAGGTAGAGTCACGCAACATTTTGTATTGTAGCTGAGGCATGAATCGATCGGCTCGGCGGGGACAGGACCACGCTCTCAGAGAATACCGACGTAAAATAGCAACGATACTGTTTTTGTCTTGTGAATCTAAGCATCCGAAGAGCTTTATATTTATAGACCTTTATACTGGTGACGACACATCACTTCTTAGCACTCAGGGTTGCCAACTGCATCATATTTCCTTATAAACAACGAATATGGATGTCATGGGTCGCAGGATTAATTATCACGTGAACTGTCTGTTTTTCAAACTCAATACAATAAAAAGGGGTTGTTCGAGGTAGGTTTGCGTGTAAAGTATGCGTAATGGATACTTCCTGGTAATATTTAATAAGGGCAATTTTAAGTATGAAGAAATAGACCTTATATGTCATAAATAAATGACAATAAATGTAGGAACCAATTTATTATTGAGAGGAAATATTTTATAGTTACCCCTCCCCTGCGAAAGCAACGGACGTATACCGTATATATATTAAAACATTAAATATCTAATCAGTACGCTAAATTCGCGAGGAATTCTGTTCTGACACGCATTGTTCGTACCTATAACGCTGCTTTTTATCATGTGAACTTGTTTATAGGCAGAAAATCTAAATTAAGAAAGGAAATCATTAATGCAATGATTATATGAATAACACTTCCTGAGTATGTCTACTTGTATATGTACATATATCTAGACTCCGAATTGTCTAAAGGTCATCCACTGGCTTTTCGACTGTAATAATTTAGTACACATCATTTTCAAACACCACGATGACACTTAGAAGATAGTAGGAAAACCTTTACTTTTTATTTATATATTTTTTTTAAGATTGTAAAATAACACTACTGGTTTCTTTTTAATAATAAATAATTAAATAATGGGGGAACGTCTTTAGCCATTCAGGATTGGGACTAGAGGTTACGCTTTACGGGGCTATGACCTCTCGCACGTTACTTCAATCTCGACGACGTTGATCCTTAGCGAACCCTTCCTTTTTTATAGGATGACGTTGCAACTCTCCATCCATTATTTATGTATCGGCGAGAACACTTGCACGCTATCTCGAGAATGCAACATTCATCTAATGCCGAATTACATTGGAGTGCTCTGGAAGGAATCAAAAGTTGAAAGACGTAATTACGTTTCCAGCGTATTAAAGTTTTCGTAATACTAGGGATGGCCAACGAGTTTACCTGATGGTATTTATATCCATTGACAAAGATTCAGGATGCAAATGCGTTGTCACCTGTATGGACTGAGTGGGAATACATTGTCACGCTATAGATTCCTACCCTCACCATACGAAATCCAGTAAAGTCATGCTATTTCACGATGGTATTCTGAGAGTGCATGTTCCTGCTCCGATCGAATCGATCATATTACATATGGAAGCTATAACGTGGCTCTACTAATGTAAAGTTTTGTCTTTGTATAACGAATTCTCTGAAAAAAATAAGATAATCTTTATCTTTTAACCCAGCTGTCATTTATAATGTTACCATAGATTGATGTTTGATTGTTTTTGCGTGTAACATTAAAGCTCTCGACAGTTGGATGGCGTCGCTTGTAAACGGTAGTCACACGTCAGCCGTTTCCACTAACTCCCTTTTGTATTTTTCTGATTGACAACTGGAGCAGAACAAAGTTACGTCAACGCTAATGCAGTATGATCAATTCTGACTAGAATTTTTTATCATATTTAATTTGGTGACTTTTTCTCTTTCTTACATTGCAGTCCAGTATATCGTCGACATTCGACACAAATTTTGAACATAATTGGTTATTTACCTATAGGATAATATATATATATATATATATTTGTAGCAAAGATATAAAAAAATTGTTATATATATTGTAACACCAGAAAATTTCCAGGTGTATCCAGTAAGAAAGGGCACCAAAGTTTTTTGCAGTTTTTTCGATACTCTCATCTAGTATGCAGTGCAAAGAAGAGGTCGTTTTTCACGTTTAACGTTGGCGTTCAAGAAACAATTTCTTGTACGACCAATTTTGTTCTAGACTCAGAAATTGTTTTATCTTTACTATTATAGAACATTTTATATGCTTACTTACATATTTAAGTTCTAAATAAACTAAATTTATAATAAAACAATATGAAATGATGATAAATTGGTAGTCTTAATGCAATGTCCACTACCGAGGTTTTATAAAAATCAAGATAAATACGAAATAAATATGAGTTGAACCAGACTACCGATGATAAAAGCAGATTTTGATAATTAATAAATTTATGATTATAAAAATTACGATTTCAATTACACGTAAAAAATATTAATGTTGTTGCTGTATTATATATATATATATATATATATATATATATATGTACGTAGATAATATATTTTTTAAAACATTTTGTAACCATAATTCATAAAGATGCTACGTTGCTCTACCAAGGTTTAGAAATTTAAAGTTAAAATAAAGATAGTATTTGATATCTTTCTTTGCCTTGATTATGGTAAAAAATATGATAGTTTATTTTATTTTTGATTTACACTAGATATATATTTATTTACGAGCCGTCTTAGCGGAGTATCTAAACGCTTGCTATTAATTTCACGGTACGCCAGCAAAATTTTGTTCCTAACTGCAGAATGAATAGGTCAGCTCGACCTGGGTAAGACCACGCCCTCACAGAATACCGGCGTGAAATAGCAGCATAACGATGCTGTGTTTCGTCTGGTGAGTGAAGGGATCAGGAGACCTTTATCACTGGTGATGAGGCATTCCATCTCAGTGCTCTAGGGTGACGCATCTGCATTACGATTCCTTGTCAAGGATGAATATAGATGTCATGGGCCGCAGGAATCGCTTAACATCAGGTGAACTGTATGACCGTTTGCACCTTTCAAGGTAATAAAAAAAAATCGAGTTAGAACCCCGGTGCCAGCAACACATGAAATTGTTAAATCCAATTTTGAACGCTCATTTACCACGTGCACGGTGGTGAAAGAAAACAAAATGACGCATGTCATAGATATAATATATATATTTCAATACTTTTAGACTATTGAAGCGTCAATAGGCTAATGGTTTAGAATACGGTCGTAGCTTCGAATCCGCTATTCGACTATTGTCCTGAACCAACTCCTAGCACGAGCATTTTCAGCTTAGTTGGAGTGGTTAATATTAGTAAAGTTAATAGAATTGTTAATATTTTCTATATTATAAAAAAATACTTTTTCTCCAGAGAGGATTCCAAACAATGATATAAATACTTTTAATAGAAATTTATTATGTTGTAAAAAATAAATAATGGTAATCCAATAAAAATATCAAAAAAAAATTCTAGTAGCCGATATAAAACGTAGAAATTTTCTTAATTTAACAAAACCATATTTGAATGTAATAAGAAACATCATCCTTATTGCTATCCTTCTCAATAAGGATAATACGCCTTATCCTTTTATAATGAAGGTGAACCCAAATTAGGCAGCTCTAGAAAATAACGTGGCCCTTAGTTTTACATTACACTTGTAACATTTCTTCGTCTGTGTACACAATTATAATAAATAATATACAAGATATTGTTATTATAGCGTAAAAAGGGAGAAAAAAAAGGAAAATAGTATGGAGTAAAACTGCAAATTACTAGCAACTTATATATTATAAATCTTTCTTTTTCTCTCTTTGACAATTTTTATGGCAGAAACGTTTCATTTTGTAATATTAAAAATCAAATTACCTTACATTTTTATTCTCATCGCCTCTAAAGAAGTTTTACATCAAAATCCAGAAATCTCATTCCATTTTCAAGGTCCATTTGAGGTATTTAAATGTTTTAATAACATATTTAAAATTTTATGACACGTCTAATGAAAATAAGGTAGGAGGTTAAAATTTGCCTTAGCATATATACTGTTTAAATAGATGATGTGTAATGTGGATCGTAAATGTAATAATATTAAAGAAGGTAAGAGTAGAAAAAAATATATTCACAGTTTAAGGGGTTAGGTATCAGTCTGCGAAATCTAACGTGGTTTGCTGAATCTATCATTCCACTATTTTCCATCTCCTTGCAAAAGTATTTAATTGCAGCAGTTCACAGGAAGATTAGTAGTGTCAATAACATTGCAAGATTTTTATTAAATAATACGACTTAGTGGATCATAAATGTAATAATATTAAAGAAGGTAAGAGTAGAAAAAAATATATTCACAGTTTAAGGGGTTAGGTATCAGTCTGCGAAATCTAACGTGGTTGGCTGAATCTATCATTCCACTATTTTCCATTTCCTTGCAAAAGTATTTAATTGCAGCAGTTCACAGGAAGATTAGTAGTGTCAATAACATTGCAAGATTTATATTAAATAATACGATTTAGTGGATCGTAAATGTAATAATATTAAAGAAGGTAATAGTAGAAAAAAATATATTCACAGTTTAAGGGGCTAGGTATCAGTCTGCGAAATCTAACGTGGTTGGCTGAATCTATCATTCCACTATTTTCCATCTCCTTGCATAAGTATTTAATTGCAGCAGTTCACAGGAAGATTAGTAGTGTCAATAACATTGCAAGATTTTTATTAAATAATACGACTTAGTGGATCGTAAATGTAATAATATTAAAGAAGGTAATAGTAGAAAAAAAATATTCACAGTTTAAGGGGTTAGGTATCAGTCTGCGAAATCTAACGTGGTTGGCTGAATCTATCATTCCACTATTTTCCATCTCCTTGCAAAAGTATTTAATTGCAGCAGTTCACAGGAAGATTAGTAGTGTCAATAAAATTGCAAGATTTTTATTAAATAATACGATTTATTTAAATGTACGTTCAAGAATACAGTCGTAAATTTTGAGTCAATTTTAAGACTAAATAAAATGATATTTTTATTTAAAATGAAAGATATATAATTTCCCGCTAGGCACTTTTATAAATACAAATACGTTTATGCTATAAAGCACATCAATAATGATAAGATGATATATTTTTATGCTAGTACTTATGATGTAATAAAATTTAAAACTGGTGACAAATTTTATACATTTCAGCAAATTTCTGTGTAGAATATACAAAACATTTTAAGATAATTTTTGGAGAGAGTCATGTATATATCTGTAATAAAAATATCACATTAACAAAATTAAATTATATCGAAAGATATTAATTTTAATATCCATTACTGTAATGGTTTTTGCCTTTAATGGAAGGTTTACGCAAATTTCTATAGCTGCGTATCAAACTTCCATTTTCTTGATTATAACAACACATCGCATAAAACATTCTTTGTATTAACGTATGGCCATGGGATGATTACTTGCCATCCGTTTAGACAATTGGTTGTGTGCGCGCCTTTTTAAAAAAAAAGAATACACGTGTTTTATATATTAGTATATTGTTATATTAATGCTGGGAGTGGTAGAGACGTCTGCATTATCTAGTTAAGCAAATATGACTTGAGGGAAAACTACCGCAAGAATGGCTTCTAGGTATAATACTGTATGCAACAACTATCGAGGAATCTCTGCCCTGTCTACTGCATACAAGGTATTTTCGGGTGTGATATATATTAAATTAAAGAAATACGCCGAAGGAATACTAAGCGAATGTTAATGTGGCTTTAGACCAAATCCATGAAGCTGAAGGAGTGCTAAGTAAACTGGTGCGACTAGTAAAAACTACAATGGTACACTCTATTTCGTTGGTCACCATTCAAAACGAGATCTCCGAACCCTCTGAAGTACGATCAGGAGTGACGCAAGGAAATATCCTGTTTACGATAGTGTTTCAGCAGACACTGGAAGCGGCTATCCGGAAACTCGGTGTGAACGGGCTAATTGACTTTAACAGCACTCAGTTGGCAGCCTATGCGCACGACATTGTTATATCCAGCAGATACCGCACGCTATAACTCTTAAATCAGAGGCAGCTAAATATGGCCTGATGGATAACGCGGGCAAAACTCAATATCTTGCTAGTTCTCGCAAACCAGGGCCATAACATTATGTCACTGTTGTAGAGGACACCATTGAAGGAGTACTTAGCTTCAAATATTTTGGTTACAGCAAAAACTAAAATTAAAAAATTCCAACCGCTTCTAGACCCAGTTACTGCTGAATGAATGCCAATTATGCATGGATCGAACATAAGGGTATCAATGGTTAATCGAATTTCCTTTTCCTCACATTTTTGTTCTATACTTTTTTTTAAAAAATAAAAGAACGAATAAAAACAATGGTTTAAAAACCAAATTGCAACATATAAAATCTTCAGACGCAAAACACTACGGTATAGTTAGTCACCTGTAATAAAATAAATGTGTGTGTTTACATTGTTAAATTTCGACGGGTTAATTGTTTCATGAAAGTTCGCAATTTTGATAACCAGGCCGACGAAATCAATCATTTCATTGTGTTTGATGTAATAATTAATTTTTAATTTGCCAAACAACTGTCTGCTGAATCGAAACTTACTACTAACATTAAAACATAATTTTAGAGTAAATATTTATTATAATTTCACTAAGATCATAAAAAAATTATTAAATATACGTTTAAAAGTTGATTATGCTGTCTGGCAATATATTAATGTCTGGGAATAAAGAGAAATCCGCTTTAATTTTTTTTATTAAGTTACTGATTTATTTAAGTAAAGATAGTTATTATGGATCATAGAAACTATAGTTATTCTTAACACCGAATCAAGGTACATACACCTCGTTGCTTCTATGTCGGAATTATTTATTTTTAATTTTGGGACGTCGCTGGATTCAGGGGCTCCGGATTGTGCTGATCCGATGGGGCTTTGTTCAGCAGTGGACTATTGATGGGCTGTGATGATGATAGTCATCCATGAGGGGTTTCTATAAGTCGATTGTGGATTGGATTGTGATTTTCAATAGAAATGGAGAAGAATTGAAATAATTTTTCAGGATAGTAATAATAAAGAAATATAAATTCCAAAGTTCCTTCAAATTCTTTATGGAATCAGAGTTACAGATAAAAAAGTGAAGTATCTACATACTTCTCTTTTTTTTAATTAATAACAAACGAGCACACAGTTCACCTGACGGTAAGTAATTAAGACCAAGACATCTACATTCAACTTCGACAAGGAATCATAATGCAGGTGTTCTCACCCTTGAGGACTGAGATGAACGCCTCGCTACCAGTAATAATGATCTCCGGATCGCTACACTTACCAGACGAACACACAGCAACATTACGCTACTATTTCACTCTGGTTATCTGCGAGGGCCTGGTTCTTCCCCGGTTGTGCCATTCATTCTACAGCTAGAAACAAACTGCAGCGTCTATCTACCACTGTAACGAGATAAATAGGTTTTCATATTAAGATTTGCAGCCCACAGATGACCAAATTCATTCTCCACACAAAAACAAGATAACTAACGCATATTCTTACTCACCTATTATTCCGTACTACATGATATATTTTTTTTATTATATTCCTAGTCATAATATAATTATGTAAATTTAAATTAGCTAAAATGTAGCCTGTATTTTTTTCCTTTATACCATACGTACCATACCCGTGGATATGAGAGCAAACTATAGTTTGTAGATTATTGTAACTACTCATTTAAATATGAGTAATAAATATAGAAATTATATATCTTTAAATTTATAATGGCTTCTTATAATATTTGCGGTAAATAATTGACACAGATGCAACGTTTACTGCTCCAACGAGTTATTTATTTTCGTGCAAGTTATTTTCGTACCGCTTTGACCGAACGTCAATGAGCTCATTTGAATTATAAGGGCACGGGTTATGAGTATTCATGCACTTACGAATATGTTCACAAAACTTCTTGATGCAACTTAATCGAGAGTAATTATAATAAAAAATATTTAATTTTTCTGAGGATATGAGTGTGATAGTGGCACATAAACAGACACACCTTTTTATTTGATCAACTAAGCATGACAAATTAACACACAATTAACCTTGTGATAAGTGACTGCAACTCATAAACACCAACATTCAACTTGAACAAAAATTTTAAATGGAGATGTTTATTTACCGGGGTAGGAACACGCCCTCATAGAATACCAACGTAAAATAGCAGCATAATGCTAGTGTGTATGGTCTGGTGAGTGCAGGGATCCGGAGACATTTATTACTGGTGACGAGGCATTCCATCTCAGTCCTCAAGGGTGACAGCGCATCGGCATTATGATTCCTTGTCAAGGATGAATGTAGATGTCATAGGAGGCAGGATGATATGCAGTCAAGTAAGCTTAAATGTACAAATAAAAATAAAACATAATAAATAAACACTGGTTTACCTTCTCTCACACTTAGCAGAAACAGTGTGACACAGTATTATATAGTATTTTCACGTTAGTTTTCGTGGCTAGAAACTAGACATTAGTAGACAAATACTAAATATCATCTAAGGTTATATCTTTTACGAATCAAGATTAAGAAAGTCACACCTGAGGACTAAGCTAAAATGTCTTTATAATAGTAAATAGGTCTCAAGATTCTTACTCAGCAAGCGAGTAATAATTTAAAGAGTACACAGATAAATTGCGTTGATATTCTCATAAATGTGCTGCTTTGATCTAGCTAACTCATTCATGCTACATGCATTTTCACTTACGGGTAATACCCATTGATTTGCGTGTTTTCGTATTTCACATGTCTATTTACCCGACGAAGAAAGGCCAATTGTTTTCTTTTCTGTGCACGTACATATATCTATGGGATTAATAATTCCCTCGTAACATCTAAACAGCTAGTCGGATATTAATTAATGAGTTATCGTTAGCTTCGTCATGACAGTCCAGGTGATACATAAGGGTGGTAGTGGTGAGATTATAATGGTATTTTTTTTATTATACTTAGGTTGACAAACGAATACACAGTTGATCAGGCGGTACGTCTCGGTACGTAGTCTGGAGCCGGTTAGCGTCGATGCAGTTGTAAATGTTATAAGAAACTTGAACTCGAATGCTGAAGGTTTTGAAAAAATAACACTTAATATGCTCCTTCTAACCAGCCCAGATACCTTAAGTGTAATTACAGTGTTAGTAAATAGCTCATTAGGTACGTCGCTATTTCCCTATTTATGGAAAATAGCTCTCGTTCAACCGCTCCCAAAAAATAGGAACCCGTTAGGTGTTAAAGGTCTTAGACCAATTAGTATTTTACTGTGCCCATCTAAAGTAGTTAAAAAAATAGTTAACAAATTATTTAGAGATACAAGTTATTTTGCCAGAGTTCCAATCGGGATTTAGGACGGGAGTCAGTATCTCTAAATCTGCTTTATTGGATGTTTTGGATTATTTTTTGGAAGCTCAAGAAAGAGGAATGTGTACTTTGTTAGTTTTGCTTGACTTCTCCCGCGCATTATACGCAATTAATATATCTCTTCTGCAGTCCAAACTAAAGTTTAGGCTTTGATTTAAAAACGGTATACTGGTTTTACAGTTATCTTTGCGACAGATACCAACTTGTGGAGCTAATGACATCTGATGACACCGTACAGCGCTCCAAAATTGCCGCAATGAATAGAGGTGTTCCCCAAGGCTCTATATTGCGACCTATCTTATTTATACTATATACTGCCGACATCGTAAAGTGCATAAGAAATTGTAAATACCATATTTACGCGAAGGATATCCTAATATACATATCTTTTCAACCCGAAAACATGGAAGTTACGATACGACAACTGCATGAAAACTTGCAGCGTATAGGGGCCGAAAATAATATACTCGTCCTTAATCCTATAAAAACAAAGTATATGATTATTGGCAGTAGGCATAGACTGGCGACCATTTCTCGACCAACCGCTACTCAACCAACTCTTTCGGGTGAAACATACGAACGCGTGTACGAAGCTCGTAATTGAAGTCTCACTATGGATGATTCGAGAACCATATAGCTGAATGCGTGCGAGCCTGCTTTTAAAGGTTGAAAGTATTATATAAAATTAAGTCATTCATTAGTATAGATTTACGCGTTCTACTTACTGAGTCTTTACTACTCTCGAAGTTGAACTATGCACACTTTGTGTATGAGCCGAGGCTATTTGCACGTACACAATGCCTTGTTCAAAGAGTTCAGAATGCATGTGCTAGGTTTTGTTATAATATCCCCCCGAGAAGCCACATTACACCTTTTTTAAATAAGGAATGTATTTTAAAAGTGAAGTCAAGACGAAAACTTCACCTTGCATGCCTTCTCTCTAGTGTTGTTAGCTTTCAAAGGCCTTCCTATTTGTGCAAAAAGCTCACTATGGTTTCGGAGATTAGTCGCTATAGCAGCCGTCAGCGTTCGCATCAGCTAGCTATACAATCCCACAAGTCGACTGCATTCCGTGGTAGTTTTAGATATGCGGCATCAAAGTGCTGGAATAACATCCCTCCACCTAATAGGATGTCAAAAACATTGATAGCTTTTAATATTAAACTAAAATATTTTCTAACTGAATCACAGCGTAAGCATGACAATATCAACTACGACAAATAATTTATTTTGCAGTTGGGAAAATATTTATTTAAGATGACATTTATCTATTATACATTATATAATTTGTTTAAATCTAATTTTAAATTTGTATTTATATATATATATATATATATGCATATTTTTGTATTCAAATATGTTTATATGTAATAAAATTTTATGTATAATAATATATAAATATAAGTGTTTATAATATAATATAACATAACATATTTATCCATATCTATACACACAACCTAACAGCATCCGCCTTTCGATGGGGTTTTTAGGTGTTTTGGCTGAAAATTGGCGCTTTAATACATGTCTGTAGCACATCATATGCTGAGCCAACCCCTTTTCGGCACAAGGTATTTTTTTCATGCTTGTTAAATTTAATTTCTATTGTTATTGTTCTGTTTTGTGTTCATTTTTGTGCTTGTTTTGTTTTATCCTCTTGTGTCGAATAAATGTTTATTCTATTCTATTCTGTTGTAATGACTAATGAACACTTCAATCTATTCTTAAACATTCAAGAGGCACATGCGTTGACCCCTGAGGATCCAAATTTAATATAGGTAATATATAATGAGGGTGTAATTTATCGCCTGTTCTGTGAAATCTGAACCATACGTACTAATCTAAATTTGTGAGAGAAAACTTTTATTATCGCCGGTAGAGTCGATCTATTTATGTTGCAGAAAAAAGTCACAGCGTGGGCTTCACACACTGTAAAATTGTTGATGGAAGTATAATGAAAGAGGTTTCTAAAACCGTCAACATTTTCTTTAAGCGCTACCTATAAACGTATATTATGAAAGGGCTAATTGTGATGATACCGCGTATATATATATATTCATGTTCGTATGCACTCCTCAATGTAAGGTGGAATAGTTCTGTACCAGTATTAGTTTCCGGATTATATTATAGACTTTCAGTTTTTCTTATACAGTGATCGCGGCAGCTTGTTACCGCTGTTTTTCGGTGGCATTTTTTGTGTAGGTTTTTGCATTTGTGCGTAGTTTATAGTGAAGATTCATTCTGCTACGTATATGAAATAACAAAATAAACTAAAGTAACCGTAGATATATTAATAGATCCCATGGCTCGGCGTATTCTTCCAGTGAAGAGAGGGTATTCGAACATAGTATATTTTGAAATATTTTTTGTGTGTATGTCATGTCTTACATGAAGATAAACCGATGTTGTCATTTACCGCCGAGCATGTGGTTAATTGGTGCCAGCACCGGGAATCGAACACCGTTTTTCTCGAGTACCTTGTAATTAAAACGTGTAGTTACTACCTTAAATATAAAAAAAATACTAAGGTATGAATGTAACGGGGTCGTGGTTTTGTTATTAAAGCAATTAAGTTCTTTTACTTAGTAAAGAATAAATAGTAATCTTCGTGTTTCACGCTATAGATCGATTCATTACGTTTTTATTTGTACATCGGCACAACTCCATATTTCTACGTTTATAGGGTTTGTTTTGTTTTTACTGTTTGTTGGCCCATATACCTATATTATATCGTCTACAGTGCTGGAACGCTCTTAGTAAATTTCTTGTAGTAACATGTATGGAACAGCTCGACCGGTGAAGGAGCTGGTCCTCGCAAAATATCAGAGTAGCAACACAACGCTGCTGTGTTTGGAATGATGATTTTGTGGAATTCGGAGACGGTTTTGCGAATAACGAAATATATCTTGTTACGTATTTGAGTGTTTGCTGGCCAATGAAATGACTTAAAAAAATCTCCCTTGTATTTCACCAACTCTGCCGGTACTCCCCTTGAATGCGGTGCATGTTGGTTATAGACCGACAACGTAGACGGCACGGCACGGGCGGCAGGTAATTGTTTATACTGGAATTTGTAGGGTTATTGTTGGACCCTCGAATTTATTTTTAAGATTTATAAATCGCCAACACAACCTCTCTATACATGTTATACCTCTCTATACACGTTATACCTCTCTATATTATTATAAAATAGAGAAGGCGAGGTGGCCGTTAATCAATCAGATGGTATACATGCGCTAAAAGAAGAAGTTTGCCAAAGGTCTATTATGTAATATACATTATAAAAATATACGAAAACGACAATCTTTACGATATATTAAAATTTAAGTTTGTATTTTTAAGTATAATTGTTTTTTAAAGAATGCTATCAGTGTAATACATTTTAACGGTTAACTATTCCAACTAAACTTAAAACAATTGTGCTAAGTGACAGTTCCCGACAATAGTTGAATGGTGGATTCAAACCTACGACCTTAAGTTTCGCAGACCTTATCCTAAACCATTAGGCTGTTAAAACTTTTATTTATTTATTTCTTCGTAAAACGTATTTAATATGTTTAGATTTTAGTTATTAAAATAATAGTAATAGTATTTAAAAATCGTCATCATTAAGTTTTTGTACAGTATTTTAATTTATTTTAGTTATATTATGGAGACTAATTAATACTGAAGATTTACCGTAACGTTCCGCTCAGTCCCCAAGAGTGTCAATGGATGTGCATCATCTAATTTTTTGAGGCTGAAAGGTGTGTACCCCTTTTTCACCTAGCAATATAATAAAAAAATATATTTCGTGCAGTAAATTAATGAAGGGATAGTGAGATCAAACGTGGGACAGAAACTATAATGTCTCGGGATCCACTTTATCACTTTTTTTTAAATTGCTAGCAGTGCAATAAATATTAATATTCCCGCTAACCGCTCCAACTTAACTTAAACGCTTGTATTGGGAGACGGTACACCACAATAGTCTAATGGCGGATTCGAATACGACCCTAATTTTGAATAATCGTAAAGAAGAATAGAACGAGGATTAGGAAATGAAGTTAAAGAATAGACTAGAAAAGAGGAGATGTAAAAAAAGTATTATTAATCGAGCTCATCACTGAATAAGACGGTATTATTTATTTACAGATAAGAATCTGAAAAATTTAATATCATTATAAACCTTCAGGATTCGGATCCATAATATCAAGTTCATGAGTTATGACAAACCACTAGGCTTACAACGTATATTCAATTATTACATTTTACTAAACTAGTCATATCAGGAGTATTCATTAAAATATATCAGACTGTAATCCACCAGTTATTGATTAAATACAATATGACGCAACGCGCATTGGCTGATTGTCGTTTCCGCAAAATGGAAGTTCACATGAAATTCCGAATTAAAATGGTACAATGTTTCACAGCCAAACTGATATTGAACAAGAATTAAAATACTTTCTGTGAAATATAGTATTATATCGAAATTATAAAGCTTGGAATTTTAACAAAGGAAGGAATGACAAACTTATTACGCGAATCACGTACATATATGTGAGTCGGGCATAGATATTATATAATTGAGGATATTGTTGAAATTAGTGAAACTAACAAAGTCATTGCTAAAAAAGCAACTCAATGTATCATCACTTCAACCTATCACTAGTCATATCTGAATATAGTACTCCCCCGCAGACTGCCCTTGGTTCAGAATCGAAAGTAGGGCCTACGGCCTAAGATCTGTAAAATATATATATATATATATATATATACATATATAAATATATATATATAAATATATTTATATATATATATATATGTATATATATAAGACAAAAAAAAATACTGTTTATTATATCTTCACTTATCACACACACCGTCAATAGCCTAGTTTAGGGTACGGCCTGGGAAACTTAAGGTTATAGGTTCGAATCCACCATTCTACTGTTATCGTGAACCATCTCCTGGCACAAGCATTTTCAGCTTAGTTGGAGTGGTTGCAAATTCTTCCCTCTCGATCATTTCTTTCACTAGCACATAAAATTACACTTAACAATTTCATTGGTGCTTGCACAGAGTATCGAATTGGATTTGCATGCGTCCTGCGAATTCAAAGCGCTTAGACACGGAGTTATTTATATTATTACCGCATCATTAGAGAAGCACACTGCGTTACCAGTTTTTGGAGAAAAGAGTATAGTTTATTCTTACTGCTAGCGAAGTCCTGAACATGGTCGTTCGTGTCGAAGAATCTGTAAAAATGAAAAATATTAAATATTGGAATGCGAAACAACAAGATTATGTGAAAGCAATTTTAAATTACGTCGCGAAGTACAAAGTTTTACAGTAGCGTTTACAATGAATTTGAACAATTCCCCGGTGCACTCTTACTGGGAAATATATGAAAATACAGTATAACTAATACAGTATCAAAATACTGTACAATAAAAATACAGAGGGGTAACGTATCCTCACGAGGCTAGCCAAGCATATCAGAAAGCACTTAGTAATTGACAACTTGCGCCAGTCTATGTTTGATACGGTGAATTGGAAAGCTCAAGTGATCCGTTTCAGTATTGAGAATTCCATGTGAGGCAATAAGTTGAAATTTCTAAATTCAGTCACACACTGGTATTTTAAGACAGTGTAGTTATTTCCCGCTTAAGAGCGTATGTAGTTGCAATTTAGTTAACATTAAAACAATTATAAAATAGTTGTTTTTTTTTACGTAAGTCAATGAGATATATTGCTATTCGAAAGCTTTTTGGCACTATCGGTTTTTACATAAATTGATTCAGCAAAAACAATGCTTTTACTATTATGTAGGGCTTGCTCACGGATCACTCATGCCGAAGAAGAATGAATATGTCGATGACGATATATATGATTTCCGGTTATCACGACATCATCCATGGGTGACGAGATGTTTTGCGAGAGTGCGAGAGAGAAAAGAGATGAAGAGAGAGAATGCGAGAGTTTTCTACAATGAATAAGGTAAAAAATACAAACGCGTATTATTTTTGCTAAGTGTATATTACTAAAGAAACGTTTATGCATGTTAGTTAGGTAACTTAGAGAAAATTTTATTAACACCACTCTGCAACATAAATGAGTCGCTTCTCACTGAAATGGCATTATGCTGCTTTTTTTATTTGTGGGTGAGTATTGCTGTTGGTCCAGAGACTTTTACTGCTTTATCTAATTAGACTCGCGAGCGGGAGGCCCGCTGAGTAGGGAGACAACGACGATGCTGCGAAGCTGGCGTAGAGACTGCTGCTGCACCACCGCTGCACTCCGACCCTGTGGACGAAGCACGTCGATGACAACGGAGAGGGGCGATAATACGATCCGAGGGTCCCTCATAAGGAGGTAATAATGCTGCTATATACCGATCTTAATATGGTGAGTGTAGGGTTGTGACACTTCCAGGTAATGAAATATTCCATCTCGGTCGTTAGGGTTAACAATGCTTGAGCATCTTGAATACGTGCAATTCTTGGCTTAAGCCTATCTTAGTGTAGTGCAAATTACTGGCCTTGGAGTTTGGAAGTGTTTGTATTTGTCCTCGCAAGAACTGTTTTTGTAATAGAACCTCCAATCTAACAGTGTAGGTGATACTGTAATGGGAAGGCAATTGAGACTCGATGGTCGTAAAATCTATACAAAGACGTGACTAGCCTTTTTTAGCTTTCTATTGTGTGTAAACATGTGTTGGATAGCAGTGTAGTGCTTGGTATTGTTGGTTCTGGTGGTCGGGTGGTTTGTTGTATATTGCATGTAGTGATGCTAGTTTTTTTGTGTGTAACCATGTGTTGGATAGTGGTGTAGTGCTCGGTGTTGTTGTTTCTGGTGGTTAGCTGTGTCTGTTGTGTATTGCATGTAGTGATGCTAGTTTTTTTTGTGTGCAACCATGTGTTGGATAGTGGTGTAGTGCTTGGTGTTGTTGGTTCTGGTGGTCGGGTAGTTTGTTGTGTATTGCATGTAGTGATGCTAGTTTTTTTTGTGTGTAACCATGTGTTGGATAGTGGTGTAGTGCTTGGTGTTGTTGGTTCTGGTGGTCGGGTGCTTTGTTGTGTATTGCATGTAGTGATGCTAGTTTTTTTAAATTTTATTCGTTTATGTATAACATTTTTTGATAAGTTATTACTATAATATATATTACTATACATTATAATAAAACCATGACGGTGCTATGGCCGAAATTGATCAGGCGAATATAATATTTTACTGTTTGATATGGCCTTTTCCCACGAGAATTTACCAATTTGATTGGATTAGTGGCGATTATTCAGCCGGTCTATAGAAAGTTTGCCCAGGTATTATTTGGCTAAATTGATTTTTAGGACCTTATTCTATATATTTATATAAAGTGAGCTTCCATAATAATGTAATGAAAAGGGTTCTAATACCTAGCTGTCTAATACCTCGACTGGAGAAAGAATATATCCTCACAGAATACCAGCATAAAATGGCAGCATAACGCTCACATGTTTCAATTGCCAAGTGTCTAAAGACCCTTATTACTTAATGATTATCCATCTAAGTCCTCAAGGGTGACAACGCATCAGCATAATCACGTCTTTTCCAGGATGAATCTGAGTGGTGATGAGTCGCAGGAATCGTTTACCATCCTGTGAACTGCTCGATTCTCACTTTCGGTACAATACAAAATATGCAATCGACCTTAGATGCCCCCTCCTTGTTTCCCTTACTCCTGTCGACTATCTTGATTCTCATTCGGAGTATCATCATCGTTAGAGGGTAGACATGTTGGTGTCGCCAACGTCGTCTTTATCAACAAGAAATCCAATCGAATCGAATCGTAAGTGATCATTTAATTTAATTTTATTTATTTAAACTGTATTGGTCACACCTGACAAAAAGGTACAAAGGGCGGTTTAATACCGTAAGACATTCTCTACCAGTAAACCCGTGGCGTGGAAAGACATTATATATATATATATATATATATATATATATATATATATATATATATATATATATATATATATATATATATATATGTATAATGAATTAAATACATATTTCTAATATATCATAATACATAATTCTTCTATGAAAAAATAAAATTAACATACCATACATATAGAGGGGTTTATATATATACACTACCACATATAATAATAATAATATATTTATATATAAATAGCAATACATAATAAATATAACAAATAATGACAATAGTAAGAAGTAAGAATATAGAAAGGACAAACATTTTTTTTTATTCCACATAATTAACGAAAAAATTATATATAAGTTTTTCTTAATTGAGAAAGTGTCGCACACGATAATATTACAAATTATAAAATGTCCCTTATAATCCAAAAGGTCGTAATTGTTTGAACTTTGAAAAACTTTAATTGTGAAGTACATTTGAAACTTGCCCTGTAATTTATTTAATTTAAAAATATAAATTCAATACATATACAGAAGTCGATAGTGACTTTTACTCGTTCGTCTTTAATTACAAAGTAGACGTGTTAGTATCAATGTAACTTTTAATTGCAACTTTAAGTGCTAAATTGGTAATGACGATGATGATGGTGTCCTTGTTGTTATTTCCGTATGCGGTGAATATATTATAGTGCCTAAACCCTCGCTCATATATGGAGGAATTAACTCGTGGTCCCCTTTTTATTTACCGAAAGAATAACGTTGAACGAAGGTTCGGATGCATTGTCGGCGGTACGGAACATATACAAAACAGCTAGATAAGAAAAACAAGATTTTGTGATAGACAAATATTGTTCCACGGTTAGGAAAAGAACTCATAATTTCCTTCATTATGTTTAAATTGAAACTAAGTGTCAAATTACCACGTTCTTGGCTGTGAAGCGAAACATCGTGATGAAAACGTCCGGTGATATTTTTTTTCTGAATGTTTTTAAAAATTAAATACTCACGTTGCTTGTTGTACTTTAATAAAAAGTTGTTTTTGTTTCTAAAAATAATAGCCAAAACAATATTTGATTATTGAGGTAGACAATTAACTTTAATTGCTTTTTTTTTAATGGAAAGCGAAGGAGGATTGATACGAAAACTAAAAAGAAATATCAAAGGTAATCATGGCCTTATTTTAATAAAACAACGACGATGTTAAGTTATTTCTAACTACTTTCCGTTATCACTTTGTAAATAAATCACAGTTGATTACATACATAACAGATATTGCAATATATTCTTTATATTAAGTTTTTTAATATCAACCGAAATTTAATTTTCTTGTACCGAAAGTAGGCAATTTCTACAAAATTGACAACAATCAGGTGTGAATTTGGTTAAAGGAAGCAGATGGAATTTCCTTTAGTATAATACTCGTAGCTTTATTAAAAAAAACCTGTTCAATGTAACGACGTTTTCAGGTAGGGTTTTATTTAGCTAATGAAAAAAAATAACAGGAACTGTACCGAAATGTTATTGAAAGTTTTTGAATTTTTTTTTTTTTTGTTGACCCCCATTTCTGGGGGCCTCGCATGTATTTTCCCCTGACATGATAACTCAGGGACATTTTTGTTCTTTTCATCATTATCATTTTCTTTCTTAATAATTTTTTATTCTTTTTTCTAACATTTTTCATTTATTCTACATTACTGATTTTTCTTATGTAACTTATATTTAACTATTTTTATCTCTGTATACACCTATTCTATTCTTGTATATATTTCTTCTTTACCAAACTTAATGTATATAGTTCTAAATTTAGTTACTATATTTTTATTATTTATGTATATATATATATACCTACAAATACACACATACATACATACATATTAATAAATACATTATATATTAATGTTTCTTATTTACTAGTTTTATTTCGTCGTTCTTTTACTGCCACACGCTTGCTTGAAAATGTTATTGAAATCCGTGCTAATGAAAACTGGCAAGTTATTTAATTCTACTTTCAAGCCTGTCCGATTTTCTACATGAAGCCTTTCTTCAATGCTATATATGTAATGACACTAAATTTACAGTGAGAGCTAGATGTGTGCAGTGATGAAATATAATAGTCTGGGGGAATTCTATGAATGCAGGTGGGTCAGGTATGTGCTTTCAGACAGTCTGTTGGGAAGGCCTACTTTAAGCTCTGGCCTATGTTGAAGTTTACGAATTTTATCGCGTGTAATATAAATATTTTAATTATTTCTTAAGAAAGTAGAGTGTTAGCCTTTATATAGATAATATTAATAATAATATTTATTTATAAAAATACTTTTGCCTAATGAAAAAAAGGAAAAGAAAGAAAAACATAAAAATAATAAATAAATAAAAACAAATGAAACTTGCTGTGCGCCAAATAAAGAAAAGGATCTCCACTCAGGTACTGCTGTGAGTTAGGTTCACACCCCTGATCTTTCTTGAAGCCTACACAAGAGAATTGGCGGTCCTCATTATAAACTATAATTAAAAATTAATAAGGTAATAAAAAATAACAAAAGCAAAAAATAATAAAAAAAATATAGAGAGAAAAAAACAAATCATAATATGAAAGTTGACAAGATAAAGCTATTGTGTATGTAACAGGATAAAAATAAATAAATAACAGAAACAATGGAAAAAAGAAAAAAAAGGAAATTTTATATTGGGTGTCCAAATGATTAACTCATTTGAGTTTGCTGTGGTAGTTGCACGAGTATATGTTCCGAATATGGAACGTATCGTGTATATATAGATCGCTTCTGGGAATAGGATTCCCCTCTATTCATTCAACACACATATGATTTTTATTTTTTAGACGTGCAAAACCCTTACAATGTATTCCTTTAGCAGTCAATGCTATTTGGTAAGTTATAGCCGTGCTGAAAATCTTCAAGGAGAACACATAATCATCGCAAAATATAAGAAAGGAAATCGCCACTAAGCTACACCAGCCGTCAATATAAATGCTTAATGATTTTCAACGTTGCCAATACAAACAGAACTAAACAGAAGAGGGGGCGTTAGTTTCCTTGTTATCGTTAATAAATTGCCCGGCATAACTTCCTTGAACGCTCATAAATCTTCTTCGTCATAATATTAAAACTTATAGCCGTACGATTAGTATATTTGTTTATTTGAGCTTTGGAAGCGTTAGCTCTTTTATATTATGAGGCTTTTATCCTTCATTATTTGTATGTTTGTATATAATTTTTTTTAATATATATAATTATCGAGACACCGAACTCGAACGAATTTTGATTATGTTATATATTTAGCTTAAGTTAAATTTAGTCAAATAAATGTGTCATCTTACCTGCAAAATGTTCTCATAAGTTGGCAATATAAAACGGTAACGGTAACATAGTTTAACTCACCTGCGTTATGTATGGAAAGTGATGAAAATCAGAGACCTAATCACAGCTAGTGGAAGACTTACTCGTAAGTACTATGTGGCAAAGCATTTAACACTTCGTATTTATTGATTTTGTTTCTTTCTAATTTTCCTGAGCACGTGGTAATTTAGTACATATATTTGCACTAATAATTTCATCGGTACCGGGGACCGGAATCGTTAAACCGTCGACAATTAAAAGTGAGCGAATTACTACTATGGAACTATACTTTGTAGGACTTTAGGATGTAAAGGATTCTTATCTATTTTCTAATTGCCAACCTTGCCTACGCTAGATACACCCGGATAAGTAATTGAGTCAAGAGTTCGACGATCGATTGATAGTGGAAAATTAAACGAAAAATATTGAAACGAATTTTTGAAAAAACGAACGCATTTGTTCAGCGAGACGAGTATGAGACAATCTACCGGGAATTTCGAGCATTTATTGGTTTCCTGGAAAGGCTTATATTTTAGGACCGACATGGGAAAGCATATTATTAATCGTTGTATCTGAAATATATATTATTAACCTCAAAAAACTTCACATGCTTGTTTAAAGAGTTGTGCATGACAATAGACGAATGGTAGATTCAAACCTATGACGTTGAAATTCACAGACCGTACTGTTAAAGATTAGGCCTAATAGCCCTTGATAATTATTCCATAAATTTACCAATTACGCTTTTCTTTACTTTTCTTGTCTTCACCTTATAAACAGGTACGTCCACACTCAACAATAATCTACCAATAAGGACTTAGATAGATTGTCTAGTTTTTAGTAAGCCTTCAAGTAAGTTCTTAAGTATGTCTTCGAATTCCCTCAATCACGAAACAAAACATCACGAAGCGATCATTGCCCATTGACCACTCTTCAGCGTGGTTCTACCACTACTTAGTTAGTTTTGTTTTAAGTTTTATTTTACACAAGTTTATTAAAATATATATATATATATAGTTTAAAGTGATAGGGATTCAAAAACAAATACAATAAGCATCTGCTTTTTCACGACACAGTTTCAAAATTAGTTTAGCGTGTATCGTTTCTATTTCGCCGAGAACTTTTAACTTCTCGCTAGTGTAAAAGTCAGATCGTTTGAAAGAGGTGAGTATTCTTAATTGCAGTCTCATTCGAGCGGTTCGCTTTTACATTTCTAACACGTTTATGGGCACTTTAAATACAATTTACACTTCTAATTTTTCTCACTTTTCTTCTTCATTTTCTTCCTGCTAGATCTTTTTAATTTATTTGAGATCTGCCTTCATTATGTTTTTCCGCATTCTCTATGTTGCATGGTTATGTATGTGTATTGTTGAGGGTTCTTTGAGATTTATTCGATCTTCGTGATCAAGTCGCATGTGCTCTTCCACGTGTACTTTCGTTCTTGGTTAGCTTTCACCATATGATTGTCCGGGCATCTTAGGATTAAGTTGCCTTACCACCGCAAGAGATTTTATTTCACCTACTCTCACTATCCTGATCACATAATTTTTTTTCGTACAAAACCAATAATATGAGAATCAAGAAGAAAGTATAGTGTAGTGTGTCTTCTGTGACTATAAGCATCGAGCATTGATAGAAGACTGCTCCATACTTATTGATCATTTCTGAAAGCTAGATGAGATAAGATAGCAAATAGTTCGACATCCTGTATCTTCTATTATCTTCGCGGGAAATAATTACAATTATACATTTAACAGATAGAAGCAGTGCCGTCATAACTCAGTGTATAAGCGATCCCTTTTAATAACATGGTACGTGTGCAATCCGAGTACAAACCCCGGTGCTGGCAGGAGTAAATTGCAGTAGTTTGATTTAAGTAAAAAATAAAATACGTGGACTATACTCGTACGCCCTTTCTACATTGGAGGCCCGTGCCTAGCGGTTGGATAAATATATGTCGGCATTTTTTTTTGGTCTGATGGCCACTGTTAGTCCGGGGGCGTATACAGATACACCGGGTTGAGTGGTGACTTTCCGCTTATGGCACTCAGTCGAGACTTCTTTTAGGGAGTAACCACCACAAAATCTCCCGAGAGGGAGCCTCGGTTTGGACCGTTAGCCTGTTTCGCGAGAGCGTCTGATTCGAAGGTGCCTCAGAGGGCCGAACCTCGGCTCGGTCAGATGCTTCTGATTAAAAATTATCTACTTTAACCGGCAGTTACTTTATTACACATATATTACGGTTCGGTAATACAAATTTTTAAATCTGTATATATACTGTAAGAGATGACAGACTCAGTCATATTTTTCATTAATTATCTTAGAAGTAGTTAGTAAACAGCTCTTATTTAATTCTCATTGCCGTTCGCGTTAATAATTAAGATACGATGTCTCCAAACTGAGTTTAAAAATGGGCTTTAACAAATTCATAGCTCAATATTCAGTGATTCAAATTTGTTTTATAGACATCACATATTTTATGATTTATATTAGATCAGGCACAAGGTCAGGAAAGTGAAAGGTAAATACAAAACATTACATAAATACGTAAGCTATAATGATATAAATATATATATATATATATATATATAAATAAGAGTGTACAGATCTGCAGACCTAATTGATGACGAGGCATACCATCACAGTCCCTATAGGTAACAACACATGCATGCATTTTGAAGATGGATGTATGGATTTGGACTGCAATAATTGCTTAGCATCGGGTAAACCGTGTGTTCATTCGTAAAACCATACAAAGAAACCGTATGTCCTCTCCAACTTCTTTTTTTAAATAATTTGGCGCAATACCATTTAATTGTTTGGTAAATTATTATCAACGGGTATCAATTTACCAATCAAGAATGTGCCAACGTTGTGTACATAAACAAATTCAAAGCCGTTCAACGCTGCCGCTTGATTCAATTACTCCTCAACGCAGTCAATAACTGATCCGTAGCTCTCTCCGTGATGTGTTAAACCTAAGGTTACATATAACGGCGTGCTTTATCTGATATTTATTTTTATAATTAACAAATTTTTAATGCCATAAGATACATTTATCATATTGGACACACAATAATTAGTAATATAATATTTTATTTATTTATTTAAGTCTACAATTACTACAGTTAATACTGTAGGTTAATATCTAATTCAATTTGTACCTCACAAAAGGAGATGGAGAAAAAACAAGATTCATCATTATTTCGTATTAGATTTCCTCGCAGTGTAGCCAATATATCTCCTACTCTCAATTTCCAGATGTAAATTGAGGCCTTACCTTTTCCACATAAAAAAATAGCGTCAAAATCCGTACATTCGACTGATAAAAAAAATTAAAAACCATGACTTTATGTCTAATGACTTACAAATAGTTAATTCATATTAGTTAATTAGAGAATAAATGGTTTATTTTTAATGTAATTTTAAGAACCATGTCAAGGGTATCTGTGACTCACATTCAAATATTTTGTTGGGTCAGTTATAGCTTGCAGGAATCACTTATCATGATGTGAACTATGCATTCGTGTGCTATCCTAAAAACAATAAATGATAAATGTAAACTCGTTGCATTCATATTTTTACTAAAAGTACTTCATTTGTAGGATTTATATTCAAAGTCACGTTAGTTTGTTCTGATTGTGTACTTGGAAGAATGTACTACTAAGCTTGCACTAACAAATTACGTGAAAAGGCTATTAATTCCAATGAATTGGATAAAGAAATCAGGTTCTTAAATTGTTATTTTTAAGGCATCATCGTCAGATGTCGTCATTAAATGTATATCAAAATACTACATAATGACATTCATTCTCAGATATTATTAGGAAAAATTAAACGTTGAAATCGGAACCTAAGACGAGTCCATAACATTTAGTATATGGAGACAGCCAGAACAGGATATGGGAAAGAAAAATATAATGTTCCAAGGTGCAAAATTGTATAACTCTTTACCTCAAACATAAAGAAGTAGAATAGTAAAGTCTATAAGAAAAATAAAATAGTTTGGAAAAACCCTTATTTCTTAATGACGAGGTGTCTTTGTTAATTATTCATGTTTATCATTTTTTTTATTATCTACCATACATTTTTTGTATGCTCGTAGCACTTATCTGCTATTTATAAAATGTAATTTCTTGTTATTTCAGAGAAATAAAAATGATCTTAAACCATAAATGTTTTGTCTATGGTAAGGAAATCCCACTCATTCACGGCTGCCCTCTAGACAGGGTGGCTGATTGGCGGACTTGATATCTTGGGATATTTCTTTCTTATTATTTTTTAGACATGCAAGTTTCCTCACGATGTTTCTTTCACCGTTGAAAACATGCTTAAATTGCAACAATTTTACTATTGTCGTTACGGGGGGTCTGTTTACTCGAGTACCGTGAATTGAGGGGACGCTTAGTAGACATTGAGTTACCGCGGTTCTTTGAAAATGCAATGAAAATTAATTGCAAGTTAAAATTGTTAACGTAATGTTACTAACGTAATTGGTCGAAGTTGGAACAACACCCGCCGCATTTGAAAATGTTATATTGCCGTTTGGTTGTTTATATATTTTGTTGTGAAGACCTAATAAGAATACAGAAAACTCGCAAAAGTTATGTGCGTCCGATTATTCCCAAAGTATATGAGAGAAGGATTTTTTTTCTATAACTATAAGAAAATAAATTTATTCGTTAAATTGTAATCTGATTAAATTGAAAGAGGCCGATTTTGAATCATCTATATTATTATATAATTTTAGCCGAGCGGGCTACCATGTATCTACATTGTAAATAAATAAGTCTTGTGTCGAGTTGTAATTATTTTTTTTTTTTTAAAGAAAGATAATATTACCAATGCTATTAGTATTACTTATATTCCGGTTAACCATTCCTAAGTAAGCTGAGAATGCTTGTGTTAGTTTATTTTTACCACAATAGTCTAATAGTGGATTAAAACCCAAGACCTTAAGTTTTGTAGACCGTACCCTAAACCAATAGGCCAGTGACGTTTCAAAATCTTAAAAAAACAATATAAAACAAAATCTATTTACACTATAACATCAAATGTATAAAGATTCGTTGACCCTTACTTTACCATCGTATTTCTTTTTATGAAACGTACAAAATAGATTTACACAAGTGTATTGTTTGTATAAAACGTTAATAGAAATAATATCGTTATCATCACGAACGATTGTACTGTTATTATGGATAGTCACGAAATGTTGTGCCATCGAACATCTAAAGTAATTACGAAGCCTTCGATATACAACTGAGATTGTATTTTATTCTGAATATTTATAAGCTTACTTAAATCAACAATTTAAAAACAATAAATAAATGAAAGTGTAAAGTTAATAACATATTTCCTTAATTTTCCTTCTTTATTTTAGCAAGTAATAAATGTACAAAAAGGCGGACTTAATGACAAAAGGCTTCTGCCAGCCCAACTTTGGGCTGAGCATAGAATATATCGTGGTTATTATCTAAGAATGTGGTTGTCTCGTTCGTTAATATGGTAGTAACTTTTTTATAAATACTATACTATTGGGTAGTGAGAAATGAGCAGTTTAAATGATAAATATGCCATGTCGTCTTGTAGCGTTGTATATTTGACGACTGAAATGGAATGACTTGTTATCTGTAATTATGTCTCCGGATCCCTACAATGACAGTAGCGTTATGGAACTATTTCACGTTGGTACGAATATTCTGTAAGGGTAAGGACTTTTCCGTATCGACCAATTTTGCTACAGATAAAAATAAGTTAATTTAAGCATTGTTGAAAATGTAAATCCATACAACTTGCACTTAGGAACGCAATCTAAAGTTTTATCACAAGTTTTTACAAAAATAATAACACAAGATACATAACATATAAATGTTGTAATAGAAATGGATGTTTTCTATGGTCAGCATCAAAGATCTAATCGAAAAGCGCCTACACTCGGTTGAAATGAGCATGTTAAGATGTATTTGAAGAGTTCTTGAATGGACACATCTGTCACAGATAAGTTGATCAGTCATAGGCTGGTGTGGTTTGGATATGTAATAGGGTGTGATGGTAGGCTAGTAATAGAGTGATGAATATAAAGGACATGACATCCTCAAGTGATAGGAAAACCAAACGATAGAATAATTAATGGGACCTAAGGTAAGGTTAGGTAAGGTTAGGTTAATGCCATCCTTGCCCCCGCAGGGGCGGGAATGCGTAGGCATTTCCCCACACAAAAAAAAAGGTGAGATTCATGTTTGATATAAAGCAACATTAATCTTACCAGGTATTTTAACAGCTACATTGCTGTTTGTTTCTAGCTGCAAAATGAATCGACCGAGGTAGGACCACACCCTAACAGAATATCAGCGTAAAATATCAGCATAACGCTGCTGTGTTTCGTCTGATGAGTGTTGTTATCCGGAGGCTGTCGTGACGAGGCAATCCATCTCAATCATCAGAGGGTAACAACGCATCTGCATTATGATTCCTTGTTAAGGATGAATGTAGATGTCATGGGCCGCAGGAAACACTTACCATCAGTTGAACTGTGTGCTCGGTTGTTACATATCAATGTAATATATATATATTCTTCTTTTATTAATTAGTTTATTGCTACACCTATCATACACATATCTCACCACACCTTGGGTTGACTGGTAGTGAATGCCTTTGGCATTAAGTCCGCCCTTTGTGAACTTTGAACTGTGTTAAGGTCAATGTAATAAATAGTAAATAAATAAATAAATATATATAGTTGTCTTGTTCTTTTCCTTCTCTCTCTCTCTTCTTCATTTTGCCATTTTTGCCATTTTACCCCTTAATATTATAGTATACGTACAAACTGAGTAGTAGATTGCCAGTTCCATTCTGTCACGTGTACTGTGTTGCACACGTGTCTTTTTTATTTCTATTTGAAACTCCTCCGAGAAGAGCTAAGCTCATAAATTTATGACGGTGATGATATTTGATTACGGTCATTTAAAAGAGTAGAGTTTAGAATAAGTGCTGTTACGCTAATTAAACACATAATGGCTTTTATATAGACATTAAGATTAAAAAAAAGAATCTGATATAACAATGCTTTAATACCTACGCAGCGATGAAAACGCTTGCGCGAAGAAGAAAATTAATATTTCATGGATTGTGGCTGCCAGCAATATCGTTGTCATCCCCGGGTGCCGCGTTTGAAAGATTACGAAATTACGTGAATGTTTGCGGAATACTGTAAATATTACACAATTACTTTTCGTTTTTTTGCGGTGAAATAGGATGAAATTGTAAAAACACTAGAGAATAAATATATATTTAATAAACTGAAAAATCTTTGTAAAATATTTGATGAGAAATCAATTAAATTAGAAATTTCATGTCTATTTTCGGTTCTATCGTAACGTTTTGGGACTGTCGTATATCAGCTGGTCAGTAAAGCAAATGCTAAGGAGGGAGTACCACACTGTCAGGAATAACGACACCTCAGCATCTTCAAATGTTAAAAACGATTGCTGAGAGCCACTAGGATAATTGGTTGTTAACTGCATTGCATGCGTGTAATTAAGTTGTAACTCTAAAATCAATAATACATATAAATGTATCGGAAAGATGGATGGATCTCTCATTTTGGTGGTATTGATACGATTCAAAAAAATATTTCATTGTTATTAATTACTTAGTGGAAATTAGTAAATATATGTATTTTTAATGTCGATTATTTATTTCCGAGAAAAAAATAAATGTTAAATTAAAAATATATAAATTTTAAGTTTATATTATGTGTAGATTGAATAAAAGAACCATTAAGTTCCTTTTGTAGATTGTCTCGATATTGTTGAATAGATTTCGGTACATCAATTTTTAACATTTAAACTGAGATATATTTATTTGCGTCACTGTGCCAAAAAACAAACAGTAACCTGTCAGTTCCTATATTAAGTTTGACTTCCTATATTAAGTTTGAATAAAGTTAAGAAAAGTTTTATGAATAATATAATAATTTCGATGCTTTTAGTCTTTTTACGGTAATCAAAAGAAATCAAAAATCAATCTAGGATGAAAAAAGAGGTGTGTATTTTTTTATTTTATTTAAGTGAAAATTAATTTTCTCCTGCCGGCAATCGCTACTGAATTGAAACCAATTAGACACGGCTTAAAGAGGTCACGATTTTCAGTTATGTCTTTTTTCATTATTGAAAAAAAATACCTGTTTATCTGACGAAGCTTCATAACGAAATTTTAGTTTTGGATAAAATTATACTGTATATATATTTTGTGGAAAAAGTTTTTATTTAAATTAATTTTCTTACAAAGATGAAATTAAGTTGAAACTTTTCCAATTAAAACTTTGGAAACATGTTTATGTTCTTGGGCCACGATACAGTAAGCGACCAGCTTTAGCATTAATAGGTCAGTTTAATCGAATGAGGAACACGAACAGAAACCTGGCATTAAATAGTTAATGCCAGTTTTCTGTTCGTGTTTATTTTATTTATTAATATCTCAGCTGTGTTTCAAATGGGGAACCAGAGATTTGTATGTTCAGATAGTTTTGATTGCCCGTCCCGGAGTCCCAACCACCCAAGGTGATTCGAGAGGCGAACGGGTTAATCCCTAACCCGTTCGCAGATACGACAATAGTAATTATTTCGTTCGGCATACCACCCCACATGTTGCTAACCTCGTGTGTCAAGTCTAGATATTTTGTCTTTTTATCTGTTTCGGCTTTCATGAGGTTCTCGTCATATGGGATCGTGATGTCGACTATCGACACGATATCAGGCTTATCCGCAAGAATAGTCCAGTCCATGATGATGGGCCCGGTCTCAGTAGAGCCTGGCGCGGTTATTTTCGAGCACGGCTTCCGGCGTGTGCTTATAATAAGGCGATCTCCGATCCACAAGACCATATTTCAGAGCGAGCTCCAGATGGAGAATTCGGGCTACTAGGTTGTGCCTGTGCAGATATTCAGAGTTAGAAAGCGCCGAACAACCGGAGGTTACATGCCTGAGGGACTCACCAGGGCGATGGCAATCTCGACACACGTCGACGGTGCCGTCCTTCAGGATGTATCTCCAATAGTTGTTGGTCTTAATTACCTGATCTTGTATCGCACAGACAAAATCCTCGGTTTCCCTAAAAAGGTCACCGAAGCGCAGCCAGTGAAGGGAGGCCACTGTGTCTACGAACGGCTCGTGAACAGCCTTGTTGTACCTCCCATGGAGCTCCTTCTCTTTCCATACGGCCTCTCATTCAGAGACGCTCTGTATACCCGGGTCCTGCCATTGCTCGTTAAGGACAGAGGGGTAAGCCCTTTGTCACATGCTATAACGTCTGTATGGTAGGCACCACCCGATCTCGACAGAAAGTAGTTACGCAGACTGTACACTTTGCGGTTGTGCATGGTTACGGCGCTTAAAAGGCCACGCCTCCATGCCTTCGCGGTTAGTAGAATAGAATAGAATTGAGTTTGAGTCCACTTGAGTATACCAAAGGTATATATGAGGACAGGCATGACCCAACCGTTATACGCACGCGCCCTATTCACGACCGACAAAAGTGTATTAAGCACCTTTGTTAGGCGCGCACAGAACACGTCGTGTTAAATGTATTATTTGTATTTATACATTTATATGTATTATGTTCCATGCTCGCCTCATCGATACCTATGTTTTGTGACATACCCAAGTATCAGCCGATGTATGTCCGACATGATCCTTAAGAGGAAAAACCTGATAGGACTCAAACAGTCACCCTAGAAAATAACCCTCTGTATCTTTATACGGTTTTCGGCAGCCGTCTAGGAGACAAAGGCTCGTACTCCACTGCCCCATACAGTTACCAAAGAAGTTTCTTACTGTACAGTAATTTTTGTACAGCTCGAGGACCCTCATCAACCATGTATGAGCCACCGAGTCAAATGCCTTTCTGTAGTCGATTCAGGCGGCAGAGAAGTTCCGACGGTTGCGCTTGACCAGTTTGCCAATAACCGCGTTGATGAGGAGTTAGTTATTACTATTATATTCTGTATACCATTGGTACAGACTGACTGGCTCAAACGGGGCTGGGTAGCGACTGTTCGCAAATCCTTGTGGCAACAGGGTAACAATTTGAGCAGCTTCTGCAGCTGTGATATCCATGGTTTCGTTAAACAATGAATGAAATTGCGGAGGTGTCTACACGACAAACTTTTATAAGCGACTGATGTGGTCTAGATTCTGTTGATGTTGATGCTGTTAGCCTATGCGGCTCTTACAGCTTCATCGGACACAGGGCTCACGGAACTGAAGGGTCCGTGAGCTGGTTAGTAGTTTTCCCTATTGACCGTCCGAGGTTTTGGTATGCGGACCTAGGCTCAGATGGACGCCACCTGTTGTCTGTCAATCGGAAGCTGTGGGCGGTGAGAACCTCTCTGACACGCGGTGTCGCGAAGATTGCGTTGCGCTCGAAGGTGAGGGCAACGCGACCAGGACGAGATGTCGGTGTTGTGTGAAGGTCCGGACTGATGTGGTAAACTCGGTTTGAGGGTTTCTATAGAATGTTCGTAGTGCAACTCTTGGGTATGGTAGAGAGTCAGTTTTCTTCTACGCGCATTCAAATTGACTAATGAAAAGTAGATTGAATATTTTCAAATTATAGTAATGTTAATTAATCTAACTTTTTAAACCACATATGGTTTTAAAAATCTTTTTTAAGTGTTTCAAATTTATAAATGTATGCTTGCTTAGGTTAAGTCAATTTAACCAAATAGTTCTCGAGTGTAGTTATTACATAAGCTGACTAGTTTATTGGTCAACCGTTGTTCTATATATTATTGTATTCAACATGGAAACAATACATGTACAACAAAATTAAATCGATCAATATTTTAAGTGAAAATCGTTAATAGACATTTCATTTAACTGCTAATAGGAATCTGTTCCTATTTTTTATGTAAAACAGACGTTTGTAATAAATTTAAAAAAAAACTTTGCCGTCATCTGGCTCCAAATGGACATTATTACTAACCTTGTACGAAAAGTATTTAGTTTCAAGGTCATTATATAGCCAATTATAATTATAAGATCATTAGGAAACGCATCTGCGACGTTTTTGGAGTTGTGAATCTTTATAGGCACCGGTGATCATTTACCATCTCTGCCTGCTCATTTTTCAACTATTCGATAAAAAAATATAGTTGAAAAACGAGAAAATAATGGAAATAAAATGGCGTAAATATGTATTTTGTATATTACCAATAATCTACTCGTTGAATTACGTAACACGCTTGAGCGAAATTGAATAGATTAGCAAGTCATAAATGATTTTATGTACAAAGCTTTCCGGCGTACATTGGAACCATCGTATTTACATAATAATTATATCGTGAACTTTTGTAAAATCAAAGATCACGCATTGACAATCTCCGGACGATGTAAATTATAACAACATATTCAACATGTATTTTCATAATAACAAAATAAGAGGTTAGCCTTAGCCTTGAGCACAGGCGCAAGGTTGCCTGCCGGTGTTTTACAGGATATATTTTTGAAATTGTGTAGAGGATGATCCTTCATAATATGATTCTCCCTCGTCTTCTCTTCCTCCTCTTTTCATCATCGCACGGCGCGTTTCCATAGTTACGTTGTGGACATTCCTCGCATTCCGACGAAGCTATATGTTTCGTCAGTTTTAATGCGAAGGATTGGAATAATTTCCTACAGTAATCTTTTCGTCTGACTATAATGTGGGTGAGTTCTTCACTTCAGACTACTACACTAAAAGCTTCAAGAGAAGAGCATTTGCTGAGCTAGTGCGGTGATTAGGTCGTTGATGGTAAATCAATGTCTATATCACCACTAAACACCAGGATTGTAAACAAACTAGCTAGCTTCTATAATTTTAATATGGAATAGTTGAATATATTATAAAGGTTCATAAATTCCATTTTACACATTAACCAAAACAAAAGATTTGATTTTATTCGCGATGTATTCATAAATATACACAAACCTTTAAAGAAATTTGATAAAAACGAAACATCGTTCATAAATCAACGTTTCCGCCATTGCTTCACGAATTCGATTTTGTAATGAATAATTCATATGTGAATTTACTGTCACTAAAATGCTTTTTTAAATATTAAGATAAAAGGAAACAGGGTTATGGTAAGTCATGACTGCGGCTCATGACATTTACTCATCATCCTCAGTAAAGATTCAGGATGCACATGCTATACTCACCATTCGAAACACAGCAATAACGCTGCTATTTCACGCTGTTATACTGTACGCCACTTACCTGTAGACCAGCTGAAAGTGAGTGAAAGTGAGAGTACGAATATAATTAAAAGATCACTACGTAAACATCTTCGGATGGGAACTTGAAATGTGGTAGGGCTTCTAAAGCCAGGAATGTTAAAATTCATTGAGGAGATAAACAGGTATGACATTGACATCTGGGAACTCAATGAATTGCATCAACTAGGTAGCGGACAAGACCATAGAAAATGGAGTTGCCTTCATTATACCGAGGACACTACAGAAAGAGAAGGAACAGGGAACGAGAAAGAAGAAGAAGCATGCTGTGAAGGTGTTACTTTCATTGTCATGTTGACGCATTCATATTTACTACAAGCTGCAAATAGCTATATCACTGTTGCTTAAAATACCGTCAGTGGATCCACTGACTGCTTTCTAAATCCTAAGACCCGCGTCAGTACCCGAGTAACAATGTACAGCGATCACCAGCTCGACCCCGTTAAGTTTCTATACTCCTTTAGTATTGCCCTTCCTCCATTCCTTTATTAGTCCCTTGTATTCGTGTACAATCTGTTACGAGTCTCAAGGTTGATAAGAAACTCATACATTCAATTACATCAATAATTTCATCCTCATCATATCGATGGTTGGTAAACCGAAACTGTGTTCTTTAAGCGAAATTTGTTTTTTAAAAAATTTTAAAAATTTAACTACTCTGTGGAATCAGCTGTCGCCAGCTGTATTTCCGAACTATACGATTTAAAGACCGGCATCGTATCTGCGACTCCTCTGGTGTTGCGGATGTCAATGGACCACGGTAATCACTTACCATCAGTGACCTGCTTGCTCGTTTGCCAACTATTCTAAAAGAAATGCTAGTTTTCTATTGCCTAGGACATGGATGAACTGTAGCTTCGATATATAAATATAGATTGCTCGTGCACCAAAAAATTTGAAGCAAAAGGTGTTCGCTTCTTAGCTAGCACTGATAATTGAAATGGTATTATAAATAATGTTGAAAATAACCATTACAAACAGTTACGGTAGAGGAAACGTCAATTGCCGTTTCATCGTTAGTAAATTTCCTTAAATACTCGTAAACTTTGTCATTAATAAAAGTCCAAATTACTCATTAAACTTATTGCCCTACAAATACTTGGTTATTCAGGTTTTATTATAACCGCGATAGCTTTTAATATCTTGGTAAGCAAGCAAACTGGATTCAATTGTCCAAAACAGGTGTCCAATCAAAAGTTTATTGCGATTTTAAGTATTTAATCATAGTAATTTTGAACATGAGTTAGGATGGTAACGATAATTATCGTAAGGATCTGCATATCTAAGAAATTGATTTAAAACATAGTCCGTATAACTCTATGCAGAAGGTAAACCTCTTTGGAGATCCGGTAATAAGCGATGCCAACGGCTACAGACCACTTACATCCACAACTATCCCCGTTACGTAATTTAAATTCAAATGAGTCGTTTCTCCAATTCCTATAACTTCATTTCCCATTTCCAGTAATTGTAAATAGAACATATGGCATCTACTTTACCGTCATAGGTAATTATGCAAAAGCATTGGCACCCATAACTGATTTATGTAAATACAGAAATATTTGAAGTTCCAGATAACCTTGATACGTGATAAGTACAAAACATTACATTAAAGTAACAACACACAGTTCAACTGCTGGCAAGTGATTCCTGCGGCCCATTACTCATCCTGGACAAGGAATCATAGTGTAGATGCGTTGTTACCCTTGAGGACCGAGATGAAATGCCTCGTCCCCAGTAATAAAGGTCTCCAGTCCCTACACTCACCAGACGAAATACGGCAGCATTATGCTGCTATTTTATTCTGGTATTCCGTGAGGGCATGGTTCTACCCCGGTCGAGGTGACCAATTAATTCTGCAGCTAGAAACAATTTGCAACTCTACCACCTTAAATAATTAGCCCGGGCTATCCTTAGCTTTTAATTATTTGGAGTAAAAAGTTAAATATATATACGTCAAACAGATCAATTCCTCTGTGACCAGTGATATTTGCGGTGCTCCAAATGAGAGGAATTAAAAAGTTAAAATTAAACGCAATAAAATTTGTTTTATCCCCAATGCACATCAGATTTTTGTGTTAATATAAGTGCCGAGGTGAAGTTTAGTTAAGAATATTTTGTTTTAATTAAATAAATCGCTTAACCAATAATTTGAAACTGTCACCGATGTAATTTGAAGATAGCATGGTATTTGTGTCACAAAGCCACATATATAACCTTTAGATTATTATTAAAAATATAGATATTATTGACACGATGTTATATGTATAATAAAATTTATTTAAAGTCATTAAAAAGGTTTTTCTTTTAATAAATGGACGGTTCTTATTCGGGGGCCTGGGATTGCTAATGGAACCCAGAAGAAATAAAAATAATAATAAAAGAATAACGTTTTTTTTTCTTCTGGGTAATTTAGTTATATTCAAGGGATCAGTTTGTTCTCATCGTTTATAATGCTTTTGCAATAAAATTAAGCTAAGATGCAGTTTAAACGTTAATAACCTAATAGTTTGAATCCACCATTCTACTATTATCGTGAACCATCTCCCCTAGCACAAAATCAAAAATAGTATCTAAGCTTAGTTGAAGTGGTTTACTACTAGCATTGCTTTACAAAAATAGAACAGGTCAAAATAAAATCTATTCAGACACCAAATATTTTACCATTACGTTTCCCAAATATCAGATAAAGACTATGTGATATTTTCACGTGTGTTAAACCTGCTATCGTATCTGATTTACCGAACCAAGTTTATTAGAAATGTAAGCTGTTATTTATGTATGTATAAGAAAATAAGCTTTAGCGTCTTATAGCTTATTAGTATGAGAAAACTACACCTAACGTTATTCCAAGTCGGTAAACAAGGTATTAGATATTATTGAATTTTTACTTTAAAACCTGTTGTAATTTCGTTAATTGTTACACCGAATTGTTGATCGCTGCTTCCATTTATCAAATATGAAATATTAATAGACTTAATGCTTTGTCCGTAATAAATTTTAAATAATTGATTATGAGTTTATTTATGTATTTATCTCCTACACAACGAACGCATACTTCTAATGGTGGTAAATGATACAAGCATCCTCAACAAAGACAAGATGTATGAACGTTGTCACGCTCGAGTACTAAATAGGAATGCCATGATGCTATTCCGTGTTAGTATATGCGTGTTACCGTAATCAGTTGAGCCGACTCATTGATGTTGTACCTTTGAAACTTTTTTCTTTTTAATTCTTTATACATTTGTAAAGGCTTTAATCTTATTAGATTATGCCACCCTCATCGTGACAACAATCTTATAGTGACTACAACTTATATAACTAGTCTGGCCATAAATACTGTTACATATAAACTTTCTTTTTTTCAACTTTTTAATTATTTTGGATTTGGAATACGTATATTATTTTAAAAACTTCTTTCGATTTTGTGCTATTTAACATATTTTTACGTGTTCATTATCAAGTTACAATATGGAATGGGGTGTTAAAGAAAATAGGATTGCAGTGATCGCCTTGCACATAGTGGCCATACCCACTTCCGCCGTCGGTCATATTCCAGACACTTCAAAAGCTTGATATCAGCCGTATGTTCGTATATCGTACTATCAATAGATACAGTAATCAATAACAGATCTTTTTTAAAAATATACCGTGGACTTTCCATCAGGACTCTGCACCTGTACCCAAGCCTGCCTTGAAACCAACGTTCCGGACCTTATAAGAGTTGAAGACTGGCCCTCATCTAGCCCAGACCTCGACCCATTAGACTTCAAATTATGGTCAGTTTTAGAGGACATGCCCTGCTCTAAACGACACGCCCACATTGAGTCTCTTAAAAAATCTTTGGAGCAAGCAGAGGCGAAATTTCCTTTGGAAACAATGCGTAAATCCATAGATTCGTGGCCAAACAGATTAAAGGCCTGTATAGATTAAAAGCCAAAGGTGACCATTTCGAATAGAATATTTGTTTTATTTTTTGCTGAGACTAATAAAATATGTAGGTATAAATTTTAATAATATTACAATACATAATTAAAAAAAAATGCATTTACATTTGTAACAGAACTTATGGCCGGACTTGGTAGCTAAATTACATTAACTTATCCCTTCGTTTAATTTCTATATCCATGAATATATATAGCATTCTTGCAGTCGCCGAAATGGGACTTGCAAGAACACCATAGCATAGAATCAATCCAGAAATTCTTAGCATTCTGCAATTCCGAAGTGATTTTTTTATAAGTAGCTACACAAATCGTTGTAAAACATTTCATATACTTTCACGACATGAACGTAGGCGTATTGTTGACCTGGCATACCTGCATGATATAACAAATAATATTGTTGACTTTTCAGAGCTACTGGGGCGCATAGGATTGTGCACATCTTCTTCAACCCTTGGACATAGATACTTAGTTTTAGCTAATGTAACGTACGTAATGTTACACTACATTAGCTAAAACTAAGTATAGGCAAAATTGTTACTTTATGGCTGTCAACTATTTTAATTCAATTCCGCCGACAATTGACATTGATTTATTTAAAACAACTGGAACTTCAAATAAAAGAAAGCTAGATGTACTATTTTTCAATAACTTTTAAATGCTGAACCTCATCTGTCTATTGTTAACGTTTCTGTTTTTGTATTTTGTACTTCTTTATCTATTTACACCCTTTTTCTTTTTTTCAAACTATTTGTGTAGACTTTTAATTGGTATTCTCTATTAATAAATTATTGGTTTGGTTAAGTATTAGCTGTAAGTCTTACAATTGTAAAAATAAAAATAAAATAAACACTATTACAACCTCCGATTTCATGAATATCATAATTAAAAGATAACAAGTTTCTTCTCTCCTGCTCTCATTCACACTGCATCACTCCATGACTCACATCCTCAATAATGTTGCACTCAGTACAGTTCATGATGTGTTCAGGATGAGTCCAGAGCGAAGACGGAAAGCAGGTATTATACCTGATTGACTCAGAAACTGTCTTCTTTCTTCTTATTTTCATATCGAAATGAAAATTATCATGTTTCATTAAATACTTCAACCAGCCATACACAATTCATACTCAATTGAGTCCAATCTGTTTTAAATCGATCCAGAGAATATGAAAGAAAGTATATTAATTTTATTGAAAAACCTTCTTCAATCTAACGAAGTTGAAAATAACGGAATAAATTTGGTTTGATGAAAAAATAAATTATACTGCGGTTTGTCCTAAAAAGTTGTTAAAAGTAAGCGCAGTTACTAAGATGGAAATTAGGCTGCAACTTTTCTTGTTAAAAGTTTTTAAAGCTGATTAAAAAGGTAGGTTACGTTGCATTTAAATGAAAAGTAAAGTAACAACCTATCTATATAAATTCCTCTATAGAGATAGACCTCCTCTATAGAGGGGGTCTTAGAGCATAGTCCACTACGCGGTTCCACTGCGAAAGGAAGACATATGAAGTCCGTCCGAAATCTAGACATACCTTCGCATGTCAAGTCTTCACTTAAAATTGCATTTAACAATTCAATTAGTACTGAGATTGAGCTCGGCTTGCTCGTGTACAATGAATCAAAAGCGAACGCTTAGACAATGGGCTACCACGGCTACCTAGGCGTTAGAAAACGAACATAGTAGCTGAAATTATTTTTTTATTTAATTAAAAGAGCACACAGTTCCCTTGATGTTTTGTTATGATTGCGGATCATAAAATTCTACATCAATCCTCAACGAAAATTCAAGATTTACATGCGATGTCACCCAGGGGATTGAAATGGAGCCCATTTCAATCCCCTGGGTTAATCTCTTTAGTTACCTACATTCACTATGCAAATACATGCACTGGTATTAAAAGCTACCATCCAGATCATCCTTACTCACCCACTCAGATATCTCAGATAACACCGGTTGGGAAACTCAGCAGTTGCCCTTTTCCATAATTGTTTTATGTGGTTTTATTTTAACATAAGTTAAGCATATTATGTATTCTTAATTAAGCATTTGTGTCGCTTAGATGTATAATTCTGTACAGGAACATTCCTGTACAGAAAATAATATGATTTATCAATTAGCAATATTTTATTTTCCATTTTCTTTTTGTTTATATTTCATTGAGTATTTATATTCTCAATTGTGGAACTGGTGACGCATCCGACATACAACACGGACCGCGCACCTTGCGATTTCTAAAGCTCCGAAAATTAAACATGAGCTTACAGGATAACGATTTAAAAGCTCGGAAGCGGTGGCGAATATGTTCCACTAAACCGTTGAAGAGATCCCTACCGAAGATTGGATCGACTGCTTCACAAACGTATACACAGTTAAACCAATCGTAAGGCATTCATGCGGCCCTTGAGATTTGATTATGATTGAATCATATTGCAGATGCGTTGTTACTCTGAGGAGATAATCATATGGAATAAAGTGAGATAAAGTACAAATTCCAAATGAGACCGTAGAATATTACTTTTGAGGAATTTTATTAATTCCTTAAGCCTACAATTATTAAGTTGGGATAATATAGAAATGGTACGTTCGTATTTTTCCTATTATATATTATGCCAATTTCTTACTCGCTGAATAATACACGTTTGAGTGGGAGCGATTACATTAATAATTCATATATGATTTAGTATACAAAGCTTCCCGCGCCACATTGGGACTGTTAAACTTTGATAACAATTATTATATGATTTTGGTAAATCAAATATGTATACTAATTGTTACCTATATACACTTGATTCACCAAAAGTTAATCGCAAGGCGATATTCGCGGGTCATACCTTCAACCTGTATGTGCATCTGGAATCTATGATAAGGATTATCATAGATTCAAGATGCACATTCATTTTAACCACAGATCATAGAGATGAAATGCCTTAGTAATCGGGTTCTCTCAAATATCGTTCACTGTGCGCGTGTGTGTATGTTTAACAGCTATCTCTACAATTTGTTTCTAGCTCCGAATTTATGGGTCAAATCAACCGGGTAGAACCAAGCCCTCACAGAATACCAACGTAAAATAACAGCATAACGCTGCTGTGTTTCGTCCGATGAGTGTAAGAATCCGGAAACTTTATAACAGGTGAATAGGCACTCCATCTCAGTCCTCAAGAGTGATAACGCATCTGCATTATGATTCATTGTCAAGGATGAATGTAGATGTCATGGGTTGCAAGAACACGCAGGTAGTTTTCAAATGTATACAGATCGAGTCTAATTGGCCGGAGAATCTCCGATTCCAAAGAGTATTCATATTTATAGCTGCCTTTGCCATTATACAAGTCTAAGGTGGTAATGGTTAGTAGTGTTGACTCTCCTTAATTAATAGAATCCTTTATTAGTGAAATATCGATAGGCTAATGATAACTCTTCGGCATGATAATCAATAGTCTCTAACAAATGACCTAGATATTGTCACATTTTTTATAATATTTGGAGTGAGTGAGCATAAATTTCACCTGATGGTAAGTGACGATTGTGGACCATTTAATTTACAACTTCAACAAAGATTCAAGATACGTATTCGTTGTCAACCATCGATGAACTCATTACTAGTAATTTTTCACAGAATAAAAACGAAAGGAGCAACGAGAAAAAGAAGCTTTAAGCTGCTATTTGACGTTGGTATTCTATGAAAGCGTTTCAACGGTCGAGCCGATCCATTCACGGTGCAGCGCCGCTCTATCACTGTTTGATTCCTTTTTCCTGACTGTCAGACTTCTCTCCCTTTTTCACTTGTAAAACCAACAGATAAAAGGAAAACGGTGGTCAAATCTTAGTTAATACGGAATTCCGTTTTAGGAGTAATAATATACCTGCGCCTTGATTCTTTATGGAGGATGGATTTTAACTTTATGGTCATTTGTTAACGGAATTAAAAAAGGGTTAAAACTTAACTCCGTAAACTAAATTTGTTTCAATTAGTAACAGAAATAAATAAAGTGTTGTACTAACAAAAAAAAAGCTTTATTTAACTTCACGTCCAACGCAATATAGCAGTTAAAAATTTAAACGATTCGTTACCGTGACATAAAAGGTTTATAAACTTGTTTCCTTTATGGAACAACATTCGATATTTTTCGGCTTAAGTATTAAAAAGAGAACTGAATTTCGATGTCGTGATTTTCATACATTAAAATTTAAAGTTTAATTTTATTATGTCAATAAGTATGTGGTCGAGTAACATTACAGCTACTTTCTAGCTCCAACCGACCTCTAGCTCTGTATCGGACGGATCGGGAAAGGACCACGCCCTTAGAGAATATCAGTGTGAAAAACAATGTAACGCTACTGTGTTTCGTATGGTGAGGGAAAGGATTTGGGGAGCCAATTGTCAAGCAAATCCACCTCAGGCTTTAGAAGTGACGTCAAAAAAACATCGGACATACTTGTTGACGAAGAATTTTAATTTTTTTTTATCGCATTTAGAGTCACAAACGACCACACAGTTCAACTGGTGAGTGATTCCTGCAGCTCTTGTCATCTACATTTATAAGGAATCATAACGCAGATGCGTTGTCATCCTTGAGGACCGAGATGGAATGCATCGTCACCATTAATAAAGGTCTCTGGATCCCTTCACTCACTAGACGAATTACAGCAGCATTATTCTACTATTTTACGCTGACCCATTAAATCTGCAGTTAGAAACAAACTGCAGCGTAACTCTACCATCATTTACCATCAGATGAACTGTGTTCACATTTGTTACCCCTAATATTATACAAAAAAACTTGATGAAAACAGAAGACGATGAACTTAATTATTATAATGACTTATGTGAATTTGGACTATTTTTGTTTTAATGATGATGAAATGATGATAATGTCAAAGACCAGAAGATATGGAGCACAAGAAAGTTCTCCATATCTTCTGGTTATCATCAGATGTAATTACTCGTTAAAGTTTCTTGTTATTTCTTCTCGGTAGACTTGACGTACAAAACTGGTGTTAATGTACAAAAAAATCAATTCATAAGTGCTTTTTATAAGATTATATGAATAAAGTATATATTGATTTGTTTACATTTATTAAGAAACATCATCTAACAATACTTTAACACCTACGCAGCGACCAAAGATAGCGCGAAGAAAGAATGAATATTTCATGGGTTGTGATTCTTGGCAATAACGTTGTCATCGCGGGTGACACTTTGAAAGATTAGGGAATTGAGTGTTTGTGAAATGGTTCAGGTAAATAATACACAAATACTTTTTCCCCTCTAGATGACTTATTTATGTATTCCACGATTTATTGTGATGTACAATATTTATTTTAATATAAAACATATATTTATGTTGTGATTTTACTACATGTTATTTAATTAATGTATTATATTTTTCTTTATATTTTGTTAAGGTATTACTTTACCCGGTGGAAGGGACCTAATTACGCTGCATCTAGGAACAAGCAGAAAAGTGGTACTACCGCTATAAAGAAAAGTAAGAAGCTAAGTCAAAGTTAATTAGAATATTATTTTTTGTTTTTTGTAATTAGAAAATCCACATTCATCATCTCTTAAAGGCATACTGAGTGTATTCCGATTTATTTTTACTTTCACATGAAAATTATTTTCTTCTAAAGACAGCAATCAATTGCCTCTGAATTGTAACTAATCAACAACGGATCGGTCTCAAGAATTGAACAGAAAATTTTTCTTCACTTATTTTTAGCGTTATTGAACAAACCTGTTCAATATGACGGAAGTTTTAAGAAATGGAAATAATAAATTGACGTTTTCACGAAAAAGCTTTTTATTGAAATTAGGCTTTGCCAAGCATAAAAGTTAACAGGTAGTATTTTTTTTAGATAGAAATTAATTAGAATAGGTCTAATTATTTAAATAAAACTATATTATTTTGCCAGCAAAATATATAGTGTTGGTGTTGGATTCTTAATTAGTCAATCTTGCGTATGACGAAATGTGTGAGACTTAAAAAAGAAGAACTACTTGTAATATGACTAAGCAACAATAATTAACGCATGAAAGACGCCGTTACTACGTCATAGCGAAACATTCTATATCAGTCTTCAAGGACAACGCTCATGCGTTATGATTCCTCATCGAGAATCATGGTGGGTATCATGGACTTCAGTAATCATACCCACTTTGATCCTCGATAGACTCTACAGACTTATAAAATTTTCTATGGACAAAAACTAAAGAAACGCTCGTGCAGGCCTTGATTTTCCCTCTGACCGACTATGGTGACGTGTGCTACTTTGACCTGAATGCAGATCAACTCAACAAACTCTACCGGCTACTAAATAACTGCATTCGATTCGTTTTCAATCTCCGTAAGTACGACCATGTTTCGTTCTACCGGTCTCAATTAAAGTGGCTAACTAGGTATTCGCCAGTGACGCGCTTTAAAAGCATTGGCCACTCTTTTCTCCTTCTTGGAGTTTCCATCTCCATTTTATTTGTCTCCACACTTCCAGTATCTTAATACAGTCAACAATAAGAACCTTCGCTCATCGCATAATCGTCTTCTTCTATGTCCTCCTCATCGTACAGAGTTTATACACTCTTCTTTCTTTGTCCAATCTATTCTTCTGTGGAATGAGCTACCTCTTGGAGTCAGAATGGCTGAGAATCGTTTGTTCGTGAATCGTGTGTTTAAAAGCAAGGCGCGTGAGTATGTCTTGAATAAACTGTCAGCAGATTCATAACACCATCATGCTATAAAGTATGTATTATATATATAATAATATATTTATTTATTGAATTATATATTATAAAGTATAATAATTTATGTATCCTATATATTTATTGCATTCATATATGTATTTTTTTAAGTATATTTAGTATATTTTTAGAAAATATATATTAATTTTTGAAGAGTAACTGTTATTTTTCCCATTCTTATATTATATGTGCACCTACCAAGCTACTCAATACCACCCTCAGGTCGACTGGTAGAAAATGCTTTTAGCATTAAGTTCGTCTATGTAATTTATATTATGCATTTATAAAATTAAAAAAATAATCACCATTTTTTACATTGAGAGTAACAACCGAACACAGTTCACCTGATGGTTAGTGATTCCTGCGGCCCATAACATCTACATTCATCCTTACCAAGGTATCATTATGCAGATGCGGTGTCACTTGAGGGCTGAGATGGAATGCCTCGTCTCCTGTGATAAAGATCTCCGGATCCCTGCACTCACCACACGAAACACAGCAACATTATGCTGCTATTTTAAGCTGGTATTTGGTGAGGGCGTGTTCGCGTGGTCGAACTGACCCAGTAATTCTGCAGGTCGAGACAAACTTTAAATTCTAAATTATGTCGAACATGTCATATACAAACAGGAACCGAACAGGAAATGTCAGCTCGCGTGTTATCGTTAATAAATTGCCCGGTACAACTTCCTCGAATGCTTGTAAATCATCTTTGTCATAAATCAGAGGCCAACGTACACGTATTTTAAATGATTACCATACGAATAAATGTTTCTATGTTGAGCTTTAAGTTGTGCGTTAATTCTCGCAAAAGTATTGGAAAGCTCGTCTTTAATATTTATCATTATTTTATTACTGCATTTTTAGGATATTACACTTTTACAGTAATTCGAGGCGTCATATTAACACCGCAAGCGTGTGATCTACAAACACTTTTTGTAAAATAATACATCCCCTATTTATTGAAAGAAAAATCCAGAAAACATCAAAAACACCACATATACCATTTGGAAGAATTCGGAAATGCTGTGCCTTTGATGTTTTCTGGATCTTTCTTAGAATATATAATGGTGGTATTAATTTAATTATTCACAGGGCAGGGTAGGTATAACATATATTATATTTATTATTCTGCCAATTCTCCATGCGCTTAGCTATTTATCGCAGTACAAGTTGAGCTGCTGCCCCTTCTGCTATTCATTCGATTCATTTTGTGCAATATGTATGGACAGCAAATAAAAAGTTATTTTCTTTCCCCTTATGCCATCCATGCCTATCATAAAGTTTCTACCTAGAAAAATTCAGTAGAATATGAAAATTAAATAGTAGCAAGTCAGACTTTATAAGTTGCTTACGGTTGAGTAATCTCAATTTAATGAAGAACTTTTGACTTGTCGGTAGTTAAAAGTCAGACCGTTGGAAAAAGATAAGTGTTCCAAATTGCCGTCTCGTTCGAGCGGTGTGCTTTTAGATTTTAAACGTATTTATGCTCACTATAAATTCTATTTAATACCTCTAACTTTTGAGCCTTCCTTTTTCATTTTTATACAATGCCATTGTAATTATGATTCCTGGCAAAATTCAACTCCGTTTTTACTAAAAAGATGTTGACTGCAGTAATCGACTGCTTTATATTGGTCTCACTAAATGAGCATCAACTATCTTTACCTTCAGTTTTATACAGATTTAATTGCCAGGCTTGCCCAGATTATTCCTAAATTTTGGGGTCTAATAGATATCTTACGGGTCGATTATTCAGTGAGGCATCCGAAATTGTGTTCTGTGCCATAACGTCTATATTTCTTTGTTTAGTACACAAATATGCGCACTTTCTTCTTGTGTAAGCTTTTTTAAAGTTTGACTCAATCACGTAATATTTTTTTTGGCGATTGTTTAGGTTGGGTTAGTCTCTGCGACAGCTCTTTAGACATGGGCTTGTAGAATAGGGCTGCGGTTTATTTGTCGTATAAGACAAATAGAAGAATATTTATTCTCACTTTTGATTATATTATCACAATATATTTTAGAAAATTGTGTAAAAATTAGCAAATAATGAATACCGGCGAATAGTTATGTTTTAAGTGTAATATTATTCTTGTAACACATGTAAGTGACTTTGTAAAATTGTCTTTTTGAGAATAAAAATCATTAACCCTAAACCTTCGCGAGTTCGCAGTTGATCAGGATGGAAGCTCCGATCGCGCAGGATAGCGAACTCGGGGAGGACGGCCACATAGAGTGGTCTCTAGTGTGCCAGGGGACGCGAGGCGTGCACTAAGATGTGCTTAAGCTCAGTGCGAAGGGCCGCTGATACGGGTGACTACCGTTTTAGTTGGTGCAAATCCCAAATAACCATGTCTTCCGTCCAAGTGGCAAGTTATCTTTTGAAGATTTCCTCCAACACCAAAAAAAAACTTAGAGTAGTGATATTATACACTCGGTATGTTAGGATTTCTTTCTTATCTCCCCTAAGTCATATATCTCATGCAATGGAAAGTGGAGAGCGAGCGGCTGGAGAGCGAGCGGTGCGGGCATTACGCGTTTTGTTCTATTGTTGTTCAAAGTATGTTAGTGGCGCGATCGTTGTATTTGTACATACAGTTTTCGTACATAATTGATTGCTACATTTAATTTTCCTTCTTCCGCTTTCATATAGACCTGTACAAATTTGTAAAGGTATGCTATAATATATATTGTAACTAATCAAGTAAAAAAAATATATTTAAGTAACCCATACAAAGGGGCCGATCGGCTGATGGACTTAGTAATCATGTACTGGTTTATTGTGATGTCTACTATCGACTCACATACTGTAGACCTTTTAACTTATATATAACTTAAGGGAAGATGTACAGATCGCGTTTTCCAAAGTGGTAATAAAAAAGGGTTTTTCCTTGAGCTATGAAAACGCATTGAAACTTACGTTGAATAGCACAAAGGCTTCTTAAAAGATTCAAAAGAAAAGAAAGAGAATATTTCAACGAATATTTTCCTTAAAATGTTTTAAATTTTAAAATGTGCGTTATAAGTGTTAATTTAATGAAAGTTTACATAACGATCATTGGTATTTTATCTTAATACCTTCACTAGTTAATACAAAAATTGATCTTTCTTTAGTTGCATTGTAAGATATAATTAATACCATTTTTTCATATTTACTATTTGTCTATGATATGATATTTGATTACATACCATACGTTAATGCATTAAACTAAAAAAAATCAGTGTCTTAATAACACATTACCTTGTTGTTAAGGAACCGGGCAAACGAGTCCTAGACAAATCTCGCTCTGTTGGAATTTTAAGAGAAGCAACATATCTTAAACACCGTATACGTCAAAATTTTACATCAGATGTGTAATAATTATATATATTTTCACAAATAACAAAACAATATTTACAGTAATAATAAGTTTAAAATGAAGTTTATCTTAGAACCCTGTAGCTCATGGTAATGCGCTTAGCGTCATTCTAGCGATTTACTGTGCCCGAGAAAAGAACCAGCTCTCTTTTCACCAGTGGCAATGATGAGACCTGGCTTAAGTTCTTTTTAAAACTTTACCTCCCGAGGACTTCACGGATTCATCGTCTTGACCGAAAATGACACAAATATACGATCTTTCTTATTGTTTTTTATGTCACTAAGCTGACTCGGTTAAGAGAGCCAGCCAACGTGTCAACACATCACGTCCCATACAAGGGCTTTGCATCTCTTCCGATGGACCGAAATTTCGTAACTTTCTAAAACTGAGAACACTTACGGAGACCATAGCTTTCTAGGTAATATCGTTTACTATATCAAAAATATTTGTGCAAAAATTTAACTCCATTTACAAATCGACATCAATAGGTTAAGTTAACAATGTGTGCATTAAACAAATTCGAAGTCGTTCAATTTGGACTATCTGTATTGACCTGTTTAGTCTTTGTTGACTACTGTGGTTTAATAATCAAGAGTTACGAATCATAATAAAGTACCTAATGATAGGCATGAAACACTATTAAAATACTATTATATTATAATTATAAAAGATATAGGCGTAATGATGGAATACAAAAAAATACAAATATAAATATATACATAAATATATATATATTAAATCTGACAAAAAAATATTTTACAATGGTTTCACACCTACGTGGTGGCGAAAGCTTACGCGAAGAATTAAATGAAAATTCGCAGTAATAACATTGTCAACCCGTGTGACGGGTTTGAAAGATTAGGGTGTTGTAGTAAACGTTTGCGAAATTCTCTAGTAAAATTGTATTATAATAATAGAAATACATTTTTTTGCGTCGAATTTCATGGAATTGAAAAATCAATTAGACTTATTTATGTATATTTATGAATTTACGAGAATACAAGTATACGTTCATACAGTTTGATGTTTTTTCTAAAATCCTTAGTTATTTCATTCAGTATATAGTATATTAAAGGCTTTTAAGCGTTCTTAGTGTTCCTTGGAGCATATGTGACTGCATTTCGGCATCTATGCGAAACAAGAGTTGCATGCATAGTTTTATTCATAATTAATCGTTAATTATTGAACTTTATGTTATTTAATAATTTATATGTTTTTGAAATGATGTTTTTTTACTATCAAAAAGCGGGTAACATAACATCGAATCAAACCGTGCGTCACGGGAGCAGTCTTTTTTAAGAGGTATCAAACTTTATTGCACGTGTATGCTCTTGTGTTGACTTTTAATCTAAATTTTAATTTAAATAACTGTGACAACATTATTCTGCAATCACCTTAGGCGTACGTAAAACTATCACGATGGATAACCGAAATTAGCATACGGTAGATCTGCCCGGAGAGCTGCACTCGTTTCATCACCTGGCACCTAGCAGTATTTAAATTGTAGCCAAGAATTTGACACTGTCTATGATGAAATTTTATTACACGATACTATTTGTGACACAGAATAAATTTCATTGTACCACACTCTTTTCGATGTGATTATATAAATATTTAATTTTAGTAGACCGTTAATTCAAAACGATGGCGTGTTCAGTTCTCCAGAAAAAAATGCAATGCGACCAGTAATTGGACTTTGATACTATAATTATTTTGTTAATATCAATAGTACTTAATTCTGTATTTAATGTTTAATGAATATATTCGGATTCTGTGCGAACATGGTCTTGACCAGCTTTTAAAAGCAATATTAGTAATGCTATGAACATTACTAATATTCCGGTTAACCACTCCGACTAAGCTGACAATGCTTGTGGCAGGAGATGGTTCACGACAATAGTTTAATGGTGGATTGGAACCTATGACCTCAAGTTTCACAGACCGTACCCTAAACCATTAGGCTATTGACGCTTCTCCGGTCCACTCAACTTCACTCTCCACTGAGTCAACTCATTGATGTCATCGAGAAAAAAACTGACGCTCCTCTATCACTCTTAAAAGAAGCGTTATAACTAATAAAATAGCGTAAGTATACTATATTATAACAATATAACTTCTTCGCTCATTGTATTACATAATACGCTTCAGCAAGGGCGATTACATTAATAATTCATGAGTGATTTAGTGTGCAAAGCTTGCCGGGGTACATTGGAACCGTTATACTCAGAAAACAATCATTGTGTACTTTTAGTAAATCAAAGATATATTTATATGCCCTTTCTATACATAAACTATTTAGTTTGGTAATAGCGTGATGATATAATATATATATAAAATATACTATTAAATATGTATATATTTATTAAAATTATCTAGTTTGGCATTATTTGTCAGTCAACCTAGAGCGTCACGAGACATAGTGGCCGTTATTTCAGGAATAAATAATATAAAAAGATTTAGAAGAAAATCAGTAACTTCGTAGCTAAATGAAAAATGTATGTATATATTAATAAATATTTAGGGTATCAAATTAAGAAAAGTTCAACTAAATAAAACTGCGTCGTAAAAGCACCTTAATTCATCCGCAACATACACTGACGATGCACCCTACATGATATTATGTAAACCAGGGATGGCTAACAAGTCGCGATCGACCGGTAGATCTGTCGGTCTATTTACTCATATTTCACTGGAATGCACCTTACACTAAAGCACAGTGTATAAACATAGTGTGCATTTCACACTCCTTCTCCCCTTAGACTGCGCCTATGACAACAAATCAATCTACTTGTCTATCTACCCATACCTCACTGGAATGCACCTACACTAAAGCACAGTGTATAAGCATAGTGTGCATTTCACCTCCTTCTCCCCTTAGACTACGCCTATGACAACAAATCAATCTGCTTGTCTATCTACCCATACCTCACTGGAATGCACCTTACACTAAAGCACAGTGTATAAGCATAGTGTGCATTTCACACTCCTTCTCCCCTTAGACTGCGCCTATGACAACAAATCCAATCTACTTGTCTATCTACCCATACCTCACTGGAATGCACCTTACACTAAAGCACAGTGTATAAGCATAGTGTGCATTTCACACTCCTTCTCCCCCCTTAGACTACGCCTATGACAACAAATCAATCTGCTTGTCTATCTACCCATACCTCACTGGAATGCACCTACACTAAAGCACAGTGTATAAGCATAGTGTGCATTTCACACTCCTTCTCCCCTTAGACTACGACTATGACAACAAATCAATCTACTTGTCTATCTACCCATACCTCACTGGAATGCACCTAACACTTAAACACTGTGTATAAACATAGTGTGCATTTCACCTCCTTCTCCCCTTAGACTACGCCTATGATAACAAAATCTACCTGTCTATCTACCCATACCTCACTGGAATGCACCTTATACTAAAGCACAGTGTATAAACATAGTGCATTTCACACTCCTTCTCCCCTTAGACTGCGCCTATGACAACAAATCAATCTGCTTGTCTATCTACCCATACCTCACTGGAATGCACCTTACACTAAAGCACAGTGTATAAGCATAGTGTGCATTTCACCTCCTTCTCCCCTTAGACTACGCCTATGACAACAAATCAATCTACCTGTCTATCCACCCATACCTCACTGGAATGCACCTTACACTAAAGCACAGTGTATAAACATAGTATGCATTTCACACCCCTTCTCCCCCTTTAGACTACGCCTATGATAACAAAATCTACCTGTCTATCCACCCATACCTCACTGGAATGCACCTTATACTTAAACACAGTGTATAAACATAGTAGGCATTTCACACCCCTTCTTCCCCCTTTAGACTACGCCTATGATAACAAAATCTACCTGTCTATCCACCCATACCTCACTGGAATGCACCTTATACTTAAACACAGTGTATAAACATAGTGTGCATTTCACACTCCTTCTCCCCCCTTAGACTACGCCTATGACAACAAATCAATCTACTTGTCTATCTACCCATACCTCACTGGAATGCACCTTACACTAAAGCACAGTGTATAAACATGGTGTGCATTTCACCTCCTTCTCCCCTTAGACTGCGCCTATGACAACAAATCCAATCTACTTGTCTATCTACCCATACCTCACTGGAATGCACCTTACACTAAAGCACAGTGTATAAACATAGTGTGCATTTCACACTCCTTCTCCCCCCTTAGACTACGCCTATGACAACAAATCAATCTACCTGTCTATCTACCCATACCTCACTGGAATGCACCTTACACTAAAGCACAGTGTATAAGCATAGTGTGCATTTCACACTCCTTCTCCCCCCTTAGACTACGCCTATGACAACAAATCAATCTACTTGTCTATCTACCCATACCTCACTGGAATGCACCTAACACTTAAACACTGTGTATAAACATAGTGTGCATTTCACCTCCTTCTCCCCTTAGACTACGCCTATGACAACAAATCAATCTGCTTGTCTAGTAAAATTGTATTATTATAATAGAAATACATTTTTTGCGTCGAATTTCATGGAATTGAAAAATCAATTAGACTTATTTATGTATATTTATGTATTTACGAGAATACAAGTATACGTTCATACAGTTTGATGTTTTTTCTAAAATCCTTAGTTATTTCATTCAGTATATAGTATACTAAAGGCTTTTAAGCGTTCTCAGTGTTCCTTGGAGCATATGTGACTGCATTTCGGCATCTATGCGAAACAAGAGTTATGCATGCATAGTTTTATTGATAATTAATCGTTAATTATTGAACTTTATGTTATTTAATAATTTATATGATTTTGAAATGATGTTTTTTATTATCAAAAAGCGGGAAACGTAACATCGAATCAAACGGTGCGTCGCGGGAGCGGTCTTTTTTAAGAGGTCTCTAACTTTATTGCACGTGTATGCTCTTGTGTTGACTTTTAATCTAAATTTTAATTTAAATAACTGTGACAACATTATTCTGCAATCACCAATGTAGTAGTCACAATTTACGTAAAACTATCACGATGGATAACCGAAATTAGCATACGATAGATCTGCCCGGAGAGCTGCACTCGTTTCATCACCTGGCACCTAGCAGTATTTAAATTGTAGCCAAGAATTTGACACTGTGTATGATGAAATTTTATTACACGATACTATTTGTGACACAGAATAAATTTCATTGTACCACACTCTTTTCGATGTGATTATATAAATATTTAATTTTAGTAGACCGTTAATTCAAAACGATGGCGTGTTCAGTTCTCCAGAAAAAAATGCAATGCGACCAGTAATTGGACTTTGATACTATAATTATTTTGTTAATATCAATAGTACTTAATTCTGTATTTAATGTTTAATGAATATATTCGGATTCTGTGCGAACATGGTCTTGACCAGCTTTTAAAAGCAATATTAGTAATGCTATGAACATTACTAATATTCCGGTTAACCACTCCGACTAAGCTGACAATGCTTGTGGCAGGAGATGGTTCACGACAATAGTTTAATGGTGGATTGGAACCTACGACCTCAAGTTTCACAGACCGTACCCTAAACCATTAGGCTATTGACGCTTCTCCGGTCCACTCAACTTCACTCTCCACTGAGTCAACTCATTGATGTCATCGAGAAAAAAACTGACGCTCCTCTATCACTCTTAAAAGAAGCGTTATAACTAATAAAATAGCGTAAGTATAATATATTATAACAATATAACTTCTTCGCTCATTGTATTACATAATACGCTTCAGCAAGGGCGATTACATTAATAATTCATGAGTGATTTAGTGTGCAAAGCTTGCCGGGGTACATTGGAACCGTTATACTCAGAAAACAATCATTGTGTACTTTTAGTAAATCAAAGATATATTTATATGCCCTTTCTATACATAAACTATTTAGTTTGGTAATAGCGTGATGATATAATATATATATAAAATATACTATTAAATATGTATATATTTATTAAAATAATCTAGTTTGGCATTCTTTGTCAGTCAACCTAGAGCGTCACGAGACATAGTGGCCGTTATTTCAGGAATAAATAATATAAAAAGATTTAGAAGAAAATCAGTAACTTCGTAACTAAATGAAAAATGTATGTATATATTAATAAATATTTAAGGTATCAAATTAAGAAAAGTTCAACTAAATAAAACTGCGTCGTAAAAGCACCTTAATTCATCCGCAACATACACTGACGATGCACCCTACATGATATTATGTAAACCAGGGATGGCTAACAAGTCGCGATCGACCGGTAGATCTGTCGGTCTATTTACTCATATTTCACTGGAATGCACCTAACACTTAAACACTGTGTATAAACATAGTATGCATTTCACACCCCTTCTCCCCCCTTAGACTACGCCTATGACAACAAATCAATCTACCTGTCTATCCACCCATACCTCACTGGAATGCACCTTACACTAAAGCACAGTGTATAAGCATAGTGTGCATTTCACACTCCTTCTCCCCCCTTAGACTACGCCTATGACAACAAATCAATCTACTTGTCTATCTACCCATACCTCACTGGAATGCACCTTACACTAAAGCACAGTGTATAAACATGGTGTGCATTTCACCTCCTTCTCCCCTTAGACTACGCCTATGACAACAAATCAATCTACTTGTCTATCTACCCATACCTCACTGGAATGCACCTTACACTAAAGCACAGTGTATAAACATAGTGTGCATTTCACTCCTTCTCCCCCCTTAGACTACGCCTATGACAACAAATCAATCTACTTGTCTATCTACCCATACCTCACTGGAATGCACCTTACACTAAAGCACAGTGTATAAACATAGTGTGCATTTCACACTCCTTCTCCCCCCTTAGACTACGCCTATGACAACAAATCAATCTACTTGTCTATCTACCCATACCTCACTGGAATGCACCTTACACTAAAGCACAGTGTATAAACATAGTGTGCATTTCACCTCCTTCTCCCCAGCAGACTACGCCTATGACAACAAATCAATCTACTTGTCTATCTACCCATACCTCACTGGACTGCACCTTACACTAAAGCACAGTGTATAAACATAGTGTGCATTTCACACTCCTTCTCCCCCCTTAGACTACGCCTATGACAACAAATCAATCTACTTGTCTATCTACCCATACCTCACTGGAATGCACCTTACACTAAAGCACAGTGTATAAACATAGTGTGCATTTCACACTCCTTCTCCCCCCTTAGACTACGCCTATGACAACAAATCAATCTACCTGTCTATCCACCCATACCTCACTGGAATGCACCTTACACTAAAGCACAGTGTATAAGCATAGTGTGCATTTCACACTCCTTCTCCCCTTAGACTACGACTATGACAACAAATCCAATCTACCTGTCTATCTACCCATACCTCACTGGAATGCACCTTACACTAAAGCACAGTGTATAAACATAGTGTGCATTTCACACTCCTTCTCCCCAGCAGACTACGCCTATGACAACAAATCAATCTGCTTGTCTATCTACCCATACCTCACTGGAATGCACCTTACACTAAAGCACAGTGTATAAACATAGTGTGCATTTCACACTCCTTCTCCCCCCTTAGACTACGCCTATGACAACAAATCAATCTACTTGTCTATCTACCCATACCTCGCTTGAATGCACCTTATACTAAAACTCAGTGTTCAAACGTACACACCTTATACTAAAGCACAGTGTATAAACATAGTGTGCATTTCACACTCCTTCTCCCCCCTTAGACTACGCCTATGACAACAAATCAATCTACTTGTCTATCTACCCATACCTCACTGGAATGCACCTTACACTAAAGCACAGTGTATAAACATAGTGTGCATTTCACACTCCTTCTCCCCCCTTAGACTACGCCTATGATAACAAAATCTACCTGTCTATCTACCCATACCTCGCTTGAATGCACCTTATACTAAAACTCAGTGTTCAAACGTACACACCTTATACTGAAATAAGAGTATAAACATAACCGTAACCAGTCTTCGATCTTCTCAATTCCAAGAATAAAGCATAATATTGCAAAAGTGAACAAACAATATCCTAGCGTATTATAGTATATATAGTTGAAACGTATATTTAATTTGAGCTAAAAATTTTTGTAGAGTGAATAAATAGTAATTCTTTAACATCTCATTTTAATCAAAACTCTTCAAACTTCTGCCAGACACACCACACATATTCAACAAAATAGTCAGAAAATACAGTCCATTTACTTTCAGTTACACTTAATCATCGGCTTTGTAACCCATAAATTAAATTATCTTAAGCTATAAAGTTGGCCACCCCTGTTCGGATACAGTTTTAAGTATGTACATGAGACAATTATCTACAGATCCAACTTAAGCAATTACTTGTTAATACAAATATTAGTATTGACTGTGAATAATTTGATATTTAACCACATTTTATATAAATCGGACTAGAATATTCAAAGAAAGGCACATTTTCTAAATATGCGCTTAAACTCGTGTAAGCTTTAATTACTTCCTACGTGGGAAATTCTAAGCTTGGAAAACGACGTCATGCTTCCAGTAATAATACACTGTAGTTCTAAATAATTAATTTTTTCTGAATGACATGACAGAGACATGCAGGTTACCTGTTGTTTCCTTCACTGAACACGCAGGGAATTAGCGTTTAAAATTGCAATCAACAATTTCATTGACGCAGTCACCGCAGGTCGATCGCGTACCGTGAATTAATAGTGAGCATTTAAATACTGCGCAATCACGGTTCTATTATACATAAGTAAAATTTATTTTCCATTAAAAATAATAATACGTAGCTACCTTAAACTAAAATAATCGTAAAGCCGTGTTGGAAAACGAACGTCCAAAAACGCTGGCTGTATTTTTTCGCTGAATTGTGTTCATTAATTATTATATTTTATTTATGATGCGTTCATTGTAAGGGAATATAAGATATAATTACAAAATAAGAGTAAATAAAATTTTACTTAAAAAAATACAAAGATTTTCTAAATCTTTTTATAGTTGAAATGATTCTGTGATAAATATCTTTCAGTTGGTACTTACTTTAAGAGATTTGATAGGTATGTATATAGAATTTGATAGACGATTAGATGGGCGCACATCTTACAGTCCTTGAGACTGGATAACATATACCGTTTTTATTCAATCAATCAATCAAATCAGCCCGTATCTCCCCACTGCTGGGTAAAGGCCTCTCTTTTTTCGCGTCATTCAGTTCGATCCTGCGCCGTCCCGGTTACTGCCCTGGTCCACCGACCGTCTTCTCTCCTAGCCAGGTGTCCTGCCCTGCCTTTTCAGTCTCATGACCCGCATACCCAAGTCTTCGACTTTGGTTCTCTGGCGAATTTCGACGTTCAGTATGCGTCCATCAGAGTGATTCCTAGCATGGCGCGCTTCATAGCTCGTTGTGTTTTTATTAAGGATGTATTAAAACTCACTAGATGAAACACAGCAGAGTTATGCTACAATTTTACACAGGTACTATGTGAGGGCGTGGTCCGTCCCTGCTTGAGCCGACTAACTTTAGTTAGTTTAGTTAAAAAAAATTATTGTCATAATAGTAATTTTGTATTCTCTGTTTTAAATATCGTTATACTTTTACTGAAAAAGCTAGAAGATACAAACGGATCTTTTATTCTGCATTGCTCTTTAAAAAATTAACAGTAATGTTTATGTACATTGTTTATACATAAAACTGTTTTGTCTTTATTATAAATATTATTTGATATGGATATAAAATAAAATTGTGGTATAATACGCCTAACCTTCGTTTATGTCATAGCGTACCAATTGTTTTAATATAATGCACGATATTTAAAATTTTACTTAAACATTATTTATAGGTTTACTAAAGTGTGTTTGTTTGACTAAACATTATTTAAATAATAAAATCAATAAATCAAACGATTAAAATATTATTATCACCATTAAGGGTTGCAGTCATAATTTACCATGGAATAAATATTTATCACCTTTAGTATCATATAAAAAAAAAAACTAAGGTGATGGATTTTCTGAGCTGTTTCAGTACACCATTGATGGCATATTGACAACCCTTCGTTGCCCTGCCTTGGAACTATTCAGCGGGCCCTCCCACTCGCGAGTCTAATTAGACAAAGATGTAGAGGTCTCTGGACCAAACAGCAATACTCACACAAAAAAAAAGCCCTGCCTTGTGTAGAAGAAAGGTTCTGGCTGGCAGCTGGCTTCCTCAGATAGGCTTAAGTCTATTTTAAGTCTATTTAGTATACTACTTGTACACTGATGTGCTTCAAAGACGAGGAATTTTTATCATATTATAGTTAATATAAAAATTTGTACTTACAATATACGAGTATATTACTAATTCTTTACTCTTTGAATTAAGTAAAACGCGTAGCTGTGAGCGATTACATTAATAATTCATAAGTGATTTAATGTGTAAGCGGGATACATAGGAAGCGTTATACTCAGCGTTATACCAAAAGTAAACAATAATTGTTTACTTGAGCTTATTTGAAAGCTCCTTTTTAGATGTACATTGACGCAACTTAAAGTTAAGATATGTGCAAATGTTTAATAAGCGGAACATTAAAAGCATTGTTTACAATAACAATTAGCACACAATTCGCGTGATGGTAATTTATGGTTGCGGCTATCAGATCTTGATATCTATATCCATTCTAAACAAAGCTTTAGGACTGACCTCTTTACCTGTTATTGAGTGAATGGGTCCTCCTTCCACCGAATGAACCATGACTTCATAAAACACCAGTGTGAAATAGATTCTGAAAAAAGTGGTAATCTGTTGGAGCAAGGCACAAGCAAATTGCACTTGCAAAGCTAGAGCAATTTTCCGGGGAGTACGGTGGGTGTCGGAGATATTCAAAAGATTCAAAGTTTCCAGAATGCATTGAAAACAATAACGTACCGTGCTTTCTTTTTAGTAGCTTCCCCATCATTGATCCTTCAACTTGTTTCTGCAGCACTGGCGCCATGGTGGAACTCATAATCGTAAATAACGCGATATTTTAAGTTTTCCATTTTGTTAACAGAATGATGTCAAAAAAAAAATTAATGGCACGAAAACAAATGAATCACTAAATTCGAAACACATACACAACCCTAAATTTGAAATAGATTTGAATTTGTAATTCCTAACCAAACGCCAGATTTAAGATCGAAGTGGCCAGTTGACAAAACGCCAATTTCTGTTTTTGATTGAAATTTTTGGACCTAATATTATGAATCTGCTTATGCTCCATGGTTTAAAAATCGAACACAAATTACCTAATAAATAAAATCCTATATCTCTTATATTTAATATCGTTGCGGTTACAGACTCATGCCTTCTCATACGTCAATCTTGGTTATAGTTAAAAAAAAAATATATGGTTATAGTTAAAAATCAGCGCTGCAGCTATCTCCTGCAGTATGAACTAAGTTAGCCATCATTTTAGTACATCTGATATTCAAAAGTTGATTTAATATTAAATTATTCAATAAACATTATTTTAACGTGACATATACTATTTCGTTCTTGTCTGGTGTATTAAATAGATGTTTTTACTTTCTTACTTCCTTTTTGTCACCTCTAATATTATAAGAAATATATAATCTATTGAGACTGTGGATTAAGAAATTAAATGACGTAATTATAAAACTAATAACTATAGTATACAAAAAAAAATAACCTCTTACAACTTCCTTGAGCGCTCGTAAATCCGTTTCGTCGTAAATAAAAGGCAAAAGCTTAACTTATTAAACTTATGACAAGCATAAGGTTATTTGATGTATCAGTTTTTATGTGCTACAGATTCGTAAAAATCCTGAACTAGTTTGGAAAGTAATTTCCTCAGACGGTGGTACGAGCTAATAAACTAAATCTCTTGGTATTCAAAGTATTATCAACAGTAGTAGAGCGACTCAGTTTGTTTCTTTCTTCATCATAAATCGATAATAGCAGCATAACGCTGGTTTATTTCGTATGATGTGTAAGGATCTGGAGACCCAGTTGCTGCCAACGAGCCATTAGAGTCCACAGGTTTAACAATATATGTGCATCTTGATTCGGTGAGGAAGGATGTTAATGTTGATGAAGGTGTATTTATAGGACGTAGTTTATTACATTGAAAGTAATTTATTCCTGCGGCCCATGATATCTACATTCATCCTTGACATGCAATCACAATGCAGATGCGTTGTCACAATTGAGATGGAATGCCTCCTCACCAGTATTAAAGGTCTCTGGTTCCCTGCACTCACCAGAGGAAACACAGCAGCATTATGCTGGATTTTAGCTATCGCTATGTTTTTATTCTGTGAGGGCGTAGTCCTACCCTGATTGAGTGATCCATTGATTCTGCAGCCAGAAACAACATGATAAGTGAGCACTTCTGTTTGCTTGAATACTACCTTCGACTCGACCAGGATTGTCTTCCTGATAATACTTAAATAATTTTAATACATGTAAAACGAATAGGTCGGCTTGACCGGGGTAGGACAACGGAATATCAGCGTAAAATAGTTCCTTAGCGCTACTGTCTTTCGGCATATGAATGAAAGAAACCAAAGACCTTGTTACTGGTGACGAGGGTTTTCATCTGAGGATTACCAAGGAATGATATCTGCATTTTTTTTAAATTTCCAAGCAAGTGCTTGACCACGATCCTACCTGATGTTAAGTGGAAATGCTGTCCTGGATGGTAAGGCACACTAGTTCAGTAAATGCCTATTCACTCTACACTTGAAAACACCCACATTGTAATTGAAGGGAAAGACAGACGCGCGCAAACTATTTCAGTCCTTTGCTGTACGAATAATGAAAGACGAAGCAAAGCACTTCATTCGGATTTGAGGGATGTTCACCACTAAAAGATGAAATCCAGCAGTGCGTTGTGAAGTCCGATGGTGCCATTATATTATAAGTCTTTTACAAGAATGACTGGATCATGTGTTGGATTAAATATATGACGTCAGGTGAACTGTGAGCTATTTAGTTACCCCTAATATCATTAAAAATACTTTGACTAATAACTGCTGAAGATAGGCCATAGTTTGCTACAAAGCTTCTGCCATCTGCATCTATCGAATTCCCTCCAACTTACGTACTTAAACTCGTATTTAAGCAAACTTATTTCAGAAGACACGTTGCACTTGCAAATGTGTTGTAATAACACTAAAGTAAAATAAAAATAAAACCAGTGGTAGCTGTTAAATGAACAACTTATAACTGAATGACATAAGTTTAATCGGAGAAGTTCCACCGCCTAACAAAACACCGACGTATAGGTAATGTTTCTTACACTTCTGCGTTTCCTCCGGTGAGTAAGGTAGCTGGAGGCCCACCCTGTGACGACCTATCCTATATATCTTACCTAACCCTACCCCTAAAATGGTAGCGATAATTTAGAAAAAAATACTCCAGGAGTTTAGCAGGAATTTTGGTTTTGGAGGCTCAGGCTGCCCCGTGTATTCTGGAGGGGTTAGGGGGGGCAAAATTCCACTCTATAGCCATCCTGCCATGGGCAAACGGAGCAAAAAGGCTACGGCAGACCCTGCCACGCTCGCCATGGATTTCTGCAATATCTGGGGACTTCATTCCAACCTTAACGCCATCCATTACATCTCGAGGTGCACTTTGGTGCACCTGATCCCTAAATAAGGGGAACGCTTAGATCCGTCCAACTACAGGATATTGCTATTATGCCCTTTTTCTCGAAAATAATGGAATCCATTATAAACTACCAGCTCACGGCTCCGTCGGGGTCGCTCGGCTGGTGACCTTTTAGTCTGGACGTAGCGAAGGCCTTCGATTGAGTTTGGCACGCCGGCAACGCATTTGCGACTGCTCTGGTGTCGCGGATGTTCATGGGCGGTGGTGATCACTTATCACTGGGTGAGCTACTTGCTCGTTTTATTCTATAAAACAAATATACATACATACCTGCATGACATATTCGAGTTGACATGTCAATCTTTAGAGAGGGCTGTGAGTACCCGTAAACAAAACACAGCCGTCCAATCTGCACTGTCGCTTGATTCAATTACTCCTTGCTGACTGACCCGTGACTACTGCCGTGTATTAATTAATCGAGTTACTATTGCATGTTCTGCACAACTGTCAATAAACTATTTATTTTACCTGTTTTTAATAAGTTTACCATCGGTTTTGCATAAAAGATGTTTTTAAAATGTTTTGAACAAAGTGTGTATATGATTGCGATGATTGTAAAATTTCAAGGTGGAATTTAAAAGCAATGCTTCTTTAGGTAACCATATAATGAAACTGGATGAAATAGGGCGGAATATAGGCACTTAGCAATAGAGAGAAAAAGACAAAACACTGTCATTATAATCCGTCACTAGGCTAGTTATTTTTGTAATCTTACCTGTTTCTTTCTCACTCTCTTTTACTCCGTTTTACTCCTGCCTATTTTTACTACAGTTTTACAGGACAAGGTTTTGCCAAAGAAGTTTTGCTTCTGCCATGTTCTATTTTATAAAGTTTAGGTTTTGGTAATACAAAATCATCTAAGTATGGATGCTAGTCGTACGTAATTTTATATTATATTAGTTGTATATAAAATCTTAATTTAAGAGATAAAACAAAACGAATATTGTTATGTCAAAGTTTAACATACAACACAACACAGTATATTAATAGGTGAAACCTATCCAATCGGCAACAAGTTTTCAGATCTTAAAATAATACAAATAAATAGTGACTAGTGATTTTCAGAGTTTCAAGAACAAAAAAGATGTGGGAATAAAATTTAATTGAATAATATTTTATTTTTCGATTTTTTACAGTTTTTCGTTATATTTGAATTCTATCAATCGTTAAAACAAATTCGATTCTATAGTTTGAAAGACACACCTTTGAATGTTACTGCATGAATTTATTTAGTCCCATCGTACAACGCCAGTGATGTAGATAATTCACATTCAAAGGGAATGTCTGTAGAATTGATAGACAGATTGACAGAAGTTACATTGAATTGTACTACTCATACCTACATACAATAATGTTGATATATTTAAATATTTAGATTATTATTTCAACAATATACAATTCAATATACATAATACACATTTAATTTTACCGACTGGTACGGTACGGCTTTGGTGCAAAATTATGAATAATTGTAAGTTTAAATAGTTTTAAGGTTTTAACTACACTTCACACAAAATTAAAATTTTATATCAATTATATATATATCATATAATCAACATATTACGGTCATTTTTGTTTTATCTATTTGTCGAACAAACGTTTGAGCGTAATTTGCATAATTGTCCAGTTAACAGGACAAGCAATTTCAGTATGGTTCAAATTGTTTATATAATGAAAAATTACCACGACTTTTAACTCAATTCAGAGAAGAATGTACATTTTGTCTTTAACTCTAATAAGTTAAAGACAAAATGTGTTACCTAATGATCTAAAAATGGCAGGGGTTGTTCTATTGTCAGAACCAAACACAAATATTAAAATTTAATATGAAGATAACTTATTCAATTTCAACCACTGGATATATGTACGTTGATGTGAAGTTGCTAGGTTATATTTTAGTGGCGACAACAATCCTTTACACAGATTAACACTGAGAGATGAATTTTAGAAAGATTGAAGAAATTGATAAGAAGTTAATACGGTATATAAGTACAGACGAGAAAATTAAAAAAATTGTGCTCGACTAATAGGAATCTCCTCGCGATCTCGGTTAAAAATCGAATGTGGGACGTAAGTTAGTAGCCAGGTACTGGACTTACTGATAAGTTGATAAGAAATATGTGAGTATCCAAAATAGGAATATAAGATCCATCTGGGACTCGAACGATACAAACGAATGTCAGCCTTAAGTCCTTAATGTCGCTCAGTATAGGTAACATATTAGGTAAATAATATAATCATTTTTTTTTAATTCAATGCCTTCTTTTTTTGGATTTGTATGTCACTAACAGGCAAAGGATAACATTATGACTTAATAATCCATGTTGTATATTTCCGTATAATGAGATTTCAGACTAATTTATCGCACATGAAACCTAATAAAATTAAGATGAGACGTGGGTAGCACTTGCCAATTCTGTTTACGCCAATTGGATTAAAGGACATAGAGCTTATTTATCTAGTTATTTTTGTAGTTACAAAAATAACTAAATAAATAAGTCTTTTAAGTGTCCTATTTTGTGTCGTTCTTAATTCCTTGTAAGTGTCGCTCCTAATTCTTTATAAGGGTCGTCTAAAGTCGCAGTTATAAATTGCCCTTTAGCTTCTTTTTTTTGCAGTGCCTCTCCTTTACTAGAAGTTGCTAAACAGCTGCCTTAAAGTTTCCTAACGCTGATTAAAATAATTAATTAATTTTATCTCCTGTTCTTTTTCGATGACCGTTGTATTCTCTATAAATTGTTTTATCTTCCAATATCAAACACTTGATTTTTATCATGTGGATTTAATATTAACTTATAATTATGGCCATCGTTATTAAATATAGACGCATTAGAAGTGCCGTAATTTGTGGTTCTGATGGTTTCAAACGATATACAAATTCGTTTGAAAATTATTTAGGCGCTTAAAACAAACATGAAATTAATTTGGAACCATCTGAATAAATAAAGTTTCATTTGATTTGCTTGCGTGTACAGTATTCTTTGTGAATACGCTACGAATCACGCAATCGTGTAATTTAGAAATAACTACTTTCAAATTTATCTTTTGACAGTAATTGAAGCTTTTTTATAGTGTAATGATTCTCATTGATGTTAAAGACATTTACATACGTCATGAACATTTGTTTTGAAGCAAAACCTAAATAAAATAAAGATACCTTGTCGAGTGGTAAGATCATCCAAGTCCTGATATCGTAGTAGTGGTTTTAAATCACATCGGGCTCCAGCTAAAATAGTATTTTCTTAAAAATCACTTCCTAACGGTGCGAGAATTTACACTTTTTTTTCATACTAAGGGTGACAAACAAGCACACAATTTACCTGTTATAATCGACATTCTAATTTATACTTTAGAAACGTTGTCCTCAAAATCCGATAAAGCAAGACAATAATTTGATGCTACTGTCTATCGGGTGGTGAACCATCGTGTAGACTATGTCCTAAAATATATTGAAATAACGCTACCTTTTCGTACATCTATATCTAAAAGCTTACGGGACGGTCTCCGGGGAACCTAAATTGTGCGTATAATGCGGTTCTTGTAGTGAATATTTCATGAACTATCAGCGAGTAGTCTAGTGTAATACATACTTTATAAGGAGTCCCTTAGGTATTTTAAAACAAACTAAATATACAACCGTACGGTAAATACTAAGGCTTCATACAGATTACACAATTCTATATGTTTAAACTGTAGCTTAGACGATTCTAGCCGAGAAATAATATTGGAGGATCATAAATATTTTTTGGGTATTGAGTTTTAAGTATTGTTATTTCTATGACCCTGATCTAATTCTACTAACGATTGCATTGCATATGATGTAAATCAAACAAGGACAGGGGATGATGATGATATTAATTCCCTACGGCACTATAATATATCCTGCACAGTTGATGCTCATCTGGCAATAACTAGAAGATATCTCGCGTCTTTATAACCATCATCTTAAAGTAGAAAATTCTAAGGTACAATAAATCAACAAGCATATCTGTCAAAATATAAGGAGTTTTTAAATCATTTCATAAATCCCGTAGTTATAAGTTTACGAAACTTCTCTACTTTCTTTCTTATAAATATCTTATATAAATTTAAAGGAAATGCTCTCGGAAACTAAGCTAGCACTTGCATATTAAGTTAAAATTACAGGAATGGAAATCTTTTTCATCGTATACAAATTTCCTGCAGTTTAGTACTAGATAAATTTCAATATTTGCATAACTGCTCAGTACATGATTATTGTATGGTACTTGCTTCAGCAGTATGTATACTAAAATTGGAAACGATGCAGAGAAGATTGGCTTTGCACAAGGTTGACACAAAAATCTTGAAGCGTTAAACATTTCTTGTAGGGCCTTGTAATGTCTTGCTTTTTAGATGAGTGAAAATCTAGCAAACCATTCTCTTGATGGTCAAAACACTATCGCGGCTCATATCACCTATATTCAAGATGCACATGAGTTGTCACCCCGGAAAACCTTGAAGACAGATGGAATACTTCGTTATCCAAGAAAAAAGAAGACAAGGGTCTCCATGTCCGTATACTTATCAGAGTAATGCTGTAGTTTCTCACTGGTGAAGCCTTGGTCTATTCCCAATCGAGTCAAAAGTGCCATTTAGTCTACTAAACCCGGGGAGGGTGGTAATACGGTGTGACCGGTAAGTACTAGAGAGGGCGTTGCAGCCACTGAGACGTGCTCAAAGCAGATAATCACTTGCAAATTCCACTTAAACCATCCAGGTAAGAGAAAGGATATTTTTGGATTTAACTGAAGACTGGAAACTGGTTATAGCATAAATGGCTGATGTTATATTAGAGATGGAACACATTTTCACAGAATATCAAGTTAAAATAGTAGTTCATCACTGCTGTGTTGTCCATTCCGGTAACCGTCATTCAGTAGCAGTCAGTTAATGGGCACTCATCAAAAAACCGTTACTAAGCCCGATATATACAAAATATATATCGGGTCTTATTTTTTATATACATATATTTACTGATTAATTATCGGAGCAGGATAATCTGGCATCCAATCGCCTGTCAAGTCAAATGAACACGCTTGGATAGGTAATACGCAACTCATGTATTATTTAGTGGTTTATCTTGTATAGCGAGATACGCATTAGAATTAAAATTTTTGATGGCCGTGTGACGTAATCACTAACTATTGTTGCATATTCACTGGGTAGTACGTAGGATATTGCTAACAGTGGTAGAGCCACGCTGTAGTTTGGATGAGGAAGGAAGTAGTCCGTCTTCCTTCACTGAATACCAGTACCAGTACGTAAAATAACAATGTAATGCCGATGTGTTTCGTTTTGGTCCTTAGAGGTAACACTCCTCAGAAATTTTCCATGAATCACGATCCGGAATCATCTGCATGCACCGACTTCGCGCAAGCATAGATGGTCACATCTAGAAGATTTGTAAATTTACACAAGACAATCTCTTTCCATTTTTTCATCAACATCAACATCTCGTTTCATTCCAAGCCTTAGCTACGACTTTTTGATGGGATCACACGTGTTTACCACGTCTGTGTTTACTTTAGAGAATCAAATTAATCATCTCCAATTCAAGAGATTAATAGACAATCTCTTGAAATTAGTTAGTGGTAACATCGAACTGGCCATCGCAATGTAGGCGACCATCCTGTAGATGCAAGGAGGACCTATTAAAGTTGGCGACTTCCCGATTATTCAAAATCATTCTTTGTGGCAGTCTCTGGGAGAGACCTTTGTTTAGCGGTGGACTATCTTGCTTCAATATGCTTAGGTTGTCTCTGTGGTAACGAAGTCATATCTTTTCTGTTTTTGTGAACAATATAGACTTCTACTTTATGTAAAAATATTTTATTCATTGACTACATTTTCTATCCCTACAGCTGATGAAAGGAAATAAGATCGCGGTGGGGGGCAGAGTCTAGATGAAAAATAACACCCTGTAGTGTATTACATTCTGCAACTTTGCTAATTCCCTCTTCAAAAATTCAATATGCACTAACATAGGATAAAGTTTGAGATGAGAATTTGGCTCGGCTTAACTCAATTTTATTAAGTATGTTTAACTTCCAGCCAGTTGTAAAGTTAGGCCGTTAAAAAGATAAGTGTGCCGATTATTATCTCAATGCAGCTGCGCTGCGGTGCGACTTTAGTCTGTACTTTGTTAACATACCCTTATACTTGTGTAGCTTTTTATAGAACTATGTAAAATATACCAAGTGCTTGGCAGTGGAGGAAACATATATGTCTAAGGAATAAAAAGTAAAATATTTCGAAGACAAAGAGAGTAGAAGCATTCTATTGATTTTTTTTCAATAAAATTTTTAGTTTTCAATAAAATACTGGATGATTTAAAGTTTTTAGGATAATATTATTATACAAATTTATTTAATATATATCTTACAAATTAATTAGGTCGTCAATTAATAAACAACTGATTAACTACTTATATCTTTATAATAATATAATATGAATATCTAAAAATAACAATTATTTACGTTATCACAAGCGCACTCCATGACTTTCTTTAATCGATGAAAAGTATAATATCCAATAGTATTGAGGGCGGAGTCGGATGAGGTATCAACGATAGCAGATAAGCATAAATAGAAGCAAAAGCTTCCTCAAGGGTGACAACGCATCTGCATTGTCAACGATGAATATAGGTAGATGTCCTGGGCCGCAGGAATCACTTACTATCAGGTGAACTGTGCGCGTTTGTTACCCTCAATTAATTAAAAAATTAAAAAAAAAACACCACATTGAAGAGTAACCAGTGGATAAGGGTGGGCAAAGATGAATTTTGTAAATTATAATTGCATGGCGAACGTAAAAAAATATATATTGGATCCTGAAGTCTCAACAAAAATGTTTTAGTTTAGATTCTGATGTGTTGTACGTGGGGTATGGAACTGTTAGTTTATGGAACTGGACACGTTCAATAATAGAAAAAAATCGGATTTCAAAAATGGAACTCTCTGGGAACATGTTACTTTTTAATTTGCGATAAAATATGAAAAAATAACTGACAGCGGTTGATTTATCATTGTGGCGTTCCTAAGAAAATTTCGCTATTACAATGACTTGATCATCTCCATGACGATGAACTTATAGGACGGCTGGCAACTGCGGTTACAGAATCAATATTGATACTGTACGACAACTGATTGAACTTACTTGGCTTTGGAATGTGCCAACATTTTGCATATGCGTAATGGTTCTGAAGCTTTACACTCGATGTTTACTGCATGATTTAACCGAAGACCAAAAGCGACTGCATTTCGAATGGTGCGGTAAAATGATAAAAAAATTGAACGAGAGACAGTCATTTGCCATTTATAATATCGTCACAGGTGATTAAAGTTGGGTTTACTGATTTGAATCAGAAAGAAAACGCCAGTCTGCTACATGAGTCTTTCCTTTAGAAGACTTGCCGACGAAAGATAAGATATGTCGGAACACTAGCATGAAAATAGTTGCTTTTTTTTCGGCAAATCAGTAAATTTACATTACAGTGTCGTTGCAAAGCAAATGACAGTCTCTTTAGATTGGTACGTAAACAATTTCTTGACCAAAGTGTTAGAAAAAGTTCGCAAAAAGAGTCCTCGGAGCGTTGCATCGTTCACCACGGCAACATGACCGCACATTCCGCAAGAACTCAAATGTGGAGCTATACGACTTATAACCCCAGAAACAGTTAAGTCCTTACTGAAGACTCGCTTCAGTGCTTCACACAGTGGTTCCAACGAATGTAAAAATAAGTTAATAGTGAGGGCATATACTAAAAAAAAACAATAAATGTATGATAAATATAATATCTGGTCTTCTTTATCAAAATCCAGAAAAATTTATGACCTGAGTATATTTCATGACATTGCATCTGAATGATTTTACTCCAATCTTCTTGCTCACAGGGAAGAAGAAGAAGAGTCAGTGAATCTGTTGCACGGATGCTTATGGTAAGGGCCTGGGTGGTTTTATCTTTAACGGGTAGAACATATCCCCAAGGTTGGGATTATTTTTTATCATAAATTTCGATAAAATATTGGCAATTCGCACTCGCTTCAAGATACTACAGTTTACAAGTAAATGTCCATTTGAAATTCTAAATCGGGGACACCTGGCAATTTAAGCAGTTTACAATAACGACGCTATCGGATATCGAGTATTGCAGACCGTATCTGCGCCGTCCTAGATATAAATCACACAACAATTTCCCGGAGAACGACTGTTGTTATTTCAATTCTACTGAACATTTCTATAACTGTGATATTTGTTTTTTAGCAAACAGTATCAGAGTATAAAAGAAATTTGTGCTCATATTTTGCAAATATGATATTTTTTTAAATATTAGATATTAGTAAGTTAAAATAAAATTTGTAAAAGATATATTTACTCTACTAACATTAAGATAGCTATATAATAGCTATGTTGTTCTTTGCTATTGTGGAAGCTCATGTGCGTTATGACCATAAAGCTCAGCTTGACTGGGACAGGATAACGATATCACAGAATACTAGCGTAAAATAATAGCTTAGTGTTTCATCCAGTGAATAAAAAAAAAAGAAATAAAAGAAATTTATGCTCATATTTTGCAAATATGATATTTTATATGTATATATATATATATATATAAATACATATATATATATATATATATATATATATATATATTACCTAGTCCGGCCATAAGTTCTATTACAAATTAAAATGCATTTTTTGTTTAATTAAATAATGTAATATTATTAAAATTTATAACTACATATTTATTAGTCTCAGCAACTATTAAAATAAATATTCTATTCGAAAGTAGCCCCCTTTGGCTTTTATACAGGCCTTTAATCTGTTTGGCCACGAATCTATGGATTTACGCACTGTTTCTAACGGAAATTTCGCTAAAAGTGTTGTATTTCGCCACTGTTTGCCCCAAAGATTTTTTAAGAGACTCAATATTGCCGTGTCGTTTAGAGCAGGCCATGTCGTCTAAAACTGATCATAATTTGAAGTCTAAAGGGTTGAGGTCTAAGCTAGATGAGGGCCAGTCTTCAACTCTTATAAAGTCCGGAACTTGGTTTCAAGCCAGGCTTGGGTAGTTCGTGCCTTGTGACCAGGGCCAGTGTGTGCAGAGTCCTGCTGGAAAGTCCACGGTATATTTTTAAAAAGTGTATTGCTGAGAGGTTTCACAACATGATTCAAGACTGTATCTTGATAAACTTTGGCTTAAGTTTTCACTACTTTTTCACAAAAGTTTAGTGTTTTTAGACAAGTTTAGACTCCTTGATCACTTGACACGCCCCACCAAACCATCACTGACGCAGGATGATGACCACGTTGTACCTTTCCGACCACTTGTGCAGCTTCTTTAGAACTGTGATCGTACGCTTTATCATTTTGCTTATTGTAGTGTTCTTCTTGTTTTATAAAACGCGACAGAGTCCTAGCGGTAATCTTCATTTTTCGCAATAAGATTTTTTGCTTCCTAATGAGATTTCGACGAATTCTGGCTTAAACAGCATTAATAGCCTTTGCAGTTATAACAGCACGCGGCCGCCCCAATCTTTTCTGGTCTTTGATAGTTCCATGCTTTTTAAGTGTCTGGGATATGACCGACGGCTCCATACCCACTTTGTGCAAGGCGATCACTGCAATCCTATTTTCTTTAACAACCCATTCCATATTGTAATTTTATAATGAACACAAAAAAATATGTGAAATGGCGCAAAATCAAAAGAAGTTTTTTAAAATAATATACGTGTTCCAAATTCAAAATAATTAAAAAGTTAAAAAAAGAAAAGTTTTTATGTAACTATTTATGGCCAGACTTAGAGATTAGTTATATATATATATATATATATATATATATATATATATATATATGTATATAAATATATATATATATATATATATATATATATATTCTTATTATATGATGCCTTGTGCTTGAGGTGTGCTCCGAAAATTAAAAAAAAAGCGTTAACTATAACGACTTGTTTACGAGCATGGACAGTTCAGCGACTTGAGTTTGTCGAAAAAGAAAATATATATATATATATATAATACATTTGCTTATTGAGTTTGGAATGTGTACTTAATTTGACAAATCAGAAAAGCTTTGTATATGTATCTATATAAAGCTTTTCTTGTTTGTGTTACTGCCGAACCTTGGAATACTTTCAGAGGATAAGAATTTGCATAATCTGCTATAATCCTATCAATATTTCGCTGAGCTCGGAGCACGCTCTTAACTTTTCAAATGTTTGTATATTGACTTCATTTACTTTCATATTTTTCAAAACGAGATTTAGTCTTGATTTTATCGCTGCCTTATAATATCCGAATCCCTATACTAACTAAACGTAATCCAGCAGCGGTATTATGTTATTTCACGTTGGTATTCTGTGAGGTCGTGGTCCTTTATGCCACATCTAGAAGCTATCTGCAGTGTGGTTCTGCCACTGCATGATATGTGTCACAGATAGTAAGGATGGAAGATTTAAATAATAGGCAGGTTAGAGTTTTTTGTATTTTTTTCTTATATTCACCTTCAACTAAAATGCGAACTATGCGGCTCTTACAGCTTCATCGGACAAGGGTTCTAGCAGGCTCTAAAGTATGTCTCTGTTTGAACCATTTGTGCCACCGAAGATTTTAGCCATCCGAGTATTCTCCAAAGGTGAATTGATGATTAAAGAAGCCATAAAACAAATTTTAGCAACAATTACAGCTACAGCTGTGGTTTAAAACCAGTACTACAAAGATTGTAGAAATCATTTACATTAAAATTTTAATTTTATATGAAAATTTCATAAATAAAATTTCCTTCCATATTATATTTGGAAGTGGATAAAGAGTTTAAATTTTTACCTTCTAATAAATACAATTTCTTTTTGGATTGATCCGCGCTATGGAAAATCCTTGTTAGTCAAGTTTGGCAAAACTGCTACAAATTTTCGTGTTAGTAACACTCTATTGATTTACAGTAATTACATAGATTACTCTGCGTGGTAGAAGTATGAGTACATTACAGACGGTTGTGATGTGAATGGTTTAGCTCAACCGGACGGAATTTTTCAGAATACCCGGATAAAATAATAGCTGAGTGCTACTGTGTTTCATATAATATAATCTAAATTTATCAGGTAATCTTTATTTAGGTCAAATAAATGAAAATCCTATATAGAAAATTACGCTTCTCAATGTTATATTACGATATACGAGTACTTGTAACTGTATCTATAAATCTGATTATTTGTATCTTCTACACAATATTTTATATTCGTTGAATGTTTAGTTATTTTTATATTTACTGTAGTTTCAGGTTATACTAAAATGGAGTCGGTTTTCCTTAAATAAAAATTCGCTTGGGAATGTTCAAATTTAAGAAGCAAATTTGACTTATAACTACATTTAAAACCAAGCCTTTGTATGAGATAAGTGTACTAAATAACTCAAGCATAAGTCAAGCAAGTCGTCACGTGAGTCGCTCACAGCCACAAATATCTCGTACGTTGCAATTACAAACAGGACAGTTTTACTGCTGAATTTTTTACTATTTACGAGAGTTATAGTAGTATTTTCAACCAAATATTGACAAAACACATTATGGATGATAAAACCAAGCTTTTGTATGAGATAAGTGTACTAAATAACTCTAACTCAAGCATAAGTCAAGCAAGTCGTCACGTGAGTCGCTCACAGCCACAAATATCTCGTACGTTGCAATTACAAACAGGACAGTTTTACTGCTGAATTTTTTACTATTTACGAGAGTTATAGTCATAATGTGTTTTGTCAATATTTTCAACCAAATATTGACAAAACACATTATGGATGATAAAAAGCACGCTTTATTACTTACAGAATTTTTATAATCATAATAATTGGTTCTCTCTTCTTTCTTTTTCTCTAGGTTAGACTCTAGGTTTATTCTCTCTTCTTTCTTTATTCTATCTTTAGATGAACCACATGTAGAGCAGATTGATTGGCTGCAAGGAGTACTTCTGTAATCATACTCTAGTTAAGATATAATAAGCACAACTGAATTGCAAGGGAGTATAACTCGCCGAAAAGCAGATATTTGATGAATGTTTAAGATAACGGTAAAATTATGTAGTTACAATATGTTACATTTACGATTTAAAACTGCATGTGTGAAAAATTTTGAAATTCGGCTCGAAGGGCCAATGTTTAGGGTCCTATAAGAGTATTGAAAAAAAGTAGTAACATCCTACTCTAAAATACTGATGTAAATAAACATACAAGATATGCCCATCTTTATTATACTCATATCGTTGCGTAAGCTCGTGCCATCACTTCACTCATCCTCCGACTCTCTCCATATTGCTGTAGAGGGAAGCGATGATATTAACGTTTTATCTTCGTTAGTTATTTCACCTATACCATAAATACATAATAGTGCTTAATACCCGGATTGCAATAGAAGACCTATTTTTTAATCATAGCTTCTTATGTTCGGTCTGTATCATTTTTAATATAAATAGTAATGTCTAAAATCTTATTGAGGTTAAAAAAAACTTAGACAAGAATTACCGCGCGCCATTTACAAATGCAAGTCGTGCTGGCAACTTGCCAACATTCTCGCCAAATGCCAAGTTAAATAAAGTTTTAATGCCATTATTGTAATCGACTACCCGTTATCTAATTTTAATAGTCGCATAAAATTGTATTGTTACCAATTTTATGTGATACAATACTGCGTATAATATAATAGAATGATCGTTAAGCGACTAAATATATCACACTGGTAGTTATTAGTTTATAACTTATTAGTTTAAAACATTTGTATATATTTTTTTTAATTTTAATAAATTAAAAAATAAAAATTAACAGTCAAACCTGTTTTGTGGTCATCGATAGCTCTTTAGCTATGTCGTATCAACTTATTTGCCAATCTTACTCCATCTGTAACAGGTCGATCAGAGCAACTGCATCGTTGACAAAATTTCTGGACTGAAAGCGTTGGAACTAAGTTTGTGACACTCTTACTGACACTACGTTAAGTAACTTCTTACATATAAAATACGAATTTTTCCCCTAATAGCAGAATATATATTTATATATATATATATTCTGCTATTTTGTTATATATATTATCTGGCACCGCATATATCATAAATGTTCTCTCTTTGGCCAAGTAAGTCTTTATGTGAGAAACGTTTCATTTTGAATAATTAAGTATGGAAACGTTTCGGAAACGAAACAAATTCGACCTTCAAGTTTTCGCTGTCAGCTATCTTAACTGATCGTAAATCTTCATAGACAAACTAGATATTTATATATAATCTATTTTTCTCTCTAAGACATACATTAAATATGACATTATTGATGTTTAATGTCACTTTGAACAACCCAATCTTTTCTCTTTTAACTTTACACCTTTAACCACATGTTAAGAAAACGGATGTCTGAATGTTGACATTTACATTGGAAAGGGGATCGGTTGCCGTTGATTTAACTTTGCATAATCCTGCCAATATTTACCGAGCATGGACCATTTAAACAAAATATTTTTTGTACAACAAAAAGTGTGAACAACGAGAAATTTCGTATATAAAAATATTTTTCAATGTGTGTGTTTTTATATAAATTTGTTTTGAAACATTCAACTCTTTCAGTGCTTAACCGCTTTTTAAAAATGATGCTAACTGCGATGTATTAAAAAAATACTTTTATTTTATTAATAGTATTAAAACATACATAAAATTTCTTATTATATACGAATATTGCACATTCTTATAGTATTTCCCAGGTAGCTTAAATATGGTAAAACTACAAAATGTACAAAATTGTTTTTCATATTTTATCTTATTTCTAGCAGTGGTAGAGCTACGCTACAATTTGTTTCTAGCTTCAGAATGAATGGTTCAGCTTGAACCGGGGTACGACCACGTCCTCATAGACTACCAGCGTAAAATAGCAGCATACTGGCAGGATCGGGAGACCTTTATTACTGATGACTAGGCGTCCTATTTCAGTCCTCAAGGATGACAAGGCATCTTGCTTATGATTCCCCAAGGACGAATCACTTACCATCAGGTGAACTGGGTGCTTGTTTATTACTCCAAATGTAATTATAAAAACAGATGATTCTGTTAATTCTAACCTATGTAACCATCCTCCTCGTTACCAGGAAATTTAAGTTTTTGCGTCGCGCCATTCAATCGACTTCACAGTGCGGTTATAATATTTAAGTAAAACCGTTATTAATTGTATCTCTTGTGAGGCCTATGCTGTGTCTAGCATATAGGTTTATGTTATGCCTATATTAGTGCAAACTTATAGTGCATGAGCCTAAAGACACTCGACAGAAATGTTAGAGCCATGCCACGAAAACGAATATTGACTGAATTATCATGCAAGGCGAAGAACGTTAAGTTAAACTTTCTTTCCTATTATCACCAACTTATCTTACTGTCCACGTAAAAGTATGCAAGTATTCAAAAACCTAACACCACGTTGTAATCTAATATTTTTAAAGCAAATGCAACGTTAAACATTCTTTTTGTCTTTTCTCTCTCACCGACGTATTCGTACATATTTTTACACTAACTGATTAAAAAAAAACCTTATGAGACCTACATAACATGTTCAATCGGAAAGAAGTGTGCAGGCCATATATATTTTGTTTTAACACGGTAAAAGCACTGCATCGAAAAGCAAATAGCGGTGCTTGCCCGAGAGAATTAGGTCGTGGTGTGTGCTACATTTTAATGAACACTCCTGTTACTTTTTAAAAACATGTTTTAAAATATATTCTAATTTTAAGGAACTGACATATAACTTTAAAGAAGATAAACAGTCAATATAAAAAAATTATTTGTCCAGGATTTTTCAAAGTAAAAAGTGGACTAAAATTCTGTAATCCTTCCCATCCCATTAGAGGATGAAATGAGATGGAGAATAAACATCTTGTTTGTAGCGATTTGGAAATTGTCGCGATGTGACATATGTGCTGGTACTTCATATTCATTTGAAATACATTCTCTTTATATTTCAATTGAATTCAAATCAATTCTTTAAAGTTCCATAATTTTTCTTTTTCAACGTCCAGTGTGGTAAATTGACCATTAAAATTTTATTCGATTTGCTTAGACTCAGAATTAAATAGAAGTTGGAATCCCAACCACTCAGATATAATAGCTCACAATTCGTTTATTATACTAAAATCAGTATACTATGACTTATGTGGTGTGAAGATGTACAATGTGGTAAAAATTAAAAATTTCATCCTCATCATCTCGACGGTTGGTAATCCACAAATGTGTGCTTTATGCGAAATTTCCTGCCACGCACTACTACTCTGTGGAATCAGCTGTCGCCAGTGGTATTTCTGAACTGATACAACTTAGGGTACCTTCAATAAAATAGCCTACACCTTTCTAATAGGCCGGCAACGCATTTGCGACTGCTCTGATTTTACGGATGCTCATGGGCGGCGGTCATCACTTACCATCGGGTGAGCTGCTTGCTCGTTTTCCCCCAATCCAAAATAAAAAAAAAACGATGATATCCGGGTCGATTTCGACTTCGGCGACATCTTCTGTTTATTAGCAGATATCATCATCTGGGAGGATATTTAGCACTGTAAGTGTACAAACACAGAGAGACATTTATCCTTATCATCGGTAAAGACATTATTAAAATCCAAAACGTATGTATGTTCAGTAAACTTTAATATTTAAGTGCTAAAGTAAATGCCTAATAGTACTTTTTAGTAATGTTAACTGTGTGCTGTATTGTAGATTGACGCTAGTTTAGAGTACTTGAACAAGATAAGCGTTTCCAATCGAAATAACAGCCAAGTAAAGCTTGACCATGGACCGCCTAATGCTGATAGAGGTCATTAGTTGACGATAACAAATTGAGGTAATTAACGATTAACAATCCCGTTCTTGTTATATCAATATTATATTTGGTGGAATAATTTATTATTTTGTGATTAGCAGGATAATTAGATAATATATCAGAATATCAATGCGAAACAGTAGCATATATTAGTTTTATAAATGTATATGCGTATAATAGAGCTAGTCTGTAGCACGAATAGATCAAATAACGTCTACGCCCGTTTATCAGATTTTATTGAATACATTTTTAACGAGTCGTGTCACTTTGAAGAGCCGCCATCTGGCTTGAATGGACTTATTGAAGCGGATTAGGTGTCCTTTTCGCTAAGATACATTAAAGACAATCAGAATATCAAACAATATTTTACCGACGTAGAAGAGACAAAGAAATAAAAATCTTTTTTTTGAGCATAAGACATGAGCTTTGTGCTCCATGTCTATCTAATGATAAGTGCTTCCTGCGGTCCATGCAGCTAATGCAGCTGCGTTATCACTTCCAAGGGCTAAGACAGAATGCCTCGTCATCAGTAAAAAGGGTCTTTGGATTCCCGCAAACACCAGACTAAGCACAGTTGCATTATACTGTTTTACGCTGACATTCTGAGAGGACATGGTCTTTGCCCCGGTTTCTCATATGTATTTATTTCTCCTATGGTGACTATTATATATATGCTGTTACCATACCGTGTTAGTTAGACTTGTATCGAGCGCAAGCATCCCTTATGTCAGATAAATCAAGCGATCACGAGATGTCATGGGGAACTGTTCATTTTGCTGTAATTAAATCTAAGGTCATTTTGCTCTCCAAATGCAGCATTCATTTTATGTATATATAGAGGTAACAATGGCATCGGCATCTACATGCCATGATCTGTGTGGTTCTCAAAAAACATTTTGATTAGTGGGTTACCTATTATTGATCTTTCAGATGTCTGTAACTCGACATATGAAACACAATGCTGCTATTCCACCCCAGTATAGCTTTAGCATATATTTATATCAGTATTTTTCTTACAAAATTAGATGATATTATGAAGGGTAAAATATTTTTTTCTACGTAAGTGAGGCTAAAAACTTGTATATTTTGCTAGTAGGGTTAATTACTCCTTTTATATCTACAGTTTTGTACGATGGTCTTTAACGATAGTTTATGGTCTGAAAATTCTTTAATCATCTGCATAAGAAAATACCAGTGTCATAGTTTACCATCAGCATATGTAGTTAGGTTATGGTAATGTTAAGTGACAGCAGCTACAAACTCATGTAGGACTAGATATTCCATCTTAGTCGTCAGGGGTAACGTAGTATTTAACCGAATTTACCATTGGGAGTATTCTAAGGAGTTTTTCAGAATAATTACAGTCGCTGACTTTAAACATCGTACATCAGAATTCAATATTTCATCCTCAGTATCCCGATGGTTGGCAATCGGTATTTTTGAATCATACGATTTTCCCTTAGGCCTCTTCAATAAAAGAGCCTTTCAGACACCTTTCTTAAAGGTTGTCATCGCATTTGTGACTCCTTTGGTGTTGCGGGTGTTTGGTGTTGTATTGCTTGCTCGTATGCCATGTATTCTATAAAAACAGTATCTGCATTGCGACTCCTTGTTGAGGATCAACGTGATTATCACAGCCCTCAGGAATCACCATAATTATTGACAATCCACCATGATACGCTTTGTACGGAGTTTACTGCCAAACACGACTGTTTTATGGAAACGGCTATCCATAGCGTATTTTCGTAAAGATAAGCCTTAGGGTCGTTCAAGAACAGAGCCTGCTATTTACTCAAAGGCCGACAACGTACATACAACTCTACTGGTGTCGCAGAAGTGCATTGACATAGAACTACATGCCAACCTGTTCGGAGTTGAAAGAAAACATCATTAGAGAATCTGTATGTTGATAAAACAGTATTGCGGACTATATAATATACTATATAATATCCTCTCTAGAGAAGAGGCCTATGAAACATAAATTAGCAGAGCGTTATCACCCTTGGGGGTTACGATGCAATGAAAGTATCATATTCGTTATGATGTTAGGAGTAATTTCTTGCCAATTTGACCCATTTTCATTGTGCTAGTTCTATATATTCACACACCACGGGCTTCGTGTTCATGGACCGTGGTGATCACTTACCATTAGCTGGGCAGCTTGCGCGTTTGCCGTCTATTCTAAAAAAAAGGAAAATCATATATATATATATAGGCTGTTATGTTTTTACACATAAAACAGTACAGTAAATGTACATTTAAATATTTTCGCAGTACAGGAAAATGTTGTATTCCGATATTAGAATCCTGAAAAAGTTAAAATACAGCAGCTCCTTCAGTATTATTTCAGTGTAAAAATTGAGGCGTTGGAGTAACATAATTTAATTAGGATTGAAGTTTAATGATGTTCTATAAAAATAAGCGATATAATTCACTGTTACCATTAACATAAAAGTTTCTGTTATCTAAGAAACTTTTAAAATCTGTGCAAATAAAGAATGAGATTATAATTGGCGTCGCTCAACGTTCTCGCTTGCATACTAATGCTGTTTATACTCACACCCACCGGTACGAGTTTCAGAAAAAAAGCAGACAAGTAAGCTCTGCGCATACAAACGGAATACGAGTAACGTTTTAACGCTGAGTTGCTTATACCGTAGCTTGCTGATGATCTCTAGCCTCATTCTTTATCTCCACAAATAGTAATTGTTTATATTAATAATACAAGTGTCCTGTATAGGTTATTCATACTGGAAAAATTATGGCTTCAAATATAGGTCTGAATTAGGTGTCGCATATTTTGTTTAAGAAAACAAAGTCGACTTTGCGCAACATTTGCGTTCGTGCGCTATTATATTCTATATTGTACTTTTTGACGAGGATGGTGTAGTGGTTAGAGCAACTGGCTCCTGCGTTGCCCAGCCGAGGAGCAAAGTTTGTAAATCGCAAATTGTTGGGTAACACGTGTCTTCGAAACTTCATTTAAACCTTCCTACGATCTCATTATACATGCATTACATCGGAATAGAGAAGGAGACGACGATTTAATACCTCTGTGTACGCGCGAATGATAAAGACGCCAAAAAATATTTTGCACATATGTTGGTAATAACCAGATAATATGACCGTGCTCGTAATCCAGGAAGATAAGACCAGAAAATCATCATCATATCGTGGTTAACTGCAACAGTTAAACGTGTTGTTGTTACCAGATAAGACAGCTTAACTGCAGTATTGACGTTAACTGTATTATGACCTCAAAGGTTTATTATAAATAATAAAGTTGTGTCAATGTTTCATGTTAACAAAGAAATTATGTAAATAATTAAAAAAATATTTATTGCAATTACCATAACACTGCAGACATTCGAAGCTTTTATATAAAACTAGGGATTAGAAATAGTAAGAAGGTGATAAGTGATGGTTCGACTACTTTTACTATTCAAAACCTACATGTGTAATCACCGCTGAAATGAAACACCTCGTTATCGGTAAAGTTATCATACGAGAACTGTGTTATGACCTTAAAGGTTCATTAAAAAAAAATAGAGTAGTGTCTATTTATAAAGTACACAAAGTAATAATATAAATTATTTAAAAAAAAATATAGCAAAATAAATAACGGGTGGCAAGAGATTGCTTGACTAACTTTTACCATTCAAGACGTATATACACGTGTAGACACCGCTGAAATGAAATACCTTGCCTAGCCATTTGATAAAAACGTGAGAGCTTTTTAACTACAGATATTTTACCCGTTATGTATAAGAGGCATGTTGATTTAAGACGATTTTTTTTATTACATTGAAGGTTACAAATAAGCACACAGTTTATGACGGTAAGTCATTACTGCAGCCCATGATATCCATACATCATCGATAAGGAAGCACAATCTAGATGCTTTGTAACCACTGAGGACAGACAGGGAATGTTTCTTCATCAGTTATATACATAGGTCTCGACATATTCATACTTACCAGACGAAACACAGCGGTCGAACTGGCTTTGGACGGTCGACCTTAGAGTTTTAACGTTTCTGTATTACCGTCAAAAATAAATTATCCAATAAGGTAAACTGTAGTCTCCTAAATCTTTTTAAAACAAGCTATTTAAAATGTAGAGTCAACAATTGTCGCGCGCCATTTACAAATGCAAGTTGTACTGGCAACTTGCCAACATTAACTCGTCGAATACCAAGTTAAATAAAGTTTTAATGCTATTACTGGGACTAAATATCCGTTATCTAATTTTAATTATAGTTTTGTAAACACAAATTAATGAATGAAATATATAAATGATAGTTTACTTAACTAATCACATCTGAACGTTGACATCGCAAGACCTGATCATTTCATGAAAAAGCTTCATGAAAAATTAAAATAACAGTCTGCATATATAAGACCCACTATTTAGCTTAAACTTACTCCCTTTCCCGGTGTTGGAGAAAGATTAGTATTATTATTATAACAGAGAGTTATAAGCGAGCACACAGTTCACCTGATGTTAAGTTATTCCAGCGACCCATGACATCTACATTCATTCATGACAAAGAATCATAATGCAGAGGCGTTGTCACCCTTGAAGACTGAGATGGAATGCCTCGTCACCAGTAATAAAGGTCTCCGAATCTCTTCACTCACCAGACGAAACACAGCACCGTTATGCTGTTATTTCACGCCGGTATTCTGTACGGACGTGGTCCTAGCCCGGTTGAGCAGATCCATTCATTCTGCAGTTAAAAACAAACTGTAGTGTAGCTCTACCACTGTTAAAGCTTGCTTCATTAAAGCCGACGTGGCAGACGTACATATAGCACAATACGTTTACATTGATCATTTATCTATGTTATGTTATTTAAATATTTAATGTTATATTTACTTATTTTAAAACCCACCTTTATTACGCAGTGCGTAAAAGCCCCATGTCTCTACCAGTCAAGTTTACCAGAAATTGACCTATTTCTATTAAACAGGTGACATGGTGTGTATGAGATAAAAAATTGAGTAAATAGATTTCGGAATTACGATGTAATATTAATATTATATTAAGCTGCTCAGGGATCAGAGATTCTAAAGCAAATGTTTGTAAGGTAAAATGGAAAATGTTATTATTACGAATATTAGTATGAAGCTTATTCCAGAGTACTATAGGAACTATACTATCTAAATATTTTTCATAGAATAATATATGAAGTACCCTTCAAATTATAACAACAATAAACAATAACGTCCAGAATACGTTACGAAAGATACTTTTGCATAAGTTGAATATACGAGTAAAGTCCATTGTAGATCTGGTGCTAATTCATTACATGGGTTCTTATCTACGATACTATTCTATTATAGTGGCCTTTTTAATCAACGTTCTTTTAATTAATTTTGGAATTTAGTTTGTAATATTAACGCTTGTTGGAGTTTTATTACATTTAAAAACACACTATGTATATATGGTCTGACATAAAGGAGTTTCTAATTTTAAAGACGAAAGACAGACATTATTGAAGCTGTTAAAAAAACTACTAGACTAAACTTAATGAAATTTTTGTGCGACCAATTTCGATGCTTTCTTTGTCTAATAAAAAAAGAAATATATCTCCTCTTGCATTTCGCAGTCAACGTTCTTGATATATATTAACTTACTAGTAAAATATCAGCCCAGATACTTGTTTAATATAAAAATTTTAAACTATAACATATTTAAAATTAACAGTAGAAGAGACATAGAATTAATTGACTTAATAAATATGTTACATCAAGTAAACGGAATGTGTAATATACTTTTGACTACTAACTAAAGCGTCAGTTAGTGTACGGTCTGCGAAACTTAAGGTCGTTGGTTCGAATCCACCATTCGACTTTTGTCTTGAACCATCTCCTTCAAATATTTTCAGCTTAGTTGGAGTGGTTAGCCGGAGTATTAGTCATGTTAGTAGGATTGCTAATATTCTTTAAAAAAAATACTTTACTGGTATTCTGTGCAAGCGTCTCCGGCTGAGCTCACACATTTATGCTGCACCTAATTTACAGTTGCGGTGTGGGTTTTTCTCAAACGAATAATAATTGATCAGCGCTTGTCGTCATACTATTTTCTGATAATTTTTAACTTCTGCTTTCATCGCGTATATTAAAAACATAGATTCAGTAAATATATGTTTGCTTTTTCTTCGTTAGATTTAAAGCATGATATACAATTTTTTTTAAATATTACCATAAGATTTATATTAACTTTCATATGCCAAAACAGGGGTGGCTGTGGACGAACGCTGGCTGGCCTATATCAAAAGAATTAAGCAACTATATCACACATATGTATAATTAATAGAATCTATGGAATAAACTTATTAAAAGGCCACAATCTGGCTCGAATGTGGTTATTGAAGCTGATAATATGTCCTGTTGGCTGACATACTAAAGTGTCTTCTCTTTTAAGAAACTTTGTAAAGGCAGTCAAGTAGTTATCATCAACGAAGAAGAGAATAAATAAATAGAAGGAGTATAATAGAGATTTCCTTAAGTAGCTCCGGTTCGATTTAATTTGCAACTTTGCTAACTACTGTAAAAATATAATATAGTGATTGACAGATTTTTTTTTTACATTGAGAGTAACAAACGTGCACACAGTTCACTAGATGGTAACTATATTCATCCTTGACAAGGAATCATAATGGAGATACGTTGTCACCCTTGAAGATTTAGATGGAATGCCTCGTCACCAGTAATAAAGGTCTCCGAATCTCTTCACTCACCAGACGAAACACAGCACCTTTATGCTGTTATTTCACACCGGTATTCTGTACGTTCCTAGCCCGGTTGAGCAGATCCATTCATTCTGCAGTTAAAAACAAACTGCAGTGTAGCTCTACCACTGTTAAAGCTTGCTTCATTAAAGCCGACGTGGCAGACGTACATATAGCACAATACGTTTACATTGATCATTTATCTATGTTATGTTATTTAAATATTTAATGTTATATTTACTTATTTTAAAACCCACCTTTATTACGCAGTGCGTAAAAGCCCCATGTCTCTACCTGTCAAGTTTACCAGAAATTGACCTATTTCTATTAAACAGGTGACATGGTGTGTATGAGATAAAAATTGAGTAAATAGATTTCGGAATTACGATGTAATATTAATATTATATTAACTTACTAGTAAAATATCAGCCCAGATACTTGTTTAATATAAAAATTTTAAACTATAACATATTTAAAATTAACAGTAGAAGAGACATAGAATTAATTGACTTAATAAATATGTTACATCAAGCAAACGGAATGTGTAATATACTTTTGACTAATAACTAAAGCGTCAGTTAGTGTACGGTCTGCGAAACTTAAGGTCGTTGGTTCGAATCCACCATTCGACTTTTGTCTTGAACCATCTCCTTCAAATATTTTCAGCTTAGTTGGAGTGGTTAGCCGGAGTATTAGTAATGTTAGTAGGATTGCTAATATTCTTTAAAAAAAATACTTTACTGGTATTCTGTGCAAGCGTCTCCTGCTGAGCTCACACATTTATGCTGCACCTAATTTACAGTCGCGGTGTGGATTTTTCTCAAACGAATAATAATTGATCAGCGCTTGTCGTCATACTATTTTCTGTTAATTTTTAACTTCTGCTTTCATCGCGTATATTAAAAACATAGATTCAGTAAATATATGTTTGCTTTTTCTTCATCAAATTTAAAGCATGATATACAATTTTTTTTAAATATTACCATAAGATTTATATTATCTTTCATATGCCAAAACAGGGGTGGCTGTGGACGAACGCTGGCCGGCCTATATCAAAAGAATTAAGCAACTATATCACACATATGTATAATTAATAGAATCTATGGAATAAACTTATTAAAAGGCCACAATCTGGCTCGAATGTGGTTATTGAAGCTGATAATATGTCCTGTTGGCTGATATACTAAAGTGTCTTCTCTTTTAAGAAACTTTGTAAAGGCAGTCAAGTAGTTATCATCAACGAAGAAGAGAATAAATAAATAGAAAGAGTATAATAGAGATTTCCTTAAGTAGCTCCGGTTCGATTTAATTTGCAACTTTGCTAACTACTATAAAAATATAATATAGTGATTGACAGATTTTTTTTTTTACATTGAGAGTAACAAACGTGCACACAGTTCACTAGATGGTAACTATATTCATCCTTGACAAGGAATCATAATGGAGATACGTTGTCACCCTTGAAGATTTAGATGGAATGCCTCGTTGCCAGTAATAAACGTCTCCGGATCCCTACACTCACCAGACGAAACACGGCAGCATTATGCTGCTTTTTCACGCCGGTATTCTATGAGGGCGTGGTCCTACCCCGATTGAGCTAACCCATTCATTCTGCAGCTAGAAACAAACTGCAGTGTAGCTCTACCACTGTAATAGTGTTAGTGTAATATAATATTTTATTATACATCTTCAGGTGATCAAAAAAATTACAATTGCCGCGAATAAGACCGCTTCGTAAGCACCATACCTGCCTACTTTCTACTTTTTTAGCTCCTTCCTTTCCTTTCTTTTCTACTCAGTAAACAAACAGCAACTCAAAGGCCACAAAATATATGCAACTCTACTGGTGTTCTAGTGGATGTAAAAGATTGTGATCACTTCTCATGTCAGTAAACGGCCGGCATGACAGTGGAATCCAAACTTGAAGGGATTTACTCTTTTAAGGGTTGGCAATAAAAACGCGGCCCAAAAGTCAACTACAATATAAACAGTTTAAGGACTTTGAGGACCAACATTCAAGTAAAATACTTAAGCGCTCGATTCCGTACGCGGTATATATGCGGACCGAAGGTGAGTCTTTCGTCTAATGTGATGCCTAAGTATTTGACTGTCTTTTCCCAGAGTTGGATGATCAAATAGCTCTATGGTTGGGAGCTAAAGATTTATGTGTAGATTTTCGTTACGCAAGAACCACGGCACACCGGTGGCCTTGCGCATGAAACGATTTTGTATTACCTGAAGTCGGTGAATGTGACGCGGGGAGGCATGCGCTAAGACGGGGCTTGCGTATGTCATTATGAGTCGGATGGAGGCTTTGTATAGTATAATTGTATACGTAATTATATATTGTATTACATTTTGCTATCTTTATTAACGGATGCAAACGACCTAGGACGAACGCTGCTCGATTCCGTACGCGGTATATATGCGGACCGAAGGTGAGTCTTTCGTCTAATGTGATGCCTAAGTATTTGACTGTCTTTTCCCAGAGTTGGATGATCAAATAGCTCTATGGTTGGGAGCTAAAGATTTATGTGTAGATTTTCGTTACGCAAGAACCACGGCACACCGGTGGCCTTGCGCATGAAACGATTTTGTATTACCTGAAGTCGGTGAATGTGACGCGGGGAGGCATGCGCTAAGACGGGGCTTGCGTATGTCATTATGAGTCGGATGGAGGCTTTGTATAGTATAATTGTATACGTAATTATATATTGTATTACATTTTGCTATCTTTATTAACGGATGCAAACGACCTAGGACGAACGCTGCTCGATTCCGTACGCGGTATATATGCGGACCGAAGGTGAGTCTTTCGTCTAATGTGATGCCTAAGTATTTGACTGTCTTTTCCCAGAGTTGGATGATCAAATAGCTCTATGGTTGGGAGCTAAAGATTTATGTGTAGATTTTCGTTACGCAAGAACCACGGCACACCGGTGGCCTTGCGCATGAAACGATTTTGTATTACCTGAAGTCGGTGAATGTGACGCGGGGAGGCATGCGCTAAGACGGGGCTTGCGTATGTCATTATGAGTCGGATGGAGGCTTTGTATAGTATAATTGTATACGTAATTATATATTGTATTACATTTTGCTATCTTTATTAACGGATGCAAACGACCTAGGACGAACGCTGCTCGATTCCGTACGCGGTATATATGCGGACCGAAGGTGAGTCTTTCGTCTAATGTGATGCCTAAGTATTTGACTGTCTTTTCCCAGAGTTGGATGATCAAATAGCTCTATGGTTGGGAGCTAAAGATTTATGTGTAGATTTTCGTTACGCAAGAACCACGGCACACCGGTGGCCTTGCGCATGAAACGATTTTGTATTACCTGAAGTCGGTGAATGTGACGCGGGGAGGCATGCGCTAAGACGGGGCTTGCGTATGTCATTATGAGTCGGATGGAGGCTTTGTATAGTATAATTGTATACGTAATTATATATTGTATTACATTTTGCTATCTTTATTAACGGATGCAAACGACCTAGGACGAACGCTGCTCGATTCCGTACGCGGTATATATGCGGACCGAAGGTGAGTCTTTCGTCTAATGTGATGCCTAAGTATTTGACTGTCTTTTCCCAGAGTTGGATGATCAAATAGCTCTATGGTTGGGAGCTAAAGATTTATGTGTAGATTTTCGTTACGCAAGAACCACGGCACACCGGTGGCCTTGCGCATGAAACGATTTTGTATTACCTGAAGTCGGTGAATGTGACGCGGGGAGGCATGCGCTAAGACGGGGCTTGCGTATGTCATTATGAGTCGGATGGAGGCTTTGTATAGTATAATTGTATACGTAATTATATATTGTATTACATTTTGCTATCTTTATTAACGGATGCAAACGACCTAGGACGAACACTGCTCGATTCCGTACGCGGTATATATGCGGACCGAAGGTGAGTCTTTCGTCTAATGTGATGCCTAAGTATTTGACTGTCTTTTCCCAGAGTTGGATGATCAAATAGCTCTATGGTTGGGAGCTAAAGATTTATGTGTAGATTTTCGTTACGCAAGAACCACGGCACACCGGTGGCCTTGCGCATGAAACGATTTTGTATTACCTGAAGTCGGTGAATGTGACGCGGGGAGGCATGCGCTAAGACGGGGCTTGCGTATGTCATTATGAGTCGGATGGAGGCTTTGTATAGTATAATTGTATACGTAATTATATATATATATATAGGAATATCAGGAACTTCTAGACCTATTGGGAAATATATTTTTCTGATTGACCTCTCAGACGGTCGAAACAAAACATAGATTTAATTTCCTTAACGAAATCTTATAACGGTGTGTAGGGTGATGCACAAGGGCTCCAGAGTGGGAGCCTCGGCTTGGACCGTTACCCTGTTTCGTGAGAGTTTCTGACTCGAGGGTGCCCGAGAGGTCCGAACCTCGGCTAGATCAGTTGTTTTTGACTAAGTATTATGTAAGTTAATATCGCTAATATTATTAACTACCTGTGCCACCACTTCAGAATGCGTGGGCGCAGGAGAAGAAGTGGCGCAAGAAACTCCAGCGACGCTTCTATCATTATTGTCTGGTGAGAACTGGGCTGTGACATGGCGGTATCGCGAGTATCCTTATTTACGATACCCTCGCCGTCGGCGGCAATCAAGGGGTTTGGGTGTGAGTCGAAATATCGGCGGTAAGCCTACTTCAGGAACTGAGCTATGGTTGGGAGCTAAAGATTTATGTGTAGATTTTCGTTACGCAAGAACCACGGCACACCGGTGGCCTTGCGCATGAAACGATTTTGTATTACCTGAAGTCGGTGAATGTGACGCGGGGAGGCATGCGCTAAGACGGGGCTTGCGTATGTGATTATGAGTCGGATGGAGGCTTTGTATAGTATAATTGTATACGTAATTATATATTGTATTACATTTTGCTATCTTTATTAACGGATGCAAACGACCTAGGACGAACGCTGCTCGATTCCGTACGCGGTATATATGCGGACCGAAGGTGAGTCTTTCGTCTAATGTGATGCCTAAGTATTTGACTGTCTTTTCCCAGGGGATTGGATGATCAAATAGCTCTATGGTTGGGAGATGAGGCGTTTTGTAGCGTCGAGAGAAGTACATGGCTGCACATTTGGAGGGATTAACCTCAATCCTACATTTTCGAAACCATTTCACAAAGGTGTTGGGAAAAACTAGTGGACTATATTATTTGTGTATCAGAAGAAATGAGGAAATTAGACTGTAGAATCGAAATCAAACAAGAGGGAATGACCGCAATATACACCGAATTCATACTCTAGATTTACACTATTTACCATATATATAAATTCTACTTATATATATATATATATAATAATAATAATAATAATAATAATAATAATAATAATAATAATAATAATAATAATAATAATAATAATAATAATAATAATAATAATAATAATAATCTTTATTTATTTACTATGACATAATTACAAGTTTGTGGTAACTCTGAAGCTTGTGCTAGTGTAAACTGTGTTACAAGCTACAGTATCTTCCCAATTAATGTCACTAGTTACATAGTATATATCTTACAGTAACATAATTAATTTTAAAAAGAGGAATAGAGAAAAACTAAATAAAATAAAAATTATAAACAAACAAAATTGAAAACTATTGCTATAAACTAAAATGTGTGTGTGTATGTCTGGATGTGTGTGTGTATGTCTGGATGTGTGTGTGTATGTCTGGATGTGTGTGTGTATGTCTGGATGTGTGTGTGTATGTCTGGATGTGTGTGTGTATGTCTGGATGTGTGTGTGTATGTCTGGATGTGTGTGTGTATGTCTGGATGTGTGTGTGTATGTCTGGATGTGTGTGTGTATGTCTGGATGTGTGTGTGTATGTCTGGATGTGTGTGTGTATGTCTGGATGTGTGTGTGTATGTCTGGATGTGTGTGTGTATGTCTGGATGTGTGTGTGTATGTCTGGATGTGTGTGTGTATGTCTGGATGTGTGTGTGTATGTCTGGATGTGTGTGTGTATGTCTGGATGTGTGTGTGTATGTCTGGATGTGTGTGTGTATGTCTGGATGTGTGTGTGTATGTCTGGATGTGTGTGTGTATGTCTGGATGTGTGTGTGTATGTCTGGATGTGTGTGTGTATGTCTGGATGTGTGTGTGTATGTCTGGATGTGTGTGTGTATGTCTGGATGTGTGTGTGTATGTCTGGATGTGTGTGTGTATGTCTGGATGTGTGTGTGTATGTCTGGATGTGTGTGTGTATGTCTGGATGTGTGTGTGTATGTCTGGATGTGTGTGTGTATGTCTGGATGTGTGTGTGTATGTCTGGATGTGTGTGTGTATGTCTGGATGTGTGTGTGTATGTCTGGATGTGTGTGTGTATGTCTGGATGTGTGTGTGTATGTCTGGATGTGTGTGTGTATGTCTGGATGTGTGTGTGTATGTCTGGATGTGTGTGTGTATGTCTGGATGTGTGTGTGTATGTCTGGATGTGTGTGTGTATGTCTGGATGTGTGTGTGTATGTCTGGATGTGTGTGTGTATGTCTGGATGTGTGTGTGTATGTCTGGATGTGTGTGTGTATGTCTGGATGTGTGTGTGTATGTCTGGATGTGTGTGTGTATGTCTGGATGTGTGTGTGTATGTCTGGATGTGTGTGTGTATGTCTGGATGTGTGTGTGTATGTCTGGATGTGTGTGTGTATGTCTGGATGTGTGTGTGTATGTCTGGATGTGTGTGTGTATGTCTGGATGTGTGTGTGTATGTCTGGATGTGTGTGTGTATGTCTGGATGTGTGTGTGTATGTCTGGATGTGTGTGTGTATGTCTGGATGTGTGTGTGTATGTCTGGATGTGTGTGTGTATGTCTGGATGTGTGTGTGTATGTCTGGATGTGTGTGTGTATGTCTGGATGTGTGTGTGTATGTCTGGATGTGTGTGTGTATGTCTGGATGTGTGTGTGTATGTCTGGATGTGTGTGTGTATGTCTGGATGTGTGTGTGTATGTCTGGATGTGTGTGTGTATGTCTGGATGTGTGTGTGTATGTCTGGATGTGTGTGTGTATGTCTGGATGTGTGTGTGTATGTCTGGATGTGTGTGTGTATGTCTGGATGTGTGTGTGTATGTCTGGATGTGTGTGTGTATGTCTGGATGTGTGTGTGTATGTCTGGATGTGTGTGTGTATGTCTGGATGTGTGTGTGTATGTCTGGATGTGTGTGTGTATGTCTGGATGTGTGTGTGTATGTCTGGATGTGTGTGTGTATGTCTGGATGTGTGTGTGTATGTCTGGATGTGTGTGTGTATGTCTGGATGTGTGTGTGTATGTCTGGATGTGTGTGTGTATGTCTGGATGTGTGTGTGTATGTCTGGATGTGTGTGTGTATGTCTGGATGTGTGTGTGTAGAGAATGGGACCTAGGACCTTTGTTACTCTGGCTTTAATCGGATGAACCTCGGAACGTGTTCCCTCGACGCGGAACCAAAAGGTTCGGTTATGGAGAAAGTCTCATATGATTAGTACGAGTCGATCTGGCACATCGAGTTCATATAATTTGTGACTTTTGAAGGTTAATGAATATTATGTATTACTTAAAATAATAAAAGCATTTTAAATCTCCTGGCAGTCAGCCATGATGCGAATGGTTCACCGAGGGTAATAAATTATTCAGCATTATCATTGCAAATGACATGTAATTCATTTACCGTTGAGAAATAAATTAAATGTTCACTTTTTAGAAAATTATTGAATCGTATTGCATATCGTGGACAATTATTATCGATAACGAGTTTGGCATATGTGGTAGCTTATTATGATAAATTTATATTTTGTTGCTAACAGTGGCTTACTAGACTTACTCTACCTAGTCTTTTTTACACTTTAAAGATCAAGCTAGGCTTGAAAGATCGGTAGGACTACTTCGATGAGGCATTTTCGAGCTCCTCGCTCATCACAGAGCTTAGCGCGCTACGTTAGGCTGGCTGCTATCGCTCTGGGGCTGGTTGCTAATTCGGTCATATGTCCAGAGCTATTCTAGCTGCACACCTATTCTACCAAAGCTAATGAAATTTTATCTGACCCAAATAATAAAGTCCCCAAATTTCGGAGAAATCGTTAGACATACATTAATAAGTACCTAATCGAAATTCTCTTTTTTGGAAGTCTGCTAAAAATATTATACTAACAACTTAAAATTACAAACTCAGTGTAAAGATCCAAATGGAATACATACATATAAAAGCAGGAACTTCAACGACATCTCCAAATACATTTGCTGTCTATAGATAAGACAACTTGGCGCAGTTACTCTGGGTACAATTAACTCTGTCCGACTTGGCGCTAGTCTGAACTTGTTTAGAGATAGATGTAACTATCTTCAGTATGTACCAAAACAGTCTAGCTATACGATTATTTATGGTGATAAAAAATAAAAATAATATATATATAATAATAATAATAATCTTTATTTATTTACTATGACATAATTACAAGTTTGTGGTAACTCTGAAGCTTGTGCTAGTGTAAACTGTGTTACAAGCTACAGTATCTTCCCAATTAATGTCACTAGTTACATAGTATATATCTTTCAGTAACATAATTAATTTTAAAAAAGAGGAATAGAGAAAAAACTAAATAAAATAAAAATTATAAACAAACAAAATTGAAAACTATTGCTATAAACTAAAATGTGTGTGTGTATGTCTGGATGTGTGTGTGTATGGTGTGTGTGTAAGAAAGTCTCTATTCAACTCGTTCCAAAAGCTTTCAGTGGACTCGTAGTCTAACGTTTTGAGGATATTATATAACGTCTTTTTAAATTTATGGTTATTATAAGTTTTAGTAACATTATCAATAATTATTTTATTATAAAATAGTGGGGCACAGTAATCATAAAATCTTCGTGCAGTTACGCTTTGGAGGTTGGGTAAGGGACATCTATTTATTCTTTTATTACTAGGAGGAAGATGGGGTCTTTTGAAACGGTGATATCTTCGAAGGCTTTGGTAGACAAACATTTTCCTAACTGTCAACACGTCACATGTGTTATATAACTCTGTAGTGGAATGTTTAAATGGAAGTCGCATCATATATCTTGTATTTTTTTTTACTACTAATAATCAAAGCCATCCAAACCACTTTGATAAGAAGAATAATAGTGATTTAAACACAAAATTTCCTAGTAAGGATCCTCCCAATTTTTAATTTTTAATTTTTTCTTACGATCGTCATACCAAAACACAGTTGATATTCTGATACTATTGTATACAACTTAAATAAAGGTACTCATATAATTTGTAAAAGGATAAACATTAAAAATATTTGCATTATTTAAGGACACCCCTTTTCTTGTTACAAAGCTAAACGTACTTAGGTGAGGTTGCTAAGGCCCGCCACAAGCTACGCCAGCATTTCCTTAAGTCTTTTTAATTAAATTTCTCTATATTTAATCTCCGCTCGGCTTTGTACGAGACTTAAATTAATTTAGCTCCGCTTTGCTACGGAAAATGAATTTAAAGGAGCGGCAAGTTTTGTGGGAAAATTCCAAAGTTCGGATGCTGATCGGGACTGAAACGGTATTCTGGTTCAATAGTAAGGTTGAGTTTAGTTTAATAAAATATATATATAGTATAGTATATATTAGGCATGAACCTATGAAATTGCCGTTCTTCAGTATTGGCCATTTCAAACCAAAAAATTTTGATTGGCTGAATTCATATTAATTTTGTTTTAAAAACATGAAATTCTTTTTACAAAGTCAGTCTTTTGTTTATTGATTAGCTTTGTATTTTCATTACGTTTGAACATTTTTCGTCATAATGGATACTTTAAAAAATCGCGTAATTATGGAATATGAGTTCCGTAGTGGCATCAACGTGGCACAAATCGCACATAACATCAACAACGTTTACGGAGAGAACTTTACAAACGAACGTACAACCCGTTATTGGTTTGCCCGGTTCCGTTCTGGAAATTTTGATTTGAAAAATGAACCTCGTGGTCATCCGGACATTTTGGTCAACAATGATGAATTAAAGGCGATTGTGGAAACTGATGATACTCAATCTACAGCCTAGCTAGCAGCAGCTTTTGATGTTAACATCAAAACAATATTGGTCCATTTGCGACAAATTGGCAAGGTAAAACAGCTTGATAGATGGTGCCCTACGAACTTAACGACCGCCAGCGCATCGTACGCATTGAGACCTGCCTCGTGCTGCTCACCAGGCACAGAAATTAACGCGCGATACCCATACTGCACAACAGACAGTCTCCAAGCTGCAAGAGTTGGGGGAAGCTCTCCCTCATCCACCGTACTCACAAGACCTTGCACCCACTGACTATTACTTTTACCAAAATTTGGAAATCTTTTTAGCGGGAAAAAAATTCAATTCCCGAGAGGCAGTACAAAATGCCTTTGAAGAGTTTGTTGCCTCCCGTCCAGCTGATTTTTACAAGAATGGCATAAATAAACTACCAATGCGTTGGCAAAGATGCATCGATTACATCCTACTTTTACTTACTTCATACAAAACGGCAATTTCATAGGTAAAGATCTATTATTTAGTTTAATGTGATATATAATAGGAATCACCATAATTATAGGCAATCTACCATGGTACAATATGTATGGGGTTTTATGTTACGCACAACTTATTTTTGGAAATGGCTTCCTCATTTCGGCGTTTTTTTATTTTATTTTATTGGAAAACGAACAAGCAGCCCACCAAGTAAGTGATTACCATCGCCCATTAATACTCACAACACCAGAGGAGTAGCAGATGCGTTGCCACCCTTTAAGAAATGTGTAGGATCGTTTCTTGAAATTCTCTAAGCCGTATCGGTTCAGAAATACGGCTGACAATAACTGATTTCACATGTCTACAGTCTCAGTGAAGCAGAGATGTGCGTGACAGAAAATTTCGCGTAAATCGCACAGTAGTAGATTGCACACGATCGAAATGATGAGAATGAAATTTTGCACTCTGTCTTGATGTACGATGTTTAAAGTATTATATTATTACTCTACTTTGCACCACTTCAACGAAAACATCTCTTAGCATAAAACTCTGAACACAAGAACGACACCACATCTCCAGCGTTTGTGTACATAATATTATGTGCATAATCAAACCTTTACCGGTTATGAGACTGAATATACAAGTTTATTAACACCAACCGCAATCTGGGCCTTCCTTAAGCCTTTAATTAAATCTCGTTGCATTAATATACATCCGGCTTTATGCATATTTAGATTAATTTAGCCCTGTACTCCGGAAACGGACTTGCTTATCAAAGGAGCGATAAAGTTCGCTTTATGTTTCCTTAAGATTACATTAAGCTCTCTCGTTAGCAACAACTTACAAATGTAATAACTTATCTTTCTGTTACTCGTCGTATGAGTAATTTACCGTCTTAAATTGTGTTTGCAAAGTAAAGATTAGGTAAAGAGAATGATGAATTATTTAATATTCTCTTGGTAAATTTCAAAAGTAAAGTACAGTCATATAATCCAGATCTGATCGTACCAGATATATATCTATTTTAGTTGACATCAGAGGTGACAGTGGTGTAGTGGGTCAGAGGACCTGATAGCCGCTTCGGGAGTACCGGTCGAGCCACACAAACCTGTTACCGTTCCACAAACTTGCTACAGGTTAGGCTTCGAGTCGAATTCAATCCTGAGTCACTGTAGGCCTGTGAGAGAAGGCGTTACCTCCGCTAAGGTATGCCTTAAGCTTAATGCAAAGGAGCACCAAGTCTTCTGTAGTGGATCACGGAGCCCTTCACAACAAACTGAATTACTTAAGGAATATTAGTTGGGATAAATCCCATATAAACCTATCTACTGTCCTAGTAGAGGTATCCACTGATACCCAAATAGGAAGCTGGCTAGTAAATCTTTAAGTTTAAGCCTAAGTTAAGCGTTATTTTTTTTGAGCCCAAAACAACTCCATCCTAAAAATAATATCTTAGCCACTTGGCTATTACCATTAAAACTCGCATGTAATTAATAATGAAATATGAATTATTGTTTCAGAAACAACTGTAAACGAAGTACGAAAATGAGTGCGCATGAAAATAATAAATCGTGACGTTACGAAAAGACTGAATATGCTGTGTAACCGCATTTGTTGCTTACAATAAACTTGAATCGAGATTGACACTGATAAAACTGCCAAAATGGCCGATCCTGATGCCTTCGATGACGAGGTAAGTTGTAGAAAATTTTATGCCATGTCAAAATCGTAAAACATTTTCAAACTGACTTTTTTTTTACATTAACTTTGATGATTATTATTTATATTTATGAGATGATTAATTTATATATTTATTTACTCTTTATTGCATTAACCTTAACAAAGTTAAAAGTTCCATAAATGGCGGATTTAATGCCAAAGGCATTCTCTACCAGCCAACCCAAGGTGTGGTGAGATATTGCGATAGGTGTAGCAATAAACTAATCAATAAAAAGAAAAACTAAGTAGTAACTAATAAAATTAAAGAATAATACGTACATATATAGATAATAAATACTTACTACATGTATATAATGTAATGTATACATAATACATATATAAATACAATATACATACAAAATTTATATATACATACATAAAAGAATACAATACCATAGCGGTAGCCTCCAGTAAATTCCATAAGTGGATGATCAACTTATCTGACTTCAGGTTACTTAAGTAAGTTGACAGGAACCAAACTTTTAAAACTGTTTTTATTACTGACCTTCCTCATGTCGTCGCGCAAGGAATTCCAGAGTAGTGTAGAGTAGTGCAGCGGACAGGAAACGAATTTTTGCAAGAAAACCGGTAAAGTGAGCTGGAATGTAAATCTTCACCAGTTATCAGCAGATCATCCGTGGCATGATCGTTTTGTGTTTACGTTATTTATTTCTATGATATCTATCACTATGAATAGGTAGCATAATAAAGGATAATAAGATAAATTTAATTTTTAGTTAAATTGCATTCATTATTGCTAGCGAAGCTGCTTAAATATTCCTAATTTCATTCTCATTTGGCTTCTCCAAGTTAAGTGGATTTCCCGTCATCCCAAGCCGATGAACTGGATTACGATCTTTGCTATACAAGAGGCACTTTTTGCTAGCTACGCGTTTTCAAGTGAACTTAAAAAAATTTACTTTCTCAAACTAACATAGTAGAAAGTGGACATCCTACAGCGTTACAGCTACTGGTAGCAACTCCTTTGAAGATTAAATTTGAAAATTAACATCTATCCTATGCGATGAACACCATTAATTACTATTCCATTATTACTAATTCCAAAAAAATTCTTGATTTTGTGAGCTCACTATTAAACCATGTGGGTGTCGAAGGGAAGAGAGAATAGGCATTTACTGAGAGTGCCCTAGCAGTCTATTATCTACGTTTACATCACCACTCAACACCACGTGGGATTGTAGACAAGCACTGGCTTTTATCCATTTTAAAAGAAAACTAAACCTATACAGTAACTTGAATAGTTTATATGTATCATATTCAGTCTGCAAATTCTATGGCATTTCGCCCTAAGATTATATATACTCAAAATAATAAAGCATATTTGGGTATTAATAAAACTTTGTATGCTCCTCTCTCAAAGATAATATATGCAAGTGTTTGTATATATTTCTAGCTCGTATCTTTGCTCTTGGATCATGAAACTCTCCATGAGCACATGTTTTAGTGTAAAATGTCACCTTTTTTTCATTATGGACTTTCCGTTCCGTTTCCGGATATATTTTAAAAATATTCACACCTATTATCACTTTTATATTTACAAAATGATGAGTGTAAGTGTAACAGGGTAAAATTCAATTCAATTTAGCAATACCTAAAAATATTTACATAAGCTAAATATATTTAATACTAACATTTGAGTGTTAAATTGAAATAAGAACCTTAATAAATAGATTTTACAGGTTTAACAGGAAGAACAGATCAATGGAAGGATATTATCTAGCTCAAGCTAGATCACATCCTTCCATTCATCTCTCTTCTGTCCATTCACCTACTTTTTATTATTCTTATTACTCTTTACAATTTATACAAACCCACCTTTTTTTCATTCATTCTCATCACTCTCCTAGTAATATGGGTTTCATATCTCTTCATTGCATGCAACCATGCGAGCATAGTTTTCTATATAATCTTAAGCTCGAGTTGAGAATTAATCTGATCGTAAGTATTGGGCCGCAGTAGCCCATGACATCTACAATATCAATCCTTAGCAAATAATTAAAATGCGCATACGTTGTCGCCTCTGTTACCTAAGATAGAATACTCGTTTCCTGTAACCCTCGAATCCTTACGGATAGGAAAGGAGTAATAATTGGTGATGTGATTCGTATGATAAATGTAGTTCATCATACGAATGACAGCAACAGTCATTAGTTACCATCAAATGCACAATGAGCTTATAGGTACATATGTCACCCATTAATACAGAAATGGCTGGATAGTTCAGTTGAATTGACGAACGTCATGTCTGACCACTCTATTACTAGTACCATTGGACTCCATCTAAAGTGTCAAGCTAGATAAAACGTCAAGCAGTACAACTTTGTGTGTCATTCAAATATAGGGCCATGGTCTACCATTACTGAAACAAGTAAAACTGCTCTACTAGTAACTAATAACCCGATAAAAATCTTATTGCGTCGTATAATAGAAGCGAATGTGGACAAACACCGTTAATTGGTTTCCGTTGGTCAACTTAGTTCGTTAAGAGAGCGGGCGGTAAAGCGTTGTTTTCTAACTTAGTGGAAGTAGTCGTGGTCCTAGTTATAGCGATTTTGTATCTTGTTTACGGATTAATTTTGTTTAGACTTTACTTATACACTCTAAAAATCAGATCATGAGTCGTTAGAATACCTGGCTCTTTAAGGGTCCTGAAAAAAAATCTCTACAAATTACTCTAAAAATCAATTGATGTATTTGATCATTCCGTGTCCTTTACTCTGCATCTGAACCTTCCTCTGATTTTATTGCACATGCATCGTATTGGACTAGGGTAGGGGACGACGAGTGTCTCTGTGTTTGCGCATAAAATATACTGCGCAGTTGATATAATCTGATAATAACCAAAAAATATCGCCGTGGTCGAAATTAACCAGGAGAACATCACCATATCATTGTATTTGTTATTGAACCTTTCTCCGACAGAAAATAACTGCAACATTACCAAAAGAGATGTTAGACGTGGCAAAAAAGCTGCTGTCTGACATATATATAATTAAACAAGGAAACGCAATGCTGCAAAGTTCTGAGAACTTAAGAATGCCTCGTCACACGGGCACCGGTTTCTTTCACTTATCACACGAAACAGCAGCATTAAGCTATGATCTAACGTCGGTATTCTGTAAAAGCGTGATCTTACCTCAGTCAAGCTGATCTATTCGTTCTACAACAAGCCTATAGCTGCTTCGTAGCTCCACCACGTATTAATTACGATAATCCAAAAGTTAAAAACGTTTTGTGGTTAGATCATGTAATAAAAGAATTTAATAAACGCAATAAGCAGTAGAGCGCTGCCCATTTCCAATTGCTTGTAAGAATATAAGCAAGTAATGTTGCAGATAAAATTTCTCTGTGTCGTCCGTGTTCGGGTCATTATGTGGGAGAGTTTCGTTTACCCGGATGATAAAGTATTATTTATTGCTATCGTCATTGGCTTTACTGGATCCGTTCCATTGACTTTGGAAGATGTTAGAACAACACAATAATATGTTACCATAAGTTAAGTAAAACTCCATAAGAATTAATTAAAAAACTAACCTAACAGTAATATTTATGTTTTCGTGCTGATGGCCGCTGTTAGACCGAGAGCTTTTACAGTATTACCGGCTTGACAGGTGACTGAGCGCCATAAGCGCGTGACCTCCATTAGTAGGTAACCAGCACAAGGGCCTCCGAGAGCTTAGACCGAAGAGCGACCCTTGCGCGAGAGCGTCTGACTCGAGGGTGCCCGAGATGACCGAACTTCGGCTCGCTAGTTGCTTCTACTCAGACTATGGATTATCTATATCCATTAATATCGATATTACTATTAGCTATCTGTACGACCACTTCGGAATGCGTGGGCGCTGGAGAAGAAGACTGGCGAGAATCAGCCTGTGATATGGCGGTATCGTGAATAACCTTGTTTGCGTGGCCTCGCCGTTGGTTGGGGCGGTATGAGTGTGCAATGTACGTGTGTACTGTTTTATGAAGGACTTGGACCCTGGTGATCGTGTCATCGGGGTTGTCGAGGGCGTGCCTCGGTCTCCTTTGGACACGGATGAATTTATGATTCGCGATGGGATTGTAATTGGCGGCACTTATAATCAGCGGGTTTGGGTGTGTGACGACAGAGTCGAACTTGCGCATGAAACGATAATTATATAATATAATATATATATATATAGTAATACACATTTACTGGTATACTGTGAGGATGGGGTTCTTTCCATTCATGTCTAAGCTACAAACCGACACATTAAAAATGCAGTTGTAATTAGTTCCAGCCTGTCTCCACCACTGTTAATTATAATTCATCATTCGATTCATTATTATTATCAAAGCCTATCAATAGTTCACTATATTATTTTTGCATTAATCGTGAAACTCCAGCGACGCTTGGCCAAAAGTTTAAGACTAAATTCGGTTCAAAATGTAAATTCTACGTTTTGAACGGAATAGTTCAAACTTGGATTCATCGGTCTAAAGCACTTTTTTTAAATATTCTTCAGTCAATCTCGATGAGATCTCAAGAGCCCACTGTATCCGTTTTTTCTTGTTTTGCGGCATTGGCAGAGGTTTTCGAACGGCAACGCGACCATACAACTTCGCATCTCCAAGCGCCTTTTTACTGTAGTCAATGATAAAGGTTTAACTCGGGTTTTGATTACTTCAACGCGGATTTCTGGTGTTGTTAAGCTTTTATTACTCTTGCTGATAACAACAATGAAATTATCTTCACTAGACGTGGTAGCTCTCGGACTTCCCAAGCGTGGACGATCTTGAAAACTGCCTGTCTCGCTCTATCGAGTTATTGTGTCATGAACACAAGTCTTCGATAACTTCAGTTGTGAAGCAATCTCACGTTCGACTTTCCCTTCATTATGTAAAACAACGATAGCAGAACGCACTTCACTGCTAATTTCTCGAGCTTTTCCCATTTTATGTCGTTTTCACTGTAGAAACCACAAGTTTAGACTAATTGAGATTGTTTGTGAACAACCCAAGTAAACTCTGGTAATAATAAGTGTTTCACGTGTTTTCAGGACCTAAATAATCCTAATTATTGACCAATACGTAACAATAGCAAAGTAGTTAGTAATGAGGACATTATAAAAATATTATTACGACTCTACCACCTGGCTCTAGTGCAGCGTTTGTCGGTGTTTGAAAACAATAGATATTTATTGTCCAATAACTTGCAAGTAAACAAAAGAATGACTTCTTTAAATATTCGATACTAACAATAGAATATGCAGATGTGCATTTCTTTTATTTATCATATGGGATTTTATTACAATTGATGGATAATTATGTTGTTTATGTGCGGTCTTAAACTTTTGGCCGGCAGGTATTAATACACATTACAAGTTTAATACCCACATTAGCACTACAATTCAAGATTCAATCAATTATAGTTACCGCCAAGTTATAAATTAGATTCTAGTCTGGCATCTCCTGAGACAGTGCGTCTTTGAAGGAATGGAGCAAGAAATTTAATTTACATAAAATAGAGCCCGAATAATTCTATTTTAAATGGAATATTTCATTGACTCTTGATATCGTCAGATTTCTAGAATAGAATGTACATAATAGAAAATGAAGGTCACTGTCATTTTAAATAATGATTTCGGTAAGGACTATATTCTTTGATTTTATTAAAACGTAGATTAATTTCTTATAAGAGTGATAAATTAATATTTTATTTTATTTTACGGCAGATGGCGGTGTACCACAAATAGTTTATTATAAATCTTACTTACAAAAGTTTTATGAAAACAATATAATTTCCGTGGCAACTGTCCTAATCCGGTCAAGTCGTTTTATAACTGTGGCGTGACCATACGTAGATACTATGTGAATGGCGTCAAATATCGTGGTCTGTATGAATTATATTTATATAAAATTTGGATTTGGATTTAGATTATTTAAGTGGGAGTTCATTTTTTGTATAATATTACTTTTGTGTGTATTGCACATACTGATACTGTCGGGGACTTCTGCTTCATTTATATATAAAACATATATAAAAAAACTACAATATTAGTAAGACCACATTTTCTATTATACGTCTCCATATACTAAAAAGTTTTTTTTAAGTTTTAAGTTTATTATGAAAAAATTTTTTTTTTAATCAACGCCAATAGGTCTGTACTTATCTCACGTATAACACAAATCTTTCAAAAGAAACAATAAATAGCGTCCATTTTATAAATATATTTAATTACTTATGAGAATCGTAGTGTCATTAGTGACTCCGTTTTGGATTTTCATTTTTATTTTTGTTTAGTGACGCCACATTTTATTATTCTTATTTTATTTCTATTTAAAATATATAATTACAGTGTTTACTATATCTATATTAAACTATTACAAAGTAACAAAGTAACAGCTCCATATAACTTTAGAATTATGACAGTTTGCTAAAAACTTTACGAGTTTTATTTGCGTAATGGTCCTGAATGCAGCTGCGACTCTAATTAAAATAGTATTAAGACGTTTATTACGACTTTTGAATTAAGCACTTTTAAGCACAATTACTCAACTTGAAGTAAAAATTTATGACATAAACGGATAATTAGATCGGCCATGTAGCATTTAAATTTGTTCTTAGTGTAATAATTTTATTACAAATATGTATGCTAAGATTCTTTCATTATCATCTCATCAGCCCATCACTAGTCCTATCTTTGTCATGTCTATGTATATTAAAACTACCACGAAACACTATCATGATCCACTTGGGATTTTTTTTAACTTATCATTAATTTAACAAAATTAACACATCGAAGATTTGATAAATCAGACCTTATCTAGTGGGGGGTCGCCCTATTCCACAATGTCCTACACCTTGTTGTCTCTCGATAACCTTTCTTTCACATTAATTATCGGATCACTTACGATTAAAAAAATAAGTGAGAGTTTGTCACTGCACATTAATTAGCTCTACTATCACATACAGAAAGTTATAAATCCTAAAATGGTTTAAAAAATGGTCATATTATAACTATTAAGATTAAACGTACTTTCACAATTATTACCTCTATTCATCACCATATGATGACAGGGCAACTCCACAGATTTCCACTTGTACAATTTCAGACCACCAGAACATATCGTCGTCTTCCCGAATTCTCGTTGTAATTGTGACACTAATAGATGGGTATTGGTGGTCATCCTACACCGAGGTGACAACGCTTGTGCATCTTTTTTGAGCGGATGTAGGATAGGTCGCAGTTATCACTTACCATCGAGTGAACTGTATGCATTACTCTAATATTATAAAAAAATACATCAACCAGACACATTTATAAACGCAGGATATGTCCTGTACCTAGTTCAAGTTCACGCCTCCTAGCAATCTAGGCCGGAGTCGGTGATGATAAATTGTTTATCAATAGAGTTAAATTATAATGATGGAGTGTAAAAAATAATTGTTTGCTTGTTTATACGTTAATGATAAAGATGATAAATAAAGCTCAAGCAAAAACTAATTAGATCGATTATTCACTGTCATTTATCCAAATGTTACAAAAAAAACAATGCTTTTCACAACAAACAATGACATTCGTATAGAAATTAATCTAAGCAACTTCGTATGAAATAAAATTAATTCAAGCATGGAATAATGAAACAAAACATTGTATCAGCAATTTTTAAAGCGCTATTTTGTGTCTGAATCGAAAATAGAAACGTTACATGTTTGTAATTATAGCTGAAGGAAAATGAAATGTACTATTTTAAATTATTTATAACTTCTCTACATTATAATGAAAATAATTTGACCGGGTCATTATTGACTGGCACATTATTGCGTCAAAATTTATATAAAACAATTGTTTTGATATCGCATTCGCCCTTCAACGAGATAGACATAATGTACATAATAAGTACAAAGCTTTTTTTTTATATTAAGAGATTTTAATGGTAAGTAATTACCGCCGCTCAGGAACGTCCGCAACACCAGAGGTGTCGCAAATACGCTGACTTTGTTTTGATTACCAGTTCTGTTTGTTAGTATCTAGATCTGAGTGTGTTGTTTATTTTGTTTCTTATCTTTTATTTATTTCATTGTGAGTAACAAACGAGCACACAGTTCACCTGATGGTAAGTGATTCCTGCGGCTGTTACGACGTGAGTTCAACGGTCGGGTCTAGAGAGTGTTATGTTGACTCGAGGAGCAATATTTATACATCACAAAATGTTGGTTTTCGGACCCTTCAATCGAACTCTTCTTCGCAAATTCTTCTTACTGCATATACTTTATATTCATTTCTAACTATAGTCGACGCATTTTAAACTGAGTCGTCGGGCAATAAATGTCACTCACAGTAGGAATGTGCACGCAATGCAACCCGTTATCGATACGTAGCTACCTGAGCACGCAGGGTCGATGCGTCATCGTGACCTTCATTAGCACTCTGACTCCTGATTGGTCGTTACGAGTAAGGGTTGTTGTTTTTCTATAAAAAGATAAAATCGGCCCTTTTCAGGGCCACATTACGATCTATACAGTTTCTCTATAATTACCTCGAAACAAGCATTTTATCTTACAAATTAAAAACTTTAATTTTCAGATAGCGAAATATTATACCTATAAATACTTAACATAATTTAGCATATCGATCGTACCTATCTCGTTATCGATATACACATCTACAATTCTTACGCACATCACTACACCTCTCCATAAGACCTGTAAGTGCGAGCGAGACAGACAGATAAATATGGTTTATGACCCGAAGCCTCAGTTCATAATGCGTCGACTATAATAAAGGGGAAGGGTTACTGCTCTTGTGCTAGCGTGAATGCTTTCATCATTATGCAAGTATATCCTACGCTGTTCCTGTTTTTTCCTAACCACCAAAAGATATCGCCGTGGGTTAAATCCACCAATAGGATATCGTAAACGTGTCTAGCCTTCCGGATATGTTAGCTTGAACAGTTTTTTTTATTATTTATTATATTGAAATAACAATGACCACACAATCCTGGTGCTGGTAAATGATTCCTGCGACCCATGACACCAATCCTCGATCTGGAATCATAACGAAGATGGCTTGTCAAGCTTGAGGACAAAACTTGAATACCTTAGAAATAAGGGTCCTCTACACTGACCAAATGAAAAGCAGCTTTATGCTGCTATTTCACGATGGTATTCTGTGAGGAAGCGATCGTTCTCCGGTGGAACCGACTCATTCATGCTGCGTCTAAAAATAAACTACAACGTGGCTCTATCACTATTAAGACTGTTACAATAGATTTATAAATAAAGTAACTTTAACTTTTAACTTTTTTTTCATTATACATAAAATCAGTATGTGGACAATGTTATTATGTACGTTGTGTGCAAACGTTATAATTCCATAATAATTTTATATCTATATCTATTTGCTATTTTTTTCTCATTATATAAATTAATTGTGCAGAGAATCGTTGAAACACGTGATGTACGGGGAACACGTGTATTTTTGCATGATCACACATATGAAATACGGTACATATATTATATTAAACAACATAAAGTAATTTTAAACTTTGAAACTGACCTATTTTGTAGCCAGTGGTATTGGAATAGTTTGTCAATGAAAACCATTGTACGTTGTTAAACTTTTACTTTAGTCCAACGTTCAACGATAGAGCTTTGTATCCTGTTTATATATGGATCCAAATAACTTCAAAATTATTATTGAAAGGAAAACATTATTGCACTCATTAATATAGAGGTAAAATTGTTTTCTTTGTAAATAAAAATCTCCGTACATACACCCATAGAAGGAAAAACAGCAGCGTTATGTTATTATTTACGCTAATATTTTGGGAGAGTATGACACTTTCCCGGTAGAGCCAAACTATTCATGTTGGAGCTAGAAAAAAGCTAGTAGCATTGCTAAATAATTAATACGCAAATATTAGCTACGACTTTGAAAAGATCACGGACTCCAAAGCTTAATTGTCACGACATTTTTAAAATAATGCTAACCATTGTATGAGCATTATTAATATTGCCATTAATGTCTCTAAGCTAAAATGCTTGTTCTTAGGCGTTGATTCACGTCACTAATTGCATTGTGGAATTAACCCTGCGGCGTTCAGTTCCACAGACCATACCCTAAATCATTAATGACTCAAAATTTATATAATTTTACAAAACGATAAAAATTTAATAATACGATCGAAAATTAAAAGTAAGCAATAGTATTTCTGTTTCACAGTTGTAATACTTCTAGTGTTGTTGTGTTATTTCGAGCCCTGGTTTAAAATTTTGTATTGGCCGCTAAGTTCTTTCCGTTTTTATTTTTTATTTGTTTTTCAATAAAATTAAGATATTGCATTCTCCCTTGTTGTTTACAACTTTCTCGCACTTGTTCAATAAGAATTTCTATACCTCGTTTGTTGAATCACCCGGTTTAAACTTGAAAAATGTATCCAACCAAGATCTCATTTCTGCATCAGTATCAAACGAAACACAGCATTTGAACCGCATAGCATTTGATAGAGACGAAAATCCATTTAAATAAACACGAACAAAAAGCGAATAATAGATTCCCATAAAACAAAACATCCCCTTTAAAACAATAAACATCCCCTTTCAAACATTATACCAAAACAATTTAATATGCGGATTATAAAAACCAAAAACAAAACGGAAAGAACTTTGTTGCTAGCTTTATTAATTCACAATACACAAATTGTTTCCATTTTAAAATGTTAAGGAGAAACAACCTCTCAAAATTATGGCAAAATTTATTGGTTAAGTTTCCGTAAAACTGCTCTATTATTTATAAGTAAGCCTGAATTCATCGGCGACTAGCACTAAAGTACGTCTAACGTTCATTCATTCAACTGTAAAAAATGTAAAGTATTAGGTATATCTTTCACAATGGTAGAACCATTCTGCAACTCGTTTCTAGCTGATGCAGGAATGAGCTTATCTATTTGGGAAGGACCAGACCGTCAGAGAATACCATGGTGAAATGGGAGCATAGGTAAATTGTTCTTGGTGAGTGTAGGGATCCGGAAAAGAATTAGCGAACAATTTCATATAGATGAATATAGATCCTAGATAGAGGATATAGATCCTCAGGAATGATTATGGTCGTGCATTCTGAAACTTTGTTATTAAATGTTTATGATTAGTGCTTGTTTATCACCTTTAGTTGCATTAATAAATTCTTACTTGTTAGGTAAAACAGCGTTCCAATTAGAATAGTTGCCGACAGACATACGAAGCCTACACAATAAAATTTAGCAGTGATACCGCTAGCATGTTTTAATTAAATCGTTTTTCATACTTTTTGTACACAAATGTTAGCACTATTCGTTATGAATAGCAGAAAAGTCAACTAATTTTCATGAAACTGTAATATTAAATATTACAGTTTTAATTATGCCATCACTCTGTCATTGACTCTACGCTCTATAAATTAGGTAGGTGTATTCTTAAAAACTTTGTCACGATTAAAATACAACTATACTAATTATATTATGTAAATAAACAACATATGCATAAATATAAAATACATATATAACTAGATATATATAACAAATACAAATATACTATTCCATCTTAGACATCAAAGTGCCTACGCATGCACGAAAAAATACGAGTGATTTCTATAAATATATAAAACAGATAGAGATAGAGTAAGTGATAGTAGGAATTTATATGTATACTGTTGGGCATAAGCTTCCTCCCTAGAGACTTCACATGTCTTGGAAATATTTTCTTTTGTTTATTTTTTAGACACACTACAAGGTCGTCACGATGTCTTCATTGGCTGTCGAGCACATATAAATCGGCAATTACAATGACCATTAAAAAATTCATTGGTGCCGACGTTGTTGGTGCAACACGTAACTTGAATTAAAAACGAGCGCTTAGACAATGAGTTAACACGGCTCCATTATTTAATATAGTACTCCAATATGTATTTATTATATATATATATATATATATATTTATATTACAGTATTATATACGTCAATAAGTTGTAAACCCGTTGTTATAATTTTTTAGGTAAAACCATCCATAGATTTGCAACTTAATATTGCTTTTGGTAAACATTGACCATCCGTTAAGCCTAAAATTTATTAGTACACTGAGTTATGTTGCGTTATTTATGTTATAACTATCCTAATGCGCTCGAGACTCGGCTTGTTTATAAATGGGGTCTTGCAAATACCAAAAACAAATCCCAGGCTACATTTTAACGTATATTTCAGAAGCTTAGAACGAAAAGGTTCCTGTTAATTCTTCGTGAAATTAAAATTTACATTGAATATGACAGAAATTGCAATGTTAAATCAGCATTTAAGTTTGTATTATGAGCTACGTTACAGCTAATATCTAGCTGCACTATGAATATGTCAGCTCAATCGAACAAGGATCACGTCCTCACAGAACACCAGGCTGAAATAGCAGCACAACGCTTCTGTGTTTCGTGTGGTGTAAGGAGCCGTAAACCTTTAAACCATTAGCGTGACATTCCACCTTGGTCTACTAGTATCAACGAAAATGCACCTTGAATATATGTTGAGAATAAATGCAGGTCTCTATGGGTCAGTCATCGATTCGTCGACACGATTCATAAATACAGTTCGATCGGCTGGATGGATATCGAACCACGATACTACAGCCAGGCACTCTAATGGCTATAAGTCTGGTGTTTAGATCAATAGTGGCTGGCAAAATAAATTGCCCTCATTCTTCATTAAATTCAAACGTTCTTAATTTATTTAACACGAGAGCGTTGGTAATGCAACGCACAATTCCACAGTACTTTCTTACCCGAGTGTACCTCTTACGTTAGAGAATTGCATCTACCCAAATGGTAAAAGTTGACAGACGACAGAAAACGATCGGTTATTGGATATTTTTCAATACTTATATTTTGATTAAAACATATAGATTTTTTCTATCACCTGATACACGAGAACGAAATAAATCACATGTTTGTTTAGAATTTTACATTCTATTTCACCGGATATTAAGTAATCAGCGGGATACAAGAATAATTATGAACATAGAATCGCGTTGTTATCCTAAAGACACGGAGCAACGGACAAGGCACGGAATTCTGGCATTTATTTTATTTAAACATGGAACACCAACAATATAACATGTTTTACATTTACAGAATATTTTTAAATGATAAGAATCCATATCTATCAGAGCTTATACATATCTAATGCGCCCTCTTTCGTCTGAAATGGAAACACCATTAAAGTTGAACACTTCATTCGCCGAAGTAGAACATTATCATTTAAAACCTAAGACTATATCAGTTTTACAAAATTTAAATGTATACGCAATCTATAAGTTCATAGTCCTTACAGCTTGACTATTAAAAATTTAAGTTCAATCCGAAACTTCGTTTAAAGCAGTGCTTTATAGTATATAGAAATATGTCAAGCAGGTCGGCCTTTGAATGCGTGTTTCTTATTAACGCCAGCAAATGTGAACGAGAAGTTTCAAAACATATTTAAAAATGTTCACTTTAGTCCACGTGTTTTTTTTTTAATCAAAGCTTCATAAAGTGGAATGATCAGAATGATGCAACGCACCTCATAACCCTGCCCAGCTAGGGCAATAGTCCAATTAAGTAAACGAGACAGACTAAAAAAGAGTCAAAATGTTGAGATACTAGTTATAGTAGGTCGGGTAAAAAGTTTTTCATATTTTATATACAAATTCAATATTTTTATTTTTATAGTTTATTTACAATTGATTATAATATATATGTTTGTGCCATTTTGTTCGATAACTTGTTGCCACTTTATAGGTCTATTATTCTGATCAAATAACTGCGACAAGTACTGACAGTCCTCTTTAGATGTTAACCTAACAATACCTTAGGAATTATGAGAAGACCGAAACGGATAAAACTCTGAAGGTTCAAGGTGCTATACGGTGGATGCATTAACATTTCCTAAATATGTTCTTTAAATTTTTGCTGAGTGGCTAAAGATGTGTGTGGTCGGGCGTTATTATAATGAAAAAAAACACCCTTTCTGTTCCGGCAGTTCTTTTCTATTTCTTGGTTGAGTCTTATCGATTGTATCAGCTGTTGGCAATTGAGATCTAAGTCGATTGTTTTACCTGAAGTTGAAAATAGTTATAATTAACGATGTGTTTTCAATCCCACCATACACACAGCATCACCTTATTGAGAGTTTTTTCCAGTTCATAGCCGCTGTTAACCCAAGAGCTTTTACAGTTTCACCGGGTTGAAAGGTGCACGCTTATGGCATTCAGCCGACACCTTTATTAGTGGGTAACCTGTACAAGGGTACCCGAGAGGGTGCCTCGGCCTGGACCATTACCCTGTTACCCTTATTGCGAGCGAGCATGATAGTCTGTGAAGCTTTACCGCCCTTTGACCACGACATTTCATCACCAGTGATCAATATTTTCAAAAACGGTTCGGTTTTTTATGTTTTAATACAAAACACGATTCTTTATGATTTTTTCAGTGAGCTCGTGTGGCTCACAAATATGGAGCTTTTTTGTATATCCAGACTTTTTCAAATAGGTCAACTATTTAACTATGTCGTAACGAATACGCTGATCTTGCTTCATTTTTTTCTAAAATGGCATCGACTTTATCTGTAACAGGTCGACAAGAGCGAGCTTCGCTTCATCTTGGCATCGAAATTCCCGAACTAAAAACGCTTGAATCTATTTTAATCGCGTTTAATAATAAATGTTTTTTTGCGGCTTGTGTTGCATTTTTCCCTGTTTTGTAATAAAACTTCAAAATGTATCGAATTTCTTAGTTTTGGCGGACAGAAAAACAATAGAAAAATGTCCGTTTTAAAACTCAGCTGGAGGAATTAATCTGAACAACTCCTCAGTACACTCCCCACCTGACATTTCACCTGATGATAAGTGATGAATGTGGCCCATGATATCCTCAACAAAGATTCAAGAAGAATCATATTATTATGCTGCTGCATCACGTTGGTGTTCTGTGAGGCCGTTGGCCTTCTCCGGTGGAATTAATATAGCTTCAAGAAACAAGACCTCTGTGTTAATAATTGCGCTACACTAATAAGATACGATTCATATAGAGACTTAGGACATTAGACGCCTAAAAATGCAATACAATATTGTTAGCTTAAAACAGAAGAACTGATCAAAGTAATAAAATTAAAAACATGATCGGAACTTTTCTCTGATATTCAAATGTTTTAATCATTTAATGTTGCAGCGTGAACGAGAGTTTTATAAATAATTTTAAATATAATGATCATGATACCATGATACATATTTCTGGTTATCCAATGACAGCAACTGAGCAATATATATTATTGTGACGTAGATATTCGCGCAAACACTACAAAACACAAAAAGGCGACTAATCGAGTCCCCTTTCTGATTCCGGTGCACGTGATCGAGTTCGGAGGTAGTTTCATATTAAGTCTCATGGACACGGGATAAACATACAAAACAGATAGATCCAACCAAACCGACAATTTGTAAAGCACTTTTTTTCCCCTAGTTATCAAACCCAGGAGCACTGCAGCCAGAATTATACTGACTAGTACGTAACTTTAAATATATACGTAACAAAGGAATGAAAAAGGCGAGTTTACAGCAGGAAATGTTAATGCTTCTGTATAGATAAGGCGGACCATGGAAGTCATAAATATGTCGCTATCACAAATAGACGCAAGGATAAAGTCTACCAACGATAAAAAGGCAAAAATACATACAGATTTTTTTTATTTTGTGTCACTATTTCTAATGATATTTACGAATTATACTCATATGAAAATCGCAATATACTCGCACAAATATTCTTTATTCTATAGTCAATAGAATTGAAAATAAATATTTAAAAAAAGGACTATAATATAGTATCAAAGCCATTATTACCTAGAAGTTCATGTCAATCTAGGTTGAGCTTTACAAATGTGTAATCGATAAAATAATTCAGATATCTTTGACCAATCTAATTAGTTTCGTTTGGACATTCCACCTCAATCTTTTTCATACGCCCTCTAAATTACTACCACTCTGCTTTATTAGGTTCATACCTATTTAAAGAAATATATCAACTTTTTTATATATATAATGATATTAGGGGTGGCCATTTTTTTTATTGCGTTGAGAGTAACAAACGAGCACACAGTTGACTTGATGGTAAGTTATTCTTGCGGCCCATGAAATCTACATACATCCTTGATAAGGGATCATAATGCAAATGCATTGTCACCCTTGAGAATTGAGATGGAACGCCTCGTCACCAGTTATATACGTCTACGGATCCCACCACTCACCAGACGAAACACAGAAGCATTATGCTGCTATTTCATGTTGGTATTCTCTGAGGGCGTGGTCTCTCTACCACTCGTAAATTTAATAACATATCCACTTAAGAAGTGATGTTATTTGCAGTGTAACTTTCAATTCTTTTTGGGTTCTAAAATTGTTATATTTAATAAATACGAGTAATACACGATATCTAATAATCTCTATTACTGAAAAATACGAATAAAAATACAAGCAATCATTGTTAATATTGCAGACATTTATTTATATATAGAAAAATATTTATCTCTGCATGAAACACATACCAAATACCACTAGTCAAAGTGTAATAAACGTCTAGCGTATTCTAGCCGACCTGTATGCCGTAGATTGGCTAATCCTTTTAGAACGATGGCTACTCAAATTATTTCATTTCATTTCTCATCGACACTAAATGAAAAGTAAAGTGATATATTTAGTAAAGGAATAAAAAAAAATGCGTTCAACAGAACTAACATGCTTGATGACTTTTTAAACATGGACCATTATTTATCTTTAAAATTTGTTAAATGATCAAGTTATTTAGGCCTTATTCCGTGCATCGAAGCTCCATATTATTTAAAAGTAAAGCTCTGAAAATATTCAAAGTGCGCATCCCACTACAGCTTAATAAATATTTCAGAAGCTTAGAATGGGAAGCATAGTAGGAATTGTTCATGAAAATGTATTTGACGTTTAGTACAATGGAAATTGCACATTGTAATGAGGTTTTGGTTAAATAAACTTTCATTACATCTTTAATCACAACTGGTTAGTGCTCAAATATTATATTACCTGATGGTAAGTAAAACTGATATGGCATTAAGAAGAAGTACAACGTAGGTAAAGTAATTTAATCCCTTATTGTGAGCATAAGGAAAGATGCTAATCGCTTCGTCCTAAAGTTAGCAATATCCACTACGAATGGATCGAGCCCCGGCGTCCGTCTGGTCATTCGTAGGACAGGAATGAAGGGATTGTTTTATTCCAACACACACTTTCTTAAATGTATACTATACGGTGTTCTTTGCCAGCCTTCAGACCCCTGTGTTTTAGACTTACTTAGTTGATTTTAACCATTTTTTTACGTTAAACGGATACGGGCAAATGAATAGTATTTAAAAAAATCGATATATCCATGATGTACTGCACTCGAATTTAACGGGTATCTCAACCGGATATATTATACTATATTTTTCTTATAGTATAGGAGACAGAAATACCCACTACTGCTCTGGTATTACACCGTAATTCTTAAAGCAAATGAAATGATGATGAATCTGTAACTCTATCATTGATTCATAACTATTAAAAGAACTACCTTCTAGTGTATCATTCGAAATTCCATACAATTTTTTATTTTACTTTAAACTTTCTATGCAAGTGTTTGGCCACGATCCCACCTGATGTTAAGTGGAAATGCAGTCCTGGATGGTAAGGTGCACTATCTCAGTAAATACTTATTGACTCTACTCTTGAAAACACCAACATTGTAATCGGAGGAAAGACAGACGCGAGCAAACTATTCCAGTCCTTTGCTGTACGAATAATGAAAGACGAAGCAAAGCGCTTCGTTCGGGTATGAGAGATGTTCACAACAAAAGGATGAAATCCAGCAGTGTGTCGTGAAGTCCGATGGTGCAACGGGGATGGGGGAATTAGATCATGTAATTCCTGAGCACACTCTCCAAAATGCATTCTGAAAGGCTAGCCACCTTACGCGTGTGCTCAAGACTGAGCAGATTGATTTCAGCTGCGTCATCAATTAGCCTCTTAGCCCGCCTTTCCATTTATTTACTTAAATAAATTTATTTACGCGGATATATGCATTTTATATAAAATATATATGTATATATTTTATATTAAAAGAAGATAAGACTACATATTATCTTGAATATTAGGCGAGGACGAAGGTAGGTGTTCATGGCCCGTAATTACCACTTACCATTAGATTAAATGAATGCTCGTTTGTCTACTTGTTTTATAAATGAAACACTTCCATGTACAATTTTCGCAAATTTTAGAAGCGCTTTATGTAGTAATATTTTCCAGGAACATTTTATTAACTGTTTTAGAAGCTATACTCGTATGTCAAGATATTCGTTGGGCGTTTGGTCCCGTTCTATATTTAAATTGGGTAAAGGGTGGCTCTTGAGCGAATACAATTTGAATTAATATTTTAAAAGGTTAGCTTCTAAAGGTATGATGTAGGCTATATACAAAGATACACAATATTATAGAACTGAAACAAAAGCTTATAGATTATAGAACTTGTTTTCTTTTATTTTATTTTATTATTCTGGCATCTATTCGTTTCTGCGGTATTTTTAATAATTTGCTTTATTTCAAAAGAATTAGTACTATTTATAATGAGTTGTTTAATTAGGTATTATAAAAGGTTATTTATTTTAAAAGGTATATATTTTAAAAGGTTAGCTTCTTAAGGTATGATTTAGGCTAACGAATTAGTACTATTTATGTTGAGTTTTTCAGTTAGGTATAAGTTAATATGATACTTTGGTACTCTACTGTAAAGTAAAGTAAGTAAATAAGATAGAGATTTTTTTGATAATGAGATTTATTTGTTTGAAATGCTTTCATAATGTATGTACTTCTACTTTTAGGCAAACATTACCCTTTCACAGTGAAATTTGTTATTACGGTGAGATACGATGCGTTGGGTTTTTTCATCATTATTTAAGAATTTATGTAAGGCATTCGAGACCCGTTCTGTTTATAAATGTGGCCCTACAAATACCAAGCCCGCGTCGTAGGCTGCAATTTGATGAATATTTTAGAAACCTAGGCTGAAAGCGTAGCGTGAATAGTTGATGCAATAAAATTCAACATTTAGTCTTGCGGAATGTACCTTACATTTCTTAGTAACTGTAAGGTACATTCCGCAAAACAACAAGGAAAGAAAGGTACACCAACAAAAATATTAGTGATTTAGACTTTCTTTTTTTCTCTTTTCAAATTTTTGACCTGCCGATAAAGTTTAAAAAAACTTAATAATTGTTTGTTAAATCGTGGAGTACAAGTTAACAAACAATTATTATGCTTTTGTTTTTATTTTCACTAATTAATCCAAAATAGTTTTGCAAATTTAATAAGGTTACAAATCTTATAGAGTTGAATTTAAACTTTTTAATTCCCGACATTCCGAGTGCTTTACAGCACTCATGGTCACGTAAAATTAAGGTGTTTAACACCTTTAAGTTATAGTTAACCCAGTTTACCGCCAGCATATAAATATTAGGTTTTGGCCCGATCTACCCCACAAGAGTTTACAGTATCTTGAGGTCTGGCAGGGGTTTTGATTCGATATTTAATCTTATTAATCACGTTCCCAATCCGTTAGTAGTCTTTTTTAAAATTAGAATGCCTTTTAATTTCAATAGACTCCCGAATGATCCTTAATAGGAATCAGTATTTTTTGTATAGATTTGTGGTTTATTAAACCTAATGTAGTGTTGGAGACGATCTAAAGTATGATCCCAAAATATAGACTTTTAAATCGACGATATTTCGAACCAACTATGTTCTTTTACGAGGAACTTCATAGTTCTTTTTTGTTGTCCCTAGTAAGAGAGACCTCATTTATGTACCTATAGCCAAGATTACACACTCCAGCCAAGAGCAAGATACTCGTAACATGAGTAGGCTATTGATCGTAATAGCAAAACAACAAATTAAAAAGACGCATAGAATCTCTTCTTAATAATTCACATTGAATAATAAGTACAAATAAACAATAAATCGCAATCTTTTCATTCGACGCTCAGCAGTCGCCGAGAACGGTCGCCCGGCTCCCCGCCACGATCGTCCCGAGCTACCTGCCACCGAGCGAGCCACCTGCGCACCCATTGTTCCGAGAACAATACACCGAGCAATTTTTATTGCGGGTGTTATTGTAATCGGAAATTAGTTTCCGAGAAAGATTATTGCAAAGCCACCTGGGTGGTTACACTAGTGGATACCTTGCGGTGTTAACTAAGCTAGTGTAGGGCTAGCCCCGTACGCCCGTGGTTCCCCTTCTGGGAAACGCGAAACCGGAAGGAGTCGACGCAAAACTTGGCCTTGGGTAGTGCCCTAGCCAAGGTTGACCAACCCGCTGGACTTATAATAGTCCCACGCGTAGTTTTAGTTAGCTCTAAGCACACACCCAAGTGCACAATAAGACTGGCACTTGGACGCACTAGGGCTACACAACTAGGCACACATCCTCCCTGCCTATACCCGGCAGGGAGGGAAGTAGGCTATTCACCCCGGCATCCCACCGGTGGCCACACTTCCCACGAATAAAGTAGGAACAAATAAAAGTGAACAGAGTGCACAATGGAGGACTCTTCCTCAGAGTCGTTGCTGCACTTCATTAGCATACTAAAAAATAAATACCCCGATGTCTTCCAGGACATAATCAAAGAAAGACCGCTCCCGGATAGACCCTCCTCAAGGGCCTCCTCCATATCCTGCACTTCATCCGCAGTCTCCGAAATGGAGCTGGATAACGCAGCGTCCACTGAGTATCCCCAAGCCGAAGACACCAGCGATTTCACGCTGGTTGAAAAAAAAAGAAAAAAGCGGGCTTCACCCGCCCCGACGCCGCCTCCTAAGGCGAAAAAACGGGAAATGAAGGCCCCCTCTCCCCAGCCATCTACGTCGGCCCTGCCCCAGGGCCCCCTCACAGCTGCCCCACAGCAAGCCCCCGCCGCTCCTGAGCGCGCCCTAGCTGGCTCAAAAAAACCTTCGGCTGTCTCACAGCCATCGAAACGCCCGCCGCCTGTCTTCATTCAGGCACAAGACAAGTGGCCGATTGTCGCATCGGCCCTATCCAATCGCTACAAATATCAAGCGATCCCCACCGCTGTAGGTATTAAACTGCAGCTAGAAACCACGGACGACCATAGAGCGGTAACTCGCTTCTTGCAAGACAAAGGTGTTTTCTTTCACACCTACACCTTGGCAGAAGAGCGCCAACTCAGGGTAGTAATTAAAAACCTCCCGCGGGAAATCCCAGCTGATCTGATCAAAGAGGACCTTCAGGCCCAGAATCTCCCAGTCCTGTCTGTGCATAGGATGTACAGTGGCCATAATAAAAAGCCATTCAACATGGTGATTGTGGCCCTCGAAAGATCCGAGGCAGGGAAGCAGGTATTTAACCTGAAAACCTGCTGCCACCTCTCTGGGCTGACTATAGAGCGCCCACATAAAAACGGCCCACCAGGCCAGTGTCACAAATGCCAATTATATGGCCACTCAGCACGCAATTGCTTCGGCAAACCCAGATGCGTCAAGTGCCTGGGTGACCATGGCACCACCAAATGTCCGAGACCCAAGGACAAGGCCCTTCTGGCCACTTTCGGTCCCCCCGCATGTGTCCTATGCAACACAGAGGGACACACAGCCAATTACCTTGGTTGCCCAAAAGCCCCCAAGCCGAAACGTCCGGCACTAAAAATCGCGCCCAAGGTCGCTACCCCGACCGCCGCCCCTGCGCCAATTCTCGCTCCTGTCCGACCTCTACGCCCCGCATGGCATACGCCGATCGGCGAAGCGACCGTTGCTCCACCGGTTGAGCAGCCTCCTCCATCAGCCGGACGGCCGGTTATCGAAAGCGATCTCGACTTAGTGTGTCGCTTCGCCGCCGTCTTCAACGGCGCCGACGTCTCAGCCCTAGCAAAAGCCTTAAGGGATTCTAATGGCAAGCCCGAAGTCAGGATTGCCGCCACAATGCGCTACCAACATGTAGTGTCAGCCATCGTCAACTTTCAAGCATAGAGGGCCTTTACAACGGCAGAGTAACACCGCGTTCCCTTAACGTCGCATTTTTTAACGCGAACGGTATTAACAATCAACGCGACGAAATCTTCAATTTCGTTCGCGATCACCAAGTCGACGTGCTCCTAGTGCAGGAGACATTCCTCAAACCGCACACTCGCAATCCCAACATTGCGAATTATAACATCATTAGGAATGATAGAACTTCTGCCGCTAATGGCGGAACTCTCATTTACTACAAAAAGTCCTTGCACTGCGTGCCCGTCGACACGCCAACCCTCACTTTCCTAGAAGCCTCAGTCTGTCAGCTATCCATGACCGGCCATGCCCCCATCACAATCGCATCCGTCTACCTGCCTTGCAGACGTGATGCACAAGTATTACGAAGCGACTTCGTGGCACTCCTTTCCCTTGGAAACTCAGTCATTTTGGCAGGAGATTTCAATAGCAAGCACACTCGGTGGAATGCAACTAAAATCAACCCCCGGGGGTTGGCTTTAGACTCGCTAAGCGACGCACTCGACTTCGACGTCGTAGCGCCTACTACGCCTACCCATTTTCCATACATATTGGGTCACGCACCGGACGTGCTTGATATTGCCATTTGTAAGAACATCAATCTCGCCTTCCAAGGCATAGACGTAATCCATGAGCTCGCTTCCGATCATCGCCCCGTTCTTCTTCGGTTAGGGCCCTCCGCCCCAACCTCACCCTCCACCAAAACCATTGTAGACTGGCACCAACTCAGGAACGCCCTGAGGGAAGCCACATCACCGCACCTAGATGCTATTCCTAGGAACATATCTTCAGTCCACGACACGAACCTCGCAGTTCATGCCCTCACTAGGCACATCCAGACAGTCGTCGAGGATTGTTCGAGGCGGGTTCCCTCGGTGGAAGACCACCGATGGACCCTGCCAAGCGACATAAAGGACCTAATGAGGCGCAAGAATGCGGCGACTCGTGCCCACGACTTATATCCCACTGAAAGTAACCGGCTGGTGCTACGTACCCTTCAGCGTGAAGTCCGGTCACGCATAGCCCAGTACAGGAACGATCGGTGGGATAATCACCTCTCCAATATCGAACCTTCCCACCTCGCCTTCTGGCGACTTCCCAAATCCCTAAACGGGGGCAACGCCCAAACAATGCCTCCCTTAGCGCGTCCTAATAAACCACCCGCCTTCTTAGACGAAGAGAAAGCCGAATGTCTGGCTGACAATCTGGAGCTCAATGCTCACCGAGCACACTACCGATCGACGCCGCTCACCTTGCAATGGTTGAGAGCGAGGTCGACCGGAGGAGTAAGGAACCACCTCGCGATTCCGTTACCCAAGTCACATGCACCGAAGTTGAGTCCATAATTAAAACCTGCGACCACGCAAGGCTCCTGGCCCCGACGGCATCACTAACAAGGTGATGAAACTCCTACCCACGTCCATTTTACACCTACTGGTAATAATCTACAACGCGGCTATATCCAAAGGCACCTTCCCGAACACCTGGAAGGAAGCCGACGTCATAGGGATTCTCAAGCCCTCAAAACATCCAACCGATCCATCAGCCTATCGACCCATAAGCCTACTCAAAGTCTTGGGTAAGGTATATGAAAGGCTCATCCTCGCCCGCCTCAAGGACTTCATGCTGTCCCGAGGGCTACCAATCAATGAGCAGTTCGGGTTTCGCACCCAACACTCATGCACACATCAAGTGCACCGCATCACGGAGCACATCCTCAGTAAATTTCTTCAGGGCTACCAAACTGGGGCACTTTTCCTCGACGTGGCGAAAGCTTTCGACAAGGTCTGGCACAACGGGCTCATATACAAACTATATGAGCTCGGTGTGCCAGATCGACTCGTACTTATCATACGAGACTTTCTCCGAAATCGAACCTTTCGTTACCGCGTCGAGGGAACGCGCTCCGAGGTTCACCCTATTTGTGCCGGAGTACCACAAGGCTCTGTCCTAGGTCCTATTTTGTACACACTTTACACCAACGACATACCGCGCACTCGCGGTGTAGAGCTAGCCCTTTTCGCCGATGACACCGGCCTCTATGTGTCTGGGTTCAAACCAGACGCTATTTGTAGACGCCTCCAATCTGCAGCCAACACCTTAGGGAAATGGTTTCGGAAATGGAGGATCGAGGTTAACCCCACCAAAAGTGCAGCCATGTACTTCTCTCGGCGCAACAAAACGCCGCATCTCCCAACTATAGAGTTATTTGATCGTCCAATCCCCTGGGAACAGACAGTCAAATAATTAGGCGTTACTTTAGATGAAAGACTCACCTTCGGTCCGCATATCAACCGCGTACGGAATCGAGCAGCGTTCGTCCTAGGTCGTTTGCACCCGTTACTCAATAAAATAGCAAAATGTCCCTGCGTAATAAAATTACACTATACAAAGCGTGCATCCGACCCATAATGACATACGCAAGCCCCGTCTTTGCGCATGCTTCCCCGCGTCACATTCACCGACTTCAGGTAATACAAAATCGTTTCATGCGCAAGGCCACCGGTGCACCGTGGTTCTTGCGTAATGAAAATCTACTCATAGATCTTGAGCTGCCGACCATAGCTCAGTACCTGAAGCAGGCTTCCCGCCGATATTTCGACTCTGCCGTCACACACTCTAACCCCTTGATTGTAAGTGCCGCCACTTACAATCCCATCGCGAATCACAGATTCACCCGCGTCCGAAGGAGACCGAGGCACGCTCTCGATGACCCGACGACGTGACTACCAGGGCCCAAGCCCTTCATAAAACACAACACACGTACATTGCACTCACATCGGCCCGCCGACGGCGAGGGCGTCACAAACAAGGATATTCGCGATACCGCCATGTCACTGGTCGTTTCTCTCCAGTCCTTACAGATAGAAGCGTCGCTGGAGTTTCTTGCGCCACTTCTTCTCCAGCGCCCACGCATTCCGAAGTGGTGGTACAGATAGCTAATAATCATAGCGAATTTAAAGAATCCTCTGTCAGAAGCAACTGACCGAGCCGAGGTTCGGCCCTCTCGGGCACCCTCGAGTCAGACGCTCTCGCGAAACAAGGTAACGGTCCAAGCCGAGGCTCCCTCTCGAGAGCCCTTGTGCTGGTTACCTATATATAGAGGTCTCGACTGAGTGCCATTAGCGCTCGGTCACCTCTCAACCCGGTGAAACTGTAAAAGCCCTCGGGCTAACAGTGGCCTTCAGCCCGAAAAAAAAAAAAAAAAAAAATCGCAATCTTTTTGTCTGTTTGTCAGTGTGTTTGACACTTTAATCTCCACCGCGACTGAACCAATTTGGATGTGGTTTACATTGATGAATCGAGATAATCTTTGGGGTAACATTTGGTGTTTTATTTAAATTAGTTGCCACATAAAAAAGATATACTATAAAAATCTAAACAAGTCGATAGAATATTGATGCGATACTCTATTGCGCATTTTCGTAGGTACTAATAAATAATGAAAATCATAGATTATACTGTACGTTTGCAGTCATCTCTCAAGTTCTGTTATTTCAGTAGGGGCGATTCGTTAATGTACGAGCGCGCAGTGAAATATATCGTCTGTAGCTTTTACTCATAATTCATGAGTGCATTAACAATGCTCGATGCTCACTGCACAAACAGCTTAACAACACTTGACTTGAATGCTGAATGGGTGCAATCTTTTTTTAAAAAAATTGAATTCATCGCTATATATACATATATATAGTCTCTATCTTAGTTCAATTTTCATTGAAAGCGATAGGTAGCTCAAATTGCTAGTTTTAATTACAAATTTTAGGTTCATTACTATTGAACGACTATTTGGTTAATTTAACCTAAAACTTATGATCATCTATCTAATAATACTTATTAAAAACTAAGTACGCAATATAATAATATATTATAATAATATAATATAATAATAATATAATGTAATAATAATAATAATGGATTGCCGTCTGGTTTGTCTTTATATATGTATTATAGGAGTGAAAAGTTTTGAGCCTAAGGTTGACATTTAAATTCAAAAGAAAAAACAATGCTGGCACGTAATAGCCATTTCTTTTTAATTATAATCTACTGTCTTTTGTTTTTCTTCTGTCAAAATTGCAAAATTTGTGATCGATTTAACAAACGAAGTTCGCGGTTTCCGTAGAAATGGATAAAATTGAGCACCGTTCCGTCATAAAATATTTACAAAAAAAAGGATTAACGCCAAAACAAATTTATGAAGATATGTACGAGACTTTGGGGGAATCTGCTCCATCATATGTTATGTCCATCAAGATACCAATAAAATATTAGACCTGATTTTGAATGACAAGAGATTGACGATTGCAGAGATAGCAGAAGCAATATGCATTTCGTATGAATGAGCACAGAACATAATTTCCAACGATCTTGGATTTTCTAAGGTCTCTGCCAGATGGGTACCTAGACTGCTTTCAGCTGAAAACAAATGCACCCGCCAAACAGTATCACAGGATTGCTTGGATCTGTTGCAAAGTGATCCTCAAGATTTTCTTTGCCGTTTCGTAACTATGGATGAAACTTCGGTTCACTACAATACACCAGAGTCCAAAGTACAATCCAAGCAATGGAAATGAGCAGGGCCACCACCCCCTAAAAAAGCTCGGGCCGTTTTGTAAACCAAGAAGGTAATGGCTTCAGTTTTTTGGGATTGTAGAGGGGTCATTATGGTTGACTACCTTGAAAAAGGTTAAACCATAAATGCGGACTATTATTGCACACTCTTACAATTTTTGCGTGAAGAAATAAAAATAAAAAGGCCTGGTATGTTGTCTAAGAAAGTTTTATTCCACCAAGATAACGCTCCTGTCCATACTGCGGCGAAATCAATCGCACAAATACAAAATTGTAGGTTTGAGTTGTTGCCGCATCCACCCTATTCGCCGGACTTGGACCCGTCTGATTAACATCTCTTCCCCAATCAAAAAAAAGACATGGCAGGACGAGAATATTCTACGAATATCGAGGTACAAGAAGCTGTGACTGAATATTTTGATGAAATTGATGAGTCTTTTTTTTTAGAAGGAATACTAAAGCTAGAGACAAGATGGCAAAAGTGTATAGATCATTCTGGAGACTATGTAGAGAAATAAAATAATCATCTAGAAAAAAATCGTTTTTATCTACGACGGGCTCAAAACTTTTCAATGTGCCCTCGTATTATATAGCAAATATTTGTTTCTTTATATGTTTATAGTTTTTTATTTATTTATACTATTGACCAATCAGACGGAGAGGGGAAAAATATCTCCCAAATAATAATAATAATAAGAAGACTGGAAGAAGAAAGTCCTTCATGGTCGACATCCCCATGATCTAGAATAATCCCATATCAATACTTTAGCGTCTAATAAATGACTTAAAATAGGTAAAAAGAAACTGAGGGATTCATAATTGCGATACAAGATAATTAACACTAAGAACTAAAGTAAATATATAATTAAAGACCCTTCAGTGACCAACGAGAAATGTCGTAAGTGTCACATACAATCAGAAACAATTCAGCACATCACAGGCGCTTGCACAACACTCACACAGACAGACTACACTCGCAGACACAATCGGCTAACAAACATTATTCACCAAAAACTAGCACTCAAACATACACTGATACAAAACACAAACACTCCTCATTACAACTACACGCCGCAAACTGTTCTGGAGAATACAACAAACAATCTGTTTTTCGCGGTCTATACTCACCGACAGGACAATTCACTATTACAGACCGGATATAAAGTTACAAGATAAAATAAATAAAATTACTTATCTAATTGACATTACGGTTACCAACACCTTAAAACATACAAAAGTCATTGAAAAAATTAGGAAATATTTAGAATTAAAAGACGAAATAACATAATATAGTGCTCTCCACAACATGTATTAGCCCACATCATCTACTCCATAGTTTGAAACTAATAAATTTAAATGAATATCTCTACATAACCCTGCAAAAAGCCGTTATTCTGAATACATGTATAATTGTTAGAAAGTTCATGCAAATGGAGGATAATCAAATAGATCCTATTTGATTGTCTTCTATCACGATAATAACACACGTACTACATTTACTTGGTTCTGACCCGTAAATGCAGTAAAAACCTGAAGCTGAGAAAACAAAGAATCAACGATAATAATAATAATAAGAAGACTGGAAGAAGAAAGTCCTTCATGGTCGACATCCCCATGATCTAGAATAATCCCATATCAATACTTTAGCGTCTAATAAATGATTTAAAATAGGTAAAATGAAACTGAGGAATTCATAATTGCGATACAAGATAATTAACACTAAGAACTAAAGTAAATATATAATTAAAGACCCTTCAGTGACCAACGAGAAATGTCGTAAGTGTCAAGAAACAATTCAGCACATCACAGGCGCTTGCACAACACTCACACAGACAGACTACACTCGCAGACACAATCGGCTAACAAACATTATTCACCAAAAACTAGCACTCAAACATACACTGATACAAAACACAAACACTCCTTATTACAACTACACGCCGCAAACTGTTCTGGAGAATACAACAAACAATCTGTTTTTCGCGGTCTATACTCACCGACAGGACAATTCAGTATAACAGACCGGATATAAAGTTACAAGATAAAATAAATAAAATTACTTATCTAATTGACATTACGGTTACCAACACCTCAAAACATACAAAAGTCATTGAAAAAATTAGCAAATATTTAGAATTAAAAGACGAAATAACATAATATAGTGCTCTCCACAACATGGGATAATATCCCACATCATCTACTCCATAGTCTGAAACTAATAAATTTAAATGAAAGTCTCTACATAACCCTGCAAAAAGCCGTTATTCTGAATACATGTATAATTGTTAGAAAGTTGCATGCAAATGGATGATAATCAAATAGATCCTATTTGATTGTCTAATAATATCTATCTATATCTATATCTATCACGATAATAACACACGTACTACATTTACTTGGTTCTGACCCGTAAATGCAGTAAAAACCTGAAGCTGAGAAAACAAAGAATCAACGATAATAATAATAATAATAATAATAAATTATTCCTATGGTCGTATCTGCAAACGGGATAATCCCAACTAGCCTCTCAATCACCTGAGGCGGTAGGGACAGCTCCGGGCCCAGATGCAGAAGGCGGTGCTCCTCGACACCGCTCGTATAGGCCGCAGGTTTCTCTCCCTTTTTTTTGTTTCACCCCAACCCTGGACCGGTCTCCTCTGTCGAGGGATTCCCGTATGGCTGGTCTATATATATGTATTATATTATATTGTTAATATTTGTTTCTTTATATGTTTATACTTTTTTATTTATTTATTATATTGCCAACCACACGGAGAGGGAAAAAAAATCCCTTAAAATAATAATATAATAACTACTAGTACTTATTAACTTCCTTAAGCTCGACGCGTAAACGTACAAAAGTCATGCGTGTACTCTTCATCATTTGATTTTATTTGTCATGTTTAATATTCAAACATGATTAATCATCAGGTGAACTGCGTGCTCGTTTCATCAAGAAACCTAAGATTTGAAATATATGTGATCAACTGAATGATGTATATTACTGCTAAGTTAATTTTTTTATTGTTTTTTTTTATAGAAAAATATGTAGTTTGTAACATAATGCCAAATATTAGGTCATTTATAAACATTTAAGAATGTAATTATATTACTTTAAGTAATTATATCATTACATTCTTAAATGTTATAATATGATATAATAAATATAATTTAAATGTGACTGCGTTTTCACCGAATATTTAGGTAAAAAGATCGGTTTACACCGTATTTATTGGAAAGTTTCAGAAAGTTTATTTCAGGAGAGAGGCATCTGGGAGCGTTTAGGTTTGTATATTTAATTTACGCAAAGTTCGACTTGGAGCAAGCTACAATTTGAATTAATATTTAAGGATACAATATAATTTGGATATGAAATACAACGACAGTGTTTCGATAAAAAAAATCAAAAGTAATAATATTAGCTTTTAGAATGAAGCGCCAAAAACATTACGGACTAATATATCAGCGAGAGGAGACAACTATTTATATATATTTATTTATTTTTGTACTATTTTATTTTTTAATGTTAACCTTATTTTTGACGTACAATGGGTGGACTTAATGCTTTTGGTATTTCCTACCGGTCTACCCTTGAGATGGAGAAACATTGACTGTATGTGCCAATAACAAAATAATCCTAAATACTAACAATATATGTAACATTCTTAATGTACATAATAATTAACACAATATATTAAACAATAAATATCATATAATATAGACATTAAACATATAATACAAATAGAAATAGATATATAATATAGATAATTTGATATAAATAATTAAATAGCAAATTAAAGAAACCAGTGTTGTGCTGCTTGCTTAAAAAGGTCTAAAAACGTCAAACTCTGATATCAGTAGTATAAAGATAAAAACAATTCTTAAGATAAGATGGTGAATGATAAATTGAGTATAGGACTTGTAGAATTCTAGGGCTACGCCTTTCACGGATACGAAGCCATTTAAACTTCTTAGTTCGCTCCTGCGATAAAAGGAGATATGGTCACACTTACATAAGCCGAAGATAAATCTAATACAGTTATTGAGGAGGCGCTCCGACTTATTGACAGGGTTCTGAAACAGATCTAGGCACAGACAGATCTTTAACACGCATCAGTATAATCGATGATTGTTTATTTTTTTATTTATATATATTGAACCACCAACAGAATTACATGTATTTAATGCAATATAAATATGAGCATTAATGCTACTAAGAACATACAATTCCATTTACAGGCGGCCACAGCAGGCATTTAAAAGCAATTTACGTACTATAACTTTAAATAATTAATAAATATTTAATATCTCTCTAGGTGTATGTATATAAATATCAGAAGAAAATTATCAAATTTAAATTTAGGGAAATAAGATATATATTTTATTGGCTAAAGAAATTATGGTCATAAAAAAAATATTTTTGAAAATCGATGTTTTGTCATTTAAAATATCAATGGAACAATCTTTATTATGAATTCCTTGTGTAATCAATAATGATAATGAGTAGAATTAGGGAGTGAACAAGCTTAAGCTTAGTTTTTAAGAGTAAATAGTTTTTAATACAAAAAAATATCAAAGCTGAAACGTTAATAACAACTTTTACAATGATGATGTTCTCGATCTCGGACTTATACGATATATTCTGGTTATTACCAGATGACACAAACTGCGCAGGACCTACCATAGTGGCCTAAGCATTTGCGCAAACACAGATGGATTTACTCGTCGTCTTCTTAACCCTTATCCTTAATCCGATGTAAAGCATGTTCAAGAATATAGAAGGAAGGAATGCATTTTCAATTCAAGACATGGGACATGAATCAATAGAACCAACAATTTGTGAAACACAAATACTGTTCGTAGCCAGGCTCGCGATTTAGAAACTAAGTACTGTAGTACTTAGTTTCTAAATCTACAATCTACACCATGTGACTGTTTTTTTCAATTTTCCAATGTTATGGTATTAAACCATATTTTATTTGAATCTTATTTTATCCATGCAATTTACACAGACAATGTAGTTGCTTTCCTATTTATATTATTATATATTTTAAAAAATAAATATTCTACCGAGATTGCAAACCTCTTATTCGAATGCCAGTCGGTCCACCAATAACTCCGCTTGACGCCTGAAAAGCAATTCTAATATGCCAAACCTAAATCTGTCTGTCTATTGATGTATAGAGGTGGTATAAGCGCGAGGATACGATCAAGTCGCTCACAGTACGTAGATAGCAAGCATGATGGAAACGCTATAAGAATTACCAAATTTTCTTCTTCTTTTTTAAAGTTCAAGATGAAATCACCTGGAGACGGTTCCGTATCATTCAGTTTTCTGAGAAAACTGTAAACAATGAATTTTATATTCCATATTTTTCAAAATTTCAACTATTTCTGGTAATTTCGGTGACAATACTAGTCAGACAGATGAAATTGGTGACCCTATGAGAATTCCCATTTTATATTGGATTTACGAAACCCTAAAAATATAAAGGTATGACTAGGATAATTTATAAATACGTAGAAGTACATTTACTAAGGATAAGAGATGAACCACAGTACATACGCAACGTGTACGTACTTTTAAATGAATAAATTGCTCAAAGAATTTCACAGGCCTCTTATTGAAATTGACGCTGTATGGTTATTTTGACGTTCAATAAAAAAATTTTTTCAAATTGTTTCCATTAATGTTTATGACACCTTCCTGTTTTACCGTTAAATTGTTATACTGATTTACAGAAAGCGAAGAAAATATACAGTATAATTTAACCAATTATAGGGTCCAGATGCAGCTTATTTGCAGCATAAATAGTAAGGACCACGCCCTCACACAATATCAATATTAAACACTAGCATAACACTGCTACGTTAAGTTTTGCGAGTTACACAATACGAAACATTTCATCACGGCCCAAAGAAGTGGCAACGTATTCGAATATTGAATCTAGGATGGGTATTAATGTTATCACTTATTGTCGGGTAAAGTATGTGCTTGTATGTCACCCTGAGCTTGATAAAACACCTATCCAAAATTTCGTTAGCCCCTTTAAACGTAAATACTCTAAACCCTATTTTAAATTTGTTTCGTTCGCATTTATTAAGCGACCTTTTTAAACAAACATCATCCTTGTAACCTAAAATTTAAAAGATCACTTAAGCACGATGTTTTGGGTCATTTAAGCTTCAGGTCATGACATATGCACGGTATTCGAGTCTCGTTGTATATATAAACGAGATTCTGTAAATACTAAGTCCCAAGCAACAATTTGATGAATATTTCAAAAGCTTGGGATGAGGGGTAGTATGAATTGTTCATAAGATTGAATTTTACGATCATAAAATAACAAAGCGAAATATACCGTCCGCATAATAGTGAGGTAAACAGGTATAAAATATATCGTATGTGTGTAGAATATCATCAATCAAAGTAAACTAAATATTCACAACAAGACTAATATAAAGAAAATTCACGTTTAATTAATTAGAAATAATACCATTATATATAGGCAATATATTTTTCAAGCTATTTTTCCGCTTCTTCTTTCTCCTGCCTCTATTTAGGATTATTAGAAACTCCTTACTTTGCGGAAATATAAAACAGAAAAATAGAATAAAATTATGCTAATTTAATTCAAACATTACAAAAGATCAGCACGCTGTATTCGCAACTGGCTGACTATATAAAATATAGATCAATGCCCGATAACCGACGGTGAAGAAAGGTTGGAACTCGGACTGACGTTCAATACAATTCTATTAAAGCTATTATAGTATATAATATATAGAATTAAAAAGATATGACCGTGATCTAAGTCGACCAGGAGATCATCGTTATGGATTACAGATTGCCTCAACTGGGCAAAGATAAACTTATGCAACTTGAGTGTAAAGTCCATACGTATTTTCCCTTTAACTTATTTTTATTTTATTGATGAGATATTAATTTTTAAAATGAAAAAATATCAGAACTAACAATTTAATAAAATATGCATGGTGTCTAGGTCAACGTACCTGAGCGCTGCATCGCAGATCTAGGGTTCTACTCTCAGTCCAGAAACGATTAACTCGCATCAAAAAATTGTTGGTTTTTATGTGGTGGTTGGATTTGATTGTTGGTTTGGTGTATATATATATTCCATGTCCAGTACATCTGAATCTTCCTCCAATCATATACTGTACATCGGACTAGGGAAAGGGAACGACGTGTGAGTGCCTCTGTATTTGCCCAAGTGCTTAAGGTAAAAGGTTTAAAATATTCTGCACTGTTGATAGCATCTGACAATAAACAGAAGATATCGCTGAGATTGAATTCGGTCAGGAAGATATCATAATTTTGAAATAAATAATCATTAAAATAGTAAACGATAAATTTTTAGTTAGTTACAGATTTCGTATAAAAACCTCAAAATAGAGTATAAAATATAATAGATTTAAATAGATATTGAGCCTTGATATAATTTCATCTTGAACCATCTATATAGCATTTAACATGTTTACTGCACACTCGTGCAATATCCGTAGACGTAGTAGTCGTAAATAATCCGTAGACGAATAAATCCCACAGATTTCGTATACAAGTCAAGTATTCTTAAGCTGTTTGAACGGAATATGGAGTATTGTTAATGCACTCATGAAGCCTGTTTTAAAGCTGGAGATCATATTTCAATATTCTTTTGTTAAGTATTAACGTTGGATCTGATACCTCAATTAAATTTTTTTTAAACATTTATTATATACTATAAGGAACTCCAAATGAGGACATAGTCATTGATGGTAGCATGATGACTAACATCCATGACCACATTCATCCATTCTAAATGGAGACATAAAAATTTATCTTTGTTTTATCACATTGTTATTCCTGAAGACTTGGATGGAATGTGAGGCATTCCATTCATTGCTGTAATTGGATATTCGGATGCCAATACATCACAATATGAAACACAGAGTAGCATTATGTTGCTATTTCAAGCTGGTATCAGTGAGGGAGCCGTGGTAGCGTTATGAAACCGAGGATCAAATCCGATTTCGACCATCGGTGCCAGCACCAATGAAATTGTTAATTGCAAGTTTAAGTGCTGATTTACCATGGGTTCGCCGGTGGAAACATCGTGGGAAAACCTGCATATATAAGAAATAAATTTTATAAAAAGTATTACGAAGACATTTGAAGTCCGCCAATACGCAATGAAGTCGCGTGCTCGAACATTCTCCAAGAGGAGGCTTATGCCCAAATTATATATGTATGTATGTGTATGCTGTAACCTTAACTTTTTACACTTTTTTTCTTTTTTGTTTATTTATGTGTAACGCTGTTGGTCTTATGAGCTCTACTGCTTCAGCGGGACTCGCGAGCAGGGGCCCATAAGTAGGGGTTTAATTTTATTCTGTGACGGAATAGTCCTTAAAGAATCTCTCTTTGCAGATAGAAACAGGTGCAATGCATATCTCTGTATAATCCCTCCGACTTATAATAAGCTTCAATAAGCAAAGCTCACGTTACGTAATTTATATATATAGTTCTATCTATATATCTATCTATAAAAATGACAAAATTTATTTAAATAAAGTAACCGTTTATGTAGTTTATAATAGGCGCCTCTGTGTACCTTCGTTCGACAGTGTATATTCTTTCTTACTATATATATATATATATATATATATATATATATATATATAAATATATATATATATATATATATATATATATATATATATATTTATATGTATATATATGTTTATATTTATGGATTGTATTGCGTGCCAGTCTTTGGGGGAGGCATATGTTCGTGGACTGGTGATGGACTGAGATTATGATGATCATATATAGGAAGTATGTTCTCTTATAATATGGATACTATATATTATATTAAACATGTAGTATACGTATATTAAAATAAATAATGTAGATACTTATCTATAAAAACAAAAACAGTAAATTATAAATAACTGAGGCCAAGAAGCTTGTCAAGCAGACCGGGATATTTGCAACGTTTACAAACAAGGTGTCATAGACGAGTCTACAGCACGGAAAGACCCCATCGACGATGCCAAATCATAGTCCTTCACGACTACGCCAGGCACAAGTCGTCAAAGCCGCACTCCGAGAGCTCAAATGGGAGACGTTAAACATCCGCCGTGTTCACTGGATTTTGCACCGATGGATTACTATCTTTTTCTCACCGTCGAACTTTATGTGGGGCGTAACCTTTGACAGTGAACTAACTTCGACTTAAAATCTGGCTCAACAACTTCTTCGGCTTCACAACGGCATCAACAAATTTGTTCAGAGGTGGAAGCAGGTCGTAAACACCAATGATGAATACATAATTGAAACATTTATTGTTATAACTATTAATTTTTTTTTAAATAAAAGTCTTTTATAAAAACGCTACGAACTTATTCCCCAACATAATATACGTCCATGATTTTGCTACGCATATTTAAAATTTGCGTATATTTTTTATTTTCGTCTCTTTCACATAGCACGTATACCATAATATTACCTTGGTCGAGTGAGATAAAAAATCACAATCACCATGCTAGCTGCTTTTCTTAACTGATCAATTGCAAAAGTTAGTAAAGTAAATCTAGGTTCTAGATACGTGCACAGTAGGTTTCAGTTATGCCTTAAAGTACTGTTAGTAGTGACTTCAAATGGTTTAGAAAAAGATACTGACGTAAAGGTTTGTGTACTATTTAATATATAAATACAAAAGCACATTATATTCTACATATTTTTTGTAAAAGTTTTCAGTAGACAGGTGTTAAAATATGTCATTCGTTTATTACCGTTATTATAAATTTATTGGCAGTTACTGCCTCCGCAAAATCTCCAATACGAAGACTGAGAATATGTAAAACATATTTACAGGTTTACTAACGCGATAAAGAGTAGGTTTAATCCAAAACCTGGTCTATAAATGTACTTTGTAGGATATGAAAGTAGGTCAAGTAGGTTGGCAACTACATAAGAGTTTCTTATAAACGTCTGAAAAAATTTAACGAGGAATTCCAGTCGAAACATGAAAAAGTGTTTTAATTTTTTTATGCTTTCTTCATCTTAGTGTTCGTAAAATATTTTGAAAAAATTTATTTTTGGACGACACCCGTCTCACAAGATTTTTAAACCGAACTTATGAAAAATTTAACGTCAAATTACAACTGCACACCTGTCGTTCTAATATAAGCTTTATGAAATTGAAGTGTTTGAAGCTGAATTGAAGCTTACGTGTTCTGACGTAGATTCTAATAGACATACGTTCGAAGGGAGTGCTAAGAATATAATGGACATTTATTTAAGGGTATTGTTTTTGTTCCAGTTACTTCTCTTCTATTATATTTTTTTTCACTATCCCTCACTTTTGTTTCTTATAGTCTAGACACTGACTTGAAAAGAGATTGGAGCATAGTCCGCCAGGCGTGAAATCCACGTGGATATTCGGACTTGGACATGCCTTTGAAATATTTTTTTATTAACAGTGGTAGAGCTACGCTTCAACTTGTTTCTAGCTGCAGAATGAATTGGTCAGCTCGACTGGCGACATGCCAACACGCCTTCACAGGATACCAGCGTGAAATCTTTTTACTGGTGACGTGGCATTCCATCTCAGTTCTCAAGGGTGAAAGCACATTTGCATTATGCATCCTTGTTATGATGAATGTAGATGTCATGGGCCGCAAGAATCACTTATCATCAGGTGAATTATGTGCTCGTTTGTTACTCTCGAAGCAATAACCAAAAAAAACTTTTTCATGCAAGTATACTCACATGTTTCTTTCACCGCCGAGCACTTGGTGAAAATTGCAATTAACAATTCCATTGGTGTCGTAGCCGAAGATCGATCTCGATATGCTCGCGTAACTTGAAATTAAAATACGAGCGCAACGGCACATTTAGTTTTTCATAAAAAATTGAGATAACTACATATATCTTCTGAAGATTTAAACGTAAAGTTCCTGCCAATAATAAATATAGTAACACCGTAAAAGCAGTAAAACATAAATACAAACATACAAAAAAACCTAAAACAGTAAAAGTTAAATATTCATTGCACCTTACTAGTGTGGATAAGGTATTGATATTTCTAATTACAATTTATAGAAGTGTATAACAGTAAAATACGGTTACTACTTGAAAAATTTATGCTATTGCGCAGTAATTTAAATTGTGGTTATTAACATAAACGGTGTTTAAATACCGACGTAGCAAAGTCGCGTACGGTTTATTATAAGTCAAAAACCTATTTTTATGACACTATTGGTGACGATAGAAAGCTTACCTAATGGTATGTGATAACTACGACCCATAAACATCCACGTCCTTAACAAAATTTCAAGTTGCATATGCATTATCACCTTTGATGATTGTTATTGAAAAGCATACGAAACATGGTCGATCTTGAGGCCGATTTGGACTCGCATCGCTACTCTACCACTGCATATAACACTTTTCTCGAAAAATTGCGATTTTCAGTTTATTTTTCACGAAATATTTACATATAATTAATAAATATTATATATTCCGTCTAACGCCAATAATACAACACTGGCATATTCTCATCCCAACGCCGCATCTTGCTAGTTTACATGCGAGATTTTGGCAAAGACTGATGAAGGCAAATTAAAGGAAAAACAAACCAAGTCTTATGTAGCCAATGAAAAATTAAATTTAAAATAAATATCTAAGTGTAAAAAGAATAATGTTATAAAAACAAAAACTTACAATCATTTCTAAGTCTCAAAGCTTGTGCTTTTGCGAAGGAAACGAAAGCAGGTCGAGCAGGTCAACTATGACAAAAGTTTCGTTTCAAATGAAAGAAACGGAATAAGAAATGGCTGTTGTGTAGAAATTCTTTCACTTATATTAAGGTGAAAAAATCTCCTAAGAAAACAATAAGATGTAAATATCATTAACACATCATAGACACGTAAAAGCCTCATGGGTAAGGTCCGTGTAACATCACACCGGAGGTTGGAATGCGCCATTGTCTTGAACCATCCTAGGACAAACATTGAAAGCTTAAAAGCTAGTGCTTTTGTATGAATAATGAGGTTGTTAGTAATGTTTATACCAACGCGAATATTTTAAATGTATTAATGACAGTTTTTACGTAAACGTAATAACGTGAAATCGTGTATTCAGCCACTATAGTAGTCATGCGCTACTAATATAAATGTAATTTAAACCTTCTTCTGATATGTAATAATACCATTTTCTACTAAATACTTTTCAATATTTATCCTATCGAATGTAATTTTTATCATTTAGAAGAAAGAATATTTTTTTTTTTACAAATCTCTAACCATAATTGATCGTTTTTATTAAGATCGTAAGTGTAGAACGTGCTGCATTATGTCGTATCTCTTTGATAATACACCGAGTACTGTATTTAGCCTAAAGACGAAAGACTACCCCTATCGTTTTTTAGGACTGATGGCAAATGTTACCTTGAGGGTTTTTACAGCTTCAACGGGATGGATGGTGACCGAGCTCTTAGGTCACTGATTTCTGTTAAGAATATTAGCAATCCTATAAACATTACTAATATTTCGGTTAATCTACGCGCGAATGAGATTCGAAGATTCCTGAGAGGGCCGATCCTCGGTTCGATCAGTTTCTTCTATCGGATAAAGACTGACCCCACCATTCTTAACGGTATTTATAACTAAACGTTTACGCTCGAAGCAACGACACAATAATAAATGATTTTATAGAGACATATATCTAAATATACTATAATCAGAACAAAAGATGAAGCTTACACTGTAACATTTGAATTGTGCATATTTTTGTTTTTTGTTTAGGATTGTTAGTAAAGCTATGCCATGCTATAGACATTACTAATATTCCGGTTAACAATTCAATTAAGCTGAAAATGCTTGTGCTAGGAGATGGTTCAAGACAATAGTCGAATGGTGGATTCGAACCTACGACCTTAAGTTTCACAGACTGTGCCCTAAACCATTAGGCTAATGATATTATAATAACTTTAACAAAATTCATCAAATTAATTTTCTCGTCTTATCGTACAGGTGTTACGTCCGATCCGATAAGGCGACAATGGCATCCGTATAACCTTTTTCTTTTTAGGCCTTTTTTCTTAACGAAAGTTTACTTAACCTTTTTGAAATTTTCTGTAGAAAAAATATTTATTAAGCGACCTTTTTAAACGAACATATAAAAAGATTCAAACTATTTACCCTGATATTAATTAGTACGGTAGGTATTGTGTTAAGTTACTTGGGGTTTGATACAAGATATATCCACAGGATTATATAATAGGATGACAAATTGGCGATATTTTATGATGGTTATAATAAAGATTGATCATTAAATAAAAAAATTAAACACGAACACAAAAATCTAATTTGAACTGGTAGTAGAACGCCTCGTGTTGACTCACCTAGTACCACGATATCGCTAATTATTAATTGCAAAAGTAGTACAATTATTTTGTATAAATAGCGTTCTTTATAAAAAAGAAGATATGACACAAGTACTAACTTACTTACTTCCTAACTTTTGATTGGACTATTGCTTCCCTTTATTCCCTTACAGGATTGGTTCCAATTCTCATCACGGATTTATGAAGCTATTTAATGCAATTTTTGACATATTTTGTGTTACATTAATATTATACCGGTATACAAAGTAGGTATCTCAGGCTAAACAACCTGGTGGCAAAAACCAAGTGACCGTCATAAATGATATATATAGGAATTAAGTCAGCCACAGAATCTATGTAATTAATTATCGATACGTACATACCATAAACATTTGCGTACTTGTTTAATACGCCCATTTAAAATGAGTAAAACACAACCTTTTACCGGCGCAATAAAAAAGTAGGCTTAAACCAAAACCTCGTATAAAGTGGTGCTTTGTAGGATATGGAACTAGGTCAAGCAGGTCGGCAATTAAATGCGAGTTTCTTAGTAACTGCAGCAAATGCGGAAAGAGAAATTTCATTCATAACATGTAAAATTGTTTTTTTTTGTATATATTATAATTTCCTTAAATATTTGTCCCGTATTTGTTACGTAAAGTTATATTTTTAAATATATATTTTTAGAAAATCTCATCTCTAGATTGATGATACAGTGACGCAATGTGATAACGGAACTTTTGAAGTTAGGCATCTGTATGTCAATACCGAATTTTTTCAAGAACTTCTATTGTTACCGAAGTCAATTTTAATATGGTTATTACAATGATTTTCCTATATATCATAATTTGTATATAAAAGTGATGCGAAGTGAAGCAACTTCGAATATACAATCAAATTAATTAAAGTTATATAACATAAGTAGAGAGAATATTTAAAAAGGAATTAAATATTTTCTAAGTAATATAATTTAAAATCTTTCAAGTAACTAATAATTATTTAAATGTTTTTACAAGTTTTACAAAAATAGTTCGTTCACCTTAATGAATACATTGTTTGTCACGTTATTGATTATAATCCCATATTAATATGACGGTAATTGGTTTTAGAAATAAAATCTATTTGTCAACATTTACTTGTTGATTATTTATATTCTTAAAAGTAATTTAAGCTATTATTATGATGAATTGAAATCATTATTATGATTAAAGGAGGCTTAACAATTTGTTCATTTTGTTCAATCAAATTAATTTTGGTTAAGATGTTATTAGTTGTAAGTTGAAACAGCAAACATTTAGTTTGGCGTTTTAGTTAAGTTTAAAAACTAAAACATTAAAATAAACATTAAGTTTGGTTATTTGACACAGGCCACTTGAGAGACATGTTGACTCAAGTGTTCTGATTAGGTTAAAAATTACCGCCACCATCTTGAGTATGGGGATGTTATGGAATTCGTATTGCTCGGATACGCATTATTCATGGAGAAGTCGTGGTGCAACAACTAGTAGAGGTAAGTGCTAGACTATAATTATTGTATGGTAATTTTTAGTGTAATGTAAATTACAATGTTTAGCCTCACTGATGTCACCTTTTCTTTCACTTTTACTTCGTAAAATATGATAAGAATACTTCACTCACACGGGGAACACTGTACGCTGCCCAGCCAATGGGGTGCGTTGCATTGCCGCGAACGCTCGTTTCACGTTTTAAATTAGGTTACCATCCCGTATATTATAATGTTTCGATTCAATAATAATTAGTGAAAATTTAAAGATTTAGTGTTAAATTTTAAAACTTTAATTTATACTTTTATTTGTACCATTAGTGAAGTTTTATGTGTATTTTGCGGATAATACAATCTAAGGAACCAGATGATGATAATGCAAATTGTCATCATCTCGCAAACACACGTCACAGTTATTGTTTCTGTTTTCATAACAGAATACAGAAACCTTTACTGAGGTCTATCGCGGTAAGATATAAAAGTATAGTAGTAAATAATAATAACGTAAAGTGTACGAGTAGTATTTTGTTCCTATATGTTTTATACAATGAAACATAAACGTACTAAATTTAATACAATATAGGTAATTCGTATTAAATTTAGATTACTCTGGTCTTTCAAACGGTCACAATTAATCTTACTAGTGACATTATGCCGAAACCTTGGTCATACAATTAGCAATGGACGTTTCACCTTGGTTTGTTTTATTCATGTTTGATATCGCATTAAATAATTATCGATTCTCAATTGATATCAAAAGCATAGGAGACTTTTATTCCAAAAGTTTGTTGTTTAAAAGAAATAATTCTCGTACAGTCGTTAACTAACTTATAAACCGAGCAAAGTAATTACGTAATTTCAAAAATAGACAAAATGGTCAAAAATTTCAATAATAATTGGCAATCATTCTCTGATCTGAGTAATGCAAAATTAGCTCGAAAATATAATAAAGTTAAAATTGTTTAAATAAAATAATGCACAAATATTAATGTCCAAAAAACTTAGATGCTAGCAACGCACCATACTTACTAACATACGTGGCTAACTTAAGCCTGGAGGTCTTTGCAATGGAGGGGAGCGGGAAAACTTATTTTTATACTCCTTGTTTTATTTTTTCATATGTTTTAATGTGAGTCCCAAGACATTCATAGTTCTTTGTCCCAATACAAAGTTTATTGTGTTCAATTTGTATGCTGCTGTCGTTACTGGTTTACAAGAGATACGTTGGCGAGTAAGGGTAGAGGTTCCATCCAAATTTGCCAATCTGAAAATACACTAACGCGGGGGCGAGTGTTCACCAATACTCTACCAACCATAGTTAGTAGAGTAAGTCCTTGACAATTAGCCATGAATTTGGTCCGAGGAATAGTAGTCTTGAATGTTTTATAAAAAATACACAAAAGCTTGACAATTACACTGTGCTTTATTTATCTTCGAACATTTATTCTGAAATCTTTTTCGATAAAACCGTATTTATTGGACAATGTTAAAGGTTTATATTTCTGGATATTTGTTGGGCATTTGGGATCTATTTTATGTTAAAATTCGGCATAGTTAGATTTTTGTGTGAGTTACAATCTGAAATATTATAATATTTTAAAAGATTAAATTCAGGGTAAAAGTTTATGAATTGGTATAAATTAATAAATGACATAAAAAATATTTAATAATAATGAATAGGTTCTCACTTCGTATAAATAGACAAAAATAACAGCATCTAAGCTATAAACTAGCGTGGCTCAATGTTTAAGATAAAAACATATATTTGTTATATCGAAGTGGCCTCATACATAATAATTAAAATGTAAAATCTTAAGATCACTTCAAACTTTTCGTCAAGTCTTGCGCTTTTGCGACGGAAATGAAAGTAGGTCGAGCAGGTTGTCAAAAGAAAGTTTTGTAACAACAGCAAGGAACGAAATAAGAAATAAATATTTAGATATACAATGAAAACAATCTCCAAAGAAATTACCTAACAGTTCAAGTGACAGATACGTCCTTAGTAGAATTAGACATTACTTTTTTGGAAATCCGTAACAAAAGATAAATAAAGTTATTTAACCAAACACAACATAGTATGTCTTATCTAGTCTTATACTATGAGTCTAGGGATCCAAAGACGCAATTAGGCTAAGAACGGATAGACGTGTTCAATATTTGTTGGTGATCAATGTAATTGTCATGACTCGCTGTCAAATTTAAAGATCAGGTAACCTGTGCTAGTTAGAAACCCCTAACATAAGAAGAGGCCTATCGAGCTGTGATTGAAAGCTTTTGTAATTATACGCTTTCAAATCAATTCCAAAAGATTTAAATTGAGGGTCAAAGTCGAACCGGTCGTTTGTGCAGCTGACACAGTAATTAATTATGCAAAAATACTTGGAATAAAATAGAACGGATGATCATATAAATACTTCATTTCGTCAAACCGACTTTGTCTGGTATATTATATATACTATATATATATATTTATATATATATATATATATATATATATATATATAATTATTTTATATCATATAAAAAAATTTAAATTATATAATGTATCATATAATTTCTATTTTTTTTTTCGGTGTTTATATAACTTAACATTTAATATCAGTTACCAGGTCAGGCTGTCTTGTGACCTAGGCCTCCTCAAGTTCCCTCCACATTTGCCTGTTCATTGCTGTCCTTCTCCAACTTCTGGGCAGACCGTTTTCCCATCTTTTTTTCTATATTAAATTATATTCTACATATAATGAATATGAAATAAATATTTTAATAACGATGATGGGTAATGTAAACTAATTTACCTCCACTAATAATCAATAATATCTATCCTATTGTAAAAAATATTGAAAGCTAATAACTATGAACCGTTGATTCGCTGTATAATGCATTTCGAGAAACAAGGTTCAAATTTCTGTTTGAATAAGTAGCTTCGTGATTGTTATTTTGAGCGTGATATAAATTATTTTCCACCCAATATGTTTTTTTGTAAAGTAAATAATAATGATTTTCCAATATTTAAGCATATATTTTAAATGAATTTTTGAGTCGAATTTGAGTGCAACGTTTCATTAAACGTTACACATAGAAAATGTAACGTTATGAAACGTTTTTGACGCAAAAAAAATCGAGATTGGTCAGAGGAAAAAGAGCGAACTATTCTATGACATAATGAATATACGTCACTGGGCTTGTTTTGTTTCTCACTTTTTTTGTTTCTCCCTCTCTCTTTCTCTCAGTCGCGTTACAGCTTGATTTTTTTTACTACATATTTACAATTTAAGGCTACAGGAGTTTGTTTGCTGTATTTGTATGCGCCTCAAATAAAATTAGTTAAAAATTTCATATCGATTAAAATAGTAAATTTTATGCTACAATATCAAATATCCGGTGCATTGCATTGATAAGTGATAGAGGCACGACTCTATCACGTATAAAACATATCCCCACGCGACACACGACTAACTGCTGCAAACACACAAAGACCTGCTAAATACAGATTTATGATATGATTTTCACGCTTTTTTCAAACGATTCAACTTCAACAAATTCCAACGACACAACACACAACACAGTTCACCTGATCATAAGTCATTCCTGCAGTCCATGACACGTAAATTCACTCTCGATAAGGAATCATATTGCGTTGTCACCCCTTGACGACAAAGAGGATCAGGCAGAGACAAGGATCTCCAGATCCTCTCACTCTCTCTAGTCACCGTTCATGCCCCAGCTGGCAAACTACAGTATGGCTCTAACACTATTGATAAATATTTATTTATTGATTTATTTAAAGTTTATTGGTCACATCTTACAAAAAGGGATACAAAGGGCGGACTTAATGACTTAAGGCATTCTCTACCAGTCAACCCGTGGTGTGGAGAGGCATTGTGGTAGGTGCAGTGCCTACATTGTTAATAAGAGAAAAATATATATACATACATACACTCACAATACATACAAATATATATTATAATAATGAATTAGAAATAACTCAACTAATAAATATAAAGATAACATACCATACATAATATTACTGTAAATATAAATAAAAAGTCGATAACAATGAAGTATTCAACCATTGTATTGATCGAATTATTTTAGTCAATAACTTTCTGCTAGTATTTTATTCAATAGGAAAGCGCTCTAAATGATTAACACGAAGATAGTATTAGCCGCCAGTCATAATACGATTGTTTGTTCAATAACCATAGATAAACGGAAGAGAAGTCCGTTTCAGATTTTCTTAACGGAGTTTATCTCTTTCGCACATATACGAACTGGACTTTACCCTAAAAGTTCCTTTTCAAGTAAAAATAGTAAATTACAGACTGAAGACGTGTATAAACCTATATACAAAAAAGTATTATATATAAAACTATGTTAAGGTAATGTTATACATATTAAAGAGTTTTCTAATAAATTCCATCTTTCATTCATTTTTCAATTAATCCTCTGGGCTCGTACATCTTATTCAGATCGAAAGATCTATTTATGTTGCCCTTGGGATTTTTTTATTACATTAAGACTAACAAACGAGTACACAGTTAACCTGGTGGTAAGTGATTCCTGCGGCCCGTGACATCTACATTCATACTTGACAAGGAACCATAATTCAGATGCTTCGTAACCCTTAAGGACTGAGATGGAATGCCTCGTTGTCAGTAATAAAGGTCTCCGGATCCCTACACTCACCAGACAAAACACAGCAGCATTATGCTGCTATTTCACGCCGATATTCTGTGAGAGCGTGGTCCTACCCCGGTCGAGCGAATCCATTCATTCTACATTGTCCATGGGCGTAGATGAGCACCTCGGTGTTCCCACCGCTCGTTTGCTCCCTTTTCTCTATAAAAAAAAGAAGTAAAAAAGGTGTAGTTTTTAAAGACCGATGCCACAGTAGCAACTTTTATTAGTAGCGATATTACGGATGTTTATGGGCGTCACTAATCGCACCATCAGTTTTGCTTGATCGTTCGTCACCTATTCTTAAAAAAATACCAGTGAATAGAAGAGCTTTGCTGCTATTTTACGCTTATTCTGTACAGCATTTCCATACCCTAGTTGATTCTTATCAAAAAATAAAATAATTTCTTATCAAAAAGGTAAAACTATACTATAGTCAATTATTAGTTTTACCACACGTCAAGTTACGTTAGGTACAAGAAAAGCTTTTATCAAAAGCTTTTTACGTGACATAGCTAAGAACAGACCGTACCAGTTTCATAGAAGTCAAAGGAATCAAAATTATTGAAACTATATAATTGTTACGTGTAGTTAAAAAAAAGGCAATATATTCAGAGGTAATGAAATGAAAATAAGTTTTTTTTCTAATATTATACATTTTATTTCTCCCTTTGCTAGCGGTGTCGTAACACCGTAGTGTAGCCCATTCGAGTAATTGGAGTAATTAGTATTTTTTCATTAGGCTTTTCCTTTGCCATTAATACACTTATGTACAATTAATTTATAATTTTGAATTAATTATTTATTATTATTAAATTTTGAAAGAATTTATAAAACGTAATGAAAACCTCTGTTTGGGAGTTTTAGTGTATGATAGAATCCATTTGGATTGAGCAACTGATAAATGGGCCGATTTAACCGGGGAAGGACCACGTGCTTACAGAATATCAGCATAAAATAGCATCATAACTTCGCTGTGTTTCGACTGGTGTAAGAATTTGGCAACCTATTTACTAGTAGCCAGTCATTCAATCTTAGTTCTCAGGAATGACTACGCGAGTACAATATAATCAATCGAGTATATGTGTGTACATCCCTAGTACATGTTTTTGGGTTGCAGTCGTCACTTACCGTCATTTGAACTGTGTACTCGTTTATCACTATTTTTCAAAAAAAAAAATAACATTGACCATTTTTGAAGTAATCTATTTCATAATCAAAACTAGTTTAATTTACTATTCTGATAAAGCACAGCAACAAGTTTATAGCTTCAATTTATTCAAAGATGTAACCAAAGTTTATAAAATATTATAATACCTAAAGACTAACACACAGAAAGTAACAGACGTTATAAGAACTTTTCCAGCTGTTGCTCCCTCGTGTGTTGTGAACACCAAGAAAGTTCGGGTTGATAAATGTGCCACCGACTTGTGCTAAGCTTTTGTTAAAAACTTAAATGAAGTCGCGGCAAAACGTGAGGGGGTAATATATTTTGTTTACTTGATCAGATTTTGTCGTCCGTACCTTGACGTATTAACGTCACTGAGCTGAATATTTGAATATAAATAAACACCTTTCTCAAAAGCAAGGTTGTGCATTTGCGACTCCTATAGTATTGCGGATGTCCATGGGCGGCGGTAATCACTTCCCGTTAGGGGAGCTTGCTCATTTGCCAGCTGTTTTATAAACTAAGCCCTTCAAGAAAAAGTCTACTGCTTTCTCTGAGGACGGCAAGGCATTTACAACTCCTGATGTTACAGATATGGATGACGACGGCCACTTACCATCACGTAAACAGCTCGCCTCCTCTACTCTAAATAGACGTATCTGCCGTAGTATAGTGATAACAGTACCTGACTTCTGAACCATTTTGCAATTGAAAACTATCCTTGAGCCTGTCAACTTGATCAGGAATCGGGATAAGTCTAGTATCTTAACAGAGCACCGGTGTAAATTAGCAAATGCGTTTCTGTAATACGGTGAAGAAATCAGGTGACTCTGAAATTGTGCTCAAGAAACCATATCATCATTATGAGTCTTAATAAAATATGAAATTTAAAACTTAATCGTTTATACAGGCTTACATGAAAACTACCGACATAATTTTAAGTTTTGCATTGTTCCATCCAAAAAATGAGATCAGATATTTTCTTTATGAATAACCTGATTATTGTCGTATATGCCATATAAATAGTAACTTCGATATAGTTATTCCTTTTTTTTTTGGAACAATAAGGCATTGGTGTTTCAGTTTGTCAGTCAGTCAGTCCTTATTTATCCTTTTCTTTAAATATCTACTACCTACATAGGTACCTACTACCTATATATACCTTTGCCAATGATTCTCCTTCGGGAGTTTTGAATATCCAAAAAGTTCGGTTTGATAAATACACGAGCACGTTGTGCCAAATGTTTGCCTAAAAATGACTCTTATATATTATGAAGTTATTTATTTTGACATTATACATGTGCATGTACATGTGTTTATATGAATATATATAGAATGTCTTATCGTTTGCTGCCCGTCCTGAGGACAATAAATTTTCATGATACGTTTAATCTGGGTTGCAGCACAATTATTTTTTTAATTGGAATTCTACATACTACATGCTTTATGGTAAAGTAAAACATCGTTAGGAAACCTATATGTCTAAGAAATAATAAAAAAATATATTAATGATTAATACCGACCATTATTACACCCAATATTTGTAGGCTATATTTAAAAGCCTTGTACCACTAAAAGTTCTGTATTAGTAATAACTAAGAAGCACGAGTTGAATTATTGGTTGGTAAAGAACAGAAAAAATATATGTATATATATATATATATATATATATATATATATATATATATATATATATATATATATATATATATATGGGACCGCTATTTAAGCATTGTGTACGAAGATCACACTAAACTTGTATATATGAAAGCCTGTTAATGTTTTCAAATAATCTTTCGTGTCGTGTTGGTGAGAGAAGTAATTTTTCATTTTAATAATAACAAAAGATTATCACTTAGGATTCGAGTGGTATTTGTGTAAAATTATTTTTAATGCTTTAATACAAATTTTATTATCAAATTCATCATATTAAATGGTCTTCCTGTCTCGTTGTGATTAATATACCTGGTTGGTGAGACGTGGTTCTACAGTTTGGTAGATCTTTCAGAGCAATTTATACACAAATGGTGGACTGAGAGACGAGAACTGAGATGGAATGCCTCTCATCATACGATCCACAAAAGCGTTATGCTCCTATTTCAATCTAGTCTACTGTAAAGGTGCGGTCGTTCTCTGATCTAGCCGACTCAATCACTCAATCATCTATAGACTACCAGAAACTTGCAACTGCAAACCACATTGACAAAAACTTGATTTCACGGATTACTAGTTCATCATTAGATAAATATCAGATACCCTAAATCATATATTAGCTACTATTTTACGGTTTTATTCAATAATTTTAACAGTGGTATAGCTAAACTGCAGTTTATTTCTAACTGCAGGATGAATAGGTCAGCTCAACCGGGGTAGGACCACGCCCTCACAGAATACCGGTGTCAAATACTGTGTGCTCGTTTGCAACTCTCAATGTGATAAAATATATATATATATATATATATATAATCGCCAAAAGTTAAAATATAAAAGTTATCATAATCTGATTAGTAATTAATATTCAATACAACAGTAATATGTTGCATGTAGTTATTGATAAGATGATGGCGATTATACCTATATTAATAAGTCATACTGAGCAAAATGAACTTATCATTGTCTGATCTATGACCACAGATATATATATTTATATATATACATATATATATATATACATATAGATACATATATATATGCCGAATTGCCTGGATCTACGAATGTTAAAAATATGATACCTTACGATTCACCTTCAGTGCTAGTTAAAGAATAATGTTGCTATTCCATTGTCGGTTTATATGCTCCGGTAACATTTTACTGTTATGTTATGATGCTATAAAGTTGCTTTAACCAATCATAGGTGGGTACAGTTGCAGTTATTTGAAATATGTTATATGTGAACATAAGGCGACTTGAGGGAAGTCGATATTTTTATTTGGTTCACTGTTAGTAAACAGTACTATTCAAATAGTCATTATTATTTTTAGTTGTTTAAAAAAAAATCAGAGAAACTCATAGAAAACTATGTTAACCAACGTCCAAGTTTGATCTTCATGGAAGAAAGTTTGATTCGCACGTATTTATATCGTCATTCTGATAAACCCAATTATCTACTAGTGATATTTCAATAAAATAAATTCCTTAAATATGTATAAGATAATGGTAACATTATATACTAGTTAGTTTCTAAAGTATTGTAATAAATTATTTGAAACATTTAGAAATGGAAAAAAGAGAAGGAAGAAAGAAGAAGAAGAAGAATACGCTGAATCAGTGATTTGTATCTCCGTCATTATCAGCTTATGCGACGCCCTTGCGCTCTATGATCTTGTTTTCTTTTCATTTTAAGGTTTGTTTGTCATTTGATTTGAAATGTTTATGTGCAATGTCAAAGGTTTCAAAATAATGGCATACAACAAACATGTAAATATAAACGAAAATTATGTTACATAAATTTAAAATAAAAGTAATAAAATATTATTAAAGTAAGGCATAAATAAAAAAAGAAATGAAAAGAACTATCATATTTCCACTCTTTGCTTGGTTGCCTATCTACTTTAGCGAAGAGTGAAAGTAAACAAATTAGAAGTAGAGGTAATAAAATGTTTAGCAATTTTCTTTTTATGATGTTTATAAAAAATGTTATCAAATTTGTAACACGTGGTAGATTCAGACATTTATACTATATAGCAAAAACTGAGTAAACAATTTTTATTTTCTATTTATTTATATAAAAGTTGATTGAATTTAACTTTAATCTTACAAGATATACACTACGACTATACATAATGAATACCTCGATTGAACGGACTATATTGGTGGAAACAATTGATTATGATTTCTTTAAAAAAATATGATTTAATTTTTTCTATAAGCGTGCCCATGTCCTCGTTTTTCACCCCCATAGTGTCATATATTTATAAAAACATAGAAATCAACGTTAATTCTACAAGTATACATATATATATATATATATATATATATATATATATATATATATATATATATATATATATATATATATATATATATATATATATATATATATATTTATATATATAATAATCTCTGTCATTATTTCAGCCAATAGTCAATACAAGCTAAATATAAACGATTTTAGTACTAAAGGATTCGCTAGATTCATTCGCCTAGCAATGTTTGGTGAATTCAAACGATATATGATGTAAAATTCATATTTTGTTGAACCTTTGTGTTTTTATTTAAAATTTAATTAAAAAAAAAAGAATTGGATGCATATCTATTACGTAGGAAAGGTAATAGATTAATTGTTTTACTGCTTTTTTGGTTTTTATGAAACAATACCACGCTCAAAAATCTTTTACTTTCTGGAAGAATTTCTTTCATATTTATATTTTACAGTACTAATCGTAATTACTCTTAAAACTCACTTGAAATTGAACAAGTCTGAAACTAAAAATACTTTTAAATAAATATACGAACTTATTGATATTATCCTGCAATGCGGATAGCAGTCACTCTCGTTGCTATGTTGATTTATGCGTTACCCCGGCAAAATATAATTGGGCTCCAAAGATTGATATCGAGTTTATTAATTAAAGTAATTATTAAAAGTAGAATTTTGGTCAAAAATGTACATTGTCTAACCTGAAGACTACTTTATAATGAGTTATTTTAATATTATATATATATTTAACAGTGGTATAGTCATGCTGTAGCTAGTTTCTAGTTGTATAATGACTGGGACCAAACCCTCACAGAATACCAACGAGAAATAGCAGCATACCACTGCTATTTCGTTGGCGAGTAACTAGGTATTTCATAGCAGTCCTCGGGTAACATATGCATTTTTAATCTATGTGGATGATGGGTGTATGTCACGGGTCGCAATCATAATTTTCCATTAGGTGAACATTTTAGCATCTAAGTTTCTTTTGATGACGTCACCATTATCGTAGTCTGATCCTAAATTGTATCCATCAACAGCAGACAAACTATTTCCTATACCTCCCACTAAAATTGTAATATTAGACATTTTTAGTGGGATCTTTATATTTATATGCCATGGGCCAGACATAAAGATCTTAGAACCAATAACTAATTATGGATAAAGGTTCATGAGTGGGAACCTTGGGTGGCAGGAGCAATGTAGAACGACTCCTCGTTACACAGAACGACGACCTGTGCAAGTTAACGGGATGGCTATGGCTGCATTTTAGGCTTTCATTCTGAGGCCTATGTAGCAGTGGAGTTTTGATAGGCTGTAATGATGATTGTACCTATGCCTTAAAAATAACTTGATTCCTCTATTTTGACAGTGCTAGAGCTACACTGCAGTATGTTTCTAGCTGCAAAATGAATGGGTCAACTAAACCGAGGTACGACAAAGCCCTCACAGAATACCAGCGTAAAATAGCAGCATAATTCTGCTGTGATTCATCTCGTAAATATAGGGATCCGGAGACCTTAATTACTGGTGGCGAGGCATTCCATCTCAGTCCTCAAGGAACAACGCATCTGTATTATGATTCCTTGTATGAATGTAGACGTCATGGGCCGCAGAAATCACTTGCCATCAGGTGACCTATGTGCTCGTTTGTTACTCTCAACGCAATAATAAATAAAATACAAAAAAATCTAATCCTTAAGGAGATTGCTACCTTTTCCCGAATGTAATGTGTAGTAATTTCTTTATGAATAACTTTATTCCAGACTGTTCGTATTATTTATAAATGATTACTGCGGTAAAGTATTTGAGTGCACTACACCTGCAATATATTAAGTAGATTTAAAGTGTCATAACGTAGATATAAAACGTTTCCGGAGAACATAAGCTGACGTTGATGTAGAAACATTAGTCTTGTATGAGCTATCACATTAAATAGATTGCAAGGTTACATAAAACATTTTTTAGAGTATTTTTATTTTATTATATGTAATTTTATTTTAAGCATTGCTATATATTTCTCCCTACACATGCCTCAGATAAGTGTTTGTGTGGTATTGTCTTTTTTCACCGCTTTATCGTATTCAGTTATTTTTTTTTGTACTCACTGCAGTACACAAAAACAGCTGCAACAAAAAAACACTGTTTTAGTGCATTCGCTTTGTTGCAATCCGTCCTTGGCTCACGTCGTTGGACATCTAACTCTTTAATCCACCAAGGCCTTTTATATTACCAACCTTTTTTACTCACACATAATTAACTTAAGGCCATAATTATTGCCTGGCCTATTCTGTCCGCTTCAAATACGATATCTGATAATGAAATGATCCTGCAATTAGGGTTACGTAGGCTTATTTTAGGTCTCATATAATTTAACTTGTATCTAGGAGTGTTCCTATGTATTACCTGCTCACAAAGTGTACTCCACCTGCTGATAAATGATAACTGAAGCCACACCCACATTCATCCTTGATGTGAAATCATAAAGAATGCATCTAGCATTGCAACTACTGAATACTAAAATAGAATACCCCACACTCACCAAACGTAACACACACACTACAGAGTTATGCTGCTATTCCGCGCTGGTATTGGATGTAACCCATCGCCGGTCGAAAATTAGGAAAGGCAAAGAATGGAAATAAAGATTGAACGCCGAAATGATTACGCGAATCGGAGTTCAGCAACATACATAGTACTTGCCAATGTCACCTAGTACCAACTAGAATATATCACTGTGGCGGGAACGAACTTGGGTAAAATAATATTTTAACACAAGAACAGTGATCCAGTGACGGACCACGCGCTCACAGAATAACAAGGGAAATAACAACACTGCATATAATAGCAACACTGAAAGAGTAGAGTGAATAGGCATTTACTGAGCTAGTGCGCCTTACCATCCAGGTGACCTATGTGCTCGTTTGTTACTCTCAACGCAATAATAAATAAAATACAAAAATCTAATCCTTAAGGAGATTGCTACCTTTTCCCGAATGTAATGTGTAGTAATTTCTTTATGAATAACTTTATTCCAGACTGTTCGTATTATTTATAAATGATTACTGCGGTAAAGTATTTGAGTGCACTACACCTGCAATATATTAAGTAGATTTAAAGTGTCATAACGTAGATATAAAACGTTTCCGGAGAACATAAGCTGACGTTGATGTAGAAACATTAGTCTTGTATGAGCTATCACATTAAATAGATTGCAAGGTTACATAAAACATTTTTTAGAGTATTTTTATTTTATTATATGTAATTTTATTTTAAGCATTGCTATATATTTCTCCCTACACATGCCTCAGATAAGTGTTTGTGTGGTATTGTCTTTTTCACCGCTTTATCGTATTCAGTTATTTTTTTTTGTACTCACTGCAGTACACAAAAACAGCTGCAACAAAAAAACACTGTTTTAGTGCATTCGCTTTGTTGCAATCCGTCCTTGGCTCACGTCGTTGGACATCTAACTCTTTAATCCACCAAGGCCTTTTATATTACCAACCTTTTTTACTCACACATAATTAACTTAAGGCCATAATTATTGCCTGGCCTATTCTGTCCGCTTCAAATACGATATCTGATAATGAAATGATCCTGCAATTAGGGTTACGTAGGCTTATTTTAGGTCTCATATAATTTAACTTGTATCTAGGAGTGTTCCTATGTATTACCTGCTCACAAAGTGTACTCCACCTGCTGATAAATGATAACTGAAGCCACACCCACATTCATCCTTGATGTGAAATCATAAAGAATGCATCTAGCATTGCAACTACTGAATACTAAAATAGAATACCCCACACTCACCAAACGTAACACACACACTACAGAGTTATGCTGCTATTCCGCGCTGGTATTGGATGTAACCCATCGCCGGTCGAAAATTAGGAAAGGCAAAGAATGGAAATAAAGATTGAACGCCGAAATGATTACGCGAATCGGAGTTCAGCAACATACATAGTACTTGCCAATGTCACCTAGTACCAACTAGAATATATCACTGTGGCGGGAACGAACTTGGAGTAAAAATAATATTTTAACACAAGAACAGTGATCCAGTGACGGACCACGCGCTCACAGAATAACAGCGTAAAATAGCAGCATAATTCTGCTGTGATTCATCTCGTAAATATAGGGATCCGGAGACCTTAATTACTGGTGGCGAGGCATTCCATGTCAGTCCTCAAGGAACAACGCAACTGTATTATGATTCCTTGTATGAATGTAGACGTCATGGGCCGCAGAAATCACTTGCCATCAGGTGACCTATGTGCTCGTTTGTTACTCTCAACGCAATAATAAATAAAATACAAAAAAATCTAATCCTTAAGGAGATTGCTACCTTTTCCCGAATGTAATGTGTAGTAATTTCTTTATGAATAACTTCATTCCAGACTGTTCGTATTATTTATAAATGATTACTGCGGTAAAGTATTTGAGTGCACTACACCTGCAATATATTAAGTAGATTTAAAGTGTCATAACGTAGATATAAAACGTTTCCGGAGAACATAAGCTGACGTTGATGTAGAAACATTAGTCTTGTATGAGCTATCACATTAAATAGATTGCAAGGTTACATAAAACATTTTTTACAGTATTTTTATTTTATTATATGTAATTTTATTTTAAGCATTGCTATATATTTCTCCCTACACATGCCTCAGATAAGTGTTTGTGTGGTATTGTCTTTTTCACCGTTTTATCGTATTCAGTTATTTTTTTTGTGTACTCACTGCAGTACACAAAAACAGCTGCAACAAAAAAACACTGTTTTAGTGCATTCGCTTTGTTGCAATCCGTCCTTGGCTCACGTCGTTGGACATCTAACTCTTTAATCCACCAAGGCCTTTTATATTACCAACCTTTTTTACTCACACATAATTAACTTATGGCCATAATTATTGCCTGGCCTATTCTGTCCGCTTCAAATACGATATCTGATATTGAAATGATCCTGCAATTAGGGTTACGTAGGCTTATTTTAGGTCTCATATAATTTAACTTGTATCTAGGAGTGTTCCTATGTATTACCTGCTCACAAAGTGTACTCCACCTGCTGATAAATGATAACTGAAGCCACACCCACATTCATCCTTGATGTGAAATCATAAAGAATGCATCTAGCATTGCAACTACTGAATACTAAAATAGAATACCCCACACTCACCAAACGTAACACACACACTACAGAGTTGTGCTGCTATTCCGCGCTGGTATTGGATGTAACCCATCGCCGGTCGAGGATTAGGAAAGGCAAAGAATGGAAATAAAGATTGAACGCCGAAATGATTACGCGAATCGGAGTTCAGCAACATACATAGTGCTTGCCAATGTCACCTAGTACCAACTAGAATATATCACTGTGGCGGGAACGAACTTGGAGTAAAAATAATATTTTAACACAAGAACAGTGATCCAGTGACGGACCACGCGCTCACAGAATAACAAGGGGAAATAACAACACTGCATATAATAGCAACACTGAAAGAGTAGAGTGAATAGGCATTTACTAAGCTAGTGCGCCTTACCATCCAGGACTGCATTTCCACTTGACATCTGGTGGGATTGTGGTCAAGAACTAGAAAGTTAAAAAAAAAACTGATCTATATCGTTTAGTCTTTCCGGAGACCTTTATTACTGGTGACGTGGCATTCCATCTCATTCCTCAAGGATAACAACGCATCTGCATTATGATTCCTTGTCAAGGATGTATGTAGATATCGTGGGCCGCAGGAATCATTTGCAATCAGGGGAACTGTGCGCTCTTTTATTACTCTCAATGTAATATAAAGAAAACAAAAGTGTTGGTATCCAGAGACTTAAAAGAGTTAAGAGTAACCTGTGTGCTCGTTTATCATACCAAGTTTAAAAAAAAATGTCTGACCAATTTTTTTCGAACGAACTCAATCCCTCAAGATATTTCCACTCAATTAATTACAATTAAGTGCCAGCTCTTCAAACGATAGGCTCCGCTTTGGCACTCAATTCAAATCTTTCGGAGTTAATTTTAAAGCACGTAATTACAAGCTTTCAATTACAAGTCGATCGCTCATTTGTTTTCAAAGTAATTCTACTTATTTTAATAAGAATAGTATGGTTTAAATAAAAAAAAAGAAGACTTTAAGTTAAGAATAAGTTACACAAAGTATTCATTTAAGTTTTTAGTTTTCAATTGGTAGCCTTGTAGTATTTAATACAACTTAACGTCTTGGGCGTGCACGTTGAACATTTCTGCAAACATTGCTATTTTTATTAACTTTTTCGTTTCACACATTTTTTAACTTTTTTTTTATTACATTGGGAGTAACAAACAAGCACACAGTTTATACGATGGTAAGTGATTCCATGACATCTACATTCATCCTTAACAAAGGAATCATGATGGATGGACGAGACGTGATGGCGTGGACCTACCCGGGTCGAGCTGACCCATCCATTCTGCAGCTAAAAACAAACTGCAGTGTAGCTCTATGTATTTATGTGCGTATTTGTATGTATTACTTTTGATGGGAAGGCTCAATAGGACGCACTCTTAGATCCTTAATTCCACTTTTCATAACCACAAGACCTTTTTGCACTGCCTCTATCAAGCAGTACGTCAGGTGAGTTTCTTTCGCAAACAGGGATACATATATTGCCCTAAAACAGAAAACGACACTTTAACTGTTTTTAGAGTAAGAAATTCCAAGGTTATCTCGGCGATTTTAAAATATAATTGAACATAGTGCAGTTGTTGATTTAATAGGATTACCCTTGATTACTAAGTAAAATCTAATTTATATCGGCCGCAAATGACCTTTGATATTTATTACATGTACACGCAGCCCAACTGACACCCTAATACTCAAACATAATAGTTATTTCTGCCCTTATACAGAAAATATACTATTATAACTCAGTCCATGTTTACACCGATAGCATAAACCAAACGCTACAATTTTGATTTAACTTGTGTTATTGCATTTCACGTGTCCAGTCGCTGAGAGTGGAAATCTCGACTACAATCTATTTTCGTTTCGACGATTCGATGCATTCGTTTTCCTTGCACTGTTTGTTGATGCAAACAATGCATACTGAGACATTAATATTTTCGTTGGCGAGATCGTTAAACATTGCGCATAAGTATTATTAATATATATAAATAGTATATTTAATTCAAAATTAAATAATTATTACAAATAATATGCACATATAAATTATATTTCAAGTATGTAGCTTTATTAGGTTAGCCGATTTTTTTAATATTTTAAAGTCTAGCGCTGCGTAAATATTTTCTGGCATCATAAACATTAGTGCTCCGCCTAAATGATACTTTAATAAATCAGTTAATACATAAATCAAGTATAGTAGATTTTTTTAAATTTTAAAATGCAAAATTATTTTAAAATTTAAAAAGCACCATAAGTCAGAATTCGTTTATTTACGCTATATGCGCTCGTGATTGGGCATTAAATTATTACATTATTCAGCACTACAGTACAACAGGCAGCCGCCCTAGTTACGATATCGATTTGTTGATATCGGACGAATTATAATTGACGTATCAGTATGGTGATACTCAATGATATTATAATATAATATATTACAATATGAAGATTCGAGATTCAATTCGAAGATGTTGTCGAAATATCCCCGATTACAATAAATATCAAACATTTTATCGTAATCGAGGATATAAGATTGGCTACGTCAGCCACATGTACCGAGCGCTGGAAAGATCGGCAGAAAGTCTCACCATAATAATGACTACAGTCACGATAATAATTATCGGTGATGGTAATAGCATATTATCGGTAATAGCGTTATTGAAATGTTCTATTTGTTGCTTAAAATATTTTAAAAATAATAAAATTTATTTAGAATAACTTGATATATCATCGTGTGTGGAAATGCTTTAAAGACAACAGGAAATATTTATTAGGACTATAAAACCAACAATGTTTTACGGGTCTGATTCTAGCCCAACATTCAGATGGTAGTCCTGAAAAATAGATATGGAAGAAGTAGATGTGGTGGTCAACAGCGGTAGAGCTCCTCTGCAGTTTGTTTCTAGCTGCAGAATGGATGCGTCAGCTCGACCGCGTGCACAAAGTTCACCTAATGGAATGTGATTACCGCCAACCATGACATCTACATTCATCCTTGACAAGGAATCGTAATGCAGGTACGCATCTGTCACCCCTGAGATCGAATGCCTCGTTACCAGTAATATATCTGGTATTCAGTAAGGGCGTCAATCCCAATGGAGCCGACCTATTTATTCAGCAACTAGAAACAAACTGTTAAAATGCGCCTATGACAACATTTATCATACAATAAACATACAAGATGCACATTGGGTATTACCCCTAAGGAGTGAGATGCCTCGTTACCTTTAATTGGGTTCCTGGATCCCTAAGCTTATTTTACGCAATATAGCAATATTTTGCTACAATTTTATGCTGGTCTTCTCTGAGGGAACACACCCTCATTCATGTAGCGACAAGAAACAAGCTACACTGTAGCTCTACATCTGTATCTCCGCTTTGTGTGCCATGAACATGAAATATTATTTATAATTCGAAATTTATCACAATCAATCCCTTGATTGAAATAAATGTGTTTGCGAGAGATATTGACAATAACCGCACTTTGATGAGTTCATTAAGCACATCTCTTCTCAGTAAACACTACAAACGTTAAACATTAAACACGTACATTGCACCGTCATACCACCCCCGCCGACGGCTCAGGCGTCGCAAACAAGGTTATTCGCAATACTGCCATGTCACAGGCCAATTCTCTCCAGTAAATACAGATAGAAGCGGCGCTGGAGTCGCTAGCGCCACATCACCCACGAATTCCGAAATAGTGGTACAGGTAGTAATAATAATGATAGTGATATTAATTTAGATAATTCTTAGTCAGAAGCAACTGACCGATCCGAGATTCGGCCCTCTTGGGCACCCTCGTGTAAGACGCTCTCATAAAACAGGGTAACGGTCCAAGCCCACTAATAGCTATAAATACTGGATACCCACTAATAGAGGTCTCGGCTGAGCGCCATACGTGCTCAGCCAACTCTCAACCCTGTGAAACTGTAAAAGCCCTCTGGCTAAAAGCGGCCATCAGCCCGAAAAAACAAAATCTCTTCTTATTTGAAGTCTAAATAAGAAATATAGTTTCAAATAAGATTTATGCGTATGTATATATTTAAACACGGACTCGGTGAGATGGAAACTTCAGCAACAAAATTATTATGATTCAACATATTCCGTTGGCTGTTCTCCAAAATTTAATATGGCTAATGAGATGAATATTTGTTCATTTTGCTAATTACGTCCTCTCCATAAGCTTATTTCTGGCGAAGTTAAAATTTCCAATACCTCACTCGTCTTAAAATTTGTCTGAATAGCCAATAGTATATTATCCACATTATTTATTTAGTATGACCTTTTATCATCCCACTGGTGTATATATTTTTAACCCGGAATTTGGTTTAATTTATTTTCCAAACATTAACGGTTTGATTACTATCAATGTCTAGTGTCAATCTATCATAGTTATTTTTGCTAAAAGTCCCAAAGTAGTAATATTACTTTTCAGTTATATATTTTTTTGAAACAAAGGCTACAAACTATCAGACATTTAACCTACATTAATTCTCAGCAAAGATTCAAGCTTCATGGTCATACCTGAGGCTTGAGGTGCAATACCTCGTAGCATTAATCGGGTCTACAGTTATCTACATTCTTAGAAACACAGCAGTCTTATGCTGCTGTTCCACGCTGGTACCCTATGGGGGTGTGGCTCCCCATTTACACAGCAGCTCGGAAGTAACAGTACGTGCTATACAGCTGTTAAATTATTAGCATATAAATATATAAAGAATTCCTTTAAGTAACAGGAAATCATAATTTTCTTTACTCTTATAACAAAATATACTTTTCGATTCATATGCATTTAGAAAACGAACTGTATATTTATAAACCAACTTTAATAGAAACGGAAATAATGAAGGGAATGTTTGCCTCACTTAAAAGTTAGATCAGAAATAATTTCAAATAGAAAAAGTTACACTTTCCTTATTATGTAAGAAGAAAATATTTATAACTTGAAAAAGGAATGATTTTGTTTTTATTTGTCAACCCGCGGGTTCTTTTGCATAGTGCTTGATATATACATATGTTTTCATCTCATTGCTTCAAGACTTAAGCTACTGTACTTAAAATCTGCACCAAGCGTCATCACCCATCCGTAGTTTTTAATTAACAGATAATTAACAAAAAGACAATTTGCAAAAAAAACGTTCATTTGTGTTCACTTAACAAATAGTCGATCTAATATGACTTTTTAGCAATTTACAGACATATACACCGATCTATGTATGCGAGAATATAGATCGATCGGAGTTGTAGTAATTTATTTATTTATTTTTAATCATGATTTTTCATACCTTATAAGAATAAGAAAGAGCGAACTTAATTCCTTTAGATATCTTAATCAGTCAACCCGTTATTTGTAGCGATTTATGGTAGGGTGCATTTATTAAAAAAAAATTAGTTTCTATCATTAAGTTTCAAATTACATATATAATATAATACCAAAATTAAAATTCATTAACTATCATAATATATACAAATATAAAATATACACACTATTTTACAAGTATGTTTCCGTAGATATTGTTATAATTGTAAATAAAACATTAAAAGAACTAGCAATAGATATGTACTTAAATATTAAATAAATACTCTATAAGACGTAATAATAACAGTAACAAACAACGAAAAATGTCACCATATAAATTGACAGCTTCTTTAAACAACGCCCCCGTACCAGCCTAAAGCTCAAAGAGTATATAATATCAATTCTTAAAGATGAATTATGACTATCATTTTGATCAACTAATTATAAAATAGGCGGATAGTCCGTTTGTATAATATATATAAACAAATATAGATATAGATTTAAAATTTCCCTGTTTCCCTATATTCATTAAAGGTTCTGCTACACCAGGAATGGATAGTTCCACGTGTAGTACCACAGATAGTACCATGAGTTGTAATCGGGGAAGAACCACGACTTCACAGAATGCAAGCGTGAAATTTCAGAATAAACTATCATGTGTCGACGTTTGACGAGTGTACGGAACCAGAGATCCAATTAGCGATAACGTTCATAACTGCGAACGCGAATACCACGTAAATACTTTAATAAGTAAAAACCATACTAACAAACATCCAACTCTTATTAAATTGATGTTTATGTTTTATATAAAAGTTTTACTAACACACTATAGAAATTTTGTATCGGTAAATCAAGTTTATTTTAGAAATAGCCGCGTACAGTTTAATACAAATGCAATAACAAAAATGTGCAACAACAATAGTCATGGACATTTCATGGATGGGGGTGAATGTATTTTATTTTAATATGTTAATAATATACATGTCATATTGTAAATAATGCCCAGAGGCACTACTTACATAGCAGCAACTCCGAGATATTTTTACCATACGTAACCAGCTAGTATGACTATTCTGAATTGATGCGAGAGCGCTCTTAAAAATTTGCTTTTAAAAATATATTTCTTTAATACAATATAATATAATATAGCAAAACATAAACATTACTGATATGAATATCAAGAATATCACCTGAACGAAAGTCGATAGAACGAGTTCAAAGAATTTATATCTTTACACTTCTTTTAAAAATGTAAAGATATAATACATACATAAATAGACATATAAATAATTACAATAATAAAATACATCTCAAATCAATCAATACAATCAAAATATATCAAATTTGTGTAAAAAATAAAACGTTTGAATGTCTTTTGTATCTACCAGTGTAAAACAAAATTGTATCTTTCCCTTGAACTTATTAGATTTCAATCTTGACAGGGAGGGCATCCGGATCGACATACGCCTGGTGCAAAATTTACTGGGGATTCTTGCACTTAAGATTTCGATTCTTAAAAAACCATAACTGATTGGTACATACTAGTTGGGTTCCCACGCCACAAAAAAAAGGAAAAAGAGCTTATTCTTCTCTGAGTGGCATGTCCGGCAACGCACTCGCAGCTCCTATCCATTTCATGGACGACGGTGATTTGATTTTATTTTGATTTATTGGGAAAGACAATATCAATTTACATTTCACAATTATAGATTATATTTATTAAATCTTAATGATTTGCCTTTATAGGTGTATACAAGTTTATTATCGTAAAATCTAAGTATCTAAGCAACATTATATCCATTTAATTAATATTTTAATCAAAATTGTACATAAAAGATTAAAATAGAAGCATATAGAACGTATTACGAATAGGGTACCGTAACGTTACGGAACAGTTAAGTTGATCTGCTTTAGTAGATTCGGAGCTGCAATATTTCCATGAATACTCCATGTATGAATATTCTAATGAATACAATATGTCCTTACAATTACATTTTACAAATCCAACTGCCTTCCAACTACGTTTTACTATACTATCAATATGTCGTGTAAATTTCAGTTTGTTATCCAAGAGAATGCCAAGATCGCCGTACGGTATTGCTTTCCTTTAAGATATCATTTTTAATTTTATAACGAGATGGAATGATGTTTTTGTTTCTAGTAAATTTATTATAGGTACATTTTTGAGCTTAAAGGACTATCTATTACTATGTTTGATATGATTAGGAATATCCTTTATAAAGGTTAGAAAAAGAATTGGGCCAAGATGTGAACCTTGAGGCACACTAGATTGAGAAATAAAATCAGACGATATGAAGCCATGAACCGTTACACATTGTAATCTATGTCTTATGAGTGGAATCCAGGTGAATCTTTTCGCTGGATTAACTCATAAGATTTTATTTTAATATGTTAATAATATACATGGTATGTCATATTGTAAATAATGCCCAGAGGCACTACTTACATACCAGCAACTCCGAGATATTTTTACCATACGTAACCAGCTAGTATGACTACTCTGAATTGATGCGAGAGCGCTCTTAAAAATTTGCTTTTAAAAATATATTTCATTAATGCAATATAATATAATATAGCAAAACATAAACATTACTGATATGAATATCAAGAATATCACCTGAACGAAAGTCGATAGAACGAGTTCAAAGAATTTATATCTTTACACTTCTTTTAAAAATGTAAAGATATAATACATACATAAATAGACATATAAATAATTACAATAATAAAATACATCTCAAATCAATCAATACAATCAAAATATATCAAATTTGTGTAAAAAATAAAACGTTTGAATGTCTTTTGTATCTACCAGTGTAAAGCAAAATTGTATCTTTCCCTTGAACTTATTATATTTCAATCTTGACAGGGAGGGCATCCGGAACGACATACGCCTGGTGCAAAATTTACTGGGGATTCTTGCACTTTAGATTTCGATTCTTATAAAACCATAACTGATTGGTACATACTAGTTGGGTTCCCACGCCACAAAAAAAAAGGAAAAAGAGCTTATTCTTCTCTGAGTGGCATGTCCGGCAACGCACTCGCAGCTCCTATGCATGGACGACGGTGATTTGATTTTATTTTGATTTATTGGGAAAGACAATATCAATTTACATTTCACAATTATAGATTATATTTATTAAATCTTAATGATTTGCCTTTATAGGTGTATACAAGTTTATTATCGTAAAATCTAAGTATCTAAGCAACATTATATCCATTTAATTAATATTTTAATCAAAATTGTACATAAAAGATTAAAATAGAAGCATATAGAACGTATTACGAATAGGGTACCGTAACGTTACGGAACAGTTAAGTTGATCTGCTTTAGTAGATTCGGAGCTGCAATATTTCCATGAATACTCCATGTATGAATATTCTAATGAATACAATATGTCCTTACAATTACATTTTACAAATCCAACTGCCTTCCAACTACGTTTTACTATACTATCAATATGTCGTGTAAATTTCAGTTTGTTATCCAAGAGAATGCCAAGATCGCCGTACGGTATTGCTTTCCTTTAAGATATAATTTTTAATTATATAACGAGATGGAATGATGTTTTTGTTTCTAGTAAATTTATTATAGGTACATTTTTGAGCTTAAAGGACTATCTATTACTATGTTTGATATGATTAGGAATATCCTTTATAAAGGTTAGAAAAAGAATTGGGCCAAGATGTGAACCTTGAGGCACACTAGATTGAGAAATAAAATCAGACGATATGAAGCCATGAACCGTTACACATTGTAATCTATGTCTTATGAGTGGAATCCAGGGGAATCTTTTCGCTGAATTAACTCATAAGATTTTAATTTTAATATAAGAGTGTCATGGTCCACCTTATCGAAAGCATTAGTAAAATCAGTATAAATAAAATCAACTTGAATTTTACTGCCTACTGACTTTGATATTTCTGTTATATAATCAATAAGGTTACTGTTGGTTTATTTCTGCAGAAGCCGTGTTGCATGTGTGAAATAATGTCTCTCTTGTGTATCACTTACTATCAAGTGAACAGCAATATATACTCTTCTACAAATAAAAAGTAATGCTTGTCAGTGTGTACACTCGAATGGGGTACAAACCACATAGTTTTATTGCGTCTTTTACATAATGTTTAAGAAGGATGGGAGAGTCGTAAGCAAAATAATATATACTTGAATATAGATGTATAACTCATGCAAACAAGCACATGCGTACTACCATAAAATGTATTATAACATACTATTGTATAATACATGCTATTCTGCGTATGTATTGATACATAAATGGCCACACACCTTAATTACGAAAAGCACGAACGATGGACTGAAAAGAAAACAAATTTACTTATAATTATTTAATATGAAAATGGTACAATATAAATTACAACTAAAATGACTGAACCTACTCGATCTAAGAATCAGATTAATTCATCACATGGCTTATGCAACATTTTATACTAGGAGTTCGTTTTACGAAACAAAGGTATTTGGTTATTTTCTGTATATTTATTTCTGTAGAAGCGCCGATCACGTCATTGCCGTGTGACTGCTGATTAAGGTGTAAATCGTTTATAACTGGTGACGAGGAATTCCATCTCAGTCCTCAAAAGTGACAAGGCATTTGCATTATGATTCCTTGTCAAGGATGAATGTAGATGTTATGGGTCGCAGGAATTACTTGTCATCAGGAGAACTATGGGCTCGTTTGTAATTCTCGATGTTATAAAAAAAAGTATTGGAAAATTATAAATAGATGATCCGATCACGCGACGTCCGTGTAATGGCGGACTAAACTATTAACCTGTGGGTATGCTTAATATAATTCCTTTGTAAACACGACTGTACATTATGTGTTACTAAACTTCCTGTAACATTAATACTAGACTATGTATATATGATATATATGTATATACTATCAGTTATACTCGTGAAACATATATATCTATTCACACATATATATTCAATCATAGAAAATATAACCCGTAACGCTTGAAGTTCCTAGAAGGTTTAGAAAGAAAAGATTGTTAGTCAATGAGTCATATCTAAGCCAACAAGCTACTATCTGCTTAAGATATCTGATAGATCAAAGATAAAGTCTATAAAAGCAAGAAACTTAGATATATATGCAGTACTATATTCAAATGCACGTGAGCCGTTGAAACACAATTTACGGCCGTATAAATCACAGCTGTTCAAATCCTCTTGCGACTTTAAAACACTTGACGTACATGTATACGAAATCGGAATACGGTCTATCCAATAAATTAAGAAACATGTAAATAATATGTACTGTTTACTCAATATATATGCAGTACTATATTCAAATGCACGTGAGCCGTTGAAACACAATTTACGGCCGCATGATTGTATAAATCCACTTGCAATTTTAAACACTTGACGTACATGTATACGAAATCTGAAAACGGTCTATCCAATACATTAAAAACACGTAAATAATATATACTGTTTACTCGATATATTTGCAATACTCCATTCAAATGCACGTGAGCCGTTGAAACACAATTTACGGCCGCATGATTCTATAAATCCACTTGCAATTTTAAACACTTGACGTACATGTATACGAAATCTGAAAACGGTCTATCCAATACATTAAAAACACGTAAATAATATATACTGTTTACTCGATATATTTGCAATACTCCATTCAAATACATGTGAGCCGTTGAAACACAATATATGGTGGTATAAATCACGGCTGCATAAATCCACTTGCGACTTTAAAACGCTTGACGTATATGTATACGAAATCGGAATACGGTCTATCCAATAAATTAAGAAACATGTAAATAATATGTACTGTTTACTCAATATATTTGCAGTACTCCATTCAAATACATGTGAGCCGTTGAAACACAATATACGGTGGTATAAATCACGGCTGCACAAATCCACTTGCGACTTTAAAACACTTGACGTACATGTATACGAAATAGGAAAACAGTCTATCCAAGCAATTAAGAAACACGTAAATTATATGTACAGTTTACTCGATGTATTTGCAGTACTACATTAAAATACATGTGAGCCGTTTAAACACAATATACGGCCGTATAAATCACAGCTGTTCAAATCCTCTTGCGACTTTAAAACACTTGACTTATATATATACGAAATGGACCAATACTTTTCGCTTTATAATTACAATTTTATATGATGTGTACTTGATACGTTATTGCCATTAAATGATTCCGTGAATGGAACATGGAAATTTAATTAAAATTTGTTAAAAAAAAATTATGCAAATCTGAAAGAAAAAAAAAACAACAATTGTATCAATGCACCTTTGTGCACTCAATCTTTCTGTGCCTCCCAAAAGTTTGACTGGGAGATAATGCCTTAGGCATTCAGTCCGACTGTTTGTGCAAAAGTTTTTTAAATAAATAAATATAATGTAAAGTAATCAACCTTATATATATAGATAATATTCTGGTCTGATCCTAAAAATAGTCATATTTTACGACGGAATTACTACGGTTATATTTTTTACAAATTATGACGGTTTTTTACATGCCTGATCACATCATGATGTGGGCCAGTTCAAAGGCCAAACTCGACAAAAAATGTGAAGATTAGATCTCACTATGGAAATTTGCGTTGCAGTTGAGTTCCAACCACGAATTAATAGTTTTCGAAAAAAAATTAAGAATTGATTGGTTAATTAATTAATAGATTTTGATGTGCGTGGATGTCAAAAAAGTAAAGTTAGTAAATCAAAAAAATTATTCCATAAAACTTTACTTTTTTGACATCTACTCACAGCACAAGGAACCAATCCATTCTCACTTATTTCATTTAGAAAACTCCTTATTCGGAGTCGTGGGAAAGAAAAATTGTATACTTTTTTTATGTTGTATTTATTCAAATATATAATTATTACATTGTTCATTAATATTGTTATCATATTACATTGTTATATGATAAGAGTCGTAATATAATTAAAATTAAACATTAATAACGTAACGTAAATTTTCGTGGACTCCCGCTAAAGATTCATCTATATTTCCGGCCGAATATGTTTGTTCACATTCATTCTAGTTGCTGATTTACGGCATCGTACATCACGACAGAATTTAAAGTTTCATCCTGATCATCCGATAGTCGGAAATCCACCACTGTGCGCTTAATGCGAAATTTTCTGTCATGTCTATTTCTATCGGAAACACAGCTGGTGCCAGCGGTATTTCCGAACCAATGCGATAGTGTCGCGGACGTCCATGAGCGGTGGTAATCACTTACCATCAGGAGCTGTTTGATCGTTTGCCACCTATTCTATAAACAATATATATACATACTACATAAATTAATCCTATTCCAGGTGAGAGAAAATAGGCTGTTATGATCTTTTACGTTTATCACTAGGGCTACGTCACTTCTTACCAGCACGTAACGTAGACAAGCACTAGGCAGTCGTGATAACAAAAAACAAATACAGAAAAAAATACTCTAGTATTCATTAATTGAATTTAATAGTATTTGAAGACTTTATATTACGTAACTCGATAACTTCAAGTAATAATAATAATAATAATAATAAGCCATTTAATCGGTTAGAAATTACAACACAATACATATTAAACATACAAAAAAATAAAACTATATCAATATGAATAAAAAAGTAAACAAAAAAATTATAATAATAACGAGAAAGAAAAAGTAATAAGAATTACAAATACCACGGTCCACTTAAGGTACCAAGGCCATGTGTTGCAACGCCGAACCGACAGGGTTAACTGCTCAGCATGATACCGATTACCCAAAGAGGGTAATCAGCGCTGGTATTCTGCAGAAACCCAGACAAATCACGCGAACGATACAACGCGGCAGATAAATAGAAAAATAAACGAAAATAAAAAATTAAAAAATTGTAGAATTTATTTGTAATGGTTTTTGAACGCTAACAGCGCCAGGAATTCTTATGTATTTAGAAGGGTAAGATTATTTTATTTTTCAGATGTAAGGTGATATTAAAATACATTTAATATCATTTTATGCATATAAATATTATTTTATATATCGTATAGTACACAGTTCTTATATAAATACTATAACAAAACTAGAACAAAACGAGATGACATAGATCATAATAATTTAATCACCTATTGCGACTCACTAGAAAGAGATCATCTAATTGAAATATACGCGTAATAGAGTTTATTTATTTATTGCGTTAACTACTGGTTATCATTAAACTAACTTTATAAATATTTTTATTGCCACTAATTTTGACAACTCACGAATAATTTACCAAAAATATTCAACATAATTTATAAGCTCAAATATAATTTGTATCCGAATTAAAATAGAAAACGCGTTGCGTACTCGCATCATGAAACGTGTAAGTAAATAGTTATACTTCTATTTTATTACAGTTACCGGACGTGACATGTTTGCCAACATGCGTGGCAAGTAGAGCTACCTCTATTCTGTTGGTAGCCTTTCTTTTCGAAACTTATAAGACTCGCAAACTTACTTGACAGCTTTGAAATTCGTGCGAGTGTGGTTTTAATAGACTACGCAACTTTAACATGTAGACTTTGATGGTACCCTGTAACAATGCAATCTCATATTGTTTTTATATCACTAAAGTATAACTTCAAAACAAGCTTATTTAACATTAGAATATGACAGATGGTAATTTAAGACTACCTACCTTTTAAGGTACGCGGTGCTCCGTCGGCTAGCTGAAGCTTTGGTTTTTTTTAATGGTTGCTGACCACTGTTAGCCCGAGGGCTTTTACAGCTTCGCGGGGTTGAAAGATGCCGAGCGCTTAGGGCACTGAGCCGATCAGACCTTTTAGATTATTATGTTGGGTTCTAGACTTTTAGTATTAGGTCAGTTTCTTCTGACGGATTAACTAAATTAATAACATTATTATTATTAACGACATTTATCACCACTTCGAACAGCGTGGGAAGCTTCGGTATTCACAGGGTTTATGGCTCAGAGCACGTTCCGATAAGGAGAGATGGCTGTATTAACAGAACTGGAATTACGAATATTATTTCATTATAATTGTACTCTTTTACTATTTATTTAAAGAGAAATTTAAAGTTATAAATAGATTAAACAAAATAGTTTTAATATTATTAGTTAAAGTAACATAGAGATTATTTTATAATTCACGGACAACCGTACAATATCTTTAATTATTTTAGTGAAAGGAAAGCTTTAGACAGGCATATATGAGAACTTCCAATTTTAAAATAAGAACAAGACTTCCAATGTAGAATATTGATACCGACAATTGTCTGTGAGTGCCGTCGGAATACCGCAATGAGGTTCGCATGTAATTAAAGTAAAAGCTCGTTTTAGCCTTTCTCGGATTATTCACATAATTCAGTCGAAGTTCGGAAGTCGGAAGTATGTTTTCAAATTCCACTCATGGACTCCAAAGTTACCAAAAAAATAACGTATGTATCACAACTTCTTTTGCCTGGATTTCACAATTATGTTCAGAGAGAAATGAAAAATTGCTCAGATGACAATGTACTATGTATTGTTTTCTATGATTTATATTGACTGTGTTAGGAGCAAGGAATTCCAAAAATGATTATCTACTATTTATAAATAATAAATTTGCTAAATTTTATTAGCTAACAGCGAACAGTCATTTTTGCGTGATTGAGTAACAAAAATCCAAATACAGAAACTCTTACATATATAACATTAGTAGAATCTTTAAGTATACAAATTTGAGCTCTATTGATAATTGCCCTTGGTGTTGCATCTACCTTGTAAGGAAATATATTTGTAAATGTGGGTAATATAAAATAAATATTGCCTGAAATAAGAACTGAAACACACAAAAATGAAGCGTGATTACAATCAGAACATCGACGCCGTGAAATTTTTTTTTTACATCAGTTAACAATAATTTTAATCAGGGACCCAGCGTAATGGAGGCACACGACGTTTCGTTAAAAAAATATAATGATTATGATTCAAAATTCTCCACTGGCTGCTTGACAAAATTTATTACAGATGATTCTGCTAACTTATGTTATAACATATTACCATCATCGGTCCATAGTCGAATACTAAACATTAGCCTCCCCTATAGATTGCAACAAAGCACGATTCTGAGACACCTTCATCCTTCAGCTTCCATCAAACATACATAGGTCGTCGCTTCATTCAAATCCATCGACAAAATCTTTCTTTTATTTCGGACTCTGACCTGAATATTATTTAATGACCTATTTTATTTTACATTGGTTAGTACTTTAATTCGCGTAAAACAATAGAAAATAATGGTCTTTACCTATGAAATTGGTTATTCAGTATTGGCCATTTCAAACCAAAAAAAAGTTTTGATTGGCTGTGAATTCTAAATTCAAATTAATTTTGTTTTGGAAACATGACATTCTTTTTACAAAGTCAGTCTTTTGTTTATTGATTAGTTTTGTATTTTCTTTTTATTTTTCGTCATAATGGTTTCGTCCTTCGTGGCATCAACGCAGCACAAACGGTACGTAAAATCAACAACGTTCACGGAGAGAACTTTACGGACACCGGATAACTTGGTCAACAATTTTGAATTAAAGGTGATTGTGGAAGCTGATGATACTCAATCACATCATACAGCCGAGCTAGCAGCAACTCTTGATGTTAACATCAAAACAATATTGGTCCATCTACGACCAATTGGCAAGGTAAAAAAGCTTGACAGATTGGTGCCCCACGAACTTAACGATCGCCAGCGCAACGTACGCGTTGAGACCTGCCTCGCACAACAGGCACAGAATTGAAAGAATTTTGAACCGATTGTTACATGCGACGAAAAGTGGATTCTGTTCTACAATCGAAAGCGCTCAGCAAGTTGTTTAGATCCGGGTTCAGCACCAAAGGAATGCCCTAAACGAAAAATGACCTCTAGAAAGTCGATGGTCACTGTTGGGTGGGCTAGTACCGGTGTGATTCATCACAGTTTTTGAGAACAGTAGAGTATTCCATGTCAGACCGAACTTGCGCTTTATAAAATTGCACAAAGTGGGCCGAAATGAACGATACTTAATAGAGTATATTAAGTCTCGTTCTAGTAAGCACGCCCAGTGTTTTAGAGGCCAGTTTGGCCTAACCCTACATATGACCGTGGATCTGAACCACACTCGATATAACAACGTCAAGGATTCCGATACCAGCTGAAGTAGCTAGGGGAGTGTTTTCAAAATAAGAAGATGCGATAAAGGGAATTTTCTAGTGAAAATTATTAGCGAATATAGTTCATATATCAATATATGATGCAATACATTAGAAATATATATATTACATTGAATAATAATAGTAATAGAAGAAATAAATAAATGTATATAATAATGAACACGTTTATACAAACATAAACTATATTTTATATTAAAATAATCTACTTTTTAAAAAGTATTAACATTTTTTTTTAATGTAAAATAAGTTTTGTATATATACAGTTCTCTTATCGCAATAGTTGACTGCCATTGGTTTTTTAATTTGTGATATACTGATTGCAACATGTCAAATTCTAAGCAATTGTAATCATTTTAAAATAATTAAGTAAAGTAAATGCATATATCACAATTCGAACTCGTTTTGTTTCGTGCTTGCATGCTGTGAAATAAAAAATCAAGCATTTAGAGACTGAGATTCCTATCGCACTGATAATTAACTCAACTATAATTCAATCTACACAATTCGCATAGTCTGGTAATAATTAAAAGGTTTGATTTATTTTTCAGGAATTTAAGAATATAAGGTAATAGACAAGATAGGCATTTAATAGTGTTGGTAGCGTTTGGCAATCTTCAAAAGATATCTTCTCTCGAAGACAGGGTTGTGTCTTTAATTGTACTACGGCAACCAGTCACCAATCTGTCTTGCCTCCATGGGTTCGCTATCCTGGATGATCAGAGCGCCCACCCTAATCGCCCGGGAACCTGACATCCCCTTTTAGTCACAGGCAGGGCGTACCGTAACTCTATTCAAAAAGCTCAGGACTAAAGGACTGGAACAAGATGAAACACTGTACCTCAAACTAAATTTATTTGCAAAACTACCGTAGCCTAATCTAATTTCCACTTAGCCAAGTAGAATGCCCGACGCTATTAGCATTCAAGAGAAAACACACATAAATTCCACAAGGGTACCATGATGGGTACATATGATTAAGTTAGTTATGTAATATTCAGTGTTTAAGTGTGCCGTTTAAGTAAAATAAGTAAAGTAACAGTCTATATATTATATTGATCTCACTGCTGGCCATGACTCGTCTTTTTAACTGGATATTGAAGGGTCCGCGACGCGGCTACTATACGGTTTAGCGACCTTCACATATCTTGAATATATTTATCTTATTTACGCAAGTTTCCTCACTATTCGATTCCTTCAGCATTAAACATGTGCCATTTCTTAAACTTTATTCAAATTTAATAATATTAATTTAATAATACCGAATTTCAGTCATTGTATATTTCTCATATACTGACATTTAACAGGGGTAGAGCCACACTGCAGTTTGTTTCTAACTGCAGAATGAATGGGTCTGCTCGACCGGGGTAGGACTACGCCCTCACAGAATACCAGCGTAAAATAGCAATATAACGTTAGAACGGGGGTCTTTAAAGCTTCATCAGGTTTATAGATGGACACGGTCTCCAGACGCTTAGGACCTTTAAGGTAACTGAAGGATATATAACACTTGTCAACCACTAGTATTTTAAAGTTTTATCAATTTCATTGACATAAATGCAATAAAATTGAACCAAGCAGAAAGTGAGGCGATTATTTAGATTAGCGGAAGCACAACAGGTAAGAATTAAAGGCCGATTTATGTAAAAAAATTTGGGAGACCTAAGTCGGCTGGCTGCGTCCGATCTGACCCATTCATTCTCCAGCTAGAAATAAACTTCAGTGTAGCTCTAACACTGTCAATTGTTGTATTGTAAGATTTTACTATTTAACGATATACACATTGACAGTAGCCAGGATTGAGAAGAGCCAGCGTAAAATAGCGGCATAACTTTGCTATTTCATTAGTGTAAGGAAATGGAGACATAAGTACATCCACTTTATGCCTGTCCTCAGGGGTCACGACGCATACATCTACATATATCTTAAATATTTGTTGAGGGTGGGTGTGTTTACAGGCTGTTATCATAAAACCGATACGACTTAAGGATCTTCAAGAGAAGAGACACATCCGCCTTCAAGGCCGGCAACGCATTTGTGACTCAGCTGGTATTGCAGATGCTCATCTTGCGGCGGTAATCACTTACTATCGAGTGGGATGCATGCTCGGTTGCCACCTATTCTATAAAAATAAAAAATCCTCACTTACCATCAGGAGAACTGTCGGAAAAAAGTGCTTGTGTAGAACTTTGCATCTGTGCGATCTGAAAAATAAAGTATATCAACTTATTCGCACTATATGAAAACCTCACAATGTTCCTCTATGTTTTTAATTTGTATTATTATTTATTAAATATATTAAATAATTGATAAAGTATTTTCCTTTTAAGATTAAACAGATTTTCACATTTCAGTATGAGTATATTTTTATTACATGCTAAACCTTTATCAAATAAATATCTATAATCTGTTACTTGGAGATTTTTTTGAATCGAATAAGTCACTCTATTATGAAATAAGTTATTTATAGATATCTTTAAGGTAAATTGAATAGCGAGGTAATAGTTATTCTCAGTATAATTATTTATTAGTATGAATTTAAATACGACAGAATTCAAAATTTAAACCTCATCATTTCGATGGTTATCAATCTACCATTTTGCGCTTTACGCGCTTTTCTACCATGCACAACAAGTGGTATCAGCTGTCTATACCGGTAGGCTAGGGTTCCTAAGTCCTATCGGTATTTCCGAACCGATAGGACTTAGGAACCCTCAAGAAAAGAACCTACACTTTTCTTAAAGGTCGGCAGCGAACCTGGAACTCCTCTGGTGTTGCGGATGTCCGTGGCAACGTTAATCACTTACCATCAGATGCTTGCTCGTTTGCCAACTATTCTAAAAACAAAAAGATTTCTTTTTTAATTGTAAATATCTTGATTTCTTCTTGTTCAAAGGATTGTGGTCGGTAATAGGATAACCCTTGGCTTTAGATACAGATTCTATTCAAGTTCAGAGCTAGAGCCACAATGCCGCTAATTTCTATCTACAGTATCAATATGTCAGCTCTACCGGGGAATTACCACGCACACACAGAGTACCGGCGTGATAATAATAATAGTTGACTTACCGTTATACATGGTATTAATTAGAATGATATAAATTTTAAATTATGCAATGGTTTCTCTTCTATAACCATTTACACATAGCATGCAAATTAATGATAATGCATTACATCAACATAGCGTATATAGATACAGCAGCATAACGTTGTTATGTTTCGTAAGGTGAGTTTCGGTGTTCCAATTCACAAGAAATGCGATTCTTTGACCGGGATTGGGGGTGATGAGTTGATTCCAAGCCGAGAGAAGCGAAACGGGTACAGCTTGTACGGGTGTGAGCCTAGGTGTGGATTTTACCGCCTTTAGTATTTAAGGGTGGTTGGGCAACCAAGATAATTTGGCTGTGTGCCCCTATGGTTTACAGAGGACGCATGCGGATGGTCCGAAAGTGGCCAACGGGCTTTGTCCCTTTCGTATCTAGCACGGGCATGATAATTTTGTACTGACGGCCATATAGCTGGCACTTGCGTCATTGACCAGGCGGGCCATTTTTATGTGAGGTCTCCACTTAGATCCCCGAGATGTTACAGCAAGTTTTCAGGATGTAAACCTGCTTCCCGGTTGAGATGACTGGGAGATTCTTCGAAAGGAGGTCTGTCTCGACGTCCTCGGTTGGGATTTTGTTTAAGCAGGTTCTTGAGAACTACCCTGAGTTGCCTGTATATATATATATATATATATATATATATATATATATTATATGTAGTATATCGTGTAGCGTGTAGTGATGCGTTTCTCATCTCAGGGTGGCAACGCTCGTGCATCTTGAATCTTAGCTGAAGATGAGTGTAGATGTCATACCCGCAGTCACCAGTTACTATCAGGTGAACGGTGTGCCTATTTGCTGCCTGCTTATAAAACAACATAAAAAACGTCTATACCTAATCAATATTTAATTACTGTCATTACTCCCTGGTTAGATTGTTAGCGTATACTTCTTAGTATAAAGCATAACTTTTGTGTGGTTTTTTATGTGGGTTATATTAAAAAGATTAAATAAATATATAAATAATGAGCTTGCGTTGCCTTTTATGCACAACTATAAAATATTATCTTAACCCATAATAAGGCAACTGTCAACTTGAAACTTTTTTTATTCTTTAAGAAACTTTTTTAAGTTATAAAAACTTGCCCTTTAGAAAGTAATGTATGCACTCTTGGACTAAGTTTTAAATATACGAAAGATAAAGTTTATATTGTTAAAAGTTGTCGCAGATCTGAAATTTCTGTTCCATTGAGGAAATGTTTAATGCGAAGTAATTTTATCGAATATTTAAAATATTTAGCCCAAATAGAGAAATTTCTATGTTGAGTACAACCACACTGACGTTATAAACTAGATCTAGCATGAATAAAACAACTAGACTGAGCAAGAACCATACATTAATCTTTCATGTGTTTGTAAAAGAAACTGAAGATGTTAATAGTGATTACGAGACATTCTATTTATGTATGATCTTCAGCATCTTCTTACAGTAAGGCGTTATAATTTCTTATCAAGGATGAAAATCGGCGAGTATAGCCACAGGATTCACTAAGTAATATTTACTACGTTTGTCACGTCCTAATATGACCTTTAAATCAAACTTTATTAGCTATTTTTTTAACAGAATAAGAGCAGATATATCTTATGAAATCTAATGTTATACCGGATAAACAGTGGACTTACTAAACTCGATTACACATCTTAAAATACCCGACCCTTTTCTCCTTCTGGGATTTAGATTTATAACTAATTTACAGTTTCCATTTCTTTCTTTGTTTATTGATATTTGTTTTGTTTGTTGTTTAATATTCTTCATATTTTTAATGACTAAAGCAAAAGAGTGGATTAATCTGTCTGCGTGAATAATCTGTCTGTCTGAAGGAAGAGGACAACGACATCGCCAGTATACAGTATAGCAGGTTGAATTCCGGTGACATTTTTCTAGTTTTATTTAAAAAAAGGCAACGGTAAAAGGGTAAATTTAGGTAAAAAGGGTTCTACTTTTAGCAGCGAGACAATTGATGTATTAATACGTTATTTTACTCTTATGTTATTCAATAGATTTTACAATAGAATGAATATATACATATCAAAGGCTAAATTATATATGTTCAGCCTAAGGTAACAAGTGGATTATCTTAAATAAAAATAGCTTGAAATATACACATTTTTTTTAAGTAAAAGCTTATATACATAGCATAATTATGCCTTTTCCTAAACACAAGGACATCTTTTGAGTAAAACTCAAAAAGGTCGTTAAAATAAATATTTAAAATATTCTCTTTTCTAATTTGCTTTTTGCACAAATAAAACTCCTACGCCACAGAGACCCGTATAACCTTTGTACTTAACAGTGTCAACAGTCCTAAGTAAATGTTTAAAAATGTAGTTTTTTTTTAAGGCCTTAAAGCGCGCGTCACGCAGACTCCGAAGGCATGGCAGCGACCCGCGCCGTTTTGTTGTAGTTTCCTTGATTTCTAAATTTCTGTATATTCGTGCGTAGAGTAAAAAAATATTTTGAAAGTATTTCTTTGTTTCAATTAAATAATTTTATTTGAAATTTTATATATATACTTTTAGAGTTGAGGAGATAAGATCACACAAACAAAACAATTGGGAGAGTCGGGAGCATAACCTTTTTACAAAATAAAGAGGACCGTTGTGTGATTGGATTTTATCTGATTTTGATAAAATTTATATACTTATTTCAAACTTTAAGTTTACTTTACAACAAAAATATTCAAAGAGAAGTTAGCAGGAATACTTTAGTGTACTTAAAATCAAAGACCATTAAATGATTAATTTTGTAATAGTCTTTGATTTTACACATTTCAAAATTGATACAAAATATTGAAAGAAGACGTTAGTAGGAATACTTTAGTGTAGCTAAAATCGAAGACCATTAAATGATGAGTCTTGTAATAGTCTTTGATTTTACACATTTCAAAATTAACACAAAATATTGCAAGAAGACGTAAGTAGGAATACTTTAGTGTAGTTAAAATTAAAGACCATAAAATACAGAATTTTGTAATAGTCTTTGATTTTACACATTTCAAAATTAACACAAAATATTCAAAGAAGACATTAGTAGGAATACTTTAGTGTAATTACGAGCTACATTATGAATGGGTCGGACTAAGAAGTGAGCGCACTCTATTAACATAACTGACGTTCTAATTAACTCAAACTAAAGTTTAAAAAAGCTAGTTAGTTTTCATTCATCATTTTGTTGTATATACTACGACTTTACTTATTTATTTATATTTACTTAACGTTTACACACTTACAGTTCTAGATCTTTAAATTACTTCAAGCCATAAGATTTGTATTTATTTGTTTGAAATACTAGAGGTGGAACTCTCATGTTTCGCTCATACTTCTCTTCGTATTTCCTTAGCCACTCTTTCTTTATGTTCTCTATAGTACTGGGATCTTGTGTGGTTGAAGTTTTAGCTCTGGCTATGCTTTGTAAATAGGATTCATATAGACTCATTCCAGGCAAAACTGAATTGTCCTCCGCTGGCTCTAAGGGGACGCTTATGGGAGCAAAAGGTATTGAAAAGATTTGCTTTCTCGAATCTACAAAAGCGTTTCTAGATTCGGGTAAGTTCTCTGTTATGTTACTAACAAAAGCTGCGGTGTATGCTACCGAAGAAGATGGAATAAATGTTGTTGGTCTGTCATCTTCGTCCCATATCACGGAATCTAGCCATCTTGCAAAACTCGACACTTTCGGGAATGCATGTGTTCGTGTATAAACAGCACAAGTGTGCAGAAAAACTGCTATTCCTATTAGTGTATTATTTTGTATCACTGCGCCACCGTCGTCTTTCTGTAAATAAAACAAAAATATTATTTAAATATATAACTTAAGTATATGTTCCGCAGTAAACTTATGAGTAGTTGAGTATATGTATTTATTTATTTATTTATAAACTTTTGTACAACTAACATATACACAAAGGCGGACTTAATGCCTAAGGCATTATCTACCAGTCAACCTTGGGAGGGTTCAAAGAAATCAAGGTAGGGACAGAAGAATAATAATAAAGAAAAAAGAGACATACAGTACATCTAAATACTTATACAATTATATTTACATATCATTATATATTATCTTAGGAATTTATAATACCAAGTAAAATAATAGATATTTATATATATTTACATAAACTATAAAACAAGATTATATACATATTATAAATACAAACATATCTAAAAGTAAACATATATATAAATATATACATAATTATTATCGATGTAGTGAATCTGCTGACGCTACTTCCAACAAATGCTTTCGAATTTTACGTTTAAACTCTAAGCGACTTAATATATATAATGTTAATTATTATAAAACACTTGAATTTATACTGACTATCTATCTTAGTAGTACGAACTTAGTATTTATCTAATCGTGCTTAATCAAAATACTATTTCATTAGTGACCTAACGTTAAAATATCATGTTTGCAGTGATATTTGTGATAGACTCATGTCTTCATAACCAATCATATTTAATAAAGTCATTATCATTATTACAAGGCTAATTTACACAAGAGATTATTTATCTGGGATAATATAACAAATTATTCCTGGAAAGCTATTAAGATAAACGCGTTCCAGCTTAACCAGTCAAACTAACTTATCCTGATAAATCCACTAGTTAGAGTAATCAAAGGTAGGTCAAGATCTAGTATCGTAAATGGCCAGAATAAAAGTGGCATAGGCACGTCGTTGTTTAAAACTGGACATAACTGAAGTGGAGGGTTACTACGGTCTTTGCTTTTTCTTTTAGATATCATGAGTGATGAGAATTGGGGCCACAAATACGAGCACAGGTCAAATTACACAACACAATTTTAAAACGCATCTACGTATTTATTTTTCATTAAAGATAAAAATTGTAGTCTTTAGGTCGCAGCAATCAATGGCGTACAGTTCATATATGTTTTATTTGGAAATAAGGTGTGAAAAGAAGTTGGAAGTTAGCTGAAGTGACAAAGAAGTGGAATATGTAAGACGGTGACAGATACAGGTGGCTTACTAGATCGTCCTTTATGGCAAACTGTAGTAATTGCCAATGTTCAACAATAGACTATTAATAGACTGTAATATTGATGATAAAAGTAATCGTTATTAAGTATACGGTATAACGGTTGCAATCCGGATATATTATAGTAACGTAAAAATCTTTACAATTACAGAAGCATTAGCTTGACGTCCCTTACCCTAGATCTATGCAAGTGCAATAAGGTGCTATGATCTAACTACACTACTCACAACTTGTAAATAACTAAACATTGTTTTTTTTTAATTCTTGTTAATCAGATAACTGAAAAGTATGCATATGATATAAACAAATTTCAAAAAGTTAAGATTTTCATCAAGTCTACCTACATTATATTAAGAAGCTAATCGTATGTGTAGATTTTGACATAAGGCGCGATGCTTTATTATGTTGAATGATCTATTTTAAGGGAGAGGTTATTGGACTAAGACAAGTTCGAAATATTAGTGATATCGTTATAACTTTTTAAAGTCGTATGACCGAGTTATCATAGTCTAACTAGACATAAGCTGACACTTGGAACCGTTGTAGACTTAATATACAGAGAAAACAAACGTTCAAGAATCAAGATATTACTTACTCTACAAAAATGTCTATTCGGATCTTGCACCCCACCAATGCAGATGAAATGTCCCGATAACAATTTCGTCGCAGGTTCACATATCGACGAATCTATTGTAGGTGCATTCAGAACTCTTAAATGCTGAAGGGAGATAATTTCAGAATTAGTAAAACAACCTGTTCGTTGGTAAATACGGTGATACTTCAAAGAGCCACGATTTTTAAGTGGGAGAGTCACGTCACAGTTATAAATCAGCTGTAGCAGGATTGGATTGCACTATGGGAGGATCTTGCTTAAAATAGGAGTTTAGTGCCACTGGGTTTCATCTAGTTAAAGACAGAAATCCAACTTTGTATTGATCACGATTATTCGATATTACTTTAGAGTTTCAACGGATCCGTATAATGTTTACCTATCAAGGACGAATGTGGGTTTCATCGGCTACGAGAATCACTTATCATCTTGTGAACTATTTAATCTTTTGATATTTGCTTTTTGGTTTCATGCGAATACTACACGTTTATTTCTATTAATAATAAATATCTACTTATAAATTATACTTTTTATTTCTTGACTTTTAGTAAGTTTTTGATATTAGTTCAAAATGTTAGAGCTGCACCGTAGTTTGCGTCAGCTAGACCTGGGCAGAACCACGCCCTCACAGAATACCAGCGTAAAATAGCAGTCTAATGTTACTGTGTTTCGTCTGGTGAGTGTAGGGATCCGGCAACCTTACCTACTGGGGACGAGGCATTCGATCTCAGTCCTCAAGGGTGACAAAAAACGTGATATTTCACTTAAATTAATAGACTCTTGAAAACACTTTACTATTACTAATTGTACTGCTTAATGACAATTAGTGTGTTCTTACCCCAATTGGTGTCCACGCTAGAATCGAAGCTAAGTAACCCAAACTAACTTCTTCCTCTGGCTTAGGTAAATTCACAGATCTCACACGAGAACTGTATTCGAGAGGCGTCACTAGTTTCACAGCTGATACTTTCATGTCAAAATTGTTTATAAGCAATTTTATCTGTAATAATAAAAATAGACTGTAAAAGTAAAATCCTATAAAGATTTAACTCTTTTTAGAGAATCCCAGAAATTATTTTTTTAGCACTAACATTCCCGTTAACTACTCCTACTCGGCTTAAAGTCTTGTGCTAGGAAAGAGGGCTCTTAACAATAGCCCGATGGTGGATTCGAACCTACGACGTCACGTTTCACGTATCGTACCCTAAATTAATAGACTATTGAAACTTCCCTTGATTCCTGAAATTAAAACTAACGTTTTCTATTACAATTTATTATGGAATTCTATTATCTCAAGAATTTTATTGCAATTATAAAAGGGTTATTATAATATCAAATTGTATTTTATAAATATTCCAATAAACCAATATCTAAAACATGCTTCAATGATATGGCCGCTAAGATTCAAAACAAGAATTATTTGTATAAAAGTACAGGATAATCTTTTCATATTAAACAGTTATAAATTCAATACAAATATTTTTGGATATTGATATCGATATGGTTGGATAGTGAAGTAGCGTCGCAGGAAGAACCAAAGACAGACATAAGATACCTTTAGATATATTGCAGGCGTTAGCCATTTATTGATTGTTAAATCTATCAAGGTTTGTGGCCTTTATTATTCATCTCAGAATACTCTTACCATCGTCAACGGTATTTGTCGTTTTTAAAACCCCTCAATATTCTGTTTATCCCACAAGGAAATATAAGCTTTAGTTAGTGATATCCTTAATAACCACGATATCTTCTGGTCATTACCAGATGATATTCCCTCTCGGCAGCCCTTGTGCTGGTTACCCACTAAGAGAGGTCTCGACTGAGCGCCATAAGCGCTCGGTCATCTCTCAACCCGCTGTAACTGTAAAAGCCCTCCAGCTAACAGCAGCCATCAGCCCAAAAAAACCAGATCTATCATGAAAAACCAGATATGTGATATCAACTGCGCCAGATATAGGCAAACACAGAGGCGCTCACTAGTTATACATGTAATAAAATTGATGAAAGGATGATTCAGATACAATGTAAAAGGTAGTGGACATACAATCAACTCTTCAAGGCCCAAATACTATTATTTTTTGATACAAAAATATTGTTCCTCAGCTCGGAATCGAACCCAGAATCTCTACCGCTCTAACCACTACGCCACGTGGCCGCGTAAGCGCAAATTAGTATCGTATACATAAAAATATAAAAAGTACCTTATGAATTGAGCCACTTTTATTGTTATATGAACTGCCAACCCGCAATGCGTAGTTTTCGAGGTATTTGTGGGTCACGTAGGATGATATAATGTCACTGAAATAATTTAATTAATGAATTACAGACCCAACGTTTCCATCTCATTTAATTTTTGGTCATAACAGTATAATTAAATTATAACCAGAAACAGCGGCAATAGAAATTAAACTTTATTATTAAGCAACTAAGAATGACAAACGAACGGTCAGTCAGAAATCTGGTACATAAAGTACCTATATCTAGGATACAAAAAGCACGTGTGTTGTACGAAGGGGGTGATCTTCCTCGGTCGAATCGACCCTGCCATGTTGCTCTATCACGATCCTAATGAACTCATAAGAGATAAAAGCTTTCCTTTCCCTAAAAGATTCACTTGCAGAGTTACATGCAGAATTACACAAGACAAGAACGAACAAACACACACACGACAACCAACAATTTGTATTAAACAATTACAATTCATTTATCGATGATGAAACCGCACTCATCACTTAACATCAAGTGAACTGTTTGTTAACCCTTAACCTTAAAAAATTACCATTTACACTGATTATTATAAAATTACTTTAAAATATAATAGTCATACAACAAAGATGTTAAAATCTTAATACTCAATAATCTCTTAATATTTACATTTAAGAATTTATTACATTTAAGAAAACGAGATTAATTATCTAGAGCAGCGGTAGTTCAATGAATAAGCGATCGTTATTTATTTTCTATACTCAAGCAAATCAACTTCGATCCTCGGTGTGCGCATACATGAAATTGTTAAATATAACTTTAAGGAATTTACTACGTGCTAGGCAGTAAAAAAACCTACATATCTAAGAAATAAATAAAAACAAATATTTCGAAGACACGTGATGAACGCCAATCGGCAGTGTAGCTGGTGGACTATGTTCATTCTTGCTGCATTCTTTCCAGGGCGATATTTATTCCATGCTTATGACCAACAGCAACAAACGAGCACACAGTTAACCCGATGGTAAGTGATTCCTGCGCCCCATGACATCTACATTCACACTGGACAACGAATCAATCATAATGCAGAAACTTTGTCACCCTTGAGGACTAACATGAAATGCCTCGGCACCAGTAATAAATGTCTCCCTTCGTTCACCAGATGAAACACACACAGCAATATTATACTGCTATTTTACATTGGTATTCTGCGAGGGCGTGGTCTTAACACAGTCGAGCTGACCCATTAGTTCTGCAGCTAGAAACAAACTGCAGTGTAGCTCTACCACTGTAATATTTATGAAATTTACGTAGAACGATTAGCATTCAAATACTTACGTATCAAAACATTTGGACAGCGTAATAGACCAATAGTTATTCAGTATAATACCACTGCAAACATAGGTATCGTTTTTTTGCAGCGACGCGGCATACGGGTGATGGTAAATCTGAGACACCGACGGGCCGATGTGTTCCCCGCTGTCGTCTACATCTGTATCGACTAAAAGGACAACATTTTAGGTTTTATTTTTAGCAATGGTCTCGTTTTGGCTTTTAATTTCACGGTACGCTAGCGAAACGATGAGCTCGATCCCTGATGCAGGTACCGGTGTATTAAGTGTAATTCTAAGGGACAACCAGCAGGTGTCACTAGCAATTCGCCAGGTGAGAAAAACCTTAAAAGAAACCTGGAAATTTATTAAAAATATTTCAAAGACAAGTGCGCCAATTCGCAATAGAGTTGCAAGGCGGACTATACTCCTAAAATGTAATCAGCAGTTACTAGTAAGCAATAGTGACAAAAAGCACTTGATTAACTTAATCGTGACGGTGGTAGAGCTGCACTACAGTTGCAGAATGAATGGGTCAGCTCGACCAGGGCAGGACCACGCCCTCACAGAACATCTAGAATCCTTTATTACTGGAGATGAGGCATTCCACCTCAGTGCTCAACGGTGCCAACATATCCGCATTATGATTCCTTGAATGTAGATGTCATGGGCCACAGGAATCACTTATCATCAGATGAACTCTCAATGAAACAATAAATTGTTGCTAAATCCGGCTTTTATAAAAATATTAATTACAGACTGGCTGACACAAAAAAATTTTTTCACAATATCCGGCTTTAAAAAAAAATGAAGTAAAGAACTCTAACAACTTACCACTAATATTCGCTTGTGTAATTATTTTTGTCACGTTAGCATCCAGTTCATCCATCTCGTGGTCAGCTGAAAAATATATTTTTTTAACAACATGATTGTGAAGAACTCTATTTTAATAATAAAAAACAATCACTTGCGAGATGAATTACTGATTAATAATCAGCCTCCTCACTCTATCATTGGTACACTTCTGATTCAAATTTCAATCCTCATCATTTTATCCTATCATTAATTCACTTCAGAATAAACTCTAAAGATAGTTTATGTTTAATACCAGCGATGTCTGCTGACGTTTTATTTTTAATGTCTTCCTGGTCGATTTGAACTGGGTATTGGCAAGATACATTAACTGTACAGAATATATTACCGTAAGTGTTTACGCAAACACAGAGGAATTCATTCGCCGCCCACTTCCTTATTCCGTTGTAACACATATATGTATTTTATAATTAAGCATATATTGTTTATTTATATAATATATTATATATGTATTATAATCGTGGCAAAGTTGTTATTCATTCACCTGCGTCATTTCATCTCTGCATTACCCTAAGATTGATTGGTAGAGAATGGCTAAGGCATTAAGTACGCCTATATATATAACCGTATGTGTATTGTGAACCTTCCTACGTTCTTATTGGTTATTGAATATTTCATTTTTGTAAAAGCTAAGTATGGAATATGTAAATATAGTCACAGAAATGTGTACGTAAGTTGCTAAATAGTCAGGCAAGACTAAGTCGTAAACAAAAATATTTCCGTGTGATAACTAATCAAAGCAATCGGTCTGTTTGTCTCATGACTGTATCGCTACTAACGGGCAAACAAGGGCGCGAGACAAAAGATTGCATAGAGCGTACAGCGTTATAGTTACTAAATTTACGATTGGTCTGTTCGTTAGATGGCTTCATCGCAACTAACGAATATACGAGGGAGTGAGACAAAAGATCACACAAAGCGGTCTGCCGTTATAGTTACTAAATTTACAATGTATCTCTTTGTTATATGGCTCCATCGCAGCTAACGAGTATACGAGAGAATGAGACAAAAGATTGCACAGAGCGTGCAGCGTTATAGTTATTAAATTAATAGTTAAAACTCAAATAATTTGTTTTACTGACGATTTATGATATCTTTCTTGTTGATTTCGTCTATACCGATATTTTCTGATTATTACCAGAAGACATCAACTGAACAGAATATATTAGTTCCGTAAGGATACGTGCTCTGTTGTCTGTCTCGTTGTCTCTTATCGTACAGACACACATATAATAATAATAATTAAGAAACACATATAATAGCCAGACCCGAAAACCAAACATTTGCTACACACAAAAATCATTCCCCATTGATAATCGAACCTAGGAACTCGTACGCAGCTTTTAGTACTCTCACCACTGAGTCAAGCAGTCACTGCCAATTATTCAAGAAATTAAATAACAGCCTATATAAATAAATATACTTCGAGTAAAAATCTAAAGAAACTTCACGATTCTATTTACACTAAAAGAAATATTACAATAAACTACGTTGGCTGAAAATATTGCAATCTCATGTCCGAACAGACATAAAACTCGAAACCGGATTCGAGACTAGAAAAATATGTACCGGGCCAAAGCGTTTATATGTGATCTAAACTGAAACATCTATTGTTAGAGAAAAAAGTATTTTTATCTAAATGATTATTCTGTTCCACAAAAACAAACTGGGTTATAAATACTGTCGCTTCATTTATCTACCAAACAAAAGACACATAGATAAACTAAGCCCACCTGAATCTCCAGTGTATTCCTCACTATCTAACTTTCCCTGACTCATTACGCAGGTGTAGGTAAACACAATAGTATAAACAAGAACACCGCCGATATTGCCCCACATCTTACCACTAAATTGTGTTATATTGCTCTGAGAAGCAATCGTGTGTTTTCTCTGATTGTTCCTTGTCATAGAGTTACAAAGATTTTAGACAGGCAATTTATTATGTGGGTTTGTATTTTTGTTTTAATTTGAAAAGACAAGAATCAAATATAATTTTTTTTCAGAAATTAGAATATAGTAATTAGTTTCATTGTCTTAATATGCGTTTTACTTTATATATAGTATATTCAAATAATAATCTAGACAAAGCTTACTTTAAACTTAGAAAACTTATTATAAAGTTTAAAGTAAGCTTTGTCTATATTTTATAAAGTTATAGTCGATAGAGACTTATTAATTATACGTACATACAAACATTCCTTACTAATCTCATAATAATAATTATCTAATATATCATAATATCTGAACCTGGCATACAAGGTGACCGACATGTGGGGAGGAATGCCGACCAAAATTATTCCTATAGTCGTATCTGCGAACGTGTTAATCCCAACCAGCCTCTCGAATCTCCTGAGGCGGTTGGGTCTCCGGGACGGGCAGCTCCGGGCTCAACTGCAGAAGGCGGTGCTCCTCGACACCGCTCGTATAGGCCGCAGGTTTCTCCCCCTTTGGCCCTAACCCTCGACCGTTTGGACTCCCCAGTCGAAGAAATCCCGTGTGGTTGGTCTTTATATTTGTATTATATTTAGTATATATTGTATATATTTATAGTATTTTATTTATTTATTGTATCGATTGACCAACCAGGCGGAGATAAGAAAAAAATATCCACAATAATAATAATAATAATCTCTTTTTATAATATTAGGGGTGAGAAACAATTGATGGTAATGGTAATTGATAACTACGACTAATGACATCTACATCCTTCTTCAACAAAGTTTCATCAGATGAGATGCCCCGTTACCTGAAATAGAGGCCTCGGATCCCTACACTGACTATAGGAAACACGAGCGCTATGCTACTATTTCAAGGCTGTGAGGGCGATATCCACGCCAACCGACTTAAACATGTTGCTTCGATCACTAGGCTACTTCTTATTGGTGACTACTTCAACAAAATCAGATCAGTAGTTTCTAAGATTAGCGCATACAAACTTAACATCAAGACCAATACTATTTGTACTTCGCAAACTTAGTTTCAACGTCAGCAATTCCGATACTGTTTGGTTTTGGTGCTCTTCTGAATTTTGATGATAAGTTTTGACCCTCAACGAGTCATCTTCCATCGGTCTTTGACAAACTTTGAGGAGTTGAAATTCTAAGTTTTAGGTAATATCTAGTTTTGTGTTTTGTACAGGACAGGACTGAAAATAACTTATTTTATTTAAATTGTTTCTACCAGAAAGTTATAATATTATAAGTAATAAAAATGTATTTGGAATGTGAAAACTTTTTTCATAAGCATCCTCCTCAAACCTCAAATTCTTGATCAACTCTTTACGAAATCATAATATTTTGATCTATTTCTAAGTTGCGAGATATTATTATAAGGAATATATTTTATGAGCTACTTCATTTTTATTCGATGAATAGTAAATAAATGAGAAATTGACATGACTTTTATTGGAAGCAATACCTTTTGTTTTTCTATCTAAGCTCTGGGGTATCGTGTGGTACGTAAAAAATGAAACTGTGAAAATAGGATAAAGTTTTTTGTAGGGCTTGACTTACTTAGAAAAAGAAGAAGAAGAATTAATATTAATTATGGATAGTATTCTTGAAGTTATGAAAGGGCTCAATCGCAACAACAACGCTCTCTCCTTTAGTCCAATGTAAATAAGATTGATGGAACTTACCGATGCGTCTGGTCATGAATCATATATACACACCCAGACTCAAAAGTCAATAATTCCTGTTGTACAAAAGTTGGTCTAGGCCGGGATTTTTTTTAAATTATATATATTATATTATATATATAATATATGGCAAACGTTGTCCATGAACATCCATAACACCAGAGGAGTCGCAAATGCACTGCCGGCCGTTCAGAAAGGCGTAGGCTCTTTTCTTGAAGGTCCCTAAGTCGTATCGGTTCGGAAATACCGCTTGCAACAAGCTGATTCCACAGAGTAGTTGTGCGTCGCAGAAAATTTCACGTAACGCATACAGCGGCGGATTTCGAAACATCGAGAGGATGGGGATGAAATTTTAATTTTAAATTTAAATTCAGAATCGACCACGGCGATGCACTAGACCATCAAACCAACAATATGTAAATCCCTCGTCATTACCATCCGTCAATATATTACAATAATTTATTGCCGTGTCTAAACTTATTTATAGCGCAAACGGTCTAACGAGCTCAGGATGTTTTGCTGTACAACCGTATGTTTGTGTCAACAAAGATTGAGAGCGAGCAGTAGATGAAAATAGAACTTTAAAAACTCAATCCATTTACCTTATTCACGATATCCGGTATTATTTTCACCCTGTAAACAGTCAATATATATGGGCATTGACCTATCCTAAGAAATGAAGACGATTGGCTTATAAGGAGCGACAAACAAACATAGAGTAAACTAATTATGTACCTGTGAATGTATATATGTAACTATATATACTGATTATATATAGATATATATGTACATTCATCTACAAGAATTCAAATGCGTTGTCATCCATAATACGATGGAATTTACTTCAAATGCCTTTCACTTAACATAGTTTTTTATTTTCAAACTTTAAGCGTCAATAGGTTAATGGTTAAGGGTACGGTATACGAAATATAACGTCGCGGATTTGAATCTACCATTTGACTATAACCGTAATCAATAACCAAGCATTGAAGCGTCGTTGGAGTAGTTAAGTTGAATTATACTAATGTTAATAGAATTGCACAGTTTTAAATAAAAAATCTGTTGCTGCAGCGTGACTCTGCCACGTTCGAATGTGCGTTCGATACCTACCTACCTTATCCAAGACACTGTTATGTCATCTGTCCTATTTTTATTTATCTGATAAACATGAGAGTTTCCTCACGAAGTTTCTCTTCGCTGCCAATCACATGGTAAATCTGCACTCACGGTAGATCAATTATAAATTTCATTGATGCCACCACCGTGGATCGAACTCGCATTGCTTCGGAGGCTTCTAGACATTGCGCTACCACGATTCGTTCGTTAATGTTTAAGAAGAATTTAATTATAAGCAAGAACAAAATTTAACACAATGTACCTTAATTCTTAATTTCTACTATCTTGCGTATTATCAACAAATTAAATCAACTAATATTAATTAATTTCGTAGAAAATTGTGATGTTATCTGTGGTATTTTTCAATATGCGTGTTGTATTTTTGTGGTACAAATAAAAAAAGGTACAGTGACAGTTTATATATAAATCTGACTGTTGGGTATTATTTTTTTCTTAAGCGCTGTTCATAACCAATTAGGAAAAATTCGTGAGGAACTCTGCATTTATAAGAAATAAATAAAAAAATACAAATAACATACATATGGTATATATTATACCATTAACATTAAGTATGAAAAACGATTTATGAGGTATTAGTTTTTCATAGCGATCAATCTCTAGCATCCCAAATATGAAAGCCGTTATAACATGAACATGACGACGTAGATATTGGGTAAAACGGCAACGTTTTCCAATTTACACAAATCTTGCAAATTATTAAAATATTTAGTGGTAAATATTTAATTATATGATTATATTAACATTTATACAGTTTGTTGTAACCTTTATATTAATTTAATTATGTTTAACTTTATATTATATTATCCATTACTGGTCATCTCAGATAGGCAGTATTTCTACTAGAATAGAACCACACGTTTATGGTTATTTCTTAGCAGCTGGATTCGGGATTAATGACGGAATAAAAATACCTTTAACTGGAAGAAATCACCTTGCCATCTCATTGATGTATGTTTTACACTCCTAACTATAAGATTAAAATGTAAGTGTATTTTGTACAGAATGTTGGTCTTTATTGCTTGTGATCAAACTTGTCTCATCCTACCGTACCTTTTAAAGACATAATATACTTATTATTGGCGATGAGACATTCTATCTTAGTCCCCAGGGGTAACAAAGCACTTGCATCATAACTCTATTTCTAGGATGAATGTAGGTGTCATAGGCCGTAGCAATTGTTTACTTAATAATTGTTTGTAGGTATGCTTGTATGTCTAGGTCTCAGTAAATCTTTACTAATCAATGACCCATTTTTAGTAGACAACAATGGACTTTGTCTTTCATCGTCATTCAATTTGAATCTTAAAGAAAAAAGTTAAAAGGCTTCAAAATATTTTATATCCAAAAAACTTTTCGTAGCAAAGTAATCAATAAAACTTAAACGAGCACTTCTCTGTAGACGTGATTGATTACTCCATCAATAACTCGAGAGACATTTCCAAATTGCAAATATTAAGTTTAGACTTACACGCTCCATCCTAAATATTTGTCCATTAATCTAAACATTGTACTCAACGAACGTTTGTATACAAGTGAAACGTGTGCGGGAAGAAGCTCATTTATCATTTTCTTTGTGTAACAATACGTTCAGTTGGCGTTGTATAATTCTCTATTCAAGTTACCAAAAAGGATTTACGCCTATAAATCATCCGGATTTTGAAGGCTAACTTTTATTAAAGGTCTTAAACAATGTGGCCGCTACGTGATTTGCAAAATAGTTGAACATCTTTTAAGAAGCTGAAAACAAATTTGGCGCACGTTTTTTAACGACAAAACGACTTACATGATAGAAGAAGAAAGGTATGAAAGAAGCCTTTCATATATTTTGTTCTGTTAATTTATAATATTTTATACAGATATTTACTAATTTTATCATCTTTGTGCCATAATTCTTGGTATTTTTATATCAAGGGGACATATGATTATGACTAGATATCACAAGATATATTAGATTATTGTACAGTAACATACGCACTAACGTGTCTTCTTTCTTATGAAAGCATTTGCGATATTATTGTAGTAAAATACGATACAACATAACCGTATTAAGGCTCGATTATAATTAGTGTTACTAAAACATTTGCAACTCAGAAACATCCAACAACCGTAACGCATCGACCAGGTACTTAGTTTAACCACCAGGTTACTCCACCGACCCCACTTTCTGATACATAGACATATTATATATTAGACATAATCGGATCATAAGTTTGTTCTTAATTGCCATGCCTTTGACCTAAAAAAGAACCTTTTTGAATATTTCAGAACTAGTCTATGTTTTTATTTATTTAAGATTACGATCAATTATAATCGGCATCTATCCAAACAAATAAATTGAATGAGGAAGCCTGTGTTGAATATACGAGACCAAAAATACGGCAACAGAAAAGCTTTTGCAAGACTTTGGCAAGAGGTTGATACTCCGAATTTCGATAATCACAAATCTTTCTAGCCTATTTGACCGTTTAAAGAAAAGGAGAAATCAACAGGTTACGTGGTCCACTTAGGCCATATTGATGCCCTTCTGGTAGATCGACCGACGTTCTACCATGGTGACATCTCCAGACGACATAAACTGCGAAGAATGTCACCGTTTAATAGTGTCGTTATCATTCGGGGTCATACACACAAACACACGGGTCTACTCGTCTTCACCTTTCCTGTTCTTATGTAATGCATGTAAAACAGGAGCTGATAAACGTTCGAATGCAGTTTCAGAGATACAGGTCATACATCTTACATATGCAGAACCAGATCAATGGCAGGTAATCAAAATCTTACACATGCAAAGACGTCAGGAACCAAATGTATTTGAATATTAAATAGTAAACTTCGATAGTGCGTTTTAGGCGGTCCTTCAATGTTGCACGTTGTGGGTTAACGCCGTCACTCCTTGAAAGGTTCTTTAGGAGGACTGTTGACTATTTAATGCTATGATGATAGTGATAAGACTGTTACATTTGTTTAGTTTAGTTTGCAGATTTATTAATTCAACCCCGTGATTTATATTTAACCATTGAATCCTTATAGCTGAGACTAAAGTAAACGTACCCTAACCTAGACCTAACCTAAGCTCAGCTTTAGCCTCTTCACTAGAACAGGATTACATCAAATCACTAACTTTCTTTAGGAAAATCTCCACACAGTGTTGTTATTTTAACATCTTCCGTGAATTGGTCATCTTCCTTAAGGATTTGATCAAATCTGTGGAGATTGCCTCAGGGAAATAAGATGTAGGCATCTTTTTACCCTGCGGCACATAAATATTTTAAAGTAATCCGCATACCGAATTAACACAAAGAAAAGTTAATAATTGATTATTTGTTACAGAAGCTGGTGGTTGGGGGACCAAACCAGAGGAACTGGAGAGGTATACTTATAGCACTGCTGGTGATAGTCGCAGTGCTGGCATTGATCGTTACTTCAGTGGTGCTGCTCACGCCACCAGACGAAGGACCTAGGGTGAAAGGGAGGAGAATGAGGATCCAGGATCTGTTGACTGAAGAATTAGTGCCTGTGAGATGGAACGGAACTTGGATATCAGGTAGGTGCAATATATGTTTTTCAAATTAACTAAATCGAAGGTTGAAAATTCAATGAAACCATTGTTAGTGTACAAATCAAAATATTCACTGCAGGAGACACGTTTAACGTACCCCACGTTTCCTAAGTGGCTTGAGTTCTTAAGTACAAATAACATTTTTACCCGATTTTAGAAAATGTGGTAGATACATCACTTACCATCGTTAAAGCTTTACGCTCAACTGATGGTAAGTGTCACCTTAGGTCTGATTAAAAAAGTCAGTTCACCTCCTGCCCATTATAGAATCTAATAAAATATAAAATCAAGTTCACAAAGAGCAGTATTTTAGTAATATAAATCAACAAATACACTGTATATAGTGAATATATAATATGTCTGTGGATTTTCTTTTGTTTTCTGTGTATTAAAACGTCTTCGTTCAGTGTGAATTTAATTGCAATAGCAAGATGTCTGGATAACAATAGTTTCGTCGACAGAGCACAACTTTTTGTTTTAAGTGTCTACAAACGCCTACGGGGTTTTATTCCACTTCCAAAACTCAAGTGTCTAAGCGGACAATGTACAAAATATAAATACATCGTTGTTGTTGTAAATACATGTTTTGTTTTTATAATTTGTATTATTTTATAAGCTCTCATACCTTCATTCCAATTAGCTTGTCAATGTATACACATGTTATGGACACATTATACCCAATGATTTTTTATAATATTAGGGATGACAAACGAGCACACAGTTCATGGTATTGTGCAGCCCATGGCGTCCAAACCTACCTTCAACAAAATCACCCCTGAGGACTAAAATGAAATGCCTCTTTACCTGTAGTTGGATCCTTACACTCACCATACGAAATACAGAAGCGTTATACTGCTATTTCACGCTGGTATTCTGTGAGGGCGTGGTCCCAGAAACAAATTGACTTTATTCAAATCTATACCTGGCTATGCGGTTCCAGTAACTATAAAATTGTATAAATATATAATAATATGATATAATATGACAGATATAAATAATAAACATCCTTCTGAGGTAATAGGATAAAAATGTTATGTTTAAATATTGCATTAAAGTAGCCTGTCTTTTTTTGATTATTCGCATCAAGAAGTACAGAAGCTGTGTTCAATAAAATACATACATACATCGGGTATGTAAGAGTATTATTTTTACGAAAGTACGAGTACTAAGCATACAGTTCACCTGACGATATAATGACTGCGGCCCATAAACAGTTGATCCTAATCAAACCCTTTTGTCGTTAGCGGCTAAGTAAGCAGAATCTTCACCATCTAGCGGCAAATAGTATATTTGTTTCGTTGTAAAATTCCGGAGACTTACTACGTCAGTTAAGTAGCACTATCTTGTCCAGATATATATTAAAATATCTTTTGCCATGCAATAAAATTATTAATAGCTTAAATAAGAAATAGAATATCTTGCCTAACAAGAGCCCATTAAATTTTCTTGATATTTTTCTGTCTCTTGCGTTACATATGGAAAGGGTTCGGTAGACATATTCTTCCCAAATTCACGGCAAATATATAATATTTGTTACGTCATAAACTTTGAAGACTTTCCATATGTAAACTATGTAAGTTTTGGTAGCGCTATTTTGTCCAAATATATATTAAGATATATTTTTGTCAGCAATAGACTTAACCACCTAAAAAAAGAAGTAATATATCCTACTATCCTAAATTTTCTTAACCTTTTCCTGTCTCTTGTAGACAGATTTTTAGCCAATCACGGCAAATATATTTGTGTCTTCGTAAACTTTTGAAATCTTACTATGGCAGTTAAGTTAGCATCATCTTGCCTAGATATATAAAAAAAAAATTTTGCTATGCAATAAAACTATTACATTATCTGCTTAAAAAAACTAGTGGAATTTCCTGCTTGCCATAAGATTTTCCTGACCTTTCCCTGTTTTGCGTCACTGGTGGAAAGGTAGGCAGATTCTCCGTCTACTCACGGGAAATATATTTGTTTACGACAAAACAAATTTATTCGAGCAATAAAGCCGTCTCACCAATATTCTGTGAATAGGTCTAGAAAATTTATTTATTAAGCAAATTGCAAGCTCACTCGTAAAAAACTGTTTTAACTGATTACCCTGAATATTTTAAGGGATGTTTTCTTTTAGTAGCGCAGACTTTCGTGCTTAAATTTTTCAGTATATTAGTTTACGTAAATATGTCAGTTAAAATAAATGTTGAGTTTAAATAACGCATCGTTGCATGTTCTAAATTATCTATTTACACAATTTTTAAAGGTTAGAATGATGTTGAAATAAAATAAAACACCTACATTTATGATATTAACGTAGACTAAGAAGTAATTAAGTATACTGATGTGATATAATTCTGCAGCGAATAGAACCAACATTACAACACAAAATTATGCACGATAAAGAATCATAAAACAGATAAGTTGTAAACCCTAAAGGCTACGATAGAAAGCCTCACCACCAGTAAAAATATAGTTTGCCGGTAATATACCGGAAAGCGTGGTTCTATCCCGGTCGCACTGACTTATTCCTGCTATAGCTAATTTATAACTATCTCGTAACTCTATCACGTATAAGCTCGATTCGCAGCGTTAACAGATAGTATATTAATTTAACCAACTTTGGTATCAAAAGCTATTTTTCATGGATGGGAAGGACGGTTCATATTTATATCAAACGATTTCGCCAATCGCCGGTGATTTGTTTTCACCCGTTAAAGGGATCCACTTGTATAAGATGTTGATATAATTTATACTTAGTAGATATCTTTAGAGATATATACCCAAACAAATAAATAATAATAAACCTAATGGTTTCAGAAGCGCCGGAGATTCCATTTACTTGTATTGTATTAGGCTGACAAACGAGAAACAATTCATCTGATTGTTATTTGTTTTCACCTGTTGAAGGGATCCACTTCTATAAGATATGAATAAAGTTTACACTTAGTGGATATCTTTTCTTCTTTTTTTAAGAGCAATGCTATTAACATAACTAATATTCCGGTTATCCACTCCAATTAAGCTGAAAATGATTGTGCCAGGAGATGGTTCACGACAATAGTGGAATCGTGGATTCGAACCTACTACCTTAAGTTTCGCAGACCGTACCCAAACCATTAGGCTATTGACGCTTCATTCTATAAAAGTATATACCCTGCCAAATAAATAAATATTAATTCAAATTGTTCCAGAATAGTCGGAGATTCCGTTTTTTTATTGTGTTAGACTGAAAACGACAAACAATTCACCTGTTTTCACAATTCAAGCAAATCTGTATATTTTGTGAGATGTCCTCCTGGTCAATTTCGACTACCGTAATATTTTCTAGATCTATACCAGATGACATGAACTACGCAGTATACAATATAATAAATACCAAAATCATAAACACATGCACTCTATCTAGAATCTGTTGATGATGACGCTGTTAGCCCATGCGGCTCTTACAGCTTCATCGGACACAGGGCTCACGCTGGACACAGGGCTCACTCTCCCTCATCCGTTTCCCTATTGTCATGCATGTGCAATAAGGTTGGAGCAAAGTTGAGATTCGGTGATACATACAGACGCGCAAACCGATGGTTATACATATCCGAATTGAATATTTCAATTAAACATATTAATATTGGTAGAACCACGCCTCGACTACTTTCAATATGTAATTACGAACTGACTCAACCGAGGATAGACTACACCCTCGCAGAATAACAGCATCGTTACGTACGATCCTTACTTAAATTGTTACTTACGACTAGTTTTTATGGTAAGAAGCCAGTTTATTTTGTAACTCAATATTCACAGACCCTTTCCCTTATCCATTTAGCATAGAGAATTTTAATTAAACGTTAGAGTTAAATTCTAAACTAATATTTTTGTTTGTTTCAGGGGACGAGTATGTCTACAGAGACAAATGGGGTGGTATCAGTCTACTGTTTGCAGCAAATCAAACTTCCAAAACACTTATGCCAAACACTACTTTTGTAAGTGCAATAATGCTTTATTCGTCACATTAAACTAAAATTTTAATTACTGCTGGTATACAGATATACTCTATGGCGTCTGTTGGATAGCACGATCTTTTCCCCAATATTATTAAAAAATATTTATTACCATAAAATTGCTTTTATATTAGATTAAATGAATACCGATTATAATGAATAGATATACTTGTAAATTAGATTATTAGATAATATAAATATAATTATACCTTAAAAGACACTTAGACATTACAGTTTAACTATAATTAATAAGATAAATATGAAATTATATTTTTATTTTTCAATGTTGCTGATGATTTTGTCTCCTTGTATGTCCATATCAAGTCACGAGTTTAAATTTTAAAAAAAATAGGGGATGACCAACTAGCACCCAGTTTACCTGATGGTGAGTCTTAGACCTAAAAAACCACATTAATTCTAGATAAAATTTCATTAAGCCGAAGCGTTGTCATCATTATGGGTGTCTTGTAGTATTTAGGTATACGGTCCCTGGGAATCTTATTTTCGTTAGCCAAACGAAGCACATACGCTAAACTACTGTGTGAACCCTTGGGGTTGATAAGCGTGCACAAGTTCGTACAAGATGAAAAAACTCGGCATTATTGACTATAAGCGTGGACATGTTTTAACAATATAATATAATACATATATAAAGACCAACCAGACGCGAATCCCTCGACATACGTTATTATTATTTAGGGGAATCTCCGTCTGGTTGGTCTATTAAATAAATAAATAAAATACTTTAAACGAATAATAAAACAGATATATAAAATACAACATAATTCATATATCTATACGAGCGATGTCGAGGAGCAGCGCCTTCTGCATTTGAGCCCGGAGCTGCCCGTTCCGGAGTCCCAACTGCCTCAGGTGATTCGAGAGGCTGGTTGGGATTAACCTGTTTGATTGATTATTATTATTACATTTATGTATACTTTATTATTCATCACAAGAATAAAATAAAAACAAATAATAAAAAGTAAAAGAAAGTTACAACAAGGAGGTCTTAGTGTCCCATCTAACCGTATCTTTTTGATTTCAGAGAGTATTAGAACCAGCATCTTTTTCATTATCCGCCGACCGTCGATTCTTATTACTTGCTCAGAGCCTTCGCAAACTGCACCGACATTCATATCTCGCTCGATATACCATCTACGATATACTTACCACGTAAGTACCTACGGTATAACAAAATAACCATGAAGTGTTGGTGAAACCCTTCCTTATTAAAAAACAAAATAAGTAAAAGTAACAACTGATATTGCAGCTCGACTGCTTATTGGTGGACATATGTTAATATATCATAGTAGCGTATATATGTATAAGCATATAGGTATATATTTACTTTTATATGTATGGTGTGTTATTATTACTTTTTTTTATTAATATAATTATTTCTAATTCATTATTATAAAATATATATTTTTTTTAGTTTAAATTTATTTTTTATTCTTTTTTACAATGTATGCACTACATCTACCACAATGTCTCTCCACGCCACGGATCGACTGGTAGAGAATTCCTTAAGGCATTAAGTCCGCCCTTTGTATCCCTTTTTGTAAGGTGTCACCGATAAAGCTTGAATGAATAAATTAAATAAAATAAATCAGCACTTAAAATTGCAATTAACAATTTCATTGGTGCCTGCAGCAGAGATCGAACTCTGCTCGCGTAACGTGACATTAAAAGGTAGCGCGTAGACTCCATTACGATGATTTACTTTACTTACACGGTTGTTTAGTAGTAAGAATACAAAATATAGAAATAAATACAATAAAAATGCGCAGTCAATAATTAGTCGTAAATTTTATTTACCTTGTCCAAAATCTTGTATTAAATAAAAATCGTTCAGCTTAATTAATATTAACATTGTTGAGCACAAGATTATAATATTTTTATAATTTTTTGGTTTAAATATTTTATTTATTATATTAAGACAGCAGTTGAGACCCGGCTGTTGGTATAATTTTACTTATTCTATGTTTGTACTTATTCCCTAATGTTATTAAAATACAATAAATAATACTTAAATCTGTGTTTATACTTAACAACACACAGTGACTTGGTCTATATGACCACGTTTACGGATCGTTTGAGTCGGACCGTATTTATTCTTATATATATATATTTATTATGATATTTAAAAAAATATGTTACAAAACAAATCTTTTTCTTCTTATTACATTGAGAGTAACAAACGAGCACACAGATCACATGATAGTAAGTGATTCATGCGGCCCAAGACATCTACATTCATCCTTGACAAGGAATCATAATGCTGATGCGTTGTCACCTTTGAGGAATGAGATGGAATGCCTCGTCACCAATACTAAACGTCTCCGGATCCCTGCACTATGAAACCACCAGACGAAATACAGAAGCATTATGCAGCTATTTCACGCTGGCGTTCTCTGGGGGCGTGCTGACCCATTCATTCTGCAATTAGAAACAAACTGTAGTGTAGCTCTATCACTGTCAAAAATTGAAACAACAATAATGTTTCTTCTATGTGAATGTCGTGTATTGATCATTGCAGATCAATCGACTCTTGGCTTCATTTACATTAATTTCTGCTATCCGCGTTATAATAAACCAAATGTTTATAAAACGGTGGTAGTACTTCCTAGTTAAGATGTGAGATACACGATAACAACCCTGAAGTTGCGGGCTTATAGATTAGGGTTTAGGTATCATCCGCTAGCGGATAAGGTGACAAAAAGGGGACTTCGGTGTCATGACGATCAGGTTGAAGCCCTTGAGCGTCCACTAAAGGGAACCCGGGTAGGTTAATTATATGATCTTAATCAATGTTCACATAGAGAGGGCCTTGGGAATGTGCACCCTGTGATATGTTCTGTGTCCAGGAGCCGCTTCCAACCCGTCAAGGTAGCTTTATTGGGTTCCTAGTCCCACGTAACTCTGCCTCCTTCTACCCTCTAAGGAGGGAAGTTACCTCATTTTTCGATACCCCCACTCCATTCCAATCCAAAAAGAGAACGTATTCTAGCAGTTGCTGGTTCCAATGTAGAAGAAATACCGCTTTTTTAAAGATTAGCAGATGATAAACGAGCACTCATTTCAATTGATGAAAAGTAATTTTTGGGGTCCATATACTTTATCTAATTTTTAACTGTTGTGAAGCTCTTCCTATAATTTTTTGCTTCATCGTACTTGTTAGTTCATCTTGAAATATAATATACAAAATTCCTTATTTTACCCTTTCAATCTCAAGTCCCTTAATGAAACGTTTGCTACTGGAACCTTATAGCTACGCTTAAACATCCCCGCCAACTTTTCTCTTACTAAGTTTAAGTTAGCGAGAAAAAAACAAAACTCGCGAAGAGTTAAACTTATCCTCCGAAGCAACTTTAGTCTTATTTATTCAAGTTCAAGAAAGATACGTTTTAAAATCGGGTAAGGAAATGTGCACTGTTTGAAGTTTAAGTTGGGTTTAACTTTTAATAAACATACATCAACCTGTATCAATTGTGTTTCCGTAAACTTACAACATATTAGAAAGCTGAAATAACAATCATCTAGTAGTTCTGAACATAGGTCTCATCGGTAATAGGTCCTGGATCCACCGTCTTCCCGGAAACTTGCATAACTTGCACAACTGCCACGCACAACTACTCTGAGGAATCAGATGTCGCCAGCGGTGTTTCCGAACCGACACGACTTAGGGACCTTCAAGAAAAGAGCCCACACCTTCCTTAAAGGCCAGCAACGTATTTGCGACTCCTCTGGTGTTGCCGATGTTCATGGGCGGCGGTGATCACTTACAATCAGGTGGGCTGCATGATCGTTTGCCGCCTACACTATAAAACCCCATCTTTGAATTATATGGCTCATTGCCACTTCAGGTTAAATCCTTTGAGCTATGTCGGTGCACCTTAGTTTTTCTTCGGAAATCCACATTTAGTATTCTATGATACAGAACACCGAGCATAGCCCTCTCCGTAACTCGTTAAGTCACTTTGAAGACCCTCATACTGTCAGCATTGAAGAACCACACATCTCAGTTCCGTAGGTAAAAATAACAATTACAGAAATAACAATGTGACCATATAGAACAACGGAGAAGAAAACTTCCAGAGGTTAATCATTGGAGGGACAAACAGATTTTAGTATTTAAGCTATAACACTGAGTATTTATATTTATATATTCATTCGTTATATTCATATATAAGATTAGTATTTTTATTATACTATTACAAGAGTAAAATAATCGTGAAATGAAAATCGATTCAATATTCAGGGTCTCACACGAAATTTTCTTTTATTTATTATTTATGTTCCTTAAATAAGGTTTACTTTTTACTTTTACTTTAATTTTTTATTTTACTTTAGGGCGGACTTATGCCCAGTGGTATTCTCTACCCAACCCTGGTATTTTGAGAGAATATGTTGGTATATGGTGGTATAAATATAAAAATAAAAGGTTATTTAGATATTAATATCAAATTACATATATATTATAAAACGTACATAACTCAATAGTACATAATACGTACATAGTACGTATGAACGAAAGCGTTGATACTATCTTTACTTTTGTTGTAGAGAATCATATCCACTCACACCTCTTCCTAACGAAGTCGGTGGAGGGGTGATCAGTGAGGGACCCCTTCTGCTTCTAGCCGTGTGGACCCCCAAGGGACACGGGTTAATAACCGTCCGGGACTATGATATCTACTACAGACCAGCGCCTCGTTCTTCTACTGGATACCGTGTAACTGATACAGGAATTCCTGGCACAATATATAATGGAGTTCCCGATTGGCTTTATGAAGGTATTACAAGAATAATATATCTTTTTTATTTATTTATTAGATTTACCAAAATTTGTTTACACTGATGACGCACGTGTTAAATTATACAATTGCGTAAAATTCTAGTGTAAGAATTACTTACAAGTAAACTCAAGGGAAAAGGACAAAGATATTTAATTTATTTAAATAAATATTCCTAGCTTTTTTAAAAGTTTTAAGTGATCACTCTAGGACTGGCAGATGCAAGTATAGATACATACATACATACGTAAATAGAAAGGTAAGAAAGAGCTCTGCGGCTAAGCGGCTTTTAGGACCATTATATGTATGTCATTACGGACAGTATTTCGCTTTGGATTTTCTATTCTTAAATTGACGTAGACGTATACGAATAGAGGTGGTAAAAAATCAATATTAAGGTAGAACATTTAATTGTCTACGTTTAAGCTGGACTGGCGAACTAGGAGCGTTTAAGGAGTTGGATATAATCCAAGGAACCTATTGGGGAAACCATAAAAATCCATTATCATAAGCCAATCAACCTACGGTGTGTTAAGAAGTTGTAGCTGGGTTCAAAATTTATAATTTACCTTTTCTCACCCTTGTTTTTCTTAAAAAAATCACTTACGATTATTAAATAATGACCACAAGACCCTCGAAGAAATGAAAACATTACCACTAATTAGGTCACTATCAAGTCAAGCCCAAAGATTTCACATCTTACATCCACAACATTTGCCAACTACAAGTGGACCTAAGTGATCCTTTATTCTATTAAGGTTTAATGTAAAACAACCATTACACATGTGGCTTATGATAACCTTTTTGGTTTCCCAAAAGGTTTTCCTTGCATATAAATTCGCCAGCTGAAAAAGCTTAAACGTTAAATCATACACAGAAAAAGAAAATCTCTACGTTAGAAAATTATCATTAAAAAATTACATTTCTATTATCCTTGCTATACATTAATATGGATTTTAAACTTCTCGATCTAATATTCGAAGCCACTCTGTTTGTTACACACTAATCTAAGAAATTTCCTAGACTCACATTATCACAAAAGCTTATATTGTTTGTTAAGAAAACCTTGTAAGTGTAATTTATTGAGGTATCGTTTGTTTCTATATACGGATATTATGTATGTTAAGAAATAAAATTTCTAAACGTTTCATTATTCCTCCTACTATCTAAGGCCTACGTCAATTTAAGAATAAAAAAAGAATAGAAAATCCAAGAGAAATGTTGTCCCTGATGACATATAGATACATAAAAATAGTTAATATGGCATATTACACAGCGGCGTTTTATTTAACTTTAATATAAATTATTTTAATATATTTTTTTGGTATTCAGATTGATTTACTCTACGTCTCTGAATAAGTTAAAACAAGAGGAAAATATCAACGTAGTGTCAATAGCACGGATCAAATTCAAACCCAACTCAACAAGTTCAGTCCCGAAAACCAACAAGTTGTGTTGTATATATATTTATTTTCCTAAATTGGGAGACGGGCCCGTGACTCGTATTCAGAATGCAAGCTTGCCGAGAATGCCATTATCAAACTACGTAAATACATAAACGAATGAAGCCGAGCATGTAACTGTTGTATAAATTGTTGCAGAGGAAATTTTGAAATCACGCACGGCTCTGTGGATGTCAGCTGATGGTCATATGGTACTCTACGCTAGTTTCAACGACACACTCGTACACGAGCAGAGATTTCCCTGGTATGGAGCCGCTTTAGATACCGATGATCCTTCTAAGGTGAATAAAAAATATTATTATAGTTTAAACAAATAATTTAAATAATACATATGTAATTATTACAAACAATTTTTGACAGTGGCTACACTGCCGATTGTTTCTAGCTGCAAAATAAATGGATCAGCTCGACCAGGGGTCCTACCCTCACAGAATACCAGAGTAAAATGGCAGTATAATGCTGCTGTGTTTCATTTGGTGAGAGTAGGGATCCGGAGACTGGTGACGAGGCGTTGGGTAAATAGTATCACGATGTTGTATACATATAACAATTACTTCTTTCACCAATATGATAGCTAGCGTGGTAACTATGATCAAACCTTCCAAGAAATGCAAGTCTTTTGATGTAGTTTCTTGATATGAACATTTAACTTGTATACATTTTATTATGTAATTTTTTATTGTCAGACGTATCCGGAGATAAGGAGTGTGAGATATCCTAAGCCAGGCACCAATAACCCTATCGTAAAACTGACTGTGGCAGATATCGCAGATCCAAAACACATCCGAACAAGGCACCTTACCCCGCCGAAAGCAATAGTAGAAGAAGGGTAAGTGATCTTGTTGAAATTTGAAAATAAAAACCATAAAATAGTTATAAGACAATAGTTAGAAGACATAAGTAATAGTATATCTTATGTCTTCATCTGTGATGTATACTCGATAAATCGAATTTAACAGTGCTAGAGCCACGATGCAGTTTATTTCTAGCTGGGTCTGAATAAGTTGGTATATAAAAACATCGTGATCTTCAATACCGTCATCTAATGACCGTCAATTTCCAAAATTCATCACCGAGAACACGGATGAATTGTACGATCTCGGAAAAAGATGAAAGATAAATAATATAAAAACGATCAATTAAAAAATATCCAAAATACATTCTTCTGTAGCTATTCGAAGCTTGTTAAATTTAATCTACTTTATTCCCAGCGACTATTACTTCACAAGCGCACAATGGGTATCGTTAACAGAAGTCTGCGTCGTGTGGTTAACCAGGATACAAAACCTATCCGTCGTGTCTGTCTGCAAGAGTCCTATGTGGTATTGTCAAGAGGTAAGGCCAGTCATCATTGCTGATACAAATATTAAGAGTCAATAAACTAATGGTTTAGGGTACGATCTGCGAAATATAAAGGTCGTAGGTTTGAATCCACCATTTGACTATTGGCGTGAGATGTGAACCAGAATGTTTGTAATGTTATTAGGACTGCCAACCTTTGTCTTAAAAAAATATATGTATATCACAAGGCGAGATAGCCTAGGCTAAGGAGAACGGGCAAAACTATTTTGTATTTTTTGTTTTCTTAGTCAGTACATTACGGGCCTAGAGATAAATATGAAATTATTAATAACGCAGAGACGGTTGGAGTAATGCCCAAAATAAAGAGCAATTCCATAATAACTATTGAAAGAAAACTTGGATATATGAATAATATCCATCATATATTGGGCAATGATAAAAATGCACATATATTATTGATAATAAGATATATTTAAAAAAAATAATATTATTGTCAGTCTTTTTTTAATTATTAGCTACTTAAGTAACCGAAGAGGAATAATTAGGGCGTTACTGCTTTTATGGTGAGAAAAGAAAATTAAAAAAACCCATCTTAGACATTAATAATAATTAGAAGAAAATAATACATAGTGTTATCAAAGACTTAATAAACAGACCAACAATGGCCAACAATAACGTGCATTATTTATAACAATATGACACAGAATTCGGTACGATGTGCTGCTAAACAATAAACATATTGCCGGTTTCAATTTATCATTATTCATCTTACCCAGGCATTATAGATAATAACTGCATTAAGCACTTGGTCATATAGCGTGACATAATTTATACTTAGTAATTAATATTAAATTATAAAAAATATGTCCTTATGCCTGAAGGCGAAAGTCATAAATCAATGTGTGTAAGGACACCTTGATTGATTGATGATATACTCATCTGCACAGATAAACCTGAGTGTAAATAAAATAAAAAAAAAACCTTGCGACTACTCCACAAACCTCAAGGCATTCAGATAGTAATGGAAAAAAGATTTGAGTTTTCCTGAATGAGAAATGAAACCTTCGTAACGAAGAAAACTGTCTTTTGTAGTAAATGTTAGTGGGCTGGCAACATCTGAAGCGTGGCATTCCATCGTAGTGCTTAGGGGTAACAACGGATCTCATCATCATGGGTTGTCATGGGCCGCAGAAGTTACCGGGTCCCACATTGATCTGGTGAACTGTGTGCTCGTTTATCACGAAAAATGAAAATTGGTACACAGTAAAATAAAAACTACAATAACTACATATGACTATTCTATTGTAGAATGAGCCATTGTGAGTAGACTTTAAATAAATATTTAAGCTCGTCTGTCTCTCGCAGTTCCACAAAACACATTGGTTTTATGTATATACTGATCAAGAATTTGACTGGAGATCTTCTTTCAATTTGTCATGAGTATATTTTGATATCCCTAAGTAACCTAAGAACACATTTTATTTTTTTTCAAAATTCATCTTTATCTTACATCAACGAACGATATAATGTTTAACTAACTCATATGATAAATATTATTTGAGTTTAAGAATTTTCTAATAAATAAATAAAAAATTAATTAAAATAAATAAATTTGTTTTTTTTTTCTTTTACTTTTTCGGGCTGATGGCCGCTATTAGTCCGACGGCTTTTACAGTTTCACCAGGTTGAAAGGTGACCGAACGCTTATAGCGCTCAGTCGAGATCTCTATTAGTGGGTAACCAGCACAAAAGCTCCCGAGACGGAGCTTCGGCTTTACCCTGTTTTAGAACGTCTGACTCGAGGGTGCCCAAGAAGGCTGAACCTCGGCCCGGTCAGTTGCTTCTGACTAAGAATTATCTACATTAATTAAATTATTATTATTATTGGCTATCTGTACCACAACTTCGTAAAGCGTGGGCGCTGCAGAAGAAGTGGCGCAAGGTACTCCAGCGACGCTTTTATCTGTATTCACTCAGTGAAAAAAAAATCTGCAGTGTAGCAAAACATTTTAACGTGGTAACTAAAATACTCTACCATACTTGCCACAATTATGGTTTATTATATAAATATAAACGTATCGTTCTTATAATTTTTACATATATTTCTCCAAGGTATACAGGATAACGTCAGGAACAGAAAGTTGGGTGGAATCAGCACCAGCACCGCTATGGTCTGCTGGTGGTGGTGCTCTCGTCACCCTTGCGCCAATTAGAGATGGACCAGCGGGCTTATTCCGACATGTTGTTAGGACGGAACATAATGCGCATGGTCCAAGGGCTTTACCACTAACTCATGGCAGTTTCGACGTTGTACGCTTGTTAGCTTGGGACCATTCGAACCAACACATGTAAGTTATTATTTTATATATTTTTGTTATTTTTATGATACTATAATAATAAAAACTGTATCGTATATTCAACATGCACTGGAAGAAAATAATCGTAGACAGCTCTCTGTCTTTCTTGTCTTTCTCCACTTTTCTCAAACATAAAGGGCGCAAGGGTTTTAATAATTTGTAAGCCTTTTACTTACAAAATGATTGGTCTATCCTTTACTCTCACATATAGCTAGTAACTCCAAATAGTACTTTTAATATTCTGTCTACTAATTTAGGTGCTATGCAGACATCATTACTTATATTTTGCAGTGATACACTATTTTCGTCTATATGAGGAATTATAAACAAATATGTGTGTATATGCGTACAGACGCTACATTTAAAGACTCTATAACTCTACACTAAACATATTTAAGCCGTAACTGGTAAACAATATGCAATTTAGGCGTTATACAAGCGTCATTACTTCTATTTTACAGTCATACATTATTTTCCTCTATACGAGAAATTATAAACAATCACATATGTGTACAGACTCTACACCTGAAGACTCTACAACTCTACACTAAACATATTTAAGCCTTAACTGGTAATCAATATGTAATTTAGGCGTTATACAAGCGTCATTACTTCTATTTTACAGTGATACATTATTTTCCTCTATACGAGGAACTATAAACAAACACATATGCGTACAGACTCTACACCTAAAGACTCTACACTAAATATATTTAAGCCTTAACAGGTAAGTAATATGTGTAGGTACTCTTAAAACTTACCTCGTACATATCTCGGGTTACATAATTGAAAATACTACAGCGTTATGCAACTTCTTTTACGCTGGTATCGGTAGTGAGATGCTTACCCCGGTCGAGGCGACCCATTCATAATACAGCATACATAGAAACAGATTGAAAAAAAGAAAAATCCAGTAAGGGAACATAATAAATATCATCTATACTTTAAAAATATAAACAAAGTCTCGTTTTAATTACTTAAAACACGAGTTTTTGAAAATTAACAAAGTCTGTCTCCAGAGAAGATTAAAAATAAGCATAGTTGAACCAACCGCAGTATTCTTTTCTTTGTCATTTAATAATTCAACGAATGGGCCTTTGTTCCCTTTATCGTTAGAGAGAGAATATTTAACAATATCGTACGTAACAAAGAACATAAATTACGCTCTTAAATGTACTGGCTTCATGCTATGATTATTTTATTTTTACTCAATTACTAGTAATGAGGAATTCAGTCTGCATCTACACTGTAATACATATATTTTATATCTTCTTCAAACACTGGCTGAAGACACAAGCATAGACTCTCCCTCCTTTCCCAGCTATTTGTTTCGTTTCACTGCCTAGCTTAGAATGCCTACGTTCAATATTTCTTTGCGCTATATCCACAAGAAGACCTTCCACAGCAATACAAACAGTCAAGACTACTAACCATCGATTTATGCTTTGTATTTTATAGTGTGTCTGTGAATAATCACACCTAGATTCGTCTTAAAGGAAGATTCAAGATGAAAGTGCGCTCTCTGAAATGGAATACCTTTTATTGGACTATAACAAGCAGTGTAACTGATTTCCATTGTCTCTTTCTCAATAGATAAAACACAGCAAACATTGCGTTGCAACAGCCCTGATATTGCAGCCATCAACTGCGATGGTCTACCATGCAATTGTATTTTTACCTTTTATCTTTATACAGGTATTATGTAATTGTTTATATTTATAGATATTACCTGGGAGTACCAGAAGGTAAACCAGGACAGCAGCATCTTTACAGAGTATCGGCAGAACCACCACGACCTGGAACACCACAGAAATTGCCTTATTGTGTCACTTGTAATTCACAGGTATAAGCTAAATCTATCTCTTCTATTCTCTCCTATTTTGGTCCTTGGGTTAGCGGTTCAATGTTAAATATTTAGAACAATTTTTCATAATTATCTTTAAGAAAATCATTCCCGTATCTGATCAATCTGATGAATCTCTCTCGCTTGATGGATTGACTATACTGATTATAATCTCATCTCATCATCAGTCCCCTGCCAATTGGAACCCTACAGATCTACAGATTGTTATGTAGCATGATGCTGCAAGTAAACTTGCACGGTTTGTCATTTTATCTTGTTGGTTGCAGTACATCGCATGATTCAATCACGTATTGCTAACCTGTACAGATCTATCTAACAAATAAATTTTGATATTGAATTGTATTAAATGCTTTTTTTTTAATTATCGAAAAATAAAAATCCTTCGTTATATTTTAATAGTCGTTTTTTTTGTAACTAGCCGTCACCATCAATTAATCTGGAGTATTACGGCAGCCTTGCCTCGTCAGGAGACAGCATGTGGGATAGCGACTGGGATGAGGAGCTTCCGGCTACGTCACCTAGTGTCACGAAGAAGAAGAAAAGAAGACACCCAGGTTAAAAACATCATTATGAATCAAGGATACTTTATAATACCCGTGTCTATATTATCTTGAGGCGTGGGCATGACATAAAAAGCTTAAGGAAAGCTGTTGACTACGTTTAGGTGGTTGGTCAAAGAGGTTTACAGCTCAATCTTTTAGATACAATATATACGAACCGGCACATACATTGCCTGATTTCCTAAAAACACCTGGGACAAGAAGCTGCCTTATTGAATGTCTATTTCCTCTCCAGTTCAGCATAAAAAAAAACATACAATATTAATAAGACTCAAAATTGTCTTTATTTATATACCATTTTATTTCATATTTTGGCTGTTTTATTTAAAACGTAAATTTATGGTTTCATATTTAATTTTATATAATTTATTTCGATTTTCGGTTCATAGGAGAAACTTCTTTTGCCGATTCCACTTCATGTTCCTGTTATAGTGATGCCGACTACAATAGTTCTATAGATAAGTTTTTATTTTATTTATTTTTATCCTTTTTTCTGTTTTATTTCGACAGTTGTAATTTTCCTCCCTATCCTTGGTAAAATATAATATTAATTTTATTTATTTCATAACTTACTCTGCTGTAATAATTTTATTTATAATTTTTTATTTTAAAGAAACAAATCAAAAGTAAATACATAAAAAATATTACCTATTGGCTAGTTTTACGTTCCAAAATTAAATAACTACCCCCCAACCAACCCTCAGACTCGTTAACTCTTAAATGGGATATCGTATTCACGAAAAATACTCACGAACCCATTAAATATCATACGCACTTAATAACTTCCCAGGATAACCAAAGATTATCATGATCAAAAACGCCATTTTCATATTATATCTTTTCTTTATTAAGGTCATCAACAATCGGAATGATGACAAGACGACTCTGATGTTTATTATATTATTGCGCAATAATTTCTGCAGAACACGCTGTTTAAAAAAATATTGTTTCATAAATGGCTTACAATCTAATTTTAATTGTTTCAATTAAAATTAGATTGTAAGCCATTTATGAATATAATATAATTATTGCGCAATAATTTCTGCAGAACACGCTGTTTAAAAAAATATTGTTTCATAAATGGCTTACAATCTAATTTTAATTGTTTCAAATTTTTATGTTAAGTTTTTTTATTTAAATATATAAATAACGATGCGTCAACTGCGCATTTTTACTTACTATAAAATATCAAAATTAATTTCTGTTATTATTTTTGATTTATCAAAATAAAAGTTGTTATTATTAGTAGTTGATTAGTTTTACTAAAATATAATAGAAATTACCTTAAATATATATAATATTATATAGTCTGAAAATGTTATGTAATGCTATATATACTCGTATATAGTCACAATATATAGTCAATCATTGCCGTTATAAATGTGTAAATTGCGTAAACAGATTATAAATTTACATCACATTACATCTTTGACCGTCACTTTCACCCGAAAAAGATTTAATTTACCCTTACTCACACCTAAAGAAGTTTTACCTCAAAAAACATATTTTACGAGAAAGGATAAAGACATTCGTTCACGTCCACTTGACTTATAACTACCTATATATGTAGTCATAAGTCAAGTATAGCATATAGATCCTGGCTTCCGAGTTGCGTGTCCCAGTTTCAGCACACAAAACATACATTCGAATGTAAAAATTATGTATACATACGATGTATAATTGCTCAATTTATTGTAGAAATTAAAATATTTTAAGAAGCCTAACGAGGCTCTCTTTCTGTCAGCCGATATCACAACGAGAAAAAGGTATTGCGCACACTTTATTTATGATTGCAAGCGAAAGTATATTTTCTTTTTTCATGAATAAGTAGCAACGAGCAAGCAGCACACCTGGTGGTAACAGATCATCATTGAATGTCCCTAAGTTGTATTGGTTCGGAATTATTCCTGTCGAAAGATGATTAGATTTTTTTTTTATTTATTTATTTATTTATTTGATTTACAATTACAATTTCAACCATTTATTTCTTCTCTTTAGCAACCGTGCTAGGTCCTAGACCTGTGTTACAGCTGCTAAGCCCCTACTCCGGATGAAGTATAATTTAAATAAAACTTAGAATTACTGTTACATTAAAACTAGAGAAAAGAAAAAAGAAAGAATATCCCAATAAGGGAGGTAAGGTAAATTATCTTAGTTTAAAATCGTACACACAAAGTATAACTAGTCTAGTGAATTAACAATACTTGTTATATCCGTATTGAGTGGTACAAGAGAAGGTTAAGGGCGATTTATAAAAATGTTACAATAATATTTGCTTAGCTTAAATTTACAATACAAACATGTTTGTGGTATATACATAAAGATACATCAAGATTAGATTACATAGAGTTTTTATGTGTGGCAGAAAACTAGTGGTGGATTGCATACCATTGAGATGATGAGGATGAAACTGTCGCTATATGCGATTGCGATACCCCTCGTTGAAATACGGTAAAAAATTCAAAGAAATGTAACATCTCTTCTCAAAGTCAAACCGAAAATAATAAAATGCTGTGGCCCAGAGATGACCCCCGTCCGATCGCTACGCCCTGCGTGGCAAATGCCGGTCAGTGTCGTGACCGTAGCTCAACCTGTGAAGCAGCCCCTGACACCAGCCAGTCGGCCAGTTAACGATAGCGACCTCGACCTAGTGTGTCGATTATATGTCTTGATTGTAACATGTAGTGTCCACGATCGTCAATTTTAAAGCTTAGCATATCTCTACCACGGCAGAGCAAAACCGCGATCCTCAACGTCGCATTTGTTAACGCGAACGATTTAAAAAATCAACGCGACGAAATCTTCAATTTAGTTCGCGAACACCAAGTCGACGTGCTCTTATTGCAAGAGACTTTCCTAAAACCACATACACGCAATCCGAACATTGCGATTTATAAACTCATCAGGAATGATAGAACTCTCATCTAATACAAAAAGTTCTTGCAATGCGTGCCCGTCGACTCGCCACCCCTCACCTTCCTAGAAGCCTCGGTCTGTCTGCCATGACCAGCCATGCCCCCATCACAATCGCGTCCGTCTAACTCCCTTGCAGACGTCAGGCTCTAATATTACGAAGCGATTTCATGGCACTTTTATCCCTTGGAAACTCAGTCATGTTGGCAGGAGACTTCAACAGTAAGCACACTCGGTGGAATTAAAATCAACCCCTGTGGGTTGGCTTTAGACTCGCTAAGCGACGCACACGACTTCGTAGGGCCTACTACGCCTACCCATTTTCCATATTCATTGGGCCAAGCACCGGATGTGCTTGATATTGCTATCTGCAAGAATATCAACCTCGCCTTCCAATCCACGAGCTCGCTTCCGATTATCACCCCGTTCTTCTTCGGTTGAGGCCCCACGCCCCAACCTCACCGTCCTCCAAAACTATAATCGACTGGTACAAACTCAAAAACAAGGAGAGGGAGGCCACATCACCATATCTTCAGTCAACGACATGAACCTCACAGTTCATGCCCTAACTAGGCACATCCAGACTGTCATCGAGGACTGCTCGAGACAGGTTCCCACGGTGAATGACCACCGATGGTCCCTGCTAAACGACATAAAGGACTTAATGAAGCGCAAGAATACACAACTACGTAAATACAACTCGTGCCTATGACCATATCCCACTAACAGTAATCGGCTGGTACTACGTACAGTGATCGGACTTCACGCTGAAGGCAGCGTGAAGTCCGATCACGTATAGCTTAGTATAAAATGGTCGGTGGGATAACGACCTCTCCACTGTCGAACCTTCACACCTCGTCTTCTCGCGACTTCTTAAATCCCTTAAATGAGGCATCGCCCGAACAATGCCTCCCTTAACATGTCCAAATAAACCTACCGTCTTCTTAGACGAAGAGAAAGCCGAATGTTTGGTTGATAATCTCGAGCTCCAATGCTCGCCGAGCACCCTACCTATCGACGCCGCTCACCTTGCAATAGTTGACAGCGAGGTCGACCAGTGGACTAAGAAACCACCTCGCGATTCCATTTCTTAAGTTACATGCATTGATGTTGAGTCCATAATTAAAAACCTGCGACCACGCAAGGCTCCCGACCGCTATGGCACCACTAACTAAGTGATAAAACTATTACCTATGTCCATTTTACACCTACTGGTGATAATCTACAACGCGGCCATATCCAAAGGCACATTCCCTGCAACACCTGGAAGGATGCCGACGTCATAGAGATTCTCAAGCACTCGAAACACCCAACCGATCCATCAGCCTATCGGCCCATAACCCTACTCAAATTCTTGGGTAAGGTATATGAAAAGCTCATCCTCGCCCGCCTAAAGTACTTCATGCTATCCCCAGGGAGTAGTTTGGTTTTCGCACCCCATGCTGAGTGCATGCGGGGCGCATTTTCTGGTGTGACGTAGTGGAAGCGTTTGACAAGGTCTGGCACAATGGGCTCATATACAAACTATATGAGCTCGGTGTGCCAGATCAACTCGTACTAATCATACGAGACTTTCTCTGCAATCAAATCTTCTGATATCGCGTCGAGGGAACATGTTCCGAGGTTCCATTCGAGCCGGAGTACCACAAGACTCCGTCCTAGGTCCTATTCTCTACACACTCTTCACCAAAGACATGCTGCGCACTGAATTGAGCAGCGTTCACCCTAGGTCGTTTTCACCCGTTACTTAATAAAAATAGCAAAATGTCCCTACGTAATAAAATTACAATTTACAAACAGTCTCCGGAGCCCTTGTGACCCCAGGTTACTCACTAATAAAGGTCTTAGGTAAAGGCTGAAAGTTCAATTATCTTTCAATCCGGTGAAACTGTAAAACCCTCGGGCTAACAGCGGCCATCAGCCCATAAAACCAGAGATGAGAGTAATACTCCACGTGAGGCCAAGCCTGCACCTTGTAAAGTTAACACGTATAGTTAGAAAGTAAAAAAAAAATGGTATTTTTTTCTTTTCTAGAGCTATTACAAAAAAACATAATTTCCCACTACTATTTTAAACTGACTATGGTTATATATGACTTTAAATTTTCTTCAAGAGTTGAAAAAACTTGAAAACAAATTTGTCCTTTCCTTCTTTAATATTTATTGTCACTATTTCAATCTGTTACGATCACTGCTACTCTATTAAACGTAGTATAAAAAGTAGTTTAATAGAGTAGCAGTGATCGTAACTTCTGAGTAGAAGAAGACGATAACAAATTTTATGGAGATATTTACCTATGCTTACACAGATTCTTAATATACTATATACGTACAATTATTAGAGGCCAACGTATAATACGAGTACGTAAATCTTGTCTACGAATAGTATCATAAATATATACAATAAGATAATATATTATTATGATTATATACGTATCTATGTATATATTTTTATAAAAGACACTAAATTAATAGTCTCTATTTGTATAACTGTCGTTGAGTGGAGATATTTTTCTACAGATTTGAGTATTACTAAAGAATAAGCTTCATCCCAGATTATTTTTCAAGATATTTTTTTACTTTGTTTTGTTATAAAAATAAAAAAATTCTACTACTATTTTTAACTGGCTATGGTTATATCTTATTTATTTTACAGATGGTCTTATTCAAAACCTACCATGTCTGTACTACGAAGCGTACTTTAGTCCGACGTCAGGATATTTCGTACTAGAGTGCCTTGGACCAGGAGTGCCTACTTCAAGCTTGCATAAGATTGCATTACCTGAACCCAGATTGCTTATGCATCTCGAAAATAATACCGCTGTGAAGGTAAACACACACAACAAATCTCTATAACATCATTTCTAAACTATTTTTTTTATGTTAGAGCTAAATGGCATGACGCTACGCGAAGTAGATGTCGTTAAATCAAAATTTAAAAATCCAATAAGTATGATCTTTCCGAGCGGGTGAAGTAAAGTTCAATATATTTAATGGAAAACAATAATCATATATTATTAGTAACTAATAATTAGTATAATATTATCATTATTAATACTAATAAATGTAACAATAAATAATTGAGATTATTTCTTTTGTATCCACTTTTTGTTCGAATCCCGTGCGCTACTATCTTAAAGGAGAGTTTTGCTTCTTTTTAACTAATATTTTTTTTAAATTATATTGAAGGTGACAATCTAGCACACAGTTCACCTCATAATTGTCCTTGTACTCCATGAGATCCACATATATCCTAGATAAAGAATCATAATGCAGATGCCTTGTCCTAAGAACTAAAATAGAATATCTCGTTATCAGTCACTACTACACACTACAGGGGATCCCTACACTCACCAAACGATACTCAGCAAGTTATAGTCCTATTTTAAGCTAGTACTCTGTGAGAACGTGTTCCCTCTCTCTTTTTCCCTTTCTTTCAAAACAAACTAATGTAGCCCCACTAATGTTAAATTTCAGCAATTAGGGATTAAGTCAGGGATTTAATAGAGATAATATAGATTTAAGTCTTAAGTTCCTCGTTTTTGTTATACAGGAACGGTTATCAACAATAGCTCTGCCCACGCCAAGAACATTTTCAGTCCAATTGTCCAGTGGGCATGCAGCTAGAGTGAGATTGTTACTCCCTCCGGGCTTGAGAGAAGATGAAGTCACAAAATATCCTTTAGTTCTTAAAGTGTGAGTATTCAGTATTTTGAAGTTATACTTCTATTGGCGCATTTGGGAAAAATTATGATGTATTTTTACGACGCGTGCGCACACCGACACCTAACAGCGACACCATGGTGTTGGTTGGTAATTGTCCCTCAAGTTTTCATGTGAACTGATACATATATTCAAGGTAGTTATTCAAATATACATGAATCTACGACGTGTTTTATGTCAGTGAACATAAAAAAAAGTCATACATAAATATACATGTGTATTTGTGTGGATTTTAAATTATATATTGGTGAATAATAATTTATTTAAAGCCTTTTAAAGTTATTTAACCGTCATCAATTGTATTTAATATTTTCAAAAACAAAGAGTTTTGTACTCTATCTTGAACTTGGAACTTTTATTAAACTCTATATATGTCTATAATTTGGTCTTATCGAAAGCCTCTAAAACATTTAAGGCCACTTTTGACTGATGTTTAAGGGTCAAACGAACTATTTAGTTTAGAACAAAACAACCCGGCCCGAACTAGCCCGGAGTTTTGATGTTAAATAAATGTACTCGTACGATGTGTAGATTTTAGCCACGACAATTTCTTCTTACTATATCATTAGATGTCATCAATTGGGCAGATTATTTTAAAATGTCTAGTACTCTAAACATTACGCCTTACGACCGTCAAATCAGAATAGCAAATCAATCAATGTATTGAGCACGGACGATTTATTTGAACTAGTGGACACCCAGTGGTAGGTAATCCGGTCGTTCGTAATTTATAATCATTTTTTATAGAGTAGGTAATTTTAGGTGATCACCACCGCCCATGAATATTTACAACACAGGATGTGTCGCAAATGCGTTGAATATGAAAGTTAACAATGTATTTTTTCTTAATTGAATATATTAAATTTGTCTTTCTGCACTCTATCCCCATATGAACTTTAACTGTGCCAAATCTCACGCTCGGCTGTGCGCACGATGTGTATAAAAAAGGGTGCAAAGTTTTTCCTTCAGCTATTATATAAGGTAAATATAAAAGATATAATACTTAATGTACACTACATATATGAATTATACAAACAAACGCCTTGACAATTTACTATAAAAATCCAATGAGATAGTCAAGCTTATCTAATATTTACTTATTAAATTTTGAAACTTTTAATACTTTCGTTGGGGATATATCTATGATCTAATGATGAATGCGAATCTAGATTTAATCTTTCCTCTTCAGGCACGGAGCGCCAGGTACGCAGCTAGTAACTGAGCAGTGGGTGTTAGATTGGGGCTCGCTGGCCGCTGGGGCAGGGGCGGTCCTCGCCACGGTCGACGCTCGTGGTGCTGGGGGTCGAGGGTTAGGCGCTCACCACACGCTGCATAGACGTTTGGGAACGGTAGAGTTGGCGGATCAACTTGAAGTGGCTGAGTAAGTGTAAATTATGTTTAAAGTATAGAGATCACCCCTCAGTCGTTAACTAGATGTGATACGATTAGATCCAAGAGAAGATCAACCTTAGATAGTATTAAAGTGCTTCTGGGTTTAGAGAAATCATCTCAATCTTTAAGGGTGACAATGCATGTTATGTTTCTAGGGATAAATTCGAACATGAATTTGAAAGAATGACTTACAATCAGGTTAACAGTGTGTTCGTTTTTCCCTTCGTAACATCTTGAGAAATCTTGAAGAATTTTACAACATATTATTTTATATATTATTTTTGTTTAAGTTTCGAATTCTTCAAATATAAAGGCTCATATAGCAGTAATACGCTATTGAATTTATTGAATATTTGAATTATAATTATGGCGCCACACTGTTAATTCTAGTTACAGCATAAATAATTAGCTCAATCGGTCAAACATTACACCTTTGCAGGATACCAGCGTAAAACAGAAGCATAACTCTGCTTTGTTTCGTATGGTGAGTGTAGAAAATCGGAGAGCCGGAAAAGATACTTTCCATCTCAGAGATAACAATATCTTCAATCTTTATTGAAGATGGATATACGTAGGTGTTAAGGGCTGCAGTTGACTTCTATCAAGTGAATAAACTTTTGTGTCTTTGTTTCTAAAATAATCGGAAATGTTTTTGACGCATTGTACATAAAATGGCTGAATGTTATTTATATATTGAGTATTTTATGTACCAGGTACCTCCGAGATTCTCTTCATTTTATTGACGCCCGTCGTGTGGCCGTGTGGGGACATGCGCACGGTGGATTTCTAGCAGCATTGGCACTTGCTAGCCCATTAAATGTCTTCCACTGTGGAGTTGTCCTCACGCCTATCGTCCGTTGGCGATATTACGGTAAGTAAGCATGCTTTTTTCAGCACATTGATATTTTCTTTTTAATTCCAATATGTTATCAGTCCAAATACACTGGCTTGAAATGTTACTAAATTGAATAACTCTACATCAGGTTACTATTTTAATTTTAATGTTTAGTTTTTCTGTCCACTAACATTTTCAATTTAAGCAGCAATACTGTAACGTGTCTCCTAGTCACAGAAACTACTATTCTATTGTTTACAACTTGGGTTTCATAATTTTGGAGAAACATGTTTATATTATATGAGGCTATGATTGATATAATGATAAGACGGCAGAATCATTAGTATACATAACATGAAAATTAATAATGATTCTATATATTCTCTAAACGATCATGTTTACATTTATATTACTCTGCATATTAAGATCTAAAAAATACCAACATAAAATTGCATCGTGTCTCAGCTGTATTTTTATGGCGAGTAAAATAAAAACCTGAGGCTAAATTTACATTGACAAACGCGCATTGTTTTTAAAACACAACGTACTCTTGCCTCGATTAGGAGTCGAAGATAAAACATTTATTTATGCTACAGAGAAAGAAACTGCAATCTTATTACACATGTATTACATCGGATCGGGGAAGGAGATGGCAAGTAACCCCATTATTACGCGTAGGCTTATAGCGCTCAAATTTATCCTGCGCAGTTGATATCATCTGGTAATAACAGTAAAATATATCTTAGTAATCATAAATCGACCAAGAGCCTGCGTGTCCTGGTTGCAATGGACCGGTAGCCAGCGTGGTTGTGAAAGCTGATACATGTCTGCATCCAAACCTTCCTCCGATCTTACATCGGACTAAGGAAGGGATCGACGTGTTTCGACATGATGAAAACGGTCTGTTTCCGGTCTACGAAATCGATCATAATTATGGATCATCTTCGTCATTATTCTAAGTAATAAATGTCATATTAAAACAGCGTCAGCGTATGCAGAGCGTTACATGGGTTTCCCAAACGCAACTGGCAACTACCGTGGATATGCAGACGCGGACGTAACGAAGCAAGCCGCAGCACTGCATGACAAGATGCTGTTATTGGTTCACGGAACAGCTGATGACAATGTCCACCTGCAGCAAACTATGGCCCTCGCACGATCTCTCTCTGACCAGGGTAGCATGTTTAGACAGCAGGTAAACCTATTATATAGATTTTCTTTTCACTTGTTAACAATTCTTTTTTTCTAGCTATTATACCTAGCATTTTTTTATTAAGTCACAATGAAATTTATCAGCAAAACGATTATCAAATACAGATAAAAAAATTATGAACAAAAAAATATGAAGGCAGATTATCTTCCATATTTACTTCAAAAACGAGATAGTGGTTTTTTTCAATACATTGAGAGTAACAAACGAGTACAAACTTCGCCTGTTGGTGAAATTCCTTAATGCAGATGCGTTATCACCCGTGTGGACTTAGACGGAATGCCTCGTAACCACTAATAAAGGTCTCCGGATCCCACACTCACCAGACGAAACACATCATCATTATGCTGCTATTTTACGTTAGGATTCTGTGAGCAAAACTAACTACAGTGCAGCTCTACCGTGTAAAAATTGGCACTCAAATATGTGATTTACAATTTAACTGGTGCTGGGGGAGGAACTCCATATGCTAGCCTATGAAGTTAAACGCGAGTGCCTGAACACTGAGCTACTTCAACTCACCGATATCAACCTATGCTACATAATAATGAATGCTCTCTCGTGTCTATAGATTTATCCAGACGAGGGCCACAGTCTATCTGGCGTGCGGCGCCATCTTTACCGAACAATGTCATCTTTCCTAGACGATTGCTTTAGGAAACAAGTGCCACCCGAGACGAAGGCGGGTCTACGAAACGGTGGGAATCTCGACTGAGATACGTGGAAGGATGAGGAGCTGTACACTTGGTAAGCTACTAAACTAAAACTTTAAAATGTTCGTTGTAAAGTCAAGCAGCTATAAAATTGCTACGACATGAAAAGATTGGTCACTGGGAAAGATTGGTCACTGGGAAAGATTGGTCACTGGGAAAGGTACTCGAGAATTAACTCTGGCAACGCTGTGTAATCTTTTAGTACAAATAAAAAACGAGTACAAGTTTCATCCCAAGTACAGTAACAGCTTTTACAGATTTTTACATCTGTCCTCGACAATAAAGACAACAGTGGTTGCCACTCCTATAGACTAAAAGGAAATACTTCGCTTCCAAAATTAACCATACAAAATACACGCTCACAAAAGTAATTGAACCTCCTATTTCACTTTTGTTTTTTATCTTAGAAGAGTAATTATTTTAACCATGCAAGATATTTTTTCTTGAAGAACCCTAGTATATGAATGTATTTTAATTATCGGGGACAGTTTAAATGATGTAACGTTTAGTTGTCACAAAACGCAAAAGCCATTTTGTCGAAGTTGAAATATTATTCGACAAAACAGAGATCAAAAAACTGTTGAGAATTGTCTGAAAGTGTTGTTTCTTGTAGTTTCTACGATTTACTCTGTAATACAGATTAGTTTAATGCTGTTTTTCTTTACAGGTAAAGTTAAAGCAAGACGAATCGACGGTAAGACGCATAATAAAACTGTAGTACAATGTCTCCATATCCCCTATGACCATATATACTACCCTAGTGGACTATCGAACACATGTTCATCTTTGGGAGGAAGAAATATGATTTCTATTAGCTGTAGTTAATAGAAAGAAGCATTTCAATCTCTAGGATCTAGAGAGTTAAGGATAGTTAAAGATCAACATAGAAACATTCACATGAAGTGAAGTTGCAAGAAATAAATTTTTAACTAACAAATATCTTAAAATTAGCAAAGTGAATCGCTTTAAAAGAACTGACTTTTTCTCGACAATTACTCTTGAAATGTGAAACTTACTTTAAACTTCGCGTAGTTTTATAATCAATGAACTTTGTGATCTTAGTAGTAACTTATAAGGCGTTGCATAAATTAAGGTTGTTAATACCGAATGGAAAGCATTCTGTGACTGCAATTTGGTGATTTAGTGCTATCTTGTAAAATGTTATTATTTATATTAATTTTGTTAAAATTGTCTACTTATATATCATCATAGCATGTTCTTTTACAAAATCTAAATAATCTAAAATTCATGAAGTGAACACACTTTTTAACATCTAAAAATAATTTAATTAAGTTTGATTTCTGTCCGTTTTATATGAATCTATTAATGCCGCTATACGAAACAAAAAAATTACGCTTATATTTTATTTTTAATAAATAAAATTATTGTTATTAGATATAAAACAGTCAAAAAGTCTTGAAAAAGAATATCAATGAGAATATAAAACTAGTACTAATTATGTAAATATCAAGATAACAAGAAACATTGGAATTAAAATCAAAATTGTTTAATAAAGATAAACAGAAGGGCTCCTTCTGATATTCTGTGATTGGAGTCTTCTGGAATTGGAAATACTTCCTAAAATACGACCGCTAACTGGTCATAGGCAATTCAGTAGATTCATAAATCTAACTATCCTTCAGTTAAATTAGTAATGAAATTATGCAGATGGAAATGTACCTGTAAACAAAACACTGCATCCTAGCAAAAAAAACCAAAGTACAGATCGTTAGAAAAAGAAAAGTCGAAAATAAATTCTTTATGTAGTCAGTTAAATATAATCTAACTCTTTGTAAGATACACAATTAGTAAATTAGTAATTTGTAAATGATCATTGAAGAGTTGCTCATTCTTGTACGTATTTCAAGTTTTGCATGTTTCTAGTAACGTTGTTTGATCACATCTACGTATAGTGTTAAAGTTTTAGTAAAGACCAATATTATAGTGAAATATTTTATTAAAAAATTAAATTTTAAATTAATAATAATTAGAGCGAACTTTGAATTTATTAAAATTTAGAGCGTTAATTCTCAAACACATTTTAAACTTTCAAGTTAATTGAAATTAAATAGCAATAAACGATAAAATACCTCTTAAAATAAGTAATCATCTTCCAACGGAACAATTGTACAAAAAACAATTATTCTAATTAAAATTATATGTATCCATTTTATTTAATACTTACTATTTTTTATTTAATTGTATTTACTATGAAATTGTTACTATGTAAACAATTAACCAAAAAATATCTTACATAAATTATGTTGTAGAACTATTTGGAATTTTTTTTTGCAGTTACTACTTTATAAATAATACTAATTAAATCTACTTTACTAACTACTACTGTACTATTCCTATAAAAAACGATTATTCAAAAGATATTTTACACAAACTGTTCTACAACTGCTTCGAAATCAGTATCAATATTAACTTTAATCCCATTTTAATAAATAGCATTAAAATATTTGAACATAACAAGCTAGGAAACTAACAGAAATACGTTCCATGACTTTTATACGTATTTTATACTTGAAATATAACTACCATTTTTATCGCGATCCAAAAGAATTACCTAGCAGTTACATTGATATTTTCATGTAAAGTAAATGTGAACTCCAGATTTATTTTCGGCGCAAATGGGAGTAATTTAAATATCACTTTAACCAACGTTGTTCGTAGAATGATGTACATTTATTTTCAAATGCAAACTATCTCTCCACTAGAAAAGGAATTTACAAAGAATTGACCTCTCTTACTTGGGCAAATATTTGAATGTCGTAAATATAGAAACTTGAATAAAGATGTTTACAAACGGAAAATAAACACGTAAAACATAGTTACAAGTAATTTATGTACATTAGGAAAATTATCAAAACTTTTCACCTATGTATAAGGTCAGAAAGTAATGAAATTATAAAACTGAACGTATAAGAAAGTGCCAAACGTGTGGATTAAAGTAATACTATTATTTATAATACTTGTACAATTATTGAAATTAATTCTACTAGGTAAAAAAGTATTCTTATTTTCCATAAATAATTTTATCTACAAATTGTTAACTATTATATTATATAGACATTTATTTATTTAATTTTGCTTGTTGTATATTCTATTGATAATTAAATTAAGTAAATTTTATTGTAAATCATTAACTATTTTAATTAAGTCTTATCACATTGAATGAATTGTTAAATTACACCAATTTTAAGAGATTAATCATACGATCCATTCCAGTTTTAAACTCCGTAAAGAACAAAACAAACTGTAGTGATAATACGATAAGTAGTATTTGAAAAACTATAGTATATAGCACAGAAGTAACTTTAAATGGATAACCGAAAAATATTTTAGACAAAACTAAAATCGCTTATTCCCCTTGGAAACTGTTTAAATATTACTTTAGTAGTAAAACATAATAACTGAATACTTGAAAATACCGACATACTCGATATTGGGTTACGCAAAATTGCGCAAAATGCTATTTTAACAATACATTTCTAGGCTTATTATAATTAGGATCCATTATGGCTTACAACCCACTAATAATAGTAACTTAATTGTATCAGCTGGAAATATTCCTCGGACAAAGATTGGAGGATCATTCACCAGACTGACAGTATCATTAGACATACCGGTTTTAGATCGGAGCTGTATGTATGGAGCAAATGATTTCATTCCACGAAATTCTTACAATCCATCCATAATCTCTGTTATATTAAAATAAAAATGGTTACCACACTGAAGCAGTAATTTAGAACTGTTTCATTTAATATTAATTACAAGAATTGTTTGACTAGGCGTTCGTAACATCTGCAATTGTAAAGATAACATTCAGATGGTTGAACATTAGTGGAATTTACAACGCTTTCACACTTCGGAAGGCACGTAAAGCTGGTAGAAAATGCCTTAAGGCATTAAATCCGACCTTAGTATCCCTTTTTGTAAGGTGTGACCAATAAAGTTTAAATAAATAAATAAATAAATAAATAAAGCCGTGAGTTCTGTTACTATAGTAGTTAGGCACATTGCCTTTCAAAGGTCTAACAAACTCAAACAAGGGCTGATAACGGGACAAAAAGACTTTAGAACTGGAATGGAATTTAATGTATATGCATGTTCGAGTTAAGACGATAAAAAACGCACAGATTGTGAATTTGCCTTCCTCGATGTTCTTGATATAAGGAAATTGTTATGTTATGACGTTGTTGCTATTATTATCATGTATTTCTTAATACACTTATCTTACAACGAATTCAATACTTTGCAACAAAAAGTACTTGACACAGACAGACAGCCAAAATACTTAATTATACTGCATTTTACATATAAGTATTTAATTAAAAATCTTAAAGAGGAGTTCGGTTCGGAATTGGTTTTCTTTAAAATATTCTAATTTTCATATATATTACTATTATATAACTGTTTCATATAGGTAAAAATACCAATTTAATAAATTGGAGTTTTCTTTAAAGAAATCAAATTTGAATCTGTTAAAGTGCATTTAGACGAATCCTACGTTCAAATATGACACAACTCTGTTTCTAACAATAGTAATCACTACAAAAAGATGTGTGCTGTAGGCTTAAGGCCTTCGCTTTTACGTACCTCGAGAAGGCGTCCCCATTTCTCGAAGTTTTTCTCTAGTGATCACTGCTTTCCCGGGAATTGGTACCGCTGCTGAGAGCTGTTTCGAGGTGTACATGTGTAGGAAGTACATATATAGTAGGAATAGGAAGAGGAATGAGTTAGGGAGAAGTGCAAAACCACCACCTATTACCATAAAACGTTTGGCGTTCTCTATATCTCTCTATGTGATATCTATGGTGATCACAAAGAAATAAAACATTACATGGAACGTATTTCATTGGTTTTTTTGTAAATATTCTAATATGAAATTTATATTGTAATACTGCATCATCCAAAGCAAAATTAAACTTACAGCATAATAATTGTTATTATAATTATTTGCTTTCAATAGTCAGCATGGAGTACACCTCTTTAAAAAAAAACATATCTTCACCAAACCGTTGTCATTTCGACTATTTCACGTACGACAGAACGATCCCAGCCGGAAGCTACAGTAATAAATTTTCTTACGCTCTCCCTACACAGCAATATCTTAAATCACATATATAAAGTTAAGGTGTATGTACTTTCATTTATATACTTGTCCGTCTAAATGCACATTCGAGATGTTTACCTGAACACAATGAACTCTATAAATTTCTACTAGTAAATTGAAAATAGAAATTATTTCTTAATTATACTCTTAGTGGTTTGTTATCGCTGCAAAGTTTACTCAGAGCAAGTTTCTATGGAACGTATGTGATCCAATTCAATCAAATATAATCAAATGTTTTTAAGAGATAGTGTTCTGCTAAATATGTCTATACATCTTAACTATTGAAGAAATTTACGGATAGAACAACCCTAAGTTTCCTGCATCTTACACCTCCTTTTCCTTCAAATTTAGAATATATAAGAGGACAAGGGAAATACAGTTGTAGAAAAAACAACTGAGGTTTCTTTATAAATAAAATGACTCGGCCCTAAATTGATTTAAAATGACCTATAAATTTGAACATTTCAAATATAACAACAAGAAAAACAACGCAAGATGTCTCTACATTTTCTCTAGTCTTACTATTCTAGATTTCTCTTTACCTTTCTTTAATCTTTTTTTTATGTATGTGAAATAGAATGCGACTAATACATAGACTTATCACAGAGGTTGACTTGCCCCATGATTGGCTGCATGTTCCATGCCGAAAAACTTTGGTTTATGGTAAGAAAAAGAAGCCGGGGACTCAATTACTATGATAATGAAGAGTTTCTACATAAAGCTCAAGTGAGACAACACATTTTGCATAATAATTGAGGCGCTCGTTTGTGAGCTTTGTTTTAAAAAAAGGAAACCTAGATCAGTATTTATGTCATTTTTCTTACATTTACATTAGCTTAATGTAATGAAAAACAAATACCTCACGCTGTCGTTGTCTGTAAAAATGCTTCAATTTATATCAAAAAACTTTCTAAAGTACTTAATTTTATGAAATGTTATTATTACAAATAAGGACTTCGTAATCTCGCATAAATTGTTAAAAAATAAATAGAAAAATTAAACAGTTTCAAAACTCTACTGTACTCTCCATGGCAACTTGCTCTAGCTGTTATTTAATTAATGTAATTACATTATTTATTTCATCGAGACTAATAAAAATATTTAATATATTACGAATTTCAATAAATAGATGCCACAAAATGTGTTATTATTATTACCTTTACTATTAAATGATTATAACGGTAATTTTTAAATATATAACCTTTTTTAGATTAAAAGATTACCGTTCACATAACATTAATTTTAATGAGAATATCTTTACTTTTAATAAAAACTTTTGATAAATTGCTGAGGGAAATCATTCCACAAGCAGATAGCCTTGTCTGTAAAGGAATTCTAATAGAAATATTATATATTATCTTCGCTTATGAATTTTATATTTTGTAATTTATTAAAAACACTAATTATACATTGCATTAGTAATATGTACAACAAGGAAACTTCTCTACTTTATCTGCGCTTTACACTTGTCTTAACTATGATATAATAGTACATATACATATAATAATAAACTTTTTCCATCTATCGTCTAATGCCAAAATGCATTCTCTTCCTGCCTACCTTTGATATGAGCATAGAAAGTATTACGGGTGCATAATATTTTATATGAAATGATACTTAAAAATATTTGTTTTTTTACAGAATAAGAGAAAGAGCAACCCAACCAAGTGATCTCTGCCACCCATGAACATCCGCAAGTATCCGCGTCGTAAATGCGTTGCCGGTCTTTAAAAAGTGTAGGCTCTTTTCTTGATGGTCCCTAAGTCGTACCGGCTCGAAAACACCGCTAGCGACAGCTAATTCCACAAAGTAGTTATGCGGGCAGGAAAATTTGCGTGAACCGCACAGTGGTGGGTTGCCAACCATCGAGATGATGAGGATGAAATTGTGAATTCAGTCGTGATATACGATGTTTAAACTCAGCGGCTGGAATTAATCTAAACAACTCCTCAGAACCCTCCCCATGGCAAAAAATGCGAAGAGATGTTGCATCTCTTTTTTTGCATTTTATGAATGGCCAGTGAATTAAGCCGATGGGAAAGTACCTGGTCATTAACGATTCGAGCCGCTTTTCGTTGAATGCGGTCAAACGGGAGAAAATGGAACTGGGGTGCCCCGGTCCAGAGATGAGAACAGTATTCCATGTGAGGCTGTACTTGCGCTTTGTAATGTTGCACACAGTGGGCAGACATGAAATACTGTCTCGCTCTATTAAGCACGCCCAGTTATTTAGATGCTTTTTTGGTCATGCCCTCCAAGTGACAGTGGAACTGAACGTCACTCGAGATGTCAACTAGATTTTGTTGGATCACAATTGGAATGACACCATCAGGCCCACTCGACTTGTGGATTTCCAGGGAGAGAAGTGCTTTGCGCACTGACATCTGCGAAAATCGGACATCTGACATGGAGCTTTCACACCGCAAGAAGGTTGGTGGTTCTTTCCCCCTGTCGTCAAAAATATATACTAACATAACACATTTATGAGCAAAAACACGTATATATATATTTATATATATATATATATAAATATATACGAATTCATGTGTGATATATGTGTGACTATTTTTATACATTAAGCACATGAAAAGAAAATAAAGTAATGAAATGAGATTGGCGAAAAATTGACAAACAACTATTTTATCATTAAGAAATGATCTCAGATCAAATGTATGAAGGCTTTACCAGCTTCACGTACGGTAGGTGGTAAAGAGCCTTATGTATGTTGTATGCATCACTGAAAAGTGAAGATATGTTGCAATTGCCAATCGGCCTGGCAAGAGTGATGATGGGAGAGGGTTTAGGCATTTTGTTAACTCATTTTTTGTTTAAGCAATTCCAGAAGGAGAAATATATGTTCGACTTTATTATTTACAAACAACACCTGGCTAAAATGATGAGCAAACATACTCTAGTTACTCCACCAAAGAACTTATTAATCAACTAATTATGACTAGAACTTTCAAATAAACGCACATATTTTTAGACAGTAGTTATTGTTCTATAGGATAGCTTATGACATGTCTCCAAAATCAAAAGCAGGAAAATATAGTTAACAATTTAGTTTTTTTTTTTGACCCAAATATGCATCAGCTTCATAGAATATAGAGATATTAAAACTCCAACATTTCGACGTATTTTTAATGTTTTTTTTCATCAATGTACGTCACATTTAGAATCTGCAAAATATACTGTTTGTTGTTTGAATGTGTCCAAATTTTGGTACCTGTAATTAGTATGTTTACATATATATTTTTTAATATAGTTATAATTTATGTTAATAGATTACTCTATACTCTTGTGACCTACCAACTCGACTAAACTATCGTGTTTCAGTTTTTCGAATTCCAACATACAAAACACATTTCCTGTTTGTTTACCTAAAATACATAAATGATACGGCGGTTAGCTTCCCCTATATAAAATGGAAGGCAATGGCTTTCTGTCTAACCCGATTGGAGCTAAGCTATATGAGAGAGTATATAACTTATGGTGGTATTCTCAAATCCGCCATTATACTATCGTCGTGAACCATCTCCGAGCACAAGCATTTCAGGTTTAATTAGAGTGATTACGAACGGACGGAAATTCATTAATAAGTTAGAACCTAACCTACCCATGCTAATAATAATCTTCTCTAGATATGTATCCAAAAAGACCAACACTGAATGAAACTAATTGAATTTTCCACTTAATCTTGTCTAGTTTGTGCGTTACCTTGACCTTCGCAGGTCCTGGCCCTGACGCGTAGTGATTAATGGCCTTCTCATTAATTAAACCGTGCCAGATGTCGGACGTCGACGTCTAGTTTATAGGCAAGAGATTTACTACAACATCAAATTATACTTCATATCTTAACTTTCCTTTTTTTTACATGGGGAAATGCCTACGCTTACCCACCCCTGCGGGGGCAAGGATGGGTTATGTCGTACTCGCACTGACTAAAACCCCATGGTGTTCCACCTTCGTCGCGTATGGCGGGGCCACGGGAACGCTTTCGCACACCTCCGCGACTCCGCCTGCACTGGCACCCCTCCAGTGAAGGCGCGCCAGAACACGGACGCGCCTTCCAACTCGGCCTCCTCTGTAGGTGGGAAGCCGACTCCCCCGAGTCCGCCCCCCAGAGGCCATGGGGGCCAGGAAACCACTAAGCAAACCCAGCCCCCTGCGGCGGATCTGGTCTGCAGCTCCACCGCCGACCGATGTTCGGCCGCGGAGGACAGGGAGAGCGGCAACGAAACACCGACACTCCTCTTCCCCCGCGGCCCCACCACAGCCGCATCATGCGGTGCGACCCCCGCTTGAGTCGCGGAGGATAGGGAGAGTGGCAACGCAACACCGACACTCCTCTCCCTCCGCGACTCCGCCTCGGCTACTGAGGGTGGGGAAGGCGGCCTCGCTCCGCCACTTCCACTCCCAGCAGTCCACCGACACGCTTCCGAGGCGAGCCGGCCACAGAGCGCCTTAGGCCGGCCATTTGGGTTCCTCTTAGCTTCACCATGGGTGACCAAGCCACGGTTACTAAGCCCCCCGCCACGACAAGGCGAGAACCCATCGGGGGGGAATCTTAACTTTCCTAGCTTAACAATGCATTAAACGAGTCACCCACTGGGTCTGTCCGATGAGGAACAGATGCAATGAGTATTCAAATATGGGTCGGTGAAGGTATTATATTGTGTACAAGTAAAAGTAAAAAAAAAAGTAAAAAATATTTATTACACAGCTAGAGAGATACACAGAGAAACACAAGTTAACATATTTATAAGAAAAACACCGCGATGGCTAGTTACGAATGCATTTTTATTTAAACCTTTACACCTACACGTCTATTATAAGAGTAGTAAAGATAATCTTATAACTATTATTTTTTGGTATATTTCAGATTATACTCAATTCAATATACAACTATTATTTATTATTAACGAATAGTATTTTAAGATCATTATCATCACAGATTATCAATAGTCCATTGCTGAACGTAGGTTGCCACTAAGCACGAGCCTGAACCATCAGAATCCATCGACTTCCCAACATAAATGAAAAGGTCGTCGCTCCATCTTATAAGGAGTCATCCTACACTGAGATTGATAGTCCGTAAATGGTACACAAGAACCTTTCTTCCCCATGAGCTATCGGTTCTAGGAGTTATATGGCCAATCCATTGCCACTTTGCTCATCAATCAATCAGTTTGCTCATCTTTTGAGATACTGACTCGTGTTGCTTGTCACCAATCGCTGTAGATCGTCAGAACACAGAATGATCCTATCATTTTTTTTTGAAGTGTGTGTGATGCTGTTTGTTTAGTGACATACAGCCACCAAAACAGCCAGCCAGCCAGCAGAGGTCTCCCAGAGTAGGGAGGCCCTGTCACTGGTCCACTAGCGTTTCTTTTTGGTGCGTAATACATTGTCCTGAAAACCACGCCTGAGAGAGATACGAGATGCTAGAGATACTTTGCATCTCGTATCTATTGCCTCGAACTTTCTTAACAATATGATAAAATAGTTAATAGTTAATACGCGTTATTAGCTTTACAGAAATAAATTATGCTCGTTTGTCACCTCTAATATTATAAAATATGACATTTTATAAAAGGGACGTAATACTGTATTACATTGGCATTTTACACATTTATTGTTAACTTATTGCAAGAGTTTATATATGTTACTAAGTGGTAGTTATTATTAATGATGTAGTTCCGTTGTCCATTGAATAATCGAAGCAGACACTGCGGAGGGCAAGTCATTATTCAAATTTCTTGTAACAATACGCTAAGCCTGTAGCTTCTAATGCCCTTTTGAGTTGCCTAAATGGATGTTTATACGTAAGCCATTATTCTAAGCCTTGAAATATTTTGATACAAATTTGTTATAAGTTTCTGGCGTTGATCGATGAGCTTACTAAGGTATATATGTAACGTCGTCTTCTATTATTAAACTTCGGTATGTACATTGACTTTATTTTCTATAACCATATAATATTGACATAACGGTACGACACCGAAAATCAACATATTTTTTTTTCACATGTATTGTTCCTCGTCATTTAATCTTGAAAACAGCTGTTGCAGTCCTCAAATCCTCTTAGTGTTTAAAGGAATACGACGAAATTATCAAGAAAAGAGTTTACTGTCTTCCCACTCCACAGGTTAATATTGCTTTTTCTCAACACTTCGTACAATTTAGTAGAGCTCACGTGTACAACATAATTATTAGAAACTATTACATTAAATCAAAAACTGTTGAGGAGACGCAAACTATAGTCAAACATTGGCTGGCAACGCTCAGTCATGAGGATACTGATAATGTACTGGACATCAAAGCGTAAAAACTTCTTCGTGAATTGTATTTATATATGTATTTATAATGTGAGTATATAAATTAACAATTATATATTTATATATTGAGTATAAACTGAAAATATACCATAGTAATACAATGTAATAAATAATAATTATAAGATTATTTTTATTACTCTAACAATATAATAGACGTGCAGATGTTAAGGGTTTAAAAAAAATGTATTCGTAACTATCCATCGCGGTACAGGCTTGTTTAGTGCGAAGACTGCAGTTAACTAAAAGTGTGAATAAAAAAGGCGTTGGATTTATTTATTTCTTCTAAATATGTTATCTTGTCTTTCTTTTCTCTGTGTATCTCTCTAGCGGTGTAATAAATACTTTTTTCTTTACTTTACTTTATTATCTTATACAGATAGATTTTAATTGTTCGTAAAGAGCATTTACGCTTAAGTGCTAAAAGCGTTGACCATTAAGGTTAATTAACGTTTAAGGTAAGGTTTCGCACACGGTAATTTGATATATCGCTCGGTACTCATCGACTGAGGGTAAGAAAATTTTATCCAAACCTACGTAGAGATAACTATTACTATCCATATTTCACCGATTACAGGAAACGAGACATTTATAGTTCTCACGGGTAACAAATAATGTGAATCTTGTACTTGCTGATAGATGACGTTTATGGTCCACTGTAATCATTAACATTGAAATGTCTGCTCGTTTATCACCCTGAGTTACATAAAATCTAGTAGTCATATTCAACTTCTCTACTGTCCTTTAAAGAAAAATAAAGGATACTCTACTACTACTATACTACTCTATACTATACTATACTACTCTAGACTATACTATACTACTCTAGACTGTACTATACTTCTCTATACTATACTACTCTAAACTGTACTATACTACTCTAGACTATACTATACTACTCTAGACTGTACTATACTACTCTATACTAAACTACTCCATACTATACTATACTACTCGTATGACTTATTCGTCCTTGTACTCGTTTTTATTCTCCTCTTCACTTTTCCTCTTTCTGTTTCTTACTCTCTCTCACTGCTGTTTTACCACTTACTATTTTTTTATGCATACTTTACAAATATAAGTTTAGATCGACAAAACACACGATATTCATCAAATATACATTTTTTTTTACAGATTGTTTAAAAACGAATAAAATTCCTAACTAACTAATAAAGAAATAGTACAAAACAAGAATACACTTGTACTGATATATTGTATGTCTTATGTTAAACAGAAAAAATAACAAAAAAAGTCTTAAATTTTGGTTGGTTTTGGTATGTAGTAGACTACCACTCTAATTAACTTATTATCGGACACGTTCTCAATATTTTCCTCAGGTAGGAAAAGGTAATAATTTGCTCATCCATGTTCACGCTGTTGAGTCACGATAAAAGCTGACTTTATGCAGAATAGGTCGTTGCGACCTGGGGACGACCACGCTTTTACTTTTTATGAAAAATAGCAACTAAGCATTGTTGTGTTTCGTATCGTTATTGTAAAATTCGAAGTCCCGATTTAGAATGGAAGCACTGCTTTCTACCAATCATTAAATAGTACAAAACAAGAATACACCAACATATACAGTTATGTATGTATTATGAAAAAATAATAAAAAAGTCTTCAATTAAAACGTATTCTATCTTTTTTTTATTACAACACACAAGAGTAGCACACAGTTCGCCTGATGGTAAGTGATTCACGCGGCCCGTGACATTTACTTTCATACTTGACAAAGAATCATAATGCAAATGCGCGGTCACCCTTAAGGACTGAGATGGTATGCCTCGTCACCAGTAATAAAGGTCTCCGGATTCCTACACTCACCAGACGAAACACGGCAGCATTATGCTCCTATTTTACGCTGGTCTTCTGTGAGGGCGTGGTCCTATCCCGGTTGAGCTGACCCATTCATGATGCAGCTAGAAATAAAATGCAGCGTAGTTCTACCACAACAAGATAATAAATAAAATGAACAGATTACAGGCTATTACACTATATTACAATATACCTACGTACGAGTATATATAGCAGTGGATTGTGTAGATAGGCTGTGATGATAATGACGGTTTTCCACATAAACGAAGCAATAAGTTAAAATATATTGCATTATATATATTATGATAAGTACTACAGGATGATTAACTAATAGATGCCATCAATGCCGAAACAAAGAAGAAATGTCTTCCTCTCCCTTCTTTCTATTCGGAATGAAAATAAAAGCTTTTATACAGTAGATACATAAAATTTATCCATTCACGCGTAAAATAAGTTCGAATGGAAAATTTACGACGGTGACAGATGACGCCATGTGGTCTTTACAGGAAAGTGCTTGGCTACGATCTTACCGCAGTGTCGTGAAAACTGTCCGTAAATTAAACACGGAAGTGATAACGAGGTATACATATACATTTTAGATATTAGTTTAAATACTGCTTTTAATATATAATATTATTATCGATCATTAAATACATAAAAAGTTTATTTATGTATTTAATGATCATATGGTAAGTCTTCGTTGTCTGTTTGTTTATCTAGTTATCGACGTGTTCGCGGTGATAGTAATTCAGATTACTTTTACTTCAACGTACTACGATTGCAGCTCAAGTACGCCAGAGATACGACCTGAAATAATTCGTAATCATAGAAGCTGGTTACATCGGTCGACATTAGCTGGTTATTCTTCTGGATATTACCAGATGTCAGCAACTGCGTAGAATATATTAACGTACTCAAGATTTAAAGCAAACCCAGAGATGCTCAATCGTCTTACATTTCAGGTGTCAAGAACACGGGATCCCAGACGAAAAACCCACAATTTGTGATACAGAAATAGTGTACCTTCGCTATGAATTGAAACCAGGACTCGTCACACAGCAATAACTCAATCCATTATAAACTAGTGACCATCACTGCATAAATTTAAGAGAACAGTCAGATATACACATAGATACTTAACATTAGAAGGCCCAAGCCCTCACAGAATATCAGCGTGAATAAACAACATAACGAGGTTGTGTTTCGTATGGTGAGTTTAGGTATCTGGGGACCTAATTACATATAAAAATTATCTGTTACCATCAGGTGAACTGCACGATGTTATCGCCAATTATAAAATAAAGATTGGGCTGATTTATGATTCTCCAGTTAATTATACGTAATATCCATTTACATATTGAATTAAGCTAGTATTACGTTTTTTATCGCAAGCAGTGCAGTATATGCGGAAATATAAGGACTACATACATAGTCATTCAGTAGCTAAATACCTGAATATATATAATATAATAATGACGTGGACATTGTGAGAAAATTATTTAGGATAATGAATTTTACACTTTAGTAGGAATATTTACGAATGCGACAGCTGACGCCGGCGTGTGATGTCATCGTACTCAAACAAACGCAGAGTACCCTACGTCCGGACGTTCTCTAAAATCCGAGATAAGTCTGGTCATAAATCAAACGGATACGGAAATGTACGTTCATATAGTAAAGGAGATACTTTGTTTGTTATAATCCATAATTCTTTCATTTTCAATAATTTTCTCATTCCTTTCTAAACGTCTGCGATGGAATGACAACCAATTCAAGTTTGATGGAATTCGATGGATTTAGGTGGCTCAGAATAATGCATCGTAATAATATTGTCATGGTCCTATCAGTAGTGGACTGTGATGGTGTGTATGGTGGTTTAGGGTACGGTCTGAAACTTAAGGGCGTAGGTTCAAATCCACCATTAGATTATTGTCGTGAACCGTCTCCTAGCACAAGCATTGTCAGCTTAGTTGGAGTTGATAACCGGAATATTTATAATGTAAATAGCATTGCTAATATACTTAAAAAAAATGAAGTGTAAATAGCCTAATGGTTTAGGGTACGGTCGTGTACGGGTGTAGTCTTCACTATACTGATATAATGTATCTGCAATCAAATTGGAGGAAGTTTCGGATGCTGTGTCAGGGATCCCGGATAAACATATAACTTATCCAGACCCAAAAGCTGACAATTTGTGGTGAACGAATATTAAATATTAATTCTACGGCTAGAAATCGAACTGAGGACACGGGGCGCAGCATCAGGTAGTCGAACCACTACATAACAAAACCGAAATATGTAAGGGCGCTACAGCATCCAATCAATCCAAAAGTGATCATTGTTTCCAAATGGTAGACAATGCAGATTAGATGAGTCGGAACTGATTGTGGCAATGAAGCAGCGAGTGTTTGATTGCAAATGTATTCAGGTGTAGTAATCGGTAATAGTTCAATTTGATTTCGAAATGAAATAGTTCATGCTCCTGTAGCATCTACCACTATGGTCTATTGCATCAGACTATGAATGTTTTACTTTTTGTTTCTACTTCCAATTCAAAAACAATGCTTAAGTATCCTAATAATTCTTAACCTATCCCGTTGTAAGCATGTTCTAATATCTTAGAGTACCTATTCTTGACGGTTACGGCAGTTTAGATTTAACTGCTCCAATGCAAAGAACATATAATTCAAATGTACTTAGGTACACCTTGATTTGCCTCCAAAATAAGACGTATTGTATATTTTTTCTCGAAAATGACTTTTACTATGATTTTAACTTTGACTACAGTTCGTAGCTTTTGAATTTTTTTTTCGGTTATTGAATTTTGACAACGAATCACTTTTTGATAGACTTTATAAATTGAAATAATCTTTATTGAATTATATAGATTCATTTCTTCGATTATTTTTATAGGAATTTTTAATTATATATATATATCTATATATATATTTTTTAATTTTATTCAGTTTGAAGACGATGTAGCTAAAGGGTTACGAGGCTATTGATTAGAATTCTATTCTTAACTAAGGACAATTTAATAACACCATACACAATTGTAGATTTTTAGGTCTACGTCTATTTAATTCATGTATTAACACAATTACTAGAATAGACGTAATGAAGAATGAACGAAGAAAACATTGGAGAAAGTTTCACAAGCGGCACTTGTGACAAGCTGAGAATTTACAGTCTGGCCAGATTTGCACATAAATAATGAGGAAAATGTATTCCATATTACTAGGGGAGTGATGAATGTAAGATGAGGAAGACAGAGGAATGCAATGCAAGAGAGAAAGACCAAAAAAAGTTAATAGGATAAATCAGCGAATAATTTACGCAAGAAAGATCATGATTGTACTTAATTAATAAACAACGACCTTCAGTTCAGTGACGCAAGACGTAACATTTTTATTTTCAAAACATTGTGTTGTTAGAAATTTAAGTGTAAGTATTTTATATTTTTCCCAGTACGGTGAAGTCATGCGGAGTCACGTTCTGATACTAATTATTTCGGTTAGGTTTGGCTGAAACCCTAAATTGTTTTTAAATCGGATAAAGCTTAATCTCCAGCTAGTCGACGTGACGTGATCGGCATGTAAGTAGTGTTATAAATTTCATTTCAGTCTATTATAGTATTTCAGTAATATTTATGATAAGGTTCATTCAATTTTTTCCGTTCGTAAGAGGATTAGGCTCAAAGATTTACGTAAAACCTTTAATTTTATCCCCCGCTGTATTTCTTGTATGAAGGTCGACAGCAGTACACAAATTAAAAACAATTAACGGTAAAGTTCAATGCAGTGGGAGAGAGAAACTATCCTATTCATACAGTATCATAAAACCCAAAGTTTAAGTCCAAAAATGACACCAACCACTGTAAAAATCACTCAACGCAACTAAACCTGTCAACGCATGGCAGCCATGAGTGAGAGGACCGACATCAGAGTCGATTATGGAGCTAATTAACTCCTTCTCTCTTTCATGGTCAGCAAGTACGACGCAGTGGCGATGGAAGCAGGTGTCCATGCATGGGATACTATTAGATTAAATCGCATACATTGGCAAAATTTTAATAGAAAATACACTACCACTTTATACACTTTCTACACTTTTTACACTCCATACACACAAGACGATGATAACCTAAACCTAATCTAAACCAGAAAACTAAAAAAATAGTTAATTACACTCAATAGTTTACGACTCATTAATATTTTAACTAGAAACTGAACTGAACTGAAAATTTTAACTAACTGCAATGTGCTTTTGTCACTGTTGATATCAAGTCAAGTATACATTTGTGAAGTTTTATATTAAGCATCGGCCCTAGTCCTTTGCATAATCCAATAGGCGAACATTCAGTCAGGAACCGAGACATAGACGCCCAGTCAACTAGTAAAAATACGGAAAGTTATAAATTGAAACCGACTCTTTATGGACATGAAATGTTTAAGAAATGTAACAACCTTTACTTGCATGCTATTCGAATTGACAGTTTGAATATATGTATTATTATAAATAATAAAATATGTGAGGGCATGCCTAAAATTAAACTTATGCCGAGCATACTTAAAAGTTAGAAACTATTACTTGAATGAGGGTTGCAATTGCAATCATTCCAAAACAGTGGTAGAGCAAGTTCCTAACTGCCACATTAATAGGTCGGCTCAAACGAGGAAGGTGTCTTTACAAAATTTCAGGATGAAACAGTAGTATAACACTGATATGTTTTGTTTGGTGGGTGCAGAGATCCGGATATCCTAATAGGTAAAAATGCATTTCATTTCAGACTCTGGTTAAATGGTTAAATGTTACACATATTTGCCGGAAACGGTCCGCCGGAAAGCGGTTTCAAACCACAAATGAACTGAAATTTTTAACAAGCACAATACTGAGTAAGATGAAAAGTTTTATCGTAATAATTTCCAGAGTTTTAATTAAATTAAAACGACAGGCATAGCCAAATAAAGTTAAAACTGAGTAAAAAAATCCATTCCATTAATTATTATATAAATATATAAAGATCAGAAAAAGCATCGTTCAAAAAAATAAAAGGAAAATTCATTGCTTATGGTTACGAGAGACATTAACTACATATAACTAATAGATTAGAAATAAAATTTATCATTGATTACGATGATAAATTTCATTGTCAAACACTATGATTCGAGAAGTCCAAAGCTGCAATCGGCAATTGGCTACTCGTTTAAATAAATGAAGTAATATTATATAAATAATCAATCTTGTCAACATAAGTTTTTAATATCTTAACCGTCTCCTTGAGATCTAATATTCTTTATTCGTAATAACTTAGGCATCAATCATTCTCCTGTATCAATGATCTACCCAGGTTACAATTTTAAACTCATAGTATATGTAGAATATATATTTTCTTTTATTTTATTTATTTATACTTTTTACCTGTAACAAAAAGGTTACAAATGGTGGACTTAAAGCGTATTGGCATTCTCTAAAATCTATTTAACCCATGATGTGTTTAGATAACGAAATAAGTGCAACAATCAAAAATAACTAACAAAATATATAAAGAAGAACTAAATATAATAATAAATCTGATTTTAACATGAACACTTTAATGATTTACCGCTTTATGACCTGACTAAGTAGCATAATGGTATTACTCGATTACTCTCGGGTATTTGACTGTTTGCAGCCCGAATTACTTTTACCTAAGTTGGACTTCTATCGACTTTCAAAGAACACCTGTCAGTTGTTCTAGACATTTCTCACGAATAGAGTACAAATGGTGATAACTAATGGCAAGGAAGGTGAAAAGAAGTGGTCCTCCTGGTGATCAGCTCAACGCGGCGTGCCTCAAGGTTCTTTACTCAGCCCACTCCTATTCACAATTTTCACAGCAGACTTACCTGACATATAAAATCCTGTAGATATCACTTATATGCAGATAATACGCAACTATACTATTCATGTAAATAGTTGTTAACTTGAGATTCAGAGTCCTGAGATACAAGCTTAGCTTCGTTCAAGACCCGCGGATTTCAGTGTATATGTAAATACTGCTAATAAATTATTATTATTATTTATTAACAAAAACACGCAAGAAGCTATAAAAAAATTAACGATGATAGTCATATTGATACTTCAAAATAACTCTCTGGTTCTAAATCCGAGTAAGTCACAAATGTTATTTTTAGGCACTAAAATCCAAATATGAAAGATGAAATAAAAATCAATAATGTTGTTCTGGAACAGGTAACCTCTGTACATAACCTTGGTCTTATTTTAGACGGGGAACAAAAATATATTGAACATGTAAATAATAAAATTAGAACTGCTTTTATTAAACTAAAACACACTATAAAATCAAACCGTACGTTAAAGAGGAGCTACGTGTACTTTTGTGTGAATCACTGGTGCTCTCTCAATTTAATTATTGTAATTCTACCTTTGCCAAAAATTGAATTCCAACCCGGAGAAAGCTTTACAGCGAGTATAAAATGCCTGTATACGTTTCTGCTTCAATGTACCGAAAAAAATAAATACATAATCCCTGAACATGATAGGTTTTCTTAACATGAGTGCTAGAAGGAAGCTTCTCTACTCTTGTGCTGTACATAGAGTGATATGAAAACAAAACCGGAATACCTATTTGAAAAACTTCTCTGGATTAGGGACCTTACTCATAGAAGTCTTCGTATGAAAGCAATAAGTCTTCGGAATCACGTTGTTTAAAATTTTCTGCAGCAAGAATATGGAACGACTTGCCTCCTCCTCTAAGAAATACACTAAGCATCGTAAGATTCAAAGCTATATACAAATCTGCATTACTAAAGCGACAATTTGCTGCAGAGAATATGAAACATGCCTACTGGAAATTTTACGAAGCTGAAAGACTTTTTGGTACTTACACAATTATAATAACTGAAAAAACAAAATTGCACGCATACACCTACAGAATATATATATACAAAACTACACATAAATTAACACAAACACATAAACACAAACCCACACAAGCTGACACACGCACATGCAAGAGAACATATTAGTAATAGTTAGTAGTAGTAGATAGTGTTCGTGTCGGCTCAAACTTACTTTTTCTTTTCCTTTGTTGCCTATAAACACTTTGTAAAATATAACTTTTAGATGGTGATCGGGAAGCCTTCAATTCTCACGACTCCCGCATTACATCTAAGGGAGATCGGAGTGCCTGAAAACCAGCGCTGCACGGGACTATAATCCTGTTTCAGCAAAAGCTGAGTCACCTCCGTTTGCCAAAGTGTATAATATTGTTTATGTAAATTTGATTATTTTTTCTGTGGCAATAAACTGTTTTTTTATAATAATAAATCATTTTATTTTTATTTTTAAATAATATACAGTTATGAATATACACTTTGACAGTGGTAGAGCTACACCGCAATTTGTTTCTAGCTGCAGAATGAATGGACCGGGGTAGAGTCACAGAATACCAGCGTAAAATAGCATCATAATGCTGCTGTTTCGTCTGGTGAGCGCAGGGATCCGGAGACCGACCTTTATTACTGTTCACGAGGCATTCCATCTCAGTCCTCAGGGGTCACAACGCCTCCGCATTATGACTCTTTGTCAAGGATGCATGTAGATGTCATGGGCCTGCAGGAATCACTTGCAAACACAGGTAAACTGTATGCTCGTTTTTTACTCTCAATGTAATAGAAAAAAATATTTATATACCTATGTATTTTTTTTATAAGTAAGTTTTTTTTATAAGTTTTTAATAATAATATAAACATTGGAATATATCATCTTCTGTATACTGATAAATATATATGCACTAATTTAAAAAAAAGTAGTTAAAAAAGGTAGAATACGAAAAAGTACAGCTTTTTACCACTTTGGTACAGATGGCATAGAGTTGGTCACACTCTGCCGACACTGGTGACGTTCGGTATGTAAAGGAGCTCTTGGATGCTGTATAATTTCATCGCGGGCGATATGATGCTATCTGTGTTGTTACTAAATTGTTTATCTTGGTTGAACTTATTACTGTTGATAAAGAACGTTAATAGACGCGCTGTAATAGCAGTCGGCCCAAAATTCCTTGGCACAGTCCTGAACTTTTGAGCTTTCAACCTCTTACCATTTACCTTCAAACGTAACGTTTCCATTTGTACACACACGTACACCCTTCACTGGACTATCTACCACTATCTATTTGAAGACTCGTTTGAGCTGACCTATTCGTGCTACACTTACATTTTTAACTATAGCGTGATACTACCACGTCAAAAAGCATCTATAAATATTTTCCGTAATTGTACCTACTCAAAAGCTTAGACCGGTTATTTTACCAATTAATAGCTCATAAATCCGGAAACATTTTACACGCCTGTAACAATAAATATCTTTTAGATTGTAAAGTTGAAATTGGATTTGTTTACGATAGCGCCGAAATCTTAATTAATCTTCAAATATATTTCTAAAATTTGAATTAAGCTTGGCAATGTAGAATGAGGTTTAGCCTACGTAACTATTATATATCACAGGCACAGCGCTTACTGTCATGAAGTTATTATGTTGTGTTTTGTATGTTGCGCGCAGGGATCCGGATATCCTATAACAGGTAACAACGCATTTCATTTCAGCCCTATGGGGTGACAACCTACTGAACGGAAATTCCGATACCCTTCGTCAGCCCGTTAAAGTCATCACCGTGGGGTTTCAGCCAGTAAATTCTGAAAATCAGTTTAAAACTAAATGTTCTGTAAATAACATACTGCGTGTGGTGGTTTTTAAGTAGCCTATTTTAAATTGCATTGAGACAAACAAATAAGCATATAATTCACATTTTAGTAATGATTCTTGCGATATACGGCATAACGATATTCATCTTCGATATGGAATCACTAGGGATTTTTCACTCCTGAGGACTAAGATGGAATGACTCAAGGGGGAGTCCCTTGAGTCATTCCATCATTTTCCTACACTCACCAGTCGAAAGACAGCAACTTTATGCCGGTAATTTGTGAGGGCGTGGACCTATCGAGGGTGAGGTGATATTGTAATATTAGAGACAAACAGTTTTAGTTACCTTTTGTAAGCTCGAAGATGGTGATGAATTATTAAACCGCTCCACCATATCTAACTATGATTTAATAATAAGATACTATTTCGATTCGAAACCTTGACCTAAAATTGTACAGACCGTACCCTAAGTTATTTTCAGTCTATTGACTCTTCAACTGTCACTGATTCAGATTACATAGCACACAAACCAAAACAAATAATAAGAACAACGCAAAGCTTGAACAGACGCTTACCTCGGTTTTGAACTTTATTGTGGTCTCTAAAACTTTTTATGTTCGATTGAAATGAAGTCTACTTTTAAACTTTGCAAGCAATCAACCAGACAACCATAACTGTGGGCGGTAACTCTGCGGTAACTCTGTGGGTCTTTTCAACGAAGTTTCTAACAAAGTTTTAACTCACGATATTCCTTGTGCGTAAAGATATCTATGCTGTTAGTGATATTATGCTGATTAATTTTACAATGATAATATATTTTATTAATTATTTTTTAAAATAAATTGTAGGTAGTTTATCGTATTATTTCTACAAGACAGAGATACCTGCATCTATTGTTCATTAAACTAAAATGAAATGTATGGATAGTTATAATTCGATTTCCGGTTCCCTTCTCTCACTATATCTGGAGAAGATTGAATGCATCACCACGGCATTATGTGAACTGTTATCGTTGTATCAATACGAGTATAAAATAATAGTACTTTATTTTATACTATTAAAGTTGAAAGGTACACACAGTTTTGTCACCAAAAAACACCTACGCCCTTCCTCAAGAAAGATTAAAAATTCAGAGGTCAGTTTTAAATTTTGAATCTTGAATCTGGAATGCCTCATTACCAGTAAATCACCGCCGACTCTTTTCTTCTCCAGCGCCCACACATTCCGAAGTGGTGGTACATATAGCCAATAATAATAATACAGATATTAATGTAGATAATTCTTAGTCAGAAGCACCTGACCGAGCCGAGGTTCGGCCCTCTCGGGCACCCCCGAGTCAGACGCTCTCGCGGAACAGAGCAACGGTCCAAGCCAAGACTCCCTCTTGGGAGCCCATGTGCTGGTTACCCACTAATAGTGGTCTCGACTGAGCGCCATAAGCGCTCGGTCACCTCTCAACCCGGCGAAACTGTAAGAGCCTTCGGGATAACAGCGGCCATCAGCCCGAAAAAAAAAATCGCTGACTCCATACATGCACCATACGAAACACGGCAGCATTATCCTTCTTTCTAATTCTGGTATCGTATGCGAGCGTGATCCTTCGCCAGTCAAGCCGACCAATCATCTATTCATACCTGCAGTGTCGCTCCACCACTATCGCTCATCTCGAAATGAGGAAAACAAATATTGTATATTTCTTCTTACTTTAGTTAAAATAAGAGATATAAATATTTATTTAATTTAATATACCAGGATGATATTTAATAAGTAATTTTAAATATAGTTGTTTATCCATAGTTTAATTTTTTTATTGTTGTTTAAGTATCACTATTTAGAAAATTATTACTAAAGACTGTTTTAATTTTAAGATTTTAAATAGATTTAGACAGTTTTACATAAATGAAACCCTAGTGTGTTCATATAAAATATGCAGAGTTTGTTACTCGTATGTTCCGTGCGTAGATTGCATATTCTATTATTCATTTCTCGCTCCCTGAAAAAGTAAAAAGTAATGGTGTTGTGATGCTTCCGTATCCGCTAAAATATTTATATTTATAATAATATTGATCTTATATAGAAATAATATACAGTTTTGGTTTGCTGCTAACATGTTATTTTATATAATTATTTACATATTTTTTTTCATTTTGACATCATACTTTGTAAATGTCGTTGTATTCCCAATTGAATAAAAGAAACAAAAAGTATGGGTTGCCTGCTACAAACACTGGCGGTAAATGTTAACAATTCATATATTTTAACTTCTGCTGATTTCGATAAAGCTAAAATGTGGTTACGTGTAAAAACATACATACATACATATATGAAATTTTATACATCGGTTTACATGGCTAACATGTGTAAATATTACTGCAGATTAAATAAATTTATTACTATACTTATCCAGATCGTTATCCGAATCGTAAAGGCAAATTGAACTTAACGAAAACCTTCCAGAACGATACTCAGTTTGGTAAAGTACATCTTAAGATTCGTTTTGCAGTAAAAACGCACCTTCATATTAATTCGTATTCAAGGTTGGATTTAGGTATTTATTTATTTATTTGGTAGTTCAAATAATTAAATAGAGTCCGTAAATGGTGTTTTTATTTGTTACCATTCAATTTCATAACAAGAGAACATGAAACTTTACTTCTTTGATTTTCCTAATTCTGAAAAACATCCCTGCTTAGTTAACATTTTTATCAACCCTGAACTTTTCCCTGAAATGAAAAATCTAAATCTGTGAAATGTACCGTTAACAACGTCCTCACCACATCATAGCCATAGCTTAAATAAATCTCGATTTGAATTCATTTATTTGTATCATAACCTAAGTACTAATATAAAAAAAATAGTAGTTATTTTGTCATAGTTTTTTATTTACAATACTAGAAACTACTAATATACTGATATATTGCTCATTTATCAACCCTAGTATTATAGATCACCTGATGCTAAGTGATAACTGACTTCTTGATTTCTACATCTGTCCTCTAGAACAATCCAAGATACAAATGCCTTATGAATTTACCTTTCTTAAAAGTCGGCAGCGCTGTCTGCGACTACTCTGGTATTGCCAATGTTCTGGTGAACAGCGGTGATCACTTACTATCAGATGAGTTGCATCCCCGTTTGCAAAAACAAATTTCTAAGGACTGAGAAGAAATGCCTCGTTAGTTGTAATAGGGTTTTTGGATCTCTACACTCACTCATGTGAAACACAGAAGCGTTATGCTTCTATTGCCTCGGTTGAAACGACCCATTCATGCTGCAGCTAAAAAGTGGCTGCAAAGTATCTTGACTACAAGCACTCTTAAATTAAATAATTTCAAAATTTAAATGTACAATTATATTTACGAAACATCCTAAATTTAACCGGAACGTGATGTTTGAATCAAGCGAAATTACAATTTGTGTCAAAGCTCAGAGATTGGATTTGTAATCAATTTGTGTATTCGTGTCGTCGACAGTAATTTGTTTAAATGTCATTTAAATATGGAAGTTATCCTTGTTTTTATGTACAAGGTACGTAATATTCTGATTATTAGTTATTTTTATAGAATGATGTTTTATACAATATTAATAAATAAAAACTAACAACCCGTGAGATAGCAGTGAAATATTTTTTATTAAAAAAATAATTAGTTACAACAAAAGACACAAATCAAAATTTTACGAATACATTTAAATTAATAACCAAACGAAAACTGTATTATTAATTATTTTTGCATCATACTAAATTATCATCATATAAATTTAACGTTTCTTGGGCTGTCCTTTGGAAACACATCTTTTCTATGCCATGACCCATCAATAAAAAAAATCATCATAAATTGTAACAATAAAAACCGTAGATAAATATATGTACATACTCGTATATCGCTCTAATAGTTTAGCTAGCTAGATCGTAAAAATATATAATTCAAATATGTTCTTACTGATATAACTTATTTTTTACACCATTATAATTTGTATCTAAAATTTAAACAACTTTTAGATATTTTCATGATTTTCTTTCAATTACTGGGAAGCTTTATCTAAAGAAGACATCGTGAACCGATCAATAGCCATTATCTCAACAATGTTTACTTTTAATAAACCATACTTCAGTGTACTTATGTACATAAGGTTTGTAACATCTAAAATACTTGCACGAGACATACCAATTTGTATCTGTACTTATAATAAATCGTAAACTAACTTTTTGTATGTTTTTTCACGCTTTATGTTAACATTTTATCATAAACAAAAAGAAAAAACCTATATATAACGTAGCGCGTATACAAGTAGGAAGAATTGCTGATCGGTGGCGCTTATGAAATAGCGGGCACAACTAGTATATTACATATATTTATTTAATTACTCTTTATTGCATTAATCTTAACAACAGGGTTCACAAAGGGCGAACTTATAGCCAAAAGGATTCTCTACCAGTCAAGCCAAGGCGTGGTGAGTATTGTGATAGGTGTAATAATAAACTTACCCATACTATGTTTATTACACGAGTCGATTGTTTCTATACGACCATGCGGAAACGGTGCACATCCCTGTATCGTCGGGTCCGAGTCAGCCCGAACAGAATCCTGAGGGTATTAGCAGACCGTTGCGACTGTCAGTACTTGAACCATTGTACCATGGTTCACTTACTGACTAATAAATAAATAAATAATTAATAATAATAACCTCATAGGTAAATAAATATAATGATAGAAGTCGTAATTAATGCTTTAAGTTGACTATATTTGACATTTAATAATTTTATAATCTTAGTGGAGCAGACCTAATTGTTTATTGTTATTCTTTGTTTATTTTATTTTATGTGTTTGTCTATGTGTGTTGTGTATTAATTGTAATTTATTTAAATGTATTAATGTATCACTGTTATCCTTGATATGATTATTGATGACACACTACCTAAGTATATAGAAACTCTTATATATCTTCTTCATTTATCATATTATTAAATTTATATGTCGAATATTTAGCTACAAGAATAATCAGCCAAATGAAAGATTCTAGAGAGCGCATATTATTTTTATTACGAAAACTGATAGAGGTTGGAAGTACAGATCCAGTAACAGTATCAATTCATTATATTTTAAAATTAGGGGTTATTAACGACACAACAACGTGGGTTAAACATTAGTTACAGCGTAGCTCTAGTAGCGTAGTTTTAGTTTTAATCTTCATCCATCTATCCATTAAAGTTGGAATATAATATCAATGATAGATTGTTTAGAAAATCAGTGGCAATAATCATAAAAGCTAAAATTCTGCAGCTGCTTCTTTCAATTTGACTGCTACGACATTTTCTGGTAAGGCTCGTAATAAAAAATAATTTAAAAAAAACTGATTTGTGAATATTATACAAGGGAAATTGCTATTTTATTATATATTATATGTTCTCTTTTTTATATTATATTACCTATTTTTATTATATACTTAATGTCTCTATATTATATGATATTTATGTGTTTATCATGTTATTTATAATATTTAATGTTTAAATATTTTATTTGTTAATATGTTTATTAGGTATGTTACACATATTGTTAATATTTAGGATCCTTTTGTAATTGACACCTTCAGTCAATATTTCTCCAGAATGCTAAAAGGCATTATATCGATCCATTGTGCCTTTTTTTTTAAATTAAATAAATAAGAAACAACGAGGCATTCCTTATTAAGCATCAGAGGTGACAACACGAATTGTCTCTTATCGTGGATATGTGTAATAGTAGTGGGTCCCAATAATCATAAGGTGAACCTTTATTTTATTTTTTTATTTTTATTTTATTTATCATAGGAAAACTTACAGATACACAATACTAATATATAATACACAGTTAGGTCACTATTAAGCAGTTTTCACATGTATTTATAAAACATAGAAATATTCAAGTCCAGGCACCATCGATTAAAAGCACTAAACCCGATGTAGAAGAATAATATGAAAAAGAAAGGTAATAAAATGTTTACTCTTCGATATAAAATAAAATGAACAATACTACAATCCAAGAGTAAATATATACTCAGTATTATCTGAAAAATTATGCTAAAATGCATGTTGTTTATTGACACAACGTAAATATAGTATAGTAAAATTTTGCGGTACGAGAAATACAAATTGACAAATTAACATAAAGTTCAGATGCATTAACAAATAACAATGACAATGCGCAATTGTAGGCGTTAACAAGATTCGCTTTAACATGGTACAAATCAGAAATGTCAGATAAATTTAAAAGTAGGTAATGCAACGAGTGCCGTTAGGGAACAGGTTCAGACGATGGTGCGTCTAGTTCAAATATTAAAATAAGTAAACTGATCTCTATAGCGTAATAGGTATTAATATTGAGTAAGACGTGATATACAATGACGCGCGAAAATGGAGTGGTCGCAACCAATACAGTGTGATAAGACGGAGTGTGCTGGGGTATCGGAGACTGACCACCCAAGGATTTAATACATTTAGTATTTAATAACACACATAGTATTTGATTCATTTAGTTTAAATTGGACAGAAAGGAATTTGATAAATAGGTGCAATCCCCCTGAGGTATAAAACCAAAGTTGATACAGAACTGATCTCCCAAAGCAAACGTCAGTCATTAGCAAATAAAAATGACTTTTTATAAATTTAAAGTTGTTTTGTTTTGCCAATGATCTCGCCTTCGAGAGAAGGTTTTTATTTCGGACTGTTAAATGGTCGTTGATGTAGACAGGACCAGGTCCCTCATACCCTAGTGCTGGAAGATTGAGTGCCTTGTATTTACGGGATGCGGCAATAAAATCTTCCATTAGTTATCGATTATTAAAAGATACTAGTATAGGTTTATCCTTCGACGACAAGCGAGTGAGTAATCTGGCGATGTAATTAACATCGTCTTTTCTTGTGCCCACACCGATGACACTGCCAATCTTAGAAGCAATACTGTAGAGATTTTCATTCTTCTTCAAAGGTATTCCTTTAATTTCTACGTTATTGGATCTGACAAATTCGTCTCGATTGTGAAGCTCCTCACTCATACTGTTAAGTTCATCTTGCAAAATAGGTACTAAGTTACTAGCTTCTTCAGTTTTTGTAATTCTTGACTCCAATACCTTAGTTACGGCGGAGAATTGTGTGATGGCATTATGGGCCATTTCCAATGAAGACTTGAGATGCCCGATCACCATTTTGAGCTCTTCCCGTATACAGGGCTCCTGAGCGTGCGATGGCTGTACGCTTGGGGAGATGGTCTTGTTTGGTGTTTGATGGGATTATTTTACATATAATACAGCGCCATGTACTCTTCCTGTCACCCAACTTACGGTATCCAGCTTTTGTAATACCGGAACATTGGAAATCGAGGTGACGGTCGCAAGCACTGCAGACCACACCGTCCCTAAATTGGGAACCACACTGCGCACATGTTTTCATTATATAAAACTGAATACTAAAGTTTGAGCAACACTGGACACTAGTTAGAGCGACACGTCCAACCTGTTTCGAGACGCATGGACGCACTAGTTAATACAGTTTGTTTTTATTACATTGAGAGTAACAAACGAGCATACAGTTCACCCGATGGCAAGTGATTCCTGCAAGGCCATATCTACATGTATCCTTGACAAAGAATCATAACGCAGATGCGATGTCACCCTTGAGGACCGAGATGTAATGCCTCGTCATCAGTAATAAAGGTCTCCGGACCCCTACACTCGCCAGACGAAACACAGCAACATTATGATGCTATTTTAAGGCGTGGTCCTACCCCGATCGAGCTGAAGCATTCATTCTGCAGCTAAAAACAAACTGCATGATAGCTCTACCACTGTAGATAATAATATATAGTAATATTTTTCCATATACTCAGAATTTAAAATATTCCTGCTGGTGATAGACAGTGCTGCTAAGGGACATCTGTTACTGTAATAGACGACGACGAATATTACTGTACCAGATGTAGCTGGTTGAAACATTGGTTACTAAAATGGGTCTTATTTATATCCTCGTAACTAAGGCGATTATAAAAATAAAAGATTTTTTTTATCGTAATAAATTATAATAAATCACGATGTAATTTAAAGCTGATGCTAATGGCTTCGCTTAAGGCGACGATGTAGGAAATGGCCATTTAGATAATAAAACCCTTAGATCAGTCTCAGAGTTGTAATTAAACTTAACGAAGTATCATTATTATTTCCCGCCTACGGAATGTTGGAAGATTTAAAGATCCCATTCAATAAATTTAACGAACAATTTGCCGTCAATAGATCCAAAGTAATATAAAAAAATGTATTCATCAAATAAATATATTAAGATGCGGCAGTGAGCAAAAAAGAGAAGCAAAGTGAAAAGAAAATCAAAGAAATTATTTTATTTTATGGAACTGAAGTAAAAAGCACTTGATAATAAGTTTTCTCAGCGACGCATAGACTCATATCCATCTACAACACAGATTTTTACTTTAACACATCCAAGGCCTTAAATGGATGGCTTGATTTTTTTATTAAGGGCAGTAATTGGATCTCCGATTCCATTTGCACACCATACAGAAAATAATAACTATAATTCTTCTCGTATAACGTATCTTGTAACAGAATTCCGTAACCGGACAATAACATTCATAGGAATTAGTTAAAGACTGGGACTAAGAATCTGGATAAGATTCATTGGAAATATGTTCCAAGTGTTCACTGGACAATGTAGCAAAAAAATGTAAATCCTTCGAGATGCTATCTGGCTCAAAATATCACTAGCTTGGCTAGGTAAAAGGTCGGATCTTCTGGGGAAAGATAACCCAAAACCAGAAGTTTATAGGTACCGTACCATAAGGATGCAACGTCACACTAATCAGATCGACATTCGTAATCATTAAGTAAGAGCGTAAAGGATGCACAAAATGTCTATAAATCTCGAAGTGTCGTGAAGAAGACAATCGGGTATCAACAAAGCCCCGTTCCCCACAAATAAGACCGAGAAAGGATCACATCTATGCATTTATGGCATACGGCATTATGTATAGGTGTGAAACTGTCCGATTGAATAAATTGAGATAGAATAGAATTAAGGAATTAGTATCTTTATAGCACTACGTTTAATTCAATATGCAGTATTCGCATAAATATTAGCAATCATTACAAGGACGTATATAACAACGTAGGCAAGCGTAAAATGTGCAAGTGTTTGGAATGCATACGTGACGGGCGGACTGTAAATTAGTTCTATTTAGAATTGTGCTATCTTACTCGTTGGTAATAAAATTAAATAAAAATAGAATATATAATAATAATAGAATACCATAGTAATAATATCTTACATATAATTATTTTGTTATTTCTATTTTTTTTTATTTTATTTATGTATTTTTCATCTGGAATCAATCAAACTGGAATCAAAAGTCAGTAATACATAATATTTTAGAGAAGAAAAACTAAACAATGCAGTATGTTTTGTACTTTTTTCTAGCTTAACTCATTTTACGTTAATATTTAAACACGGAGAAATAAGGAAACAAGCTATTTAAGATAATGTTGACAGATCGTATTTATAAACGTAACTAGATTTGGCTTAATGTTCAGTTAGATTAATCATATGAGTTAGCTTCATATTTCTTTCTTACAATCCTACAAATAATTTGTCTTCTGATTTATTACAGTTACAAATCTGAAACAATTTTTTTAATATAGGATACTATTATTATAACAAGGAAAGGAATATGACATGTAATTATTTTCTACATTATTTTCATGGATTTTATATTTTTTGTGGAGATGAATGTGAATATCATGGATCGCCAGTATCTCGTAGTCAATTCCTTGATGATATTCTCTCGTAGTCAATATCTCGTAGCCGATATTTTGTAGCATGATTCTCATAGTCCATAGCTAGTGAGCATTCTCTTGCTTTGAGCTTCTCGTAGCTGTTTTCTGTAACCGTTGTACATAAATCGTAAACGTTATTATATGCCAATAAATAAAATAATATATGCCAAAGAAACTACCAAACACACTATAAAAAGACAATTATGAATTTTAATGTCATAATTATTTTTATTACATAGTTACTTTAGAATGCTTTCTTAATTTGCATTACAAAGAATAAAGCAACACTCCAACGACTTGAATTTTCGCTATCATTGTTTGCTCGCGATGTACAAAAAAACTTTAAGAACATTAATATAAAGGACTTTTTGTACAATTAGAATGTATATCAAATTTAAGTACACTTTCCTTCCTAGTAATGCTCGTTTTTGGTGATCCGTTTTAATTTACTCGAAGTTAATAGCTTTAAAGAGCCCACTATAAGACGGAAATGCGCATAAAAGCTATTAAGATAAAAGCCTTATTTGTAATTTAACAGAGTGATATAATCAATTTATCATCTATGTCTGTTTTAAAGAACATGCAATCCTATTAAAAATACTAGAATTCTCATTATCTACTCAAAATAAACTTAAATACTTGTACTGGAAGATGTTTAACAACAATAGTGAAATGAGAAACAGCTGTTTAACGTAATCCAAATCACTTTCATATTCAAACCGTGACATAGAAATTACTGTAATCCCTTTGGTATCACCCCTCCCCTCTCAATAACACCTTTTCGCCTTTCAATTTTGCAAATTCAATCTTGAATTTGATCTGTATAATACAACGCCCTTACGTATAATCTTTTTATGTTTGTTCTGTGTTTACTTTTTATAATATTATGTTAACAAACAAACACTCATATTACTTTGTGGTGATTACAATGGCCAATGATTTCTGCATCTATACCTCATAACAATTCGATACATATGCATTGTATATACTAAGAACTGGAATGAAATGCATGCAATAAGGTGATTTATGAATAACTTGTAACTGGTCTTCGGATGCCTACATTCATCATAACAACACAGCAACATTTTTATGCTATTTCACGCTGGTATTCTGTGAGAGCTTGATCCTTCTCCGATAGAGCGGACCCATTCTTGTTATAGATGAAAATTAGGTGCAACGTGATGGTACCATTGTAAATTAGTGTCTTTCAAATTGTAACTATTGATATGAGAGATAAGTTTAAGCGTTAAGACATATCCTCGATAGAATCAGAAGTAGATATTTACAATCTCAGTGTTCAGTTCGAACGCGTTACCAGTATATCGGTCTCATCATTCACGATACGAACTTTAGCGTTCACTACGCTGCGGTCGTGAACTCTTATAAAATGTGCTCAACATTACAAGTAACAATCATTAGAGTGAATTTATTGTGTTCCAATCAGATTTTTGGAGCGTTTATATGAGAATAATTTTCAGAAAATGATAGTTTTTAAGTTTGGGTGTGACGTACATATGACTCTTGTCTTCGAAACTGCATCTGAAACTTTCTCTAATCCTATTGCATATGCATTACATTCAATTAGGGAAGGGAACGAGCGAGTACCTTGGAGTGTGCGCAAATTCTTTCGACACTGTAATATACCATACGCAGACAATATCAGGTAATAACTAGAAAATATCGCCGTGGTTGAAATCGACACAGTGGCCTAAATTTAAATCTTATTTACTGATAAATCAGCTAAGCTAGATACTGGCTTATGTTTAGCCAATATTGATTGTCAACTTGTGTTTATTTATCATCTTACATTTCATTCTTACATAATTTAATAATTTTTAGAATATTATCAATGCTACTATAACATTACTAATATTACGGTTAACCACTCCAACTAAGCTGAAAAAGCTTGTGCTAGGAGATGGTTCCCCACAATAGTTGAATGGCGGATTCGACCCTACGACCTTAAGTTTTGCAGACCGTATCCTACACCATTAGGCTATTGACGCTTCAAAAAATTAAATATAATATAGATAAAAGTTACTCTTGTCATAGTTATGTGTACAACATATAAACCAGAGTGATTTTTCGTATCATTAGAATTACTTTTGCAATGTATAATAAATGTTCTAAATAAATTCTTTCACAAAACTTTGACACTTATAATAAAATTTTAATTGTTACATGATAAATTAGTTCGGAGTTCATATGATTAATGTATAATTTTTTTCAAATCGTCATTTTGGCAGTGGTACCGATTCGGGTAGCAAATTTTCCTCCACAAAAAGCTATAAAAATTCAAAATACTTAATATGCAATCATAATGAAAAATACATCAACACATTTTTTTATTGTATTTAGGGTGACAAATTAGCACACTCTTCACCAGACAATTTTTTGTTATTTTTCAATTAACTTCGACCCATAACACCAACATTCATCCTCGATAAGGAATCACAATGCAGATGCGTTATCACCACTGAAGACTAAGATATTTGTCACCGATAAGGATACCTACACTCACCAAACGAAACACAGCAATATTATGTTGCTATTTTACACTGTTATTCTGTAAGGGCGTCGTCCTTCCCCTTTCTCAACAACCTTTTCATCTAGCAATATTTAGTTCTGCAAAAAATTGCGTATGGCATAACATTAAACATTTCGTGTAAATGTTTTGTACCAGTGCGGGTAAAAGGCCTCCGGACTGTGATGAGGCTCTTTAGATGCGTAATAATGTTAAAGATAGCAGGGTTGCTTGTTGTTGCGTAAAATTTTATGGAAACGATCATAGGCGGTTAATATAGTACCTTATGAAAGCATAGTTATGTTCTCTTCTAATCTATTTTGAAACATGGTGTCAAAGTCACGCTTTTATTTCACGGTAAGTGAGCAAACTACGAAATTGTTATTTGAATTTTGAAATCTACCAATCTGCAACGGAGTCGCGTAGTGGACTTTTCTCCTACACCTTCTCTAGAGAAGGAGACCTATGTCCAACAGATTATGCATATATATCGGTCGGGGAAAAAGTTTTTTATATGTAACAAGTATAAAGTTGCAGCAAAATCTCTTTGGTTCTACTCTATGTATCTGAATATTTTTGATATTATTAAACAGATAACATTTTAAAACAGAAAAATTAAAATTAAAAACATTTTCCAGTCCGCCAAAATGAGTGCATCTAGCCAAGAAATTCGAAATATTTTTAAGTGTTATTACTAAAAAGGGAAAATGCTACAAAAGGCGCAAAATACAATTGTGACGTGTGGCTTAACGCAGTGTCAGTAAGAGTGGGACAAATTTGGTTCAAGCGTTTTCAGTCCGGAATTTTTGATGTTAAAGATGAAATTCGCTATGGTTGACGTATTACAGACAAAGTCGATGCCATTTTTGGAGTGGAGCAAGATCAGCTTATTAGGAGTTAATACATAGCTGAAGAGTTAGAGGTTGCCCACAGAACAGTTTTGACCCAGAAGTCTAGATATACAAAAAGCTTGATATGGGTGCCGCAAGGTCGAAAAATAGGTCGTAGATACAAATACTACCTGACTATATAGCACGAGAATTTTCTTATTAGTCAACCAGGACATCAATATCGCATAAAGCAACTTAAGGCCGATGTGGATAAAGCTTACATAGTCAAGGATATATAGTAAAGCTATACTGGGATTCTTACACACTATAATTTTACTGGTGTTCCCTTTTATTAAATTTTATTGAAGTAAACCAACCCCTGATGTGTCTTTAATGTTTAAGGTAAGTTCAGGTTTATTATAAAAGCTACGTTGAAAGTTAGACCGCATTTAAATAAGGTTTTAACCACGCTATTTGGACATGGGCTTAAATTGCCTTTTAATTTGTTTTCATATTTTCATACGCTGCTTAGATTTTTGTTTACTAAATTATTTTTGCTGATGCAATATTTGGACATAAGAATAGTTAGATATAAAAAAACAGCTAATAGTATTTTTTCTTGCAATGATTGCGAATGTCCTAAACAAAAGAGTTTTCAGATGTTCTTCTACTACCCGGTGGTACCTTTTTATATATAATAGGTATAAATAATAGTTACGACCTATATATATTTTTAGATTCCATTGATAAATCTCCTCCCTCCGGCTAAATGCCTTCTCTCTAGAGAGGAGATTAGAGCCTTCATATCCTTGAGGATTATTATATACATATATTATATATTCAAAAATTTTCAAAATATTTTTTCGATTGTTTTTCAGACGAAGTTACTACATCTAATTAAGCTACAGTGTATACCATGTCAAGAATCCTTAAAATATTAAGTGAGAAAACATATAACAATTAAAGTAATTTACCAAAAGAAATTATTTTTTTAAGGAATTGAATGGCACCCTTAAAACTCGGAACATTCCGAAGGCGGGAATATTTATTATGCATCGTTAAGTTTAGTTGTAAATCTGTAATTTAGCTAAAAGTTTTATTATCTAAATAGCTTTTCTTTCATTACCGACTTAAGGGAAGGACATCACCATCTGCTTTTAATTACACCTTGAGTTATTATAATAGAAAGAAATAGAGAAATTGGCTATAAACAGCACCAAAATTACTAATTATCATTATAGTTAGAGATTTCAGAGATTCTGTAAAACATAATATATATATATATATTTATATATATATATATATATATATATATATATATATATATATATATATATATATATATATATATATTTATATTTATTTATATGCCATCGCTGAACATAAGCTTTCTCCCTAGAGAGATTGTTTAATTATATAGTTTGCTACGCGGCCCTACTACTACTGATTAGCGGACTTCACAGTTTTATGATTTTTTTTTACATACCAATTTCTGCACGTTGTTTTTCTTCACCAGCGAACTTGATTGATGCTGGCACTGGTATTTTGCTTTTAAAAAAAAACATCAATTAATGATTCTTTTGACTACCTTATTTGAGTTTTGCATTTTTAACCTAGACAGAAATACAAATTTCATCCTCAATATCTTCATACTTGGCAATCCATCACTGTGCGCTTTGTTCATGGTTTTATGGAACAGACGACTACCTTGTGGAATCAGCTATCGCCACCGTATCTCCGAAGCGATGCGATATAGGGACTGTCAAGAAAAGAGTCTTTTTTTTACATGGGGAAATGCCTACACTTACCCATCCCTGTGGGGGCAAGGATGGGTTATGTCGAACTCGTACCGACTAAAATCCCATGGTGTTCCACCTTCGTTGCGTATGGCGGGATCACGGGAACGCTTTCGCATACATCCTCAACCCCACCTGCGCCGGCCGACAAGGCGGCCCCATCTCGGGGGGGAGGACATGCGGTGCGATCCCCGCTTGAGTCGCGGAGGATAGGGAGAGCGGCAACGAAACACCGACACTCCTCTCCCTCCGCGACTCTTCCGGCGAACTTTTTAAGAGCCCAACCGGAGTGACTTCCTCGGGCCGGCTACAGAGCGTCTTAAGCCGGCCGTTTGAGTTTCTGTAATCTTCACCATGGGTGACCAAGCCACGGTTACTAAGCCCCTCCGCCATGACAAGGCGAGAAACCTTCGGGGGGGAGCGAAAAGAGCCTACTCTAAACTTGTAGTACGGCAAAACACTTGCAATTCCACTCTGTTGTTCGTGGGCGGTGATTATCACAGTTGAGCTACCAGCTCAATTGCCCAATCTTCTATAAATAAAAACAATTGTAGAGACTGCTCTAAAAGCTGTGTATGCTTTTACAAAAGTTTCACCATAAGCTTTTAAAATAAATTTGAACTTTAAACTGATTTTTATTGAAACAATTTTGCCCAAAACTTCATACCGCGAACGAACGAATTGCAGACGACAGAATCAACTTTGTTCATCTCTTGAACTTCCAAGCATCCTCCTCTTTCTTGCTATAATACAATGAAATCTCTCTCCTCTATCGAAGTTATCTACCATTGTTTTATCGAATTTTTATTAATAGGAATTATAGGAAATTTACGGTAAAAACAAAGATTTTTTAGATTTTGTAGGTGTCCGGAGACTTTCATTACTGGTGACGATTTGCATTATGATCCCTGATAGAAAAATAATGTAGGGTATCATTTAAGGTTAAGTCATTGGCTGTAGGAAGAATCACTTACCGTCATGTGAACTGTGTGCTAGTTTGTTACTCTCAATTTAATAACAAAAATGAACCCGTTATTGTGAGCCATTAGCTCGTGTTGAAACAAGCTTGCACAAACACTGTCTTTAGTAACTTCTGTTAGGTTAAAACAGGTAACATTTTTGATGATTTTTTTTCCATGTAGTATTATTATATGTGCAAAAATATATATTTGAATAGTGTATTATTTATGAAGTCACTTACTTTTTCTACTTTTGTAAATAGTATACTTTTAACTTGTGATTTCTTATAAATTGTTTATGTAGCCGTCTGGTAGAATTAATAATTTTATTGCTAACAGTGATAAAATTGCAGTCATAAAAAATAAGATTTTCTAAAATTGTTTAAAACACCGAAAATACTAAACGTAAACGTTCAAACGTACAAATATCATAATAATAAGCAAAACCGTAGAATTTTAATTTAACACAAATTGATAAATGCGAGATTACAAATTAATTACAAAGCAAATTCGACGCCATGGATGTTAAATGGTAATTTCGTTTGATACGCCCGAAGTTTCACATAACAATGAGGTGATATTTGACGTATTTTGATTATAAAAGTAATCTATACGACATTAAGAGTTTTGTGTATTGAGGCCAGAATCATGTTCCAAAATAAGTAACGCATTCTTTTCTTATAGCAACAAACAGAGCTGACATAATCTCCGAATCCCTCAACTCACCAGACGAAACACAGCAGCATTATGCAGCTATTTAACAGTTGGTATTCTGTGAGGACGTGTTCCTACCCCGATCGAGCTGATCCATTCATTATGCAGCTATAAACAAACTGCAGTGTAGTTCTACCATTAGAGTCCTCCGTTTTATTACCTGAATGATTATTATATCAATATGAACATTTAATACAAGAGCCGTGGTAGGTCAGTGACACGACACGCAAGTAAACCGAGTTCCGGTGCTGGCACCAACGAAATCATTAGTTGCAATTTTAAGTGCTCATTTACATGCGCATGTCTAAGAAATAAAGAAAAAAAAATATTACGAAGACTCGAAATATGAAAATCGAGATAAATGAGCAGCGTGTACCTAATGATAATCTAATGATTTGTTTCTTACATCACATCTGCTGCTATTCATGCAGCATCCTATACGATGTTTGTTAATTAAAACTATTTAATTATCTGTGTTTTTTTATGTAGCGTTTAGAGTATGTAGCTTTTTCTTCGCATTGGAAATAATTATTTTCAGGTCATGGTGTATGTATGTCACATAACACATTACATCCGGATGAGGCAAGGGGACGCCGAGTGCGTGACTCTGTGTTTTATAAATTCTCACGGCACTATAAAATATCCTTTATGTCATCTATCATCTAAGGATCTATTAGGAATGCTAGAAGTGATATTAACATATACATACATATATATATGTGTTTATATATATATATATATATGTGTATATGTATATATTGAGATTAACAAACAAGCACACATTTAATAACATCTACATTCATCCTTGGAAAGGAATCATAATGCAGACGCGTTGTCACCCTTGAGGACTGAGATGAAATGCCTCGTCACCAGTAATAAAGGTCTCCGGTTCCCTGACCTCGCCAGACAAAACACAACAGGATTATACTGCTATTTTACGCTGGGATTCTATAATGGCGTGGTCCTACCCGGTGGAGCTTACCTATTTATTCTGGAGCTAGAAACAAAATGCAGTATAACTCCACCACTGTTAAATACTAATCCGATTAACTACTACAACCAATTTCATTTGCGTTAGGAGATAGTTCTCTATAATAATCGAATGATGGATTCGAACCTACGACTAGAAACTGACTAGAAAGACATCAAAGTTAACCCAAACCATCCAACCCATAAATCTCAATATTCTAACGAGCTTCACTTTAATGCTTATTAGCCGTTTACTATATTCATTTCTTAACCCAAATTGCTTACTCGGCATTGTCTGTATATAGTTATAAATGCATTTTGCTTTATAAAAAAAGTTTAAGCTTGGAGAAAGCGAACTATTTATAGTTCATAAACAGTTCGTATTTCTGTCCTCCTTACGATCCATGTAAAGATGCGGAAATGAGTGCTTTTTTTCTCTCTTTCTTAAAATAAATAATTTAGAAAATTAGAACTGCGTTGTTGTTCTCTTAGCCAAAAGCCACTTAAGAGACATCTTTACTCAAAATTATGTTTGGTCTTATTGTATTGAGATGACAAAAAAGCACACATTTTGTGATGGTAAGTGACATGAATGACAACCAAATTCATCATCGATACGGAATCATGATGGAGATGTATTATCACCCGTAAGGAGTAGGATGTAATGCTTCATCACTAGAAACGAGATACTTTCACTCACCAGACGAAAGACAACAGCGTTATGCCGCTATTTCACGTTGATATTCTGTGAGGGCATGTTCCTTCCCTGGTAGAGCTGACTCATTCATGACAGAGCAAGAAACAAAATGTAATGTTGCTCTAACACTCTTAAAATAACGCTATCATGGCTAACATACAAACATTTAAAAATTTGTAAAAAAATATGATAAATATTTTAATCAATATAAAACTTTTGTAATGCCATTACCTTTTTCTATTAGACCAACGAGGTAATGCATAATAGAATATGCAATCTACACATAACGTATTCTACGCTCTTATTACAGTAGCACCAGAATAATTATAAAAAAAATATAAGTTCATGATATACATTATAATATCATAAAAAGACATATTTTTCATACATAGTTACAGTTCATGCTTTAAAAATAATGGTATTTAATGACAAACTTTTCAGTATAATATTAGAAATTTCAAACGATTATGGCCATCTGACAGCAAGTGATTGCTGCGGCCTATAGGGACACTTATTCATTTATTTATTTACTCTTTATATTATTAACTTTAACAAGGTAAAGGTTCACAAAGGGCGAACTGAATGCCAAAAGACATTCTCTACCAGTTAATCCAAAATGTGATGAGATATTGTGACTAAAAATACTAAATTAATTGAAAGCTAAGATGGAACGTCTCGTAAACAAAAATAACCGCTCCAATTTCTTTCACCAGATAAAACACATTAGTGCTATTTGACGCTGGTATTACGGAAAGCGTGATCCTACCCCGTTCGAGCCAACCTTTGATTTATTCAGCTTAGTTAAACAAATACAGTTACTTTTTGTTAAGTTTTACTATAACAGTGCGTAAAGAAAACATACACTGTTTTATGAAACAGAAGGTGACTATTGAGCTCACCTGATGATCGTCTTTGACCCATAAACACCTTCATCGATATCATTGCACTCATCCAGAAGTACATCCGTTGTCATCCGTCAGAACAGAAATAGATTTTTTTATATAGATTAGGTGGCACACCAACAACAGATACGCAACCGGACTTTAAGAAAGATGTAGGCTCTTTTCTTACAAATCCCTAAGTCTTATCGGTTCGAAAATACCGCTGGCGAAAGCGCACAGTGGTGGATTGCCAACCATCGAGTTGATGTGGATGAAATTCGGAATTCTGTCATGATGTTTAAACTTAGCGGCTGGAATTAATCCGAACAAATTCTCAGAACACTCCACATGGTTTCTACGTCACCTATTTTATATCTATTCTATGATGGAAATTTGAATATATTTCATTTAGAAGCACTTTCCATTGTGTTGGACTTACTCAAACAATAAGCCGATGATTGAGTGGCTTCTCTGTGGAGCTTGCAAATATTGAGCTAACTGTAGAAAATTATAAATTGTAACTGTTAAAATATTTATAAATTCACAGCTGAGAAGCAATATTTGTAAATCACAAGTTGTTGGTTCACGGATCTAGATAATGTTTTATATAGCTCTCGTGTCCTTGACACTTCATCTGAATTTTCATTTGACAACGGGATAACGGGACAACGGGGCCTCATTGTACTTATGTCACTATAATAGTATCTACGCATTTGATGCCAACTTTTAACAACCAACTTACATTGCTCCAGAAGAAGTGAACAAGGAGGACATCGTGTAGTTAATACAAGTTAAAACAAATAATTAATCAGAGATAGAGCTACACTGCAGTTTGTTTCTAGTTGCAAAATTAATGGGCTCGACCGGGGTAGGACCACGCCCTTATAGAATACCAACGTGAAATAGCAGATTATGCTGCTGTGTCTCGTCTGGTGAGTGTAGGTGTCCGGAGACCTTTATTGCTGGTGACGATGCATTCCGTCTCAGTACTCAAGGGTGACAACGTATCATTATGTTGTAATGTTATCGTAGCATTATGTTTCCGTGTCAAGAATAGATGTCATGGGCCGCAGGAATCACTTACCATCAGGTGAACTGTGTGCTCGTTCGTCGCTCTGAATGTATCATTCATGTAACACACAAAACATATAAATTGTTTAAATTATTAAAAATACAAGTGATTTCTTTTTAGTATTGTAAATGATATTGAAGATTTTATGAAACTTCTAAGCTATAATATCAACAAGAGCTACACAGCGCTACACTGAAATAGAGTGCGCCATATTAAAAGTAAACATTGCCGTCGTAACGAGTATTGATCGGTTAACGGAGTTTTCTTTACGTAAGTAAAAAGCAAAAGGTATACCAAAATTTTACAGGAAATCATTAAAATTTCTACATGATTTAATGTTAGGTAAAAGCAATACTGATCTGGTGGAAAACAATATTCAAAGTTGTAACGTAATAGTGTTCTTGTATTGTTTAAAAAGTAATTTTATTATAATTGCAGTAAATCAATAATTTCTTTTCAAAATAACTAGCATAGTTACGTCCTTCCTCTTTTTCCATTATTTGCGATCGGGTCTCCTCATTTTTCCGATCGTTTCTGGCAATTGTGCCTTGAAGGGGGGCGGCCTAACTCTCCTTTGTTCCGGCTGGTTCAAAGTTATATATATATTGACACTGATAGAGATACACTGCAGTTTGTTGGAGTAGGACCACGCCCTCACAGAATACCAGCGTAAAATAGCATAATAATGCTGTTGTGTTTAGTCTGGTGAGTGTAGGGATACGGAGACCTTTATTACTGGTGACGAGGTATTCCATCTCCGTCCACAAGGGTGACAACGCATCTGCATTATGATTCCTTGTCAAGGATGAATGTATATGTCGTGGGCCGCAGGAAGCACTTGCCATCAGGTAACCTGTGTGCTCGTTAGTTACTCTCAATGTATTTTTTTTAAAAAATACATTGTACTGCATCGACAGCCATGGCTATATCTTCAATATATAGCAATGGCCAGGGCAGTGGTCACTCTACGTTCTCGATGAGATAGTTTATCACTGATCACTAGTTTGAATAATAGAAGGCTAATAACAGAGTTCAGAAGGATGCTCACCTTGCCCACATCCAAAATAAATGTTTTTGCGCTTTTTCCGTAGAACTTGGCTCAGTTGCTGGCTCCTTCCCCAATACCCAAGTTGCAAGTCTTATATGTCAAGATTCAAATTGTCTCAATTGAATTCAATTGAGAGCTTTAACGTAAATACGTCCTATACGTCGGGGTACGCTCCAGATGTGTTCGCATAGGAAATCTTATATTTGCTATATATACTATGGTTCTTTGTTTTACGATCGGCTGATGTTAAAACACTAACTCTACGTGCCAGCTATGGAGCCGCCTTTGGACATCCCTATTACACCATCATGCTCATTATAGAAACTCCAGTAACTGTAGCATCAATATATAAGATCAGCGATAAGGAACAATACTAAAGTCAATGAATGTATTTTGCTAATGAAAAAAATAAATAAACGTAGAATTTTTCATCTGTAACACTGTACATTGATGTAACAAATATACAAATTGATTACAAATCTAGCCTACGGCACTAATTGCTAATTTAGCTCGATACGCCCGACATTACATTGCGGTGATATACAACGTGCTTTGAATAATTAAACATTTGTACATTTACTATTAGTACGTGATAAGTTTTTTTGTAATTTGAATGAAATCTTGCTTAAGACGTTTAAGCAAGATTTCATGTTACGTTCATTCTCGGTTCCATCAATCATAATTAACCTATCTAATAACTGGGATCTCGCACTTATTAAAGAGTTTTCTAATACCAGAATATGAGAAAAAAATATAATAGTGTAGACTATAATCATCTTTATTGTGTGGTTTAATAGTTAGTTCAAGAAGCCCTCATAAGATTAATCTAGCTTTTTTAATGAGTATGTGTGATGCTGTTGGTCTTGTGACATCTACAGCCTTAACGAAAAAGACTTGCGAGCGGGGGACCCGCTGAGTAATTAATCTATCTGAAACATTAGACCGTATTTAAATAAGCCCATAACCACGGTCGGGTATTGCGCTATAGTTAGCTAAATCGTTTTCATATTTTCGGACAGTATTTATAATTTTAATAGGTCATTGAATATATCAGTAATGTTCTTTATAATACAAATTCATATCTTTAGGTTGATTAGATCATTAGAGCAATTCATATAATTGCATTCATTTAAAAGATAAAGTCTATCGTCCATTTTTAGCCATTGCTAAACTATTTTTTACGTAGTAAAGAACCAATGAGTTTTACTATACCAACGACTTGGTAATACTATACTTTGTAGTTTATACCTAGCGTATTTCGTATGGTAAAAGAAAGAAACCGGAAACCTTATTACTGGTAATGACTCGTTGCTTCTTAGTTGTCAGAGGTGGGGATCTGATCTATGATTCCATATCGAGGACGCACGTGAGTGCCCTGAGTCGCAGGAATCACTTATCATCATATGAACTGTGTGTTCGTCTATCACGCTGAATGTCAAAATAACGTGACATCAATTAAATTTAAAAAAAAACTACGTGTGCAAATAATCTGAAAATATACGCCACACTTCACCTCTAAGACATTCCATGTCTTTAAAGAGTCGTTTTCGTTTTACGACTTCCTGCATTTTTATGAGTCGACTGGCCCCTGCCTCTTATTTCTTGATGTTGTAAGCGCCTATTGCATTATGTATTTTGCGCCGTGACTGAAGAGATGGTACTTAAGATGTATTTTTCAAATGTGTACATTTGGCTTGATATAAACAGTAGGAATTGTTATGGAAAGGTTTATGCTTTTGTGTTATGTTATTTTAGACTGAACTACCCACGTTATAAAGTTGACCAAGCGAAGTATATTTTATAAAGTTGACTTCAAAATTGTCAAAAAAACTTTACGGCATTCGGCCTTCGCATAAACAATAATGTGAAATTGTTTCAAACTAAAATCTTTAAATGTAAATTATTTAAAGACTTTGTTTTCTTAATATTTCCTATAATTTTTTCATCATCGTTATATTTATTTTCAACATTTCACTAATCTGTTTTGCACTAAGGTTTTTACATGGTGTGATCCTATCGTAATCTAGTAACATGACCATATGGTGGACTGTCGATTCCTCTCAGGAGACTCCTGTATAGAGAGTTCATTAAAAACATAGGCCACCTATACTTACCTATGTTATTTGTTGTAATCAAAATTTCATCCTCATCATCTCGATGGATGGCAATATAACACTGTGTGCTCAATGCGAAATTTTCTGCCATGCACAACTACTCTGTGGAATCAACCGAACCGATACGACTTAGGGACCTTCAAAAGAAGAGCCTACACCTTTCCTTGACTTCCCTAAAAAGCATCTACTGATCTAAAGGGCTGCCATAAGGGCCCCAAGTACAGATCTCGGGGCTATCCCCTCTGCCCGGGCATCCACTCAGAAGATAACGACCACCAGGTCTTTATCTGCTCCTCGGGGCCCTCCTCTTGCGTTGTGGATATCCATGGATGGCGATAATCACTTACCATCAGGTGAGCTGCTTGCACCAATTCTATAAAAAATATTTGCTCTGAATCTTTATGATGATATGATGATTTATTTTATTACTACTTTTGCTCCCTCTTGTCAGTCTCTCATTCCTGTGGATCGTGGTCATGGCATTCTGATGCAAACGGTTTCTCTCCACTGCGGTTCTCACCAAAAGGTATCCGACTTTAGGAGGCGGTGGCTTCTAACTTGGTCAGACCATCTAATGGGTGAACGACCACTGGCTCTTTTGCCTTCCATGATATCCAATATGAACAGCTTTTCCAAGTTTTCACCATCTCGTCGCATTATATGGCTAAAGTATAATTTGCGTACGGTAAATGTGTTGGCGACACGTAGTGGACAGCCGTTTCGACATACAACTGCGAAAGAATAGAAGTTTGGGTATGGGGCTTTGTGTGCCTCCCTAGCACAACTTGTTCCGTTGAATAAAATTTCCGGTAAATGATTCACAGTTTTAATCACACACTAGGTAATGTTCACGATACAGTTTTATAACATTAATTATCGGAGCACAGAATTTTATGTGTCAGCCGATCGGCCGCCAGAGGGAGAAAACGTTGACCATGTTGCCACATGCAATAAATGAACATGCCACTATCATTACTTAAGGAAGGCGTTAAAACGCCACAGAAGCATGTGTGCTTTGGTAGTCCAAAGTATAACATTCGTCTCCAGCACCATATTTCGAAAGCGTATATTCTTTGGCTATATCTGGGTCGTATTGTCTACATTTCTAAGCCGTACAGTACTCTCATGAACATCCGCAACACCAGAGGAGTCAACGGCCTTTAAGAAAGATTGATGTACAGTACATAATCTTTCCGACATAGTCTCTGAACCAGTTAACAGTGCTAAGTTGGCATATGTTTCCGTTTTTTTGTAAACTTATCCCGCGTCCCTTCAGCTCTTTCCTTCACTCCTCTCTTTTGATACAAACCTTTAATCTGAGCTCGAATTATATCTCATTCTTTCCCGTCTTTCAATTCTATCCTATGGAAAATGACTACTCTGCCAATCAAACTTAGATCGAATGTGATGCGATGAAATGAATAGAAATATGATAACTAATATATTATAGAAACTTCCCTATGCAGTGACGTTCCTGCCTAAACTAACCAATTCTACATTATCTCAATATTTTCGCCAAATTTTTACGAGAATTTCGAAATTTTATCTTTTCTGTATAAAATATTGGATGCCAGTGTATATAAACATCTCTTCACATTCATGTATAAAAATAACCTGGCAAATATATACCAGTCTGGGTTCAGCCCTGGTCACTGGACCATCACCGTTTTTTAAATAATAACCTTGGAAAAATATGGGGAACATCGACAAAATAGAGCCAAAGCAAATAAAGTGAAAACAAAACTGAGAAAAATATTTAGTTAAACCTTTTACTTATTTACGACCCTTGCCTCGGGCAATTTTAATTATATTCGATTGTTTACCTCACTTTGTAAACTACACAGGGACTTTAATGGATTTCATGACTAATTAGTTTATTTTATTTGAATTATCTCCTATCTCCTTGATTTTGCGTAATGAAAATTTGTTTTAAACTTATTTCAAAAAGGATTTTTTTTTCGGACTGATGCCGCTGTTAGCTTGAGGGCTTTTACAGTTTCGCTGGGTTGAGAGGTGACCGAGAGAACAGAAATTAGGAATCTTATTAAGATAATTCTCCACAAACTTTCGGATCTCTACATCAGACAGCACAAATTGTGTGTTTCCTATAAAAATATTTGAAAGACGGTATGGATTACATATTACTACATACATTTAGACAATTACCTAAATCTAATGTTTTTTTTCTAATAATGTAATAATAATTCATTACGTAGTGCCCATTATCGTTACCCTAATAATCACAACAAAAAAATTAGTACTTATTTATATACATATAGATTTTTTTTTATTGATTATGTGGACGATGCCTCTATCTGTTCGGGTGACCGAAACAAAGCCCACTTTCTATTGCTGGATTGCGAAGAAAAAACCCTTTTGTCAACACTATTTAATACTATTTTAAAAGATTTTACATTTGTTAAAGGTTCAAATAAAAACAGACTCTACTTTAAACTTTGGCAATAAAACTATTCACTAGGCCGGGGACTCTTTGTTCTTTCTTCCTATTGTTCTTGCTTCTATTATTCTTGCTTGCAGATGTTCTTCCTGTTGATGTCTTCCTGTTCTTCTTGTAGAGTCCCGGCGGTCAGTGACAATACGTCGAAATGCGTCCCTTTTTATCCCCGAAGTTCGGGCGTTTAACTAGCGGGACGGAGGCACGTGTTCGGGTCGTCGCGGGCTACCTGCCCTGTGCCCGTCCCGCCGGTCGGTCGGCTGCGAGGGTTCCGCGAATTGCAACGTCTACTTTAAAGGAGGCCCTGTGATTGGTGTATAACATTTTGTATGATTAGTGTGGTGTGGATGGCGTGTCTGTGTAGATGTCGGAGTGTAAGGCGTTATGTATGCGTATGAGTGTTACTGTAAGTCACAGGGCGATCCGATTCACATTTATCTTAATATATTTAGGTACTAGGTTCGATGTACAATACAATGTCTTCTTTAATTACGTAGTCTAAGTTGTACCCATGTTCGTTATGTTAATATTTATAGTACATGATATCTCTTTTATATTCTATTTTATACTAGGGGTCTAGTGGTCCTGCACAGATTATATCAACAATTATAATTACAATTCACATTACAGGTTTGTCCTAATACTATAATAATTAACCACTTAGCACGTTTTACAAAACTTAAGGTAGGCTTTGAAAGGCGCAATTAAAAATGTCAAATCCAGTCTAGGAGATCATTAAATGTGAGTGATGGGCGTGTCAGTCTACTGTCTCATACAGTAGGTCATCTGTAACAGTCAAAATGCTCTTATTAGTAGAATTTTTTATTAGTCAAAATGCTCTTATTAATAGAATTTTTTACTCTCTTAGCAGTAGATTACTTAAAAAAAGCGTGGCTCTGAAAATGAAATGGAAAAAAAAGATACACGGTTAATTAGAAATTAACACCTTAGGTCCTTTTTTTGTATTTTTTAGGGTGAAAAATAAATAATATACATATAAAGCATATACTATATATATCTTTATATATAATTATATATTTATATTGTTATGTATGTATTATTATTTATATTTATTACGTATTATTTAAATATGTATTTATGTATAATTTGATATTTTTATCTAATTAACCTTTTTTTATTTTTATGCCTACCAACATATTTTCTTGAACTCCCAGGGTTGACTGGTACAGAATGCCACTGGGCATTAAGTCCACCCTTGTAAACCTGTTATTTAAGAAACATAAAGAATAAATGAATAAATAAATATAGTTCACCGGACGATAATCATGAATTATGAACTGTGATGATTAATATATGTAATTAGGCCTATGACATCTTCATCAAACCTCAAAATCTTTCAGAATGCACATGAATTTTCAACCATGAAACTTTTCATATTACTCCGAGTTGGAATGCCTCGTTCCTACAATTGGATATCCAGATTCCTACATTCACCTTACGAAGCACACTGGCGTTATTTATGGACACGGTCTTTCCCCGCTCCATACGACTCAACTCTTAATATTGTTACTAAAAAATAGAGAGTGGCTCTATCACTGTAAAGAACCTATGAAGATTTATCTGATATTAAGTACATCAGAAGTAACTGACAGAGCCCAGCAGAGGTTCGACCCCCTCTGGCACCCTCGAGTCAGGCGTTCTCGTGCAATAGGGTAGTGATTCAGGCCGAGGCTCCCTCTCGGGAACCCTTGACCTGGTTATCTATTAATAAAGGTGTCAATTGAGAGCCCTAAGTGCTCGACCACGAAGCTTTAAAAGCCAACTGATAGCGCGAGGGCTAACAGTGGCCATTGGCCATAATAAAAAATAGTTGTATAAATATATATAGCTCATATACCGTTTTTGTGAGCCTGGATCTCCGAATCATTCCAACCGCTGTTGACTAAGAGACGACAACGGCTGACAGAATATGGACTTCGTTTTAGTCAGTTATCGATATGCTGGGAATAAATAGTATGCTATCGGTCTAGATCACGAGATTGTGTGGCTCCAAAATTGGTTTCAGCGGAGTCAATAACTGTTTTTCTGTAATAGTAGATTGATGGGAAAAGACAATTTAGTATTAAGGCCAGGATTATCATTTGTATTACGCAGACTTCTTTCTAAGTAGTTAATAATATATCCAATTAGATTTTAGGGCAAAATGTACATTTATTACTAACGTGTTTCACAACGAAATGAATTGTAAACAATATTAATGTAAAGTTTAATTGAATACGGGACGAGGGGCTTTGTGAAATTATTAAATCTCGGGTAGCAAACGTGACATCACGTTTGTGTAATTAGGTGTTCGGTTGTAAGTCCGAATTGAAATCTGATTGGGGATTGCTACAATCTGTGTTACCATTACTTCTGCTTAAATAATAAATCGTGGTTCATACTTTTTATTTATATTATTTAAGCTTCGTTTACACAGCTAACTTTCTGTACCAGCAATCTTGGGGAGTTGCAGAGATGAATTGAAGAAGGTATAAAATGAGTTATATTTAATTAAAAGTAAAATAACATTAAACCACACACAAAACACAAACAACAAAAGTATTATAGTATAAAAGGAACTATAAAATAAACAAAAAATTTATAATTATAGAACTAGATACATCAAATACATGCTACAACTAGAAAGGCAGTACAGTGCTGTTACAACTACAAAGGCTATCAATGCTGTTAAAGCCAGAATTTGTTGAAACCCTATTAGGAAGCAAAAATCTTTCGCGAGAAATGAAGATTTCCGCTAGGACTCTGTCGCGTAATATAAAACAAGACCTGAATCTCGGTGCTTATCATCGATATACAGGACATGACCTAAATCCATCTTTACAATTAAAGAGAGTGGATCGATCAAAACGCCTTCCGTCGCGATACGCAGGTGAAAGGCACAGAAATATCCTCTTTACCGATGAAAAAATTTTCACGATTGAATAACACTACAATAAGCAAAATGATAAAGTGTACGCTCACGGTTCTAAAGAAGCTGTTTAAGTGGTCGGAAAGGTACAACGTGGTCATCATCCTGCGTCAGTGATGGTTTGGTGGGGCGTGTCTTATCAAGGAATCACAAAACTACATTTTTGTGAAAAAGGAGTGAAAATTTCAGCCAAAGTGTATCAGTCTTGGATAATGTTGTGAAACCTCTCAGCAACACACTTTTTAAAAATATACCGTGGACTTTCCAGCAGAACTCTGCACTTGCCTGGCTTGAAACCAACGTCCCGGATTTTATAAGAGCTGAAGACTGGCGCTCATCCAACACAGACCCTTTAGACTTCAAATTATGGTCAGTTTTAGAAGACATGGCCTGCTCTAAACGACGCGGCGACATTGAGTCTCTTAAAAATTTTTTGAGCAGGCCTTGACGAAATTTCCCTTGTAAACAGTGCGTAAATCCATAGATTCGTGGCCAAACAGATTAAAGGCCTATATAAAAGCCAAAGGTGGCCATTTTAAATAGAATTTTTTTTTTTATATTTTGCCGCAGAGTATTAAATATGTAGGTATAAATTTTAATAATATTACATTACTTCATTAAGAAAAATGCATTTTCATTTGTAACAGAACTTATGGTATATATATATATATATTTATTTATATATATATATATATATATATATATATGGGTGGGTGCAAGGTCTGGTGAGTACGGTGGATGAGGGAGAGCTTCCAACCCCAACTTTTGCAGCTTGGAGACTGTCTATTGTGCAGTATGAGTCCCGCGTTGTCGTGTAGTAGCAGCGGGGACGACCGATTGACCGAGCTGGTTGCAGATGGGCGAGCTTCTCCATCATTGTTTTCAGTTCTTCACAGTACACATCTGCAGTAATGCTCATGCCGTTTGGCAAAAAACTGTGATGAATCACACCGGCACTAGACCACCAAACAGTGACCATCAACTTTCTAGAGGTCATTTTTCGTTTAGGGCATTGCTTTGGTGCTGAACCAGGATCTAACCAACTTGCTGAGTGCTTTCGATTATCGAAAAGAATCCACTTTTCGTCGCACGTTACAATTCGGTTCAAAATTCTTTAATTTCTGTGCCTGTTGAGCAGCGCGAGGCAGGTCTCAACGCGTACATTGCGCTGGTGATCATTAAGTTCATAGGGCACCCATCTATCAAGCTTTTTTACCTTACCAATTTGTCGCAAATGGACCAATATTGTTTTGCTTCCCGTCCCTCCCGATTTTAAAAAGAAGGGCATCGAGAAACTACCAGTGCGTTGGCAAAGATGCATCGATTACATGGGTGATTATTTTGAATAACAGAAATAAAAAAGTTTGAAAAAAAAAATACAAAAATATTAATATAAACTTATTTCATACAAAGCGGCAATTTCTTAGGTAAAGACCTATTACAAATATTTAAAAGAACCCTCCACTCATACCAGCTGTATCTCCTGGAAACCACAAATAACAGTGGCACACAAATTGAAAACGATGACGGTTAGGTCCAATGCAGTGAAACAGAGAACGTTTCGTACAGAATTAAATCATAAAGAAAATTAAAAGGAAAAGTGGTTTGTCTGTGGCAATCGTTTGCCTCCCCTTACAGAACCGTATAAAGACATAATGAAATAATGCCATAAAACATCGCGTTGGGTATTTACTCAGCCAGCCTCTACGTGCCTTAATAGATAAGAAATAAAAAAGGCAATTAATATTTAAACCATAGATTCCTGTCCTGGCTTTTAGTAATTTCACTGAAAAAAATTGTGTTTGTACGACATGTAGATGAAGCGGAAGTCTACGATAATAGACCTAATTTACGTAGATATCTATAATTTAGGTTTTGCTGCATAATTCACCTACCAAAATGGAAGTTAAGCTAATGATATTTAAATTTCAGGAAGGCAGGAGGCAAATAACCTTTATACGAAACAGGGTGGTCTGAAGCAATCTTTCTGTTTTATAAATGATTTTCCAGAAGGAAATTAAAAGCGAAAGTTACATTCTAATTTCCGAACAAAAAACGAGTCGACCGGAAATGAGGTTTGTCACGGCGTACGATTTATTGCCAATCGATTTATTTATTTTCGATCACCTTCGTAACTGAGCCTCGGTAACGCTCCATAACTTCAATAGTATATCATATGAGCTTGCTTCATTAAGTATTTATTGTTGATAGGGCAATTAGTGCTGGTGGATGAAAGAAACCGGAGTAAGTTCCAATAATAGGCCTGATGCACCAGCATATTAAGCAACTCTATAAATACGCCGTTGACCTTAATCATCACCTATAACCGTACAGTTCACCATCATCACTATAACTATTAAAATGTAATCTACATTTAATAACACTTATACGTTTTCTAATAAAAAAAACGAACCTTACAAATTCTACTAATAAGATTAGACGAATTTGTAAGGTATATACAGGGTATTAGGAGACCGCTTCCGAAAACGAAGACAGACGATAGCACTAATGACACCTTTGATGATGGGACAGAAAAAAAATCGATACTGATTAAAAAAAAACATATTTTTAACACGTTTTATTAGCATTATTTACGCCCCATCATGTTAGTACAGCTAAATGAAACGATAGTTTCATAGAAAATACTAATGTATTTAAGTATAAAGTAATCTTTACTAAAAAAAACCCAGTATACAGCAACGAGCCTCGCCCATTTGGTTTATCTCCCTTGTTCATAAAATCAAGCGAATTGCTTTGATTTTATAAATATAAATGATGCATTCAATGTTTATTATTTTCATCAAGTCCAGCATGGAGAATTAAAATAAAATCAAAGGACTTCATATGTCTTGGAAATATATTTTTTTTGTATTTCTTTCTAGACATGCGGATTCCCTCGCGATGTTCTCCTTCACCGCGGAGCACTTGGTAAATTAGTACTTTAAATTGAAATTAAAAAATTTCATCGATGCCGGAGATCGAACTCGGTTTGCTCGCGTACCTGAAATGAAAAGCCAGCGCTTAGACACTGAAATACCAGGGTATTTATCTTTATTTTATGTTTCCCTTTACTATGTGTACGTTGTAAATGAAATAAAATTAAACTCTTTTAGTAAAGTATATCAATTACCTTCTCACGTTCATTTCTATAAAATTTTACGCAATAACAAACAACCGCCCTATCTGGAACGTCGATACGCATTTAAACAGCCTCATCGCCGGCTTGTGGCGCTACCCTAATGGTCGCACTATAATATTATGGCTAAACATTCTAGCAAAACTGCTCTATACGACCCAAAAACAAATTCCATCTAACTATAATAAAATATAAATATAACTAAAATTTTATAAGATAGGGAGGGGACAAACCAATAACCAAAATATGTTTGGTCTGTTTGATTTGTGTCTTTATGTTAAAATCTTTTCAAATTGTCAAAAGAAACATGTTTGTTAATATTAATTTGTCCATACTATTCATTTGATATATAAGGTAATATTCAAGTTACATTTATATTATTTGCTTGAGTAGATCGTCCAACCAAACAATTGTATAGTGCATTCTATATCGATAAAACAAAACTTTATAGATTATGAAACTGTTAAACCAACTGAAACTTCGTACATTTGTTTTAGATTAGGTTAGACATTTTTATTAGAAACTCAGCACCCCACCCCACCGTTCTTACATTCTAAGATATATATAGAACTGTACCAAACCAAGTTAAAAATCTCAGATGAAGTGAATATCAAATAAAAAGTCTAATGTCAAATAAAACTAATTTTACAATTTTATTTCCTTTTCCAAAAATGCTCGAACTGATGCTCAACCAGACCACACCACACCACACCAGACCAGACCACATTACGTGTGAAAAAAGCAAAACAATTAAACTTCCAATAATTTCATGGAATTCCGCAATGTTAAATATTTTACTTGCACGCTTTCCACTTGCTAGTTTTAAAAGAGTTTATATTAACTCATGGCAGCAATGTCGTTACAATAGTGATAAAAAACCGTAGTGACAAACAGTAAATGTCAGCTTCAGCTTGACGCACCACCATGTTAATAGCTGGCTTCTGCATCGCCTCCGTCATCAAAAACTGTGAGGAAAGATACGAATAACATGTGATGCATACGTTATTCAAACATCTTCATAAGTTGAAGGATGTGGTGAACTTTTTACTGGATGTAGGTTATAAACACTATCAATAATAACAAGAGTTGACGAACATGGGAGGAAGTTTCAACCCCTTTTTTCGAGAATAAGATCTCAACAAATATGTATGGTGGTTTAGGTGAGAGTTCATCACGTGGAAGGAACCCAGATATCTGGTCCTCACTTATGCTATATGGACTACATCACGGCGCGTAAGCAAGTGAGAGTATGGGAGTTTATAAAATATTGCAAAAGTCTTACACGGGACATACCTGAGATGATTATGACGGATCTTGTATCTAAAACTACACATAAATTCGTTAATTCTAAATCCACTATTAAAAGATGGAAGCAATTAGACGAGTAGCTCTTAGTTAAAGTATTTTCAGCATATTTTAATCTGTAAACTTAGTCTTATTAGATGTATACCTAAAAATAAGTATGAGGAATCATTAAAATAAACACAAATTCCTTAGTAGAACTAGTGAAATTTTCAGCAATTATACGAGTAGTTAATATTTATTTCAAGTTAAGTCAGGAAACTTGATGAAGCTTTCTAAATACTATCCAGTGTAACTGAATAATAATAAACTTAACCTAATAATAATTACTTTACTCTGATGGCCTGAGGCAGTTGGGACTCAGTGAAGGTCCGCTACCGACACAAACTCAGAAAGCGGTGATCCTTTACATATTGCCCCGTATTTCCCTCTGGTTTCTTTACTTTTACCCCTTTTGCCTTATATTTTCTATATAATTATATTTAATTGTATTTTATAGTATTTTAGTTATTCTCCAAACAGATGAAAAAGAAAATTAACAAGCCACAATAACCCAAATATTAAAAAAACTGTATTTAACTAGTAACCCAGCTTCGCCTGGAGTGTCAATTTAGTTCAGTTTTATAACAATTAAGTATATTTCTACTCTTGTTCCACTTTCTTGAAAAATGTTATAATTACGAGAAATTTTAAAAACATTTATAGAAGGCTGCACGCACAAAAAAGTATTAAAAGTAACATAGTTGTGAATTTTCCTTCATGTCTACGATTTTTTCGATTAGGAACTAAAGAATTTAATTTTCACAAAAAAACCACGTTCACATGTCTTAATTGCTCTCGGAGCATGATACAACGACTGTTACCGAAGAAATTATAAAAAAGTTTAAAATAAATGTTTCAAATAATGATTGCATCCCAATACGTAATTACGAGAAAGATATAAAGAGAGAGAAAGATTTCTAAAGCAGTATGTATACCATTTAACATGACTTAGAAGTAAAGTAATAGAGCGAAATAATTGTAAATCTGCAATCATTGCAAATCAAATAGACCAAAATTTATTCAAATAAATTTAAGAAATTCTTGGCAATATTTTGTTGTACGTGCCTAAATAACCCATAAACATAGAGGATATCCATAGACAACTATAATTTTGGATAACTTGCTTATTTGACAGCAAATGGAAAATAATTATATTGCAAATTGCGAAATGCATTGACAAATGACGTTTATACCCCTATCTACGTAACGTGTCCATATCACAGATGAACCAGCCAAATTAAAATTGAAAACAAGTCAAATTATGTATTAATATAGAACGTGTTACCCCGTCGTATTATATGATAATATTACTCCGTAGATTTTTACAAAACATAATTCTGTGCCACCAACATCCAGTGACTTCCCACAAAGCTTTGTGGTCCATCGCTCCATCTTGTGGTGGTCGTTCTCGAATCGAGAATCTTTCATTGCCTTTCTTAATTTGTAATACAATTTGTTTCAATGTAACAAACATGGTTAAAACATGTAAACTTTATTTAATATATTAGAAAATCATTTTAAATAAAACAAGAAATTACTAAAAATATATAATCGCCTAAAAAATAAATAAGCGCCATCTGTCCAATACTTAAAATACTACAATCAGTCTTTTAAAATTACGTTTGTATAATATAATAATTTGGACATATATAAAAATATTATAAGTAGAAAAATAAACATTTCAAGGAATTAACATATTAACGAGCTTTTATTTTCTGGAATTTAATTGAAACAAATTGCCTAAAAATATATAGCAACGTACTTCTTTTTAGTTTCCGGGTATTCCAGAACTACCACATTGGCAAATGTGAATTGACAGCGTCAACTGTCATCGCGATGACGCATTTCCGATTTAGTCTTATACTTATAACGCGTACTATACCGCCATTTTCTGCTCTCTGTCTCTTGTCTATAATTTGGAATAGATCGTCTTTATGGGCAAGGTCCGTAGATAATTTTTACTCTTTGGATACCTAGTTTATTGTGCTCTCTGATTACTAACAAGTAACTGTCAAAACAATGTGTTCAATTAAACACTTATTGTATTTTTCAGGCATAGCTGACTGGTTAATTATGTATGAAGTGTTCTGAGATGGAGGCTTGGGCGAATTTGTGTCGTTGCTGTCTATCCCCGGATTCTCATGTGTCATTGTTAGACACCACACAAAATGTAAACAGCAAGTTCATTGAAATAACTACTATAGAGGTAAACATTACTGTCCTTATTATATTCAAAAATTGAATCCAATCTTAATTTTGTTTAGTTTAATAGCAAAAAAGAAAGTGAACTTGTTATTGGTTTTACAAGAAGTCCTGTTTCTGTCAAAATATTTATATGGTTAGGAGAATGCTGATGAATAAGACAACATTGATTTCTGTTGTCGTCCGCAGGAAGTCCTACAGGACCAAAATCGCCGTTAACTCTCTTAATAGAATTCTGTCAATCTGTCTGCCAAAAACATTGCTCCGATTTTATTCTTTTTAACCGCCCTGCTGTGTGGCTAGTCCCCGCAGTTCGAGTGTTTCGGAAATCCGAACGCCACAAATATATATATTTAAAAAAAGAATGATGATGAAATATTGTTATTATCATAAAGATCTTACGGAATTCACTATTATATTTTGCCTGTGTAATGTATAAAAAATAATGGTGTTGATATAGTGATATATATGACTTTATATATAATCTTTATTCAAAAAGTTGGGTAACAATAACATTATATTACAATTATATGTTGAATTTTATTTCTTGTTATATGTTGATTTGAGAGAAAAGTTAAGCAGAATATACCGCTACACAAGAATTAATAAAAAACAATAAGAATTGTTTATTTATTAATTCTTTATTTGCACAAATAAAACAAACATTGTACAAAAAGGTGTATTTAATGCCAAAAGGCATTTTCTACCAGTCTTCTAGTTTTACTATTCTCTGTTGAAAAAACTCAGTAAGAAGAAAGGCTATTTTATGGTATAAATGGTGACAAACAACCATGCAATTCACATAATGCGGAGTGGTCCTTCTCCTATCTATCCAATCCATTCATGTTTCAGCCAAAGTAGCGATAGAGACTCGCCCACTATTATAAGCAATTACACATTATAAACTATATTTATTCAATCATCCCTATTATATGTTTTATTTTGGAATCTTTCATTCTTAGATTAAAAAAAGAGATCATTGTGTTATAATAACATAATTGAGATGGTCACACTGCAGATAGCATCTACCTGCAACATGAATGTAAAGAGAATATTAGTGTGAAATAACAGGGTAACTGTAGTTGTCATGTTGTCAATTGAAGTGTGGTCACTTGTCACACTTACTTTATTATACATTGCCTAAAAACTTATGTGATTAATTAACAATTACAGGTAAAGGAGGATGATGGGCTACCTCAAAAACTTTGCAGTGATTGTTTTTCCATTTTAAACTCTGCTTATCAGTTTCGTAAACAATGTATGAAAATGGACAAGGAGTTAAAACTCCAATTAGACTCTATATTAACACAAAACAATGATGAAACAGAGTCATCAGAAGAAATGCAAATCAAGCTACAAGATACTGATGATTTGGGTTTGGATCCTATGAAACAACTACAGGAAATCATCAAATCAGAACCAATGGATAGTGATGATGATTTCTATTATGTACTTGTCATAGATGATCCTAAGGATAAAGAAAAAACTACTGATTATCAAGAAAATAATATCAAAGCCGAAGAAACATATGATGTACCCTGTGAAAATGAAGAAACAAACCAGGAAGAAGAAAATGACAATATTGACACAAATTTTGAAGATTCCATAGAATCCTTTCTGTTGACTAACTCTAAAGTTCCTGACAGTGTTCCAGCTACAATTCTTGAAAATGAAGAGGAAATTCAAGAAAATGATGATAACTTTCAAGGTATGGATATAGATGAGGCAGATGATCCATCTCAAGAACTTATTTTACCACATATGATAGAATCCCAGGATGCTATTGATGCGGAAAATAATTCCAATGAGGCCACAATAAGTAATATAGCCGAGCAACTGCCTAAAAATGCAAACTTGATTAAAATACTCACAACTTCAGGGGCTGAACGAACTATAATGCTAAAAAGTGAGGATGGCACAAATTATTTGACTAATCCGCAATTAGTTTCCATTGAGGATGAGGAAGGAGATATGTCACAGGAAGAAGTTATATTTTGTGATGGTGATGATGCTTCGCAGTTTCAAATTTTAAAATGTGAAGGGTCCGAACTAGTTATAGAATATGCTGATGATAGTCAAATCACTACAGTGTTGCAACAAGAAGATGGCACATTAGTATGTGATTGCGGTGAACAGTTTCAATATTTGGCTGATTATGAGAAACACCAACACAAACACAACCCTGCTGGTGAACATCTCTGTAATTTATGTGGTAAGGGCTTTGAGACCTCCGAAATTTTAATAGGCCACATGTTACTGCATAGTGTCACTGGATTACTAGTCGCTTGTCCATTCTGTAATCAACTAATCAGAAGGAACTCTTTAACCCAACACATTAAATATGGTCACAACAATAAACCTCGATGTACTATTTGCTTTAAAACATTTGCCAATCAAAATAATTTGAAACGTCATATGATGATACACAGTGACATAAGAGAGTTTGAATGCGATATTTGTTTCAAGAGATTCCATCAGAAAATTACTATGCAGACACATAGACTAACTCATATGAATCCATTTTCATGCAATCAATGCGACCAAACATTTGATAATAAAAATGATTTAGCAGTCCATCGAGAATCGGATGAATGCACAAAGAGCAAGGTAATAAAAGCCAAAGAGGAATTAATGAAGACCGTCAAACAAGAGATTACTACGAATCTCGGAAAAGTTTTAGGTTATGCGTGTTCATTGTGCAAAAAAATGTTTTCAGTAGAATCTGCATTGGAACAGCATGTAGAAAGTACCCATATAGTAGATCCGAATGATTTTACGGATGCAGATAAAAATATGCGCGGTAAAAACTCTAAAAGGTTTGAATGTAGTATATGTGGAAAAAGCTGTGCTAGTCAGGCAATGTTAATCATGCATGAACGAGTTCATACAAACGAGAGACCTTTCCCCTGTCAGTTGTGCTCATTACGATTTAAAACTAAAACGCATTTACGGACTCATCAGCTTACGCATACTAGAGAAAAGAAGTTTGGATGTTCGGTATGTATGAAGTTTTTCGCCTTAAAAGGTAACTTAGTGGTACATTTACGTACACATACAGGTGAACGTCCATATGTCTGTTCATTGTGCGGTGAGGCCTTTATAGACTCAAAATACCTTAAGAAACATAAAGTAAAGAAACATGCAATTGATAATGTACCATATAACAAATATTAAGTTAAATACACTCATAGCATAATATTGGTTTTATGGTTAAGATAAATGTTATACATTTTTTTTTGTTTAGTTTAAATACTACTTTTAATTTCCCTTAATTTAATTTTTATAACATTTGTGTATATAAACATATTGTATGTATAATTTTATTATGCATACAATATGTTTTGAGTGCATAAATGCACTCGGAAGTATAAAATAAGTTTAAAATTATGTACATTATATAAATAATATATAATAATGATGCCTGAAATTGTACATACTCTGAATTTATTATAAATATGTATTGTCAAAACACTGAACATATTACAATAATTTGTCATTAATCACATGACACAATTATAAACTATATTAATTTTAAATATTGTTTACCATAGCACGAGACCAAAAGTAAAATAGTGTCAAGCTAAAATGGATGGGTTTTTTTTAAGTAATATGGTGTGTACGTAGTACACGGTGTGTAAAAATACTAGTTAGAAGTTTTGATTTCGTTTTTAACGTGATAGGCTCACAGTCACGACGTTGCATCTTGAAATTAGCTGTGGTATAAATCGGTTGGCTTGTTCGGATTAATAGCATAATGCTGCTGTATTTCATATGGTGAATGGAAACAGATCAGGCGACCCAATGTTTGTTTTTAATTTTTTTTTAACACTTCAATATTTTCTATGTCAAATCGGGGGATCTATGTATCATTCATTTCAATAGTCTAGGACAGGCGTAAAAATCCTAAAACTTAGAGGGTTACTAACTTTATATACAGTATAACTTTATTTGACAGTGGTAGAGCTAAACTGCAGTTTGTATCTAGCTGTATAATGAATGGGTCAGCTCTACCGGGGGTGTCCCGCATTATGATTCCTTCTCTAGGATGAATTTAAATGTCACGGGCTGTAGGGGAATCACTTACCATCAGGTGAACCGTGTGCTCGTTTATTACTCTCAATGTAATAAAAAAAACATATGCAACTCTAATTTTTGTTGTTCTAATCTTTAAGGAAAGAACGCGTTACTTTTTTCGGAATGCTATTCGGGCCTCAATACACAAACCTCTTAATGTCATATATATTACTTTTAAGTTCAAAATATGCTAAATATCTCCTCATTGTTATTTGAATCTTCGGGCGTATCAAGCGCAGGAATCACTTACCATCAGGTGAACTGTGTGCTGGTTTGTTACTCTCAATGTAATAAAACAAAAAATTATAGACTTAATTTCTGGTATTAAATCTATGGTCTAAAACATGTCATACAAGATTAATCAAAAATTGAGCAGGGATTCTAAAATTCATTATTAGATTTAAATAGCGATTGTTTAAACTACCATTGGCCATATCCACCAGTTTCATTTTCGTCACTTCTGTCTAATCATCTTTGAATGAAAGAATACCTCACATTCCCGTTCATGAACATAAAAGAAAATCAACATGATCTTTTTTTTATTAATAATTATAGTACAATTTTCATCATACTTGGGAAGTAACAAAATGGTTATATAAAATACATATTGCAATAATTCATGAACTAAGTCACGCCTGTGATAAAAACAAGTCCAATAACCGAAACAAAGTTACAGAACAAAGTTTAATTAAAATGAAATCAATAACAAATGACCGAAAATATAAAAGTTCAAACCAAAGTTCACACAAGCACGTGCCAAGCCCGGAGACTCATTGCAAAACATGAAAAAACATATTTGTTTCCTCTGATCGCGTCTCTCACCTTACCCCTTACTATGAAAAAGATAAGCGTAAGCGATGAAAAGTGTAATCACCCATACAAGCGTGAGAGCGGGATAGAGATACGTATCGTTTTCTCGACGCTAACATAATGCAGGGAGTAATTGTCCATTTTACCGCCTGTCCTACAAACATACATAACACGTTGCGTGCCACGTCAGCCTGTGGCTGTCATTGCCAATAGCGTTCGAAACTAAAAAGTTTACATTATATTGAATCTAATTTATGTAAATTTATTAAATTTTTATTCACGTCAAAACTATATTTAGACAATTTATTGGTGTCACAACACAGCTGGTGAGCGGGAACAAGAGTGAGCTTTTTGGATTTCAGTAATGTTTCTTAGCTGATCTAAAACGTCATAGTTTGAGATGTCGCAGCCAGATTTGCTTTAACCTAATTATTTGTAGACTTGAAACCTCGAACGACAAAGCATTTTTTTAATGTTACTATTCTTTCGTAGTAAATACAACCCCACACGGGAGCTAATTTTAAATTAAAATCATATCTGGCAAACCAATATAAACGAGACAAACAAACTATATATGTATAACTTATTGAAATAATTTCTATAAGCATTTAACTCAAAACGTAAATATGATACGTATATATGGACTTAATGTATTCACACACCAGTATCGGGATGATTTTAATGTGTTAGTAATAACGTCAAGCGAGTCCATTGGTATTTGCACAAATACTTTATCGTCACTTCCTATCCATAGTCACTGTTAAACATTGCCCTTCCTCATACAGTGTCACTAAGCACGACTTACCGCAAACTTGATTAAGTTCTCGTTTCATCTAATGGGGGGGGGATCATCTAACAACCTCAAAACCTTTCTTTCTATATGCCATATGGCCAGCACTTTAGCTTTCTGATATTTTGAGCTACGTCGGTCACCATCAGATAACAATGGTCCATGTGTATATTTTGCGCAGGTGATCCAAATACCTATTCGTGTCTTATATATTTATTTATTTTAATGTTTAGAATACGACGCCATTTTGTTTGTTTTGTTATTTTTATTTTGCCTTCTATGGATTTGTGGGTACATATCGATGCGGAGCCCGTGGTGGCGAAGATGTTAGTTGTAATGTTTAAGTAATTATGTATTATGAAAATGTCATAAATGAAATGTACATAAATAAAAATATTTTATTATGTTTCTATTTTTATTATAATATGAAAATGTGTTATATACATTTATAATACTATCAGAATCGGTGCTGTCTAGTTGAATTTGTTGGCGTTCTGGTCTGGCTGACTCGTATGTACGTCCGTCTCCCTGATACTGCATATGACCATCTCCCCTTCCTCCGATCTTATTACACAGCGTTAAATTGGAAAAGTGGTGAGTGAGAATGTAAATGCAGCACCACTATAGAATGAACGGAAGATGTCTGTGGTAGAAATGATCATTCTGTCTATTTTATATGCGGCTATTTTTTATTATGTTTCTATTTTTATTATTATATGAAAATGTGTTATATACATTTATAATACTATCAGAATCGGTGCTGTCTAGTTGAATTTGTTCGCTTTCTGGTCTGGCTGACTCGTATGTACGTCCGTCTCCCTGATACTGCATATGACCATCTCCCCTTCCTCCGATCTTATTACACAGCGTTAAATTGGAAAAGTGGTGAGTGAGAATGTAAATGCAGCACCACTATAGAATGAACGGAAGATGTCTGTGGTAGAAATGATCATTCTGTCTATTTTATATGCGGCTATTTTTTTTATTACATGTATCCACGCCGCAACTATAAAATAGCGCCATAGCACGAACGTCTCAACCGAGAAGGTCGACGCTATTGATGATGTGATGTATTTCGTCAAGAGAATGAAAATAAATGTTAAGGCTTTCTTCGTGGTGACCGAGGCATTCATTGTCCTTAGAGTGACAATGCATATGAATTATCGAGGATGAATATAGCTATTCAGCTCCGTGTGAACCACTTACTATCAATTGGACCAACAAGTATGAGGACCAGTCCTAATTTAATGATATATACCTAAACGCATTTGTCTAAAGCGGGGATTCCCAAAGTGTTCGATATCGGTTTCCCAGGGGTCGGCATAAACGAAAACTGATTTTAAGTCTAAAAATCGACCCCTATTAATTAATACAAGTTCTTATTTGAAACATTCAAGATATATAAGTTGAGTTACGTGTACCAACTTATAAGAATGACTAATATTTTTTTAATAATTATTTAAAAAAACAAGTTCGTACAAGATGAAAAACTCGGCAAGTCATTAAGCGTGGACATGTTTTTAAATTGGTTAGTATTTTGTATCAATAGGAGAAAATACTAAATATAGGAATTTCAAAGTAATTTGGCTATTGGGGTCTGAGGTATCGGTTAATTTTGGAAAATTGTTGCTTAAAATAGTATGGGAATCCCTGGTCTAAAGTAATCTACATTCAACGCTCGTGAAATTAAATTGCCTAGCACTCTGTTTACCCACTTGGAATTTCGATGCCTTAGTATATGGCACAGAAATCATCAATTAACTCAATACTTATAAAAATGAATATATAATTGATTAAAATTTTTATACTCATTTCTTACTATGCTACGTTAATAAATCACTTAATTTGTCATAGAGGGCGCTTACTGTAAATTATATTTATAAAGCACATTTAACTATCAGGTCTTAAATTATATTTTCAGCCAACTAGATGGAACCACTATCTACTGAATGCAGCTGGCAACAACTAGATATTGAGCCGAATATACGGCTATTAAACGATGTTTGGGAGAAAATAAATTCACTTGTAAACTTTATGATCTAATAATATTAACTATTAATTAATTATTAAAACTACTTGTTTATTTGTTTTTTTTTAGACAATTTCCAAAATTAAGCCTTAGTTACGTTTTTTTTATTAAAGTAAAAAAAAGTTAACTTGGTATTGAATTGCAACGGCCTACAGACATGTTATAGACAAGATGAATGTCCATTGTCAATGTGTGAATTTCTCACTAAGCAGAAAATCATGAATATACACATATAAAAGCTATCATTCCATAAGAACGTGATTTATCCGCGGCCAAGCTGACCCAATTGCAACGAGTTTCACAGTCATTCTGACATCTTAGGTCTCAAATGAACTGAACCACATCACAAGATTATCTTCAATTTCAAAAATAAAATAGTAAAAATCAAAATGTACTACATCGCGTCGTCACCACAGAGATCTAAGGACTGCCTCGTTACTAACAATAGCGACTCCGACTAGCGTAGTGAGAGTACTTACCGGCCACATCACGAGTCCTGGATTCGATTTGGTAATCAAGAATTGGTTCAGGTATAACGCATATGAAATAATGACTTTAAAAATTATAAATTCGTCGTAAAAAAAATATCCCGACATTTTTCAACATCACTGACATAATTAACCGCAGACTTAGTTTATAGGCGATAATTATTATAATCACTATCATCAACAATTTAACCTATTACGGCTAAGCCGACAGATTGCCACTAAGTACATTCCTCAATTACCAGCATCGTTCTCTTCTTTTCTTCTAACTTCTCGCTAACATCTTCACTCCATCTAGTGCTGCGTTGAAATACTATGTGTCTGCCCGCCACCTCGACGACCATCATTGACCTCTATTATCTAGACCAGGTATTCCCAAACTTTTTGGGCAAGAGAACCCATAGATAAATTACTTTAAAAATCTCTAGTTTCTTCCTATTGATACAAACTACTTACCAATTTAAAAACTTAGCGGTTGGTTAAGTGGATAAACTTGACATCATTTTCTCTTCAAAATTAAACAAAATAGATAGACATAAAATTGCTGAATTTTTCATCTTGTACGAACTTGTGGACGCTTATCGATTTGTTGAGTTTTTTAAAAGTACAGTAATGACACTTCCTACTAGAATATTAGTCATTCTTATAACAAGTAACACAACTTATACAGTATTTTGAATGTTGTAGCTAGGCCTCAAAAACATATAAAGACAAACGTCATGTTTAGTTTTTATTCGATAGTAAAAAATCTCTTCAATCTTCGCGTAAAGGATCTACTCACCAATACTTGGTAAATGCGTCCAAATGGCCCCTACGTTTTCTACATAACAGTGGTAGAGCTACACTGTAGTTTGTTACTAACTGCAGAATAGGTAAGCTTGACCGGGGTAGGTCCACGCCCTCACAGGATACCGGCGAAACCAGCATAACGCTGCTGTGTTTCGTCTGGTAAGTGAAGGGTTCAAGGATGAATGTAGATGTTATGGGCCGCAGGAATCACTTAAAATCAGGTGAGCTGTGTGCTCGTTTGTAACTCTCAACGAAATATATATATATATATATATATATATATATATGGTTTGTACTTTAAGCAAGCATTCTCGACAAACGCAAGTACATGTAGCAGTTATATATAGACGGTTCGCACAGCGGTAGGTGAGGTTATACACGCAATGCACGGGACGTGTATGTCGTGGCGGCCGCGGTGGCCGGGTCGCGGCGCACCTCGCTGATTCATTGGGTAATGTTGCTTACGAAGGCACCCACTATCTTGATCCTTAGATATTATTTATAATTCGGAATAAGTTTTCATTTATCCTATACTGTGGTAGAGCTACAATGCAGTATGTTTCTAGCTCCAGAATACCAGGTTAAAATAGCACCATAATGTTGCTGTGTTTCGTCTGGCGAGTGCAGGGATCGGGAGACCTTTTATTAAAGGCATTGACGAGGCATTCCATCTCGGTCCTCAAGGGTGATAACGCTCATCTGCATTATGATTCCTTGTCAAGGATAAATGTAGATGTCATGGGCCGCAGGAATCACTTGCCATCAGGTGAACTGTGTGCTCGATTGTTACTCTCTGTATGAAAATCCCTTCGCTACGCATATAAATTTCTGCTTTCTAGAGAGATAGTTAAAGCGATGTTTACCACGTAACACCGTTGCGAATTGGGGATTGCATTTTTTTTATTTCTTTGCTAAGCAGATTTCTACCCGATATTTACCTTCAGTTCAGTTTATCACGAAGTAGTCAAAATGGAAATTAACCATCTCACTGGTGAGGGCATCGGGGATTGAATAGTGTGTGCTAATTTGACATTTGTCCGTGGCTAAAATACATACATCATATATATATATATATATATATATATATATACATATATATATATATATATATATATAGGTGGGAATCGAACTCAAGACATGCGTATGTCACAAGTCAAATGATACCCTAACCACTACGCCACACGGACGTCAGTTAGTCATGGTGATTACTTTCCGTCTCTACGTTAGTCCTTTTTTTAAACAGGAAAAATTTAATCACAGTACCAAGACATCATAGTCGCGATGCACTCGTTCGGTGAGTGGCGCTCGGGCGCGCTTTGTTCCCGGGCTGGCAGCCGACGCGTCCGCCTCTGCATAACTCAGGGCTACCGATCTATTCATCAAGCTCTATTATTTGCGATCACGTGCCAGATTTTGTACGTTATTTTGGAGGCGAAGGTAGGTATAAAATTTCAATATATTTATTTATTTATTTAACTTGGAGATAAACAGAAACAAAAGATAAAATAAAAAATACAACATATATAGAATATAAAACTAATTACAATTGTTCCCTTTAAAATGCCTCACTGCGAACATATTTGGTACCTTATAATCTTTCGCATGTTTTTATTTGACATGTAATAATTGCAGAAAACTATAAGTTCTTTAAAATATTGATAACGGAAGTAGTAACAATACAAAACAATCATGGGTATTTGATTTGGATTTGGTATTTGTTTACAGAAAGCAATGAAAGTGTGTTCAAACAAGAAACAAATTTAAATCAAAGACTATAAATTTTAGAGCAACATTTTGACACGGGATTTAATTGATTTGTATTATAAATATATATAACACAATCAAGGCAACCGTTACGTATATATTAAATAAATCTAATGATTTTTTTTTAAATTATTATTTATAAATCTGAACCATAATATTAAATCTATCGAGAGGCATAAAGCCACTTGCAATTTGTTTAAGCTTCAACATGAAAGGGTTAGTGTTAATATCGACCAGGCAAGGACCACACTCTTACTGAATATCAACGAGATATAGCATCATAATTGAATCTCCGTTGAGAATGGATGTGCATGTTATGGGCAACGGTCATTACTTGCAATCAGGTGAACTGTGTTCCGTTGGTTGCCCCTAATATTACATAAAAAATACACAGAGTGGTTTAAATTTGGAATAATATGGAATTATGCATAAAATGGATTATGTTTTCATGTCGTATTCTGACCACATGTGGGGACGATCGGCGTAAGGCTGCTGGCAGCTGGCATGAATTGGATGCGTGAAGTGAAATTTTGGCCTAAGTGAAATGTAAGAGACTATTGAGTGCCGATGATAACGATAAATTAATATGAATTTGAAAGACAGAGAAAAAATACAACTTTATCTTTGGAAGCCTTTAAAATCATTTTTTTTGTGCTGTTGGTCCAGAGACCTTTACAGCTTTATCCAAATAGTCGTGAACGGGTGTTCCGTTGTGTAGGGAGATTTAAAGTGCACTGATGGTGTTATCCGCTATAGGTATAATTTGGAAGAACTTTCTGAAGGAATGGCGAGGCAATACCTCACACTGTATTTTAATCTTTAACATTATATTTGCTCTAGAAATCTGAGAAAGGTTTACCACCATCGAACATCAATATGGTGACATTAATCATGACATTGTCCATATAGGTACAGTCGTATGGTATGACATTAAAGGGGCAAGGTTTGTTTGGTTCCCCTATGCCATTACCACAGATTGATCCAACTTATAGTGAATATTATACTTTTATAATTACGTGTGTAACTAAAGAACTAAGGTAGATATAGTTGCATATCATGATTTCTATTATAAATCGAGTCAAAAATTTTCAAAAGCAAATTCATTATCCCCGTGATTAGGCAACAGTACTTTGTAGTCGCGCGCGTTTAGAAATTATAGGGTTTTAACTGGTTTATTTTAGTACTGCAATGTTGCATGGTTTAAACAAACAGAACACGACGTGCAAGTTATAACAACTATGCAATAACCTTACCTAAACAAGTCTAGCAACACAAATAACAATGAAAACAATTAAAAGGTTTTTCATAATAAAAAAAGACTTCGTAGAGGTTCACGCACGAACATACAGACATTTTAATATTTTTTTAATGTAACGTGGTTGACTAACAAATACCAAGAAGGTACGAGAGGTAGATAAAGTCTTCAATGAAGTCAGTATTTGAAATATTTTAGACAAATAAATTTTATATCAATAAGTTATTACATTAATAGCAATACATATTTTAAGAGATAAGAACTACAGACAACACAAACCATATCTTTGGTACTACTTAACAAATTTCGATAAAATTTCTTAGATATTATTATTAAATCTTTGCAATCAGATTCATATTTTATACAACAAACATACACACATAGTAACATTATATAAGTTTAACAATATTAACATTTATGAATTTTATGCATTACATAGATACGTGTTAAATTCATAACCTTGTTTCTTAGAAACAATTAAAAGAAATATATATATATAAAAGTAAGGAGTCGGCAACCCTAGCGTACAGCGAAGCGGGCCGATAACAATATCGCTGAGTGCGCGCTTCGGGTGCGAGCGCCGCGTCGAGAGTCCACCGCGCGCCTAATTTACTTCGCCGCTGACGCCTGCCGCCTGCCTCCTGCCGCCGCTGCCGTCCTGGTACACGCGCCGTACAATCCATTTGTTTCACTACTTTGACGTCAGATTTTTTTTTATTTTTACTATCTTACATACTTGCAACTTCTCTCGCGTAGCACTTGATTATTATTAACGTGTTCGGAATTATTATTATATTTGTGTTATACAGTACAGAGAGTATATAAGTACTCTATATATACATATATGGAAGTACTCTATATATACACAATTTTACTTACTGCACGTAAAAAAGAAATGGCTTAAAAATGGTACTCAAACTTTAGTCAAAATATTAGCAATATTTAAAGATTTTCATTTTCATTAAACAGAATCAATTTTTATTAATTTTTCAAAGTCTTTTACTGAGGTTAGAGGGGACATCAGGGCAGCTAAGAATCGGGCAGCCTTTAAGAAGAAAAGTTAGGGAGCTATTTCTAGAACAGATTGTCAGAATCATCTCAACTTTAAATAATAATTATGTATTTATATATATTCGTACATATACAATATATAAGAATGTACATGGATGTCATATATACTTGTTTCTAGTTATATATGTAGTTTAATATTACTCGTATATTGATTATTTTATAATTAATATAATAGTACTAGTATATAATAAATAGTAATTAATGTAATAGAGTCATAAAATCTTTCAAGCATACTTCAATTCATCTCTGCATCCGGTTGACTTATAGTAAATGAAGCTTAAATAAATAAAGGTCACATCGCCAAAACTTTTTGTGTTTATATAATGTAGATAAAAATAAAATTCAATGTACGTAAGGTATACGATACATAAAGCCGAAAGAACATGAAGGAAGTTATCATCATGCCATAGAAATAATGGTCTTTGTTTCCCGTCAGCATATTTACGCGATTTATCCAATTTAAAATTTTCTGCATTCGGATGCAATCTTGCGAACATCTTCAATGCCGCTGATGCACTCTATTCCGTAATGTTCTTAAAGTTTCTATCTTGACTTGAAAGAGTGAAAGATCGAGTGGTAAAATTTGATAAAAAACATGTTTTAAGTGAATTAAGTTCGAAGTTCGTTCGATTGATATAGGTGGGTTAGCGTTCTTCGGTAAGGGACTGATAAATGCGATGATTTTATTTTTTATTTTATTACATTTACAATAACATACGAGCACACAATTCACCTGATGGTAAGTGATTCCTGCGGCCTATGACATCTACATTCATCGTTCACAAAGAATCATAATGCAGATGCGTTGTCGCACTTGAGGACTGAGATGGAATGCCTCGACATAATATAAGGGTCTCCGGATCCCTACACTCACCAGACAAAACACGGCAGCGTATGCTGCTATTTCACGCTAGTATTCTGTGAGGGTGTAGTCCTACTCCTTCTTTTTAAGGAATTTCAACAGTGTTATTAACATTCCGATTAACTACTCCAACTAAACTTAAAATGCTCGTGGTAAGAGATATTTCACGACATAGTCGAAAGGCGAATTCGAACCTCCGATCTTCTTCAACTGATAATAAATTATTCCAGCGGCCCATGAAACACACCTGCGTTTAGCAGCTATATTACGGTATTCTGCGAGAGCTTCCTTCTCCGGTCGAGCCATCCCATACATAAAGCAGAGCGACACACACTGCAGTGTGGCTCTACCACACTGTTGGAACAGAAGAGTTGAAGAAGGAAGAGAAGTTGAACATAATTACATAATTATTCATTAGATTACCTTGATTATTAAACATTAAAATTCCACTCGAATCATCTGATTTCGCGTAATTAAAAATTGGCGAAGCGCGCTACACAGTCCGTCTCTAATTAACCGTTTGACAAGCTTTAACGGTTTTTAATTAAAAGGCAACAATAGCCAGGTTTCCAGATATTCAGTTTTAAGGTTTAAAGGCTCAGTGCAAGATACAATATTATATATTTGATCACGCACTGTATGTTGTTCCGGATTAGCAGTATTTGTTAAGCAACAGTCTACATATAAATCCTAATGTTGGACAGCAAGCACGATTTTTCAGCAACACGAAAATTTACTGGAAAGAATTTTTACCTTGCCATATCCATTTATAACATGAATTAGGCTAAAATGATTGTGCGCCAGGATATTGTCCCGGGCTTACATAATAGAGCCAAGGCACCCCCTGCCTGTCCCGGAGCCCTAAATGCACTGAGAGTGACCACCGGGGAGGTTTTAGTGGTTAGAAGTACCCATAATCCTGGCAGGGTATCTTTTGAAGATACCTAACCGATATAAAAAAGGACCTACGACGTTTCGCAGACCGTACCCTGAACGATTAGGCTAATGGTGCTATTTAATAATCATTCATTTAATAACCATAGCTTTTTTGTCAAGCTGTCCGTGCTCCGTGTCAAGTGTGAATAAGGATAAACGAGATGGTTTTCCGCTATAATGTCTATAACTAAAATTACTAGTATCTCATAATAATACACGTGCCATCAGAATGTATCTCTATAAATCTAGTGAAAACCAGAAGACATCGCCGTAGTCGAAATCAACCAGGAGAACATCATCATAACGGATACAACTTGAAACTTTTAGAACCTTTTTTCTTCAAATGGGAAGTGGAGGATGACAAGGTTATATGGGTTTTGTCCCCACTAAAACAGTACACTCGTATGTGCACATCCTCTACGAAATGCCATCGGTGCCCTTCTCTGAGCCCAAGCACGTCACAGCGATGGTCTCGCTTTCTTTAACATCATCGCTGTGCTACGCCAACTCTGGACAACTCCGTCGTCCCAGAATTCGCTATCCTGGACGATCCCCCTCACTTATCACCTGCAAAGCCGAAATCTCCTTTTAATCACTTTATTCGACTGAGGGGTTAACGTAGCCCTATACTCTAAGCCTGGGACCAGAGAAATTCTTAATACCTATTACGGGTAAGACAGAACTCACTCTTTTCCTATATCGATATGTTCAATCCATACTACTCTACACACAACTATAAAAAAGGCCCGACTGACTGACTACGCAAAAACTCCGGTTCGTTCCTTGACTTTGACACTTACATAAATGTAAGCTCTTACTAGGAGAGCAGCGCCGAGAAGAGTACGTACGTAACGTAACCGAGCGCGCGGAGGGGCCGAGCTACCGATTTATATTTACAGCGAGTCACTGTTTCAGATAGCCGCAGGTGGCGATGCGTAAGAGCCGCCACTCAAGTTACATAACTACGACCTCATTACGTCGATTGTTAACCTCACACGGTCATTAACGACTCGATAAAATTATACGTTATAAATAACTGCTATATGCTATATTATATTTTAAAATATACACTCTACCATATTTTACACGATTTTCTATGGGAAAATTATATATTTTTTCATATTTAATTATTCATTAGTGAATTTTTCTTTGTAATAGAAATAATTTTGATTAATAGAAAAATTACAGTATAATATAAACTATTAAAAAAATTCTATCTGCAGCATGAATGGCTCGACGGATACCACGAATTCATAAAACACCAGCAAGAAATGGCTGCATAACTCCGCTGTGTTTCGTATGGCGGCTGTAGCGTTCCAGGGACTCTATTACGGTAACGAGACATTCCATCCAAGTTCTCAGGGGTGACAACGCATGATTTTTTTTTATTTCATAGAGAGTAACAAACGAGCCCACAGTTCACCTGATAGCAAGTGATTCATGCGGCCCATGACATCTACATTCATCCTTGACAAGGAATCATAATGCACATGCGTTGTTACCCTGGAGGACTGAGATGAAATGTCTCGTCATCAGTAATAAAGGTCTCCGGGTACATTCAACCCTAACAATATAAAAAATATATGTAAAAATATCTCTTAGCTTAGTTAGAATATTTTGTAGTTTAACTTAGGTGAGTTTTATTACAGAATACATAATAACAGCACAAGTTTCGTTCTTTCTGCGGTGTCGTAAGGAAATTTCACAGATAGCTGAGGCGGTTAGAGTATAATACGTTGGTATCTTTACGGTATGGTGTTGAAGGGGTTGGGGAGGAGGGCGCCACATTGCGGTCTCTTAGACAGTTAGCTTGATATCGATAGTGACGTGAGGACAATGTATCGATGTTTGAATATTTAAATATTGTGTTCTAAGAATTGAAAGCAACTAAGGAAAAGGAAAGTAACTGCCTTATATATATATCAATCCCACAACTGGGCACAAGTCCCCTCTCTAGGAATGGTGTTAGAGTATAATCCACCACGCGAGTCCACTGCGAATTAGCGAACTTCACATGTTTAAGATTTTTTTTTAATTATTATTTCCTAGACATTCCTAGCTGGTTTCCTCACGATGTTTCCTATACCGCTGAGCACGTTGAAAATCAGCATGTAAAATTGCTATTGAAAATTTATTTAGTGCCGACAACGGACGATCAAACTCGGTTTGTTCGCGTTCCGTGAATTAATACCTAGCGCTTCGGCGATGAGCTACCACGGCTCGTGTACGTACAAGGCTGTGGTAATCATTTTTTTTTCTTTGTGTGTCCAAAGATCTCTCACCTTTATCTAATAAGACTAGCGAGCGGGTGGCCCGCTTATTAGGGAGTCAACGACGATACTACGAAGCTGGCGCAGAGACTGCTGCTGCACCACCGTTGCACTCCGACCCCTGTGGACGAAGAGCATCGACGACAACAGAGGAGGGCGATAATACGATCCGAGGGCCTCTCATAAGGAGGTACGAAACCTCGACTCGGTTCGCTATCTAAAGGGAATGTGGTACTGAAGTGTTCATATTTATATAATAATCGGTTAGGTGGCAAAACGGAAGGCTTCCGTGTGGCTAAGTGATCACAGTTCTGCGGCATATATGACCTGCCCACTGCCACTTCAGCTCGCTAATTCGCTGAAGAATACTTGGAAATAGAATACCGAGATATTACCTAGATATTATACAAAGCACAGAAGCGTTACCCAGACATTCTGTGAGAGTGCGGACATTCCCGGTAGAGACGAAGCATACATTATTACATACATATTGATCAAAACATAAGTTAGTGTTCTAAGTTTATTGCTAAACTAAACCACTCCCATCGACTGAGATGATGGAAATAGAATATGTAGAAGTGAGTCATCATCTCTTGATTCTTAATCCATAATTCATGCGGGTGTAATAACAGAGGTAAAGCCACTCTGCAGTAATTTTCTAGTTAGCTCTAGTCTAGTCGACCGGACAAGGGCCACGCCTTTACACAAAAAAGCCTATGTATTTCGTCCGTCGTGGTGACTGAATTGAACAGCTGATTGAATAAATCCAAACGGATGGTTTCATTAAATCGCCGAGTAAAATGGCCGGCCTCAAGCTACCGATGCTCTATTAAACATAATTGGGATAATCGATCAACCAGCAGATGTGTGCGGTCCACTCTAGGGGATAGTCTTGGCAAATGCTTCTAGAAATTTCTACTCGCTCTAACACTATCAATCTTCATATACGCTTTCTAATAGATTCGAGAATCGTTTAAGGATACTTAAAGAAAATTACGGATGTTCAACGAGAGATATTTTAAATTAAAAGAAGAATAGATATTTTATATCAGAAGATGAATTGTAGCGTCAAATGCATCGTGTAACAAATTATCCCGTTATAAAAAATACAAATATACTCGTATTCCATATTTTATATTTAACATGCATTGTTTCACATAGATTTTAAATCAAAAACAGTCTACTGGTTTAGCACACGGTCTGCAAAACTTAAGGTCGTATTCGAATACGCCATTCAGCTTTTGTCGTGAACCATCTACAAGAATTTAAACTTAGTTTAGCTTACGTTTTTTGAAATGATTCCAACTCAAATTAACATCGGTAGAGCTACGGTGCAGTTTCTAGCTGCTGAGTACCACACCCTCACAGAATACTAGGAATCATAGAATAGGTCCCGGCTGAGTGCCCTAAGCGCTTTCAACTGGGTGTAGCTGTAAAAGCAGTCGGGCTAACAGTAGCCAACGGCCATAAAAAAAAGATAATAAACTGAACATATCGACGTGGCCAAAGTCGACAGTCACTAGTCGTGACCATCATAGTTTTTTGAAAATAAAACAAACCTTCGCCCATCCATCTCGTGAAATTCTTTAGAGTGAATTGAAGTAAAGAATAGAATTTCTAATCTGAAACTCTACTAATCAACCTATCTAATCTCAACCCATCGAAATGATAAGTTACATACATACATACGAGTATCTTTTTGTCTGCACTAAAACCTTACGGTATTATATATACCGGACAGTCGTTGCCTTCTGACAAAATGATGTAATCAAGCACAAGAAGCAAACAAGAAGGGAACAATCATTGGCGAGCTAACTGAATTCTGGCTTAATTAGGAATCGATCCTAAGACCAAGGAGTCAATACCCTGAAAGACGAGCCAGTATAAAATTATATTATGTTAAAATTGGAACTGCTACGACAAAAAAAATAAAAACTAAGAATCAAGTACAAACAAAGTACTAGTAACTCTACTAATAACTAAGTACTAGGTACTTGAGTTCCAAAAATACTGGAGTACCTAGTAGACATTATCTTAAAACTTACATTTAATAACATTTGATTAAATAAATAGCTAAAGCTGGCAATAGTCAAACTTTAATATTACTTAATGTACATATCCATAAGAAATATTGTTAATTTTGTTCTTGTTTTGTTACGTTCAACTACAGCGAATAAAAAAAAATGTAATACTTATGTAGTTGTTTCAATTTTCTATGCATTCGTCGCTTCATAATTTCTGTATTGCTAGTATGTTAGAATATTTCTACGACATGAACTCCGTGTTTTAAACAACAACGGCTCTTCGTAGTACAGTACGCTAACTGTGCACGTACTATGGTATCCTAGTATTCGTACTTGTGACTGAAAGAGAAAATAGAGGAGAGGGTTTCTTCCTAACTAACACATCGGCGATACTGCTTTTTAATTTTTTATCGCAATCTTAAAATATCAGAGGACACGTGTTTCTCTCTAAGTAAAAATCTAAAATAGAATACATAAAATCTTTGAATGAAACACAAAAAAAAATTTAAATTGCGACAGGAGAAACGTTCGGAAACGGAATATTCCTTACCGTTTCTTATGACGGATATTTTATTAAAATGTAATTCATATAACCAATTCATTGTAATTCCATGACATACAATTTCAATAACAAGTACGTATTTTTTTGTTTCCAATTTTATCATTTTTAAAACTAATGTTCCTGCTTTTAATAAAAACCTTTTACAATTATGGACTCTGTATTTTAAACATAGCTACTACGTTCGCACAGAGTTTTTTTTTTATAGATTAGGTGGCAAACGAGCAGCTCACCCGATGGTAAGTGATTACCGCCACCATTAACATACGCGACGCCAGAGGAGTCCCAAATGCGTTGCCGGCCTATAAGAAAGGAAGTATATGTAGTTCGTGTTATTTAATTTTTTATCTAAAATTACTAAATTCGATAATTTTTTAAAACTTTTATTAAATTAAGAACAAATAGATTGTGTGTACATTTATTTATAAATTGTAGTAATACAAAAAAATTATATTTTTACACTACTACTAATTCTTATTTTGTTAATTTAACGCTGCTTTAATTTAATTATTTTTTTAAGATTAATCTATATTTGGTTTTTTCACCTTTTAAATATTATTAGCAATTTCCTTTTGAGCAGTTTTCTTTTCTTCATTTTCTCTTCAGACTCGCCGGTGCGGCGACTGCAGTGTGACGTTTGAATGTCGTTCGACGGCGGCTCATACGACCGTTTCCAAGTTTTCTGTATCGTCTTTATACTAGGGAAGCATATATACGAAGTACTATTCACACCGAACACATCGCTTGAAGAAGCGTCGCAACATTACATACAAACATTATATTTATAATTTATACTTTTTGGATGGCTTTAAAAAATAAATTCTTGATTTCATATTTCTATATTCTTTATTCTAAATAAAATGAGGCCTTGCATACCGAAAAAAATGTTTTTTCTTCAAAATGTTCTTTCAATGTATGCACTTGCCGTGTTATCATGATTCTCGTCTATTTTGACGAATGGTACAAATGCGCGGAATAAGTTTATGACAGGGTTCGTTCACTCTTATTGTCAATTCCAAAAGCCCATATCCATAGATAATTCCATCTCAATAAAGTCCGACCCCTCGGACATGGGTATTGTATATACTGGTTAGAGAAGTACATTGGGTTACATGCAACATTGCATGTATATGTTTTATATGACTCAGAAAACGTTTAAAATAACCACGGAATAGCAAGGCTAATATTTATCTAATTATTACTGTATAAACATTTCTACCTACTAGACTTCATATACGTCTTAGTACTTATGCAATCTTACCAAAGCGTAGGTAGAGATGAACGTATTTTTAGGGCAAATAAAAAAAAGCAATAATATTTAATTTATCCTTAGATCCGTAATTTATAATTAATCTATACCTAGATAGTATTCTGTATTTCATTCCAAATAAAACAATTATAAAATTCGAAACTATTACAATTGAATAAAGCGCCATCTATTAAAAAATTTGTAACAACTTATCGTTTAACTAGAATTATACAAGCAAAATGAAACAACCAACACCTATGCAGTTATGTCGCCTTGGTATAACATGGAACTAATGACGCAACATCGCACGGATAATTCGAGATGAAGGAAGGAAACAGAAGATTTTTTATAACAACTTTTTTTACTCGGGGTATTAGAAGAATCATACTTTATTCCCGTTCAAATCTAAAATAATCATCTAAAAATATACATTTGACGTGTATGGATGTATTTTCGTCTTCCGTTTCGTTACTTTGACGCGTTCAAGAAAAGTTTGTTAACGAATACATATATGTATTTACGGTGGTTTCGTGCAACTAAAGTTTTAATGCCATGAAAAATGTTGTGGTACCATAGTAAAGATTCATCTGACAAATTTAACTTCCATGGGTGACGCCACAGAGCGCTATGTTGGCGCTGAATATATAGCATCGCGCACTTATACCATGACCAAATTTAAAAAAAGGAATTCAGGAAGGAGGAAGACTGAGAAGTATCGACTACAAATTGGAATAGTTAGTTTTTTTCGTATGTTCTGAACTGGAGAGGTGTTCACATTAAAAAAGACAGAGGTCCCATCGAAATATTTATTCAAACCAATTTAGCTAAAATACAAACTACTACAAAGAAAGAAATTCTACATTTTAAATTGCATTCTACGTCAACGATAACGCCTCAGATTGTGTCTAATGTGATTCCAAAGAATGTAAAAGACCAAAGTAACCAGTAAATACCACCCAACACTAAGAGGGTTAATATCATTAGCGGCGGGAACTTAGGACCTTCCACTGCGCAATCGAAGTCACGAAAATATTGCGGTGTAGTTCCTACAATACCAATATATGTAAATACATTTTAGGCAACAAATGCACATACAAATATTTTTTAAATAATTTAAACATTAAATATATTTAAAGTTTTGTAGCGCAGCAGTTAATTACAATGAACGTGATAAGATTGAGTAAGGTTTTTAAGTTAAATAAAACTATTGAAAAGTAATTTATCTAAGCGTTGTTAGTACGGACCAAGAAAAACTACGCGGCACACAAACGACAACAGCTTTTATGTGGGCAGGCACAAAATCGTTCTCAACTGTGTGGTTTCTTGGCATCTCCATTTACGTTATGTTCGCCTGGTAACATGCGCACAATTCGCGCAAACGTACCGCCCCGTGCGCATGATTTCGATGCGCGCGCGCGTGCCCATGTTTATTTTTTTCTATAACATCTTAAGTATATTTCAATGTTTAAGGTAATTTATGCTTTATCCCATACGCATAAGCGCTATTTTTCTTTTTAAATTATAAGTATGTTGGGCGCGGTTTGTGTATGATGCTTGTTCTTATTAAAAAAGAAATAAATATACCTTTTTCGACAAGTTTTGTATTTTACGAATAATTGAAACATCTATATAGGTGGTTATGTTTTTAGTCTCATTTCTCTTGTTGCGCTTTCTAGCGTTTTTAGGTTGTCCCGGATGCGGCAGTGAGTAGCCACTACTACCATTTTGACACAAGCCGTTGGCTCGAATGCAGGCTCATTCACCAAAGCTCATTTAGCACCGCTCTATCGCCGTTTACTGTACTGACCTCAACGACATTGCTTCCGCGTAGAATTGTTTGTATTAATAACATTGTATTCTCATTGTATACATTTATCACAACTATTAATAATTTAGAATTGATTATTATTAGCCCTAAAATAAAGAATGTAAATGTAAATAAATATTGTGATTGACTCGAGTACTGTTGCTTGTTTCCTGCGCGGAACAGGTAATCGATAAAAGAAGAGTCATATATGTTTACTATATTAAAAAATAATATTGTTAGCCGGCCAGAATGATAATAATAATATTTAAAAAAAAACCTCTGAAAATCTAATTTTGCCATGATTTATCCCACAGTTTCAAAAGATACTGATAAATATCAGCAGGGTCGGCGAGGTCCCAATAAATCACAAAAAAAATTATAGAATAATAAAAGGACTTCTACTAACATGTGCTAATAGCATAATATGCAATATAACAATATTTTGACTGTATTATTTTATTCCATGTCTAATCTAATAATATATATAATATAAATAAATAACGTCTGAAGTTGTGTTTACTTTACATCACTAAATAATTATTATTAATGAAAAATACAAAAATTATGCTTTCCGTTTACTTTTTTTATTGACGTTACATACAAAGCCCTAGTGACGTCAGCCCTAGCTGCCAGCGGCAAACTGTCAAACGAGTAGTATAGCTGATAAATACGGACTTCTGTCATAAATACAAAGACGAAGCAGAAGCGTCGTTTTATGGCGTTAAGATATGACATTTTAACTATTTTGTAAAGTATCGTCTAGTGATAACTCTGATCTTAACACTTTCTCGTTCAACTTCCATTTTTGTCATCGTTAATAACGTTAATTTAAGTATGTTACCGACTTCAAATAAGATGGTGACATGGACCATGTTGTATATTTTATGTATGTATGGATTTTTTTTTTTCGTGATGATGGCCGCTGTTAGCCCTAGGGCTTTTATACTTTCGCCGGGTTGAGAGGTGACCGAGCGCTTATGGCGCTCAGTCGAGACCTCTATTAGTGGGTAACCAGCACAAGGGCTCCCAAGAGGGAGCCTCGGCTTGGACTGTTACTCTGTTCCGCGCGAGCATCTGACTCAAGGGTGCCCGATAGGGCCGAACCTCGGCTCGGTCAGTTGCTTCTGACTAAGAATTATCTACATTGTGTAAAGGGATACAAAATTCCTAGGCCGATTTGTGCAATCTTTTTAGTACAGTGGTAGAGCTACACTGCAGTTTGTTTCTAGCTGCAGAATGAATGCGTCAGCTCCACCGAGGTTGAACCACGCCCTCACAGAATACCAGCGTAAAATAGCAGCATGATGTTGCTGTGTTTCATCTGGCGAGTGTAAGGATCCGAATACCTTTATTACAGTCAGTCCTCAAGAGTTACAACGCATTTGCATTATGCTTCCTTATCGCGATGAATGTATATATTATGGGCTGCAGGAATCACTTTCCATCAGATGTACCATGTTTATTTATTTACCACTCATTCTGCAGCTAGAAAGAAACTGTAGTGTAGCTCTACCACTTATAAATAAAATTTACGCTTACCTATCATAGACTCAGCCTTGCGAATATTTATGTCGAGATTTTCTTATTTTTTTAAACTTCATTGCGAACACCTTACAAAAAGGATTACGAAAGAATTAATGCCTTTAGGCAAACTCTATTAGTCAATCCGTGGTGTAGAGAGAAATGGTAGTGGCGATATAAAAAAAACAAAATATAGAAAATATGTATCGATCATAACTTCTCAGATTATATATAGAAAACAATAATTAAAAAACTAATTAATATAATTATTAAATAGCTACAAAAATATATCATACATACATATATAAATAAATATATAATACATACAAAAATAATAAATATATCATATATACATACATAAATAAATATAAACTGTGACAAACAACAAATGAGTAATTTACCATATTAACTGACAGCAGACGGTTTCAAATAATGCTCCCATACCAGCCTTTTGAAATAGAGGTTACTCGATACCCTTGTAATGTCTTCAGGCAAGAAGTTCCAGATAAGTCCTTGAAGCGAGATTTCTTGGTATTGTGCAGTGAATCTACAATTCACAGCGAATTTATTTAAGAATAAAACGAAAATAGTTTTCTTTGAAATAAGACCCTTATTAATGATATTATTCCATCTTAGTATCTAAGGGTTGTTAACGCATCTTCATTATAATTCCTTGTCTAGACTAAACTATACTGCACTTTGTTTCTAACTGCAGAATGTATGGGTCAGCTCGACCGGGGTAGGGCCACGCCCTCACAGAATACCAACGTTAAATAGCAAGATGCTATGTTTCGTCTGGTGAGTGTAGGGATCCGGAGACCTTTATTAATTAGACCTATAGACGAGGCATTCCATCTCAGTCCTCAAGGGTAACAACGCATCTGCATTATGATTCCTTGTTAGACATGGATGTAGATGTCATGGGCCGCAGGAATCACTTAACACCAGGTGAACTGTGTGCTCGTTTGTAACTCTCAATGTAATGAAAAAAAGGGGGTGTCGGTCATCGTTCACCATCGGGTGAACTGTGTTCGGAACGCAGTCCTTAGTCAGAGAACTAAAGTAACCGATTTAGCTCAACGAATTCGCGAACTGAAGTGGCAGTAGACAGGTGATATATGCTGCAGACCCGATGGCCGCTGGGGCGGAAAGGTTCTTGAGTGGAGACCGCGAATCGGTAAACGTAGTGTAGGGCGTCCTGTGACTAGGTGGGGCTATGGTATTCGTTGGCAGCAGGCACAGCCTGGAGAAGAAGAGCCGAAGACCTCAGTGGCGTGCCATGGAAGACGCCTATGTCCAGAGGACTGATCAAGGCTGATGATGCATATATGTGTTTGATGTGAACTGTGTTCTCGTTGGTCATCCAGCGTCAATAGTCTAATGGCTTAGGGTACGGTCTGCAAAACTTAGGGTCGCAGAAACGTCACAGCCTCATAGTTGCGCATTTGCATTATAATCATCTATCATCGGGTGAACTACTTATCACCTTTTAAACGTCGTAATGCCACTCTGCAGTTTCACGCCTGAACGGGCAGGGTCTGGGGAAAGACCCACAAGTTCACGGCATATAATGTGAAACCCATACAATAGCAATCATATCGCGGTTGTGTTTCGTATTGTGAGTGTAAAACGGTGACCCAATTACAAGTGATGAAGGCAGTTCATCACAGCCCTCTGTGGTATAACGCATCTTGAATCTTTATCACTTTCCATCGGGTGGTTTATGGGCTTGACATCCATATTCACATTAAAACAATTTAAAAATTAAAAAATCTACGGTACGTGAAACTGAACGTCATCTGACTATCGTAGTGGTAAAGTATTGATGATTAGTTTGAGTGGTTAACGGGAACGCTTAATCTTTAAAAAACAAACTATTCCATCTAAAGTGACAAAGAGTCTAAAACCTGTGCACCTCTCTAAAAATGTGTTGTCACCCTAGCCGCTGAGAACAAAGACTAATACATATTTACATAAATTGGTTCGACAGTTCTCTTACAGGACACAAAACTAAACAGCAGCATTATGCCTTCTATTTTGTTTTGAAATTCTGAGAACATGGTCCTTCTCCATATGCTAGCCGTTTTATTCAATCAATTCCCGTTTCCCTAACCTACCACGTTTCCACCAAAATATATGTTTGACGATAACAACTTAAATCAAATCATATATACACTAATATTCAATTTGATATTTAAATTAAATATTTAAATTTAAACGTCAGATTATAATTCGTATACTTATATAAATTTCACACTAACACACTATAATTATATATCGATACAAATATGAAATAAAAAAGTTTAAAGAATACAAAAAAACTATTTTACATTACGAACGTTAGAACGAAACGAACTAACGTTATTAAATGGATTGAACATCATAAGTTGATTCAATATCTATTACATATTTTAAGGACAGAAAAAATACCACTTTATTAAATACGCAAGGAACCGCGAACATAATTTTTCTTTGGATTCGGTTAAAATCGTATAATTCGATCATATTATCCAAAATCCGTCCGAAGGAAACGCATGAGCATGACAATCGAAGCTATCTAACAACAATAGAAACGGCGAGCGTGCATTATCGCGAAGGACGACTCGGTGAGTATTATCGCGGCGCCCCGTGGCCGATTGTTTTGCGGGCAATTAGCGTCTCCGCTCTGGGCCCGTCCCGCACGTGCCTGCCGCCATCACGCCGACCGCCGAACCGGCCAGTATACAGCGCGCGCCCCACGCGAGTGCTCGCGTAACGCCGTGTCGGAACGCGGCATCGCAACTAGGTACGCGACGTTACCGCTCTCGTCCGGAATTTTGACGCCTGGTACTTTTTTATTTACCGATCTTTTTTTTTTAATTATTAGTTTTTTATTGTAATTTTTAATATCGAGATACTTTCTTTCTCGTTAGTTACTTAAATAAATACAATTTTGATAACTTTATAAAAACTTTATTTTGAGGTTATGTAAATAAAATATTAACAATAGACAAAATATATTTATATAGATTACGTTATAATATATATTTATATGTATAAAGAATAATCTAATTTGACCGCATTACTAACATAATGTTCGGAAATGTTAGTATCATTCAATAGTTAAGTAAAAAACCAAACAACAACCAAGAGGATGTCGCCGAGCCGACGGAGAACTTTTCTCAATAGAGAGTCCTTCAGTTCGGCGAAAACTTGGCAGTCAAAAGTTGGCAAAAGTTGTACGCACGCTAGACTCCCAAAGTTTTGAGATCGTACTTAACTTTTCTCGGATGAATCCGGAGGCAATTTTCGACCAGTTTATTATTGACCATATTATTTGTAAAACAAAAAGAGTACCGGGATATTTTAATAAGTGAATTAGTGTTGTTAGGCCTCAGAAACCACACAAAAAGTGAACCTATTTATTATGGAATACGTCGCTTATTCGGACTGTTAAAGTGATTTAGTTAAAATAAAATGGCAGCAGCCATGATTAGTGATCGGGGTTTAAGAAAGAAATTAACACAGGAAGCAATACCAGAGAAAACCCCGCGGAAACCTTCGAAACGGAAATCAACGCCCAGCAGCTCTAAAGCCGATAAAAAGAACGAACAGAACAATAATAAACGGCCAAAAATTCAGACGGGCGATCCGAAATTAGATCTATTTTCCACTTATCAACCCTGGGTCATTCAGACTTACGGTGATTTGGCGAAGACAAAAACCATAACTTTGAAAAAGTACGCACGGATCCTGCGTACGCTCCGTGGCGAGGAGTGCAACAGTTCTGATAGCTCCAAGTTCCGTTTCTGGGTGAAAGCGAAGGGTTTTTACGTGGGCAAGCCGCCTGGTTATGAAGCTAAACCGGCAGATGGTATTGTCTGCAGATATAGTGTAGCGGATGCAGAGGGATACACCAGGTCCTCCGACGGATTGGAGATTTATAGCGGATCACAAAATGATCCTCCGCTGTACATACCAACGCCTCCATTAAAGGTAAGTCATTATTACATTCAGAGAAACAAACGAGCGCACAGTTCACCTGATGGCAATGGCATGGCAAGTGATTGCTGCGGCCCTTGACATCTACTTGAAAAGGAATCATAATGGAGATGCGTTCTCACTCTTAAGGACCGAGTTGGAATGCCTCGTCACCGGTAATAAAGGTCTCCGGGTCCCTACACTCATCAGACGAAACACCTAAGCATTATGCTGCATTTTCACGCTGGTATTCTGTGAGGGCTTTCTCCTACTCCGGTCGAGCTGACTCATTCATTCTGCAGCTAGAAACACCAGCGTAGCTCTAGTACTATAAAGATAGCTTCATTAAAATAACTATTTCTTTTACTATCGTCTCCTGGATGTTGTTGATAGAATTGTGCGGTGGTCGAATGATGTTGTAACTGGAAACATTACGGTATATCTTGAATATTATCATGCTCATAAGTAACTTATGTATCCCTACAACTAGGGCATGAGTCTCTTGCGTGATGATTTATACCTTGGTGGTCTATGCCTTAAATATCCAGGTCAATACGACGCTACAATCTCGTTTCCATAGTCTCCTGGATGTCGTTGATAGCATTGGGAGTTGGTTCGATGATTTTGTAGCTAACAATATACGGTGTTAACACCTTGAATATCATCATACGACAGTCTCTTTTGTGATGAATTAAGCCTTGGTCAACTATCCTAAAATATTTAGACCGGTAATAGATTCTTACAACCATGGTTCGAGGCGTTCGCTAATTATCGGTACATACAAATAACAAAGACAAAAACAACTTTGTGGAATTACGTCTACCAGTTATTTAAATGCTACATTAACTTTTTTGTAGCATTCAAATAACCCAAAGAAGAGGTAATCTTTAAAATATAACAAAATATACGCTTATGGCAAAGTCACATAGGTTGATTTAAGCGACCTCATCTTTTCGTTTGCTTAATACACATACGTACATAATATATTAAGCGTACTTAATATATAAACAACAACAACAAAGGAATTAATGTTGAGAATTAAGATCGTTAAATAATAATAAATCCGATCGGCATGTTTCCTCGTGGATGTGAAGGATTAAACAGGTATGCCACAGCAGTACTAGGCACACATGAAGGTTGAAGTCATTAGGTGTAATTATCTTTAGATTCACGCTCGTTCATCATAGATGCTCGAACGAAGCGAACGGAGGATATGTTCCATTTTGTCATCAGTTGTAGGACAGTGTACATTTGCGTGCAGTTAAATACGACGCATGCGCAGGCCTTTCAATTATAAAACTTTACCGCTAAGCAGTAAACTAGCTATAGCGCGAATAATGAAGACCGGATGGTGACGAGACATTCCAGCTTTGTTCTCGGGAATGACGAAAACATTATGGTTCCTTATGCAGAATAGACGAGAGTGCTATGGAGCGCTGAAATCATTCGAACTGAACTGTCTATGCTTTGTTAAGTATACAAAATGAATTATGTATTATTTTTTTATATAATAATGGTGACGCACTCTTGGTGATTTCGATTGCCTGGTCACATTCTGGTCAAAGTCAATTGAGTACGGTATATCATACTTTTAATCGAATGTTTCGTATGGTGGGTGCTGGGAGGCGAGGACCCAATCACAGGCAACGTGGCATTCCATCTCAATCCTCAGAAGTGACAGAGTACGTGCATCTTGAATGTTTGAGGATGGCTATGGAGCTGTCATGGGCGACCCTTTTCACCCATAGTAGCCATTGTGTATTTTGTTGTGTGTGTTTGTCACTCCTAATTTTATATGAAAATTACATACAAGATCGGAGGTAGATTCAGATGCAGTTTCAACGACACGGGAGATTTTACTCCGGCATACACTTGTAAATATCCTTGTAGTTTTCCAACGCAAAATAAAAGTACCTAACCATACAACATCTCAGTAGGCGTTCCTTAATAAAATTAAAGATGCTCCGAAAAGTTTGTATTTAAAAATGTTTGCTAAAACCTTATGTGTAGAAAATGGTAACATTTGCAAGACCTTATGACTGGCAACAAGGCATCCCATCTTCGTCTTCAGGGGCGACAACGTTTTTGGGTTTTTTTTGGCTGATGGGTGAGGTTGAGAGGTGACCGAGTGCTTATGGCGCTCAGTCGAAACCTCTAGTAGGTAACCGTCACCCTGTTTAGCGAGAGCGTCTAACTCGAGGGTGCCCTAGCGGGCCGAACCTCGGTTCGGTCAGTTGCTTCTGAATAAGGATTATCTAAATTAATATTAATATTGGCTATTTGTACCACCACTTCGGAATGCGTGGGCACTGGAGAAGAAGTGGCGCAAGAAACTCCCGCGATGTTTGTATCATTATTATGTGGTGAGAACCTGCCTGTGACATCGCGGTATCGCGAATAACCTTGTTGGCGACTACGCATTATGATTTCTTTTTGAGTATTCATTGGAATGTGATGGAGTGAAAAAACTCGTTCACCTCTATATAAAAAAAAACTTTATTAATATTTCACCGAGTAAAACGTAAACTACCAAACTACTGAGTGAAGAACGCTGACCGTTAATTTACGGTAAACTTCTGCTTCGGAAGTCACGTCATACTCGCCACCGGTCCTATTACTAGGATGGCAGCGGTTTTGGCAGGAACCAGGACTGGCCATTTTCAAAGAGACGACAAAGAGGAGATCAGATTGTTGATAAAGTAGCGCCGCTGACCCGATCTTGGGCTTCATACATCCATGCTCTCTAAATATACACGTTGAAAGTGTATTGAAAGGTCAGTTTGACAGATCTAGAACTATTCTCTGCAGAACAAGTAACACGGACGTGCAAATTTTTTGACCTTTTCAACCTGAACTTATTTTAAAAACTGGCTGCAACACGACTTTAAAGAAAAGAATGGTCAAGATCAAAAATTATCTACCATTATCAAAGCTGTGTTGTGTAACATTATTAAAAATCTTCGTAATTAGATTTTTTAAAACAAATTTTATTCATTTGACATTTTAAAGATTTTTTTATTTAGTTTTAATTTGTCCCTTGACATTGAATATTGACAAGTGCCATGATTTTTCTTTAAAGATATAATGACATTCCTTAGTATGTAATTATAATTTTGCTTACACCTACATAAAGTAAATGCTTGCATGCCATTACGGAAGAATGTCCTGGTTTCAATGTTAATTAGAACACCTTTTTACAACCCATATTCTTGCAAATAAATATAATGATTATGTGGTTCTCTTAGTACATGGCAAAATGGAGAATTATTAAATTGCATATTTTATTATGTGAAGGGTGACAAACGAGCACACAGTTTACCTGATAGATAACCTCCTGCGGCCCATGACACTGACATTTATCATTGAAAAACAATAATAATGTATGTTTTGATCAACCCTCTGGATAAATATCCTAATCAACAACAAGTACGATGGTTTCTTTCATTCATTAAACGAAACAGTTCCTTTTTTATGCTGGTGTTTTATGAAAGAGTAGGCCATCTCCGGTCGAATTCGCCTTATTCGTGCTACAGCCAGTTTGCAGCTACGACATAGCTCTTCGGCGTAAATACGCATATACTTGTATGGAATATAATTTTGTCTTCTGTTCATCACGTAACGTACCTTTATGCCATTATAAAATAAATAAATATTAACTTTTTAACTACACCAAGGCAGCAGCATAAATGCGCAAGCTTTATCAAATAATATTTGCAGCAGTGCAACGTACGGCGAACTACTAGCCTCTCATGCATGCCTGGTGTTCTAAGGTTGTCGAATGACCGAAATATTCATGGGTCGTCATTTCGAGTCTCCTTTATCTTAACGTATCGATAACGTATCTTTATTTTGTTCTGGTATATCCAGAGTTAAGATACTAAATAATATTTTTTTTGTCATTTTGCACTTTCACGGAAAACAATGTAGAAGAATCTCTAAGCTGTTTGTCTTCTAGCTAATGCGTCATGAAAGCGATGTCTCTTACGTAGATCTTTAGATTTTTGTTTTTTAATACAATAACATGTAATTTATTTAGTGTGTTATGTATATGTTTAATAATAATTTACATTTTATACTTTTGTTTCAAAAACATTGTAAGAAAATGTCCCACATAACGCCTTAAACTAGATACCAAATTTTTACACAAAAAATATAGAGGAAAGGCATGTGTACAATCTGGCAACCCTATTGAAGTGCTAGTGGGCCGTTGGCTCATTTATTATTAGCGGGCCAGCCTGCCCCGTCTCATGTTTATTAAAGAGCTGGCTATCCCAGCCCAGTCTCACCTGAACTCGACGCGGGGACTTCGACTCGCTTTGAGTATTATTAATATTTCCTCTGTGTTGCGATAAGGTATCAGGTTGAACCGGCTTGAATTTTGCTGCTAATTTGTTTCTTAAAATCTTTGAGTATTTGAATAGTAAATATTAAAAAAAATCTCTTTACAATCATTCGAACAGTCTCAAGCAATTTCGGTAATTAAGTTTAATATTGTCTTTATTTGAATTGGTTTTATGATTCATATTTTTATGAAATAAAATAACACCATCGATTTTACGGATTTAACCCAATCTACCAATGCTACTGACATGACATTTTACGAGTTATTGACTAATTGTTAGTAAAAGTTAACCTGTTGATTGTAATATGTTAAAATTTAAAACTGGATTTAAAACATGTCTATACAATCTAAGTCACAGAAGGGCTTGCTACAAATTAAAGAATAAATTTGTGTTCTTATGAAAACCAGGCATATGATTATTGTTTCAAACCATGCATATGAAATTTTCGTAACGTTCTAAAACCGAAATATAAATCCCGCCGGCGAATTTTTTTGCTAGTTCCACCGCTTTGACCCCCGACGGGAAACACAAAAGAAGCACCTCGGGAAATTTCAGCGATATCTATGCGCACATGACAGCACCGACGCGGTGTGAAATTTTAAACAAACGCTTGCATTCAATTTATATTCGCCGGGCGCACCCCGACGCGTGGTTTTAGCAAAAACGAGCAGAACAATGGGCGGCGTGGTCGCGTCGACCGCACATAAACGCCGACGCTGCGATATGTGAGCGATAAGCGGCGATCGATGCGGTACAACGCTCGTGAACAGCACTATCGCCTGGGGCTTGTTGACGCGAACCTCCTGTCACATTATGCCGCCCTTGTGATTTGTATCGAATTTATTGATCATTCATTTTCTTTCGATACATTTAATAAAATAAAATTTGAAGGAATCGCTTATACCTTGTACAATTTATAAGACATGATATACAAATTAAAAGAAAACGACATGACAAAGACATAAGTTATATTGCATATTTTTTTGTAATTTATTTGTGTTCCCAATTTACTATCAATCTACAGTACTCTCCTCTGGTGCATCAGAAAAACGTTATAAAATATACGTACTTTCGTTTCAACATAAGTATGCACCTATAATGAATTGGCATAAATAAATTCTAGTGGACTTATATTCAACATGGGTTGGTGAATTGTCATTATATATATTATACGTTAACCGGAATAGGGAATTAAGATATATTTACAGCCTTATTCTCTACGTATTATATATACATTTTTTTTCAAAATTCCATTTATAAACTAAAAGGATAAAGTTAAATATATCATCATCAAGATTTGATTACTTTAGTAACATTTTAATATAAGCATAAATAAATAAAATAAAGCAAGATAAAGAAGAGTAGATAGATAGATAGATGATGATGCCCGCCATACCGAAAAAAAGCTACTATTTTTTGTAAAACAGTTAACAAAGTACTAGGCAACCATAAACATAGACACTTCCGCGTCCATCAATCGACGGACTGGCGAACCGACATAAAAATTTCAAGAGCGGACCACGTCGATCGGGGAGCGCTAAAATAAAACTGGTATAATACATCAGACAATCGGTCGACGGGTGACGGGCCTGATTAAAATGAATGCTGGCTACCTTTGGCTTTTTACCTGCTTACCGGGGACTCCTTAATGTTCACTGAGGGGATTGCCAATATGAGGGAACGAATCTATTAGGAATAGGGTTAAGTTTGGAATAAAACTTGAATAACAAACATTACAAAATAATTATAAATTGTTAGTAATCACTATATACTAATTTTAAAGATCATTCAAAATTAATGTTAATATTTAGAACTTGTAAGTGATTTAGGTAAAATAAAAAATAAATATAATTCGAATTTAGTATATAAAATTTAGTTTATAAGATCAAGGTGAATCATATCTTTAGAAGAATAAAGAACGAACGTCGAAGGGCTTAAAATCACTCATTCATTCATTTCAAAACGGAAATAAAGGAAATAACATCACAACATACCTATATTTTTGTATACAGGTGTACTCGTAATTACGGACGATAATCCAAAAACCGCGACGCCGTAAACGAGGAAATAAAAGCGGCAGGTCGTCGCAATTAAATTATTTCGCATCATCTCGCCCGACACGAGCTTGGGCTGAGCACACGTTTCTCACAACCAGGGAATGGAAAAAAATATCATGCTACGGATTTCAAATCGTCAGGCTGAAATTCACGGAATGGAAATGCAACTAACTGCACCGTAAAAATTACATACTCCATTTTTAAATATGCACGTATAAATGTAATGACATAACCATGAAATTGCAAGTATAGGCTTTATTACATTATATTTGGTATTATTATATAACCACATTTTAATAAACAAGTTATATATGTTTTAATTAATTAACTTTTGAACTGCAAAAGTAATATTGCTTAACGACAAAGAATAAAAAGAGTTTTTTTTTTAATTAAAACCTTTGATCGAAAGCCGACTAAATACAGAACAGCGACAAGAACAACATAAAACGGACATCGTTAATTAAACGATTGAAGTAACTCGACCACCTCCAAATGGTCCGTGATCCGCCGCAAAAGTCACAATCGAAGCCTCCCCGCTGCCTCTAGAGCGAACTTTATAATCCGGGTTCGGATGCAGTCGGCGGCTATTGTAAAAATTACACCATAAATCGGTCCCGGGCCGACGAACGGTCGCTCGGGCCGCCTCGTAAATTACGCGGGAGAATGGCGGGAAATGGCGGGGAACGGCGGTGTTCGGTGCGGGCAAGGAATTGCGGTCGCAACATCACAAAGGCGCGGCGAAAAAATATAGATAAGCCGGCAAAACGACGGATGGCATGCCGGCACTATGTGAGCGGACTGTCGATCGCGCGGTTTGTGTGCTTGCTACTGGAGAGGCAGGCGCTTGCATTTCGGTCGACTATTGGTTTTTTCATTTCTTATTGCGGCGCGTTATTAACTTAAATAGAACTAATAAAATATATTTATTTCAAGGATGAAGTGGGGGTAATAAATCATTACTTCATTTTAATCGTTTCATTTACCAAAGCATTTCACCACGAAAGTGTTTTATGTGGAAAAACATATCGATGATACTGATAGAGTTCAGGACGTTACAACGGGTACTTTTCGTCGGTACTAACTTTAATTTAAACTTTATATGGAGTAAGATTATGCGAGTGCAGCTATATTTGCAGAATTAACAAATAACATTTTGTGTATTCCCTTTGCAAATATCTGAAAATTTATGTCTGCGTTAGTAAAATAATATAAAAGTTTATGGCTCTAAAAGTTCGAAATTAATATACACGTAACGTGGTCTACCACGTTACGTATGTATTAATTCGCTCTAGCGACACTGCAGTTTGTTTTAAGCTGCAGAATGAATGGTAGGATAGGATTACGGGTGACGAGGCATTCCATCTCGGTCCTCAAAGGTGTCAAACCATCAGCATTATAATCCCTTGTCAAGGACGAATGTAGATGTCATGGCATGGGCCGCAGAAATCACTTATCTTTGTGTTCTCGTTTGGTACTCTCAATGTAATAATAAAAAAAAGACAAAACTATGTTTTTAATATTGTTCCATTTTATTAAATATGTTTTAATTTTATAATTTAAACGACACCTTTGTCGATCGCCAGACATTGTGTAATGTTAGTTTCAAATCGCATATGTTATCTGTATATTTCAAAATAGGATCGCTGTAGTGACGTGCCTGAGTGAATTCTGTTTGGCCACGAGGCACGTGATCCACGTTCTCTATGACAGGTTAATGTCCCGTTGACAGGCGATGGGACAGTTGCGTTTGGGCGGGAACCGGGATGTTCAATTCTTATTCATGATTGCATGCATTTGTATTGTATTATTATTACTTAATTAATTTATATATTAATTATAATATGTATACAAGGAAATAAAAAGTTATTGCTTGGATAAATATATTATAAATAACTACACTACAATATTGATACAAAATTCATAATCAAACTGACAAATTCTGATCTCCAATTTTAACGCAGCTAAGGTACTATTAATCCACGAATTTAATAATTGTATCCTTTAAATGCAGTGGTATACATAAAAGCAATATATTCTAAAAAAATATTACGTATATATACATACGTTCATATTTATATACATATATAGGTATAATTGAATATAGATTCTACTGCCGAGTACATGAGTTTTTTTTTACCGATATGGGTATAATCTAAACTTGGAACTCACAGTTAATAATATAAACATCTGAACAAGACAGGTAGATGTAGCTAAAAAATTGAACTCAAAGCGATATAAGAAAAAAAGTATTCTAGCTACTACCGATAGAATTCTGTAGTTTTCCGTCCATCAAATTAATTGCATTAAATCTGTTCAAACAAACAAATTCTAGATAGTTAATAATAAAAATTATAAATTCATACAAACCAATTGAACCCACAGCAAAGTCAAATCTCAAAGTATTCATGACGCCCTTAGAAACAAACTTTTCACTTGTTCACTGAGCGCACCCGAGAGTTCTCGAAGTTGACGTCTTTGTCAACTTTAGAAGATACGCCAGTGAGAATAGATAATTGGTATGGACGCCGGAGTAGGACTTTGTTAAAGGGAGAAAATCCGCATTCAACGCCGTGCCATTTTGTGGTAAAATATGATAAACTTTGGAATAAAAATATAGTTGAAATTTCATAGAGATCCTAAGATATAAACTGTTACATATTATTATTTTTTTTTGCTTTCAGGACAAAACATTTTAAAATGTATTCTTTTATCATTTTATTATAAAACAAAAACAATTGTTTGTTTTTTGCTTTTAACCTTTTATTGTTTACTGACAGGTACATAATTGATCGAATTAAAAGCTATTTTAATCAAAGAAATATTAAATAATGTCAATTGAGTATCTCATATACGAAAACATTTAAATGGTTATACCTAAATTGCTCTAAATAAGAAATATATCACTGTATGTTTTCCGAAAAGAATAAAATAAAAATAAATAAATAAAATATAAAAGAAAAAAAAAAGACTATTACGTATTGAAATGACCAGTGCAACGTCGTTGATATTTCAATTAACGCCACGATTGTTCAAAACTTACCCTCGATCGGAGTTGGTTTGACGTTTGGAACTATTGAAAGCCAGCCCGATAAAGTCCGTTCGGCTCGTTTTGAACATCGGGTGCGGAAAATCGGGCTACAAAAAGCCGCGCCGCATTCGCATTGCGGGCGGCAGAGTACCGGGCTGGCAGCGGCGCGCTGGAGATAAGTAATTCCGTGCCGCGACGGGTGGGCGACGGAGGGGGGCTGTTGGGGCGGGGAAGGGAGGAGGGGGTAAATGCCCGCGCGGCGGCGGCGGCGGGTAATTGGTTCGCGCCGCCCGAGGCGAGCCCGTAGTATCGCGCTTTAGCGACGGCGCCCTCCGGTGTCGAGTGGGATGATAGACGAGGATGGAGTCGCATGGGATTTGTTGCGTTTTTTTAAGTCATGAATGATGGCTTGTTAAACGTGGATTTTCTAAATATAAAGTTTAGAATGTAAAAATACTTTGATATATTATTGTATTTTGTATGATTTTTTTTATGTTAGCAGCAAAATCTAGATTAAAATTTGATTCTGGAAGAGCAATGTGAAATAAGAAATTAGAACGCATTTGCTTGATATTTATTGAGGATAGACATAGCTCTGAACAGCCATAGTGATCACTTATCATCAGATGAACAGTACGCTCTGTTATAACCTAAAAAATCTATTATAAAAAAAAACATTTAAGTAATATAAAAACATCCGATTTCATAGTTACGTGAAATTAGTTACCGACAATCAGTAAAGCTCGTCAATAAAAAGCAACAAACCGTACCCGCAGCTAAAGAACGAACAACAAAGATCCGTCAACAATGAAAAAAATAATAAAAAAAAACAAAGGACGACACTGTCGACTCCACGCAAGCCCGCGCAGTTTGTCACGCTACCGCGAGTTATAGCTATGTGATGCGGCCACCGGCGCGCCACTTTATACATCCGACGCTGCCGCCCGCCACGAGCCCGTGCAAACGTGTCTATATCTACGTACCTATGCGCGCCAGATACTGTCAACATACATTTATAGTTTTTTTTTCGGATTTTCTTTCATGCATGATTTAATGCAGGGACAGAGAACTTTCAACGTCACAAAAGTGTTAATTGATTACTGTGGCCCAACACACAAGTTTATTCTTGATAAATTATCAAAGTTTATTCACTCCCGTGGACCACGTAACATGTATACTTTTTATATATATTAAACAATGAAATAAAATATAAATATAACTTTTAACTAAATTTGGGGTCTTCATCCAAGCTGGATCCGTTACTTTTGTCACGTAGTAAAATTTCAGACAATGCGCCTAAAGAAGTACCATATAACTTCAAAAAGGACATTCCACACTTCTACGCAAACATGGGTACACTAACATCTTGATATTGAGTGTGGAGTTCGTTACGTAGGCAGGTACCGAAGCACGGAGCTCTGCTACTTTGTTTATCCCGAAACAGCTCGCGTCCGTGCCGGGGATTTGTTTTTTTAATGGTTCAAGGGCTACGCATGATTGACTTTCGATATGACGTGTGTGAAAGGTATTTTAGATGTGTAACCTTTTTTGACGAATGTGTATTTAGGAAATGATTAATATTGATTTAGGATTTGCGTATTATGTACTTGTGTTATTTAGGGTAGTTGTCTAGAAATTTTATATATATATATATATATATATATATATATATATATCCCATAAATAAACCAACCAAGCTTAAATGCATGTGTTAGGAGATGGTTCACGACAGTCTAATGATAGTATCGAACCTACAATGACGTTAAGTTTCACAGACCGTACGTTCATATGGTATATATGTTTTCTCTATGACACTATATGGTTTGATGGACATTAATTATTGAGGTATCGTTAGATTTGACGTTCCAGGTGACGTCTAAAAAAATAAACATGGCCGCCGTAAGACGTTTGTTTTTTTTATAATTGAGGGTAACGAACGACCACACAGTTCATCCACATTCATTCTCGGTAAGCAGTTATAATGCAGAGATACATTGTCACCCCTGTGGACTAAGAAGAAATACCACGTAGTAAAGAAGTGCCAGTAATTACACTCGCCAGACGTTCTCGCATCGTTGTTCAGCCAGAAATAAACTGCAACGTAGCTCTACAATTGTTAAATATGAGTAAAATAATGTAATAAAAAATCGAAGTATATTTTTTTTATTATATTGGGGGTAACAAACGAGCACACAGTTCAATTGATGGGGAGTGATTCCTGATGCCAATGACATGTACATTCATCTTTGAAAAGGAATCATAATGCAGATGCGCTGTCACCCTTGAGGACTGATATGGAACACCTCGTCACCAGACGAAACACAGCAGTATTAGTATTGAACGCTGGTATTCTGTAAGAGCGTAGTCCGGTGGAGCTGACCCATTAATTCTACAGCTAGAAACAAACTACAATGTAGCTCATCAAAAGACAGAGATCAACTGAAAATAAATCCTAGATATAAACTTAATTGTTACAGACTACTAATTAAATAAATTTATAAGGTGGCTTTTTACGCTGTAATCATAAAGATAAAAATCCAGCACCGACCGAGGTACCAATACTTAAATACTTATTTTTTTTAATTTTGTAAAAGTCAGGGTTGCCCTTTTTCTCTTACAAGTATCTATAGGCATTTTTTTACTTTCACTGCAAGATAATGCACATCGAATAATTCTTATTGGACGTTTGTAAATTACTGGTAGTATTAACGATAACTAAACAACCATCATTAATTCAACAAATAGTTTCGATGTAGAGGATGTGTTAATACAGAAATAACAGTACACAGGGCACAAATCCTCGACTCGACGATATCGCTCCAGTCAGATGCTGGGTTGCCAGGTGTAGCAAGCTATTTCCCTCACTCGTAACGGACCATTTAAGAGTTGAAATGAAGAAGCAGGCAATAATTTAAAGGCTTAAAACGTTAAATAATAACCATCAATTTAAAAAAGACTAAATACAGTATCCTCGAAACATTTGATTATGAATCCATTGAAAAGCTTATAGAACGAATTGAATAGAGATTTTCATACATACAAACACTCAAACACGCCCATTTTTATACCAGTAGTATTTTTTTTCTTTCTATTTAATATTTTGGGTTACTAGTAACGTTAATTGGATAGACCCTAAAGCTAACACAGCTAAGGTAATGTTCACACTAGCACAAGCTTCAGAGTTACTACTAACTTATATATTAATGTTACAAATAAAGATAATTATTTATTGTTATTATTGGCGAGAGGATAATATACTCGTAGTATTTTAATTGGACTAGACAGTTGAAATCTTTACGGCAGCCATGTTATGTTCGGAGTACGTGGCTTTTAAGCCGTGTGTACAGGGTGGGTTTTTCAGATAAGGTAGGATAATTGTGCAACACAAATTCGTGTGTATGTATATATTTATATATATATATATATATATATATATATATATATATATATATATATATATAACCACTGTACTGAAAATTCTTGTGCTAGTGGATGTTTAACGACAATATTCAAATGGCGGATTCTATCGTACGACCTTAAGTTTCGTAGACCGTACCTTAAACCATAAGCCGAAACTTAATAGAGGGTAAATTGTTTTCTTGTTTTGCTTTTTGCTTTGTGTTTGCGCGAATTATTACTGTAACTAAAGTAGTAAGTAGGGATAAGTATTCTCTACAACTTTAAATTACCAAGACGTCAGTATTATTTAGAGATTTTTTATTACATTGAAAGTTATAAAATTTGAGCACATAGTTCACCTAATGGCAAGTGATTCTCTTGCGGCCCATGACGTCTACATTCATCTTTGTCAAGGAATCATAAGCGTTATAGTACACTCGACAGACGAAACACAGCAGCATTATTATGCTGCTATTTTACGCTGGTATTCTGTGAGGGTGTGGTCCCACTCCGGTCGAGCCGACCCATTCATTTTGCAGCTAGAAACAAACCGCAGTGTAGCTCTACCACCATGAAAATTTATAACATATAGTTAGCCTCAATAGGATTATGAGAACACAAATTTCCTGAAAGCACTACAATGTATTGTCGTTGGTGTTGATAAGGGAGCTGGTCCGTTCGCTCAAAGTGGAAATGCAGCCAGCTTACTTGGCACTTTACCGATAGGAAAAGCACTTTAATTTCTAAACTTTAAATCTGCAACCAAGCTTAACTTTTTGTTTTCTTCCGTAAAAAGTTCTTCACTTTTTAATTTTACCGATTGTGGATTATTAAACAGTTTCCTTTCTTTCTATAATTCCTTTCTTAAAAATGCGCAAAATCCAGGAATCTGAGTAACCAAAATATGTTACTAATAATTAGTATGTAAGTGTAAACGTAAAAAAATATATTTGGTACGGTAATAATAATAATTATTATTTATATAATAAATTTTCAACGGAATCTCAGATTTCCAATACTAACACTATGGTCTGTAGGCATAGGTATGTAAATTTCTTGTTACTTGGCGCGTATTAACAACGTCCTACTCGGCGGTTTTTAAATTCGGAATGTCCCGACATGTTATATTTTATTTCGCCAAAGCCCGCTCATTAAGCCGCCTTAGGGTTGCCATATTGCTGTATATTTGTATATTTATTAAATAAAAATCGACGTTAATCAAGCTTGTAATTCAAACACATATTTTGAATGTAAGTGGTAAAAACACATTGAAGCGATTTGGCTGCAACATGAATAGGTTGGCACGAACGGCGATAGTTATGTTTTCAGGGAACACGACTGGTGTGGTAGAAGCATACGTATTCCGTGTGTTCTGCTAAACCAAAGAGCCAAATTACGGGGAACGAAGTTTACTCGCAAAGTCAACAATCTGCGTCTAGGACTTCTTGATGAGATTGGTGTGAAATATCTATCGTCATAATTTTTTTTTACACAATCTTTATGAAGTCGCTGATCCTTGAGCTATAAGTTTAAGACCTGTGTTATAGAAGTTAGTGTCTTCTCCCATTAAAAATTACACATGATTGATGTAAATAAAATACAATATATATCAAATGGTAATTTCAAAAGTTGACAACACCAGTACATATTATTGCTTGTAAATTATTATTTTACTCAATATTTTTAATCTATATTAATTTTGTGTGTAATAAATAGATATAGTTGATAAAACGAAATAATTTATGCGAAATTAGTGGTACCTTCCAAATTCTAAAGTAACAGAAATAGGAACAACTTGTGTCCAAAAACTTGAAACATGTGGGTGGCATCGATGAACAGAATCTGTCTTTGTTACGCAAACGAAAAACAAATAGCGTACAAGGCATTTGTTAAAAAATCCAGGGACGCAAATCGAGTATGGCAACACCAGCCGGGTGTATTTCGAGAGCGGGCTTGGCGGCGCGGCGGGGCGCATGAAATACGGCGTGATGTCGACGACTCTACGACGTGTCACGGATACACGACCCCGATAGTGATGCGAATATTGCGTGTTTAATTTAATATCGATAGTTCTTTATTATAATATATTTTAATTTGAATTATTTGTTTTATCATAAAAAAGTGGTAATTATTACCCCAACCTTTTAATAATTAGATATCTTATTATTTAAATATTAATAAATATAAATATCTAATGGGTTACAGTGAGTACATACTTTCAAGACCACTGTGCCTTTGCTATGTTTTAATAATAATTATTATTAATAATAAAACAGTTTGTTGCCACAGACAAAAAAAAACAAATCTACATAAACAATATTATACACTTTGGCAAACGGAGGTGACTCAGTTTTTGCTTAAACAGGATTATAGTACCGTGCAGCGCTGGTTTTCAACCACTCCCATCTCCCTTAGATGTAATGCGGGTGTCGTGAGAATTGAGTTTTACTTATATTATATTATTCACAATGCATATATAATTTATAACACATACGTTAGTACATATATGCTATATGTACTAACGGCCCATATATACTTGCATTATATAGACATTTATAAAGTCAAATAAACAGATCGCTTAAGGATAACTTAATATTAGTTTGATATTACGCTTTAAATAAGATGAACATAAAATCATAGATTAAACAACAAACCTAAATTTATCTAAGATTACTACTACTTTAAAAATGCAAAACTTTGGTAAATTGTTCATACGTGGGGTTTGCAAAAGTTTCTGGAACTGGCCACTTAGAATAAAAAAATAATAACTGAATTCGAGAACTCTCTGGGAATATATTGCTTTTTAATTTGGACGGTTGTCATTTGTTTCTTCATTGTGGCGTGTGTTGATAATTTTCACTCAATGATTTTTTACTTATTTATTTTCTTTATGGCTTAAGTCTGCAAGGGAGTTGTCAGAGACTTCAATTGGATTTTGGTGATAAAGCTTTGAGTATTCGTGATTCACTGAATTAAAACGTGGACGTGACCATCACCACAACGATGTACCTACAAACACTTGTCAGCAAATTTGTAATGTATTTAGCATTGTAATGAGCCAAGTGCAAAACATTTTGCATTATATAGGTTCGGAAAATGATAAAAAGTTTAAGGGAAGACAGTAATTGGTTATCTAAAATATCGTGACAGGTGACGACACCTTGATGTATTGCTTTAAACCGGAAAGAAAAAGCCAGTCAGCACAGTGGGTCTTTACTTTCGAATTCTTGCCGACGAAAGTTGAAGCACCGGCAAGAAAATGGTTGCTTCTTATTTTCGCCAATTTAAGAAGGACATTACATTGCCATTTTGCTTGAAAACCAAAGGAAAGTGACTGCAGACTGGTACGTAAACAATTGCTTGCCCAGAGTATTAGAATAAGTTCGTGCCTCCTAACCGTCCTCGTAGTAATGTCATCCTTCACCTCTACCGTCACAACACGTCAGCAAAGATAACGAATGCTTATTTGAAGCCTCAAATGTGGAACTGATGACGCATTCGCCATTCAGCCTAAACCTCGCACCTTATCACTTTTTTTACTTCCGATGATTAAAAATAAGCTTTGAGGTACGATTTATAAGGCCGGAAGAGGCGGTGAATGCGAAGCCGTTCAAGAGGTCCCTACTGGAGACTGGGTCCAGCTTCACACTATGGTTCCGACGTATGCAAAAATGAGAAAACAGTGGGGGGCATATACTTCGAAAAACAATAATGTCATAAATATAACAGATATTATATTTTAGCCTTAGTAATCAAAATCCGTAAACTTTCAGTATGGCCTGAGTAAAGTAATACATTTAAAAACGTTAAATTTAATATACCTTTAAAAATTAATTTATATCATTATCATATAAGTCTAGTATAGTAGTATAGTATTAGTCTTAAATTATTTTATAATTGACCATGCCATGTACGGTTCTGATATTTATTCAATTTGCTAACGGATTGTTGCCACGTTTAACCCTATTTCCGTTTGAATTAATTAATTATGTGTAGCTCTGTCAGGTGCAGATCAAAATGACTCATGTAATAACAAAATATTTCTAATGCTTTTCAAAACTATGAATTTTTGAAAAAATTAATAGAAGTTTCATTAAAACAAACTAATCATTTTCGACTTGCTCATCTCTTCGAACTAGTGTTTTTAATTTTGATAAATCCTTAAATGTTTTCTAATCTTCATACCTTAATACCTTTAACATATTACTTAATTCCCCCCATTTGACACGACTTTGTACCTATGTGTATCACTTTATGTGGAAAAGATAAAAAGACTTAATATCGATATTCAAAAAAAATGTAATCGCCTCGCTATCCACGTGCTACCCTCGCATGCAATCAGTCGGGGCGAGCCGCGGCGACGCCACTCAACGCGCCTCGTAAACGTTATCGGCTACATCGTAAAAATGCGACGTAAATGGCGAACGTGCCGACGGTTGCCCGTTGTCGAACGCAACTCGGCGTCTGACGTATTTTGAATATTTAAATTTAGAACGCTCATTACACATATATTTTTTAATTATTTAATGTATTTTACGTACTACTTACAAAATTCTCTTATACTTTTTTTTCTTCGATATTACTTCTTTTATCTTTACATAACTCCTCCTAACTAATGATACTCATATTTAAACCCACTGTTTACAAAACTGTTATATATTTATTTACTTTTCTAATTGGTCACGTAATTAATAAATGTCCTAGTATATAATATTGAACCCATATTGTAGTACTTGTATAAAAGTAATCTTGCTTATCTTTGTCTTGCTTCCGCCATCATACACCACAGGTAAGATTAGAATCGTTGTCATCTTGACGGTGACAACGATTAAATAATTTAAAAAACACCAAACAATCAATTCCGTTGTTTGGCGTTTACGTGGGAATTATGAATCCCACATCGAATACAGGTGAAAAATAACAGGGTATAAATAGGCAGAAATAATTGATATACAGAAACACAATTACTAACTAATAAATGTGATGTTAGAATGTATTTTTTCATTAAAGTTTAGTATTTTTCAAATAATTGCCTAGGCGCGAATTCAATTTTAATAAAATGGTTTAATGTTGTTTAAGTAACGAATAAGAAAAAAAATATATATTCTTTTTTATTAAAAATGAAGATAATATCTTTTTGGACTTTACTTTGTTTCGGATGTTTACGAAACCTATAAAAAAGAGCATAACCTACTGAGTTTATTGCACAAAAATTGTCAATACTTTGAGAACGATTTACAATTACTCGTTTGAGAACGACGTGCTGCGTGTGTACGTTCTAAAGACATTTCGATTTAGGTCACATTCACACGCCCGCAACAGCGGATCGTTTTAAATCCTTTAGCAGTTTCAGACACGGTGTTTGTGTTAACAAAACCGTGTCTGAAACCTCTATATAAAAACCTCTATATAAAGGCAGAACTCATAATGACGCCAGCTTGCTCTTTGCGAAGTCACATGACGCGTGACATACGCATTTATATCTACGCTACGTGCTCTCAGTGTTTAGTCGTTAGCTCCCATGGAGCGAAATTGGGGCTAAAAGTTTCGTAGTTGTAATCATGAAAATTTTGAAGGAAATGTTTAAAATAATGATGTGTAATAGAGATATTGTAATATATATTTCGTTGTAACAAATAGTTAGAGGTTCTAGACCCTAAAAACTTATCATATAACAGATTGTACTAGTATAATTTGTTATACGATAATTTTTTTTAAATAAAAACAAAACAATTTTTTTTATATTTTGTTTTAACGATGCTATTAACATTTCCCTTAACCTCTTAAACTAAGCTTAAATGCTTATGTTAATAGTTGGATAATGGATTCGAATCTATGATCTTAAGTTTTGCAGGCGGTAACTATTTATTTATTAACACATTACCTTTTATAAATTGAATTAACTTTTTGTTTCGGCTCATATCATATTCTTAAGTATCAATTAAAGGTGTTTTCAGCGGTGCAATATATACTACTCAACTTAAGTTAACACCATTTTGAGGGACCAATTCAAAAGCTTCCTCTACCGAATACAATAGGAAACGCAAATGGACATAGAAATAAGATGATGATGAAAGAAGACGAGGCATTCTATTTTAGTCTTCAGGGATAATAAAGCAGCATAAGAAATTAAGAATTTCTTATTTATAAAAGGAATGTGTTAACAGTGTGATTTTTTGCCACTTTCACTTCAGTAAAAAATCTCAAATATATCTTCGACAAACGTATCGTACCACAGTCGTGATTACTATCTACTCTTATTTGCAATACTACCGGATGTACGTTCGTTCGAGACTGCGGAAATCTCGGCTATAAGCCGACATGCTAGAGGCACGCCGCAGTCGCAGTCATGAACTAGCCGTAGCACGAATAGGTCAGCTCGACCGCAATAGGGTCACGCTTTCCGGAATGCCAGTGTAAAATATAAGTTCAACCTTACTATCTCAGGTAAACGAAAGAACCGGGAGACTTCATTGGACCCGGGAAGGACGGCAACTCGTAGTGGTCTCGAGTTGCCGTAGCACCGCGAGGGTGCTAGGGGAGGTCTGACCTCCCCTGGGTCGTGCTCAGGCACCGTGCAGAGGGGCACCGGTGCGTTCCTTCGGAGATCCCGGAGCCCCTCCCAATGCACTGAGGATGGCCACCGGGGGGGTTTTAGTGGTTAGAAATACCACATAACCCTTTCTCTCCCCCAGGAGGCAGGGATCTTTTGAAGATTTCCCCGTTAACAAATAAAAAAAAAGGGACATTGGTTGGTTCCAAATGTATTTGATTTGTTTTTTTTTTATAATATTAGGGATGGCTAAAGAGCACACTCTGATGGTAAGTGACGACCGCATCCCTTTGCATCTCCATCTATCCTTAGTCATCAAGAATGTACGTTTTTTTATTAAGATAAGAGTAACAAACTCACACACAGTTCTCCTAATGGCAAGTGATTCCTGCAAGTGTTGTCAACCTTGAGGACTGCGATGGAATGCCTCGTCACCATCAATAAAGGTCTCCGGATACCTACACTCTGATTTCAAGTTGATATTCTGTGAGATCTTGGTCCTTCCCCGCGCGAGTTTACCCATTTAGTCCGCAGCTAGAAATAGACTGCAGCGTAGCTCTACGTACAGATGGACATATTGTAGGACTCTGTTTCAGACAATGTCTCATCTCATACATTGTGTTTTTTTATCTTCCTATAATGCATATATATCGTGATTAATAGACATAATTGCTTATAAAATTTATCGACCACTCAAGCCCCCTTATACCCTGGTACTTTGGAAATACAAAAGGCAAGAAAATAAAAACTAATAGTCGGTTCATTTATGCCATCCGCCGTTCGTGGAACTAAGGGGTCAGGGTGGCAAAGTCCCCGGGACTCCGCCCCATGCCTTTGCTAATTGGGGTGTGAATTTGCCTGCGGGCCTCTTTGCAACCGTCACGTTTCCTGAGGGTTTCGGGTCACTATAGAGCGTGTTTGTGAAATTTTCCGATAGGAAATTTCTTTTCTTAATAATACTAAAATTGTAAATTAATCATTTTATTTAATCTTGAGTGTATTCCACATTAATTTTAAGGTAATTAAATTGCAGACTTTATGCCAGTTGGCATTTGTGAGAAAATAAATGGATAAGTCAAACTAAAAAAAATTAGATATTCGCTAGGTTTAATTTTTTTACCTTTGGTTGTGACCCCCTCACAATATATCAGTATAAAATAATAGTATATCGCTGTTTCATGCGAGTGTAGGGTCGGTGTCAGGTTACAAGAAACGAGACATTTCTTCTCCGTCCTCAGCAGTGACAAAGTATATCGCTGTTTCGTGTGAGTGTAGGGCCGGTGTCAGGTTAAAAGAAACGAGACATTTCTTCTCCGTCCTCAGCAGTGGCAAAGTATATCGCTGTTTCGTGTGAGTGTAGGGCCGGTGTCAGGTTACAAGAAACGAGACATTTCTTCTCCGTCCTCAGCAGTGGCAAAGTATATCGCTGTTTCGTGTGAGTGTAGGGCCGGTGTCAGGTTACAAGAAACGAGACATTTCTTCTCCGTCCTCAGCAGTGACAAAGTATATCGCTGTTTCGTGTGAGTGTAGGGCCGGTGTCAGGTTACAAGAAACGAGACATTTCATCGCAGACCTCAGGAGTATTATCGCTTGTGCATCGTTTTTGACCATGACTATGGGGTACAGTCTGGTGAACTTTGTGCCCATATCTCAGTGTTAACAGGATATTTTTTTAATATAGATTGAAAATTTATTTTCAATTTAATTAATCAGTTTCATCATACGACTGATATTTACTGGTGACGAGGCATTCCATCTCAGTCCTCAGGGGTGACAACTCATCTGCATTATGATTTCTTGTCATGGATGAATGTAAACGTCATGGGCCGCAGGAATCACTTACAATCAGGTGAACTGTATGCTCGTTAGGTACTCTTAATGCTATAAAAAAAAATGAATTTAAAAAAATCTAAGTGTTCAGGGTATCATAATCAATAATAAGATTATTTTTAAAGACAATTTCAAATGACATATTTTTTACTACTCAAGGCATACCTACCAGCTCTCTATAAAAGTGCCCCTTAAATTCGAGAGGAATTTAATTTCATTCTCCAAACTCCAATGCCCTCGGTCGTTACGATATCTTATTTCTAGGCGGAGGGCGAGAGTCTTTAGTTGAGTGTTGAGTGCTCTCACCTGATTATTTACTGTGAATTTGGAGCTGTAACAAAATATATATTAACAATATGTGTATATCACGATCGTAGTAGAGCACGCTACTGTTTCTACGCGCTGTTTGTCAAGCTGCAATAGGAATACTTGCGTAAAATATCAGTATAATGCTGCTGTGTCTCGTCTGTTGGATGAAGGGATCGGTAGACCTTTATTACTGGTACGAGGCATTCCACCTCAGTCAAGGGTGACAACGCATCTGCATTATGATTCCTTGTCAAGGATGAATGTAGATATCGTGGGCCGTAGGAATCACTTAACATGTCAACTGCGTGCTCGTTTGTTGCTCTCTAGGTAAAAGAAAAAGTTTTTCACAGAATAGAGTTAAATACAGCATAACACTTATATGATTCGTATACTAAGTGAAGCAATTGGAGATCGAATAGCTAATAAAAAAGTATATAATTATTATATATAAATATATATATATATAAAAAAAAAAAATCCACATTTATCGCAGTCCCTAATAGGAGGATGGACTGCGATCTATGTAATATGTAGTCTTATTTTTTTTTAATTTAACTTTTTAAATATTATTAACAATAACAATATAAGAGTTGCAATTATAAAAAAAAATATCTTTGTTATTTTGACAGGATAATGTATCATTATAGAAGTAGGGTCACACCTAGCAGGAAAAACAAGAGGATCCGCGGCCTGACTCTCCCAGTTGTTATCATTTCATTCGACGCAAAATTACGATTTACATAAAATAATAAATGTTGGTCCAGTGCTGTAACCGACGTTGCGGGATTCTTTCGGGTATCGGATAAGTAGGGGTGACCCTACCAAATATAAATATATTTTTTATAATACAGATAGACAACGTTGTTTTTATTTTATTTGATTTGGAAAATATAAGGTGTTTACCTTAATAAATTGAATACTAGATACACAAAAAAAACTATAGACGTTAATTATATCATATACATATATATTATTTCTAGTAATAGTACTTGGTAGTAAAGAAGACAGTATAATTAGAAACATAAACAATATTTTAATGTTACGCGGAAAAAAGATATACACTTCTTTAAAAATATTAATAATATCACTAAGAAAGATTTAAAAGTTAGTCAAAAGAATCGATCGTTGGTTTTGCCTAAGTATGCAATATTAAACACTACAAAAAATACTTGACAAAAATACATTTAAAAACTATATTAAAATTTTTGAGTTCGTTCTGCTATATTCTATTAGTCTGAAATACAATCTACTTTCAAAGAAGCTGGACAACCCTAGATATAAGCCCGGGGGGCCGGGATTGCAAGCACGGGATTGCCAGATCCCGAGGAAGCGGCGTTCCCTAGGGCCGGGCGTTATCAAGTTATCAATTTGACGGCCCCCGCTACACATATGCTCCGGACGTAAAGCGATGGATTTCCCGCGCTTTTACCGATTTTATTATCGTCCTACGAATTTGCTAGGGTAATTTAATGCTGTTTTACCAGACCACCAAGAATCTTGTAATTTCTAGCTAGGTGGGATTGTAATTGGACAGGTGGACGGGATTAGTGATTACTTTCTATTATCCTAACAGCCAAATTTAAAATAATTTTTAAAAGTAAAATAAAAGATTAAGGTATCGTTAGATTCAACACGAAATTCAAAGTACAATTATTAAGAACATTGTTATAGTTGAAAAGACGAATAAAAATAATATAAAATAAAATAATTTGTTAATAAATAGAAATTAAAAAAAATATATAAACAAGGTGAAATACCTTGATTAGTGTAAAGAATTTAGAAAAGCTAATAATAAACGTTACAAAATGGGTATTTCTTTTTTATTTAATGTAATATTAAAAGACATATTTAATAAATTAGAAGTAGGTACAGTTATGCAATTTTAAAAAGTAATTTGTACTAAGATTAAGATTATTTATGTTGACAACGGCCGACACTAACACTTTGGACATGGCGAATAAAAATTGCTATGACATCAGCAGGAAGTTAGTACATTAAGGCCATCGGTACTATATTTCTATTTCTATAGATTCTATACCCTCACGACAGTGCTGTGGAGATCTGTGTACCAAGTCGGATAATAGGTACAATTTCATTATTATTTACATTTGAGTGAAAATAATTGTGGGGCATGGATGGATGGATTTAGTCATTACATACTAATCAAAAAATTTAAAAAGAATAACAAGATGCAAACTCATGAGACGAATTTTCTAGGGCTAAGATACATATATGCCACCTATATGTGTTGCCCATAAAGAGCATAAATTTCAAAACATTTTATAAACGTTATTAAGATAGAATCTTATTTATTAAATTAAGAAATGTAAGAAAGACATACATTTCGTGACAAAGAACAGCGCCATCTAGCGGTTTTAAATATTGAACTATTTTTACGTTCTAAATTCATATTTCCATAACACTGCCGACAATTATTTTTTCAACAAATTTAATCAACGCTGCGTCGTTGAATAGATGTATTAAAGATCGTCGCAGACTGAGAAAAATGGAGCTCCACTGCTTTAGGGAATTTCAATTGAAAAGGAGAAACTATTTTCATTCAAACTTACGCCGTCACCGTTGCCAGTTGATTGCGAGTAGGAACAAACCGGCCATTACATTCGCTAGGAGCGAACGCAATATATAGTTCCGATACATGCTAACTTCGAGCTCGCGTATTGTTTGAATTTTCAAGCGATTGTGGAGAATAATCGGGAAATTGATGGTTGGAATATTACAGGAGCCATTTTGTTGAATTCGAGAAGGATAGTAGCTGATATATTGTATATTGTGAATTTTTAATTACTGGATTAATTAACCAGTTTTTATTTAAATCCTTAATAAAAAAGAAAAATATAGTTCGTATTTATAGGATGTATGCTTAACAGCAAAAGAGCCACTGTTCTTTAATATCAGTCGAACCACAGCAGTGTTCTATTTTATGCTGGTATTCTGTGAGGATGTGGTCCTACAGCAAGAAACAAATACCGTTGTGGAACTACCACGTAAGAATCCGTCTTTGATGTTAAAAAAAAGTTTAAAAATCCTTGTAAAATATATAGAGTATAACATAGAAACCCAACCAAAGACCATTGGCATTGAAGGCGATAGACTGATAAACGTTTTTTGTAGATTCATCCTTCAAGTATACATAGGCCCTTCATGTTATGCCTTTACAGGATTTGAAGGAAATATAGCCGTAATTGTATGTAGAAATCAAACATTTTTAATGCGTTAGTCATACATTATAATTATATCACGTTTCTGTATCATATCCAAGAACTTTTGTATTTCATTAAAACAACAGATAACATAAAACAAACGCCAAAGCCGGCGCAAGGCTGATGCCGTATGCGTCGAAAAATACGCATTTAGCCCCCCTGACTCATTTACCGCCAATTCTAAAGTCCGCGCGTGTCGTGTTCCCGCCTAATCCACTTTTAATTTTGATTAATGCTCCCCCGAGTTGCCGGTTTGTAAACGTTCCGTTCCAAATACGAAATTAGGTCTTTTTGCCCCGTTTTTGCTGCCTTGTTGTGTAGGATCTGTGGTTGAATGGATTTATACACTTAGCTAGAGTCACGGAGCATTACGATCTACGTACGCTGCGCAGATGCTTTTGCAATGTTTTTAGTGTTTCATGGGATTTATAACAATGTAGGTTTTGTAGTGCCAGTGTAATTTTAGAAATTCAGTTTCTTTTCTTTTAAAAAGATACCATTGACTATTTGCTTTTTCCTTAGTGCTAATAATTTAAGAGTTCACGTAAGCGCATAGTGGTTATGATTTCGTGATGTACGATATTTAAACTCAGCGGCTGGGATTAATCCGAACAACTCCTCAGAACACTCCCGTTTGTAAATACGAAAAAAATGAAATGCAAAGAGATGCAACATCTCTTCGACAATGCCAATGAATCAAGCCGGTCGGAAGACATACCTGATCATAAACACTTCGACAAAATGCGACAAAGGGATAATTTTGAGTAAACGCGCTAACCTATATCGGAGATGAAAACCTTTCACAGAATACCAATAAAACTTCACGAGTTATACAAAGTCAAATATTATTTATTCAAAATAAGCAGAGAGGTCATATGCGAGTACGCTCGCATATGACCTCTGACTACATGATGACTACAGGAATCAGTTTACCTGATGGTAAATTGATTCCTGTAGTCATGAAGTCCACATTCATCATCAGTAAGGAACTATAATATACATGCGTCATCCCTGACGACTAAGATGTTCCACTACTTTGGAAAGTATGTTTCTGTTGAGAAGAGTCCTATCAAGTTTTTTTTTTATTACATCGAAAGTAACAAACGAGCACACAGTTCCCCTGATGGCAAGTGATTCCTGCGGCCCATGACATCTACATTCATCCTTGACAAGGAATCATAATGAAAATACATTGTCACCCTTGAGGACTGAGATGGAATGCCTCGTCACCAGTGATAAAGGTCTCCGCGACCCTACACTTACCAGACGAAACACAGCAGTATTACGGTTCCATTTTACGCTGGTATTCTGTGAGGGCGTGGTCCTACCCCAGTCATTCTGCAGCTTGAAACAAACTGAAGTGTAGCTCTATCAATGATAACCCATTCGTGACTCAGGAATGGTGCCTTGGGAGAGCATGTTAGGATAATCACTTACGATATAATAAACTCTAATTTTATATCCATAAAGTTTTATGATGGCGTGCCCTAATACAGTTGGCATAGCATTTGTCTGTTGAAGAACTATATTTGAGTTTTATATTACTTATTGTGGGTTTTTCGATTCTGGCCTGATATGAACCTTCTTGTGTAAATGTATTACATCAGACCAGGGAAAGGAACGATCAGTCAGATGATGAGCATATGTGTTACTAAATATGATAAATATAACTAACTTCGTGTTGAAAATGACAATTAACAACGAAAAGATGGCAACTCGCACGCGTCTTTCGATTAGAAGAACTTCATAAGGGTAACATATAAAATTTTTAAATCATCCAAGTATACTTGCTTTTATGTTATAATTATAAAGCATAAACCCACGGACTTTATAACACTGTGACAGCTGCAGATAGGGCTCCGTACCCGGTTATGGCCGCAATAAAATCCGTATGAAGCGATTGAAAATGGCTGCCACTGGGTGGCTTTAATGTCAGCAGTCCAAATAAGCATCTTTACGTATCAAATTAAAACGTGAAAATTGTGTTTATATACTTGATCTGTTTTTATGAGCTATGAAATGTCGATATATATAAATATACGCTATACCAGGGTTTCCCAAAGTGGTTGATATAGACCCCCTTGGGTTCTGGTCTGTCGGTTTCCCAGTGGTCATTTTGGAGGTGAACTAGGTCTACAATTCGCCCCTATTAATTAACACAAGTTCTTATTTGAAACTTTCTAGATACTGTATAAGTTGTGTTACGTGTACCAACTTGTTAAAAGAATGGCTAATATTTTAGTAGGAAGTATCATTGTTGTACTTTTAAAAAACTGAACAAGTCGATAGGCATGCACAAGTTCGTACAAGATGTAAAACTCGACAATTTTATGTTTATTTATTTTGTTAAATTTTGATGAGAAAATGATGTCAAGTTTACTCACTTAACCAACCACAAAGTTTTTAAATTGGTTAGTATTTTGTATGATTTGGTCTGAGGTATCAGTTAATTTTGGAAAATAACTTTATAATAACTATTGCTTAAAATAATTTGGGAATCCCTGCTCTACATTTCACTACCACGCTAAACAAACGAAAGTTAGTCGCCATTTAACGGAAGTTTATATTTTATGATTTCCAATAGCTTTTACTTACGAAATGTGGTGGGTGAAGGATTCTTACGAAAATAAAGTCAATTATTTCATTTAAAGTACATACAACCATGGAATAATTAACTTAATTGGAAACACGTTTTACGGTAGACTCTACGAAGATGTGCTAATGGGGATTGGCAGTTATTTTAAATTGAAGCGAAGTTCAAATGAACTATTACATAGATGTAAGAATATAATTTTACCGAGAGATGTATGTATGTTTTTGAATGTCATCACCTAAATACATGACAGATGTAACGACGTCTTTTTGTGTCATTCGTTTGTCAACAGACACTAACCCGTGCTAAATTAATAATCGCGTTGAGATGCAGCATCTGCGACACGAGATATTTTAAACGGAACCTGAACTATGTTATCTTAGTTTAGTGAAATAACTTCATTAGGATGACTGACAAAAAAATACATTTGGATGACTGACAATTTTTTTTATTTAAAATACACATGGGTTTCATATGCAGAAACAATTTAAGAAAATATTTACTAAATTCAATTAAATATTATCTTATATTTGCAAGTATTAAAATTGCAAAATAAGAATCCCTAAGATTCTGCGGCCGGAAAACCATGTTGTTGTTTTCCGGCCTCCATTTTTAATTTTTTTTACATTACTCACAACCTGTGTCACGTGGCCTATCGTGATAATCTAATGAGACCTAGTTCGATAATTATAAAAATCCACCTAGCTGTTTAAATTCTACAGAATTACCGAAAATCCTACGTAGATACGCCCGAAAATTTTGTTTTTTTTCAGTCCAGTAAAATTTGAAACAACTTGAAAACATTATTTAGAAAAAGTTGAAAATGGAATTCAAATCATAGAGAAAAGCTATTTTGTATTTTGCATGTTGTAGTAAAATTTCGTTTTCTCTTTTTATTTTCGTAATAGCGAGCTTGTATTGGAATTTTCTCTAAAGATTGAAGGGTCGGTAAGCCGGGCGTCTAAGACCATCTGCTGTGATTGATCTCCGACTTAGTACGTCTGGGACGGATGCTTGGATATGTTTTGTTCTAACGTGTATTTTTTTGCTTTTTCAGGTATTGACATTTTGGCTTCGTTTCTTTTTTGGAGGTAACATATTTGTTTTCTGTATTTCCCTTGCTGTCTCTAGAACAAATATATTATAAATGAGTTTTGTTAAAAGACTTATTGCGTTATTTTCAAAAATAATTAAATAAATTGAATATTGTATGAAGTATCTACAAAGTATTCTTATATTTGGTACTTAATTACGGCAGTTTCTAATGTATGCTCTAAAAGTATCTCATTAATTTGAAACATTTAGCCTCGTTATTTTAGTGTCCCACAAGAAAAGCGCGACCCAAGGGAAGGGGGGGACCACAGCGGCTTTTCGGACCAACGGATTTAAGTGCGGGACAACTGCCATATTATACGTAAATTATGGCCCCCAAATAGTTAAAATTTATAACCATATATATTTTAAAAGAGATTAGAAGGGCCTAACCCTTATTAACCCTATTACGATTGTTGCGTATGTTATAATTTTTACTCATTTAGATAATTTAAAAGCATACAAACGAAATCACAAAATATTAAATCCAATTTTTTACATAGATTTTTATGTAATATAATTAAAATGGCATTATAATCTATGTTAAAGTTTCCCCACATTTTTTCTAAAAAAAATATATATATTATAAATAAATAAAAAAGTAACTACCAGACTAGTCAAGTACCAGGGTTACATAAGCAACTACCAACGAGAGTCGAGACTACGTTAGCATCGGGAGAGGCGGACGCGGCGCGGTTTCCGTGCCCGCTTCCTCGCGGAAATAGGGCCCGTTCCGGGCGCTCGGCTCACGGCTAATGGCGCGTGCCTGCGACGCTATGTGTGCCTGGTATCCACGCTCGTTACGTCGCTTCTGGCGGGTCGGGGTTCCTCCCTTCTCTCTACATTTTTAGCGATTAAACCTGCCTTCCATATTAAAATTACTAATTTGTTTAGAATATCGGTGGTATTTTTTATATACCCTATATATAGGGTAAACGAAAAATATATAATAAGGATATATCCTGGCTTTTTTCTCATAGACAAGAATTTAGCAAAATATTTTAGAAGATCGATTTTAAATGACTATTCTTGAAAAGATTAAAAACTAGCTAAATACAAACATACTGCTTTCCTTGGTTACTTTTAAAATAAAAAAAAATCTTTATTAATTTGTAAAGGGGTAATCTTATTAGATTATGCCACCCTCATCGTGACAACAATCTTATAGTGACTACGTCTAACTCCTTTATCTAAGAGTCTATATAGTATCCTTGCAGTCGCCGAAATGGAACTTGCCAGAACGCTAATACATCCCTCCGATTTCATTAAAATTATAATTAAAAGAAAACAAGTTTCTACTCTCCGACTCATTCCGGACACGCTCCATCATTACATGATCTTCATCTTCGACAACATCGCACTCAGCACAGTTCGGTGAGTCCACGTTACCCATTAGAAATGCGAACTTATTAAGAGGGCCGTGTCCAGAGCGAAGTTGGTTAGCAGTAATTTTAAAAATAGTATTGAGTTAGTTCATTATTATATTTAGGAAGACTATTGTCACCACACCACATTAGACATACTTTTGACATCTGACGAATTCTTGAATGAATTTAAAGACTAATATAGACCATAATATTCGACGATCCCCGATATGGAGTTGTTGCTATAACAGTGACGGAGTAGATTAATAGTGGTAGAGCTACACTGCAGTTTGTTTCTAGTTACAGAATGAATGGGTCATGTCGACCGAGGTAGGACCACGCTCTCGCAAAATACCAGCGTAACATAGCCGCATAACGATGCTGTGTTTCGTCTGGTGAGTGCAGGGATCCGGAGATCTTTATTACTGGTGACGAGGCATTCCAACTCAGTCCACAAGGTTCCTTGACAAGGATGAATGTAAATGTCGTGGGCCGCATGAATCACTTATCATCAGGAGAACTGCGTGCCCGTTAGTTACTCTCAATAAATAAAATAAAATAAAATAAAAATAAACTTCAGTTACAATACTTTCTATCAGAAAGTGGTATCAGCTAGATATATTGCGACCAAATATTTCATAAAATTAACGTTACACAGATTATAACCCCGCACAAAGTTTCGATTCTCAAACAACTGGTTTAGAACAAAGGATCCCTTATCGTAAGCGGGGTCGGGTCGTACGCGTCAAAAACTTACATCAAACACAAAGACAAAAACAAAGACAATTTTAACTACTTCTGCCATTGACTAATTTTAAGTACAACATACAACTTATCTGTTCAACACATATTTTGTATGTCGCTAAAGATGAGGTAGCTCTAATACCATGATTTCACAGATCTACCTACGCACATATAATATATATATAACAAGGTCTCAACGTTTCCCAGGCGGTATTATCCGCCGCGTGTACACAGCGCTGTGCGGTCGTAGGTACATAAAGTGGGTAGGGTTGTAGCATGTACAATTTACAGTTCAGTTTAATTAATTTTTATCATGTAAACGTCTTTTTATGTGGTAAAGTCACACGAACTACGGCTACGAAATAGCTGTAGCTCGAATAGATCGGCTACCGGGTAAGAACCATTTTTTCACAATATATCAGCTTTACTGCTAATTTGTTTTGTACCTGAAGTACACAAGTACAAGGTGAGAGCAGATGTATATTAGGAATCCTCATCAAGGATGAATGTGGGCTTCATTAACCACAGGGTATACTTACCATTAGGTGAACTGCGTCACCCCTATTGGCATAAATAGAGATGTGCTCTAAATAATAAATACCTTATAATATAGTGCATTTGAATATGTAGTGATTCCTGATAAATGTGGACCGCAGGAATAGTTAACCATCAGGTAAACTATGTGATCGTTTATTGACTTTCCACTAGTCTCATGAATTAACATCTTACAACACCACATCCTACAATGTTTAACTTTCTTATTTTAATTATAAACACTTAGTAGAGGCAAAATTAAGATATATTTTTCAAGTATTTTTTCTGGTTCCGTAAGCAAATAGCAAAAAGAAATCTCATATAACATCGTCCTGTCCATCTGTCCTTCAGTCCGTATGACACAGTTATTTTAGTCGAACGCTATTGGCACTACAGATACAACTACTGACAGATGAAATTTGGAAGGTAGGTTTTTCTGTATATCCTATGAACCGCAATACAGTGACTTAGTGAAAATAAAAAAAAAATAGGGGTGACACATACACAGAAAAAAATCCAGAGCATATAATAAACACGAAAATTTGTTTGAATAATATATAAACTCGATTTAAGTTATAAACTAAATGAAAGTTTGTTACATAATTGTATAACTATCAACTTTTCCAAGTCCAGTTCTTGAACACTTTAGGACCGATTTACTTGCAAAATAAAAAAAATTTAATTTAACGAACATTTGTTGTTAATAATTCATCACGTTACGCAGGTTGATTGTCCAAAATAGCAACTCCGTCATTATAATATTTTTGTATTCCTACAAAGGCCTGTGCTGTAATTTAAATTGGAAAACAGGTTTAATTTCTTCGCTAAGTAAAGTTCCGAATAATAATTTTGTTGGTAGAAATTAGTTGGCAACCCTAGCTGAAGTAATGTCGACCGCCCCGGGCCGCGCCTCGCGCCTGTAGAGGTGCTGACGGGCTGTAGCGCGATTGAGCGTACATGATACCTCATTCCTTTTTTATTTGAAGATTATTTTAATAATTTATAAAAAATATAAAATTAAAACATGGCGCCGTGATACACCCGTGAAACAGTTTTTGAAACTTTATATAATGCAAGAGAAATAATATTTATACCAAGCAGTTTTTTTATTATTGAAATGTATTTTTCTGATTATAAACCTAATGTCAGTCAAATTTCTCAGTCACCATAAATTTAAGAACTTAATTACCACGTGCTTAGTAGTTCAAGAAAACATCGTGACTAAACCTAGTATGAAGTGACGATGTGAATCGAATCTGGCTGCCTTAACATTTACAGTCCATACCATAATGGTTTGGCATTAGGCTAGTGGCGTATCATTTTAATTACATTATAATCGAATATACGAACAAAATCTGGTTGGGTTAAAAGTGTAATTATGAAAGTGTAAGTTAGTAACTAGTTACCACAGAAACAGGATCCCGACCGGGCAAGTACCAGGCTCTCATAAACCACAAGAAACTAAAAATATCATAAAAGTATTAAATGTATTAAAGCGCAGTAGCAACGATCAAACACATCACACGCCCCACCGCGGCGCGTCAAAGGGCCAGTGCCGGAGGGCTGCCGGCCTGTTATCCTCCCACGCCGCTGTCGCCCTCATTATGTTGCCGGGAGTGTACACTTTGCGTTTTCTGTGCTCCTAGTGGTACGCCTTGACGACTAGATAATAATAAACCATGACTTATTTTTCATATTTCGTTTTTAATTATCTTATATGCAGGCATTACCTAAAGGACTTATGTTACGGTCTCACTGTTTGGCAATTTTTTTAATAATGATAATTATAATTTTTTTTATTTATTTTATTGACCAAAAGGCGGATAAACATATTCAGAAAATAATAATAAAACAGTTTATTCCCACGTAAAAAAAGAAAAATAATAAATTTTATGATTTTTTTAAATTTCTATCAAATTTATAAAACGAAAAACTTTGTCAAAAGAAGGTGACTCGACTCAGCTTTTTCTGACATCAGATGTAGTCAGGTCTCATGTAGCGCTGATTTTCAAGCACTTCCGTTTCCATTAGATGTTATTTGGTTCCGTGAGAGTCCCTCCCCAATGACCATACCATAGTGAAATTTTACGTTAGATAAGAAAAAAAGATTGAGCAGGTGCATAAAAAGACTAACCATTAAAATGATATAATAATTACGTAATATTCTATATAGGTATATATTTCAGATATGGCAGGTGTTCTCACCATGTTTTCTTTCATTTCAAAATACTTGGTAAAACATAACAACTTTTGTACTTTTTGTACCTATTTCCTTACTTACCGCTTTCCGAACTTTGGTTTCATAAAATATAAGTTAAACGCACTGGCGTTGAATTTTTTTTTTTCGGGCTGATGTCCGCTGTTAGCACCAGGGGCTTTACAGTTTCACCGGGTTGAGAGGTGACCGAGCGCTTTTGGCTCTCAGTCGAGACCTCTATAAATGGGTAACCAGCGTAAGGGCTCCCTAGAGGGAGCCTCTGCTTGGACCGTTACCCTGTTTCGCGAGAGCGTCTGACTCAAGGGTGCCCGAGAGGGCCGAACCTCGGCTCGGTCAGTTGCCTCTGACAGAGGATTATCTTAATTAATATAATTATTATTATTAACTACCTGTACCACCACTTCAGAATGCGTGGGCGCTGGAGAAGAAGTGGCGCAAGAAACTCCAACAACGCTTCTATATGTATGACTGGCGTAGAAATAACGGGCCGAAGTACGGGGTTTATCAATTGCAGCTACCAACTATCAACTTAAATATTTATCTTTATAGTTTATATAAAAATATGTTTACGTTTTAAATTTAAACTTTATTGATAGCTTTTTTTTTCGAAAATTAGGGGTGACATGACTGCGGCATATAAAAAGGCAAACATAAACGGACTTCATGCTAAGAAGCATTCTCTAACAGTCACCGTAACCGATAACCGGAAGTGAGACGTGAAGCAAGTGCTTATGCAATTAATAAAGAAATTAATATACAAAACTAAATTATTCTATTCAATATAATATATTTAGTTGACTTTATTCGTAGGGTTTCTATATATTGATATTAGTTTAGTGGTGTTTAACGAGCCCAAAGTTCATCTCATGGTAATTGATTCCTGCGTATACTCATCGATCCTCGATAAGGTCGTTACGTCAGGAATGACGTGATAACAAGCATTTTTTTCGGGCCGCTGTCAGCCCGAGGACTTTTACAGTTTCACCGGGTTGAGAGGTGACCGAGCGCTTGTGGCGCTCAGTCGAAACCTTTATTAGTGGGTAACCAGCACAAGGTCTCCAAATAGGGAGCCTGGGCTTGGGCATCGTTACCCTGTTCCGCGAGAGCGATTGACTCGAGGATGCCCGAGAGGGCCGACTAAGAAGTAACGAGGTATCGAGAAATTTATGGCCCAGTTAGCGCGTACTATGTACTAACGCTCTGACAACGTTCCGCATCCCTTACTAAGAGGGATTGCATCGTTTAATGCTCGTTCTCCCGACGGGCGGTCGCTCCCACGTGAGAAAATACAAGTCGCCAATTATCCTGGGGGAATAAAAAGCGACTTGCCTCCACACCTACCTAACCACCCCTACGTCCTAGTAAACGACTACGTAAAGAGAGTACTATACTCGGCGAATACGTGCACAAATCCGCAGCAGTGATATTCCCTGGAGAGTTGCAAACTTCCGAGCCAATGTCCGAGTAATGGGGACGTTTCTTCGAAGCCAGCAAAAGCTCGGGCTTTTTAAGCTGAGCAAATCTTGACTGTTCTGAGAAAAAAAATGTGCATTTTACTTCAACTTAAGACCTTACAAGTACAACATACTGACATAGTTATATAGCTCGTGTAAATACATCAGTTCGTGTTGCATCAATGCACAATCGCTATATCTACCATAAACTTGTCGACATAATGACATGTACAGGCCAATGTCAACCTTAATTATAGAATATTAAGGATAAAGTGACGGTAAACGTAAAGTTGTATTACAGCCGATAGGTTCTTCGAGGCCGAGTGTCAGATAAATATCGCCCCACACTCATCGCTTCTCTTTGAAGCTCCGCGGTGAGTAATTTTCTCGCTTTGCATCCAGTGGTATTAGCGAAGTATGTACTTACCATTATAATAAGTCCGTATATTTAACGCGGTAAGCTAGCCTTTTGATTTCTCGCCTTATATAGTCGATATATTTGATTTTGATTCGTTCGTCATTGAGACTATAAGGGTCAATACCCTAATGTTTTAGGGTACGGTGTACGAAACTTATGCGTCGTCGGTCCGAAACCACAATTCGACTTTTGTCGTGATCCATCTTCTAGCACAAGCGTTTTCAGCTCACTTGGAGTGGTTAACCGGAATATTAGTAAAGTTAATAGCATTGATAATATTCTTTAAAAAAAATTGTATGAATTTTTTTTTTTGGAAAAAAATTGACTGTTTGATTATTGGCTGACGTATAAAAAAAATGTTTTTTTAGATAGAATAACATGGCAACATTGAATGTACCGGCTGTTTCTCCCTTACTTTAGATTAATTATAATAAATTCCTGTTATTTAAACACTATCGCCCATTCAATCGTGGCATTATGTGAAATCTAACAGTGGTCGAGCTACGCTGCTGTTTGTTTCTGGCTATGGCATGAATGTATCGACTCGACAGAGGAAGGATCACGCAAACCAACATCACACGACGCACGTGGTACGTCTGGTCTTGAAGTTTATATGTTATATATTATGTGAAGTGACAAGACATTTGCATTATGATTCCTTGTCGAGCATGAATATAGGTTGCTTGGGCCTCAGGAGACACTTACCATTAGAGGAACTGTGTGCTCATTTGTTAACAACGATTCAATAAAAAAAAACATCTGTCGTTCTCACAACAAAACATTTGTTTTATATGTAAGTTTTAATTACCCATATGTTGTTTACATAACTTAATTAATATAATAGTATTTTTATAGCGACATAGTTTTATACGCCTACCTCGTTTCATCTCTGCAACACCCTATGGTTGACTGGTAGAGAATGCCTGAGGCATTAAGTCCGCCTTTATACATACCGTATATGGAAGCTTAAATAAATAAATAAATATTGGTTTGACTGTTTTTGTCATAACCATAAGACGATAGACGACGACGAGATATTTGTATATTGTTGCACACATATATATTTATTTATTTTTTATGTATGTTACAGATATTGTTGTTTAGGATTATTTTGTTGTTGGCGCATGAACTCAATGGTCCTCCATCTCAAGAATGAACTGGTTCAGAATGTCTTTTGGCATTCATTAACAAGGCAATATTATTATTTATTTATAATGTATATGTAAAAAGTGTACGAAAGGCGGACCCTTATTTTTTTTTAATAAAAATACACCTTAATTTATAATTAAGATTAAATATATAAATAATAATATTGCCCTGGCCGGGAATTGAAACCGCAACATGGTAGCCAAGTATTCTAACCACTAAGACATGCGCTTTATACTCAGCGGGAGACTTGGACCGGAAACAGCTTGCGGCACGCCGCATCCTGTCGGGCGCCTTTTTAAAAATCTCTTTTTGTTATTTAGTATTCTCGTTGATGTTATGTCGTTTGGCTAAAAAAATATAAAAGAGGCCATAACTCGTGAGATCGCCTAGTACAGTGTACAAAATAAATGCATTTGTAATCCATAATACAGTTTCCAATTTAGGAGATGTATTTTTTATCAGCTTTTGCTGCAGACCGTGTTGTTTAGCGGCATACGAAAGAAAAGGACACTTGCAGAGTACCAACATATAATAGTAGTGTCTTTTTTCTTTTATAAAACGTATGAAGATGCATCCTAAACAGAAATTCAAGATGCACTACATGTATATTTGAAACCATTGAGAAATGAGATAGACTGCCTCATTACGTAATTAGGCCTTCTATTTCCTATACCCAACATATGAAACGATAAATCAATCATTTATTGATTTGATAGATTGTATAGAGACTACACAAATATCTATGGTATATTACATTGGACGTTATAATATATCTACAGATGTCTTATCGAGATGAGAGGCGGTGTTGCCAAGCGACGTCGCTCTCATACCCGACGTACCTACCTATCTAAGTACTTAAAGTAAAACCACTTCACTTGAATGATTATTTCTTCGAGTGTTTTACCTTTTTTTATGATTTCTTGGTATGTATGTTACATAAATATATGTATTCGGATATAGATTTTTTTGTATGTATGTTCCGTGTCTCTTACATTGCATCCAAACCTTCGTCCATTATTAAAGAAGGGGACGACGCCACTATTTGTGCGAAAGCTTAAGTCACTATAGTGCCTGCGTAGTTGACATCGACCGGTCAACAAGTGTCTTGGCTCAAATCAAAACACACTTCGTATCCTCGTATCTTCGTATCGTATCTTCCTCAATCATAATAAAATGGTGGGAAGGAGACTAAAATCTAAAAAAAATTGTATGATTTTTATATTTTTATTACTAGGGTACCATAACGTTATGGTACACATTGCTCGCAGAAAGCACATCGAGTAAACGATGCTTGCGTGAGTAAATACGCCATGAATACCAAATGACGGTATGAATGTTGATTTCCTATCTGTAAATGATGAATCGTCCGTAATGGAGTGAAAATATTTACTTTCGTATCTATGGCGGAACGTTGCGTAAAATATTCTACGTACGTGCTCTACGCAAATTAAAATTGTCCAGTTTTGTTTTTTTTTGGAGAACATTACGTATTTTCAAAAATTTTAATACACGACCGATTGATGAAATCTAATCTAATAATAATTCTTGTAAACAGGTAATGTGTTTATTATGATTTTAAAATTTGGAAATTGGTTCACAACAAATTAAGTCCTGCCGTTATTCATTACTCGACCCTAGCTTGCCATGTTTAATTCAATTATAGGTACAGTAGAGTAATAAAAATTCACAAAAATTCGAATGCAATGTGAAATATATGAACAAACAAAAAAAAAAGTCTATAAATATTAAATTTACCTAAGATTCTCTTTGAAACTTCAATTTGAAGTTTGATCTTAGGAATTATCCAGACACGTATCCTGAACTGAATAATGCGTAGGGCCTTCATCTCATATATTTAAAATAAATCTCTGAGACCTGTCTGAAAATGCCACTCACTTTCTGTCATTTCTGTGATCCTGGTATACGCATCACTTTGATACCTGGCAGTAGATGGCATTCAAATAGCTGTGACGGTAATTAAAATGCAATACCAGATGAAAATAAAATATCTTAGTTCGATATGTTTCTTCTTGATACGTGACAATGCTCTGAAATTGTTCCTTTTCATATAATATTAACACTTCTAATGTCCTGGTAATTTTAGTCGTAACCCAAGTAAAGGAGGTATTTTGCTATTTATCTACCTTATAAACGAAACCTTACGGCTCATTACGACGTCTGTAGAAAATTTATTAAAGATAATATTTATGAGATTCTGGTATTTATTCTTATATATACTTTGTTTTATTTGTTTAGTTATTCTATTCATTGTAAGATGTCACTTTTTTTAAATATTTAATATACTTAATACATTTACATTGGGGTCATAAAATTTATACCATTCGAAAGTAGAAGTGAATAAAAAAATACATAAATGTATGTTGCCGTTAAAACGGGTAAAATTAAGTGAACACACATGATTTTCCTATACAAAACGCTTTATGTAATTAAATTAAAACATTTGGATTACGTTTATAACAGTTACAGCTAAGAGCCTTTGCCTTCACTGCACGGCAGAATAATTAAAATAAAAAATAGCAAACAACATTAAAATTTAAAAAATTATTATCAATTATATTAATATTTAAATTTGTTATATTATTACTACCATTTAATAGTTGAATTAATTACTGATATTTATATACTTAATAATGTTATATATTTTTTTTAATTTTTACTTAATATTTGTCTTCTATTTCTACCCTGTTTTTATTTTTTATTTCCTTTCCACTCTCTTTTTCTCAAAGTTCATAGTAAAAATTAGAACTTGCATACAAATAAATTTCATTTATTTTTGTTACAAACATTTTAAATTTCGTTACAATTTGTGGAATTTCAAGAACAGGATACTAATAATAAATATTCCTCATTTTATTATATTGTTGATATATCCTAGTATTTTTGTTATTTTTACTAATATGTACTAATTGTATTATTAGTTGGGGATTTTTTGCCTGGTTGGTCAATCAATACAATAAATTAATATAATACATATATATATATATATATATATATATATATATATATATATACCAAGCAGACGGGAATCCCACGACAGAAAACCGAGCAGTCAACGGTTAGGACGAAAGGGAGAGAAGCGGACTATACGAACGATATCAAGGAGCACTGTCTTCTGCATTTGAGCCCGGAGTTGCCCGTCCCGGAATACCAACCGATTCAGGTGATTCGTGAGACAGGTTGGTATTAACCCGTTTGCATATACGACTGTAGGAATAATATCGGTCGACATTTCGGTGACCTCGTCAGGTCCAGATATTTTGACTTTTTGTCTGTTTCGACTTTCACGAGGTCCTCGTCATATGGTACGGTATTATTTTCACACATACTATATTTGTATTAATATTATATCATATGTTATAGGTTGACGACCTCTGATGTAGTTATCTCCTTACTTTCTTACCGTTATCGCCATTGACGTCAAGTGGCTTTATAACTCCTTGAGTTTCTGCAGGGAAGATAGATGTGAGACGTATTATTGAATTGAATAATTGTACTAAATAAAAAACACTTATCTCTTGTAATTTGCTTTAAAAAAATCCGAAAAGGCAAAGACGAAAAAACAGCTAATTTAAAATAACAATATCAGTGTGTCTTCATTGTGTTCAATTAATTTATTTGTAATCTTAAAATGAATTAATTAGTTTGTTTACGTTCATAGTGAACAGATAACCGACACGTGTAAACAATTATATCAAATCGATTGTAATTATTAATAAGTGATAGTATATGTCGATAAGTGATAGAAAGTTATATAGTTTATATAAATTTCATAAGTACTTTGTATACAAAAATTTTTAGTGTCCTTTTTTTAAAAAAAAAAAATTGTATAATAACAAAGTCGAATAAACGTTTTATTCGCGTCTATTTATCTAACGAGCTTTAACAGAAACGCAATTGTGTAAAAAATCTTTAATTATTTTCTTAAAATTCCTTTATCCTGGCGTGAGTCGACGAAGAATCTGCCAAAATTACTTTCACCGGTCTGAAATAGATACCATCAACGAAATCTGTTCGTATATATTGTTTTGTACAATTATTTCCATTGTCGTCAATTGTGATGAAAGCAATCTCGGGACGAAACCTTACGTTTCAAATAGGAAAATTGATTGCATGTATGAGACCCAAAAGTAATCTCATCGCGGTGCTAATAATTTATAAAATATTATTAGAGATGTATTTAGCCACATTAGTTGAGTCATCCTGCAATATGGATGGAGTGCAACAAGGGAAAGGGAAAGATCATGTCCTCACAGAGTATCAGCTTGTAATAGTACTAAACCAGGAATATACCACGGATCAACTTACTAATTTTGCAGTGGTGGCTCTTTCATTTTATTTTTTATGGATTTTAAATTAGTTTCGTCATCTTTCCTTCCTGGGTAGGAATAAATGTTCTTTTGCCAGAATTTGTAGTATCCGATATACTCGTGAAGTAATTCCAGTCATATAAGAAATCTTATACGCTTATGTGGGAATGAATTGGTTTTGTACGCGGTAAAGCCACAACACAGTCATTACAATGTTTCTATTAATGACATGTACTTATGATCTCCTTATGTAAAAAATATATAAACAGCATGTTTGCGTTGAAGTTGCGTGATACACGATAAGATCAAAATTCATCGGAAATTGACCGTAGCAAATATGGTCGTTAGTATAACGCTGTTGTGTTTCATAGGTAAGTTTTCATAAGACCGTGCCGCTGCTAGAATCTTTGTTTTTTTGCCAGAATCTCTGACCATAACACCGTTTTAATTTAACTAAGAGTAATTAATAATCGAGCAACTGTTCACTTTATGGTGATACCTGCGGCCCATAACATACATCCACCCTTAACTAAGATTTTTTTGGTTCCGTACTCACCACATTACAGCAGATTGTACAGCTTATTTACACTGATATTCTGTGAGGGCGGGGTCATTTGAAGGTAAAACCGACGCATGCATGCTTTCACACTGTTCGTCTTATACATACTTAGATTTTCATAATTAGGCGTGCAACCGAATTGTCTCCTTTTTTTTTTTATTTTATATTCCGCATGTCATTGAATGGTTTTAGCGTAATGTTTAAGATTGTTTGAAAGGGGTATATTGTTCTATCGGAATCTATTTTTTTTGTTTTTATTCGAGTTAATTTGTGTAGATTTCTTTCTCTTTCAAATGCTATATTTTGCTATGTTTAATACTGACACAGAAATTAGATCATGGTTCAATGAATTTTTCGAGTCGTAACCGTAAATAGTACGAACGAGGTATTGAAAATCATGAAAAAAAAAATTATTGAAAAATGAACTTTTAATAAAATGTAAATAAACCGGAAAGAACTTACTTGCCATTCGATTATTTGTTTTCGCCCTGTGTGGCGATCTTGAAGTTGAGCTACGTAGGTGATACTTAAACACGTTTCTTGTTAAAGCTTACATCCCATTCGGAGCTGTAACGAGGCGTGCGGGACGACGCTCGACTCGGTTCGTCCGTGTATGTAAATGAGACCGGGGTTTGCGGGATTATGCGATGCAGTGATAACATGGGGCTGTGCCAACCATGGAGGTACAGTTATCGCCACGTATCTCCAACGCTCAGCGGAGAGGGTTGCGCATTGTGCACTTTTTTATCGTATTAGGGGTGAAAAACGAGCATACAGTTCATTTGATTATAAATAATTCCAACGGTCAATGACAGCATAAAGTAGAAGTAGAATGTGGGTTAATTTAGTCAAGCTAAAGAAGCTCGTTTCTATCAAAAAAATATAAATGTAAAGGGATCTCTTATAGTCTCTTAAAGTCTCTCTTACTGGTAACGAGGCTTATCATCGTTGTCAGCAGGGTTGACAACACATGGACATTTGGTGTCTTTTTTTTTAAATTACATTGAGAGAAACCAACTCACATACTATCTACATTCACCCTTGACAAGGAATGATAATACAGATGTATTGTCGCCCTTGTGAACTGAGATGAAGTCCCTCGTCAACAGTGATAAAGTTCTCCGGATCCCTTCACTCACCAGACGAAATTCTAATTGCAGAATGAATGGGTCAGCTCGACCGGAGTAAGAGCACGCCCTCACAGAATACTATCGTGAAATAGCAGCATAATGCTGTTGTGTTTCATCTGGTGAGGGATTAGGAGACCTTATCACTGGTGACGAGGTATTCGATCTCAGTTCTCTAGGGTGATAACGCATCTGCATTATGATTCCTTGTCAAGGATGAATGTGGGCGGCGTGGGCCGCAGGAATCACTTGCTATCAGGTGTACCGTGTGCTGGTTTGTTACTCTCAATGTAAAAAAAAAACGGTAACTTTTTTTTTAATTTTTGACGTTATTCTAAAAGTATATGGCAACACAAATATATTAGAATTCGCAATTTATAAAGTCATGTCTACATAAAATATATTTGTGTATCTCACGTATACTTCTTTTGTTCGAAATGCTACATAGTTCAGTCTGAATCTTGGCGCCTCTCAACTTGAGGCGTCGTTGTGTGGGCGCCAAGCCACGCCCATAATCCTACGCTGTGTATAAATCGAGCATTCAGGAATACTACCAGAGAAGATCATCCATGTCAGAGCCTAAATTATTAAGGTATAAACATAGCGGTATGTCAAAGACATTTGTGCGATTTTCGTATTTCTACTAATGCTGGAGCATTGATGTCAGACATTTTAGATATGTAGGTATAGTTTAAATCAGGGATTCACAAACTATTATGAGAGACCCCTTTTCCAAAATGACCTGATACATCGAACTTATACCCAGGACCCCTATAGCGAAATTGCTTTAAAAATCCTATCTCTAGTTTTTTTTACTATTGGTACAAAATACTTAGCAATTTGAAAACTTTGCGGTTGGTTAAGTGAATAAACTTGACATCATTTTCTCATCAAAATTTAACAAAATAAGTAGACTCTAGAGACTTGTGCACTTTTATCGACTTGTCGAGTTTTTAATAAGTACAACAATGATACCTCCTACTAAAATATTAGTCATTCTTATTACAAGTTGATACACGTAATACAACTTATACGTAGTATCTTGAAAGTTTTTTTATTAGTTTTTTTTATTTTTAGACCTCGTCGACCTCTAAAATCAATTTTCGTTTATGTCGACACACGGGAAACCGATATCGACCACTTTGGGCATCCCTGGTTTAAATAGTGTCAGCGTGGTTCAAAAATAGCTGTGTTAGGTTTACCGTCCTTAGTTCTAGTTAAAAATCAAGCCGTCACGAATAAAATAATATTCGTTATTGCTTATTTCACGGTCCAAAATTATAACGTAATGTAAAATTAGTACATAAAAAATAGTAACAGTTATATAAATCCAACTGCTGGGCGTAGTCCTGTCTAAAGAGGGTGTAAGAGCCAAGTCCACTAAGCGGTTTCACCGCGGATTGTAATACTTGATGTGTAATATGTTTTTATTATTTCTTAAACATGCCGGTTTCGTCGCAATGTTTTCTTTTTAAACCTATTTCTTTATAACATTAGGGGTGAAAAACTTAATACTCACGAGAGTAAGTGAGCGACCCACAACATCTATATTCGTTCTCAACAACCTGATGACGAACATACGTTGTCTCACCTGAGGATTGAGATATGCCTCGTTAACCCTAATTGGTTCGCCAGATCCCTACACTAACGTTACGAGACAGAAGCGTTATGCTATTTTACGCTGGTATTTTGTGAGGGCGTGGTCCTTCCCCGGTCGAGCCGTCTCATTCATTCTGCACCTAGAAACAATCTGCTACGTGGCTCTACTGAAAGAAAATATAAATGGGATTGCTCATATTTGTAAAGAGGAGGAAGAATAGAATGTCGATCTAAAAATAATTAAATAATTTAATTATCTGTTAATATTTTTTGATGTTTCAGTATTCCGCCGTATGTCTGGACGACATAGTCCAATATTTATATTAAAAAAAAAACAAAATAACTTGACACGGGGCTTGTTTCCCGCGTTGAGTGAGGCCATTACCGCGCTCGCTGTCGCGGGCACGTTCGGCGGGGAACGTGAAATGTGCACACATTTTCGCGAGCGAACCGGGAAAATGGTCTGGATTTGTGCTTTATTTTTTTTTCTAGTATTTCGTAATCAAAATATAACGGTGTAATTAAATTAAAACAGATTTTTATCTGTATATTTATTTACTTATTTATTAAAACTCTTTGGTAAAACACCTTACAAAATGTACAAAGGAAGACCTTAATGCCTTAAGGCATTCCTCTATCAGTCAAACAGTGAGAGAAAGTGTGTTCGATGTAGTGCATACATAAAGAAAAAGAACAGAAAACATACAACATACTTATATATATGTATATATATATATATATATATATATATATATGTATATATATATATATATACATATATTTATTACATTGAGAGTAACAAACGAGCGCAAGGTTCACCTGATGGCAAGTGATTCCTGTGGAGCATGACATCTACATTCATCCTTGACAAGGAATCATAATGCAGATGCACATTACAGACACAGAACAGAATGAGTTGTTAACCTTGAGGACTGAGATGGAATGCTCGTCACCGGTAATAAAGATCTTTACAATCACCGTACGAAACACAGCAGCACTGTGCTGCTATTTTACGCTGATATTCTGTGAGGGCGTAGTCCTGGCTCGATCGAGCACTCCCTATCATTCTGCAGCGAGAAACAAACTGCAGTGTAGCTCTACTAATGACGATTTATTATAATTTGCCGTGTACCGCCTGTTAAATGTGACTTAATGAAATATTCTTTTTCTCATTCATTATTCGATGATGAAGCCCACCCCGTCAATTACGACCGACAATATCATCTGGTTATTAACAGTTGATGTCAACCGGTCATATTATAGATTCACTTGTCATCGCTATGTCAAGTCCGATAGAATGTCTGTACGATTAAATATTGGAGTGACCCGAAAACCTATATTTTGTGGTACACCAATTTTGTTCCACGGCTAGGAATCGAACCTTAGACCCGCGCTAGCACTTTACTAATAGACACTATACGATATCTTACCACCAATGAGCAATGAGTATTTATTGCATTTAAGTTGCTCAGATGTTAATGACCGCGGAGACTTGTCATCGACGAATGATGGGGGGGGGGAGGGTATTAATATTAATATCGGATGTCTCTTGTCTTGAAAACTAATTGAATGTCGGGTTGGGGGCTTTTTTCATATGTCGTAAAAAAAAATTAATATTTTTTTATTATTGCATAGTTTCGTATCAAAAATGTCTTGTGTTGCCATTATCATGAAAGATGTAGGTACATTTAAAATTTAGGCTATATTTCTTTTTTCATCTATACAGTAAGACTTCTAAGAAGCCTGTCCTTCATGCAAAGCCTCTTGAATCAGAACGTCTAACGGGCAAAGAGCTGTCCACTTAAAGCATGAAGAGTTCATAATTCTACGTAGTTCGCAAAATGTACATAATTACATATCGATATTTTGCGAATAATATTTTTTTTCATTTCAATATTAGTTAATTAAATCAAAGTTTTTTTAAACCAAATAACTTTATTTATGGTAGTGGTGAAGTGTTTGGGTTTTTAATTGGGGTTCTGGGTTAGATTGCCAGTAGTAACAATATTTTTTAATACTGTTTGTTTTCGAGTCTGCACTGCATCCGAACTCCTGATACCTATCTTATTGAAATGAAGGGAAGCGGACGAGACGAGTGTGTTCTCGCTAATACGTAAGGCACTATAGTTTCTCCTGTCTTCGCAGTTAATGCCTACTGTTAAAACAACTTAAATAATTCGCCATGGTCGTAATCAACCATGGAGACATCGGTAGGCTGTAAAATAGTTTTTGATAAAAACTTTACCTAGAACGCGCCTTTAATACGTTTTTTAACAGTAATGTAATATAGATATATAGGAATTAATTAACTCCCTACACAAAAAGTAGCAAATCTTTGTACCACTTTTGTAGTATTTTTAAAAATTACAATTAAACTAAAGTTTTAACTTTGAATTAAACCACTATGGTTTAATTCAGAGTTTTTTCCTCAACTTGTTTTTTAGATAAAACTTTTTTAAATTCATAACAATTACGTAAAAAAATGTATGATTTTTTGAAAAGAAAAACACCAAATTTTTTATTTGGTGTTAATAAGAAAATTGTATCAAATCTTTATATAATCCAAACTTAAAGCATAATTTACTATAACAATGACACACTATTCCTAGTATGCACATTAAAATTATCACGAGTCTATGATGTATCGCGTCTATGACGTATAGATAGCAAGAAACGTACTGCGAGACTACACAGCATAACAACGAAGCGTCTCAATACAAAAATAGTCTGTGACAATGTCGAAGTTCACACAAAGTTAAACAGGTAGCTAGTGGACGCGCCCCGGCCGCAAATCTTCCGTTTCACTCGGGCCCAGCCTCCGGACGGCTCGGAGAGGAAACAGCACGCTCCAAAGCACGCGACTGCGTGATACCGGCTACTCCCGAAATAGGCTGCCCCCCGCGCGGGGCGAAGCCCCATCGACGTGCTTTTAGTATGCTTCGCGCATGCGACACGCCCGCACCCTTCTGCGCTCCTGGTAGCCGCGCTCGTAAACACGCGAATTTCAAGCCGAGAAACACGCGAAAAACAACAAATGCACCATTAAACAGGAAAATGGTCGCAATTTTGGCGAATCCGAAATGGAGCGAGGACCTTACAATTCAAATGATCATTGAATACGAAAGACGCGAGTACCTATGGAATCCTGTCGCCGAACATTACAAGAACAAAAAGATCCGCGAACAGGGATACATTGAAATAATAAAAGCGCTGAATCTAGTTGACGTAACGGTCAAGGAGCTGAAGAATAAGATAAAGAACATACGTTCGTCGTACAGTGTGGAACTGAAGAAGATTCGCGCGGCGCGAAAGGCCGGCGCGCATGCGTACAGACCCAGCGTCACGTGGTTCGAGCACGCAGACAGGTTTCTCCGAGCGATCGTCACACCTATCTCTGTAAGTCCTTGTTTACAATGCTCTATGCGCTCCGCACTAAAATACAACGAGACTAATTTGCATAATATTGTTTTTAGATGGATAACGCTCTGATCGAGATACCGGCGAGCGACGACAGCGACGCAGTACAAGATTTGAGTGAACGTAAGTCGCCTGAAAAGAAAAGCCCGCGTAAACGACGTAGCTCCACCCGCTCCTCGACGCCGTACGTTTTAAATACTCCATCGCCGCGCCCTAACACGCCGTTCGGCCTTAACCAGGCATCCGTCTCACCGTTCGGCATCCTTCCTACCTCAACGTCCTCTTCATTCCTAAATCCGCCCGTCGGGATAGCAACACCGTTGACTACCTCACTAACTATCTATCCGTTGCCAACGAAAGAAAAGAAAGGCAACTGCGAGGATCGTTTGGATCCCGATGGGCCGCAGGACTTGAGTCAACACTCGGACAATGTGAGCGAGAACGAATTTGAAATGTTTGGCAAGTTGATAGCGAGCCAATTGAGAAAATTGCCGCTCAGTTTGGCGTTGGACACTCAATTGAAGATTCAAACATTGGTCAATGCGGCGAGAATACAAGCTGTTTACCAGCAGTACAGCTATGCGGGGCCGTCTCAAGAGGCCCTCTCGGTGCAGGCGCTATCGAACGGTATATTGGCAAGTATGGCATCACAAAGCACGTTCGCGTCTCATGCCGTAATGGGTTTACGAAACGATTCCCCTGACGATATGAATAGGGACTTAAAAACGGAGTATTCTTTGGGTTCGGAGCCCGAGGACTAATCGAGTTTATTCGAAGAAATTCTTTAGATTATTGCTCATGCCAAACAAATCGGCGTCTACCTCTTACAGATTAACAGGATGAGTTTATTGCTCATTATACATATATAATATGTGTTTTAGATATTCGATACATATTGAATATAATATCGTTGCTTTAAAGCACCTTAATAAACCGAACAGTACAAAAATATGACATAAAAACTAATGAATATTTACGCCAAACTATTGATGTTGTAGAGTCATTATGTAATTTTTTAAATTAGTCATTAAGTGGTGTTTGTGTAGATCTCGATGTTTTTGGCTGTGTTTTTTTTTATTTTTTACGTAATGACGGCGCGAATCGAAGTATGATAAAGTTTTTATTGTCGAGATACAAAAGATTCTATATTTAATTTTTGACAGATCCAACCTCTTTTGTAGGTGTAACTCAGTTACCACAGTATGTCCGAATTAATTTTATGTTACTATTATTAGATAATAATCGAACATTCAAAAATGTCTTACGAATTTATTTTCAGTGTGATAGCTACTTTTATTAAATAGTATAAATTAAGTAGTATTTGTGTGATAAATGTGATTAATTAGAGAAATAAATACCTCAAAATAGGAAACATGTACTTATAGATTTGATAATAGTAATTTTGAATATATTTTATCTGTTGTTTCTATGTGCCACGAATAATATTTTATAGGGATTGTGAGTTATTGATGGAAATAAATATTTTATAAATGTGAAGAATTTTTAATTTCTCCCCGTAAATTAAAACCAAAATATCCTTATTTATATACTTTTTTCTAAAAGTTATTTAAGGCATAAAAGTATGAATAATATCGGTTCGGATTCGGATGCGTCCCTGTGACTGTTTTCGATTCATATTGCACATGTAAGAGTAAAGAAAGGATTTGCTAGTATGTTGTCAGAAGGTAATTTCAAAAATATCACCGTGGTCGAAATCTACCATCATCATTATAATAATACAATTTAAAAATCTTTTATACTTGTGTTATATATATTAAACAGGTGTTATGCTAAACATATAAACTATAACATAGACATTGTTTTAGGAAGTTTATTGTGCTATGTCAAACCGTTTATGAATTGTACGTAATAAATTCTATTGTTCGAGGCGCCGCGCCGTATCGAGTTTTACGCGCAAGAGCGATATTCCCACACGAAATGGATAATCGTAAACGGAACTTATCGGCAGGCGACGGCGGGAGAAATAAATATGGAACTGTTTACCGCTCTGCACTTATGTATGCCTGGTACTTAGACGTCTTGTGTTGTTACTAAATAATAGTGTTTTTTTTTCAAGAAAATTGTTTATTGTTAGTTGGCATTTTGTTAGTTATTTTTATTAGTCGTTTCTTCTTCTTCTTAGTTTAATCCCGATTTGGTCCAGGGTTCGTTTCGTTTAATTCTGCTGAAACTTTTCCACTTTGCCTGGTCCTGAGCGTACTTGGAGATTGTTGGAAGCCATGTTATTTCGTCACAATATTCAACCAGCATACTTTAGGTTAGCCTTGCCGCCCTTGAGACAAGTCAATTGTTTCCAACGTTCCTTAGGCTTCCGAAGTATATTGCCATACTATCCCAGCATACTTTGCAGCAGCTTTTCCTAAACGGTACGCATATCTAGTCATTTTCGTCTATTAGTTTTCTAAGTGATTGAAGTGGAGATCTGTGCACATTTGTTTTTGATATTGTTTATTGCAGGAGTGATTAACGAGAATGTTAGAAATTATACCAATGCTGGTAATTTAAAAAAAAAAATAAACCGGGTTCCAGGGACCCAATTGGTTACAAACAGGTTACAAAGCATTACAGGTCGGGGGGTTACAATGCATGTGTATATTGCATATTTGTTGAAGATGATATCCCTATCCCTAAGCAGTATTTACCTTCAGTTGTACTGTGTGCTCGATTATAACCACTATAAAAAGTAACTTTAAATACGTTTTATATACTATAAAATATAAAGATACAGAGCATATCTATATATTAATAATGGTTGAACGTAGAAAGTTAAATGAGAAATATTTCCCATATTTATCTCTGCAAGATTGATTCGCTAAGCATCGTAAGGAAACAATACAAATAACCACCAACGGATTATATTTTACCTGTAACTAACTCAAATCACGATCTAGCAGAATAGGTTCGAATCATACTTCAAATAGACAGTTTTATAAAAACAGTCGCTTATGAATTTAATACGCGGTGTACGCAAGAACATGGATTGACATTGACTGACTTAAAAATCTACTGTGAAAAATGAGTAGGACCTACTATATATAATATAAACTGATAATTAATATTTGTATAACAATAAAAGTTATGATATTTTATCATAATAATGATTAATAAAACAAACCAGCATATTTTTTAAATTAAAAATATTCTGTTTAGAAATAAATCTGTCTATAGAATTGATTTAGTAAGTAGCATTGTGTCGATATATGTTACGTGGCCATAAACGTCTCTGGAGTGTTTTATATTATGTATATATATGTATATACATGTATTTATGTATATATTTATACATATATACATACATGCCTACACACAACATGCAAAACTATCGATTTAAATGAAAACAAATCGTTCAAGTATACATATGTATGCATGTATTTCCCGGTCTAACCGACCCATTCATGTTGTTCTCAGAAACTAGTTGTAGCGTGGCTCTATCAGGTATGAGATGTAGGTGTTTTATTTAAGAAAACAGGAGGGTTATTTTTATAGAAGTTATTCAGACTGGTTCACAAATAACTCGATTATAGACAGATTATCCCAGCGGCCCTTGACACCTTCATTTATCATCATTAAAGTCTAAAATGAAGATGCGCTAGCGGTGTCATCTCAAGATCAAACGAGTTATTATTTTAGTAATTGGGGTATACGGTTCTTATCAACACGATCCGACGACACATTAAAGTTATGTTTCGCAGCTGTGTTTTTGTATTCATTGATATTTGAATTAAATTATTTTTTTAACGTATCTTTTTCGTATGTATTTATATTCGAGATAAAAAAATTAACGGGATAAAATCCGTAAAAATGTCTTTTAATCAATGTTCACAATTCGTGTAAATATAACATATGATTATATTTATATGATTTATATTTATTCCTTTCTCGACTCCGGACAAACTTTTATAAGCAGCGTGGCTAAACAGCTTCTCCAATAGACTATATATTGTGTATACGGCCCTACGATGAACTATACACAAAACTTCCACAGTCTTTTATTTATAACACCTTGGGGGGCGCTCGTGCCCCCATCACACGATTGTGCCCACCATATTTTTTACCGTTGTACAGGCACACTGTGCGGCATAAATAAATCGGCTCTACTGGCATAGAACCACGCCCTCACAGAGAAAAAAAAACCGTAGCAGCATAACGCGTCTATGTTTCGTCTGATAAATGGAATCCGGAGACTTTTATTAGTGGAGGAGGCATTCCAGAATTATAATGCAGATGCGTTGTCACCCTTGACGACTGAGATGGAATGCCCCGTCACCAGTAATAAAGGTATACGGATCCCTACACTCACCAGACGAAACACAACAGCATTATAATGCTCCTATTTCACGCTGCTATTCTGTGAGGGCGTGGTCGCACCCCGGTCGAGCTGACCCATTCATTCTGCAGCTAGAAACGAACTGCAGCGTAGCTCTACCACTGTAATATAAAATTAACGTATTTAGCGGACATTAAGATATTTTAACATGTGTGCATATAGAACTAGATTTATCGTTTGTATCGCAGACGAGGCGCCGTTCGACGCCTACACTTGAATACCGTGGGCGTATACCGGGTGGGCACGAAACCGCTGCCTATGTCAATTTGCATACATACCGTATTCAGCGCCAATCTGACCTCCACATCCCGTATACTATCGTTCTCTTAACTAAACATAATGCTGCACAATTTAACAGGATTTTCGTGATAAGAATTCGTTGCATGACCGCGTCGTAATAGACGAGATATTGGTAAGTTGTTGTGTGATCCTATTCGATTCCAAGCTGATGATTTTGTTTGTTTAACACAAATAAGCTTTTTCTTGAGTCTCTAATGAATGAATATTCCGTGTTTCTGATACTCCATATGAAACTTCCTCTCATTTTATTGCACATACATAATATCAGACTACGGTTTTTTTATGCATCAGGCCCACTGTTGCCCGAGGGCTTTTACAGCCTCACCGGGTTGAAAGGTGGCCGACCGCTTGGGTCACTCAGGCGAGACCTTTGTTAATGGGTAATCAGCACATCAGCACGGCTTGGACCATTACCCTAGGCGCGACAGCAACTGACTCGATAGTGCCCGAGAGGGCCTAGCTAGACTACGGCAAAAGGAAATTATATAAGAGCCTCTGTCTTATGCAAACGTTTAAGGCACTATAATATGTCCGTCCATCATAGTTGTTATCTTTTGGTTACAACCAGAATATAATCGATAGATAATATCGATGAAATGATCAGGTTTCTTAGTAGACCATTTGATTCAGTTCGATCTTAAAGTCTTTATTTTGATTTTAATTCTTAATTTTTCAAACCGATATAATGTACACAGTAAATTACTCCTATAACATTGGTCTTAAGACTGCAATTATAATAAAACCCTGTTCACACTGCGTGTTGTCGTAATAGTCGTAGTGCTATGCTGTAGCTAGTTTCTTGATACAGCATGAATAAGATGGCTCGACAGCGGAAGGAACACACCCTTACAGAATACCGGCGTAAAATAGCGCTGCTGTGTTTCATATGGCAAGTGGAGACGTGTGCATCTTGAATCTATATAAAAATGTTAACATACATAATATATATATATATATATATATATATACACATATATCCTATATATGTTACTTAACTTAATTTTTTTATAATTTTCTTTTTTGTAGACTTATATTTACAAATGACAAACAAATATTAAACATTTAATTTGTTCGTTAGGTAACTAAGCGAGAGTTTGAATCGACAGTTCAACGTCTACGGAAACCGGCAATGTAAGACGTTGGCAGCAAAACATTGAGCGTTCTGGCTCCGTACAAATAGGTAATTCGAGCAGGGTGGGAACGAGGGTTGCTAGGCAACCGATATCGCTTCAACTGCCGGGTCTTGATGGCGGATGGAGAAAATTCTTTTGTAAGAAAATTCTTTTACCTCATCAATTAATTATCGAGTCCTAGATTGAAGAATGCGAAAATATTCCTATTACAGTAATGAGGATTTTATGTCAAACAGATTTAATTAAAAAACTAGAGCACATTTAAAAGAATAATCTAAAACAGTAGTCTAAATAATTAAATGATTTTCGTAATTTACTAATTACCTTGTTTGGTTATTGCTTAGGTTTTAAAATATTAATATAATTAAGAACAAATAGACAATGCTTTTTTTTTTACTTAATTTTACGTTATACTAATCATGCACCGTATATATTGAAAAAAACTGTATTCATTTATTCGGTGTACATTTGTTTCGAATATGGGATATATGTTGTACCTTAAAATCTGTTACCGGATCACCATTATCAATTAATGTACGTGGGAATGTTCAAAAATTGCAATAAACTCGTTTGGAGGCATTAATATAACATTAAGCATTGACCTGACAAGGTAAAAATAATGCAGTGAGTCAATCAAGAAATTTACCATCAACTTTTCTCGTATAATAATGGGTTATTTGGTTCTTTTACATATTGAATTTAATAGAACTGCGTTGGCAACTGCATTAGGTATCAAATCTAAGAAAATATTTATTTGAAATAACACTGGATAAAAATGTAATTAATAAATACTTTTTACTCAGCGTCGATTCGGTAACGGTAGCCTTAATGTTAAATAGAGTTCTTTTGCCCGAGCGGTGCAGACGGGCGGGCATTAATCGCGGGCGTCTCGCGTCGATTACGGACGCTCCGTCTCCCGCAGATGCCGCGTTTTTTTCTCCCTGCATTCATCGGGGCCGGCTCCGTTGCGCGGGAGAATCCTCTATCTCGATATTAATGACGTGCGATGTTCGAGTTTTATCTATAATGAGTTGTTGATAGTATACGTCGTACATTTTTATTAAAATGGTTTGGAACTGGTTTATTTTTAAATTAGTTTCTTTTTTATTTTTGTTTTTTATCAACAATAAGGCACAATAATATTTACCATTCACAGTAGCACATAACCTAAAAATTAATTAATTTAGTAGACAAACACAATAATAAAAAAATATAAATGTGTATCTAATTATTCATATTGATTGTCTAAGTGTCATATTTGGTAACCTTCAATATATTATGTTCAAAATGATTTGGATGTAAGCAAAAGTAAGTAACTTCAGCGTAAAGGAATTTCTAATATAAAACTTTATTGCGATCTCTATTAACAAAAATGTGCATCGAGGTTTAAATGCAAGGAACTCACTTGTTAGTAGTAGCTGGCTATTTTAGATTAGTCCTGCATGCAAATCACTAGGAACGTTCCTCGATGACCATATGCGGCAGTTATCGATATTGGGTATCGACTTGATATATTTTTAATTTAATGTTTTTTCTTGGGTTATTGACAATGTCAGTTCTAAATATTATTATATTTATTGAAAACTAATAAAAAATAATTTGTAACCAAATATTAAACCAACAACAGATTAGCTCACAATATGCTAACTTATCTGTCACTTTTCGTACTCTAGGGTTTGGGGTAATAGGGCGTTAAACTCCTGTGTATTTCCTTAGACTTTCCCTAAACATTTATTTCACAAGGTAACCTCATATTTGACATATGATAATGGAAATATATAATTAACCGGTGAAATGTAATAGCTTGTATATGGTGAATAAAGTATATAAAAATAAGAATTAAATTAATTAAATAAAATAACAAATTTGACAATAGTAGAGCAGTTACATTGCAGTTTGTGTCTACCTGCAGAATGATATATCAACTCAACTGAGGTACAGGACCTCACAGAATACCAGCGTTACATAGCAGAATAATGTTGCTGTGCCTTGTCTGGTGAGTTAGGAGGCCTCTATTAATGGTGACGAGGCATTCCATCGTAGTCTTCAATGGTTACAACGCATTACGATTCCTTGTCAAGGATGAATGTAGATGTCATGGGACGCAGGAATCACTAACCATCAGGTGAACTGTGTCCTCGTCTGTTACTCTCAATGTAATATAAAAAAAATTGGGTATTAAAACTTAGTATACATACACAAAACCTCCATTGTCGTCCTTTCTGTGGCATTTTAATTATTCACCATTGTCGGTATCATCATAACCGTATGCATCATAATCTTGGCAGATAGTCCACTGCTGAACTCAGATCTCTCCAGAATGTTACGTAGTGCGATTCGTCTAAGCCGTCTGCATCCGTCGACCATCTATGCCTAATGAAAAAAAAATGCATGAAAACAAAAACAAATTTACATATTATTTGTAATCAACGTAATTATAATTGAGGGACACACTGAATTGTTCAACTTTTTTTTTGTGTTAAAAAAATTCCAATAAAAGCGCGGTTCATCTGAGGTCACGTGATCAACGCGAGGTGGGTATGAACAAAAAAAAATGCAATATCTGGATCACAACTAACTAAATCTTCTAACGTCATTAGCAACGGTTCAAGTGATCAATCTAAACGTCTTAGGGTACATAGAAGTAGAAAAGCGTGTTATCTCCCCTTCACGGTCTTTGCCGACGTCATTCGTTAACGACCAGTCGGGCTCTTAGGCGTTATGTAGTAATCAATTGCGTGCTCTCAATAAATCTCAACGTTTATTAAAAGAATTAACTTGATTCCGAAGTTATCACGAGTGGATTGTTTTGTGCTTATTTATACTCGCACATTTTTATAGCAATGTTGCCATATTTCATATTATTTAAGATTATTATTTTTATTATATTTGATAATAAGCAGAAGATTGAGAGAGGGTACAATATATGTAAAAACTAAACGCAATTAGACAGTCGAAGGACTAATTTATTCTTACGTCAGCTTACCAGGAAAACAGACCAGGAAAGGGATACTAATTATATAGAACGAGACATCAATCTTATTCCTCAGGTGCGATAACGCATTATTATTATAATGCTTCAGCCTTCCACATTACCTACCTAAAAATTCAGGTAAACATTAATAATTTTTACAACTAAACAATGTGGAAATTTTTCTTCAGTTTGGCCAACCCAAAGAATAATATATATTTCTTTTTATTTTAAAAGAATGTGCAATAAACATTACTAATATTCCGGTTAACCACTCCAACTAAGCCTAAAATGCTTGAGCTTGGAGATGAATCGTCTCTAATAATGACAATATTTGAATGATGTATTCGAACCTACGATGTTAAGTTTCGCAGACAGTACCCTAAATTATTAGGCTATTGACGCCGCCGTAATTCCACAGTCCACGCATTGGCATTATGTTTCACCTATCGAGGATGTATGTGGGTGTCGTGGGTGCCGCAACTATTTACTATTCGGTAAATGTGTGCTCAATTGTCACCCTAATACAATAAAAAAAAAGAGAACGGTGAACACTCATTACTTCTCGCACTAACTGTCGCTTAAAATATAATAACGCTTCTCATTATAATTTATTTATGAACTAGCTGTGCGCGCAATTTCATACACGCAATTTCATACACGCAGTTTCATACACGCAATTTCATACACGCAGTTTCATACACGCAGTTTCATACACGCAATTTCATACACGCAATTTCATACACGCAGTTTCATACACGCAGTTTCATACACGCAATTATGTATCATCTACGTGTATGGATCTGGCTGGATACTCTTATTTCTGTGGGTTGGGGGTGACCGGGAATCTGCATTATGATTCCTTATATAGGATGAATGTGTGTGTTGTGGGACGCATATAAACGAATACAATAAAAAAAATTACACTCCTCCCGAGATTTCCCGCCGAAACCCGGGCGCCATTAGTGCGCCCAAACCGCACGAAATGGCGCGCGAAGCATACACGGCGTCACGACTGATTAGCATTTATTATTATTCAGAGCGGTATGCGCGCGCGAGCGGCGCATTATTATGATAATAAACGTTTCAAAGGTGCACACGGGATGCCAAGAATTAATAGTTTCAGATCTCAAATTCTGTGCAGGTATATGTGAGTAGACTGCCACGAAAGGACATTTCATTGTTTTAGTGGTTTGAATTCGTATTGTTATTTTAGTTGTTTCTTTTATTATGTAAATTACTTAAATTATTTAGATAAACAAAAAATATTTTTACTACGAGTTTTATATATTTATATAATTCTAGTATTCATTTTAAGATGGACCCAATTTAATTGAGCGACGACTTGTGTCGTCTGAAGTTAACAGGAAGCCAAAGGACGCAGATTGTCACGGAGCGTGATTCGTGGTAATTCATGAGGGAGGCCTTTGTGCATCCAGAGTTGATATATTCTATATATTAATGCTTTTAAATTTTGTCATAAATAAACTAGTGAACTTGATAATATATGCGAGTTATAAATATATCTAAGATTTATAAGTCACCCAATTTTTTTTATTCAATATTACCTATATTGAATTTTAATAGCATAAAAACCTGTCGTCATCCTCCTCTTTTTATTTTTTGGGTAATTTTTAAAATACCATGTGTAATATAGTTCTTAGTGTTTATTTATAGTTATACAACCTGCCAAACTAAAAGTTTCGACCACGGACCTCTTTATCTATATTAAATTTTTGAACCGACTTGAGTTGAGAAATGAAATTCGCTCACCCGGGGCTTAAGTTAAGCTCTCACATGTTACGGGACGTGTCAAAGAGAGTAAGTTGGTGCGAAGGAGATAGCTGTAGACGTTGAACAGGGAAGGATGCCACCGCGGGACCCCAACGAGGCTAGCGGGCCTGCCGAGCGGCCGGTAGCTCACAAAGCTTTCTGTGCAGTGTACTGTGCCTCGAACGTTTTGATATTTGATGTTATATTTTTATTTTCTTCCAATATGGGGTAAGTTGATGGATGGTATTGGACCTGAGTGGGTGCTTTGTGTAAATTACTAAGGGAGTCCAACTTCAGGAGTGGATTTGTGCGCTGTAATATTTAGGATATACATATATATTTTAAAATAAACTATTTTATTATTTACACAACTATTTACATTTAAATATCTAGATTCTCCTTATATATACATTTTTTAATTAATACTTTATTAAAAAACTGTTTATGGGTAAAATAGACTTTATTTATAAATAGTAAATTTATGATTTTGCTAGAATGCCATCTGAAGTTAAGTGGCGATGTTTGGCAAAATTTATAAACATATAACAATAAAAAGTTAACATTTACTATTGTAAAAGAAGGACTGAATAATCTCCTCCGTTAAAACTTACACTCTACTGTAATCTTTCCAACTCCCTATTCGGAGGCGATAAAACACATACGATAGCAACACTAGTTTACATCGGTGCCTCTTTACAATAATTGTCGATGTGCGGTCGGCAGCCGCGATAAGGGATTACGTCCCGTTTCCCCATCCCGGGATCCCGGGATATTGCGGGTGATTGCCCCCGATCCCCCACAGCTTGTCCCCCCGTCGTTTGCCCTGCTGGCTTTTTTTCTCGCGCGCTTGCACTTTGCGACGGAAAGTGGAGCGTGGTGCTTATTGAATTATGAATTAAGATATGAGCCAGTTCAGTCTAGTGAGGCGGTAGTTTTGCAAATTTCTATGTTACTTCGTTTGAACATGAATCTTCTTCAACTATAACTGTTATCGAAGTATTCTTGGTACCTTTCGAGACAAAAAATGTTGTTTTATAATAATATAATTAGAATACCTTTATTCTATTAAGAAAAAAACATCAGCATTTGATCTCTCCCTCCGAGACTTAGTGGGCTACAAACATAAAATTTATTGTCTTTCTATCAGTTTGAAAAAAGAGCTATTTCATTCTCATTGTTGAGTGTTAACATGAAAGGATGTTGTAACATTATGTGTTTAGGCTTTCAAGATCTGTACTAAAATTATCAACAGATTATTTGTTTATAAAAATATTATTTAATTTTATTGGTATATCTGATCGGCATTCTTAATACATTCTATGAAGGGAAATGAATATATATTTTATTGATTAAGTTCTAGTAAACTTCTAGACGAAGAAAATTGGTAGCGCTTTATAAAGTCTCGTGTACACCGAAACCATTCGCACTTTATAAATTTAACTAGGAGCATCAAACTAACGCCAGCAAACAAGTAGCTATCCTTCAATCAAGCAGCCCTAGAAGCGAAGCCCGATAGAGCCATAACGAAACACAAAGCGTAGCGGCGAGGCGCCCGGACAGAAACCAGTCCGGCCAAATTAAATATGTAGGAGGCGAGCGCTCGCGCCCACGCTGTTAGGGCTGCGGTTTTAAGATATTTTATTTTATACTACATGTTTTAAAATTAGTTTAAAACATTTATAACTTTTGTAAAATGATAGTTTTAGTTTTGAATAAAAGTTTTCCGAATATTACTATAATCCGGAAAGAAATGTCAACGTAAAAGAATAAAAAAACTAAACTTTGAAAATCCCGATATTGAAAATCTCATCAACAAAATCATACATACAAATATAGGTATATAAGTAATAAATATTAGAATATTACATTAATAATACGAGGCAGTGGCAACCCTACGTGAAAACGGAGCGCGGCGAGTGCCCCGTCATTAGAGGCGGCGTTAGCGTGCCGCCGCCCGCCAGGCAAGACATTTTTTATGCAACCCACAGGCCGACGCTTTTTCAACGCGGGCACATTGCGGCGGCAACTAACGCAGACACTGGATCCGAATAATACCTCCAACTTTGGAGAAACGTGCTCTGATTGATTTGGACTTTACTTACGAAAAACGAGATGGGACTCTTAAATGTTCATTACGAGTATTTATATATACTGTGGTGATCGCAATCGTTTTTATTTTAAAATAAAACAATAAATAGGACAACAATATGTTCATCCTTTTATTATTTATTAGAAAAACAATACAAATCCCATTACACAAGTGCAGTTTCAATATTACATTACGGACAAACATTGAAATCAGTTTTAAGGTATGAACAATAATGGTCAACTAATTGGAAACAACAATAAAAAAGTAAAAAAACAATATTTTTTAAGTATTAGTAATTAGTGTTGTTTTTTTACGAAATAGCTACTATCCACAGCCTACCAATAGTTGTAATTAATATTTAGTCGCGTATCCCTTATTTTCAATAACAGCACTGCAACGACGTGGCATTGATTCAATGAATTTCATACATTTTTCTAGGGGGATTGAATTCCATGCTTCAATAAATGCTTCATATAGTTCGTTTTGACGGGTGTTACGTTTGTTTGAGATTTTCTTTTTAACAATATACCAGAGATTTTCTATCGGGTAAATCCGGACTATTTGCTGGCCAGTCTAAAACAGATATACGCTGTTCGCTAAGGAAACATTTGACGTTGGCTGTGTTTTTAGGGTCATTGTCGTGCTGAAAGATCCAGGTTACAGGCAAATGATCGTCCGAGTAGGGAATCATTGTGTGCTTTAAGATATTTTTGTATTGCCATTGTACCTTCAATCTTCCGAACGGGTCCAACTCCACATCCGGAAAAACACCCCGAAACTTTAATGTTACCACCGCCGTGCTTGACTATACCTTCCTTATATATTCCTTATATACTCCTTGTGTATTTATAATTAAAAGCATTGTTTACAGGACGTCTAACATAGCCATTTCCATCGGAATTTATTTTTGTTTCATGTGAAAATAACACTTTTTTCCATTCTCGTACCGTCCAATTAACATATTTTTTAGCGAATAATAATCGCTTCTCTCGGTGTTGCTTGGTAAGAAGCGGTCGGTAGCTTTCGAGAGATTCTTCCAAACAATTTAGCTTCCACTAATCTTCGGCGTAACAATCTGGACTAGATGTTCCTCAGGTCAGCAGGCGAAAAAATTTCATTTTTAATCTGGTTGGAGCCTTTACTTTGGCAACACGAACGATTAGCGTATCTTCTCCGGGAAAGGTTTTTCTTGGCCGAGCCTTTCTAAGAACATTTTCAACAGTTCCATGTGTTTTATAATGATCAATTGCTTTTTAAACTTTCCTAACAGAACAATTTAAATGCACAGCTATTCTTCTGTACGTCCACTTATGATCTATATGTAAATTAACAATTATTTGCTTAGTAGACGCGTCACAACTTTTTGCCCATTTTGGAAAAATAAAATACAGATTAAATTTTGAATTGCCGCCAAAATAATAGAAAAAGCCAAGAAAGAAATGTTATTCTCCAATTTCAAGAAAAGTACGAGCTATGAATGTTTTTTAAAATGTTTCTAATTAGGCGTCCAAGCAGCCAGTAACAGAAAATAAACTCCTACATGTGTAAGACTCATTTTGTAATTAAAAGTAAGGTATGTTTTATATTTTATGCATTTAATGAGTTTTATATTTGTTTAGTGGCTATATTATGGCATGGTTATTATATTACTAATTATTTATTTTATTTAAAATAGACTTTATCGCTGCACAATCACATCGCCCAGTAAGAAATATAAAAATTGTAAATATTTTTATTTTTTCTTTTTATTACATTAAGAGTAACAAACGAGCGCACAGTTTACCTGATGTTAAGTGATTCCTGCGGCTCATGATATCTACATTCACCCTTGACAAGGAATCATAGTGCAGATGCGTTTTCATCCTTCAAGACTGAGATGGAATGCCTTGTCTCCAGTAACAAAGGTCTCCACGAAACACAGCAGCATTAAACTGCCATTTTACGCTGGTATTCTGTGAGGGCGTGGTCCTACCCCGCTCGAGCTGACCCATTCATTTTGCAGCTAAAAACAAACTGCAGTGTAGCTCTACCACTGAATTATAAATTATAAATAGTTTAACTGAGCTAAACACCCCACCGCCGCCGGCCCACATTGGATAGAACAAGATAATTTTAAGTGGCCAACATTAGAGCCACTCCGACCGAAATACGACGCTCTGAAGATCTCGTTCTGGAATCACTCCATCAGTATGTGCCGAACGACTTCAATTACACCACATTTATCACAATTAGGGGATAGGACTTTGTTCATCGGAAGTCCAAACTTATTTAAAGGTTCTTGAACTTTTGCTTCTATACAACCAAAAATTGTGTTCAATAACAAATGCATTACATGCTTTTCCTTTTTTACACGTTATAATTCAATGCCGGGCGATTTCTATGTTCGAATCTCATTCGAAAGTTAAAAATTGTACAGTTGCAGTCTGTTTATGTCCCATCATTATTGAATTTAGAACTTCTCGTTAGATGCGATACACATTTTTATTTATTTATCATTTAGATACGCATTCCTAATGATTTTTTATCTTCTATGCTCAGTACAAAACACCATTGAAAAATACAATGGCAATTTCTTTACCGGTTATCGAATATTTCGTGTTTCGTTCGTAGTTTCGTAGTCTTCGTTTTCATGTGATGCGTATGTGTGTTTCGTAACAAATAGTTGGACTAATTAACCCCCGTCAGTTTTACCGAAGAGTGAATACATGGAAATGATTACATGAATCAATGAAGAACAGGCAGTAATATGGTAGGGTTTTTTTTACAGTCATTGAAAACATCATCACGTAGCAGTTGGTGAGATCTTAGAAAAGCACTATCTTATGTATATAAAAAAACAAAGGATAACTTAGAATAATAAGCCAGACATTTCTACGCTTAAGTAAATTTGCGGTGGTCAATTAACTTTTCGGGGTTCCGTAGCCAAGAGGTAAAAACGGAACCCTTATAGTTTCTTCCCCTCCGTCCGTCTTTCCATCCGTATGTCGTAACCATTACTTGGCAGACTATTGGCACTTGATCAATGAAATTTTAAAGGCTTTTGTTCATTGTTATGAACCGCTATAAAGTTGTAGTGAAATTACAAAAATAAAATAGGGTTGGCTTAATATACAATATAATAACACCATACACATTTGTTTTGTCACCCGACGTTTCTGGTGCTTATAAACACTCAGTGGGGGGGGCGGGGTTTAAATGAGGTGTTCGTCGTCCTGATATTATTAAACTGAACTACCCTTAGCTTAAAATTGTAAATCGAATTGGATCGGATCCACCTAGAAGGAGCTCACTGTAATGAAATCTTTCTGTGGTATATTTGGTTTGGAAATTAATTTTTTTAAGCACAGGATACCAAGCCAGCCGATGGTAACATCCATCCATCGTATCTATTGAAATTATCGGAGATATATTAATTTCAAAAGCCTCCCAAATATCCTTGGTGCGAATTGCTGTTCTGTTGCGAGAACTTTTCACGCGTGTCCTGAAACACTTTTGGTGGCTTTTATTTATTTAATATAAAATACTGATACAAAGTTAAAAAATGTGTAGAAGGATGTAAGCAATCGTCTGAAATATAAATGATTTACATCCCGCACCCACGAAGCGTTGCCGGGTCGGACAGTGGGTGAGGCCCACCAGCACGCACGCCGCGACACGGGCTTAACGACGTTAAACCAATTGATCGTTCTATATTACATACATATTATGTATATGAGAACTATTTTACTCAAACATACTTGACATCAAAATAAATAAAATAATATCGAAGTCTTAACTAATGTCTAAGTTAAAGTTCGCCATCCAAAATTAAGGCGCCTTGCGTTCAATTTATGCTAATAGTGTTTCGTGACAATAAGGTGTCTAGTCTACATATATAATTATATAAACATATACTTTACTGTCACTGTACCATTATAAGTTTACGATTGTCGCACGTTGATCGAGTATTTTTAGGACCTTTATTACTGGTGACGAGGCATTCCATCTCAGTCCCCTAGGGTGACAACGCATCTGAATTATGAATGCTCCTTGTCAAAGATGAATGTAGATATCATGGACCGCAGGAATCACTTAACATCAGGTAAACTGTGTGCTCGTTTGTTACTCTCAATATAATGATAAAAAAACTGATATTAAATGTAATATAATATTTTTCAAGTATCAAGATAATCATTTCCGCGTACACGGCAGCCCATTAAACCGGGTCGGTGACAAGGTGACGTGCGCTCGCCGCGGGGGCGCGATAACGTGGCCCGTATCCTGTGTCGTGATGCTCGCCCGCCTCACTCGTTCAATATTCAACTATATCTATACTTTTATGGACGCCTGGTGCTTTCGGGGAATTACTGTACGCCCGGCTACGCTCGGAGTAATTCTGTTTTATACACCGCATATACTGCTACGACAATCACTGCCGTGGACAATAAAGGTGTTCCGTTAGCCACTGTAACTGCCGAATGGATTTTAAAGCTGTTCTCATTATGGGTTAATATAGGATGGTTTAAGTAGATATCCTCATTTGGAGGTTAATATTGTATGGTATGATCCAAATACTTGCCGGTTTTTATTGATAGCAACAAAGAGGATACTAGTGTTGCCTGTAAATTTATTCTTTTAATGCATATGTTGTCTTAAAATGTTTCATTTATGATAAATGTGGTAGAACTGAATTTTGAAGTAATTTTTATTTTAATTTTCGTCAATATATAAACAAAGAATATTTTGTACAACCAACAAAAAACAGGTCGGAATGGTTTTTATGTTTGACTCTTTACTAGATGCCATTCCATGGATTTGACGGAAAATCAATGAATGCAAACAGATTAATTCATCGATATTCCGTCAAATCCAATGTGTGTGTAGAAATTAAGCAATGACCAGAGATGATAAGGATGAGAAATAACAATGGTTTTAGTATACAGCCATCCAGACAAAGGGTCCCAAAAGGAAATCATGCCCTCACAGTACCAACGGGAAATACCAGAGTAAGCTGCTTCGTTTCGTGTGGTGGGTGTAGGAATCCAGGGACGGAATTACTGGTGACGCGGTATTACATCATAGTCCTCTTGTGTGACATACATCTTGAATCTTTGTTGGGCTGTAGTTATCACTTTTCATGAACTGTGTCCTCGTTTATAATTCCTAATATTATAACAAAAAAAAAACATTCAAACCTTTCACTTTTTCAAAGACTTGCGCTATCCATTATTAACACGGAGTTCACCAATATGAAAAGCAAATGAAGCTATTGTCATTCACCGGCACGTTTCTGCGGCAATTTTTATTACGTTCAATAGACTTACACGTAGCGCTCAATGCGCAATGTGTGTTATGAATACAAGTTATAAAATAACAACACTTACCAATTTGCAATTAATTGGTACGTCAATTTTATAGGAATAGCAAAAACATTGCAGTTTTTTTTTTATTTTATCGCGAAGTTCTTTATGGCATTTGATTAATGAGTTTTGCGTGAACTATGTGGAACGGATTAAAAAAATGTTTATCACAACTGTTTTTTTTCCCAGTATATATTTCGTTTTTTTTTTGTCGTCATCCAACAATAATCAATGGACTTACTTTTATTTATCTATACATGTAACATGATCGTATATGTACCTTTTACTTGTCTGTATGTTTATGCACGCTACGCTCAACCACAATGGCTAAACCAATTTAGAAATGTATTTCAGTGATATTTTAAGATATGCTACGGCTAGAATATTTATGAGTATGTATTTAGTGTTTCTTACATTTAAGTCAGTTGACAAATATAAAAGATATGTCAATTATAAAGTGCGTCTCGTCGCGTAGATGGCACATAATTGCGTGTATGAAATTGATCGCACAGCAAGTTCATAAATAAATTAGAGAAGAATGACGCGTAATTATTTTTTGGACAAGAGATTAGTGCGAGAGGTAGTTATTCTTCCATTTCCTCCTTCTCCTCTTTTCTTATATTGCATTAGGGTGACAAACGAGTACAAAATTTACCTAATAGTAAATAATTACTGAAACCCAACAAATTCATCCTTCCATCCCATAAGGGAATCATAATGCATATGGTTAATCAACCTTGAGAACAAAGAATAAATGCCTCGTCACCAATATTAGGATCTTTTGTCTATCACATATCAACATGAAGATACGCTGTCATCCCTCAAAACCTTTAACTATAATAGGGTCTCCGGTTCCACCGCTCAGGATATAGATATAAAATAAAAACAGTTCTTAACACACTGAACTTTAATACTTTACTATGACTATGGTGATGTTGCTCTGGAAGTTTCTGAACACCTGGTCCTTCTACGGTCGATCCTAACTGTACTTTATATGTAGCTACAGCGGGGCAAAGATATCTAAAAAATATATTTTATTGCCTTTACTGTTTCATAAGAGCCGTGGTATCTGTGTGTCTAAGAGTTAAATTTTCCTCCGATCAGCAGTGGAGCAGCGTGGTTGACTATGCTTTAACCCCCTGTCTAGAGTGGAGACCTATGCCCAGCAGTGGGATTTTTATATACAGGTTGTTACTTTACTTTTACAGTTTTATCAAGACTTACTAACAAGACCTGCAATTTCGTACTTAGTACTTAAGTTATTAACAATGTAAAACTTTTAAGTTTTTATTTCGTATTACTATTCGGTTTAGATGTTTAAAATTAAATACGAGTGTGTATTACACCTCAGCTTTTTTGGTCACCGACGGCCCCGTGGCGTAGTAGTGGTTGCATGCAACATGAATTAGAAACATAATGATCACAGTATGCAGCGTGAAATAGCAGCATAACTCTCACAGTATGCAACGTGAAACAGCAGCATAGCGATCATTGTACGCAACGTGAAACAGCAGCATAGCGATCATTGTACGCAACGTGAAACAGCAGCATAACTCTCACAGTATGCAACGTGAAACAGCAGCATAGCGATCATTGTACGCAACGTGAAACAGCAGCATAACTCTCACATTATGCAGCGTGAAATAGCAGCATAACTCTCACATTATGCAGCGTGAAATAGCAGCATAACTCTCACATTATGCAGCGTGAAATAGCAGCATAACTCTCACAGTATGCAACGTGAAACAGCAGCATAGCGATCATTGTACGCAACGTGAAACAGCAGCATAACTCTCACATTATGCAGCGTGAAATAGCAGCATAACTCTCACATTATGCAGCGTGAAATAGCAGCATAACTCTCACATTATGCAGCGTGAAATAGCAGCATAACTCTCACATTATGCAGCGTGAAATAGCAGCATAACTCTCACATTATGCAGCGTGAAATAGCAGCATAACTCTCACATTATGCAGCGTGAAATAGCAGCATAACTCTCACAGTATGCAACGTGAAACAGCAGCATAGCGATCATTGTACGCAACGTGAAACAGCAGCATAACTCTCACATTATGCAGCGTGAAATAGCAGCATAACTCTCACAGTATGCAACGTGAAACAGCAGCATAACTCTCACAGTATGCAACGTGAAAAGTAGCATAACGCTTACAGTATGCAGCGTGAAATAGCAGCATAACTCTCACATTATGCAATGTGAAACAGCAGCATAACTCTCACAGTATGCAATGTGAAACAGCAGCATAACTCTCACATTATGCAATGTGAAACAGCAGCATAACTCTCACATTATGCAGCGTGAAATAGCAGCATAACTCTCACATTATGCAGCGTGAAATAGCAGAATGGTGGTAGTTGTCATAGGCTACAATCATCATTTACAATAAAGTGCACTGTGAGATAAAAATAAATAAATTAGAGAAGAATGACGCGTAATTATTTTTGGACAAGAGATTAGTGCGAGAGGTAGTTATTCTTCCATTTCCTCCTTCTCCTCTTTTCTTATATTGCATTAGGGTGACAAACGAGTACAAAATTTACCTAATAGTAAATAATTACTGAAACCCAACAAATTCATCCTTCCATCCCATAAGGGAATCATAATGCATATGGTTAATCAACCTTGAGAACAAAGAACAAATGCCTCGTCACCAATATTAGGATCTTTTGTCTATCACATATCAACATGAAGATACGCTGTCATCCCTCAAAACCTTTAACTATAATAGGGTCTCCGGTTCCACCGCTCAGGATATAGATATAAAATAAAAATCATTTATTCCCAAAAAAAAAACAGTTCTTAACACACTGAACTTTAATACTTTACTATGACTATGGTGATGTTGCTCTGGAAGTTTCTGAACACCTGGTCCTTCTACGGTCGATCCTAACTGTACTTTATATGTAGCTACAGCGGGGCAAAGATATCTAAAAAATATATTTTATTGCCTTTACTGTTTCATAAGAGCCGTGGTATCTGTGTGTCTAAGAGTTAAATTTTCCTCCGATCAGCAGTGGAGCAGCGTGGTTGACTATGCTTTAACCCCCTGTCTAGAGTGGAGACCTATGCCCAGCAGTGGGATTTTTATATACAGGTTGTTACTTTACTTTTACAGTTTTATCAAGACTTACTAACAAGACCTGCAATTTCGTACTTAGTACTTAAGTTATTAACAATGTAAAACTTTTAAGTTTTTATTTCGTATTACTATTCGGTTTAGATGTTTAAAATTAAATACGAGTGTGCATTACACCTCAGCTTTTTTGGTCACCGACGGCCCCGTGGCGTAGTAGTGGTTGCATGCAACATGAATTAGAAACATAATGATCACAGTATGCAGCGTGAAATAGCAGCATAACTCTCACATTATGCAATGTGAAACAGCAGCATAACTCTCACAGTATGCAACGTGAAACAGCAGCATAGCGATCATTGTACGCAACGTGAAACAGCAGCATAGCGATCATAGTATTCAACGTGAAATAGTAGCATAACGCTTACAGTATGCAGCATGAAATAGCAACATAATGATTACAGTATGCAGCGTGAAATAGCAGGATTACCCTCACAGTATGCAATGTGAAGCTGCAGCATAACGCTATCAGTAATCAAATTTAATATCAGCCTATTTTTCACAGTATGCAGTATGAAATAGCAGCATAACTCTCACATTATGCAGCGTGAAACAACAGCATAGCGCTCATAGTATGCAACGTGAAAAGTAGCATAACGCTTACAGTATGCAGCATGAAATAGCAACGTAATGATAAGAGTATGCAGCGTGAAATAGCAGAATGGTGGTAGTTGTCATAGGCTACAATGATCATTTACAATAAAGTGCACTGTGAGATAAAAAATAAATAAATTAAAGTAGCAAGAGTACTAGGTCGCGATATACGTCGCGCTGAGCAGTGAGCACTGAGCACGCGACGTAACGGCCCGACTCGGAGCCCGCGTCGCTCTTCGCCCCACCCGCCCCCAGCTCCCGTCAAACATTTGATCCAATGCGCCAACTACCTGTTTTTATCACTAGGGTTGCCACTAATTTGTACTTATCATTCGTAGTTACATATATTCTTAGGGGTGAAAGGTGTAAAATTAGTCTGGTCACGTATTACTTAGATAAAAAATTCATACGAAAGTAAAATACGTTGTAATAAATCATGGATCATCTTCAAGCAGCACTCTTTTTCTTAGCTATATAAGCTATAAGGTAGTACTATAAAAATTAAAGTTTACTTTATACTTCGCCTTCTTCCTTCTCCATAAGCCTTTGTTGGTATTGGCCTCCTCCAAATTATCTCTATTTTCCTCGGGTGTCCGCTTCTATCCTAACAAGTTTCACCGATTGTTCTGACTACACATTTTATCTCTAGTTCTCGTTGAAGTTCCTTAAACATTTGCTACACGACGAATACGAATACGTAAAAATATTTAATATATTGATATTTTATTCGTAACTAGCTGTCCCTGCGTTTCCATATGAGCGAACAGGCATCAACGCGCGTGACTCACTTTGAAATTGCCATATCTTTTTTGTTTATTAAATGATTTTAATGAAACAAAGACAAAATGTCATCGATGAGCCTCGATATCCAAACCCCACCCAAATTGGCTTTGCTATTCTAAAGACTAACATCCACAAAGGAAAATAGACAAATAATCTATTTACGCTTTTATATGTATACATAATATAATATTGAAAACATTTAAAATTCTACAAATTCTATGTGATAGATTTCACAGCCATCCAACTGAACCACAAAGTTATTCACATATTGTCAAATGTTTGCGCCAATACGCGAGAGACGTGGCGAATATTTCATTTTATGATTTACGCTCTATTGTCTATTCTCGGCTCATTTCCACAGACAGCTTGATCGTGCCAGTGTGGGAATTATGTTATAAGTGTGTTGCCGTTTTGTTTTATTAAGATTTATATATTGCCTATATTTCACAGCTTATTATTTACTCAGTAAATATAGATAAGCTATGAAGTGGACTACGCTCGGTGTTACTCTAAGTGATCGGATAAAAAACCTGGATATCTGTAATCAAATGTTATATCAGCCTAATTCTCACAGTATGCAGGTTGAAATAGCAGCATAACTCTCACGGTATGCAACGTGAAACAGCAGCATAGCGCTCATAGTATGCAACGTGATATAGCAACATAATGTTTACAATATCCAGCGTTGAAATAGCAGCCTAATTTTCACAGTATGCAGCGTGAAATAGCAATGCTGCTATTACATTATAAAAAACGTGGATATCCGCAGAAGTATTGAGGTAACCATTATAGCTCAAAAGATCAGTAAGCCGAAGTGGCAATGGGCTGGCCATGTAGCTCGTGGTACCGACAACCTAAAAGGAAAGAAAGAGCCTCTAGTAACAATCTCGTATTGGCCGTCGCAGCGTACGACGAACCCCCACTAGATGTAATGACAACCTATGCAATTCTGCGGGAAGTCAATGGATCCAGATGGTCCAAGATCGTACTCTCTAGTATTTTGTGGGGGAGGCACATAATGTTGATGTCGTTTGATGATGATGTTTATCAAATATAAATACGCTCTCATTCGCATCTCTTTTATCCGTGGTGGAGACCTATTCATACTTTGATCTAGACCAGTGATTCTATACCACTGTGTCGCGGCACTTTTGTGTGCCGCAAAATTTTAGAAGTGTATATAGTTAAAATTATATTGCTTTTATTTATTATCAGTAAAGTTTAAATCAATGAAAAGTACTATATATATCAATATATTAAAATATTGAATAATATACTTTTAAAAAGAATTTTACATTTTCTTTTAATTATAAAGGCAGGATAAGTATAGGTAAAATTTAATAACTTTTCTTTGATGTGTCGACAAATTTCGAAAGCGTGCGGTGACTAAAAACGGTTGAGTACCACCGATCTAGACGTAGGTATCACTGTACAAAACGTGACATCGGTGAGTATGGCCGTACACTTGGCCAAAATTTTAGTTTATATTTTTTTTGTATTGAGGGTGACAAACGAGCACACCTGTTGGCAAGGAATTTTTGAAGCCCGTGACAACTACATTCATCGTAACGAATCATAATGCAGATGCCTTATCATCATGATGTACTAAAATGGAGTATCGCGTCTCGATCAATGTGGATCTACTTCATTCAATGTGGACATGCGTGGTCACCCTGGTGGATTGAGACGGAATGTCTCGTTACCAGCAACTTCGTCCCTGGCTCCCTCCACTCGCCATACAAAACAGTAACGTTGTGCTGTTATACCACGCTGCCATTCTGTGAGGGTGATGCTAGAAATATGATAATAACTAGACATCTGCAGCTTAGTTCTGTAGCCAGTCCTTAATAAAAGTAGAGAGAACAAGACGCATGGGATCTGAAAAATGTTTAGTGCATATTTATCGTACCTAATGCCAAAAAAACCAATAATGTATTTTACGAACATATTAAAAAAATAGAATATATGTTGTGTCTTTTCATAAGTTGCCCCTATATAGGTTTTAACAAACATCTAGACATAATAGTTTCACATCATAGACACATCATATCTAGACAAGTGTTTGTAGAGAGAGTTAAATGGATATACGTTGTTTAAGAGCGTGTTAGCTCAGTGCCTTTAATTTCATAATATATATGTTATCTGCGTTCGATTCCCGGTGCTGGAACAGAAAATTATTAAACATAATTTTACGTTTCGATTTACCAAGAGCTGCGGTAAACATGATCGTAAGGAACCCTGCAGAACTTTGCTGAACAAATTAAAAATGTTTTGAACGTTTATAGAGTTAGTCAATCCGCATGTCGAACCCCCACAACCTGTACAGTGACATTATACATAGGCTGTTCATCGATATCATTGCCAGAAGCCATAGATAAAAACTGGGTGTTACAATTTAGGTTGTTATTTTTGCGTGATAGAGATATGTATATAGTGTTGATCTACACTGCAGTTTGTGTCTAACTGCAGAATGAATGGGTCAGCTCGACCGGGTTGGGGACCACACCCTCAGAGAATACCAGCGTGAAATAGCAGCATAATGCTGCTGTGTTTCGTATGGTGAGTGTAGGGATCTTGAGACCTTTGTTATTGGTGACGGGGCGTTGCATCTCAGTTCTGAAGGGTGACAACGCATCTGCATTATTTCTTGTCAAGGATCAATGTAGATGTTATGGGCTGCAGGAATCAGTTACCATCATGTGAACTGTGTGCAAGTTTGTTACTCTCAATGTAATAATAAAAATAGCAGCAAAAAACTAGAAGCCTCATGAAGAGGAAGAAGGGGAAAAAATGTTTTGTCCAGGAAAACATCAAGCGTTCACAGAATATCAACGTAACCCATCATAGTTCTGGTGAGTAAAGAAAACCTGGTCACGCAATTACTCGTCACAAGCCATCTTATTTCTCAGGGATGACAACGCATCATATGACGGTTCCTCATCAATAATGAATTTGTATACCGTGGATCGCACGATTCAAATACCAACAGAGCAGAAATTGTGTACACGTGTAAAGCCCCTTACATTATAAAAATGTGTATTATTTATTTATAAATAATCCTATTAACTGGTTATTTTGTTCATATCAAATGAGAGAAGGCTACGGTGAACTCACTGTAAGTTCTGCAGACATTTGCTATTATCACTGTCGTACATGTCGGCCACATAAATGTGATTTCGAAACGACTTACAAGTTTGCAAATACCACAAATCTACGCTCGCAGCAATGTCGGACAAATAAATTCACACCGGGACGTGCTCTAACAAAGTGGCCAATTGGTAACGCTAATCCGAGCTGCGGGCACAGTGTAAATGAGACAGCGGATAGGTTAATATTGTTGTCTCTTTTACTATTTTTTTGTAAAACGTCTACATGTTATCCATTGCCGGAAAGCCTAAGGTACCGACCTATGCAGCCAATTCTTTTGTTATTTTTTCTCTTCACAAATTATGTTGATATCATTTCCTACTTTTATAAATTGTTAAGTTTCGATTTTAGTACTTAAGCTAATTTTCACGTTTTAGTAAAGTGATGAGTGGCGTGACGATTTATTAAGTCTTTCTGTATATACAAACCAAGTTTGTTTCTAGATGTATAGTATGAACGGGTCGGTACGACTGGAGAAGGTCTATACCCTCGCAGAATAATTGAAATAGCAACATAACGTTTTGTATCGTTTGATAAGTGTAGACGACCCAGTTCCTGGTAGCGAGGTATTCCATCCCAGTCCACAACGCATGTGTATCTTGAATCTTTATTGAGGATGGATGTAGTTCTCTTGGGCTGCAATCATCATTCACCATCAGCATTGATCGTCACCCGTGTTTTATTAAAAAAATTAAAGATTAAAATGCTGTTGGTTTTTTTTACGACAGAGGTATGTAGCGATAACAAGTGCTATATATATATAATGTAAAAGTTGTGTATAACTTTTTTAAATCTATCTGTTAAATAGTGGTGTAACTATTATTGTAATCGTGGAATGGAATAATATTTTACGAAATAGTTCGAAAAACAAAAACCTTGTCTAATCTCATCAAAAGTTCATTGCCCCGCCCACAGATAAATAATTAATGCGTCTGATATAAATTAAATCTTCTATTTTTTTAAATTTAGTCTATTATCGCTCTTGAGAGATAATCCGTGAATCTGGTTAACAGACTCGAAAAGAATAGTTATTATAGGAATTATTTGATTTTAAAACGGAATTTACAATGTAACCTACTTGATTGTTTTTTATATACTTTATTGGTCACACCTTACGAAAAGGGATACAAAGGGCGGACTTAATGCCTTAAGGCATTCTCTACCAAACGACCCGTCGCGTGGAGAGACATTGTGCTAGGTGTAGTGCCTACATTGTAAATAAGAGAAAAAATAACTATAGAAATAATAATAAATATCTTAAAACTTAAAAGTTTTAAATATATATACAAATTCATATTATATTTTACATTTATAAGATAATCCACCAAAATCTAAATCGTAGGACACGATGACTGGGAATAAATTTAGTACTTATGATATTAAGTGTGACAAACGAGCACATAGTTCACCTAATGGTGAGGGATGTCTACGGCGCATGACAAACACATTCATCATCGACAATGAATCATAAAGCAGATGCATTGTCACTCTAGTGGGCTAAATTGGTAAATTCCTCGACGCTATCAATAAGATCTAATCTATCTACCTTCCTTTTTTTAACGGGAACCTCTGCGGGAGCAAGGATGGGTTATGGCGGAGTCGCATCGTCTAAAACCCCATGGTGTTCCACCTTCGTCGCGTATTGCTGGGTTACGGGAATCCTTATAATCTATCTACCTAAAGTAACGCTACTATTTTAATATGGCATTCCGTATTTGTGTGAACACTTGGTTTTCTAGTCACCGTGTCACAACCATATCTAGGACTGCGACTCTGTTATTAAATATTCACTTACACTAAGGGGTAATCAATCATATGGAGTCTACTATGTTATGTAGCCCATATGATTTATGTTTGTTGTCAAAGTAAACACTTAGTGAAGAATTCTAGTTTCTTTCATTTATTAATGATATACATTAAGTGTACCGGAGTAGCAAATGTTCTCTGATGATTGGATATTATTAATGGGATAATAATATTGATAATTTATCATTGGCCTGAACACAAGATTATCATATTTTATTATATATACAAAGTCCCTGAGATCCAAAGACTTCCTTTACTTTGAAGTGTCAAAAGTCTAATGTTTTAGGGTACGGTCTGCGACTTAAGATCGTAGGTTCGAATCCACCATTAGACTATTGTCGTGAACCATCTCGTAGCAAAAGCTTTTTCAGCTTAGTTGGAATGGTTTACCGGAATATCAAAAGTCACCTTGATGCAATAAAAGGCAATTAAAAAGCATTATTAAATGTTATCAAAATAGTAAATGAGTCGATCATTTACGTCTATATGAACATTACCTAATTTGAAAAAAATATATCGAAAACATCACGAAACACCAGCGCCGCTTATCAACATATCCGCTGTCTAATAACGTGTCGGGTCAGGGCGCTCGCAGCGCGCAAACACCGCCATAACGCGGGCCCGACCCGCCCGCTCGGGCGACCGACCCCGCATACTAAACGCTACGTGCCATTGATCCTCGACACTCCAGCGTTTTCACGCCCCAACTAATGACTGTGTGTACGGACTGGATTTCTCTCGAATATTTAACCGACTTCCAAAATAGGAGGTATATCTTGACTCGATTGTATTGTTTTTTTTTTTTAAACTTTCTAAACAAGTGCTTGACCGCGATCCCACCTGGTGTTAAGTGGAAAAGCAGTCCTGGATGGTAAGGCGCACTAGCTCAGTAAATGCCTATTCACTCTACTCTTGAAAACACCCACACATAGTAGAACGATGTAGACGGCCGCGTCGTTGCTGATTCAAGCTACTGCGTCGCAAACTCTGGGTCCAATTTACAGTCGAGAAATAATATTTGTGTATCACAAATTATTGGTTTTCCCGTGTCCCTTACACTGCATCTGTACCTATTATTTATTACATGGATTACCAACGCAAGATACAGCATTTATATTTTATACTATACAAGAATAAGGTATTCTATGTAACTGTTCTTACAATTATAGGTAACCACAACATGCTTAAAAATGTGTGAATAATATAAACTTAAAAACAGGAATTCAAAAATAATTAACAAGATTAAAAAAAAAATTATGAAATTGTTAACATTAATAAAAATTACGTTTAAATAAAAGTTAACTTGCTCTGGAATAAATATAAATATTAAATATGAAATAAAATAAAACTATTACCAATTATCAAAGAAAATAAACACAAATATTCAATAACGTTTCATTGGTACAATTTAAATAATAATAAAAAAGTTAAGAAAAAATATTTAAAAGTTGAATACAATTACTAGGAGAATTAAGGTTCATGTCTTTTCTTTTTATAAATTTACAAAATATTGTAATTAAAGAATATAAAGGAATATCGGGATGAGCATGTCACACGTAAAATACAAATAGTTACGTGAGATCTATGTAAGATTTTTAATCTTTCTCTTAAATTTCGTGAGATCTTCAAAATGGATATCTATCTCTGGGACCTATTCGCACATCCATTGCTTCGGACGGACAGTGCAGTAGTTTAATTAATATTTATCCTACATTGACCATCAAAAGAAGCAAAACAAATTTGTCTATTTAAAACAAAAGCCTTCTTGGACCTTGATCTTTAATACACAATGTCCTAAGTCCTACAACCTTCTTTCTATCTTCTTGCACACGCATAACATCGGAATAGGGAACGGGATACGAGTAGTATACGAGAGGGATAGAATACGAGTGAGTTCGTCTGTCTTTACGCATATTCTTACAGTACTATAATATACATATGTATATTCTGCGCAGTGACTACGCATCTGTATTGTGATTACTTATCGAAGATGTGTATATCGTTGCCCGCAGGTATCACTTACGATCAGGTGAACTGTATGTTTGTGTTGTCTTCACCCTCTTCACATTTAAAGAGACGCCAGCACCTCGAGGAGCTAATGGACACCAGTGCCAATGGTATCTGGTTGCTAGAAGAAGTATAATAGGTTTTGGAGTAATCCAAGTTAGTCCCCTAATCTAAAAACCAACTTACACTCTGTCTCTCTAACTTCAAAAATAGCATTAGAATTCTATCTTCAATGCAAATTAGAATATTTGGCAATACATTATACTCCGTTATGTTTATCTTAAACGTATTCTCCATGTGACGTCATAAGTTAATTAGATTCCAAATAGACATGAAAGCGTTCGCACAAGACACGATATCTATTATTCCAATTTTCGGTGTTTAGTCGTCTCTCCACGTCCTTGCGAGCGACACTTTAGAAATCTTATACTGTATTTCTTTATTGAGTATTAGACAAGAAAGGTAGTACAGTATTGGTGGTAAAAAACGAGCACACAGTTCACCTGATGGTTTCCGGAATTTTACTCTCACCGCGAAACACAGCAGCGATATGCGGCTATTTTACGATACGCTGATATCGTGCGAGAGATTATATTTCACCCATACCGAGCCAACCTATTAATATATAAAGCTAGAAACAATCTGTAGCGTTAGCTCTACAATTATTAGCGTGTTACATAACTAAAAGCAAATAAAATCTGCTTTAGTTATATAAAAGGAACTAGAAATCTTTACTAATCTGAGTATAACCAATCAATCCTGGTCCTCGCGCGGGATAATGAATTTGATTCTTGATTCTTTATCTAGGATATCAGTCCCTTGGGTCGGAAGGATCGTTTACCATCAGATGAACTCACTGCTCTATTATTAAAGTTATCTATTAAACTGATTCGCTGATTCTCTGTGCGATCGTGGACAATTTACAACGCACCATCTAGCGGAACATTGCGGTATTAAACAACAATGGCAGAGCTTTCCTTGCAACTAATTTCTAACTGTAACATGAATGGATCTGTTCGATTGGTAAGGACTCACGGAATATCAACGTAATATAGCTGAGTGTTTCGTATAGTGAGTGTTGGATTCTGGGGACCCAATCAGCTGTCGCCAGCGGTGTTTCAGAACCAATATGACTTCAAGATAAGGGCCTACCACCTTAGTGAGCCACCTTTCATAAAGGCCGGCAACGCATTTGCGACTCCTCTGGTGTTGCGGTTGTTCATGGGCGGCGGTAAGGACTTACCATCTGGTGAACTGCTAGCTCGTTTGCCAACTATTCTATGTAAAATAAATATAAAAAAAGTCATAGGCCGTAGATATCACATACCGCCAAGTTGAGATCACGTATCAAATACGTGCGTATACATACAATGTTACGTGCTTTAGAATTTACACTTATTTTCCGAAATAAAAGAACAAAAGGAATGAACGGAATTGAATCTAGATGGTAAGAAAGATTGATACAAAAAAATACTATGATCTAAAGTTGACTTTATTTTTATTGAAATCAATCAAAATTTAAACTAAATCATTGTCAATCACGTCTTCAGAGATATGGCTGCTATATGTATCTCATCATCAACATATTTCAGACCATCATTAGTCCACTGTTGGGCAAAGCTCTCTCTCTCTACCTTTCTTCCTAAGTGTGACAATATCTTTTTAACATCCATTTAAACATATCCATAAAATCACGGTACTGGAAGATATGAGTCACGTTTCATACATCATTTACGCTAGACGGCAACTTTCCCGGGGGACCATGGCGGTACGTCGCGACCCGTCCGGACCGCAGACCCGTGGAACTACGCCATCGAATTATTTATTTATCAGAACGGCTGAGGTCGTCTATTTGGGACGTGTTTTTAAATGCGCTTCCATTTTGAAAGCTTTTTTTTTTTAAAAAAAATAGGTATTTCTGAATTGTAAAATTCATAATTGCACTAGGATTACATAACATAGTAGAAGAAATAAATATACTTTGTTCGCAATACTTCTATCTATATCTACTACTGGATATGTATATAGATGGCACACTTATATAAAAGGAGATACGCCTTTAGAATCTGACAAGCAACATCCTCACAATATTATACAGTAAGCGAGCGATAAGTACTAAAATTGCCCGTGAGGGTGCCACCCTCGTCACTTCGTCGCATACTTCAAACGTCCCGGGGCACGCGTTCGCTTATAAATCTCTCATATCAATGCTGCGATTGCTAACAACAGGCATATAACGAGAGCATCGTTTGTGTGTACATACATCGCTCGCTGTACCCCATTATCGCAGCCGTACGTGACTTACAGCGAGCAATGTATAAGACTAAATCGATCGACAAGCTACATAAATAACATTGAGAAACCGACGAGCAGTTACCATTCCGAAGGATTTGATTTTGACGCGGGGATAATAGCGAGCGCGCGCTTATTCACTGCCAAACCTATGGCGCCCTAGTATTCTTTTGTGTTGTAACGGTGCTAAAAGTACAAAGGATTTTTCTTATAAAATGATCAAAGATCAATTTATTACGCTATTCCTTTCCCACCTTATTATGTTGAGACGTTAAATAAAGTAGATTAACTGTTTTATGAAATATAAAAAAAACTACTAACTCCTGATTTTCATCATTCATTTCTTTCCTTCCTGCCTTCTCTACTAAAGATAAAGAAAAATACCAGCAAGCACAAAAATAAAAGGATGTATCCAATAATTCATTGGAGTTTGAACTCTAACTGTAATGAAGAGAATTGTGAAATTTTATTTTAAACACAAAAACTTATATAATTAATAATAGTTACACATACTAAGTATTATAAGTATTGTACACGTAAATTTTTAGTAACATATTGGTATTTTGTGACCTAACAAGCGTTCAATTTTTAAAGACAAAGTATATTATTTTATAATTACGGTAAAACTTTTATGGTAGGAGAGTAGAATATTTTTATAATACGTGGGAAGCAAATTCAATCGCTCAGAAATAGACAAACACACGGGCAACAAATTTACACTGCAGGCCAAAAGTTTAAGCCCACCTTAATTAAAGTAGGGAAATAAAGTAAAACTGGAATAAAATATTAAATGTTTAATCAACCTGTTTAATGATCTAATAGAACATTGATTTACATATACTTCAAAAGCGTAAAGAAATATTAATAGTCCATGCAAAAAAGGTTATAGTTAGCTAAACTGATTTTTCATCAAAAAATCCTCCTTTACATTTTATGACTTTTTTCACAAGTCTCGGCATACGGGCAATCAATTTGTCTTATGATATATTGTTCCAAATTTCGCATAAAGCATTCCACATTTCTTCGAGGATGGGACACGATTACGGACGTTCCTATCAAGCTCTTCCCACAAAAGTTCAATAGGTTTGAGATCCGGGCACTGAGGAGGCCAAACCATGTTTTTAACACCCCTTGTGCCTCTTTCTCTTCTAAATATCCTCTACATAATTTTGAGCTATGCTTTGGATCATTATCTTGTTGGAAAATGAATCCATCTACAATTAATCGCAACCCGGAAGAAACAGCATTTTGTTGTAACATGTTTTGGTACTGTTCCTTTTTTTCCTTCTATTTTAATCAAATCGCCAGTTCCTTGGATAGAGAAGTAACCCCAGATCATAATTAAGCCACCAACATGCTTGATTGTTGGGACTACACAATCTGACATCATCTTTTCTTGGGCACTGCGTCGAACGTAAATTATACGTTTTGAACCAAATAGTTCAAACTTGGATTCATCGGTCCAAAGCACTTTTTTAAAATCTTCTTCAGTCAAATCTCGATGGGCAAGAGCCCACTGCATCCGTTTTTTCTTGTTTTGCGGCCTTAGCAGAGGTTTTCGAACGGTGACGATACCATACAACTTCGCATCACCTTCAGTCACCGTTTTACTGTAGTCAACGATAAAGGTTTAACTCGGGTTTTGTTTACTTTAACGCGGATTTCTGGTGCTGTTATGCGTCTATTTCACTTACTGGTACAACAATGAAATTATCTTCACTAGACGTGGTAACTCCCGGCCTTCCCGAGTGTGGACGTTCTTAAAAACTGCCTGTCTCCCTGTATCGAGTTATTGTGCTATGAGCAAAAGTCTTTGATAACTTCAGTTGTGAAGCAATCTCACGTTCGGATTTGCTTTCATTGTGTAAAACAACGATGGCAGAACGCACTTCACTGCTAATTTCTCGAGCTTTTCCCATTTTATAACGTCTTCACTGTAGAAACCACAAGTTTAGACTAAAAAGAAAAAAGTTTAGAATATTTTTTTGTGAACAAACCTAAGTAAACTCGGGTATGGGTAATAATATGTCAGAAACACGTGTTTTCAGGAGCTAAATAATCCTAATTATTGACCAATACGTAACAAAAGCAAAGTAATTAGTAATGGGGACATTATAAAAATATTATTACGATTCTACCACTTGGTTCTAGAGCAGCGTTTGTCGGTGTTTGAAAACAATAGATGTTTATTGTCCAATAACTTGAAAGTAAACAAAAGAATGACTTCTTTAAATATTCGATACTAACAATAGAATATGCAGAAGTGTATTTCTTTTATTTATCCTACGGGATTTTATTACAATTGATGGATAATTATGTTGTTTATGGGCGGTCTTAAACTTTTGGCCGGCAGGGTATATTTCACATTCACGAATGTTTAAAATCCTTAACATAATACTGACACAAAATTTTCCTCAATGAAACAGGTAATAAATAGAACCACTCTTCAGTTTTTTTATATTTGCAGCATGAATGGCTCGGAAGACGAAGGACCAAGACTTCATAGAATACCTATCTAAAATAGCAGCATAAGCTGACGTGTTCCGTCTGGCGTAGGGATCCGGAGACCCTTATTAGCGGTGACGAGGCATTCCATCTCCGTCCTCCGGCGTGACAATGCCACATGTAAAATTTAGTATCTTTTAACTTAAATTATTCTAGATGTTTAATGACGTGTAAATAAAGATGAAATTTAGTTTGTTATGACGCGGCATTTCATCTCATTATGATTCGTAATCGAGGACGTATGTGGTTGCTATAAGCCGAATGAATCACTTACCCACAAAGATATAAAAAAATACATAAAAAATAAGGGTTGTACGCAATCTTTCACTCTGGGGCCTCGGTCACATATCAATTGCGGAAACTGAGGGAAATTGGCAGATCGTCAAGAGCCATTCCGCGTACAGACGTAATACCAGGCGCGCAGGAACAAAGAGCGGTGGCCGGCATCGCATTAGCGCGGCGTCGGCACCTACATAATTTAGTTATAATGACGGTAGCCACCGCTCGTTACGTCGCGCGCCATTACGTGTTCCATACATGCTTACTCGCTACGTACTCGTAGTCCTAAAATGTTCAAACAGTACGTAACATATTGGCGGGCAACTAAAATGGCGCATAGAAAATCGAATTTCACAATCTTTAAATAATAATGATTACTATATCGATGTTTCTTTTTTTATTGTAGTGAAAGGCAAACGATTAACCTTAATCATTGATAAGGAATCTTATTGCAGATGTGTTATCACCCGTGAGGAGTAATTTATAAAGTCTGGTCTGCTGGTGACCGATACTCACCAGACGAAACAAAGCAGTGTTATGCTGATGTTTTACAAATCTAATTTTTAATGAACTATTTTTTTTAATTTTGTTTTGTTTGAATTAATTGTTTTTTAATTTAAAGTTAATCTCAGCTTTCCTTCCTTAGATTTTTTTGTTTGCGTTATTATTGAATTTAAAATACAATTTTATGATAATGGTGTCATTTACTTTCTAACCTAAATAAAGGCGGGTTTAAGGGTTCAAGTGGATTAGACCATCATAACAGAAAAAAACATTAGTTGTCGTTTGATTGATGAATAACGAATAACTTACATGTAGGTCATGTAAAGTGTCTTCGTTATAAACCTTACGTTCAATATAATTAAACGACAAAAGAAACAACCTAATGGCTTAGACTTCGGACTACGAAACTTAAGGTCGTTAGTACTGATCCTCAATTCAGCTATTCACCAATATCGTGTACCATCTCCTAGCACAAGACTCACAAACACGACAGTGGTAGAGCTACACTGTTTTTAGCTTTCTATTTGTTTCTAGCTACAGAATGAATGGGTCAGTTCGACCGGCGTAGGACCACGCCCTCAGAGAATACCAGCGTAAAATAACATCATAATATTGCTGTGTTTGGTCTGGTGAGTGCAGTGACGAGGCATACCATCTTAGTCCTCGAGGGTGACCACGCATCTGCATTATGATTGCTTGTCAAGGATGAATATAGATGTCATGAACTCTCAATGTAATAAATACGCGGGTGCTCTCACTCGAAACATGGGGAATTTTAATTCTTTTATATCTCCGACGCTATTTAATTTGTAACAATGTTATATTTTATGTTCAGTGACCACGTAAAGATAAGAAATCGTTTTAAGATTAGTGTTTGATTGTAAATATTGTTATGAAGAAAACCTATGTAGTCTATTACAAAGTTTACGTAATGCCAAAGTTCAATAGATGCTGTGTGGGGAATCTAATGGTTGGTTGCAGTAATGATGATTGTTCTAGGAAATTATCAGAAACCCTGTATGGGAGATTCAATTATTATTATTACAAAGATACACCCCTACTTATCTTTTATAAATAACATTCCTCGTAGTGAATGGCACTACGAGGAATGTTATTTTAGCCCTTACGGTCGTAAGATTCACTTGCCATCAGTGAATTCCATGCTTGCATATCACCCCCGATATGACAAGAATAAATATTGAACCCTAAATGAGACTAAACAATTATTTTATAAGGTTACGCTCCGGCTCTTAGAATGAATTAACACATCTTAATGTTTACGAAGGGAAAATTCGTCTGTAAGAAATCACATCCTTAGGGTTGTCTACAAAGAACGTGCTTAAGTAGACGTCTGTCAGATGATCGCGACACCCGGCGGGCGATGAAGTCACGGCTCCCTGCAAAAATGTGTTAGCTGGAAAAAGAGCTCTTCCGTTGTCAACCGGCTATTTCCACCCACTGTTCAAACACGGCGTTATGTTATATTTGAAGATGATGACCATGTACCGTAAACTAATTTTTCGATTCAAAGTTTTTCTGTGCAACTAGTCAATTTACAAGGTTGATGAAATAGTAGTTTTTAATTGTTATTAAAATATTGGAATATTATAACTAGGGACAGCGGAGCAGTTGGACGCAATTGGAACAAATCAAAATAAACGTGTCGAGGAACGTTATCCTCTGAACCGAGAATTTGAAAACTGTTAACTGACGAAAGACCCCAGAATAAACTCGGCTTGTAATTTCGTCGACAAAAATATAAATTAAATTATTGCAGTCAGGCTCCTATAAAGCCAGTCTTATATAACTTTGTACGTTAAGCAACTCTGTAATTTAGAACAGAGAGCGACGATACAGTTCGTTACTAGCTACTGAGAATTTTATTACTGGTGACGAGGTAATTCATTTTAGTCCTCAAGGGTAACGCAGCATCTGTATCATGATTTCTCATCAAGAATATACATATGTGGGTGTCAAGCGCGAATTATTCAACAAAAAGAAAACACTATCAATCCGGCTACGCTGAAAAGATTGTTATAATGTAAGATATGAGATATATTTTCATAGTGTAAAGCATCTTTAAAAATATAACAGAGAGAGAGAGTTAGAGATTTATATATAGCTTTATTGTATATTTAAGTTCCTGGGAAGTCGTAAAATGCAGGTGTTCGTGGCGTTACTAAAATTTCGGTTAAACGCAAAAATTCTTGCGTCAGTAATCTAACACAAGTGCTACGAGATGGTTCATGGCAGTAGTCGAATGGCGTATTCGAAACTGTGACAATAAATTTCTCAGGCCTTACATTAGACTATTATTACATTTTTTTTATTTATTTAAATTTGTTAAGCTTTTAATACAAAGAACATTCGCCAGCTATGGAATTTTCACCACGGTCTTTGTCCCATAATCCGAACAGGTACACGCTAATACCGCTGCAAACATAAGTACTATGAAGCCGACTTTTAATGCCGGCTGCTGCGTCGATAGAATGTAATATATAATATATATTATGCGATGCGATTTATGGTATTATTAAAAGCATTGCTTCGTTAGCAGGTGGGGATAATAACGGCTTTTTATTATTAGCAATTTGTGCTATCACAGGTGGACTCTGTTTTCTTTTTGGGTCGACAAACGAAGATACATTTGATAGGTTCCCCATATTTAATATTGTTTTATTTTTCGGGCTGTCATGGCTGTTAGCCCGAGGGCTTTTACACTTTCACCGGGCTGAGGTGGCCGAGCGCTTAAGGCGCTCAGTCGACACCTCTATTAGTGGACGACCAGCACAAGGGCTCCCAACATATACAGCATACTATCGTGAAATAGGAGCATTATGCTGATATTTCACGCTGGTATTCTGTGAGGGCGTGCTCCTAACCCGGTCGAGCTGACCCATTCATTCTGCAGCTAGAAACCAACTGCAGTGTAGCTCTGCTATCGTAATCGGTTTGTTCGCGTACCGTGAACTAAAAGGGAGCTCTTATACCAGTGATTCTCAACCATTTTTTTGGCGCGGCATACTTTTAACGATTTCAAAATTTAACGGCACGCAAAGAAAAAGATTAGGTTAAAAGTTATTAACTTATCTATAATACACTGTTTAAAATAGTTTATGATAATAATTTTGAATGTAAAATAAAATAGTATGAACTACAAAAACAACAGTACGGGATATTAACAGTATTATTAAGGGATTACAAGTTAATCATAAGAATACTTACTTACTTTATTTCACCGTGGCACATTGGTTGAGAATCACTGTCTTAAACATTAAATAACGGTTACTAGTAAAAAAATGTGAATCGAAATTTGCGTTAAGTTCTATAAATCCATAACTTTGAACACGAAGGCTTTAATCAAGAATATCAATAGTAGCAAAGTATAAAGTAAGTCAGTAATAAAGTGGTCCCCGTGCAACTTTAGCCCTTTATAAATCGGCTGACGTCAGAATCTTGACGCCAGGGGGACCGATGCTAGTTGAGTGAGATTTACGTCCTAGGGTAGATGAACTGCCGACAAGGGAAAGTTGAGTTAATTTGAGAGCTGTTTTGTGAATATAAAACTTTTTTTATTTAAATTAATATTCTGTGAACAGGGAATCGAAACGTGGTCCATCACGACATGATGGTTTTTATTAAGATGTTGTTGAGATGGTCATGAACGATGTTTATCTATTAAAACGAGCATAACTGCGACTAAACGAGCCTAACCCTCATGGTTAAGGCATCAAACCTGGTTAGGGGTACGAAGGTGTTTTCAATTTTAAAGTATAACAGCGCCTGTATATCTTGAGTCTTTAGTCAGGATAGATGTAGGTGAGATGTAGATGTCATCTCGTACCATCAGTTGAACCATCATACTCTTGTTTCACGTGTGTCCATCCATGGTCAAGCTGACCAATTCATGTTGCAGTCAAGTGTTGTAAGTACAAGGATTTAGGGGCCCAATTTTTATTGCTAAATGGTATTCCATCTCAGTCGTCAGGGTTGATAACGCATATGCATCTTGAATATTTTTTGAGGATGGATTCTACTTCCATGTCATGGACAGCAGTCATCAGTTACCATTAGATGAAATGTGCTAGTTTATCACCCCTAATATCATAAAAAAACTAATGGTACTATAATCCAGAACATTCGTAAATTCGTAATTTCATAACGTAAAGTGAACACGTATAAAATCCTAAAGTAATTCTTCACACACAATAATGGTAGCCATACCCATATATATATATCACAATTTAGAACTATTCAAGCGTAGAGGCATCCGTGTAACTTACCCTAGGAAGCGGAAGCTCAGAAACGCGCCTTAGGGTAATTCACAGGGTTGAAATGTGTCAATTAGAACATATACGAACCACACACGAGGTTGTTTATCGATTAACAATTCTGTGCCAAAATATTTTTATTTGCATAGTTTTTTTTGTTAGTTAGTCGTTAGTTAGTTAATAACGAAAGTACCAACGAATATTGTGACGGTACAGTATGATCATATTGGCGTTGTAATATATAAACTGTCTAGACATCTAGATCATTTTCTAGCCGTTAGTTGTTAGATAGAGATGTCTCATTTACATGTTTGTTTTGACACGACATTATGTAAATTTTTGGTTATATAAAAATTTATGCTATATCATGATTATACATTATATATAAACTGTATTAATGAACGAATATAGTTTTATTTCCAAGCAATATAAATCAATTCATTCGTTCCTTTAAAGCCAATCTTTAATTAACGATAAAATTGCAAATCAGTACTAATTTCTGTATCACTTACAATAATGATAAGAGAACGTAATGATAAATTAATGCGATAACGGGCAACTCTTTTTGGAAGCGTTAGTTTTATTGGTGCTTTTGTTAGGTCTGGAAAAAGAAAAATTATATTTCACGAAACACTTACAAAACCTGACTCGGGAGCGGACAACGCTGATCCTTGTTTTATTGGTGCGTGCAGTTCAGTTGACTGTTAAATATAGAACAATAAATTTGTTTAAAAAACCAAAACCCGAATTCATGAAGTTTAAAACGTGATACATTCATTGTGGTAGCAATTCTGCAACTTTTTTCCGGCTGCATAATTATTAAAACAGAGATGGCATGCGGTAGCAGCATAAAGATGCTGTGCTCTAGGTTGGTGATCGTTGATGGTCACATTCCACTACAGTCTTCAGTGGAGACAACGTATATCTTAAATCATATGTAGGTGTTCGTGGACCGTAGTTATGCATTATTATCAAGTAACGCATTTGTCACTTTTAGATTCATAAATGTTAGGCATTATTAAACATATAATTTAAACCTGAGTCTATTTTGCAACCATATTTGGTGAATTTTGATTTAAAAAAAAACAAAACAAATCGTAACACATATAACAATATAACTAAAATGGCAACCCTATATTAACTGACTCGGCTTAGCACCTCGCCGGAGGACCGTGTCGAAGGAAGATGGTCTAGTGAACAATTAATTGTTTAATGTTTTGCTCACGACCATACTCTGTCGTATCGATCCAAGTGGATCGAGTGGCGGAGTAAATAACTTGCTAACTTTAAGTACATAATATATCTTACTAGCTGTTGCCCGCAGCTTCGCATGCGTGGATATTATATTAAAATAAGGTTCGTACTTTGAATAGACAAAAAAGCTAAAAGGTCAAGGTCATCTACGTCACCAATGATAGGAAGGAGTGTTCGAGACGTCATAACGTCATTTACATTCCGACGTTCAACAACGATATTACGATTTAGATTTTTAAAATAACCTCTAAACTACAAATTAAGATTATTTACCAGTAATTATATGGAGTTTAGATGTTAACCTAATTATATATATTTTTCCTAAATTTTATACAAGAATCTTTCCTATTGAATTTCATGCTTTTTCCTTGAAAAGTGACGAGCTTTCCATAAACATTCAACCCCTGATGCGTCCTCTTAGGGGTTTTTTTTAAAACGCCGATATACTTATAACTTTATTTCTAAACAAAAACAGTTATATGAAATTTCTTGCTTATTACTTGGAAAATGACGAACTTTCATACAACCGTTCATCTTTCTCTCTCCACTTACCCTCCTCCTCTCTCCTTTCACCTCCTTACGGGTGAGATTTCCAAAAATCCTTCCTTGGTGGACAGTGCTTACTTACTTATTGTTTAAAATTTGTAGGCAGCTCAGCGATTGAGACTCTTCGTTGATGAATCAGTCAGTCAGGACAAGTAATTATATATACACATTTAAGTAATATAAGTAAACTTAAAATTCGAAAGCATTTGTTGGAAGTAGCGTCAGCAGATTCACTACATCGATTACAATTATGTATATATTTATATATATATATTTACTTTTAGATATATCTATATTTATAATATGTATAAATCTTTGTTTTATAGTTTATGTAAATGTATATAAATATCTATTATTTTATTTACTATTATAAATTCCTAAGATAATATATAATGATATGTATATATAATTGTATAAGTATTTAGATATACTGTATGTTTCTTTTTTTTTTTATTATTATTCATCTGTCCCTAGCCTGAGTTCTCTGAACCCTTCCAAGGTTGACTGGTAGATAATAGGCATTAAGTCCGCCTTTGTGCATATCTTAGTTGTACAAACGTTTATAAATAAATAAATAAAGTTATGTAAAGTTAAATGGATTTTTTTTTAATTATTAATATATGCAATATTAGTATAACTGTTAAGTTTCGCAGTTATACGTTAGTTTCGCAGACCGTACCCTGAACCATTACGCTTCACTAAACTGATTACTTTCTATTGACTTAGGACTTGTCTTATAATGTCTAAGTAAAAGTATTCATGGAGGAGAGGGAGACGATATAGACGATAATAGTGGTAGGTCTACACTGCAGTTGGTTTCTAGCTACAGAATGAATGGGTCAGCACGACCGGGGTGCGACCACGCCCACACAGAGTACCAGCGTAAAATAGCTGTACAATGCTGCTGTGTTTCGTATGGCGAGTGTAGGGATTCTGAGAATTCTGGTGACGAGGCATTTCATCACAGTCCTAAAGGGTAACAACGCATGTACATTATGATTCCTTGTCAAGGTTGAATGTAGATGTCATGGGCCGTGGGTCTAATTTGCGATCAGGTGAAATGTGAGTGAGTTTGTTACTCTCAAAGTAAAACAAAAAAAAAACGATTTAAAGAGTCCAGTATGTTCGGTGCCGTTATGGATCAAAAACCTGACAAGGGTGATTATTTACGCCTGGATACAATGTTAGATAGAGATTGTTTTTTTTTTAATATAATATAAGCGTGAAAAGTGAGTATGCAGTTCACCTGGTGATAGGCGACTCCTGCAGCCCATGACCTGCAGACATATTCATACCTGAATAGGAAGTAGAGATGCGAAGTCACCCTTAAAGATGACATGTTATTTTTTTTTTCATTCGGCATTTAAATTTTTCTTTTAATCACTCTAGCTACTATTTAACGCTGATATTCCGTGATAACGCGGTCCTTCCTCTGCCAGGATCACGATCTGTTCGTATAGCTAGTTTATAGCTGCGAGATATTTCCACCAGACTCAAAGATGGCGAGACTTTACCAATTACTATAAAAAACGAAGACTATCCAATTGAAATTGCATCATCCCAGTAACGCTACTTGATTATATCAAAAGAGAGCACAGTAAGTGAAAAGATTTAATTTCATAATAAAAAAATATTCTAGAATAACGATGGGTTTTTTTTCCGTATTGGGATAAGAATTCAGCCACGTTTCTAGGTAGCTCCATACCGTACTTTATTTTTATTCTCAGCATCAATGGTCCTGCTCGACTAGTGCCCTCACAGAATACCAGTTTGAATAACAGGATAATTGCATTGTTTCAAGTGGTGAGCGTAAGGATCCGGATATCCTTATTAGTGACGAGACATTAGATGTTAGTTCACAGGGGTGACAAAGCATTATTATTCCTTATAGAGGATAAAAGTAATGTCATGGGGTGGTATCACTTACCATAACCCTGCATGGACATGGAGGGTCTAATGTTTTAAACTTGCTAGCAGACAGTTCATAAAATACATACTTGCCTATACATAACGGCGTAAGCCGTACAGCAAAATATGTTTGTCAAAAATATTACAGAAGGTAGTACAGGAAAAACTCAGGGGGTAGAGGATTAAGGAGGGAAGCGAGGGCACTTCTAAACACCGTAAACGAGGACGCCCGCTTCTTGATACGTCGCCCCCCTAATTTTTCCCAGCCACTTATCCCTTCGACCCTAATTCGGGAAATTCACCGCGTAGACATTTTAAATAATGCCCTCGGGGGACGATTGTTTGGGTCTTGTTCGGTTTTGTAGAAAAAATTCTGACGGGCCACATATCTTTGCCCTTGGTATTTATGTTATCCTAGTTAACAGAAATAGTTCGCATACAGACCAAAATATTATTCGAGTTTTATAAATTCGTAGGCGTAATAGATATGAAATTATTGTATTTCCTTTGGTTCTTATTGAGACTGCGAAATTTCAGGTTATTAAGGCGCCCGGAAGTGGATGAATAGTGAATTAATAAAATCCATTACATGCATGCACACATACATATAGCTAATTGAGCGTGGTAAAAATTATTCTTGATTCCTTTCATTCTTTTCCGTTCAAAAATTCAACCTCTGTAATTTGCATCAGATTAAATTTTACGATGTTATTCACTCTTAACTGTTAACAGTTAGTCTTAACTGTTAACACTCATTTTAAATCACAAGGGCAATTTTTACAACACGGAAAGCACTAGGGTTTACCTGTGTTGTACAGTCATCCTGATTATAACATATACTTTATTATAATTATATATGTAAGATGATAATTATATACTAAGATTACATAATCATTATTCCTAATAAATTCAAAAGAAAATCTTGTAAACTGAGTTATCACTAGTTCTATTAATGTTATTTTTTTTGGACATTTTAAATACCTGCAGAATTGCCAGATTTAACCCTTAAAAGCACTTTGGCTTAGGCCCGTGCAAGTTTCACCTCCTAGGAGAGATTTAAAATATGTATATATCCAAAAATAATAATAATAATTTACTTGTCATTATACAAGGTATTAATTAGGATGGTATAAATTACAAATTATGCAATGGTGTCTCTTGTATAGCGCGTCTACCATAGTATGCAAAATAATGATAATGTATTAAATCGAAAGAAAAATGTCAGATATGTCAAAATCCTTTATAGTTATTACAGTATTTTTTTTAATTACATACATAATGATCATTGTCATAAAGGTAATGTATTACAATTACATAAAAAAAATATATGTTAATATTATATTATTTTATCTGACGTAAGATTATACATATTGGTTTATGATATCCGCATAACAAACTAAACCATCACTCGCTTTAGAGCAATCCCTGCGGCCTACGTAAACTAAATTCATCCTCGATAAGAAATTGCAATACGTTCTGAACCCTTTGATCTGAGATGAAATTTCTTTGCACACAATCCTCGATAATTTCATCAATCCTTGTATTTTAATTTTTTAATTATAAGCTAATTACAACTCTTTTTTTAACAGCAATATATTTTGCTTCTTTCTGTACCGTGACTGTATTGGTTCGATCTGGAATGGACCACGCCCTCAGAGAATATCGGAGGATTTGCACAATAAGGAAATTGCACCATATGTCGTGTGTCGTGATTCTTCTGGTGAGTGTTGCGATCCATTGGGCCTTATTAGTGACGAGGTATTCACAGGGGTGACAATGCGTCTACATTATAGTTCCTTATCTATGATGAATGTGGATTTCATGGGTCTCAGGAATGACATACAGTTATACTTCGTCTATATAATACTGTTCATTATTACATACTTTTTATTTATAAAATCCGCTTTACGGTATAGAAGCTATAGGTGCCAATAAAATTCTTAATTTTTTTGAAGGATATTCCGGAAGTCCGTTATATAATTTTGATTCAGATATAAGTACAACAGTGGTAGGGCTACATTGCAGTTTGTTTCAAGCTGCAGAATGACTGGATCAGCTCGACCGGGGTAGGACCACGCCTTAACAGAATAGGAGGGTAAAACAGCAGCATAAAGCTGCTGCTGAGTGTAGGTATCCGAAGACCTTTATAACTGGTGATGAGGCATTCCATCTCAGTTCTCAAAGGTGACAACGCATCTGCATTATGATTCCTTGTCAAGGATGAATGTAGATGTCATGGACCGCAGGAATAACCCACCATCTTAAAAGAAAAAGTATAATTTAAGGTTACCACAGCATGCAATTAAATAAATTAATAGTAATGCTAAAAATATAAAGAGTAAATAAAACAAATAAGCGATTTAACATAAGTCTAGTCTTCCCTGCTTTGATAGCTATATCGCCATATGTCACACGACGTTTTTAATTTTCCGCCCGCCACTAAATGCGGTCGACGTTGAAATTAATGAGTAATTTTTAATCATCGGCTCGTCCCCAGACTCGGCGGGGAGTTTTGACTTCATTTAATATTTTTAGCCTGTGGCAATGTGTCACAGATTAGGTATAATATTAAATAACACGATCAAACTATAAGTACTATATTCACTATTCCATGTGTGAAGATTGTGTTGGGGTCCCCCAATTTATACTTTAATGTTTATCATTAAATTAATGTACACTTTTTTTTGTTTGCCACTTGATATATACATACATCTGAAATATATATAAATATATATTTAACAACTTTTTACCTTAATTAGTTCCTACTGAACCACTTTTGAAAAAAATCAAAATACAGCTCATGGTAGATCACGCCTCACCAAACACCGAGCATCGGTTTCTGCCAAAACGATTGTCTTGCGGTCAACGTGGTTGTATACATAAATTAAAACTTTATTATATCCGCCAAAGAATTTTAGAAATAAATAGATATATAATACTTTTAGTTCTTTGTATTTTTAAATGAGATAGAAAGATTTTTCTATAATATTTGATACTTTAACTCTAAAAATATTGATTGGTGTTCTGAGAAACATTATTTTAATGTAAAATACATACATTACATGTAATTGTACATTATTTTCTAATCTTAGTTTCCTTGTATAAATGCTCTGTGTACATAAAGTTAAAAAATAAAAAATAATGCTGAGGACAGACGAACACACAATTTACCTGACGGTGAGTTATGAGTGCGAACTATCCTCAGCAAAGGTTCCAAATGCGTCACAAGGGTGACAATATGCGTTGTGGTTGCAATAGCAAGACTGAGATGGATAATTCGGTATCTGTAATTGTGTCGCCCTAAACTCAACGAACGAAACACAGCAGAATTATGCTTTTATTTCACGCTGGTATTCCGTCTTCTACGGTAGAAGAAGAATGGGTCGCCATTCGTGTTGCAACGTTGTAGAGTACACTGTTAATAAAAATGCTTAAGGGGACCTTGCGGTTTCTTGTACTTTTCCGTTATTGATTAAAAAAAAATCATGATGCAGATGTTCTTTGGCAAAGTTTTGAACTTATTAGAACCATTCCTAATATGCAGTCGCAACAAATATCTTCGAGCGTCGCCGCGTCTACACCCACACTGATACGATGTAATGGAGTTCGAGCCATTTTCACCTCCCCGGCGCTCGACGCCTCGCTCATTACCCGCTTTCCCCACCGCCCACGCTGATTGATTGATTCATTCGCGCGTCCCGGAACGATAAGTGCTCAGTTTAGCTTGTTATCAAGTTGCCACTGTAATTTGGCGAGTACCGTGACGTTAACGACGCTAGTAGGTACGTCCGTTGCTTCTATTTGTTATGCACTCACGATTGTTTGTTTTTTCGGAGATAATTTGCAATAACTTCCTGAGAATAAATATATATATATAACTTTTTTTTTTTATAGCATTAAGAGTAACAAACGAGCACACAGTTCACCTGATGGTAAGTGATTCCTGCGGCCCATGGCATCTACATTCATACTTGACAAGAAATCATAATGCAGATGCGTTGTCACCCTTGAGGACTGAGATGGAATGCCTCGTCTGCAGTAATAAAGGTCTCCGGGTCCCTGCACTCTATATATATATATATATATGTGTGTGTGTTTAAAAGTATTTTTTTGTCTCAACTCGTGTGGTTGCTTTTTTTTTTAAAGAATAGGTGGCAAACGTGCAAGCATGCATATATATAATATGTGTGTGCGTGGATAGTCCCCGATAATGCTGACCTATTCATACTGTAGATACAAATTAGCGGCAATGCTTTTAACACGAAGAAATCAAGATATTTACAATGAAAAAATGAATCTTTTTTTTATAGAATAGGTAAGTGATTACCGCCGCCCATGGACATCCGCAACACCAGACGAGCTTCGAACGCGCTGCCGGGCTTTATGACGGATTTATTTACACTTTATTTGTATATATAAAAGATTGTTGTACATAAATATTATATAAATTACAATATATAATCTATAAATTAAAAAAAAAGGCTACTACTACAAGATGCAAAGCGCCAACAAACACCTCGAGCTGTTATAAGATAATGTCAAAACTTTATTCAAAGTTACAAATCAAAATATATCGACGCTAAATAGTACTTTGGATGCATAAATATTAATTATATATGTATATAGCACAATGCCATTAAGTTTTACGTTTTTAAAGGCTACAACGGAGTGCAAAGCACATTTTACGGCGCAGGCATTTGAAAGCTGTGGGAAAACATCTTTATACGCATTATTTATGGCGATGCCGTTCCGATGCGGTCGCGTTTCGGTTTTACGATGCTGAATTGTTAAAGTCATTTTATGGGCAATGACAGGAGATAGGATAGCCCCACGGCAACCGCTGACAATGAAACTCTATCGTAACTCCTAACAGCTACCGAGGCTGTCGTTCCACTCTTAAGTAGTAACCTTATCTCATTTAAATACCCTTGTTGTTGTATCTGGGCGGTTCATAAAATATAATTATATAATTTAAATAAATCCCACTGTTGGGCCTCCTCTCTAGATAGTCCATAGAGAGTTAGAGTCCATAGTAAACACTGCACTTATTTTTCGATTTTATTTTTTTTTTTTTTCGTGCTGGTGGCCGCCTTGTTAGGGGTAAAATTTCATCGGATGACCGAGCGCTTATGGTGCTCATTCAGACCTAGATATTTTCCTCGACTTACACTTAAAATTGCAACTTCATTGGTGTCAACAACGAGGGTCAAACTACACGGGTGTCACCGAATCATAATGTAGATGCGTTGTGTCATCCTTGAGGAGTGAGATGGAATGCCTCGTCACCAGTAATAAAGGTCTCCGGATCCCTACACTCGCCAGCGTTATACTCTTATTTTACGCTGGTATTCTGTGAGGGCGTGGTCCTTCCCCGTTCGTGCTGACCCATACATTCTAAAGCTAGAAATAAACTGCAGTGTAGTTCTAGTACTACTTGCGTACCGTGAATTAAAAGCGAGCCACTGCCACGACTCTTAAATAAAATTTTATAGTTGCGAGTGTGAGGTATATAATTATATACTTTATATTAACTTAATAACTATAATGACGTCGTTGTAAAAATCGTTATTAATTAAACAGGTTCACGCTTAGTAAAAAATAGATTAAAATATAATATTATTCTGTTGTTACTTATATTCTCCTAGTGCTAATCATTAAATTAGTTTCTCATTCTTATGCATTCCTGTTTAGCCTAGGTATGTAAAGAGAGAGAAGATAAAAAAACCTTATAATCTTATAAGGGATTTTATAAATTTACCCAAAAAACGTTCATTACAATTTTATTATGCTTTCTGCTTATCTCAAAAAAATGCCCGCTGTAATTTTTTTTTTAAGGTGACCTTTATGTGTAATATTAATTAATATCATATCAGAATTTTGATAACAGAATTATAACGTTAATTTTAATATTCATAACGTAACTTGAAGATTTATTATTAATACTAAATAGGAATCTGTAAACTTGGAAGAGAAAATGGCGGATTTTTTACAATACACATGGCAATAGAACTTTAATAAATATATAATAAAGATTTATATTTTTATTAAAACAACAAAATAATACGTATAGTCACAATATGAAAAATAAAATTCTCATAAAGTCCTTGTACCTTGTTTTTTTCTTCTAGTTGACCAAAGTCGTATTAGCTTAATTATTTTTCTATTTTATGAACTAGCAATTCGTCACGAGCGCGGTTTCGCGTCGTGATATAATAATGTTACAAACATCGCGTGTGCTTACGCGCATCGAACACGCCCCTAGCGGGGGCTTCGGACACGCGCCCGCTGCAATTACTGACCGCTAGCCTGTAATTTATGGCCGCCTGGTACCGCAGCCGCCCGGTAAATGTCGTCGAAGGCCGGTTTTTATGTTCCACACCTACGTAACCGGAAAGGAAAAAAAGTTTTTTTGTCATTTGATTAATCGCATAGGTAAGTAACAGAAAAACAATGAGTCTCTCTATAATTAATGCTTGTGTGTTCATGAACCATATTTCACCTACACCTTTTTGTGCTTCCGTCGCTTTCTGTGTCCAATGAGTAAATATACGTATATACGCATATACGTATGAAAGCGGCTTTGAGCAAAATATCCAAGCCATTCCAGTTTTTTTTTCGAGCTGCTGGCCACTTAGTCCGAGGGGTTTTGTAGTTCCACCGGGTTGAGAGGTGACCGAGCGCTTATGGCAATCAGTCGAGGCATGCCAGTCCTATTGACCGGACTCAAGGTTGAAAGACGTTTGCTCAAGTGAATAGAAAGTTGTAATCTGCTCGTGTGCTGGTACTACCGTTGCCTATAATGATATCTCCTTATTTTTCTACGTAATAAATTTTAAGTTTTTTCAAACATTTATTACTACATAATGTTAAAATTGTTGTTTGTTGGTTTTGCGTATGTATTTTTGTATGTATGTATGTAGTTTGCTTATAAATATGGTATGTTAATATATATTTAATTTACGTTTAAACAAATAAATATGTCTTTTCAGGACCTATTTATATAAAGGTCCTGAAAAGACATTGTGGAATTCCCTACATTCATTGTATTCGTTCGATAAATAAATCCTTGATAACAATTTATACAATTGTACTTAACATATAGTATCATCAATTATTATACACTATGTATATTAATTAGACTAAGAAACCCGGTTTCATAAAATTATAAATCATAGTATTTTAAAATGCATAAAATAAAAAAGTCTTCTTACAGATAAAACATTTAAATTCAAAATATTCGCTCCGTAGAAAAAAGAGGAAAAACTGAAAGTACATAGATACAACCAGTTACCGAAGGCAACATCGGAAGGCGAGAGTTGCAGTTGTAAACGCTGCAAGAATTAAATAAAAGGCTACGAGTTCCCGCGAGAATAAATAAAAATGAAGTCGGTACGGCCCTTCCGCTTGAACAAGGCGTCTTCGTCTCGAGGAGACTCGGGACTTTGAGACGCATTGTTCTTATGGCACCGACAAAGATATCGAAATATATTTTGTTGCACTAGAAGTGTTAACGTTGATATATAACTCGACGGTAAAAAAATAATGATAGTAAATTTCCAGATTGATTTCCATGTCTCGGTTTAAATTCAATGTTCAATCAAAACTGTGATACTTGTACATGATAAGTGTCATAAAAATAACAATACAGTCTAAAACAAACATAACAATCTAAAATCTTTTTACTTAGTATTAATAATTAAATATTTTTAGAATATTTTTTTTTCAATAACGCCCGTAGTTCTAAACGGAATCACAGTCCACTTCACGGTAAGCGATCCCCGCTCAACATGACATCTTCATTAGTTCTAGATAAGATAAAAAAAGAAGAGATAGATGAATCAAAATACAGATGCACTCCATTTTGACTGATGTCTCAATTTTCATTCACCCCTTATTTTACGGAGGTTGCAGATTTGGAAAAAAAGTGTAAAAAAGTAAGCAATCCACTGCTGGATATAAGCCTCCTTCGTAGGGGGCATTTGTGCATTCACCAACGCAATCATCATTGCGCATTGGCAAGCTTCACATATTTTTTAAATTCGTAGGTTTCCTCACTATGTATTTCCTTTACCGACGGGCTTGTCGTAAAACATCAATTAACATTGCAATTACCAATTTCATTGTCACCAGCACACAGTCAATTATCTATTATCTATTACGGCTCGAAAAATGATTTATAATAATTGTGTAAATAAAGCCATATCAAGTGATCGTAGATCTGGTACAGACAAAGATACGAGGTAGCGGGCGATGGCGGGTTAGGCGGGACGGGCGCCCGGCACGGCGGGAACGGCTGTCGCGGCAACAAGCGCGTCATTAGCGCCGAGAGCTACTTGTAACGCGACGCCAGGGCCGCGCCGCTCAATTTATCGCTCCCGTTGTGTAACATCTCACGCCTTATCCGTATATATTGCGCTACCAATTACTCGCGACAGACCGACACACAAATATTTTATTATATACATTAGACACGTATGATGGCAATGTCCTACTAGTCGACCACGGCGATATTTTCTAGTTTTTCTTTATTACATTGAGAGTAACAAACGAGCACACAGTTCACCTGAGCAAGTGATTCCTACGGCCCATGACATCTACATTCATACTTGACAAGGAATCATAATGCAGATGCGTTGTCACCTTGTCACCCAGTACCGAGATGAAATGTCTAGTCACCAGTAATATAGGTCCCCATTCCCTACACTCTGCAGACAAAACGCAGCAGCATTATTCTACTAATTTATTTTTATTATTTACTGTTATTCTGTGAGGGTGTGGTCCTACCCCGGTCGAGCTAACCCATTCATTCTGCAGCTTCAATTCGATCATTCCTTCCTTCAACCTCAGTATTATTAAGACCTTTATTACTATTGGGGTCTTGTCAACAAGGGTGACAAGGCATCTGCATCTTATCGAGGATGAATGGGGATATCATGGGCCACAGGAATAGTTTACCATCTTTTCTTACTTATCTGTATTTTCGATTGGAAGTGGAAAGTCTATGGAAGTATTAGAGGTGATCTATGTGCTCGATTGTCACCGTTACTTTCAATAAAAATATATATTTAATTGGACTTTGTTATTGTATCAATCAAATACTAAAATCTAGATCGCCATATCGATAAAACATATACATACATAGGAATAGAAAAAAACTAAACCTAACCAACTCAATAAAAAAACAACTACCCAGTTGTTGTCGATGTTATCTCATGTGAATAGAATATTGCTATGCGTCGCATCGGTTGCGAGCTCAGCGGATAGCTTCGACTTATGCGATAGAGTACGTGACGTTGGCCCGGTTCGCGCGGCCAGCGGAAACTGTCCCCGGACAGCTAATAGTGATGTCGAGTGAGAAATATCGATATCGATTTATTTGGAGACGGATTTATTCGTTTACTTCTTAGAAGCTATTTTTTTAATTATTTGTCTAAATAGACAATAATGTACCAATTATCAACGCGAGTGATACTGATATGGTCCGTTGCATCTGACTAAGGATTATCTAAATTAATATCGCTATTATTATTACCTAATTGTACCACCACTTTGGGATGCGTGGGCGCTGGGGAAAAATGGCGCAAGAATCTCCAGTGACATTTAATCCACGTGCTGTTTGTTTAATTTGACGGATTAGTTCAGCCGTGACGTCATAGGAATAACATAATAACATTTAGTAAGCACATCAGAATACTCAGAGTAATATGATTAAGGGTAGGTCATATAAACAGAATCCATTGGTAGGCGTCAATCATTACGAAGAGGGTCAGACAAAGGGGTAGATAAGGTCGAAGCAGACCCGTGAAGAAGACATGACGACGTAGTTGAGTTGGAAGCAAGCAAGTATAAAACAAGTATAAAAAATTTCGCGTTAACTGAAGCACTACATTGGCTGTCAAACTAAAATGGACTAGGCGGGATATATACTGATTGCATCATAGCAATCATCACGAAATGAGTGCACTAAGACGGAAATAGAGATTGTGACTGATTCCGTGAAGATGACGTGAACGTTGTTGAGCTTAGCAGATTGACAGATCGAAAATTATCTAATCGGTAGAGTAATTGTTAAAAAAGAAACAGGAAAAAGAAAAAGGCGTTAAACCCAATGGAAATTTATCTTCGTCCACTAGGCCTTCTCGGGCACCCTCGAGTCAGACGCTCTCGTGGAACAGGATAACGGTCCAAGCCGAGGTTCCCTCTTGGAAGCCCTTGTGCTGGTTACCGACTAATAGAGGTCTCGACTGAGCGCCGTAAGCGCTCGGTCACCTCTCAACCCGGCGAAAATGTAACAGCCCTCGGACTATCAGCGAACATCAGCCCGAATAAAAATAAAAAAAAACACTAGTCCTAACCTTAGCCGGTCCGTGTTGGTACAGCGATAACTTCGTCTCAAGCCACGCACATAGAGGCGACGTCGAATTTTAATGGAGATATTCAAATGTTGAGGTGCATTCACACCGTGGCACTAATCGGTGGATCTATTTTAATTTCATTTGTTTATTTCTCACAGAACAGGGACTAAGGTCGAGCAAAATAGAATTCGATTTGTTTTGGTTTGCGGCCCACGACATCTACATTCATCCTTGACAAAGAATCATAATGCAGATGCGTTCTCTGGATTCCTACATTCACCAGACAATATGTTCCTACAGACCAGCATCATTATGTTGCAAGTTTACGCTGGTATGCTGTAAGGACGTGGTCCCACCCCGGTCGAGCTGACCCATTCATTCTGCAACTAGAAATGAACTGCAGTTAGCTCTACCACTGACATGTCTTCGTAACCCTTTTAATTTATATCTTAGAAATGAACGTTGTTTTTGAGATCTTTAATACTGCTGACGAGGAATTCCATTTCATTCCACAAGGGTAACAACGCATTTGATTATTTGATTTGATTCCTTGTCAAGGATGAATGCAGATGACATGGACCGCAGGAATCACTTTCCATCCAATGAACTGTGCGCTCGTTTGTTACTCTCAATGTAATAAAAAATAAAAATCATCTCGGCCAATCCGCATCGGAGCCGCGTTGTGGCCTATGCAATATAATTTCTTAAGGGGATACCCAACTGTAGGATGTATATATCGTCTATACTTTCTTTTTTTAAATATTAATAATGTTTTTTTTTATATTTCAGGTAAAAAAAATGAAAGTTCAGTGTAAGGCAGTCAAACTAGGTCGCCAGCGTACGATTACAACATCCTAGCCACTAAGCCATTATATATCTCCATGTAGGTAGGTAACTTGAGTATATTTTGTGAAGCTTTGCGAGTGTTTATGCAATAACCCGACGTAAGAGAGTCGGAGAGCAGAAGTTTAACGGCGGTCGCCCGCCCGCCAGTCGGCTAGGCACTAAGTAGGAGGCACATATCGTGTTTACGGCTGTACTAGGGTTGCCTTTTCATGTTATATTTATATCATATTAATAATTTTTTTTAATTTTATTAATATAAGCTATGATAAGGGTTTTTTTATGCAAATAGGAACTAGAGTAGTATTAGTGATAGTGAAAACATTGGCTCTTGTTATAATCGATAAACCTAGGGCGATAACCATGAAACGGTAAAAACAAATTTGAATATCAAATAATTAAATTTTTGTCGACAAAATGGACCACATTTTTTAATTTTTATGTAACTTCGGCGGCAAACGAGCACAAAATACATGTAATAATAAGTGATATTTTTGGATAATAAACGTTAACGTTAATCCTGGACAACTACTTATGTAAAAAAACTTTTTTTTGATATAAGAACATTACACTTTTTCCATATATTAAAAAAAATATATTCCTAATCACATGAGACAACCCTAAGCGGTTCCGTGTCAGCGGCGGGAGCCGGTACAAGTACATCTGAGTAGAGCGCGCCGCCGACAGAATCACCTGCTCTTGCAATTTTACGACCAGCCCGTTCTGTCGCCCGCTTCTACCTTGAACGAGGGATGGTATATACGAGTATATGACGAAATATCGATATCAATGATCATGTAACTTATTACATTGCATAAATAATACAGTTGCAATCTACGTGTTATCTGACCTGTTATTTAAATTTCAGTTTTCCTGGATAGAATTTTCGAATTAGGAAATTATCATAATTTCGTGAAAATAAAGGCTAGCACAGAATATTTTATTTCACGACATTTAATTGTTTGTTTTTAAATTAAAAAAAAATTTGGATTTCCAAACGGAGTAGAAGAAATTAACTTATCTAAAAGCCAATTTAAAAATGTTGATTATATTTGACTTATAACTGAAACTTATTACGTTCATTAAGGATGCATGACAAGGCTTAAGCCGATTGCCGCTGTGCTGTTTATTTTAACTATAATTTATTTGTTAACGCATTTCAACTATTAAATTTATAAGCAAGGGCAAAAGTAATACTTAAAAAATAATAATAAAGTTACAAGTTATAGGTAATTTAGTAATGTTTCCTAACAAGGTGCAAAAAGCAATGCGCTATCAAAACAAGTGTAAAGTATAATTCAGTAAGATGTAAGTTTTAGACCTAAAAATAAATAATATTGAATCTTATCGACGCGTGGTGTGGTGAAGAGAAAATTAACCAGCACGTCGAAACGTTATTCTTCTAACAAACGCCATCATCATAGTGCAAAGACCTTTATTTTTCCTAAATTGACTTACGTGTCTTTTTAACCATAGACAGCGATACGAGAATGTTACTACTCTATGTTAAATTTTGAACTAAGTATGAATTTGGGAGTCATAATTACATAAATGGTCATTGAATATTAATTGATATATAACTATATAACAAAACAATATTTACTGGTATAATAACTTAAAAACAAAAACTAACATATATTCTTGTCCCTATTGGTAAAGTGTCGGTAAATGATGTCCATTGGACATATTTTTGCCAACAAGACGACGGCATAATTAAACACAGACGCACACACGAAGCAGCCTTTGAACAAGCTAGCATATAAGCACATATATATATATTATAGGAATAATGAATAAAAATCGATATAAGCCGTGAAGCCGCCGCCCTACGCTCAAGTACACTCAAGCCGCCGTCCCGGGCGAGGCGATGGAATTAAATCGCACGCACGACACTTCCGCTCCCCTCCCCGCGCTCCCGCCACTTCTCCTCTTCTTGCTTCTATTCCGCCTAGGGTTGGCGATGGGTTTCTCTATATTTATAGTTATATATTTCGTTTAATTAAAATACAATTCATTATTTGTAATAACTAATATTCTGAGTTTATGTCAGTAGTGTGTTGGATTTATGTACCGTTGTGAGACGTTCGATATTAATTCATGGTACGCGAGCAAACCGAGATCAATTCCCGGTGCCGCAATATTAAGAGCTGATTAACCACGTACACGGCGGTGAACGAAAATTTCGTGATGAAACTTGCATGTCTGAAGAATAAATATTTCGTAAACCAAGTTCAGCCCGCTAGCCCCATTGGAGCCGCGTGGTGGACTATGCTCTAACACCCTTTCTAGAGAAGGCCTATGCCCAGCAGTGGGATTTATATATGTAGGCTGTTACTTTACTACCATTGTCTGAACCAATTAATACATGTCTTTATAAATGCTGGTAGAGAATGCCTTTTCGGTAAGTCCGCCATTAAGCACAATATTGGTTTTACTTGTCCATATATAGAATAAATAAATATATTAAGTCTCTATACTGCGTGCAATCACGAACATGTGACGACAGTAGTGGAACTTCTTTTGTATGTACATATATGTAGTAAAACATGAAGGGTAAAACGGCAGAGACGCTCTCTTTAAAGAAGAAAGAGAGGAAAGACGAGAACAAAACAAGCCCTGCAACGTACAAGTAGCTATTTTTCGCTTTTCCTTTTGCATCAGAAACGTTTCATTAAAAGTTACGTTACGAAAAAATGCGCTTAAAGTTAAAATTTTACTCTCATGGCGCCCAAAAAAGTTTCTCTTCAATAATAATTGCATAAGGATTTTCATAGAAAGAAAAAGCCTTGACTTAATACCATTAGTTAATATTGAAAAACATATGCCATGCCCTCACAAGTCATCGTGAAATGGCAGCATAACGCTGCTGTGTTTCCTCTGGTTTGTGTAGGGATCCAGAAACCGACATTACACGTGATGAGACATTTTAGACCTAAAGGAATCACTCACCATCAAGTGAACCACGACTCCTTTGTCAACAACAAACAAAATATATGCACCATAATAAACTCGATAAGTTTTGGCAGCCCTGAAATCGCCCGAGGACAAGCCTTGACAAGGGATGGCTAGGTGACTGATGCTAGAGTCACATGTGCGGCACTCGGGAGATGTCAGACGGTTCACGCTTCACGTATTACTGATACGTATGTGTTGGTAAGTAGATTACAGTGTTCGAGGCGAAGAATGCATATTACGCGGAGCTTGCTTTGGGTTCCGGACATAGTACACCTACTGATGTATACCAATGGCATGGTATTTGAAGTATGAAGTTTATTCTGAACCTAGTTTTGACATTTGTAACTTGAATGTTATATTTTTTTTTGACGGCCACGTGGAGCCATTTTCTGGCTAACGCATCGCGTCCTAGGTTCGAGGAACAATAGTCGTGCATCACAAATTGTTGGTTTTCGGGTCTTGGTGTTTTGTATGCATGTATCGTGTAGCCGCGACTGCTGTACGTTTTCGGGTCTGGGTGTTTTGTATGCATGTCGCGCGTGCTGACATCTTCCTTTTCCTTTCGATTCCATTCCTCCAATATATAATGCAGATGCACTACATCGGAATGGGGTAGGGGGTCGATCGAGTAGGTGTTTTGAGCAAACACAGAGCCGCTCACTTTAAAATATTCTGTGCAGTTGATGTTATTTGGAGTTTCTCGTGTTCCAAATCTACTAGAAGGATATCGTCATAATTGATCATTTAAAAATGAATGGTTCGGCTAATAAATGCATATTTTTGATTTTGCACATTTTAATGCTTTAGATTATCGTGGTGTATTTACCATTTGTATATTCAAGTATCAAAACAGTAAGCACTGTTTGCCACCTATTCTATAAAAAAAAAACCAACGTATTGGCCTTTGCTGTGTAGGACGACCCATCACTATATGGTGGATATGTATAGTGACGACCTAGCATCACAGTCTGTAGGGGAAGGCTATGCTTAGCAGTGGCCTAGTGATGGGCTGTGATAATGATTATGATTTAATTAAAATATTTTATTTGTGTTAATTGCAATATTGATATTTGCAATACACGTCACAAAGGTAGTATCGTGGCTAGGACATTGAAGTTACGATATGGCGGTCGAAGGTTCTGTGGTAATGAGTTTTCGACTTTGTGTACAACAAATCACTTTCGTTTAAATAATACTAGTAATGCTTAAGCGTCAATAGCCTAATGGTTTATAGTACAGTCTGGAAAACTTAAGGTCGTAGGTTCAAATCCACCATTAGAGTATTGTCGGTAACCATCTCCCTTGCACAAGCATTTTTAGCTTAGTTGGTGTGGATCCAATCGGTTAAAATGTTAAAAGCATTGCTAATATTTTTATAAAAATAAAAAAATGCTATTAACTAACACTCAAAGTTTAAAATGATTATTCTAGAAGATGGTTCACCACGATGGTTGAACGTATGTACATGTGCTATAGACTTATGGCACATTTAAAGAAAAATCGGATGCATCGAAGGCAGTGATAGTCCTTACAAGTTTGATTTTTTATAATATGTAATGTGTTATGATTTTAAAACTTTCTCGCCGAAATGTCCACTTATAAAATATGTGTAACATATATATTTATAATTTGCTGTATCAAAATATAGTTTTCATAAAACCACACTATTTAATAAAACAGTGCAATTTAATGGACTTTTTAAACTCTTATGAGATTCTATCTATAACGGCGCTAAACCGTATTCGATATAAAGTTATTTTCATTTTGGCTTTTTTAAATATCGATAACTTTTTCTCTGCACTATCCCTAGCGAGCTCAAAACGGAGCTAACTCCGAATGTGTTCCGCCGCGAGCCGTTTCAAGACTCTCTAATTCAATTACCCGTCCGCCGCGAGTGGCGTCGCTATCGATATCGATAATTCAGTTACCGAAGCTGCGGCAAGCCCTTTTTAGAATACCTTTAGGGTTGCTTCTATTGCAAATGTCTGCAACTTTACAAGTGCATTTCTATTTGACGGACGAAGTGTGTAGTGGTTGGAGTATCTGTCTACTGCGTCGCTGGCTCTGGGTTTGATTCCGAGCATAGGCAAAATATTAATATTAAACCCAGACAGGTTATTGTATATATGTATATATGTGCCCGTGTCCCTGACAACGCATCAGCACCTTCTTTCGATCTTATTGCACATGTATTACATAGAGAAGGAGACCTTTGTTGTTTACGTTAATTTGTGGGTTTTTTTGTTGAATTTTGTCGTTGTGAAAAGGTCTCCTCAACCCCGCGACATAGCGCCCCTTCCTTGTCGTCGTAATTCCCCCGCTGAATTATTTTCTCCCTGACAATATTGCGCCATTTGTTGCGGTCTTTACCTACGCGGAGGGCATGGAATTTAGTGTCCAGTGCAATATGCATTTGGATCGGGCCATCTAATAGGGCTGCGACCTTCGGGACGTCTGCCGTCGACTTTGCCAATAACAATAAGTTATTCAAAGTTAGGTTGGCCATCTTTTCTGTTGACCTTACCGAAGAATACGAATACAGTAGTTTGAAAACAGTGGTAGAGCTACCCTGCAGTTTATTTCTAACTGCAGAATGAATGGGTCAGCTCGACCGGGGAATGACCACGCCCTCACAGAATACCGACGTGAAATAGCAGCATAATGCTGCTGTGTTTCGTCTGGTGAGTGAAGGGATCAGAGACCTTTATAACTAGTGACGAGGCAATCCATCTCAGTCCTCAAGGGTGACAACGCATCTGCATTATGATTCCTTGTCAAGGATGAATGTAGATGTCATGGGCCGCAGGAATCACTTAACATCAGGTGAACTGTGCGCTCGTTTGTAACTCTTAATGTAATAAGAAAAATACTGCAGGCCCTGGATAGCCCGATCTTATGTTCAGTTCCCGCAGAGTGAAATTAGTCCAGAGAATCAATAGTATATTCCACTAACATTGGGTTTTGAAGAATAAGTCCAGAGATACCGGCTCCAACGCAGTAGGATTTAAAGTTGTTAAAGTTATCCACAACTTTTGTTAAACTTTCGTTTGGAGTCATTTCAGTTCAGGTCGAAACGGGAATTATAACGATGAATCTATGTAAAACACTAGTAGTACGTGTTTTCATAATCAACATATGTAATGTTTACAAGCGGCGATGTCAATGATGTAAAAATCAGGTTCACCAATTATCATCATCACAGCTTCTCTTGGATGGTCTTGAGTTTTAAAATAATCCCATAGAACGAAAGAACTTTTCTCCTATTTTTGCCAATTTCTCTTTTCATAAAAACATAATTCGGACTACTACGAACGTCAAAAAAAATAATCATATCGGTCCAGCCGTACTCAAGTGATGGTTTAAATTTATATATATATAATATATATATAAGTAATTTTTATTGACATATAATATATTATTCAATTAAAGTCTTAATGTAAAAATTTGACATGTCACTATTAAACCTCCTTGTGGATTGTTGTGGATCAGAGCATCTATTTTATACGTGTCAAGTTATTCAGTGAATTAAACCGGACGTTAAGTTCTCAATGGATTCCAGATATAGAACACGTTAGAACGGATGTCTAACGAGCTTGTTTGTCATGTTAGAGTGGTACTGCAGCTACTTGCTGTCTGTGTAATATCTCCTATAGCTAGTTATATATATCAATTTAGTCCACGGGGCTGTCAATGCATGAAAATGTTGATTATATAAAATGTAGTTAACAATTTACTTTATTTTTATTACAATGAGGATAACAAACTAGCACACAGTTCACCTGAACAGGTGATTCCTGCGGCCCATGACATCTATATTCATCCTTGACAAGGAATCATAATGCAGATGCGTTGTCACCCTTGAGGACTGAGATGGGATGCCTCGTCACTAGTAATAAAGGTCTCCGGTACCCAACACTCACCATACGAAACATTTGCATTGCAACATAGCATTATGCTAGTATTTTACGCTAGTGTTCTGCGAGGGCGTGGTCCTACCCTGGTGGAGCTGACTCATTACTCTTCAGCCAGAAACAAACTGCAGTGTTGCTCTACCACTATAAAGCACACCACCATAGATAAGCACATACCAGCAAAGTTGAAAACTACAGCATGGGCTTTATCACTATAAAAATCTTCGCTAAATGTATTAAACGTATTTAGTTTTAATAAGCTTATGTAAAATGACGATGCTGCCCAGAACAAAATAAGCTCAGATAAATCCAATATGCTAAGTGGAAAGACCTGAGCCTGTGAGATATTTCAGTCGACATTTTCCTCTTAAAACTTTCCCGGAACCTCTGACTATGATTTAAATAAATTAAGTTTTAATATAGGCCTGCCAAATAACGGAGTCTTGATTATATACATATTGTTCTTAAGTAGTTGAGATAGGACGCAGTTATAAACTAGCGCGTTCAATTCAATTAATTTATTATCAGACAATAAACTGCCCACAATGTGTTATATATATATATATATATATATAATATATATATAAGTAATTTTATTGACATATAATATATTATTCAATTAAAGTCTTAATGTAAAAATTTGACATGTCACTATTAAACCTCCTTGTGGATTGTTGTGGATCAGAGCATCTATTTTATACGTGTCAAGTTATTCAGTGAATTAAACCGGACGTTAAGTTCTCAATGGATTCCAGATATAGAACACGTTAGAACGGATGTCTAACGAGCTTGTTTGTCATGTTAGAGTGGTACTGCAGCTACTTGCTGTCTGTGTAATATCTCCTATAGCTAGTTATATATATCAATTTAGTCCACGGGGCTGTCAATGCATGAAAATGTTGATTATATAAAATGTAGTTAACAATTTACTTTATTTTTATTACAATGAGGATAACAAACTAGCACACAGTTCACCTGAGCAGGTGATTCCTGCGGCCCATGACATCTATATTCATCCTTGACAAGGAATCATAATGCAGATGCGTTGTCACCCTTGAGGACTGAGATGGGATGCCTCGTCACTAGTAATAAAGGTCTCCGGTACCCAACACTCACCATACGAAACATTTGCATTGCAACATAGCATTATGCTAGTATTTTACGCTAGTGTTCTGCGAGGGCGTGGTCCTACCCTGGTGGAGCTGACTCATTACTCTTCAGCCAGAAACAAACTGCAGTGTTGCTCTACCACTATAAAGCACACCACCATAGATAAGCACATACCAGCAAAGTTGAAAACTACAGCATGGGCTTTATCACTATAAAAATCTTCGCTAAATGCATTAAACGTATTTAGTTTTAATAAGCTTATGTAAAATGACGATGCTGCCCAGAACAAAATAAGCTCAGATAAATCCAATATGCTAAGTGGAAAGACCTGAGCCTGTGAGATATTTCAGTCGACATTTTCCTCTTAAAACTTTCCCGGAACCTCTGACTATGATTTAAATAAATTAAGTTTTAATATAGGCCTGCCAAATAACGGAGTCTTGATTATATACATATTGTTCTTAAGTAGTTGAGATAGGACGCAGTTATAAACTAGCGCGTTCAATTCAATTAATTTATTATCAGACAATAAACTGCCCACAATGTGTTATATATATATATATATTTTGTGCTTTTCACCTCCATCCCAAGATAAGCAAGTTAGTGAAATGAGAACTGGAGAAATAGAAATGATGGTTTAATTCAACTTGATTGGAATTAATCCAAACAATTGCTAAGAAAATTGTAAATAATAATAAATATATATAATTAAAACTATTTTTTACCATTTAGTTATTTAGTCTTAAAAGTAATTTAAACTATTTTTATGAGGAATCTAAATTATTATTAAGATTAATTAAGGAAGGTAAACTGTTCGTTCAAATTAATTTTGGTAAAGATGTTAATAATAGTATCTGTAACGTATAAACGATCCCTATTGTGGACTCGCTCGCTTTGAAGCTGTAGGGGTCACAGCTTTACCGAAACACAGTCGCGAGCAGAGGGCCCGCTATGTAGGGAGACAGTGACGACGCTGCACTCCGACCCCTGTGGATGAAGAACGTCTACGATAACAGAGAGGGGCGGTATGCGACCCGAAACCCCCTTTTAAGGAAGTTCGAAGCACCGTGAACAGGTCGATTCAAAAGCGGCCTAGGCGAGCGCGGTGTGGAGTATTGTTTAAAATCCTTATTCAAGCATTACTTAAGAATCTCAATAGCATACAATGAAAGTACAAATTTCTATAGTCTCGGGCTGTTAGATCTGGAAAATTCGTTTATAGTGTAGATGTGATATTTGCCTTTAATATCGATTATATTAATGAGAACGTGTATACACCTGTGTATAATATACACAGGTACATATCGATCTTAGAACAATCGTTAGCACCCGGTTTGCGGTCGCCCCGCCCGTTTTATGCCCTATGGAACAATGCGGGCTCCAGGTGCTTTTTGTGTTGTCACCTAATGAGGGGTGGGCGAGCATTGCCTTTCTCGTAAATTATAAAAGTGTTTTTTTTAAATTATTATGTTTTTTTATTTTTACAGTATTATATCATCGAAAATGTTAACGTTGTTTTGATTCAACTTTGATATTATGTATTTGATATTTGATATTGGAGCACATACTATTCCCGATGATTTCTGCGAACTCGTAATTCACTCACATACATACCCGATACAGGATCCGAATGCTGATGCTTTATGTATTGTCTCATCACCAGTTATTTATTGAACTGTTTCTAAATTAATACACGTTTTATTTCCACTGTGTTATGATTAAAATTATTATTAATTTTGTTGTTGTTTTATGATATGACAGTGTGACAAACGAGCACACAGTTCACCTAACGAAATCATAATGGCTATGTCACCCTCAATTTAGTATGTTATTATTTATTATTATTGCTATTGTTTAATTGATATTGCTTCATCTCTAAAAAAAGATAATTTTTCTCTTAATCACCAGAAAAATTACAACCGTACTAAAATACTATATAACGCTGATATTCTTTCAGTGTGGTTTTTCCCCGGTCGAGCTCTAGCTAAACGATTGCTATGGCATACCTTAACGGAATAATAATGGTCTTGTAAAGTAAGAAACATAAACCATGTAAGTAAGAAATATGTCTAACTGAACTGAAATATGAAAACATGTATGTAATAGCTGGACAGATATAATCTAAGACCTTTACTTTACCAAACTATGAACTAATTCACCTTCGACCGTCTCAATTTCTATACTCGTTTTACCTGCGTTAGGAGGGTAGGGGTGGTTGGGGTTATGTTACGTTAATGTAATTAGGGCGAAGACTTTGCGCTTGTATCGTGTGACAGTTGTTTTTTCTGTAATCAAGGGGGAATGAGCTTGTGGCTCATCTGATGGTAGGAGTGTTCTGAGGAGTTGTTCGTATCAGTTCCAGCCGCTGAGTTTAAACATCGTCAAAACTGTCAACACGACAGAATTCAAAATTTCATCCTCATCATCTCGATGGTTGGCAATTAATCACTGTTCGCTTTACGCGGAATTCCCTACCACGCACAACTACTCTGTCGAATAAGCTTTCGCCGTCGGTGTTTTCGAACCGATAAGACTTAGGGACCTCAAGAAAAGAGCCTGCACCTTTCTTAAAGGCAGCGCAAGTGCGACTCCACTAATATTGAGGATGTCCATGGGCGACGGTAATCACTTACCATCAGGTGAGTTGCTTGCTCGTTTGCCAACTATTCTTTAATAGAAAATATATCCGCAACACTACAGGGTTCGTATACATACAGATGTTTTCTACTTAAGCAGCCGTGATACCCAGCAAGGGGTGAAGCCGCCCGCGATATCCTCCTCCGATACCCTGCATAGAGTTAACGCCTAGGAGTAGCTTCTTCTCTCACCAGAGGAGTTGCAAGTGTGTGGTCGGCTTTAAAGTAAGGACTGTCCTTTTTATTGTAAGTCCCATAGATCCGTTCGGTAATAACACCGGCGACAGCATTCTTCAAATTTAAATCAAATTTTAAATTCTGCTGCGATGTAGGATGGTTTAATTCAACTTGGAATTAATCCAAATAATAATAAAATATATATATATATATATATATATATATATATATATATATATATATATATATATATATATATATATATATATATATATATATATATATGTCGACGCAAAGCCTTATAGCTTTTGGTTATATAATATTTATTTAATTTTAAAGAATACATTGTTTAATACATTACTAGACTATAACCATTTTTATTGTAACTCTTTCAAGTTAATAATTAAGTGCAAATAGACGTTTTGTGTTGTTTTTGCTGTGCGCGATGAGTTACGTTAGCCGTTAGCCGTTAGCCGTTAGCCGGATGGATCATTTATTTACTTACTTTTTTTCTCATACGATTATCAATTACATGTCTTTAAAGAAGACACAGAAAAATAATTGTAATAGACATTGTAGTCCACTGCTTTAATAATAGTAAAAAAATATTTATCTTTAAAACTAAACGACAAGATTCATCACGTGGCAAACTTTATGCGTGATTTTTTTTTCACCTCATATACACATATTTACATGAATCTTCCAGTAAACGAGAGTTAATGTGCACCCACCCTTATCTCATGCCAACCCTCAACAAAAGGCAGCGCGATAAAGCCTCAACCGCGCCCGGTGACCCCCGACCCCCCCCCCCCCTCCCCACACCGCCACTTGCCGCTGTTAATTGCGGTCGTTTGCCTGCTGATGACTCTTGCGCTTTCTTACACCGCCTTTAATATCGTCGGGGGATATTTTGCGTGAAGATCTACGCTCTGCCGAAATAAGAAAATAGTTGCCTGGAAAAACGTAAATGAAGAAACAATAATAAAACAAAAGCCAGTCGCTTTGTGGCTGGCAACATTTTGAATGAAGTATTAAGATAAGGATAGAAGAGAAAATATTATTTTTATTACCATTATACAAAATTATGACATAATTATAACTAAACGTGTCAATTATTAAACCATTAACATTAACTCATCCACAAGTAAGCTTAAATACTTGAACTAAGATATGGTTTAAGACAATAGTCGAATGGCGGATTCGAACCTACGACCTTATATTTCGCAGACCATACCTTAAACGATTAGGCTATTGATGTTTAAATTGATTGATTATCTCATAGAGTTTTTCAGAAGCTTAGTTTCGAATATATACACTTTGATAGATACTTTCAAAGACTAGTCTTTAATTTCTTATATATCCCTCGGTACAATAAAAAAAAAATGTTTTGTTAAATTTCTAGATTGTATGTGTTAGAGCCACTCCGCAGCTATGTTAGTGGCGACAACGTATATGCATTATAATCTCTTATCGAGGTTGAATGTGGGTGATAAATTGCACATGCTGTTATCGGGGGATTTTGTAGTAAGCCTACATTTATGAGTATTACATCGGTCGAATATCCCTTGTACTGTAATGCTTGAATTTATGATATTTTAATTTCATCATCGTCACAGTCTGTCGTTAGTCCAATGTTATTAGTTAGTTAGTGAGTTAGTAAACACTACTAATATATCTGTTAATCACACAGATGCTTGTGCTAAAAAATGGTACACAATGGTCGAATGGTGGTTTCGAATCTTTTCTTTTCGTTATCGGGTAGGGAAATCTTCAAAATATTGGATTGGAAAGAGTGGATTTGTATCCACTAAAACCTTCTTGGTATATTGGGAGGGGCTCCTGGATCTTCTATGGAATGCATCGGCGCCCCTCTACACTGAGCTTAAGCACGACTCAAGGGAGGCCTCGCCCTCGCGCTGTGTCACGGCTACCCAGGACTAATTCGTGTTGCCGTTCTCCAGGGATTGAGACGATCCTGGACTATGAGAGCCCCCACCCTGATCGCCCGCGAACCCGCAATCCCGTTTTAATAGCCTTATACGACGGGCAAGTGTACCTTAACCCTATTCTAAAAGCCCGTGACTATAGGGCTCTGTGGATTCGAACCTAAGATGTTCAATTTCACGGGCAGCACCCTACACCTTTAGGCCAATGGCGATTTTACAGATTCCTGACATATTTATACCTCGTTCATATTAATATGGTTTACTAATTTTACGTTAAGCCTACCTTTATGCATAAAAGCCTTCGCCTGGTCACAAATGAAGCGTCCTACCACGCTCGCTAGTTCCCTGGCCCATTATCACCGCACTGGCTCGGCGCACTGTGCCGCCATGCACGAGCGAACCACGCGGTCGCTCGTGAACGCTGCCCATCCGGAAAAACCTGCACGGGACGCACGAGCGCAAAAATTGCAAACCATTTTAAACTTGTCCAGGTGTTCCAGTTATGCTGAGCGTTTTGATGCGTCAACAGTCCTATATAATGTTTGATTTACGTTCCACTGTCGTCAATCAACACAATTCGTGTCTATTCACAAGATTTCACTTGTAGATGACATCAACTACGCACAATATTTTAGTCATATACCCTCACCATGCTGACGTCGAAAATTCGTCACCATTATGATTACGGAGTTATCGACGTCATATTCGTGACATGCTAAACTAACACGAAGTTTAGTTTAGTGACGTCACTTTAAAATTGACCATGATATTATATCGTAGTATAGAACGAACCACTTCTAGATGGGGTGACAACCTAAGAGTCTGCGGTAAGTCCATGAATGCAGCCTGTCGGGGAGCTCTTTGTTCAGCAGTGGACAAAAGTTTCTTTTTTATTACATTGAGAGTCACAAACGAGCACACAGCTCTCCTGACGGCAAGTGATACCTGCGGCTCATGATATCTACATTCATCCTCGACAAGGAATCATAATGCAGATGCGTTGTCATGCTTGAGGACTGATATGGAATGCCTCGTCAGCAGTGATAAAGGTCTCCGGATCCCTGCACTCACCAGACAAAACACAACAGCGATATACGACCATTTTACCCCTGGTATTCTGTGGGGGCGTGGTCCTACCCCGGTCGAACTGACCCAGTCGTTCATTCTGCAGCTTGAAACAAAGTGCAGTGCAGCTCTACCACTGCTATACTTATATATGAATCATACTTATATAACTAACTTCCGGTTATCCTTTAAAAATATATAAAGCCTTTTATTGGCACTTTGAGCTTCTAAAACATAAGCCAGATTTTCTAAATGAGTGTAGACTCACCAGACGAAACACAGCAGCATTATACGGCTATTTTACCCTGGTATTCTGTGAGGGCGTGGTCCTTCCCCGGTCGAGCCTACCCGCTCATTCTGATGGCTCAATGAGAGGTGACAAGCACACTGTTTACCTGATGATAAATGGGGCCAATGATATCTACCACCCATCGGCAATAAAGAATCAATACGAAACAAAGCTACTGTTTCGCGCTGATATTTTGTGAGGGCGTGGTTTAATCTGACACCTGCTGACCCAACAGACGTCCTGTTCAAATATCAATAAATTCGTGATTTTTGTTTACTTTGTGAAAATTATCTATCTATCGTTCGTATTGTGAATTGATACAAAAAGGAAAAAGTTGAAAGAAAAAAGAACTTCAGCTTTTCAGTTTCCCAATTAAATTAAATCAAAACATTTAAAAAAAAACATTTTTTATTTATACATAAATAAAAAATATATTATTAGCATGCTTTATCTGAGCAAATGAATACCCATTAATAGAGGTCTCGACTGAGCGCCATAAGCGCTCGGTCATCTCTCAACCCGGTGAAACTGTAAAAGCCCTCGGGCTAACGGCGGCCATCAGCAGGAAAAAAAGAAAAGCAAATTAATATATTAATATTTTATTTATTAATAATTTATTTAATAATATTACCTCCTAGCTCTTGAAATTCGATCAGAAAAATATTAAAGATAACAAAGTCTGCATTCAATACTCTCTGTGTACAACTTAACCCTTTCCATTTCTGTCGATGCTCTTTAAATATTCACAATCGGAAATCTGAAACCGAGCCGACCCTCGCTAAGTCGGGCCGGTCGGATCTCAACCACACTTGACAGCGACGACCCTCCCCACAATAGATGGGACTGATCGATAACCCATTCGAATTATTTAGGACCTCCTTTGTATCGTACGAACGTGTCAGGTATTTCAACTAATCCTTTTTATTTTGGAATATTTTTATGTTATCTTGCGAAAAGTAGATTTTTTTTAAATGCATTGAGAGTAACAAACGAGCGCACAGTTTATCTGATGGTAAGTGATTCTTACGGCCCATGACATCTACATTCATCCTTGACAAGGAATCTTAATGCAGCGTATATCATAGGTCACAGTTATCAGTTACCGTTAGGTGAACTGTGTGCTCGTTCATCTAAATATTAATAAAAAAAGCTGAATAAATATAAATTACAATTAAGAAGCGTTATCCTGCTATTTGACGTTGAAGGACCAAGCCTTAACAGAATACCAAGTATACCGTAGCTAAAGCTACGCCAGTTGATGATCCCTGAGAAAATTTATGATTTCAAAACATAAAAAATTCAATATACAATAAATATTATTTGGCTTATATCCTAAAACAGTGTTCAGGTTACTAGGATGTTAACATTGGAATGGAGGTCGTGAATTAACCGTTTCTGTCACTGATTATGCTCGTAGCAGCACCCGCTATTTGCTAATTATCTTTGCCGCCATTCCTGTCTCCATTCGCATTGCAGGCGAACCTAGTAGTAGTACTACTACATACATAATACTGCAGCCTTTAAACTTTAGAGCTATTAAAATTTTACAGCCCCTTGCAATGTTACTAATTTGCCGTGGTTAATTATCTACACTAGATTATATTAGATAAAACTAACCTCGCACAGAGTAATCTCGGCAAGAACTGTCACATGAAACGTAATATTACGGTAATAGAGATTATTATGTTTACATAGTGCCTTTTCTAACAATAATGTTTACATTTAAATTAAGACGAGTCCTATTGCGTTTAAACCGAATATTGTTTGATGATAAATAATTTAGTGAAAAGACTTTCACCAAAAAATTACTTTGAATACACGCAGTGCTTTATATGTGCTGTTAATAAATGAGGCCACACTGCACTAGAAGTACTACGCTCTCAAAGAATATCAGCAAGATGAAAAAGATGCAAGAATATAATAAATTCCATCTCAGTCCTTGGCGTAGACAACGCATCTGTGCATCTTGAACCTTTTACTTCACTCACTTACCTATCGTACTATACTATTTTATTCCGACATACGTTAATTGATTGGCTCACGTCGCAGTTATAAACTTACTAGAAAACTAGCGCTATTGTGTCGTCTGGTGAAAGAATAAACCGGAGAACTTATATCTGGTGACGACGAATTCCATCTCAGTCTTCAGGGGAGACAACGCATATGCATTATGATTCCTTGTCGAGGATTATTGTGGCATCATGGGTTTCAGCTAAATACTTACTATTAGTTGAACAGTATTGTCATTGTACAAAAAAAGTAGGTAAGTTTCTTTTTTCGTACCACGCTTTTAGAGTGGCCATAAAAGGTCCGTGAAAGCGTAAACTTATACCGAAGTTTAATATTTCGCGTCAGATGTGAGAATGTGTTGTTAGGGGTTGCGCAAACAGCGGGGCGGGCAAATGTTCCACGCTGAGCAAATATAGAGGCGGGGAAATGTTCCACGGGCAAATAGAGACGGGCAAACAGGCCGCGGGCTAACGGCTGGAACATACAGGGTTCCCGACAACCGGGTGTTCTGTTTTGCAATTAACAAGATAAATAGTATTTTATTATTTACATTTATTTTATCAATGTTAAATATTCTAAATACTCGTAGGTTTATAATTATTATAAAACTATTAAACTGTAGGCTGAAACATTTTTCTGTGGAAGACTTGCGTAGATGTCGACCCAATTAAGTGGGGCTTGGGTTAGTTATAAATTTCTTTTTTAAGTTTAGTTAGGGGTAATTGCTATACTTATGATCTTAATACCGCAATTCAGATTATTGCGAGATACCATATTTTTTTTACAATTGAAACTCTTTACTGACTAGAGAACGTTGAAATATATATAAATATATATAGAGGATGTCGATATGCATAGTCAGGATCTTGTATCATGTATCTTCATGAGATTAGGTAAGGGGATAACGACTGAGTGCTTCTCCTTTAGTGCGAATGCTTACACGTTATAATATATCATGCGTGGTTTACACTATCGGCTAACAACAAGATATTTAGTAAACGTGAATAAAAAGACACCACGAAAACCATCGTGCCATGTAATCAGGAAGCCCTGCAATAAATATTGATATATATTTTTTTATTACATTGAGAATAACGAACGAGCACACACTTCACCTGGTGGCAAGTGATTCCTGCGGGCCAAGACATCTACATTTATTGTTAACAAGGAATCATAATGCAGATGCGTAGTCACCCATGAGGACTGAGATGGAATGCCTCGTCAACAATAAAAGGTCTCCGAATCCCTGCACTCACCAGACGAAACAGAGCAGTATTATGTTGCCATTTAAAGCTGGTATTCTGTGCGGGCGTGGTTCTACCCCAGTCAAGCTCACCCATTAATTCCACAGCTATAAACAAGCAGCAGCGTTGCTCTGCCACTCTTAAAAAACATATTGATATATAACTTGTCGACTTAATGAAACATCCGTACGGTTTAAAAATTCATTAGACTCATGTGACAGGTGACAGTTGACAGACAGATGACAGACCCCCATTCAAATGCGCACAAATCAAGTAATTAAAGCATTGTAATAGATAACATTGTGGTGTAACAATTTATCAACAGGTGAACTGTGCAAGTTTTTCACCTTCATTACAATAGAAGAACATAAATTTGTAAAGGTACAAACATTGAAGACACGTGTCCACTTGTTAATTAAAGCAACAGTCTCTATAGGCAGTATGTATTTAAATCTCATTGCTTGCGTACACATGCTCTCTGGAGGTGTTAAAGCATATTCGGCTATATGACTCCAAATCCGGATTGAATGACATTTTTTTGATTATATGTTAGATATTACCTTAAAATTGTATACCGTAAATTACCAATTAAAATTGCTCGAACTTGTTTTGCTCGTATTACGTGATAGCGAGAATCCGGACGCTGTCTACCAATTGGATTTTCAATTTTAATAACTTGATGACACCCAGAGATACACAGACTTTTAATCTTGAATTCTGTAAGAACGTTCTCCGTCCGTTTATACCGGCTCGATGTAGACCTATCACAGGAATTTAGCCTCAGTGTGTACTATACCAGATATGAAAATGAAATCTACAAATAAAGGTTAGTTATAAAAGTTAAAAGAATTAAAAATAGAAAGAAATATCCGAAATCTATTTCTTGTTTTATATTTTTTACTCTTCAATATCCTACCAAATAAAGATAGCTACTAAAACTAAATTTTAAATTTATAACGAAACATCTTTGTTTTCTTTCTAATGTACCTCCCGAAAGGCTACATACATATATTGATTATGAAACCCTGATATAAAAGTCGAAACATTCAACTTTACTTTCGCGATACCGCCATTTCACTGGCCGGTTCTCTTCAATCCATACAGATAGAAGCGTCACTGGAGTTTCTTGCGCCACCTCTTTTCCAGCGCCCACGCATTCCGAAGTGGTGGTAGAGGTAGTTAATAATAATTATTAATTTAATAATAATAAACCTTTACTGTCCGACTTCAAAGCAGCAATTTTCGATTTGGTGCATATTTTTTATAGCTTTCTGTAGATTTTACCGAAATTTAATTAAATCAATAAAAACTTAAACGAATTAAACTCGACGCATGAAGTTTATGACTCTTTTAATTTACTTTCTAATATTCGATCAAAGATCTGAGACAGCCCTAGAGGAAACTCTAAGTACTGGTCCGTACTTGGTCGTCACTTAGTAAACATCTCACATCCATATAACTTAACACGTCTTGGTAATGTTGTGACTCTCGGTAACACTAGGAACGTGTTTATGTGTAAGGCTAACCAGGGGTGGATTTGGGATTTCTGTTTTTAATTTTATGTCAAGGTACTAAGAAAAAGTTCATGATATGATTTATTATTTTCTGGTAGAAATAAAAATTAGATCATGTTAACTCTTTGAAAAACTTTTCAAGCGTTTGATTATATGTTCTCCGATAACCTTCGACTGATTTTGGGATTACAATTTTATAAAGTTTTTCAATGAAATTGGCTTATACTTATACAAAGCGAATGTACCTACTTTTTTTATAGATGATAGTAAATTTATGTACAGGCCATCATTTATAGTACCAAAATTTCTCAATGTGAGTAAATATATTCAATATTTAATTAATAAATTTTAATTGTTTTATTTAATATATGTATATAACGTAAACGACTCTTTAGTGGTCGCTTAATATTTCATCCTTATCAATACGAAAGTTTTTGTATACTAATTAATTATATTTTTTATAAAATAAGAGGAAAGCAAACGTAAGTAATGACTGCGGATTTTGACATCTACAGCCATCAAAGTTGTGGATGTACATACATACATACATACATAGGTACATTGTCATCTTTGTGGACTGAGATGCAATTCCTCCAGACTTCTGGAAATCCTCAGATTCCTACAATCACCATACGTGTCACCCGCATTCATATTAACGCATTTGTGATAACGATAACGAATCGATATATCGAAATCCGACAGAAGAACCTGAATTAGCCCTCTCGGGCACCCTCTAGTAAGACGCTCTCGCACAACAGGGTAACGGTCCAAGCCGAGGCTCCCTCTCGGGACCCCTTACGCTGGTTATCCAAAAGTAAAGGTGTCGTCTGAGCGCCCTAAGCTCTCGGTCACCTTTAGCTATACCACCACCTCCACCCTCGGGCTAACAGCGGCCATCAGCCCGAAGAAAACAACGAATAGATAATATGTGTTAAGTTCGTAAACATATCTATTTTAATACTGCGATGCTTATAAAATGTTATAAATTTCAGCATTTCTGTTAACAATATAAAATGTTGGATTTAAACTCTCAGACGGGCACTTCAACTTTATTTATCCATTGCAACCACATACGGCGACCGTATCGTATATTTCATAGAGCATTCCGATATCCGAACTCCGCCGCTGTGCACTTCACAGACTGCTCTAGACATCGCAATAGCTTTGTAACTCCATTTCGGCTCTCGCGACTTTCGCGTTTGACACAGACGGGGTGAAAACCGGCTTTTACTGAATCATTCAAAGGTAAATCTCAAATATAAATTAATATAGAATATATTATATATGACATTAATTATGTTTTTTTAAAAAATGGAAACAAATATTTTTAAACTTTCGATATATTATATGGCTGAAAAGAAGTATATAGTTTTTTTTTATATTTTCAATTGTTATTATTTATAACAAAATTATATGTGAAATATTACTATAAACGGAAAACGCGAACAAAGAAGTTTCATATTAGTGATTTTTAGTTACAAGAACATTTTAATTTTAAAAATAATTACATCTGGATCTCGATCCTATATTATAATCAAATTTCTTTAAAAAAAAAGTGAGTATCCATTCGCTCTCATACTCTTACAAGGTATAATACCAAGCGAAGAAAAGAATTTCATTTTTTCGTAGTTCATCGCACAAAAGAGGTTTTCTTCTCACACTAGGCGGGATCAGCAAACAGAACCCGCTCGGGGGTGATCGCCACTCGAAGTGTCGCGGTGTTGAGTCAAGAGTCTCTATCGGACTTTCAAAGAGTTGAGACGTCCATTTTGTATTACAAAATCATTTGTGAACAAGAACTTGTGAAATAAAGAAAAAAGAAATTCTTTATATGAATATACTTATAAATTTGTAGAGAAGAAATGTTTATATAGAGATATAGATAATTATGTAACTTTTAAGAAAATGGTACATTTATTAGTTCTAACTTAAATTTTTTATATATCAAAATTGAAATTTATTTTCTTTATATATATAATAAACTTATAGTCGTAGAGCTCATCTGCAGTTTAAACCTGGCTACAGCATGAATGGGTTGACTGGACCCTCACCGAATACCAGCGTATAAACCACCAGAATAACACTGAAGCGTTTCGTCTAGTCAGTCGGAGAAGCTTCTGGTGACAGAGCTTTCTACTAGTCCACAGGGACATCGTATCCGAATTATTATTCTATATCGACAATAAAAGTAGATGTCATGGGCAGCGAAATCAGGTGAACTAATCTCACCCTTAGTACCATAAAAAAAAACTTAAACAATACACTTACAAGAAAATCAGGTTGCAAATGATCTAAGACGGGGCTTAAATAAAATAGTTCTCCCCCTTTCACAACTACGGGTAAATCAACTGCTATTGTTATAAAAGAGAGTGGAGACGGCCGTTTGGAATAGTGGTTAGATTACTTGGCTGCTACGTTGCGAGTCCTGGGCTCGATACCGAGACAAGGTTTTCTCATTCCTTTAGGTCTACAGTTCACTTGATGGTAAATGATTCCTGGAACACGTTTGTGTATCATCTATTTGTTTTCAAATATATATAAAATGTTTGTATTTATGTGTCTATTGTAACTGTAGGTATGTTTCCAATACTGACTCTTCTTCCAATCCTTATTGCGTACATCGACCCATGCATTACATCGGACTAGGGAAGGAAACGACGGTCGAGTCTATTTCAACTCGCTTTCTTTGACATTTGATATCGATTTTTTTTTATTACATTGAGAATAACAAACGACCACATAGTTCACCTGATGGCAAGTGATACCTGCGTCCCATGACATCTACATTCACCCTTGACAAGGAATCATAATGCAGATGCGTTGTCACCATTGAGGACTGAGATGGAATGCCTCGTCACCAGAAATAAAGGTCTCCTGATCCCTATAGTCACCAGAGGAGACATAGCCAATTTGCTGCTATTTCTGCCAGTATTGGTATGGTTATTTAATAGAATCGCACCTCAAATTGAATAGCTAAATAAAAAAATATATAGTCACTGAGGGATATTGAACGAGAAGATATGTCGCAGTTTCCCGAATGCTGTCCATCCGAGTTCATCCGTATCCTTCGACCTCTGGGTCGAAGTTGGGTTGCCCTAACCGTTCTACGTACCCTAGGTAAATATATACTCGCCAATCACTTAGACATGATCTTTGTCTTCCCCGTGTTCATCTTAAAACTTTTAAATGTTAAACCTTATCTTGTATATTGTTACAACCTTTTACCTCTTCTAGTCCATACGCATCTGTATATATTTACTCTCTTTGTTGTTATTTGTGTAGTGTTGCAATTGACCGTCTGTGATATTTTACTATTTAAAAATTTGCTCTAAATGTTCCGAATATTGCCAAAATAAAATATTTACTCATTAGGTATCCTACTCAACGTACGCGTGGAGTAGTGATTACAGTAACTAGCTGCTATATTAGCCTTGAAGGTCCTGGATTCAATTCCGTGCCGAGGATCAACTATTTGTGCATCACAAATAGTTGGTTTCAGGTCTGGATGTGTTGTATGTATGTCCCGTGACGTGTGTATCTAAACCCTCCGATCTTATTGCACACGCTTTACGCTTTACATTGGAATAGGAAAGGGGACGATGATTGGGTCCTGCGCAGCTGATGTCTTTTGGTGACAGGGTCAGAAAAAGTGCAGCCGTCATCTCATCATATGGTTGTCATTTTAATACATTTATATTACCAAAACTAGCTGTATCCCGCTTATATGTATGTTAAAATACGGCTCGAAGTTTGAGTAGTAAAGAAAGCTTAAAGCCGCGTAACGAAACCTTGGCGCGATTCAAAAATAGTGTGCAACGCCATCTATCGAGCTTAGATGTAAACTTGTTTATTAATATTTTTCCAAAACTTTATACGGGAAGCTTTCATATTGAATTCCATACTTCTTCGTTCAAAAGTGGAGAATTTACCATATAAACTTTCAACCCATAATTCACCCTCTTAGGGGTGAAATTTTGAAAAACGCCGATATACGTACGCATTTTTTTCTGAACAGAAGCAGGTATTTGCAATTTCGAGTTCATCCCCTATTCCCCTCCCTGGGGTAGGAAATTTCCAAAAATCCTTTCAAGCTTGTAGCCGCAGCGATTTAGGGTCTGCGTTCATGAATCAGTCAGTCAAGACAAGTAATTATATATATGGACAAATAACGTAGATATCAAAGGGTATTTTTGCATAGAAGAGAAGGGAAATCGATATTTTTGATTGGGTCGTTACTCGGTCGTGGGGCGGCCGTAGTCAACGCCTCGGTCGCCAGGGAGCAGCGGATTATTGCCATAATTTATAGTCTCAGGATGTCGGGGATGACAGTCTGTTATGTAAGCAGACTCTAGTGTTGCCAGCGGCTTTGTTTATATTTATTTGTCAGTGACAATCACTGAGAAGTGCAATGTCATTGAAATAAAATATTATCTGATGGTATATAATTAAGTTGGTACATACTTATGTAGAAGACTTAAGTACAATTATGAAATTAAGTCTCAAACAAGAGTCAATGTACGTGTGTCAAGGCACTCGCTTTTATTAATTTTTTTCAAAAAGAATATTAGCACTGTTAATAACATAACTAATATTCCAGTTAACCACTCCAACTAAGCGGCAAATGCTTGTGCTAGGAGATGGTTCACGACTATAGTCTAATGGTGGATTCGAACCTACGACCTAAAGGTTCGCAGATCGTACACTAAACCATTAGGCTATTGACGCATCATGGTACGCGAGCAAAGCAAGTTCGATCCCCGATCGAACCATTGAAATTGTTAATTGAAATTTTAAATGCTATTTAACCTTGATAAATTGAGGAAACCTCCATGTCTAAGATATAAAATTAAAAAAAAAGTATTCATGAGTTCAACACTTATCTAAAGCAACTCTTAGACATTCTATAGAATATCTGAAGTTGAAAATGGATTTAAGTACTCTTTAAGTGAGCACATTTTGTTTAGAATTTGTTTTAAATCGTGTTTTTTAATTTTAATCGTATCGTATAAATTATAATAAAATATAATAGTTGCAAAAAGGATCTATATAGACAATCTAACTATTAAGATATATATATATATATATTTTTTATATATATATATATATATATATATATAAAAAATCTGATTTGTTTGTCAGTGGTTTGTATGCACGTTATGCACGTTGTTTGTTGCAAATATTTTTTCCTATGTGAACATTTACGTCTAATCAATAGACTATCCATTAGTTAATAATGGACTCCTGTATTGATTGATTATTAACAGATAATATATGCCTTTTGTCCATTTGTCTGTGCCTTTATGCACGCTAATCTCCGCAGTGGCTGAACGTGGTTTTCAATAATGATTTAAGAGATAAACTTTGGCTTATATTTTGTATTTCGTTTAAATCATTAAACTAACATGTCAATTATAAAGTTCGTCTTATGCGAGAAATTAATATATTTTTTTTGCGATGCCAATAATAAATAAACTTGATGTCGTTAATAGATTCGAAGTATCTTTTCCATTTATGCATTTTTATTGTAAAATTCTAACTGCGTGCATGGCATCCCACATAAAATAATATGTAAGGAATTTTAGCTTGCGGCTGCCCACATATTAGATGCGAGAGGAAAGAATTTGAAAGCGATGTGGGGTCTTGGGGCCACCCTCGTATTTCTTTAGGCGTTTTTTTTTTATATATAGCTTTAATATCCCATAGTTATGAGGTTTCTTGTGATCGTTCGCAAAAATACAAATTATAGAATGGGTGACAACTCGTGTCCTTAAACTTTATTGAGGATAAATGCAATAAAATAAACAAGCACACAGTTCACTCGATGGTAAGTATTAACACCCATATGACATATGCGATGTTCCCCATGAGGTTCGAAGACATAATATATTTTAGACAAAAACATATCCCCTAAGTAATAATTATATATTTCTTAATATAAACATTGTTAACAAAGAATCAATATACATATTAAAACACTTAAAAATAACCAATATTACATTCTCAATATTAAAAGACATTTAAATTAACCTTACGATTATAATTTTTTCCTTTAGCAGACGCGCTATGTCCTAGACCTGTTACAGTTGCCAAGCCCCTCCTCCGGATGAAGCATAAGTTATAATAAACTTAGAATTACTGTTACATTAAAATTATTATTTAATTACTTATGCTGTTGAAAAAAGAAGAATATCACAATTAAGATAGTAAAAAATTACACAACTAGTTTTTTAATTAACGTTCTTGTTACATCGTAATTGAATGGTACAAGAGAAGATTTATATAAATGTTTCAATAACTAATGTTTGGTTAACTTAATTTACAATATAAATATATTTGTTGTTTATAAATAAAAATAGATACATATAGATATATATTACCTCGACAGTTATATAAAACAACATTGCGTGGCCTAGGCTACAATCATAACTGGGAAATGTGTGCTGTTTGCCATACCTAATATTATAATATACGCTACAAGATACATTAAAACAACATAAATTTATTATATAAATAAAATAGTAATTATAAATATTTGTTTACAAACTGACTCGTCTATTTGTAAATTCTAAAGTGTTTTATACTGCGTAAATAAAATGAAATATAGATAGTAGTGGGAATTTACAGCTAAAGCACCGGTTATACAGAAATCATGGTTGTGCCTCGTAAAGCATTGACTTATGCCAATGGATTCGAACCTACTTATCTTCGGATCGTCTCGAAAGACAAGTTCAAGCGGAAACGGAGGTACCGCGTCGAGGTAAACCGGAAGAGTCAGTCACTTTTGATATCAACGTCATTAATTTGTATACATAAAAAATATATAAAATATATCTTGCCTGTGATTATCCAAGTGTACTCGTACGTTTTAAATTCATTCCCGAGTGCCAAGTCTGTAAACATTATTGACGCAGTATCGACCTCCCCACGAGATACGACGAGGGTTTGTTTACACTAATGGTGTTACTAATGGAATAGAGAAGAGTACCAAAATATTTGGAAGTATAGTAGAGTGCGCATTAGAGATATCCTAGGAGCGTTCACATGACACTATAGCATGAATTATATGTTGAAGAAATTTGGTGTTATAGATAAAGCGAAGCTGACATCGCGTAAGATTACTCATGGACTCCCAGCTCGCGAAGCTGTTTCGGTCAAGTTGTTGAGCCTATTAGGACACCAATTTATACAATATAAAAAAAAGCAAAGGAATTGCTAAGAGAACGTAGAAACACTGAAACACATATTCTGTGAGTGCAGCAACGCCCTTTCCACGAAAACGTCTGATCTTTTATAAGGACAGGGGATAAGCTACCCGAGACAAGACGATTTTAACACAACACAATTATGTCTTAGCACTGGTGAGATCAACTTTGGAGATCAGTAAGAACGTAAAGGAGGTGGTATTCACGAATGATCTTCAGACGTCGAAGTACTGACAGGAATCAACACAGTACACGCCCCCAACAATAATTAGGTCGATGACCACTTGCCTTAGTTGTATGAGTTGGCTATTGCGTCACGAGTCAAGGTTTCGATACCTATACGAATAAAATCTGTGCAATAATAATAAACAAATTAATTTAGGCATTCTTAGGAGAATACTTACAATCAGCCTACCTTATTATTTGCCTAATCTAAGTTATATGTTATGTTGCATCTCTATGAGTTTTTTTACTGAATTTATCATGTCTTGAATAGTTGTTAGGATCAATTATCACTGAGTTCAAATATCAAGATTTTCATAAGAAAATTTCATCCTTATCATCTCGATGGTTAGCAATCCACCGCCGTGGGCTTTAAGCAACATTTCCTGCTTCCTTAAGCAACTCTGTGAAATTAGCTGTCGCCGGCGGTGTTTCCGAACCGTTACGATTTAGAGGCCTTCAAGAAAAGTGCCTACACCTTACTCCAAAAGCCGACAGCGCATCTGCTACTGTTTTGATCTGCAGCATCGACTAACGGGAAAGTACAACCACCTCAATGATAGCATGAAATACTCGTAGTATCATAGCTGTCTGTTTTGTGTAGTTCGTGTAGGTAGCTAGAGACCCGATTACAACGAACGAACGACGGTTATGCATTTTGAATCCTTATTCAGAATGGATGTGTTTTATTACTTAACGTCGACTAAATTGTCTGCTAGCTTTTTTTTTCTTTTTTTTGGTAAGAATGCTTGTGCTTACGAGATGGTTCACTCTTAGATATTATATTATATATATCAACGTCAGAACACATGTACAGTAAAGAATACATGATTTGAATAATGAACCCAGGAACCGTGTTAAAATTAGCTTTATCGTAATAATAAAAAAAAAAGCAGTTTACACGAATTTAGAAAATTCGTGCGAGAAAGCAGACGGCCACTTTTATCGTTATGAGAAACGGAAGTCAGTATAATATATGTATCGGAGAGATAAGTTCGGTTAATGTAGGCAAAGTTGAACCGCGCACGTTGAAGAGTCGGTCGACACGGGCTCGGAGCAGTCTCAAGGGATCCCGTGTTGGCAGCCTCGCGTAACCGAACCGACAGGGTTGGCACTTTTTTATTTTTATAAAATATATGGAGAATGGTTATACGTGATAAATATGTCATATTTAAAATAAACCATATATTTACTCAAGTACATACTTCTAATAACTTTATACTGGTGACAAGGTGTTACATTTAGTACTCGAAGGTGGCAGTTTATATATAGAATGATTCACTATCGACGATGTATGGGGGGATCTTTTATCAGGAGAACTGCCTGATCGTTTATCAACCCAAGATCCGTAAAAAAAAACTTCGATGTTGTGACCACACGGCAGTTCGCCTGTTTAAGATGGTTTCTGTCGTAATGTTCTTAAGCTTTAGTTTGGGTGATGTTAGCCTTTCATTACTCCCAAATCTATTACAATAAGCTTAAAGAAGTATATTATATAAAAACACTGTATTATATTTTTTAATACGATATATATATCTATAATTTTATTTTCGAACACATAAATACGTTTTTTGGAACCGTAATGTTCTAACTCTATAAGCTGGGATAGAAAGAATTCCGGCATTAAGAAAGCAAAAAAAATGCTTTTGTTCAATGTACATTTTTTGTGTAAAAAACGTAAAAGTATAGTAAAAGAAATACGTCCTTATACGAAGGATGTCCCGAATAAGGCAATGCGGCGGAGACACCGAGTGTATTGCACGTGATAAATCAGCACTCGTGAGTTATGTTGGTAAATCGGTAGCCCTGTGCGGACCGGGTCGCGGGCACGGGTCGCCCGGCGGTGGCGAGGAGAGGGTGGTGAGTGGGGAGGGGGAGCGAGAATTTGCGGCGGGACCAAACGACGACTGATTAATGCGCGGCGTGAGTCGTTGGGATGTAGCCATTTGTGTAGAATATAGATATCGATATTTCATTTTTGTTTGTTTGAACTAACTTTTCGATTTATATTTGGACTATTTGATTATGCCAGTAAGAATTCTTCTATGCACTTCTATTACATTTTTTTGGGAAAAGGCTATGAGTAATGCTATTAACATTCCGGTTAACCATTGCAACGAAGATGAAAATACTTGTGCTAGGAGATAGGACGACAATAGTCTAATGGTAGATTCGAACCTACGACCTTAAGTTTCGCAGACCGTACTCATTCAACCATTAGTCTATTGCCGTTTTAAAGTTAAAATTAAATCAATCATCCATCTTTTGATAATGCTGGTCATTAGGTGTTGTTACATATCTAAAAAATTAAAATCCATTAGAGTAAAATATTATTATAAACAAAAATTAAACTAGCCTAAAAGTATATCTGATAAACCAAATTACGTAGTTCTTAAATAATTTACATTTCTCCATGTCTACAATCTTGCAAATAATAAATAGGTACGATAAATAGTTCTTTATTAGTAGTAAGTAGTTCATAAAGTCATATATTGCTAGCTACAGTAAATAATATGCGCGTTAATTGTAAAATTGAAAGCTTTTTCGACTTATAAGTAAGTAAAACCGAATATCGATAAAAAAGATAAATTTTCACAATCACATCACTAACGGTTGCTCTCGGCAGCGGAAAACGTAACGAGTGATCGGTCGACATGACGCGACACGGCGGCACGGACTGCCGGCGCATTATCGATAGGCCCGCTGGAAAGAATCGATACGCTTTTATAACTTAATGGTGACCTGTTTTTTTTATCAATCTGTATTTAGATCCTCACTAGCTTAAAAACTATAACATATATCTACCTCATGAAGACAGCAGTGGTACAGCTACATTGCAATTTGTTTCTAGCTGCAGAATGAATGGGTCAGCTCGACCGGAGTAGGACCGCGACCTCACAGAATACCAGTCTAAAATGGCAGCACAATGTTGCTGTGTTTCGTCTGGTGAGTACAGAGATCCGGAGACCTTTATGACGAGGCATTCAATCTCAGTCCTCAAGGGTGGCAACGCATCTGCATTATGTCTGATGCTGTGTGCTGGGTTCAGATATACGTCAGTATTTTCTTTAAGGGTACGTATGAAGTTCACCTGACAATATTAATTGCCTCGTCTCTCATAAGGTCATCAGGCTTCGAAAAGATCTTACTGAAACGCAACGGACAAAACCAAAAGAAATCCACCAATATCTACTGAACTGAAGTGCTCGATTGACACCTTTAATTGAATTGAGAACACAACTCTCTTCTCCATTTATTTATATATTACCTATTCTGGTATTTTGTGAAATCGTGATCCTTACCTAGTCAAGTCGCTGCGTGCTAGTTTTAAAATGAATCGTGGCTATATAGATATATGCGGGCGAATAATGGTATACATTCTACGGGCTTCAGAGATTACAAACCGTGTACGTAAGACGTTGCCAAACGTTACCATTAAAATAAAATAAATTGTTAAGCTATCTTAAAAGTAGGTGACGTCCTCTTGAGAAAAGGGTGGTTCTGACGTCTGGACCCATGTTTCTTTACGGCACAGGAAGCTATCAAGATGGCGGTCCTCCAACTTAGGAAAGTGCCTGTCATCGCATCGCGATCTTTAAGTGGTGTTGCCTATTTTGACGAGGATTTCGATGAAAAAAAATGGGACAGATCAATTTTATTATTTACAAGACAATAGAATCATAAGACAATGTTTTTTTTAAATAAATTACATGGTTACGCATAAAATTTTAAATATTAAACGGAAAAGGAAGAAAGCTATCGTAAAAAATATTGTAAAGCTCCTAGAGAGAGCTTAAGCAATAAGGTTCTCAACCAGGAAGTAAAACATAGGGGTCAGAGTATCGAATGAGTCTTTTGATGGATTATATTTGTTTAAGAAATCATTTGTTGTTTGTTCTGAGTGCACAGTTCTGGCAACATTCTGTGTTGTAAACGATTCTTCTGATTATCTCATAGTTGTTACATATGACTGGGAAAGGCAGTTTGGTGATAACAACATATAATATTTATCAAAATTACTTATATCTAAGACACTGTTAAATTGTTTGTGTGTAATGCAACATTATGCTGTTCTTACACGCTGGTATTCTGTAAACGCATGTTCCTTCCCCGGACGAGCTGTCTCATTCATTCTGTAGCTAGAAACAAACTGTAGTGTAGCTCTATCACTGTAAATTTGCGCATATACTGAGCAACTCCCCTCGTCGTCCCCATTCCCTATTCGGATGTAATGCATATGCAATAATATCGAAGGAAGAAGTTTCAGATACAATGTCAGGGACGCGGTACATACAGTGGTAGAGCTACACTGCAGTTTGTTTCTAGCTGCAGAATGAATGAAAGCTTAACGCTGCTGTGTTTCGTTTCGTGAGTGCAGGGATCCGGAGACCTTTATTACTGGAGACGAGGCATTCCATCTCAGTCCTCAAGGGTGACAACGCATCTGCATTATGATTTCTTATCAAGTGTGAATGTAGACGTCATGGGCCGCAGGAATCACTTACCATCAGGTGAACTGTGTGCTCGTTTGTTACTCTTAATACTATAAAAAAAAAACAACACATCCATGGCAGAAAACGATATATTTTGATGCACTGTAAAAAAAACAATTTGTAATGCACAGACATTGCTCTAACCAACAACTACATCATGCGGCCGCCGTAACTAATGGTATGATATGAAAGAGGGTTGATTGTCGACTATTAACATTTGATATTTGTTTTTTTTTTATTGCTTTAATGGTGATAAACAAGCACACTGTAAACCTGATGGTATGTGTTGTCTGCGGCACATATGTACATATCTACGTCCATGCTTAACAAAGGTACAAAACAGTTTTACAGTGGTAGAGATATACTGTTGTTGCAGTTTGTTTCTAGCTGCAGAATGAATGGGTCGGCTCGATCTGGAGTACCAGGAATACCAGCGTAAAATAGCAGCATAATGCTGCTGTGTTTTGTCTGGTGAGTGTAGGCCTTTATTGCTAGTAACAAGGCATTCCATCACAGTCCTCAAGGGAGAGAACGCATTTGCATTATTATTCCTTGTCAAGGGTTAAAGAAGATGTCATGGGCCGCAGGAATCAATTACTATCAGGTGGACTATGTGCACGTATATGTTACTCTCAATATAAAAAAAATGCACATGCACACACATATAAAATACATAAATATCACATACATAACAATCACATTATGTACCCAGTTGGTCAAAGTGTTTTATAATAACGTTTTACGTATTTAATGTATTTAAAAAATCATTTACGATACTGCACAAGTTATATGCTTACACTAAAGTTAGCAAAAGGTTAAAGAATATGCTACCAAAACCATTATACACGTACCTATCTACTCTACACAGAATAAGTATGTATATTCCCTTGATTATGCCGGTTAAAGAGAAGCCGCTGTACAAGGCCAAGCCGGATATACCCGGCCGTTCAATTGCCCCTTTTCGTTACATCCGGACCCGTTACCCGGGCTCGCATCACAGTATTGGTGTCACTACAAAGGAAATGAGAATCCGTACTTCCCTAGCTCCGCATCAAAGTGGTGAAATGTGAGCGTTTTATATTTATACCATATTTACACGTAAGGAATTGTGTTAAGTTAAATGTTGCTAAAGTTTCATGAATAGGTGTTCCTCAACTAGACAGAGCTATAAACTGCCGTAGTCGATTTTATTAATTTATAGCATTGGAATATTTATCGAATGGAAAAATAGTTGCTGTGTTTGATATGGTTAGAGTAGGGAATCAAAAATCCCGGTATAGGTATCTCGATATTCTTTAGTCCACAGGTTACCAGGACAGGTAACGCATTTGCATCTTGAATCTTTTGTGAGACATGACAAGTCAAAATTTTCGGACAAATAAACTTGAACATTTGTTATCCGCAGTATTATAAAAAAATATATATTCTTAATTATACTTTTAGGTTGACGTCGGTCTGTTTATATACACGCAGTAGTTATTTCTAGAGCTGCTATCCTGCTAAATTAAATACGATTTTAATTTTTTTTTTATTCAACTGCTACAACATTTGATAATCTATTTAGTATTTAATCATCAATGTACAATTCGATACTGAGAAGAGATCAAAAGATCTGGGTGTAATCGAAAATCGACCAACACGCAGAGATACTAGGGCTTCATAACCAATACAGAGCGCATGTTTGCATAGCTTAAATACTCCTATACTCAATGGAACGTCGATAGAGGAAGGAGGCGCCAAACTGCGCACACAGCGGCAGGTGGGCAAAGCAATATAACACTACCGCCACCTGTTGCTGCGACCCCAGTACTATCGGAGTAATTGCCGGCCAGAATCTACGTCCGATTGCCTCCCGACAATTTCGTTCAATCTGTTATTTACGTATTTTGTTAAGTCGGAAGACGCGAAGCCGGATTTTATATCGCTTCAGTATGCTAGAGAAATAGTTTTGAAGGATCTAGAAGACCTTTTGTTAAATCGAGTAAAAAGGAGGTTTTGTAATTGGCTAATATGTTTGTATTTACGTTATTGTTGGGAAAGCGTTATATTTTATATATGGTGTTTCATGATATATGAGCCTAATATATGTATAAAATTTCGTATATGTATGTTTGTACGTCTGTGCTTTTTTTTTGTAAAACTAAGGTTGTCAAACGAGCACATTCAAGTTGCACGTACGTCGGTCTCTTTCTTTCAACAGACTAAATATTTTACGCTCGTATTCTGTGAAATCGTGATCCTTCTCTACACGTTGATGCATGCTAGTCTTAAAATGTATCTTGGGCTAAATTTGTGGGTGAATGCTATACATTTTTATGGGCTTCAGCGATTACAAGCCATGTGTGCCATTGATATAAAATATATTGTAAAGCTATCTTAAAAGTAGGTGAAGTCCTCTTGAGAAGAAGGTGGTTCTGACGTCTGGACCCATGTTCCTTTACGGCACAGGAAGCTATCAAGATGACGGTCCTCCAACGTAGGAAAATGCCTGTCATCGCATCGCGGTCTATAAGTGGTGTTGCTTACTTAGACGAGGATTTTGCAGAAAAAAAAAAAGGGACAAATCATTTATTATTTACAAGACACTAGTAGACATATGTCAGTAGTAGTAGTAATATTTACTTACTAATGTTTTTTTTTAATATATATTATTGTTCACTTTTAAGAACGTTAAAATTTTTGAACGCAACTTCAAGGATGTTAAAGAAATAAATGTCCATCATAATAATTATTATAAAATTTAGTACTTTTGATAAAATCATAATAGATTTTTTTTTTATAAAAATTTGGACATCAAACGAAACACAGTTCAACGGCTCTACATCTATTGTCAATATGGACTCAAGATGCACATGACTTGTCATTGAGATGGTCGCTACCAGGAACTGAGTCTTCTGAAAGGTCACTGGCCATATGAAACACATTAGCGTTATGCTGATCTCAAGCTGGTTTCAAGGAAACAGCTACGACGTGATTCAAGCAATGTCAGAAGAATTATTCAATAAATTTAGTGGCCAACAAGAGCATAATTATTAAAGGAAAACTACAAAGTTAACAGTTTATAGTATTTTAAAGTAAGTTTAAAGTTTTGAAGTGTCGAAGTAACGTTAGATTGCGGTTTACGTTGTGGTAAAAGCTAAAAATACTGCAGTCGTAAAAGGAAACATTAAAAAAAATGAATAATTAAAAAATCGCTCGCTTTAAATTTCACGATACGCGAGCAAACAGAGTTCGTACCCCGGTGTAAAGCACGTTTCCGGCTTTGAGGAAGAAATACAAATAAATATTATTTGCGTGACGGCCTAAGCCCCCATAATGTCTCTAGAGTGGAATATATATACTTGCGTATACGTACGCATATATATATAAATATACATATATATGTGTATATATATATATATATATATATATATATATATTTATGTATACAAAAATAAATATAATGACAAAATGTAATAAGAAATGAAAATTAAGAAGGCAGACGTAACAGACGAATTCGCGCCTTGTGCTGGCGATAATGGTTTTGATAATAACATCGTGCGGCGTAAAGAGCCCGCCGTTTTGGAGAGATGGGGCGATATTTCGCGTAATTTATTTTTATTTTGCAAGGAAACCGTCTCGGCGCTCCGTCCTCCGGCAGCCGAATGGCGCGGGCGGGAGCCGGATGGCGGCCGTGCTAATTGGTGTGAAAATTGAGCGGGGAACGAGTGATCTAGTTCACAAAAAAAAATAGATTTATTTTTACGTTACATGCGTGTTTTGTTTGTCTTTCTAAACAATTTTGTAATAATATGTGATATATATGATAAAGAACCCCAAAGAAAGCGACAATGAAGTTACGAAACGAATGAGTAGCAACCCATTCTTCATCCAGAGGCATCTGACGTCTGTTTTATACATCATTTACCGGGTTTTTTTATAAGGATGTGAGACTATCTCTCCCTCAGATACACAAAATATAACGTCGACATTTCCTTATCAGTTTTAACACTAAGTAAACTTACTCTAAATTCTTTCCTGATATTAAATTTTGCATAATAATACGTCATATATAAAAGTCCCCAAAATAAAGACATAATGAAGATAGGCTTACCAAAGAGAGTAGAGACAGAGTTTGCTAGATATTAAAGAATGAGACATTTTATGTTACTTTGGAGCAAGCAACTCGCCTGACGGTAATTTATTACCGCCGCCCATGACATCTACAACAGAAGAGGAGTTGCAGATGTGCTGCTGGCCTTCGAGAAAGATGTAGGCTCTTTTCTTGAAGGTCCCTAAGTCATATCGGTTCTGAAATACCGCTGCCTACAGATTCCACAGAGTCGTTGTGCGTAGCAGAAAATCACATTTAAGGCGCACAGTGGTGGATTGTCACTCATCGAGATGACGCAGATCAATTTGAATTCTGTCGTGATGTACGATGTAGTCGAGGATACATTTACGCATTAAAAGTTTTCTATTACTTGTCATCTATTTATAGTATAGTGCAGCATAGTGCTGAAAATGATTGTTTCTATAAAAAACATATAACTAAAAGAGTGAGTGAGCCAAAAAGATCGGTAAAACGAACTTAAGTTCGCAGCCCTAGCGCAGACGGCTGGCCTCGGCCGTGTAATCGGCGGGGCCATTAGTCCCGCCCCGGGCCACTCGCAGCCCACACGCTCCGGGATAAGCATCTCTGATGATAGCCCTGTTTCGTCGCATTCGCAGCGCCCTGTATTTTATGTGCGCCTAATGTTGGTTTTGCTTTACCCACCGATTTTACTTGTGTATCTTGTTTGCGAGATCTTGTTTATTTTTTTTTAATTATTTAGATTTTTATTTTTGATATTTAATATAATATTATAAAAATATTTTTATTTGTTTATTTATTAAATAAATATAAGTAATTTTAAAACAGTAAGTTAGTTCAAAAACAGTATTTTTTTAATAAATTGAGAGTAACAAACGGTTCACCAGACGCTAACGGTACAATTTCCGTGACCCATGACATCTACATTCATCCTTGACAAGGAATCATAATGCAGATGCGTTGTCACCCTTGAGGACTGAGATGGAATACCTCGTCAACAGTAATAAAGGTCGGTCTCCGGATCCCTGCGCTCACCAGACGAAACACAGCAACATTATGATGCTATTTTACGCTGGTATTCTGTTACTCTACCCTGGTCGAACTGACCCATTCATTCTGCAGCTAGAAACAAACTGTAGTGTAGCTCTACCACTCTAATCATCAACCCTATTCAGATTTAATGCATGTGCAATAATCTGAGAGAGACCCGTTTTCGGCTGGGAGACGAACACAGTATTATAACTATTACACCACAACGTACAGTAATTATATAGTGTTAACAATTTTAACAATTCAAAAGTTAAAACGAATGCACTTTAAAGACCAGTAGCTACATCTATTAGCGAAATTACGAACTAACTTGTTTTGCAATGCCACAGGAAATCATGTTATCCTTTTGTCCGCCTCGTAAAACTTGATGTTTGCCTTAATGATACTCGATGGCTAAAGTTTTTATAATTTTGATCATTACGCTTCGGCTTGGACGGTAACCCTGTTGCGCGAAAGCGACTGACTCGAGGGTGCCCGAGAGAGTCGAACTTCCGCTCGGTTAGTTGCCTCTGACGGATCATAATGAGTACCTGACTACAGCATCGCGGGTACTTCTTATGACTCCCAGTTGAGCAATATAATTTGTGCCAGATAATTTGTTCGTTTTCATGTCTATGTTACATGTATCCCCCGCATCACTCACACTATGTCTAAACTTTTCTCCGAAATTAATGCTCATGCACATCATACTAAGGTAGGGGGACTCATACCTATTCTTTATTTTTTTTTTTTCGGTCTTATGGCCGTTGTTAGTCCGAGGGCTTTAACAGTTTCGCCGGGTTGAGAGGTGACCGAGCGCTTATGGCGCTCAGTCGAGACCTCTATTAGTGGGTAACCAGCACAAGGGCTCCCAAGAGGGAGCCTCAGCTTGGACCGTTACCCTGTTCCGCTAGAGCGTCCGACTCGAGGGTGCCCGAGAGGGCCGAACCTCGGCTGCGTATGACTAGTGCCTTTGTGTTTGTGCGTTCGGCACCATAGTATTTGATTCTTACATATGAAATTGGCGTTTTGTCGAAAACTTCAATCTCAAAACTTGTCACTTTGATCTCAAATAATCTAGCGTTAGGTTGGAAATTCCAAATTCAATTGTATTTCATATTTAGGCTTGTGTATTTGTGTTTCGTATTTAGGTGGTTCATTTGTTTTTCCTTTGACATAGGTACTTCTGTTGGCAAAATGGAAAATTTGAAATATCGCGTTATTTAAGAATATGAGTTCCACCGTGGCACCAACGCTGCAGAAACCGCTCGAAGGATTAACGTTGTGTATGGGGTAGCTACTGTAAATGACAGCACGGAATGTTTTTGGTGAAAATGAAACAAACTCCGCGGACGGCCGGAGATCCAAGTTGACAATGCAGAATTAAAGGTGATCGTGGTAGGGGGAAATTGGAAAAGCGAAAAAGCGCAAGAAATGGATACCCCATGAATTGAGTGAGGCACAGCAACAAACACGCATTGAGTGCTGCGTTACATTACTCAACCGTCACAATTTGTATTTTCATCAGCTTCAAGTTGACCCGTTGATGGTATAGCTACTTTCTAAATTGAGCTTGGATCAACCACGTTTACTTTATTAGGGATCTGTCTTGTTTGCTTATTTAAAGCAGCCAAGCTAATCCTAAAGCTAGTCCTTTCCCGATCGAGCTAACCAATTCACGAAAAAAATTCTACTGCGAGCATTATATTATTATTATTTATAATATAAACATAATTAATATCACAACCTTGTTAAAAAAACAAAATTAATGGTGTAGGTTAAAAGTGGACTATCCTAAATGTTGGCAACCCTAAACAGAAGACGTAATTATAGCGTCCCAGAGCCGAAGTCCGGAGTGCGAGTAATTAGGGTCGTGCCGCGATCCCGCGCCTGGCTAATTGCTGTCCGCGGGTAATTTATGAGCCTAATTACGGGATTCGCCGGGTTACGGTCCGCATCGTCGCGAAGTAACGTAATAATCTGTTCGAGATTGAATAGTTATCACGGGCCAGAGGCTGCCAGAGACGCTTTTGTAATGGAATTAGAATAATATTTTAAGGAAGTTAAAGGGGTAATTTGAATTTCTGTGTTAAGTATTCCAATGAGCATTTAGCACTATTATTAAATGAAATGGTTTTTAATCAGAATTAATTTATTTTATTTTCTATATTTTTTGGCTAAATTTATGTGAATTAATTGAAACTACATTTTTTAGACAGCAATTCCAAGTCACGTATGTTGTAATAAATGTGAATAATAAGCTCAAAGTTTGTGAAGTATTGTTCACATAAATATAATTGTTTTTTCATAGTTAAATTTGTATCCTCACAACTTTGTTAGAAATATTTATATTCTAAATTGTGCATTTTTGGAATCTGCCCCATCTGTCGGAGAGTAGCAATATCAATTTAGGAAATTTTATCCCCAAGACTTTTTCACAGTTGATAACAGATGGCGCTACTGCGTAAGATACGAATTGATATTGTTTTGCAAAATGTGTTGTTTGGAAAAGTACATGTAGACATTGGAGCTTAACCGCTATTTTCGATTGTTACAGAATGCCCCAAATCAAGAACCCGTATATAGAAAAGTGGCGATAGTAGAAAATTTCTTCGATATAATATACACAGTTCACGTCGAATTAGAAGGAAGGCCTGGAAAACATGCTGGCCAAAAAAGGACTTATAGAACGGTGAGTTACGCGAGTACCTTTTTTGAAAACCATAATTGTAATTATTTGTTATTTTTTTTTGAATGTTAATTTATCCTTTAGCGCCATCTAGTTGTAAATTTGTATAACAATTGTATTCAGCTGATTATTAAGTAAAAAGCTTTTGTAGTTACCGAAAGAGTGCAATAGATGGCAATATAAATAAAATTTATATCGATGCCCATGACATTTTATAGATATGGCGTAATTCTTCACTACGTTTTTCTTCAACAGAGAAGCCTATATCACTTAACTTCGACATTAGCTTCTGAAAACTATATATATATATACTTTGAATGTATCTTTTTTCTTTTGGAATGTTCATAAGTGAAATATAAATCCTTATTATAATAACATATCAATAGTGGCAGATCCACCTGCGTCCTGTTTCTACCTCCAGCATGAATGTGTTCGACCGAAGAGAGACCACGTACTCACGGAGTATCATTTAGTGAGTGTAGAGTTCCGGATAACCAGTTATTGCATACGAGGCATTCCTTAGGGGTTACATAGTACATATACCTAGGCATCTTGAATATTTATTGAATATAAATAAAAATGTTCAGGGCTTTAGTCGACAGTTACCACCTGGCTATATGTGAGCATTTTAATCCTTATTTATTAAAAAAAAAAACGTAGTAGGGCTTGCAAGTACTTTATTCCCCTCACTCCTCTAGGGTCGCCGTGCCGGGTATTAGACATCCGGCAGATGAAACGTTAATTACCTAACCACAAAAGTAGATAAATTAAATGTAATACGTAAAATAATGCCCTGCGTATCTCGAGATAACATTTAGTAACACACGACGGACTGACGGTTATTCCATATACAAAAGATTTTTTGAGGTTATTCTTTAGTCTAATCTGAGGAGACTATGAAAGGGGTGGTGAAGTCTTATCCACCATGCCTATAGATAAGTAACGATTCGGTTTTTATATATAAGATCAAAAGTCCACGCTAATTACGGATGTTTTCTCCAACAGATAACGGAAACGTACGCATTCCTGCCTCGAGAGGCTGTCACGCGTTTCCTGACCGGATGCGCGGAATGCGCAAGACGTCCACGCAGTGCCTCGCCTCCCCCACTACCAACACCCTCTCCATCCCCGACAAGACACCCCACTTATCTACCATTCCTACCACATTGCGCTCCTGACTACACAAGGAATTGGGAATCAGAAATCGACGCAGCTCACTCCAACTACCCCTACGAGCCAAAGTTCGACTACACAGAACTCCAACCACTAAAGAAAGTCGACAGCCCCAAACCAACGGACACGGAAGACCAAGAACCTACTTACATAGAACTGACCTCGAAGAAAGTTAATGGATTTGATGCAACGCCCCTCTTGAACAGAAGTTCGTCTGTTGAGCCAGCGTTTAGAGAAGAACAACCTGTACGCACAGACCCTGAAATTGATAAAGACGAGAACAGCCTAATAGATGTAGAAGATGTCAAAGTTGACAGTCCACCGCCACCGTTGTTGGTACCGCAGGGAAAGCAAGAAGAAGAAGAAAAAGTCATAGAAGATAGCGATAAAGAAAGTACTAAGACAATTGAAAACGTAGAAGTTAAAGAATCAAAGGTTGAGGTGAAGAAAGAGAAAAAGTACAATCCGCTCGATGTCGCTAATTTGACATCTAAAGATCCGCCGAAAACGCGGTCGCCGCCTAGAAAGAAGTTGCTTCCGTCGAGTATAGAATATACCAATTCTTATGGAAGGTTTCCGAGACCTTGGCGGCCTGACGGTGCCTTGTATTACGGAGGTGAAGATGTTGACTACAGCGTCCCCATTACGACTGCTTATCTTAAACACATGAGGAGTATGGCGTATCAAGATAGCATGGATGGAGAATTTAAGGTAGGTAAATTTCTTGAACTTTTAAATGTTAATTATAAGACATAGAATTTATCAATGTGTACTAATATATTGGGAGGGGATCCTTATCTCGAGAAGTAAAGACTCCACTTCCCTCGATCTTAATGCATTCACCTTTTTCTCATCTAATTTCAGGAAACATCTCAGACCTTAGAAATGACACCGTAATTGTATCTCTAATGTTCGTTGAGTAATATTAGAAATGCGAAAGTTTTTATGTTTGTATGTTTGTTATTCGATCACACTAAAATAGCTGAACGGATTTGAACGAAATGTAGCATACGGATAGTTTATAACCTGAATTAACGTATTGGATACATTTTATTCCGGTAAAGGAGATGGCTTAACGACTGTTATCAATTTATATTAAAACTTACATCTGCCACTTGTCACGTTCACTTCAAAATTGGGTCCAGAGAGAAATGAAAAATGTTTGAGATGATATTGTATCATTTATTATTTTCCGCCATGTAAATGTGGTTTGTTACTGTAACTATTTATTTCTGAAATTTGTTACGGAACCCTTAGCGTGTGTAAAAGAAACGTTTTTGTTATTCTATCAAATTAAATAAAAAAGATTTTGACTTTTAGTTTAGTTGGAGAGGCATTCCATCTTAGCACAGGGTTGACAACGTACCTTCGTATAGGCCGTCCTTGACCACAAATTGTTATTTGTCTATTTCCATAAAATGAAAACCGGAATTTTATTATTCTGTATATTATTATATATATTATTAACTCATACGTTATAGAAACGCTAGAAAATAGATAAAAAGTGAAACCCTATTTATAATTAAAGAATAAATATAATTAAAGATTTAAAATTGGTACTAGTAATTGGTGCGCCGGGACCGGTGCCGAAACGTGAATTAAAAGCGAGCTTCCATACTGATCTATCATGGATCTTGTCATTCAATAGTTTACAACAATTACTATTTATTATTATTATTTATTTATTTTATTTATTATAAGAGAACATAACATTTTAATTACAAAAAATAACATTCTAGCAGCTAATTCTTATCCATACTGTTATTAAACTAGAACTTAAACCTTTGGATTTGACCGCGTTATGAATACATTTTTCTTGAAGCAAATATGTGTGTAAAATAAACGCGATACGAAATTTTCGCCTCCGACCGCGTTTAACCCTAGCTTAAACTTCTGCTAACTAAACCCTTACAAAGCGAACGCGGTCGTCTCGGCCCACAGGCCCGCCTTTGTACGGTTTGTGCCCCCTTGTTATGATTTTGGAAAATTTGTTGCCGAAATTGTAATTTTAACACGTTCGGTATGTATGAAATTTCCGTTTCCGTCCATGGGACGTAAATTACTCCTCGGTAAGAATATTCAAAGCAGATGCTTCGTCACAGCTGAAGACTAAGATGGCACGCTTCGTCGCCTATAATAAGGTACCGGGTGTGTTTTACTCAATAGACTGGTATTATATGCAAAACATGATATTCTCCCGGTCAACTCGATCTATATAGTTTATTACTAGTGGTGTTTAATTTAGTTAGTTGCCATGGATTTCAAGTACCAATTCATACAACATTAATCATGTAATCCCACTATACAATTATCCGCTTATCCTCGTGCTTCCATGCAGTTGTAATTGTGTTGTGTTTGTTTTAATTAGTAAAAATGAATAACGAGTGGAATACCTTCTCACCAGTAACTGGAAGACTGATTTATATTGCTAACCTTACGAAGACCAACCAGATTGTGTCTGATGTTTCAAATGGTGATAGCTTGACTCTCCTCTCCCCCGACGCCATGCCAACATTTAAGTACCCTAATGAACCTATACATTGGTCCATCATGTATTTAACCATCTTCCTACGATCGTTTTTTATGGTATCGATTGTGACAAATGAGCACACAGTTCAACTGACTGTAAGTGATTCTGACGGATATCCACCCTCGATAAGGAATCACAATGCAGATGCTTTGTCAACCGTGAGGTTTAAGATCGAATCGAAGCATCGGGAATAAAGTTTTCCAGATTCCTATAATCACTAAATAAAAAGCAGCAGTTGTGATGCTTTGTTTCGTTAGAAGCTTAGAAGAAACTGCACGTTGGCTTCTACACTACGTCATGTGTTTAGGGAGTTGAGTTGATAGCACCTTATTTTGCTACTTATTCATATTCTGGTGATATAATAAAATGCTATTTTTTTTAATTATATTGAGAGCAACAAACGAGCAGAGAGCAACAAACGAGCACACAGTTCACATGAAAGCAAGTGATTCCTGCGGCTAATGCAGATGTATTTTCATCCTCGAGAACTGAGATGGAATGGAATGCCTCGTCACCAGTAATAAAATTCTCCAGATCCCTACACTCACCAGACGAAACAGAGCAGCATTATGCTACTATTTCACACTGTTCTATTAGTATTCTGTTAGGGCGTGGTCCTTCCCCGGTCGAGGTGATCCAATGATACTACATCTAGAAGCGAACTGCAGAACTGTAGCTGTACCATTATTAATTGGAAATTGTAATATATCAGGCAATCCATTACATACCTAGGTATCCAACTTTTCTCTGATTATTTTTATTTTTTTCCTTAACATAAGTAGAAATAAAGCCAAGCATTTCACCCGATGATACGAATCTCAGTGTTTACTGTACGAAGTCAGTACCGAAGGCGTTTTATGAGCAATTGGCCTCGTTCGCTGTAAACGCGTTATCTGATTCGAGGATTCGCAGTTCGACTGCGGTATCCTATTTGTATGTTTAAGATTGAGTGCGCCTATGAGCAGTGTGTTTTCTTTATGTGGAAAATTTCCTAAGAAATTAATTTAACGATTTTGACTGATAAGGGATTATGTAACTTAATTTATATTTATTTAAATGAAAATTAAATGATGTTCGTTGGTACGCACAATTCTTGAGAAACGTTTGAATCGATTAGGTTCAAATTCGTTTTTTTAAATGTATTTAATAGACCGAATTAGATTCTAACGGAAAGAAAGTTGGTAAAGTTGTCCGGATAATTGTCAAATTCGGAAAAAAACTGCAAGTCCTTGTTTCTACGGGATTTTTGTATAAGACACGTTTCGAACGATAGATAATCAAAAATTTACTAAACGATCACAAACAAAGTTCAATCAAAAATTCATTAGTGATCATACTCAAGTTGTCCGCGTACTACTGTCTAATAAAATAAATAAAATCGAAGAAATAAATACAAAAAATTATTTAGAGTTGTGTTAACACAAAACTGTTGAGAACGACGAGGAAAATTAAAGTAATATTTTAAAAGCCAGTAGTATATATTTTTAAAATTAAAAAGAATATGTCACTGTCACTACACATTGATAAAAAAAAAGTTTGACATGTGAAGTTCGCTAATTCGCAGTAGAGTCGCGTGGTTGCTCCATGCTCTACCACCGTCTCCAGACAGGAGGCCCATAACCAACAGTGACATTTATTATACATAAACTCTTTGTTACCGAAGACAAAAAACACTACACTGTACGTATATTAATTATGTTTATGGGATACCTATGACTTCTCTCGTGACGCCACTCAAAAGCCTACCTCAAAACTACTATTGACGTTTTTAGTAACCACCCCAAGTGACGAAGCAAAGCACATTTTGTTGTATCACATGATCACGCTTCAAATAATCTAATTTGAAGCGTGATCGTGAATAGCCTAAAAGCTTAAGGTACTAGTAGGTGCTTGTGCTACGAGATTGGTAACTATTGTAGTTAACAATCTCGTAGCACAAGCATTTAGACTAAGTTTGAATGGTTAACGGGAATGTAATGTTTGCATAAGAACATTTTCAAGCTAACGTAGTATATAAGAGGACTAAACGAGGGACAAGAAGCCTTCTTCGAATTTTTCAATGAAAAAACCGATTGGCAGGTGTCAGCGGGTCTCGGAGGTATTAGGAGCGCAGGATTTATAGGCGTTATCCGAACGCCACCTGACACGTAACCCTGTAATGCTGGCGGCCGCTCTTGCGACCTACGATTGATTCAGACGAATGTCCCGCACAAAGGACCAGAGCGTTACGCCATAATCGGGCGCCGCATCTTTTCTAACTCATTTTTCTCGCTTGGGGCGAAGTCGGGGGTGGCGAGGGGTGGCGAGGGAGCAGGCACGAGGTCTCATCAGCCGGAGGGGGCGTCACGGTATTAGACAAGACACAAAAACGACGCCCGGCGGAGATGTGGGTAAGTATACTTTCTGATGACGCTTTTTTGCGCCTTCGACGTGCGATCTACAATGTTTTCTTGTCTATAGTTGCTGCATTATATTGTATGGTATTGGGAAAAAAGATAGAAAAAGATAGTTTTCCGTTTGTTTTTAGTCCTTGGAGATTCGATTTAAGCTTACATAGTACGGCATTTATTAAGATATTGTACTATTTTATACAATAGATACTTTTGACGGCCTAACATGATAATTAATATAGAAAAGATTAATTGTTTACAATTTTGTGCAAAGACAGTGTTGCGTCATATGGTACTAAAATTGTAACAATGGTTTTTGGATAAATATCTTTTAATTTAAAAATTGATTGTAATTCTATGCCTTATTGAGAGGACGACTTTATCACAAAAGCTATGGCTTATATATATATCACCAAGCTTTTGTTATAAAGTTTAAAATTTACGTTTTTTAATCATAAAGTTTCTAATTCATTAGCATAATATATATACATTTCTTTTTAGTTTTAAGTTACATTTTCTTCTTTTTTTTATGCAATATATATTCAATGTATGCTTTACACTAAGTATGCACTACTTAAGGCATTAAGTCCGCCCTTTGTATCCCTTAAATAAATAAATAAAGTGCTAAGTTACTTTTAATCCCTTAATTTTAATTATAGTTTATTAATACATATCTTATATTTATTTTAATCAGACAATAACATTTAATTAAATACCATCCACTATCGACCAGCATCATCGTTGTAATTTCTTGAACAATTATTATTCTCATTACAAATGCCTCTAACGCAATAAACACTAAGTATATACTATATTTATCAAATAAATTGCATATAAACCCGAACTGAATAAAGCTTCGTAACATCGTCACGAAAGTTTAGATCCGACCTTTTTCGTGTGGAGCCTCCCGAAGGGTCAGTCGTAGACCGTCCGTAAGAGGGTACCGTCCCTACGACCCCCGAAAGTACCTTACCCCCCCGCCCTAACCTCCATCGCACTGCGACTTGTAAGATTGATTGGGGCTCCTTCAGTCCATTGCCGGCCACCCCTTGTGGGATCGACCCTCCCCCCCTTTTTTCTCGGATACTAAGGACAAGGATATAGTTGGACTGAATGAGTTATTAAAGTGATTTGAGGGTTTGTTACGGCGACGTGCTGTGTAACTAGCAACATTTTTATTTATAACGTTGACCATTTTTATGTTCCTTTCATAATATTTGTTATATAGAAATTATTGTAAAGTGCGAATATATTTTTTACATTCCTATCATATATCATGCGTTTAATTTTAAAATGCACATAAAATGTAACTTGAACAGTGGTGGAGTCACATTGCAGTTTAATTCTATTCGCGACATGCATGAAATGTGTCGACCGGGGAGATTCCACGAATAATGGCTTAAAATACCAGAATAACGCTGACGAAACACCTCTGTTGAGTGGAGGAAGACCCTTATTTCTAGTGAGGAGGTATTCTATCTTTCTCGAGGTCATAAGGGGTGACAACGAATCTGCTTTATGATTTTTTATACATATATTTATTTGAATGTAGGTGTAGAAGAAATTGCGTCTACTGTGTGCTCGTTTGTCATCGTTATTACGATAAAAAAAAGATTTATGGAAATATATTTTTTTTAAATAAAAAAATATATTAAGCATTAACAACGTATATTAAGTGGCATTTCCAATCAATTAGTTTAAATTATCGTAAAACATTAGTAAACGAAGCGTAAGTGGCCAACGTATCATATCCAGATATTATTTAGCTTTACTGCCACCCCCGTTTTTTCTCCGGTAGGGGTTCTGTTAATAACACAACAGGCTATTTTATTCGTCGGGACGCACTTGCGGCTCGTGCGACGGCTTCGATATAACAGATTAGAAGTTTGTTTTGATAAGACGGATGTGTTATGTATGGACGTCATATAATGTCCTTGTATATATATACGACGTAAATTTATATGTATGGAACACTTTTATCGTACATACAATCTTGACAACGTCTGATTACCGAAGGTCTAAGTGAAAATCTTTCACGAATTGCTGGCTTATTGCTTATGACAAAGCATTTTCTTTTTACGTTATAATTCTGTTGTATTAGGGTGGTAAAAATTTATTTTGTTTATCTTCTATTTTTAATATACATCGTTTGAATGTAATAGCGCATAATACAAGAACAAACATATTTGTTTTACTTAAACTTTTTTTCTTTTTTTCCTGATAAACATAAATTATCTTATAAGAAATTTGACTAATGCCCCATAGTTAATAAATTAGTATTTCATATATCAATAAATATATGCCCCTGTCATTTTATTATAGATATATTGGATTATTTATAATATTATCTCTAGAATATATAAATTATTGAGTAAAAAAAGTAATGTTACAGTCTATACATATATAAATCCCACTGCTGGACATAAGCCTAGAAGCCTAGAAAGTGTGTTACCGATTCTTTTTTATTTCTTCCTCACGTAGGTTTCCTCAGAATGTTTTCTTTCATCGCGCCAAGAATAATTCTTTTGTTTAGTTATTAACTATTTTTTATCCTTTAATGTACAGAAAACATTGTATTTTGTTTGACATTTCGATTTACTGATACACAGATTCAGTGAGTGCATTCATTTCCCGACCTTGAACCATGACATAATTAAGTTTAGTCCCCCTTGCTTATCGATTCGGCGTTTTAATAACACGAGGGTCTTTTGAACCCCATCTGAATTTGCGGAGTTATACGCGCGGTGGAGGATTGTTAACACAAATTATTTTAATTCCATACAAATTAAGTATCACGTTATTAAGATTACTTGTTTCATTGTTAGTATATTCCTTCATTATAATTTGTTCATTTTTATTTATTTATATTTGTATGTGACGTATATCTTATTGTTATTCTTCACCAGAGTATTTTGACTGGAGAGTTTTTTTTCAATTTCGTTTTGTTTCTGTTTATTTCTTCTAGGGATAAAATTCTTATCGGTTCTTTCGCCTGTTTCTTCATTTCGTCGTTGCCTATTTGTGTCGCTCGAAAGACACCGTTTGAGCGTTCCATTAAAAAAAAAAAGGAATTTCCAAATTGTTTATCCCTCTTGTGCCCGTTGCATTCGGTTGAAAAGCAGCCGGCGTCGAAAACAAGCTCGTTTTCTCCCTTCACGACGCAAGCTGGAAATTATTTTCGGTTGGGTAAATTTCTGTTTTTGCGTTGCGTGCAGACACCTCGAGCTCGCGAGTTACTAGGCGCTAATACAAGGTGTGGAGGTGGGCGGTGCGCTCCTACCCTTGGCTCCTGGTACGCGTGCGGTGAATTTACTGCGGCGCCCTGCTGGCGGGCTCACTACTAATTCCGTTAAAATTCTCAGTGTGCTATGCTCGCCTGGTAGCGACGGTAAGCAGGGTAAACGACAACGGGGTGGCTGGCACATGCCATCTACCCCTTATAAGGGCTAAGGGTGTGTTTATGTTAGGGTAGCGTCAGCGGTAAAATATTTTCGGGCAGCGTGTCTTGGCATTCTTGAATGAATTTTGTATTACTCTTTATATATTAACTTAATTACTCTGTATTTATAGTAAATATACAAGTATATAAAGTTGATCGGTATATGCGATATTGAAAGTCGTTCCTATCAATCCAGAATCGCTATTTGGTGGTCAAGATAGCTTTATACTTTTGCTTAGAAAACAAAATGCCTATAATGGTTCACAATACAAAAATAAACAGTTAACAACATTGGAATGCCAACTCTACTTTTAAGTTTTTGGTTATTAGGGCTATGCTCGGTGTTTCTATGTGTATTAAGGGTGACAAATGAGCACACAGTTTGATTAATAGTATGTGATTCCCGCGTGACACGCATATTCAGCCTCGATAAGGAATCATATTGCTGATACTTTGTCACTGCTGAGAACTAAGGTAGAATGTCGCGTCAAAACAGCAGCGATATCCTATCATGGTGTTTCATCCTGGTATCCTGTGAGTTCGTGGTCACGCGTCAGAGCTCAAAACAAACTGCAACGTGGTTCACTAAAGTCAATAAAAATATCGTCATTGAGCACCTTCATATCGACGCTCATAACTACTTAATGAGTAATTGTTATAATGATTATTATTTAATCGATGAAGCGAACACGAGATTAATTTGGCCTACGGTTATCTTCGAATCGTAATGAATATTTTATCAAATATCTCTCCACGATAGTTGATTCGTGTTATTCATTGAGTAAAACTAGTTTTATGGATTGTATCGCGTTTATTTTAAAGTTACTTTTAGCCCGACATATAGATTTAGATTCTTCTGCGTTAATCGGATTAAAATAAATAACTAAAAAGCTGACGTACTTTGGGTTAACTGACATCGGGACGTCGCTGGATTTTCTTGCGCCACTTATTCCACAGCGCCAACGCATTCCGAAATGGTGGTACAGATCGTTATAAATAATATTGATATTAATTAAGATAATCCGTTAGAAACAACTGACCGAGCTGACGTTCGGCCCTCTTGGGCACCCTCGAGACGTAAAAGACTAAAAGAAGAGAGAAGACTAATCAGTAACGATCCAAGCTGAGGCGCCCTTTCTGGAACCTTTGTGCTTTGTACTAAAGGTCTCCGTCATCTTTCAACACGGCGAAGCTGTAAATGCCCGAAAAAAAATGACATCGGGACGTCAAAATCCTAAGCACTCGAAACGTTGAGATAAAAAGTTTAAAATAAAAATAAAATTAGGTTTTTTTGTATAAAAAAGTTAAAACTAGCTATATTCAATGTGCAGTATTCGCGTCAATATAATAATTGTTAATTTTGAAATAGATATAATTATATATATATATAATAAAAAAATAGCAATTTATATTTACTGCGACGCTGATTCGCTTTTCATAATGCACTGTAACCGTCGCCTCAATGTGTACACAGACCTAACGAGTTTCGCCTCCTGACAGGTATTGCGCCTTACCCAGAAATTGCATGTACTTCGCCTTGGCCTCAATATCTCTCGATTTAAATGTACCGTGTACCGGATTGGGTCTTAATTACCACTATTATATAACCCAGAGCACGTCAGCTTCGCTTCTAAGGTAAAGTGACATTTGAATACGAATTCCTACTGCGAGAATATGATTGATTTTCTTTCGCATGCTAAACGTGATAATTATCGTTATAATGGTATCAAATTAAATAATCTTATTATAGTAATTTTGATTTTGATTTAGGGAAAATTTTAAAATAAATAATATTTCACTGAAGACCAGCGTAAAATAGATATCATTGATGGTCTGGTGGATAACTTAGATGGAATATCTCTACGGATGTAACACGTATTAGTTAAAGACTAAGATGAAATTTCGCGTCAATAGTAACAAGCTATTTGGTGTCTTTTAGTCACCTGATAAAACACTAACCAAATTGTAGGTTAGTGTTGTCTTGTTATTTGTATATATGTATTGTGCTGTTTGCCTTCTCCGGTCGAGTCCACAGTTAGTAGCTTTGCCGTATATAATTAATATATTAGTAGTTAATTTCGCTGCCTCATTATTTTTATCATTATTTTTTTTTAAATTATGTTGAGAGTAACAAACGAGCACACAGTTCACCTGATTGTAACTGACTCCTGTTCATCGTTGAAAGGAATCATAATGCGCGTTGTCCCCCTTGAGGACTGAGATGGAATGCCTCGTCACCTGTAATAAAGGTCTCCGGATCCCTTCACTCACCGGACGAAACACAGCAGCGTTATGCTACTATTTTACGCAGGTATCCTTCGAGAGCGCGGTCCTTTACCGGTCGAGCTGACCCATTCATTCAGCAGCTAGAAACAAACTGCAGTGTAGCTCTACCACTCTTAAAATTTAAGAAGCCAATGAATCATAAGTGTTCGACAGTTAAAGAATAAGTATTGTCTTTATAAAGTCATGTTGTTTTGGTTGAATTCAAACGGTATTAGCCATATGACGGTTCCGGCATCTTGTGCTCACAACGATATGGTTAAGTGAGGGTACCTGCTGTGCCGTCGTCAGGTCGATTAACGGTCGAGGAACAGTGATTGTGAATCACAAATTGTGGGTTTTCGCGTTGCACTTGTATTGCAACGGAATATGAAAGTAGGTTATGAATGAGTGCCACTGTGTTTGCAAAAATGCACTATAATATAATATCGCTATGGACGAAGTCGACCAGGAAGACATCATTGTTATCATTATGGTCATAACTAATAAGTTTTGACAGACGGGTTGTTAGACATACCTATATTATAAGGGTTCCGTTTTTTCAGAGGATGTACGGAACCCTTAAAAGTGAACCAACTGCTCGCAATATATTATGCTATATAAAAAACTTGAAGTCACCAGTGCGTTTGTAAGATTGTTAAGGTTATGCTACAGTGTCGGCGAGATCAATAATTATTTATCACATAAATACAGACTTCAAATGGATTTGAACCTAGCACAGGATTGTGCATCAGGGCTATTAGACAATAAATATATACAAGTCAAAAAATTTTGTAAAGTATACTTTAAAAAAAAATAATAAAGCTTCGAGTAAAAGCTAACGCTTGATAAAACTATAAACATAGACGTAGAAAATTTTGCAAAATACCGCGTCAGAAGATGTAATATAGAAAAAGTCCATTCGATCCTATCGTAATATGGTTTTACTTCGTCAACCATTTTCCTTCGGATTTACGTTACGTACCGAGCTACGGCTTTAGATTTTTTACAATGGTTACGCTCGTTTAGCACGAAGGAGGTCGAATAAATACTTTTAAAACAAACGTAACTAAATAAAACTACATGAAAATAGGCTTAGAAAATGATGCATAAAGAAATACAGTAGTTTTTTCAATATAAGTGCATTCTTATATGTAAAATCGAAAGCATAGACAAACCTATAATTATGATCTAAGGATGACAATTTTTTACTTTCATAAACAAGTTTCTGTTTTATGAAAATATGGGTGGGGATTTTTTTAATATTAATATTTTAAATGTTTATCACTATTCAAAGGGTGTTAGCAGACTTTTTTTACGTAGAAATAAAACAATAAAGTTCATAATTGCTTGACAAACTCAAATAATAATCGACTTTATTAATCGATTTGCGAGAGTTGCGATAGAGGATAGGTATAGATGGATCCATCCCCGGGATCATTAGGGACGACAATGACGTAAGCTTGAGGGCGTCCTTTGGTACGTCATACGGACAATGGAATGAGATATTCTGGCTCGATCCTTTTGAATGTACCCTACTGTAAGGGACCTTGTGTGGAAATGGCTGTAGGTACATAACTAAATACAGTATTAGTATATATATATATATATAATACTAAACTGAATGTACTAAACGAAATTTAATCTAGGTATATATCAGGTTTTCAGTCCATACTAGTGACAACATATGTTGTATTTGAACAGTATGTTGGTTTGTTACCCTTATGTTCCGTTCATAATATTTGTTATATAGGAGGGATGTAATAGAAATGATTGTAAAGTGCGAATAGATTTTTTACGTTCCTATCATATATCATGCGTTTAATTTTAAAATGCACATAAATTGTAACTTGAACAGTGGTGGAGACACATTGCAGTTTAATTCTATTCGCGACATGCACACATTGACATTAGTTGGTTAGTTGGTTATAAAAAAAATCTAAGATTATAAGAAACAATTCACATATGTAAAAATTGTGATGAAAAAAATTTATGTAAGTGTTTAAGATAGTGAGGTATTTAATATTTTTCTTAAAAAGTATCAACCTTTTTTATATTTTTAATACGTACGGTTGTATTTTTGTCCGGTATCTGTCAACGGCATCATTCTGATTCGTCCACGCCTCCACTCAAGTGAATAATCTAACCACTCGACTTAAATGCGGACTTAAAAATATTCGAAACGTTCTTTAATTGTATTTTCCAGTATAGATTTCCACGTTATTATTACGTGCGTATATATTTACAAGTTATTGCCTTCTGCTTGCTGTCCTGGTTACAGTAGATGACTCGTCTTCAATCCTCAGTCGTGGACCAACATTTGACAATTACGAATTGTCAGTGTTCGGGTCTGGGTGTGTGTTGTGATTATGTGTGTTCTGTGTTCTTGCCTCTGCATATAAACCTTATGCTTATTACAAATGCAATCTGAGAGGGGAAAGGGTCGACGTGCGAGTGCATCTGTGTGCGCGAATGCCGACGGCTCTTTAATATATTCTGCGAAATTGATCTGTCAGTAATCAGTTAATAATATCATGCTATCGCTGTGGTCATAATCCGGTGGAAATTATCGTCATGTGATTTAAAGTGCCTCATGTATTTGAAATTGCAATTAACTAAGTCAATGGTGCACGTTTGCAATTGAAGACATTAGTTAGTATCTTTTAGGCAAGCAACCGCTGTCGCTGTTTCCAAATCAACAAATCTTTCCTTCGACTCCGCAAGGTCAGGTTAGACTGGATTTTGGTGGAGCACATTAGTCGGGGCGCGTTTGGGGAGTAGGCGAACAAAAATCAGGCTCGAATGAGTTTCCAGAGTCTCCAATAAATGTTTTAAGGGCGCGTAAATCATTACTGCTTCGCCCGAGCCGAGCGCGCCGTGCCCACCGCGGAGTAATGAAAGTAATTGGAGGCGGTAGGCGACTGAAAAGAAAAAATATTTAGATGCAACTAAATGAAACTGCGCGTCGTGTTTTTTTTATTTAATGTTTCCAACGATTTTAATATTTCATGTGATTTTTTTAAACTAAAATATTTTTATGTTATTTAAGTTAAAATATTTTTGTTTGTTCGTTACATGTCATTAAAGTATGTCAAAGTAGATTTAGTGTTTTTCTTCGATTTACGATTAGAATAATATTAATTTATGTCAATGGTTGTTAATATAAAGATCAAACTAAATTATATAATCTGATCCGATACAGTATAAAAATGAGTTTTATATTTTGTTTTATTTGATCAAAAACGTCGTTTGTCGTTTAATTCAAAAGTTAAATAATGCTTTGGATTAGCCTTTTATGACTATAAATAGCGTTTTTAATGTTAAAATAGTTTCCAACCCATATTACTTCGACGTCTTTTATTTTACTATATTAAGATACGGGATCCAGGTATTAGGGAGACGCCTACGTTTAGAACTAGACTAACCAGGGGTCCCGGGAGACTCGACAGGGTTAGATAATAGATGCTTAGCGACTGTTACTTGTAAAAACTTGCATCAATCAATCAATCAATTAATTAACCAATCTAGTCTCCCTTTTTTTTCAAAAACTAACAATTCATGTTTGGAACTCTGCCGCAGAGAAAATTTCCTTAGTAAGATCCAATCTTCACATTTCTTGTCGAGTTTTGGGAATATGGTAGAAATGTAGCTGCAGGGGTTCACCGGAACCAGCTAAGTTTTGAAAGTGGTCTATGAGAAAAAAAGTCTGGGAACCTCAAGTCTAGATGATGATGTTAAATATACAATTAATGGTAAAGTAGATAAATTTCGTATACCTACAACCTCCTTATACCTTCTCCGAAAGTCGATAACTCCCGATAAATTATTACCTCTTGGTAGCCGTGAGCGGTAAACCCGGCTTCACCCGTGGGAGCCCTTGGTACAACTCAACCCCATATAATCTGCACTGACAGCGTCGCGAGCCGACCCACCCGCACCTCTGGGCTAACGTAGCGGTATATTCTCGCGGCTTATGCTCGCCTGGTATTTCTATAGTTGGGTGAAAATGTATTTGACGTAGGGTTATTAAATTAGTTTGTTTGTTTAACACAAATAAAACTTCACTTATGTTTAAGTTCTATTTATATTATTTTAGATTATGGAATATTTTATTATCAAGCCGAGGTTTGGCCCTCTCGGGCACCCTCGAGTCAGACGCTCATGCGGAACAGGGTTCAAGCCGAGGCCCCGTCTCAGAAGCTCTTGCGCTGGTTACCCACTAATAGAGGTCTCGGCTGAGCGCCATAAGCGCTCGGTCACCTCTCAACCGGTGAAACTATAAAAGCTCACGGTCAAAAAATTGCGGTCAGTGTTAGCCGTAGCCGTAAAACTAATAGTTCGACTCGACCGGGACTTAGAGTAGAAGCGTGAGATAGCGTTATGTCTTTGCTGTGTTGATAAATGTAAATAAAAAGAATAATGTTTTTAAAGTTTCTTATATATATTTATATATGTATATATATATATATATATATATATATATATATATGAACGAAAATATTCTATTATAATATATATATACATATATTATTATAGAATATTTGCAAGAAACAAATATCATAACACAATAAAATAATTACCTCAAAATAGCCGAAAGGTCCTTCAGATCAGCTTAAGTAAGTAAGTCACTGATAAAATAGATTACGATTAAATTATGGTAGAGACACACTGCAGCTAGGAACTGGCTAGGTTTTATTTTACGTCAGCTTTACTGAGGTGGGAACACCACAAATAAAACTACAAATTATAGTGGGTCTATGGTCGGCAGTGGTCATATATTATCAGATTAAGTGTATGCCCTTTTTTCATTCATATTTGATAAAATCATTATTTCTATACAATTTTATATTTTGATATCGCATGCACGATGTTTGTACTTCTCTACGAAACCCATATAATCGTTTGTTGTAACTTCTAATAATAAACCGCATACGCGAAGCACAAGTTTCGGCCTCATAGAATTTATGGACATAAGCATCCATTGAGCTGTTACAATTATTTTTATTTTTTTTAAGGAATTTAAAGATTAACACACAGTTCACTTCACGGTCAGTGATTCCTGTGGCCCGTGACGTCTACAGTTATTTTCGATTAAGATGATAATGATACTCCCCAGGACTAACATAGAATGCCTCATGCCAACTACTTTACGTTGGGTTTCTTTGTAATTCTCTATTCCGAGTCTAATAGACCTACACCATAATTATCTTATTTTTTGTGTATACACAACAAAACTTGTGTGAAAAATCGATGCATGTTTTTATAATTTTTTTAAGTTTTTTTATGTTAATATTTCTTTTTTTTTGAGCGATGACGCCCTATTTTGGTATTGTGTTGTGACAAGTTATAATTATTTTTATTTTCCTTTTATTTTAGAGTTCATTATAGATCATTTTATCTTTTGTTTGTTTTTATTATTTTCTTTTTATATTTTTGTCACCAAATAAAAATTATTTCTTTTTGTTTCATTTCATATAAAGAAATGGTCGTACTTTCGTCGTTGTTATTAACAATATTTTTTTAGTTAGACGTAGAAGTAGACTAATAAATACTTTCTGGAACAATGATCTATCACAAAACGCTGAGGAAGCGAATTTATTCGATTTATTCGATTACTATCGAATCATCAATCGAATATCCAAGTGAAACATGTCATGATATAATATTATCATCACCTACTTATATGTATATATATTTATACAAATATATATTTAATCATTAGTTGACGGCCGCGTGGTATAGTGGATGCTAAGTCGCGTGTTCGATTCCCAGTCGAGGAACACTGTATGGAAAATTGTTAACTCTCGTGTTATATGTATCTGAACTGTCCTGCGATATTATTGCACACGCATTACATCGAAATAGGGAAGGGGTCGACGAGCAAGTGCCGTAAGTATTTGCGCACATACCTACGGCACTATTATATATTCTGTGTTGTTGATGTCATTTCATGATCATTTAATTACTATGATGATTTATTTAAGTTTCCATTAATTTGTTGAAATCTTACAAGAGATATATGTATACCATTCGGACGTGGCTTTCAGTGATGATTTCGGACAAGCTTTTAGTATTTGTTTCATTTAAATAGCTTGGCAAGTAAAAAAGATATGTCAATTTAAATCGTACGCTGCACGTGACGTGGGATGTCGGAAGTAAAAACGCTGCTCGGTTGCGCGTATGCAGATAGTAGATATATATATATATATATATATATATATATATATATAAATAAATATATTGTATACTTTTATTTTTTTATATGGCGCATAATTTCTGGTTGCCAAATAAATAAGTTTTCTTTGTTCTTCCGTCAGCGCAGATCGACTGAGAGTGTGGGATCGTGTGGGAGTAATTTAGTAACTATTGAAATTAAACTAAATTTACTTTTACATTACAACACACAAAATATTTGAGCCTCCCAGTGTGATTTTTTATGCTATACGAATTTCAATCGTAGTCGTAGTTAATTAAGTTGCTCTGTCGTTCTGCGCTAATTCTTAACCAAACACACAGATCGTATAAGTAAATTGATTTTGACTCGTGTTTGATTAGGAATCTTAAAGATGTATTATGCCTTAGCGGAATCATACTTTATTACCATTTATTTGGATCTAAATAGCCTTAAATATCATTTTGTTGTAGGTTGCCTCGTTTTTTTGCATATATAAGACTTTAGTTAGACAAATTTATTTTAGTATGACATAAATCCTCTCTCGATAAACTTTTAGGAGATCCTAAAACCCATACGGAGCTATAACACATAAAATCCTTTATCTATAAGAGCCCACTCCAAAGTTTTCGCTGTTCGGTACTCCTAGTTTGATAGACGCGGCGGCGAAACTTTTTCTAGGGGTCCCGAGCGCCCCCTAAGGCCGGCCGAGGGTTGAGCGGCCAAGGGGGGGAGGGAAGGATAGAGGGTTACTATTAAATAATCATTTCGGACCCGTCGTGTAGGTGTGCCTACTATTTACTCCAACAAATTAGTATTTTCAACGCTTTATGTTTCCCTGGTACCGTTTACTTTTCATTTTACGTGTGTGTCTTTTTTTGAACAGCTAGAAAAACTTGGAATAATTAAAGGTCGTCTGTCAACAGAACTTAGCTAAGTTGATTAAAATTAACTTAAATCAGATGTCCATTTCTCGCCCAGAAAATTGTTTTCATAACAAAATTAGATTTTGATTTATAACTCCATCCTCGAACGAGTCAAAATATAACGCACGCAGTCCTACAGTAGTACAGTAGTGTTTAATTTGTTTTATTAAATATACGGTAACAAATAAGCACACATTCACATTGGAGACTAAGATGGAAGGCGTCGTCTCCTACACTGGCGAGTTATTAGTTGATAAATAATGTACATCGAAACGTTAGAAAATATTAATTACGTTGTTTTGCCAACCCTGATTATAGGTTAGTTAAAGTAACTATGGTAACGGAATACAATATTTTATTCAAAACTTTCGATAAAAACCTTATTGCGTTCGTTTCTCATAAATAAGTTGATGCGACACCGAGAGAAGTTTAATCATCATTTTAACATGACGCAATTGTAATTCAAGACGAATGGCATTCCTTGACAAATAGGAAACTTACACCGATTCCGTAGATACAGGATTACGTCACTTGGTTGTGGTTAAATGACGAGTAAATATTATAAACTTCATATATTTATTTCTTTATTAGGTAAAACAACTGGTTACAATAAATGAGGCAAAATTTAGGAATACACAATTGGTTAGAAACTATTTATGAACAGCATTGTTTACGTGGTTGAGTTAACGTATGGGTGTGTTTGTGTGTGCGTATGTGTATTGGATTGTGTGAATCATTCTATTTGTATACCATTGGTTCATAAGTGCAAGTGAATTATAAGTGTAATAAATAAATAAAAATATATTTCAATGAATAAATTATTACATGATAGTGCATTTTTTAATTTCACCCTTTAGAGCTTGTTTAGATGATGCTGATTTATTTATCTATTGTTGAGTTTGATTATGATATGATCCTCCTATTCGATTTCTAGTTACCAGATGCTCTTACTAGTTACCTGATGACATAAACTAGCGTAGGGTGTTTTTTTTTCTTTTTATTATATAAGTGGTTACATAAGTTAAGCCATATTATTACATAAGTCATAGGTCACTGACCATCAAATGAACGGTATGCCCGTTTACCCTAATTCTATATTTTTTACGTATATATAAATTGAATGACAGAAATTATTTCAATAAACTTGTTAAAATAATAGTTACGTTTTGATTTATCTCGTAGCCAGGTGTTTTAGAACAATGTTGTATAGAGATTACTGTAATAATGAAACTGGATGAAAAAAGCGAAGCTTAAATCTATACGGTACTGGTATATATTTTTTCTGTATTATTTTTTTATTATTTTTTAATACTTTAGTTTCTTTTTATTATAGTCCATAAAATGAGGACCGCCAGTTCTCTTGTGTAGACTTCACGGAAGAACATTGTGACCCTAAGTCACCACAGTACCTGAGTGGCAGATCCTTCTTCCTCTTCTTTATTTGGCGCACAACAGGTGAAACCTTCACTTGTCCTTTATTTATTTATAATTTTTTCTTTTTCTTTTTTGATTAGGTAAAACTTTTTTACTGACTTTTTTTCTTTATTTGTTTTTAATGTGCCTGATATTGCTATGTTTTGTTTGTGTGTGCCAAAAAGGAATAAACGAATATTATTATCCTAAATGCTCAATCAATACATGTGTAACGTATTATTGTGTTTAGACGTGTTTGTATAGAAAGAAAGATAAGAAAAACATATTTATTCGTATCAATAAACATTTGTCATCAGAAACCTACAATTCACTTTAAAATAATAAATAAGTACTAATCAAACAGCGCTGTATGTCTACTGGCGCCGTTTGGTGACATAGATCATTTTTTACAGCGGTAGAGCTGCGCTGCAGTTTGTCTCTAGCTGCAGAATTAATGGGTTAGCTCGATCGGGGCAGGACCACGCCCTCACAGAATACCACGGTAAAATAACAGCATTATGCTGTACCCCGATCGAGCTGACCCATTATTTTTTTATTTCATTGTGTGTAAGAAACGAGCACACAGTTCACCTGATGGTAATCACTTTCCTTGTGCCCATAACATCTACATTCATCCTTGACAAGGAATCATACTGCAGATGCGTTGTCACCCTTGAGGAGGAAGATAAAGGTCTCCGGATCCCTACACTCACCAGATGAAACACAGCACCATAACACTGCTATTCTCTGAGGGGCGAGCCCGGTTGAGCAGATTCATTCATTCTGCAGCTAGAAAGAAACTACAGCGTAGCTCTACCACGTAAAAGATACTAATACATTTGCACTAAGATTGGATGAAGAATGCAATATCAGGGACAAACATATATCAGCATTGTTCCCCGGCAGGGACTCGCACCGAAGACCTCCAACGCATCTGTCAGGTACTATATAACCATTAGGCAGTAAAACACTATCTAAACATTTTAATATAAGTAGTAAATAGTTTTTAATTATTTATCTCAGTTTTTATAGTATTTATGATTATTTCTAATGATTAAAATTCATGAATCAAAATGGCTAACAAACATGTTCACTTTTTTAAACTTCTATGAACAATACTTTGTTGTAAAGTGAATGTTGAAGTCGCCTTAATTGAAATAGACTTTAGGACACCCATAGTATTACGCGGGTACTCTCGCAACTGAGCCACGTAGCCTTAAAAGTAGCATTAATATTTTTAACATAATTTCTTTTATTATTAACGTTTTGGGTTACAGAACCGAACTTAACTTAACTTAACTTAACTATAAAAATTAAAAAAAAACTATGAAATTGACGAAACATACTCCTGTCTTATTGCAATGTCATATGATAGTGTTTATCAAATGTGTTAGGGTAAACTTACCGCCAATACAATTATTTGAGTGATTTACTCCAACAAAACAAGAGTGAGATATGAGCAGCCGGAGTTAGAATCCAAGACCGTCGGATGGTGAGTCCGATGTTTTGCCATTACTCTTAACTGACTTTATGAAGTAATTAAGTTACTTCTAAAAAAATCAGTATTGTCAAACATTAACTGATTTTATTAATTCAGGTGTATATTTTAAGTACACAAAACCGTAATTAGGTTAAATTTCATAAACACACAGATTTTAAGCACATAAATGTCTAAATAATAAGCTTTTATTAAGAATCCAATCACTCCCACACGGGTTGTCGGGTACAGTCAGATGCGAGGGTTTCAGGATTCCACCCCCTTCTCCTTGTACCCCTAGGGGACGAATGGGTGGGACGAAACCTCTTAATTATTGTCACATATGAATTATTTTGATATTGACGCGCGTCTCGACCTCTAACGCAGTCGTTAGTGCGTCCCATCGGATTTCTTTCGCGGCGATTGTACTTATCGCTTCAGTTAGCTGCGACCCTGGTACTTAGAGGACATCAAAAGAAAGGCGCCATTTTATTTTTTGATTTAAGAAAAAAAATAGTTCATACGTACAATTTGAACGATGTTTATTATTTAAAATAACAAAATAAAAAAAGAAAAGAATAAATCATTTATTAGTAGGCGCTCATAAGATTTTCTCGAACTAGTCTTTTTTCTTCATCTGGGAGTTTAACGCCTAGTAGTCGGTGTTCCCTGCACTGGTTTATTAATATAGGCTTCTGTGTTTACAAGCAATCATTTGTATATAATCATAAAAAAAAATGTGTTCCTGATTATCGTGTCAAGGCATCGGTAAATGCATAATATTAATATAATAATATATAATAAATACTTCTATAATTATATCTTAATTGCAGGTATTATTTAGATAATACAAAAGTAAAAAGTTTCAAAGCATAGCCTTCTTAAAATAGGTACGTGTCGTATTTTTCGTAGAGCGAAACCGTAGCTCTACCATTAGTCCAACTCTACGTTAATAGCGATATGGGCATTTAGGCTGTATGTTTGGTAAGATACTCCCAGAGGCCACTTCACACGACGTGATAGTGTAGCAACTTTAATTTTCCAAATTCACCTGCCGTTTATGTAATTCGCCCCCACCATACATGTGGTTCCCCCTAGCGGCAGGGGAGTTTAACGTAAGGCCGAGGGAGGCGAAGCGACGCTCACGAAAAGGAAAGGGTGGGCTATGAGCAATTTTTTTCTGATTTTTTCCCCTCCGCCCTTTTTTCCTCGATAATACCCTAATGGTCGCTAGCTTCCTTTTCGGCGGATTTTTTTGCAGGCAAAGATCGAGACGAATTTTTTATTCGCTCGTAATTTCCTCGTTTCTCACTGAAATAAAATAAAGGACGACGATTCCCTTATTGTCACGAATCGGCTGGACACCTCGAGCATTTAAATAAATATAACACATAAGCTTAACTTTAACATTGCTTTTTTGAATTCAATATAATAATAATAACAATAATAATAGAAAGTTGACTAACAGTTTAAAAATGACCTGTAATTTAATTTAAATTATTTGACTGTTATGTTTTGTAAACTCTCATTATTTGCAGACAAATAATAAATTTCAGTATGTCCATCAATACAGAAAATATTTTTTAAGTCTTAGATTTTTTAAAAAAGGCTTCTTTTTAGAGTAGTAGTATTTTTATTTTCTTGTTTCAAAATAAATACAAGCACTCAGAGAATAGTATATAAACACTATTTCTTTTTTTTTATAAAACTTAGCTTGCTGGCTTCTCCATTCGTTCCAAAATGTACGAGAAGATTTTTGTTTCGCCGTCGATAAATTTCGCAGAAGTTGCTCTGCATAATGCACGTAGAGAAAAAAGTAGGAAAAATGGAGAAAAATCGGGAAAATTTCGCCCCCTCTAGACGGGGATCTTTGGGTACCACCTACCAGGCGAGCAGGGGTGCACAGGAGGTTAGAGCGTCCGTTGCTAAGATTAATACGGCACCGGTCGCCCGCCCGACGCCGCGGCTTTCATTAAAAATACTGGGGACCGTGATGGGTTAGCCGGCGTCGACTTGTATTAAGAACGGATGGAGTGTTTGTATAGGTGTAGATATATCGATAAACTATCTATAGTTTATACGTTTCATGTTTAAACATATAATTACGTATAGATAATTTATCGCGGGATAGACAGAACTTCAAGGGGTTGTAACGTTAATTATGTCATTGTTGGGAATGATTCGAAGATCAAAGATGATTTATCATTGTTTGTCGATCAACGTGATGTTATTTGAACATATTAGATTGTCTTAATTCTGTATTATTTTAATGTTATTCATCAAGTATATAATATTGTAATAAACCTCAAAGACTTAAATCATGTATTAAAAAAAGGAGAAAAGGAAGCTTTATGAAAATTATACTTTTAGTTTATGGTGCTCGGCTTGACATTTCCGGACACCAAGAGATTTGTTTGGACTCCTAAGCAGTTCTCGATATATTTCATATCAGTATTTACTTATGAATTTTTAGTACTAAAAATATTTTCTATATATCATTTAAACACGTCATACCCTATGATATAATAAACTATTCGATCACATTAATGATTAGTACATAACTTATCATAACTTTTTGTGTAACTTTTCCCTTGATCCCATTGTTGACCAAACAGTTTGTAAAAAGTCAAATTGAATTGAAAATTATTTATTCAAAATAGGGAGTTAAATATTCACACTTTGAACATAAATATTGCACCTCTTCGGAAAGTACATTTCTGTGGAGAAGTCGAGTGGCTTACATTGATGTGATAGATTTTTAATACTGTTTAATTAATGTTGTTTTTATAGTGAGATCTATAAAACAGTTTTAAGCAATAGCAATATTAGTTGCAGACATGATGTTTGCCTTGTGGCAATCTTTATATTTGGTTTTCTATTTTTGAAGAAGGGTAACTCTGATATTTTTAGACGGAAGTACAAGGGTAGTATACGTAAACGTAATTAATGCCTATATTGTTAAAGCGTAACACACTACGCGACACTACTGCGAATTGGCGGATTTAATTTCTTCGAATTTTATTTTTTTTAATTTATTTCCTAGACATGCAGGTTTATCACGAGGTTTTCCTTAACTGTCGTGTACGTGATAAGTCAGCATTTAAAATTGCAATTAACAAATAGATCGGGGCCAGTATCGGTGATCAAACCCGGTTTGCTCGCGTACCGTGATTTAAAAATTAATCAGGCCTCAGATTAGGGCGGAAGTAAAATCTAAGTTATCTCATCATTTACTATATTGGACCGAACACATGTGTACATGTACATTTGTAAAGGTCCACTGGTAAAGATCACTGGTCGTAGTATATCTTGAATATATGTAGTATTAAGAAATGTATACAACTATCAGAAATTATACATTATCCTTAAATATATTAGTAGAGTTGTGTTACAAGTGAATACTTTTTTCTTTATAAAATACAGCATGTACTGCTGTATTTTGTTCCTACGGTACATGTCACCCACAAATGTCCTCGGTATGGGGTCATAATGCAGATGCGTTACCACTACTGAAGACTTAAATGGGATACCTTATCACTAGCAATAATGGTCTCTGGGTCGCTACACTGTGTTTGTAACATGCTGGTATTGTGAGACTAAAAAATACTGCAGTGTGGTAGAGCCTGTTGCGCATAGTGAACCGTTATGTCCAAAGTATTTGTCCTAATTATTATTCAATAAGATAAAGTAAATATGATTCTTTCCATTGTTAATTGCGTGCAATTTTTATTGATTCACAATGAAAACCCTTCTAACATTCCTTTGTTTTTATATGCAGCTTTAGAAATATATTTACTTCAGATATAAATGAAATCCTATTTTATTATCGTCCCATAGTTTTTAAAGCGAGTGGTGTGCGCAGTAAGTATCAGATAACGAAAGTGAAAAAAAAAACAATTCTTGCAGTAAAAAGTAAAAAAAGGGATTAAACATTGCCACGATAACTACCAAGGCAACAGCGCATGTACAGTGATTCGCTTTTTCTAAGCCAACGTTGAAGTTATTATTTCTTAGTAGAAAACCCCCTATGACCCCTGGTGCGCGTTACTACTAAGCTGCCTGTTTGTAAGCAAAAAGTACCTCACCCCCCCTCCCTGTTCGCTTACGCTTTTAAACCTCAAGCGTCCAAGTACGGGGAATATGAAATTTTCGAAATGATAAAGCCGGTAAATAATAACTGCTAGTACGCCGGGCACTCCGGTCGTCTCTTGTACTGAGCGCAGAAATGATAGGGATAGTTTTTTTTAATATTCAACCTATCAGCTAATTCACCTTATAGTTTAGGCAAATTAATATTCAACATATCTACTTAATAAATGCCATAAAAATGAATACAAAAATTATTGAAATAAATATCACAAACATCTACTATATTGCAATAATTAGTTTTAACGATAAATGCTTTTTTTATAATAACGATAGTTTATTGGTTAATCACTCCAACTAAGCTTGAAAAGCTCATGCTAGGTTAATAGTCTAATGGCGGATTGAACCTTACGAGTCTAAGTTTCGCAGACCGTAACTATATCGGTATAAGTTGAATATTTTCTATGGAATCCACATACATACATATAATAAAATAGGAAAAATCTTTTTGTTAGTTTGTGTTTTCTTTTTTCAACGCTAATTCTTGACGACAATGGCTGAACCAATTTGGATGTGACTCAGCGATGTATTGATATAAGCCAGGGCTAAGATTTAGTGTTTGTTTCATTTAAGTCGGATAACAAATAAAAAAGATATGTCAATTTCATAGTGCGCGCGTAGATGATAAATGTTTGCGAGTATGAAATTGCAGGATAGCGTATTGATAAAATATAAAGAGACTTATTGCCAGGGATTCCAGTTTGTGTCTCTTTTCATAATATAATCACCACGATAGTTTAGCTGTTATTCTATTTTTTTTATAATATTAGGTAGCAAACACACATTTCACGTTAGTGATTTCCGCGACATTCCCATGACATCTACATTCATCCTTGACAAGGAATCATAATGTAGATGCGTTATCACCCATGAAGACTGAGATGGAATGCCTCGTTACCAATAAATAAAGGTCTCTGGATCCCTTCATTCACCTTATGAAACACAACAGCATTATGCTGCTATTTAACGCTGGTATACGGCGAGGGCGTGGTCCTACCGCGGGCGAGCTGACCCGTTAATTCTGCAGCTATAAACAAACTGCAGTGTAGCTGTACCACGTTCGATTCAGGATGCAAATGCGTTGCCAATCGTGAGGATCTCGTCGCCTGTAATTGAATCCCCAAAATGCCTGTCGACGAAATACAGCAGCTGGTATTATTTGATGCGTGGCTCTATCATTGTTAAAATAATTGTCTTCACCAAGGAAATGTAGATATCTTTAGGATTTTTTTTGTAGACAGTACCAAGGCAGCAGCGGGGTTCGTGTGTCTGCTTTCACATTACCCACTCGCTACGTAAGGCGGGGCACCAAACCCCCGGCGCCCGCTGTGCGCCTAGTGACTACACCCGCTTTTTATTTCTTCCTGCCGACCAAAGTAATCAATTTGCGACTTAATTAATTACGAAAAAAGCTTTGTGGTATTTCGGAACTTGCATAAATTGTACTATAGATGAACTGCATCATAGCCTTACCGTCCGATTCCGGTTGACGGTATATTTTTGGCCATAAAAAAATAAAGCCAGTAAAAAATCTGCTTTTCTTATATTATTTAATTATAAACTAAAGTTAAACTTTACACCTAAAGTATCAACAAGTATATCAAAATAGTTTTAGTTACGAAACTAATTATGGAAAAAGTGCGTTATTGTTTTTTTTATTACATTGAGAGTAACAAACGAGCTTCATCTGAAGGTAAGTGATTCCTGCGGCCCGTGACACCTGCGTTCATCTTTGTCAAGGAATCGTAATGCAGATGCATTGTGACCCTTGAGGACTGGGTACCTCGTCACCAGTAATAAAGGTCTCATTACAGTCACCAGACTAAACACAGCAGCATTATGTTGCTATTTAGAGCTGACTCGTTTATTCTGCAGCTAGAAATAAACAGCAGCGTAGCTCTGCCACTTTTAAGTACCTCAACCACTGTTAAGTTTAGTTTAAGTTAAAACACAAATTCAAAATTATTAATTTCAATTATCCTTATTTAAAAGTACTTTTGAGACGTTAAATAGTTTATTTACCGTACTCGGAATTCAAATATCCACAGGAAAGGGCAGACGAAAATCTCGGTACTTGTTCTTTTCAATACCTTTTTTATATCTATACAAACAATAAAATATATTTGTGACAATGTCCGTCCTGTCCAAATTGCAACGAATCTATTTGTGAACGTTTTGTAAATTTTTAAAAATTATTCCAAACTTCCCTAATTTTCCAAATTTCTTATATACCTTAGGCATTTTTTTTACTACGATGACAGTGGTAGAGCTACACTACAGTTTGTTTCTAGTTGCAGAATGAATGGGTCAGCACGAGCAGGGTACGACCACGCTATCACAGAATACCAGCGTAAAATAGCATGATAATTCTGCTGTGTCTCGTCTGGTGCGTGTAGGGATCCGGAGACCTTTATTACTCACGAGGTCACGAGGTATTCTATCTCAGTCCTCAAGGGTGACAACGCGTCTGCATTATAATTCCTTGTCGAGGATAAATGTAGATGTCTTGTGCCGCAGGAATTACTTGCCATCAGATGAACTGTGTGCTCGTTTGTTACTCTCAATCTAATTAAATTATATATATATATATATATATATATATATATATATATATATGTATATATATATATCTTCTCGCTATTGCCAGATGACATCATCACAACATTTTATAGTGCCGTAAAAATTTGCTCATACACAGAGGCACTCGTCGTCCCATTGCTTATCTGCAAGGTTTGCAATATTATGCAATAAGATCGGAGGATGGTTCAGGTGTAATGTCATAGATACGGGACATACTTACACACATACATACATACATACATACAACACACCCAAACCGAAAGTGCAACAATTTGTGTGCACATATAGTCGTCCTCGGCTGGAAATCAAACATAGACCCACGACGCATTAGCCAGGTACGCAAACCACTAACACCATGCGGCCGTATATTTTAATAATATATATTTTATATAATATAGATAGTTACCCCGTTGTTCGATTGAGATTTTATAGTTCGAAAAAAAAGGAACACTTCAAATTTAGAAAGGGAACATTCGATTAGACTTGCAACGGAAAGCATATTCGGCACACCAACGCGTAATGTGACCCCATTTCCCTCGTCCTAATGCCGGTTAGTTTCCACGCTGGCAGCTACAAATACTTTTCCTTTAGTTTCGTTTCACCCGATATCGCTGTTATCTAGTTAGCCCGGGTCGACGAGGGTACGAAGGGTCCGGTAAGTACTAGGCGTTTGTAAGTCCGTGGGTAGGTGGGCTCGCGTGCTCGCCCCCCGTTGTTACCCGTATTTATAAATGTTCACGTAATGCGTGTGAGGTATTGTGTTCTCACACGTTGGAACCAATTAGGCACGGCACGATCCAACTAATAACGCAATCTTTTGTCCGCATTATATTCACGGATTACGAGACAGCATTATCGGAATTATTGAATAGTTATCGAATATTTTTTCCTTTTCTCAACAATATTTTTTATAATATTAGAGTTGACAACCGAGCATAGAGTTTACTTGGCGGTACGCGATGAGAGCGGATTATAACATTCATGCTGGTCCAAAATATAAATGATGTATGATGTATGTTCGGGCGTAGTCCTTCCCTGGTCGTAATGACACACGTATGCTGCTCGCAATGATACGAACGTAAATAATGTCAATAATTTTTTTTTTAGATATATAAGGTATATGGTATGGTACCTACTTTATCTATCTATTAATAAATCACAATAAGCGGTTTTGGTAACAATTCTTTCAAACAAAAAGATAGTAGCGGGAAGTTTGATAAAACAACCTAGTTTTTAAGACTCACTAAGTGAAGTTATAAGACATTTTTTTTGTTAAGAATACTAGCAGTACGATAATTACTAATTTTCCATTAATATTAACATTTAACAACTCCAACTAAGGTTAAATTCTTGTGCTAGGAAATGGTTCACTAAAATAGTCGAATGGCGGATTCGAACCTACGACCCTAAGTTTGACTGACCGTACCCTAAACTATTAGGCTATTGATCCTTCAGAATGTGAATTATGAGTCATATCTACGAATCAGTTTATTTAAGCAGAATTGTATGGTAAAAATGCTTGGTACGGGTTGCACGAATAAATTGAATTGAGTGGGAAGGCCCTGTCACGAATATCCGGATAAAAAAGCCTTCATCTTCCTGGCAATTGAGAATGGATGTGATTACTAATATAATACGAACTGTATTCATTTGATTTTGCTAACGCCACATAAATAAAAATTACGTAGAAGCCCCAATATTTGTCGCAAATTAAAATTGTACAGTAAGTAAAAAAAAGACGGTAATAGGTCTAGAGACGCTCTCCCTAAGAACGAATAGTGACTCGGAAATAGTTGGAATGAATACGATAAGGAACAAGACTGCTAAAGAATGGAACACATTTTTCGGGAATTTAACCATGGGGCCAGTTGTTTTGTGGTTACCATGATAACTTGGGTTGTAATATAATATGTAAAAATAAATCAGAGGAGATTTATTTTTACATATTTTGAAATATTGATATCATAACTGATTTTTTGGTTCAAATTTTGTTTACTAATGTTTCATCTAGTGCGACAGACATCAATTTGGAAATATAAACAATTTATAACATGTTAACATCTACCATTCCTATGTTAACGAATCCTTTCAGTAAACAATACTTAAAAGTTAAATCTGCTATTATTAATATTTTGTGCGGATTTTTTTTTAATTCTGTCGGTGGTAGGAAGGCGATCGGATCAGCCGTTTTGAAAATTTACCCGATAAATCGTCCGTATCACCGCGAGCCTGTTTGTTTAGGACGTTATGGCGCCAAGCAAGCCATATGCCAACCTTGTAGGCATATTAAGCCCATATTCATGGCACAAATTAATTTTTATTTTATTTTCCATATCTCTCGCTACCTGTAATCTTTAACGGAGTAATTAATATAAATTATATATATATGATTAATATAAACAAAAAAAGGAAGTCTGTCTTTCTTGTTGTGGAAGAATGTCTTTCTTGGGAAGCAAAATTCCGTTGCTATATTATATTTAACATAAATTTTTAGTTATTTATTTTTTATATATCTATATCTTAGTAGCAATAATTAGAACACACTTTAAAATTCGCCATCCTTCATCTATTTATCAATTCACGCGTTAAACTAACACATTGAAACTAAAAAATGTAAAAATACCCAACCCAGTGGGTCCGACCCACCCATATAAATTTTACCTTAAAAATCCGCAAATTCGGGGCCTCGGCACGGTCACCGGACCTTTCCCGAAAAGGGTCTGCCGAAAGGGATTTGCCTTGGGATCGGGCGTTCGGTCCCGCACTTATACAAAATGTCCAATATGGGTTCGTGCTACCCTCGGGGCCTAAACATACCTAAGAGCTGAGCCTCTACTGCCGTAAACAAAGAAGTTTGTCGTCGTCTCCTCGTTTCAGCGATCCTGCCAATATAAATGCTCTCTGTAAATTCTGTTGCCCTAGGAACAACTTATTTTCATGTTTTCGATGAATTTATTATTACTGTCGAGATTTATACTATATTATCTCTGATATTTCAATTCATTTACTAACAGAGCTACTCTGGAATTCCTTACTCGATGACACCAGGAGGGTCAGTGATGATGTTAGTTCTTCACTACTTATATCGGATAACTGTTGTCAGATAATTTCTTCCTTACTAGCTAACGCAATTTTATTGTATTTATATATCTGTGGTGATAGATCAGACAATCATAAGTACATTTTTGCTCAGTATGACTTATTAATATAGGTCATTAATGTAGGTATCAGGATAACTACATGCAAATATAACTGTCGTATTGAATACTAATCAGATTATGATAACTTTTATATTTCAACTTTTGGCGAGTATACCTATGTCTATTATCTGATCTATGACCAAAGATATGTATTATTTATATAATATTTATCTATATATGTATGTATATATGTAAGTATATATTATAGTTTATTCCTTTATTTTATTTAGCTATTTTTAGTACTTTCTTTTTACGAGTATTTATCAGTTTATTGCTACACCAATCATAATATCTCACTACACCTTGGATTGACTGGTAAAGAATACCTTTGGCATTAAGTCCGCCTTTTGTGTACCTCTAATTTGGTTAAGGTTAATGCAATAAAGAGTTAATAAACAAATATATTATATATATTTTATGCAATATACGGAATAATGTATATAGTTTACCATATACTATGTGAATTCTACGCCGTATAACACCCACATTCATCTGTCCATGGGTGTAGTCCTTCCCGGTCGCACCGATCCATTCGTGTAAGTAAGTTCTCTTTTATTTCTATTATTTGTTCATGAAATATAAAAAAAACGAACAAACCAAATTCGATAGCCAGTGCAGTGGGAGAAATTGAGTTATCAATTGCAATTTTAATTGCTGATTCACCACGTTGTATGTGTATATCCCACTGCTGGGCGTAGACATCGTAACTTAAGTAGACGTACCTGTTACTTTACTTTACTTTTATGCAATATATATTCTATATATAATTTTGCCACTATTCTACACTCTAAAAGTACAAAAAATATTTAAGTAAAATATATCTAACCTAGTATTGGCTAATCACCGTACTCCCTCTTATAAAAGTGACATCTAAAACCATCTACACCAACATTTGGTGACAACTGACTGATTTTCTTAAAAAATAATTGAATAAAAGAAAAGCATACGGTCCACCTGATGTTAAGTTATTCCCGCGGCCAATTATACCCACGGTTAGAAATCTTAATGCAGTTGCGTTTTCATTACTGAAGATTCAGATGGAATACCTCGTCACCGCTAGAATGGTTATGTGGATCACTACACGGATTTTGGGGACCTTCGAAAAAGTTCCTGTCTTTCTTAAAGTCAGCCAACGCACCTGTCTTTCCTCTGGTGCGGGGATGTGCATTGGCGGCGGTAATCCCTTACCATTAGGTGAGGTATCGTTAATTCGTTACGCTGGCATTATTTAAGGGTGTGTATCCCTCTTAAAAATACCACTGTCAAATCAACTACTATTAGTAAGTCGTAAGATGCTATGCTTTATCTTATTGTAACTCTCCGGTTTTTACCTTATCCACCTTGCCTTAATAATTTAAGAAACATAAATTTGAATAGCAGAAAAAGAAACTCGATTAAAAATTCAAATAAGAAACGTAATTGGTGGTACTGCAGTTTCTAAATACGGCAGGTTTTAAGATAACACGGCCAAAGGATCTCGCATTAAAGACAAGATGGCCGCACGCCGGCTGTTTCATTAAGCGACGCACGCTACCTCTCTCCAAGGGGCGATGTGTAGTGCATATATGTATAAGGGAGTCTAGAAAAAGTTATAATAACATTAATGTAGGTTCTTTTGACAGCTCTCCGGTCGTCGTTAGCAGCCCTGTGCTCTGTATCTTGTCATAATCTTTTAGGGACGTGCGGGTTCATGCGTTGATGCGTCTATCTGTTATCGATGAACAGAATTCTTTATAAACATTTAGTATAATTAATATTGCGTAAACCTAGAACAAGTTATGGAAAAAATATGTTAAAAGTTTGATGTTCCTCAACTTTTTTTTGCAGTATTATATTATACTCTAAATAATTATCCCAAAATTTGTATTCTATATGATTATTTTGTTTTGTATCTACCATACCAGGCTTATTAATGTAATGTATTATTATTGTGTGTTCATAAATAAAGAATTTAAAGCTGTTTTCTATGGTGATGTCTGATCCTGGGGGCTTTGGATTGTATAATAGTACAATGATTGGTTCAGGTGTATATATATCCCGAAATTATTAGATAATTATAGACACGCGTGATGATGATTATATAAATTTAAAAGTACATGTCAGACGATAATCTAACCATCATTACAAAATCCGCTTTAGACTATTCATTAAGTTAATTTTTATATTATTCAATTACTGAACAGGTGACATTTAATAAACAATAACTAACTGTATTGTCAATATTTAATGTTCGGTTATTATAGAAAACAAAATATCAGACAAAGACAGCACAGCAATTAACTAGTTTGATAACAATTAACGAACGCAATAAAGCTATATCGACTATCGAGTTCCTAGAAGCACAAACCTGCGCATCACTAATTACGGGCGCAGACGGCGGCGCCGGGTCGAGCCAAGGGTACAGTCCTCTCGGCTGAATTTTTTCCCCAACACCCCACCGCCCACCGGAAGGAGGGGGGCATCCTGCCCTCCCGGACCCTTCTTAACATTTCCCTGGCTCGGAGGCACAGAAGGAAGATGCCTCGCTTATATGGACCCCTGGTACCTACGGATTATATACTTTTTTGGGCACGGTCAGACCCTTTGAGCCGCTTTCCTTGAGTTAGGGACCTATATATCCCGTTCCCAGCTCTGTTTTGACCTTTATGTCGGTTTAGGTACTTTGTTGCTATGTTTAACTTTCGGGATAGGCCGTAAGTAGAGCGTGTGGAAGGTTCAAGTTTGCTATTTATTAATTAAACATATACCATTACAACTGTCATGTCTAAAAATCTATTGCCGATAATACAATATCTTAATATCAATACTAAAGATTTAAAATTATTTTGTAATATTTGCATGCTGAAAATCTATATTTATATTTGTTATTTTAGTTTTTATTAAAATTATAATTATTAATTAAATATCTGATAATGAGTACTACATTTAAAAATTATTAACAACGCTTGAATATGTACTTATAAAAGTATTCCATTAAAAGTAGTACACATATAAAAGAATATTCTGTATTCTTTCATTTCCAATATATATTGTTTGTATAATTAAACTAATAAAATAAAATGACACGAAAGAACTAAAAAATAGAAATCTATTTTTTTACCTCTTCTGCCCTGCGAGCGCGGAACCGCATGGCTGTACTCCAATAGATTTTCTTCAATGGAGAATTTTCTTACTAGTATATTTTATCAGGTAAAAAGATAATATATTATTATCTAGATTATTATTTAGATTATATTCTAAAAGGCAATCACAATATGTTGCTTATATATAATTTTATTATCCTAAGTTTATAACAGTATTAGAGCCACGCTTCAGCTTGCTTCTTGCTGGACTATGAATGGGTCGGCTCGAACGAGAAAAGACCAAGTCAGATCAATATATAACGGTGCTCTGTTTTGTTTGTGTGAATGTAGAGATGAAAACTATTGGTAGCGAAGCATTCCAACTGTCCTTTCTGGGGTCAACGCATGTGCATCTTGAATCTTTGATGGAGATGGTGTTTGCGGAGCGCAGTTAGCACTTAGAATTATGGAAAATAAGTATACGTATGTACGTCAGACTTAGCTTTATAAAAAAAGTCATTTAAATTGGTCCGAAATATATTTTTATGGCAAAAATAACAATTTAGCAAGAAATTATGTTTGATCCAGTTTTGTATGTATTGTGTTTATTATACACAATATATTCAGCACTGAACTTCTAAGAATCATCCTATTGACACTTATCTTTATCCTCAGTAAATATTCAAGACGGTGCTTTTGATGTCTCACCGCTGAGGAGGTAGGTATCATAACTCGGTTTCCATGATTACCTATAAGAAATTAGAGTAATTTAACTGCGTCAGTTTTTTTTAATAACATTAAGAGTAACAAACTACAGAGTAACATCTTCGACAAGGAATCATAACGAAGATGCGTCACCCTTGAAGATGTAGATGGAATGCCTTGCTGGGGTAAAACCAAGCCGTCACAGAATACCAGCGTGAAAAAGCAACATAATACTGCTGTTTTCGTCTGGTGAGTGCAGAGATCTGGAGACCTTTATTAATGGTGGCATTCCATCTCAGTCCTCGAGGGAATCACTTACCATCAGGTGAACTGTGCGCTCGTTTGTTACTCTCGATGTAATAAAAAAAAATGCTTTATTCAAGTAGGTTTATACCAAACACTTATGAATCGTCAAGATAGCTAATAGGATCACCGCTTCGGAAGGCAGCTGCCAGCTAGAAGAAACGGCAAGAAACAAAGACCAGTTGCTCTTTTTTAATTATTAATCTACTTAAAGTACAAGAGTTGTCCAATATTGAACCCAGAGCTCAAAACTTAAATTCAAGCATATTTGTCAAACAAATTCTGACAAAAAGTAGTAAGATTTATTGATTAGTTGGTTTTTAACCAGAATTTTAAATCTATATTAAAAAAAACTTTTTAGTAATTTTCGCTCACTATGCAAAACAACAGAATTATGTTATATTAAACTACTATTTACGGTGTGATGCTGCTATTTAATGTCTGTAGGCGAAAGCACAGCCTACCCTTTTGTGATCAGGCTACCCCACAACTACATAAAGCTGCGGGATGGATATACCATGCACCCTACGGCGTAAGAATCTTCCTCCGGGGAGCCAATTACAGGTAACGAGACATTCTATCGCAGTCATCAGCGATGATAACGTATGTGTATCTTGAATCTTTGTTAAGGATAGATGTGGATGTTATGGACCAGTCATTATATATTATCAGCCTATCCGTGTGTTCGTTTGTTATCCTTTAATTATAAAAAACACGCGCATCTATTACGCCCGTGTGGTGTTGTAATGAGGCGTCGCAGTGGTTCGAATGCTTAGCAATATTCATGCAAATTGCTATTTTTTCGAGTCTTATGTGTGTTGTAATATGTATAAGTATATGACGATACAAACAAACAACACACACAGACATATGCAATGTCGAATACTGACACTGAATCTGCTCTGATCTTATTGCATATGCATTACACCGGAAACGGAAGAGAGTGGAAGAGCCTACACCGTTCTTATAGGTCGGCAACCCATTTGCGATGTTCATGGGCTGCGGTGTTCATTTACAATCGGGTGGGCTGCTTGCCTAATCTATAAAAATGGAAAGGGGGTCGAGGAATGAGTGGCAATATATTTGTGTGTATTCATACCTTGCATATTACCATTCATATATATATCTTGCATATATACCCATAAATAGACAGATAGTATTCATTCGAGAAACTGCTATTTTTATAAAACTATCTTGTATAGAGAGTAAAGATAACGACAGACCCATTATATTGATACTCATAGGCTAGTGTACCTAGTATTTTGTGGTGATATAGGACATTACTGGTATGGTAAACTGATTTAGTAAACGCCACTCTAATCATGAAGACACAGATTATAGAATAGAATAAAATAAAATATACTTTATTGTATAAATAACATAAACGCAAAGTGATATATATATTTTTTTTAAGGGCACGCTATAGGTCTTATCCTTAAAAGGGATCTCGTCCAGACAATTCGAAGATTGGATGGTCACTATATTCGGACGGAAAAAATTAATAATAAAGCAGCAAAAATTGAACAGAAAAGCTTCTTTTGATATGATTTCATTTATATTATGCAACGTAAAGCTAGCAAAGGACACCACCGCCTAAATGGTAAATGATGCGGCCCATGACATCTACATTCACATTTCACAAAAATTCCAACATGACATGCGTGGTCACCCTTGAGAAATGAGATGTAGTTCCTCATTGCCCGTAATCGGGTCTCCCGGTTAGTATACTCATCTAACGAAACACAGCAGCATTAGTGTACTATTTCGCGGTGACATCCTTGTCGAACCGACCCATTCATGATATAGCTGGAAACAACTTGCAATGTGGCTGTATCACTAAACATCTGACCAACTTACCGGGTAATGTCAAGCTTTATGATAACGAAGCGGCCAATTCCATCATATCCCTCAATGGTGAAAACAAATCTGCATCTTGATATCCTAAATAGGCACTTACCGTTTGAAATGTGTGCTTATTTATCACCATTACTTGCTTAAGACCAATAAAAATGAACAAACAGTTTATTTCATTTTATAAGATTTCTTATGGTATTTATGTATTTAATAAATGAAAACTAGAAATTACTCTATTGTCTGTGGAAACAGCTGTCGCCTACGGTGTTTCCGAATCGATACGACTTAAGGATCTTCAAGAAAAGAGGCTACACATTTCTGAAAGGTCGGCAACACATTTGCGATTCCTCTGGTGTTGCTGATGTCCATGCTCGTTTGCCGACTATTCTATAAAGAAAAGTGTTTTGTTAAACAACAATCAAAAATTTGTATTATATTTTAAGATAATGTTGTGCATTCAAATAAAATAACGTAGTAAAATTTACAAGTCTTTTCTGTCACTTTTGTATGGCATGAGTAACTTTAAAATGGAAGGGCTGCAGCCAAACTTTAGTTGCGGTATTAAGAAAACTTAGGCTCGATCTGGGAATGACAACCCTTATTGAAATCAATTCAGACAGAATTCAAAATTTCATCCTCATCATCTCGACGGTTGACAATCGACCACAGTGCGCTTCACGCGAAATTTCTTGCCACGCACAACTAATCTGTCGAATCAGCTGTCGCCAGCGGTGTTTCCGTACCCATACGACTTAGAGATCTTCAAGGAAAGAGCCTACACCTTCCTTAAAGGCCGGCAACGCATTTGCGACTCCTCTGGTGTTGCGGATGTTCAATCACTTACCATCGGTTGGGTGGCATGTTCGTTTCCCACCTATTGTATATGAAAAAAAAGAATATCACTGTTTTGTATGATCACTCACCATCTGATGAATTGTGGCCTTGATTCCTCTTAGTATTATTATAATCAACATAGGTAAACATTACAAAAAAGTCAATTGTCACGTATTTTATTCCAACCTGGGTAACAAAATGTTACGCATTCCAAAGCTTATTCGTGACAGGGTGACACAAAAATACCAGTGAGTGATTTATTTTTTAATTCGAACAACGGATACTCGTTGCGAAGTTTGTTTGAATCCGCATTCGCGTAGTTGTGAATGGGAACTCCTTGTGACTAGGCTAATATTCGTTTTTAAGATAAGCTTTAGTCAAATTTTTCAGTGTGGTATATCAAATCTGAATATGGAACATTAAAATTGAAATTCCGTAAATTCAGTTTCATTTAATTTAATAATATAAATAATATTCAAAAATAGTGTAGTGTCAATGACTCTGGACAACCACAATACCTATATTTTCGAAATTCAGTAATGTAAGTTTGGTATAGTTTTAGCCTTAATATTCGAACCCACAATCCACGCTTTAATGATAGGCAGTCAGGCTATGGTTTAAAATTTAATTTCTAAATATATATATTTGTGAATGTGACTGCGTTTATATTTTTCTCGGCTATTTTTATATTTTTATTGTGTTTTATTACTTGCATTTATCGCAATTAAATTCTTCAATACGTCAGAAAAGTAAAATACGTAAGATTTTTAAATTCAATTTACAGCATTATCGTTGAAGCTGAATTTTAGCTGTGTTCCTCGTTAGTCACACTCCGGCAAAACACGCATCCAACTAACCGCGTATTACTGCTTTAATATTATAGCTTAGCGTCGGTGTGCCCGTCCCTAAAGTGCCTCTGTCACGAGGCAAAAGGCGAACAAAGTACAAGGCCCCATCTTCCCGCCTACACTTCTGCTTCGAATAGCCACCTCTGCGGCTGGGGCAAACTTTGATACCCCGAAACCGCCACCCCTTGATGCCACCCTAGTACCCGAGCCCACCCACTACGGGCTTTGAGGACGTCTTTGAACGGAACTTCGGTCGGGAAAACCCCAAAATTTCAAGTTGGCGCCGTCCCGATTACCAAGTTGGCGATAGCTTTGATAAATTCTAGTCTCCTGGTGATAACGTTAAGCTTAGTGTAACTTATAAAGAACGGCCTCAAATTTTTTAATAACAATATTTTTCCCTAAAATATGATTTATCTAAAATTCTATAACATTGTTACTTTTATTTTGTGTTGAATATTATATATAAGAAAATAATTAATTGTTATAAAAATTTGTATGGATACTTAAAGATTAATTTAAGAAATGATTTACATTAGGTTATAGTGCTTTTATATAATTTATATCTAAACTCGCAATAATTTTATTTGCAAAAATAAAAAATATGTATTTGTTTTAAATATGTTTTAAACCAAAGCTTTAAAGAATTTATTTAAGATTCTTTAAAGCCACACGTTGATGTCTTTTCTTTTACAACTCTCCTTGATAAAACTTTACTTTTTAAATTTGTGACCAAAGAAACACTTTTTTTTGATCTTTTTAGTGAAAGTACAAATTTTTTAAAAATTTAAATAAAACTTCTGTAGAGCAAAACGTATATAAAAAAGTTTTTACTCTATTCTAACGATTAAAAATGAATACAAAATAATATACATTATTTTAATTTGAATTTAGCTTTATGAAAGGAAATAAATCTCAAGCCAATAGCTTATTAACTCCAGTATTTAGCAATACTAGAGTTAATAAGCAATAATAATACGTACTGAATTTAATTTAAAATACCAAAAAAAGGCTGTTCTATCGGCAACATAGTTTTCTTAAAATTTTTAAAATACTAAGAAAACAGTTATATGATTAAGTTATTATTAAGGTATAATAGTTATTTGTACCAATCCAAACAATTATTCTTCTATTAGATATATTTTTCAAGGGTCGACTAGTAGAAAATGGAAAATGGTATTAAATGCGCGATTTGTATACTTTTTTAAAAAAAGGATGTACACAATTGAAGATTAAATAAATAAATAAATTTAATAGTCATAACAGTAAGATCAACATTGTAGTGTTAACGGTGGTAGAGTAACGCCACAGTTTTCTTCTTTCTTCTCTCTGGCTGCTAAAGGAATGGCTTGGCTCGACCGGGGAAGGACCATGCCCTCGTAGAATACTCGTGTAAAATAGCAACATACCACTGCTGTGTTTCGTTTCGTGAAGTCCAGAGACCCTTGTTACTGGGGGCAAGGCAAACCATCTTAGTTCACAGGGGTGTCAACACATCAGCATCCTTTTCAAGAATTGGTGTCAAAAGTCATTTACCAGCTGTTCATTTGTCAATAAAAAAAGTCCAATTATGCGAATGTATTGGATTTAATTTTTTTGTATGCTCGGGTATTTGATTGTTTACGGTCACTCGCTTTCACGATATGCGAAAAAGTAAAGTTTGATGGTCGGTGCCGGTGAATTAAATAAATTGATAATTGCAAATTAAATTCTTTGATGATTTATCATGTGTTCAGCGGTGTAGGAAAACATCGTGAGGAAATCGTAAGTAATAAAACCAAAAATATTTCGAAGAAATACGAAGCGTTAACTTATTTCATTTACTATTCAAAAAAATGCAATTTTATTTTTTTATTATTATTTAATTATAAAATTATTAAAATTTACTAATTGTTTATAATTTATTACTTTTCACCGGTAAGTGTTGGGCACTCGATACTCTTGAGCAATCCACATAGAGTCAGCTCGACAGTGGGACGGACCACGCCCCTCACTGAATACCAGCTTGAAATAGCAGCATAATGCTGCTGTGTTTCGTCTGGTGAGTGTAGGGATCTGGAGACCTTTATTACTAGTGACGAGGTGTTCCTCAAGGGTGATACTGCATTATGATTCCTTGTCAAAGATGAATGTAGATGTCCATGGGCCGCGGGAATCACTTATCATCAGATGAACTTTGTGTGAGTTTGTTACTCTCAATCTAATAAAAAAAACTGACCATGTGTTATGTGCGTGCCAAAGTGTAATAAATGTAGTCTCATATATGTAGTTCTCATTTCTTACTGGACCTAATGCGAAAATTCACGCAGACGAAGTCGCGGGCAGATGCTCATAGAAACGTTTCGTAAAGTTAATTTTAACCCAATTTTGAAATCCATTAATGATATAAAAACAATATAGTATTAGTAGTTATCGTATAAATCGTTCTTGGGCAATAGCATAGGCATATTTAATAAAATTTCGCGAATAATAATCGATTTGCCATTAAACAGATTTAAAATTTTCGTTACAGACCAATTAATCAAAAAATCTTACTACTCTTTGCCAGAATATTTGCCTGACAAATATGCTTAGATTCAAGCTTTGAGCTCTGAGTTCGATTAACGGACAACTCTTGGACTTTTTGTATCTCATTATTTTAAAAAAAGTGCAACTAGTCGAGTTTCTGGCGGTTTCTTCTCGCTAGCAGCTGCCTTCCGAAGCGTGGTCGTATAAGCTATCTTGACGATTCAAAAGCGTTTTGTACAAACCTACTTCATTAAAGCTTTTTTTGTTTCTCTTTTTGAATAGAAGAAATAATACTAGGACAAAATGCCTTAGATGTTATTAAATACAGTATTTTAGTAAAAATAAGAGTAATAAAATAGTGCTTATTAATAATAAATGATGAAATAATGACTTTAATAACTTTTGTTATCAGATATGAACATTTAATCTATTTAGTTAGTAGGACCTAAACGTGGCAAGGTTGAGCTTAATGCCCCTTTACGTAAGATACGACATATGAAGTCGAAAAACAAAAATTGTATTAGTATCATCCGTATATGTATGTATTTATGTTTATACATTTATATCATGTATTTTAGGTATATATTTATGATAATTGTTTGCAAGATTTGTGGCAAGTAGAAGTATTTCTCAGTCTACAAATGTTGATTGGCAGAGAATGCCAAGAAGTATTAAATCCTCTTATTGTCATTGTAAATTGTATTTAATTCTCAATGAAGTATAAATAAATAAATAAGCCGTCTAGCATTCGAACCCACAACCAATATCGTGACGCCGATAACCTCTAAGCTATTAACTCTTTTTACAGTAATCAAACATTTTACGTGTTTTTTTTAATAACAAATGGTAGGGTAAATCCTTTTTCACAATACTTAGTACAAAATATTTTCTATTTATAAGATTTGTAAAAGTTTTATTCTCTAAGCAAGATTTTTACCGTCTGGCAAATCGCGCTGTACATTTCAAACATACTGAGCTACATACGAACTTTCCTTTAATTAAAAAAAAAAGGATCGCGTTCCCCGTTAGTATACGTACGAGCTAACACGAGGTGCGGTAAACTTAACGTGAATAAGCAAAGTAATACTCGAAGAGGAGTTACCGCCTGCTCGCTGCTGCCCGACTAAGGCCACCGGATATTTCTTTTAGCTGTCCAAAGAACCCCCCGGTCATAATGCCCTAGTGGGGGCCGTAGGGTGGCAGATATAAAGATACAGGCCCCCACTTATCCCGGGACCATACCCGGTCCTTTTGCTTTTATAGGGGGTGTGTATAAAACCGAATCGCCCGGTTTTAGCAGCGCTAGACAGTTACGAGCGGGGCCGACGGCGTCGGTCGCATTATGCCGGAATGAGATGCTATATCTGATGTGGTTATGCGCTCCTGGTGCTTAGATACAATGTTTAGGCTATAGCCGTGTCCGTTTATTAGTTAGCCCGATGGCGGTCGGCGTGAAGGGTCAATAAAACTGGTCGGCCCCTGTTTACGATGACAATTCATAATAATAAACGTAAAAGCCGTCTGATGAATCTTAAGAGCGTATCTTTGAATGGTGGATTTCGCGCAAACGGTGTCATTAACCAAAAACCTTTCAGGATAATTAAAAGTATTGGAATAACGCTCGTTTCTTTATTTATTAAAGGATTCTGTTATTAAAAGATTTTCTTTTGAAAAAATTTAATATTATTTGTATACTAAACTGTGAAATCAATATCTTTTTGAAGTTCGCACTTAAAAATCTTACATATCTAAAAATATTTTGTTATCAAAGTTATTTATTAATTTAAAAAAAATGTTGACCATTATGAACTTTACGAAAGTTCAGTTGAAATAGCTTAATATAAAGTTATAATTTTGTTCATATTAAAGCTATATAAAATGACATAAGCGTAATCGATTGCATATTCCATCCGTGCTTGGTTGAGAGTTGACGTCATGCCCACGTCTAAGCATTCGGGGGTTGATTGTAACGATGATATTAATTTCTCTTTATTACCACATCGACATGTGCTTATAAGATGAAGGTAACTATGTTGTTTCATTATTCGAATGTTCGAGGGCTGGGTGGTTGGAGCTAGAGGCGGGGGAAGTCGTATAAAAACGACAATTTCCTCTAAACGTGCGGCGCGCCCGCGCCCGCGCCTGTCATGCCGCGCCCTCCGCTACTAATTAACTGCCGCAACGGTTATGTCACCCTGGTACCCCTGTTTGCAGGGTGGTGTTCATTTTTTTTCCACAATAATCTAATGAAACCCCCAAGGGTTTTCCTGCAAAAAAAACACGACTCAAAGTCTCCTTTAACCCGTTTTACGTTGAAAGCATTTACCAATTACCGAATATCGAACTTGTTTACGATTGAAATGCGCGTTTGAAGTTAAGAATAGTCCAGTTTGGCAATTAAACTACAAGTTCTATGAGTGTAAAATTAATAAAAAAAAATGTGTAATTGAACCACTATTTCAATATACTTATATTTACGTCATAGCCACAGTGCTTACTTTGTGTATTATATATATATTTAAATTGATGTTAAACACTAATTTTATTGATTTATATGGATACGAAGAGAGAAAAAAGTGTGTCTTCAAGAAAAAAGTGTATAGGTATTTGCTAAGGTAGTGCATTCTACCATCAACGTCTGCATTTCACATCAGGTATACATACCATTTAACATCAAGTATCGTAGGCAAACACTGGCTTGCATACAAACAAAGGACACTATAATAGCTTGATGCGATACCAAGTACTTAAATTGAAAGCATTTATTACTATAGACTTTTTAATTTTTAAGTCTTTAGTCAAAAAGTACTCTAAATTTTCCACATGTACGTAAGGGTTAGAAGTTAAACGCTAAGTTTGCGTTAACCACTTCAGAGACCCTAAATGGTCTCTCAGACACAGTTCTACCGTAATGCACTAACATCTTACCTTGACTCTTTACGTCAAAAAGGTATCATGTGCCTTCTTTATCATTGTTTATTTTAAGCATTAAGGTATACTTAGGGTTCCTAATGTAAAGATTACCCCAGGGAGTATAAAAAGGACGAAAATTTTAATTCGCTTAGAAACTTCAAATGACGAGCAGATTTTACGATTAAGATGTAATCTTTTCCTTAATGATGAGGAGTGACAAAGAAGGTTTCCTAACGCATTACATCGTATGTGATTTTCTCAGACCATCGAAATCTTGATACCCACATTCATAGTCGATAAGGAATCGTAGATCGTAGACCCAGTAAAAAGGTCTTAAGGAACACTAAAAAGCGCTATGTTACTATTTTTTTTCTATATAGAATAGATGGCAAACCAGTGAGCAGATCCTTGAACTACCCATGAACATTTGAAACACCAGTGGAGTCGCAGATGAGCTACCGGCCTTTAAGAAATGTGTAGGCACTTTTCTTAAAGTTTCCCGAGTCGTATCGGTTCGGATAAACCCCTGAGAACAACTGTTGCTAGTTTTGCGTAGTAGAAAATCTCATGTAAAGTGTTGGATTGCAAACCATCGAGATGATGAGGACGAAATTTTGAAATTATAAGTTCTATGAAAGATCCTACTCCATTAGAGTCGTTTAAATGCTCGATACAGTGCGCTACCTGACCCTACTCGTAAAAATCTTCCACAGTAAACTATTGTTGGTGGTGAGTAATTATCATTAAAGGCATATCCATTAAAGATTAAGAAAAAAAAGAGATTTCATATAAACTATAGTCTCCCCTCTTATGAGATAAAAAGGTACATAGCGGTATTAATATATTTTAATAGAAATCTGCTATTACCAAACCATGATTGAATTAGTTAAGTCACCAGTATTGATTGGCCTCTCAACAGAAACTATTCGTATAAACTATTGGTGCTAGTTAGCTGGTTAATGAAAAGGTCTGCTTTGCACTATTGAATTTACGTAGCGTTTTGTCTTTGAGTTCAATGGGAAATTTATTTATAGAATGAAGAGATTGCGTTAATTGGTATCTATTAACGTTATTTTATGAAGTCTAGTCTAAATCTACAGGAAATATACCTTTTCAAGAAAATAATAGAGTTGTAATATATAAATATTGAAGACTTGGCCGTTTTTACTACTCAGTAGGAGTCATAGTAAGAGTAGTGCCGACATCTTCTTGGTAGTAACTTAGTAACTACTAGCACTTGGGTTCGGAATTCATGGATGGTATTTCTGCAATGACTTGGTTAGTGAGCAGATAGCACCACATATGGGTGAAGTTAGCTTTTAAGATGTAAACTTGGTGCATTCCCTTTTACACTTCTCTCCTCAACATTTTGGGACTACGAATTATTACAGGCCAGTTCTAGCATACAAACACATGCCATATGCTATATTATATTGAAGGATTTGTCGTAAGAAAGTTGCAGTTAATATTTGCATTAAGACAATACAATAAATTTCGTAAATTATTATTTATCTTTTAATTTTTTGTCTTTTTTTATCGCTAACAGAGGTTCATAAAAATGTGTGTATGAAATTCAAAATATTTTTTATCGGATCTTTTTCTGAATATAACGGTTGTGCTATTATAAAATAGAAGATTGTTTTAAAGAAACAATTTGTTACATTTGTATTTTTTCCTGCAATATAATATTTAAAAGATCTAACCATCTGTATAGAATATAAACTCAGTTTCTACTTAACGTTTAGCCACTTAAAAGGCACTGTAATGTCCCCGTTAATAACTGTAGTCCGTATATATACCATAGCAATATTTTTTATGACCATATGGAAGACAAATGAGCAGACAGTTTACCTGCTCTTATGTAATTTCTGCCGTCTACGATATCCACGTTTATCCTCGATAAGGATCCAGAGGACTCAGATATTTATGGCCTGGCCAATAGAAGTAAGGGTCTCCAGATCTTCACCAGTTGAGCCGACCCATTCATGCTGCAGATAGAAATAAACTGCAGTATAAAAATAAAATGTAATCGCTGTTCATAATAATGCTATCAGGAAGTATGTCTCTATCGTTGTAGAGCTACACTACAGTTTGTTTCTAGCTGTAGAATGAAAGGGTGTGAAATAGCATCATAATGCTGCTGTGTTTCGTCTGGTGAGTGTAGGGATCCAGAGACCTTTGTTACTGGGTGTCAAGGCATTCCATCTCAGTCCTCAAGGGTGCCAACGCATCTGCATTATGATTCCTTGTTAAGGATGAATGTAGATGTCATGACCACAGGAATCACTTACCATCAGGTGAATTGGTAATAATAAAAAAAATGTAATAAAAAAGAAATCGTAGAATACAGGTAAGATCATGCTTGGCGGCAATCTGTGATTCAAGCCTGTGCTAATGGCGTGGTGGCTAGAGATTGCGATGATGATGTCGATGAATTAGCTGGCAACTCTCAAAGCGTTATGTTAGTTAGTTCAGAAGAGGTCTCCTAATGTGTATATACAATGGGATATATATATATATATACTTATATATATTATATATATATATATACTTATATATTATATATATATATATATATATATATATATATATATATGTATACATGCCTATACAATTTTGTCTCTCCTATTTTATAGATTAAAAAAAAAACAAATAAAATACACAGTGTGTATAACCCATAGAAGTTTAACTTCTTGCCATTTGTATTAAATAATAAATATTATTCATGGTCATATCCATTCTATGACTATCCTAATTTAGTTAGATTTGTGGACTATGCTTACATCAAACATTGACACAGTCGCTTCGCTTTGCTACTGCTTTCGGTCTGGGGGAGACGATTATCTTGCAAGACGGAAGCCGGGTGCGTGATTGCGTTACATCTTGTGTACTAGTTACCTATGTATGTGCTTTGATTAATGTAATCTCACCATACGAAGTTTGCTGTTCATTTCGTCTTAATTTAATTGTGACGAATTTTCAGCAAAATATTTATATACTATTGTAAACTGTCACTTAAAGATAAGTAAATCAAATTTGTGGTATCAAGTAAGCCGAGCACGTCAATGTAAAATACATTTGTTTGTGGATTTTATATGTATTAATTCACTTAACCATAATGATACAATATAAAGATTTAAAAGGTTTAAAATGGACATCCTTCACACTCGCGGTAAGAGATATCGCAAGATAATACTGGCGTTTTAAGTTGATATTTTGTATTTTTCCGAGCCGTTCTATTTTCGTATAATACTGCACGACTAGCGTGCCTATACGAACAAAATATTAAGCTAAAATAAGAAGACTTTTATTACATTTACAATAAACAATATGTTCATAACATTTTTTTAGTATAAATACTTCGTTGGGCAATAATGGTGGTTAATAAGAATTAGTTTCAAGATACCAAAACTTCGAACATTCATCTAAACAGACAATGCTTAGAAGAATTTTGCCAATTTGATTTAAAGTAAGTGAAGGCGCGAGTGAGCCGCTTAATGACAATCGTTGCTTTTGTTCACATAACAACATACTCTGATCTAATCCATATATTTTTGTAATCATGTGAAGACCATCAAACCCCGTTCACCAAACAACCGTAGCACCAAAAACCGTTAAAAAAGTTTTTGGTTACCACTGGTTAGAAGGAGCTAGGAGAAATGTCCCAAGTGTTGCTATATATATTTATGTTTTTTTCTTTACCAGTTTTATGTCCTTAGTAATAAAAAATGAATAAAATACCATATAACAATAAAGGTTTTCATATCCCTACACTCACCAGATGAAACACAGCACCATTTTACACTGGTATTCTGTGAGGGCGTGGTCCTACCCCGGTCGAGCTAACTCATTAAATCTGCAGCTAGAAACAAACTGTAGTGTACTACTACCCCTATTAATAAAAATATAGAACTGAATAAATATATATTAAAAAGTACAAGTCAAAACATATAGGCAGACGTTTCTCAAAATGCTGAAATTAACAGTACCGACCGTGGCATTGAAATAATACATCTTGAGATGGAAACCGCTCGGCTAGGTCGCTACCGTGTCTACATAGGATGCAAACTCATGCAAGACGAGGTGCATGTACCTAATTTATACGTATATCGCTAGGCCCCAGTGGCTATATATAACATATCGTTATCTTGTACGTAATGCGATTTCTAGCTGACTAAATTTAGGACGATTACGTACAATTATTGACATAACACTGAGCTTTAATAAGGTTAATATAAATTAGTCAAAGATGTTGCTGAATGTGTGACAAATGCGCACACTACACACTTCGTGGGATGTGGTACTTGCGGTCCGTGACAACCATATTAATATTCTCTATGGGATCATAATGAAGATTCGTTCTCATTAATGTCTGAGATGCAAGGTTTTGGAAAAATTAGTAAGCTCTTCGGTTTCTTTGACTTATCGGAGACCTATATTACTGGTGACGAGGCATTCCATCTCAGTCCTCAAGGATGACAACGCATCTGCATTATGATACCTTGTCAAGGATGAATGTAAATGTCATCGGCCGCAGGAATCACTCACCATCAGGTGAACTGTGCGCTCGTTTGTTACTCTTAAAGTAAAAAAAAAAGTAATTTACCACGAGCCTACCGGCGAATGAAAAGAGAACTGTAATTTTTTAAGTTAATATTTATGTGAAACTACAAAAAAAGGTGTAATATAGACTATATAAATCAGCAATTACTTGAACTTTGTTACAACGCCATCTAGTTGAGCTGTTTGTAATCACAAACAGCTTTAATAGTACATTACTTATTCAAAATTTGACGTCACGATATACACGATAGGTACATGTAATAACATGATCGTTAGTAATAAATTATTACCCAGTTCTAAGTATTTAATTTCAATGCTCGTCTTTTGTTTTCCTTACATTTTTTTCCAGGCAACATCAACATGCCAACGAATTAGCCATTGTTTAATGTGTATAATCCATAAAATTCAAAGTACTAAAACATTTCGCGATTTTCATTGGAATATTTTAAGTGATTGGGCCATGCTTCAGGTAAATTCTGGGCGCAACATAAAAGGGCGAGGATCACGTCGTCACAGAATACTTGAGTGAAATAACAATATAAATAGCATATATTTGCTGTGTTTCGTATGCTGAGTGTAGGGATCCGTAGACCTGATTACATGTAATTCAGCTATTCCATCTAAGTCTTCACGTGTGACAATGTATCTTGAATCTTTGTTCTAGATGGATATAGATGTCACGGCACGTAGTCATTACTTACCACCAGAAAGTTAAATTTGAAATGTTAATAATATTAAAAAAAAACTGATAGATATTGCCACGAAATTTAAAAATTAGAAAATCATACTGAATTTAGTTTTTTAGTTTAGTCCGTCAATTTTATGTACACTTTGTGTGTATGTTTAAATTGTGTACGTCTGAGTATTCAGCCGTAAGTTTTCTGCGTCAATGGATTTTCTTTTTCTTTTTTTTTTACTATTTTTTTCGGGATGATAGCCACTGTCTGAGGGCTTTTACAGTTGATTTACCGGATTGAGAGGTGACCGAGCTCTTATGGCACTCAGTCGAGACCTCTATATATGTGTAACCAGCACAAGGGCTCCCGAGCTTGGACCGTTACCCTGTTTCGCGAGAGCGTCTGACTCGAGGGTGCCCGAGAGGGCCGAACCTCGGCTCGGTCAGTTGATTCTCACAGAGGATTATCTAAATTAATATCGCTATGTACCACCACTTCCGTCAATGGAATTGCTAAGAACTTGCGCGGGTTTTTTTAAAGAATTCTAACAGTGTTATTAACATTAATATGGTTCACGACAATTGTGGAATGGAGGATTCGAATTTACGACCCTATATTCTCTCAGACCGTACCCTAAACCATTAAGCTATTGACGCTTCATGCGTAATAAAGGGTAGTAAATAATTAAAATTAGCCACAACTTAATTTACCGAAGGGTTACTTTTAACAAACGCTGGACATATTATTCTACAGTGTAATGTTATTGTTTAAGTGTCCTAAAACTTTCGCGTTCTATAAAGCTATAAGTTTTTAAATTGATGTGTTTGCATAAATGATTTTCTGAGGAAACCTGCATGTGCAAGAAATAAATTCCCTCACAGAATACCGGCGTGAAATAGCAGCATAACACTGCTGTGTTTGGTCTGTTGAGTGCAGGGCTTCGGACACCTTTATTACTGGTGACGAGGCATTCCATCTCAGTCCTCAAGGGTGACAACGCAACCGCATTATGATTCCTTGTCAAGGATGAATGTAGATTTCATGGGCCGCAGGAATCACCTAACATCATGTGAACTGTGTGTAACTCACAATGTAATAAAAAAAAATTGCCAATTAGCAGCGTTGCCGCTGTAACATTCTCTATAAAGATGTTTTCGTGTATTCTTACTGTCTCTATAAAAGGCCGCGTTGTCGCCTTTAGGACTGAGATGGAATGCCTTGTCACCAGTTATAAAAGTCTCCGGATCCCTACACTCACCAGACAATATACAAGAGCATTATGCTGCTATATTACGCTGGCTACCCCGGTTGAGGTGACCCATTCATTAACACGGCAGCTAGGAACAAACTGCATTGTAGCTCTACCAGGTCTCTGCGGGTTTTTGAGTCTTGGTGTATGTATGTATGTGACGTCTCACTCTGACACTACATCTGGACCTTTCTCCTATTCAATTTTTTTTTAAATAATATTAGCAATGCTATTAAGACTACTAATATTACGGCTAACGACTGGAACTAAGCTGAAAATGCTTGTGCCAGGAGATGCCAGCTTTGTAAATTGTGTCTCTGTCAAGCCGATCTATTCATGGTACAGACGGTTTTTAGCTGCAACGTCAATAGCTTAATGGCTTAGAATATGGTCTGCGTAAGTTACGTACAAACTCACACACAGTTCACCTGATGTTAAGTGATTCCTGCGGCCCATGGCATCTACATTCATCCTTGACAAGGAATCATAATGCGTATTCGTTGTCACCCTTGAGGACTGAGATGGAATGTCACGTCACCCAGTAATAAAGGACTCCGGCGTATTCTGTGAGGGCGTGGTCCTACCCCGGTCGAGCTGACCCATTCATTTTGCAGTAAGAAACAAATTATTACTTAGTTAATAATATTAGAAGCATTTTTTTTAAATGCTTGGCTCTCTTGTGTTACAAAGTTAAATCTATCGTTATATAAACATTATAACCGTAGCTTATAGATTTAAGAACGGATAGAAAGGACGTCCTTGGAGACCGAAGCATCTCTGGATTAACCCTTTCAGTGTTAATTACGGGTTTGTCCCAGGGGATGACTTGTATAGACTATAAACAGTGTCGTTGCGTTGCTACTCATACCTATTGGCTTAAGAGGCGTAAAGGTTATGTCCTATATAAACAATTCAAAATAACTAAGGAGCCAGCTTGTTCCTAGCTTCAGCATGAACATGTCGGCTCGATGGAGGAAGGAACACGTGAAATACCAACATAACGTCAGCTTAAGGAATCGGAAATCAAGTTTATTTTTTTTAGTTCGTGACGAAGCATTCCATTTAAGTCTTCATGAATGTGTATCTTGAATCTTTAATGGGGTTGGATGCAGGTGTTTATAGGCGACAGTCGTTATTTTAATCATTGAACTGTGCTTTATGGTCACCCGTAGTTTTATATATTTTACGTTATTTTATTTATGTGCTGGAGAATTGAAACGTGATCGTATCATTATGAGCGGCATGCCAGATTGAACTTCGGTAAAGAAAAAACAAAATAATAAAAAAACGCCATTGTTTATCGCTGCAACAATATAACGCAACAATAGTTAGAACCACTAACTAATTAATAATACATACTTTTTCCTCATGCCGGATCATAACAAAAAAAAGGTATCCAACTTAGCATACCGCCAGAGCCCTGTTGTCGGAACGTTGGTATTCAAAAAGGCGGCACATGTCTACAGTTCTTAGTTCCTAGTTTCAAGCTTTAATAATTTACCACTAACTAGGAGATACATATTTTTAATAAATTTTATCCATAATTAGTTGTTCGAATACATATATAATAAATGTTTCGGCTCGATGGGGCCACGCCCTTATAGAAAATCTGATAAAACAGTGTTTATTATTAGTGAGTGTAGCGTCAAAGTTAGTGGTGATGAAGCATTCCATCTCAGTACATAGGGGTGACAAAGCATGTGCCTCTTGAATTTGTTGAGGATGGATGGACTCCCTTGCATACTGAACCCACGTACAAGCTGAAGCTTGGCCCTACTATTGTTCAAACTGTTCTCATTTATTCTCTGCTTTGCTAGCTCTGTTTGCCACCTATACAATAAAATATTAAAATATATATATGTTTAGTGTAAAATATATAACGTTTCTTGTATGCTGTGAAGTTTCCTAATAAAGTAAATAAATAAATAAATATATATATATTTTATTATATATAATATATTATATTTCGATTTATTAAGGAAAAAATGGTGTTTTTATAATTTCATAAACAATAACAATTTATTCAAAGCTAGGGCTATTCCCTTGTTACACAAATATAACATTTGTCTTGGAATCGAATCTTGGACCTACTGATTCGTTGTTGAGAATTGAAATACCATTACAATTCACGCACCACACAAAACACATGAGCGTACATTTGCTATTATTCGTTGAAAGCATTGATTTAGCAAATCTATTCGTGACGCAACTAATTTTTACACACACGAGTACAGATCGCGATCCCGTTCGCACGCAGGTTTTTTTGCAAAGCCTTCCCATATCGAGCCGACGTGATCAACCTACAATCAGTTTATATTTGTAGCTTGGTTCTAAAATATATAAAATTTGTAATAGAAAGAAAAAAAAAATCACTATTAAATAAAAATATTAGTTATATTCATTTTGTCAGTACCTGTGTGCTGATTAAGAAATAAAAAGGGAAAATTCTTTTAATTGCTACATTTAGACCAAAGTGTTTTTCGAAATAGTCCTTAATGTTCGTTCTGGGACACTTTATCTTTTACGTATATGCCGAAAAACGGACGTTTTGTACGATACCTTTACTACTCTATTGTACTATTAAACTTCGCTTAGTTATATTTCGCTTATATAGCCATAGATGTTATATGTTATCTTAAATTTATGTAACTGCATGCATGCAGCTTGATTTCAGTTTATGCGTATCTCTAATATACGAATCAATATATCTCTATAACTATATGACAATATATGAAGTTCATGTTACAATGTGTTGTGTGAATTTATATACCATCCAACACTGCGTTCGCCCGTTATATACGGCTGTGTTGCCAGTTATGTGAGGTAAGCTTGTGTGCGTAAAGCCTGTAATTACGTCATCATTATCCGTTTGTAATCAAGTGTTCATTGGATAAATTGATTTCCCTAATTAAGACGTGTCTTTTAGGGTGCTGTATTGAAGGATATTTTGAAAACCTATTTTCAAAGAAAACTCTTGATTGGTATACTAAGATATTTCAGTAAATAAAGAAAAATCAACGAAAAAGGTAAAGTTGTATGTAACTTTGTCAGTTTATTACAGTTTTACAAATAACAGGTACCAAAGCAACATATAGACTAGGCTATGTAATAAAATTACAGGCGATATAATATTTTTTCATCGATTGTCCCCCGCGTTCAGAATGTGCGTGTGTTTCGAGTGTCATTGATGCATTTCGGTATGGGGCCGGGGGGACGCGTGGAGGCAGGCGGCCGGACAAGCGTGCCGTGTACCGAACGCACCTCGTCCAGTGTGCGTTCGGAAACCAAGTGGTGCAGACGTACGTCGCCTGTACCGCCAACTTTCGCGTAACTCTATTTGCTGACATCGGAAAAAAGAAATTATATATAATCCGCTCGTTACTAACCTAAAAGGTTTGTCTTTCATGGTGCATCAATTATTTTAACGTTTAAAAAAAGTTATCACCGCGCGCGAAGTTTACTCGACATTCTAGTTTTTATCCGTGTGCAGGTTTGCATAAGTCAGGAATGGTCATAGGAACTTGGATGAGTAAGTGAGCCTTGGCATTAGTACGCGGTGACGGCAAAAAATGCAATTAGTGCATCGATGAGGTTGTCGTGTAACTAAGATTCCTTTGTCTTGCCAGTTAAAGTAAGACAAGTCATTGTTTTAGTGAATTTATTAGTCTAAGAAATAACTTGCTTAGAATCCTTAAGAGGTAATTTCCTGGTAATATTAACCTCCTTAACGTAAAACCTAAATTGTCCTTGCAGTTGTTTGTTTTTTTGTTCTAATTATTGAGTGGTGGTTATTATCTATTTTATTGGAAAATATAGATCTATAGTAACCAATATTATGGTATAATTCTATTGGTAGAAAAAGAAAGACTAGTTAATTTCTTTGTTCCAAATATCTACTAGGTACAAATTAAGTTAACGTTACCAGGCTTACAGACTTCAGTAGGAGTTTACTGTATCGAACGTAGCCAAGTTTAAAAGTAATTTCGGAGTGCAAGCGCGCGTCGAACTAATCAAATCGTTCACGGTCCTTACAACGCTGATAACAGACTACCTACGCTCTTATGTTGCTTTAGTAACGAAACTTTTTACTATACCAAATGTAATTTGAGTTTTAGCCCTGAATATTATAACTTGATTTAACTTGGCTATCGTTAATAGATGTCAAAACTTAAATTCAACTTTATCTGTATGCTCAAAAAATGTATGATCACGTTCATTTGTTGTTTGTCCAGCTTCGCTATTTATTTGAATTGTATATATAAATTGTCAAGTATATGTTACATACCTGATTTACTTAGTTGCCTTTATAAGGTTGACCGTAGTCTAATAGATCGAGTTAAAGATTCTCCTGATTAAAAGAGACAAGATATATACATCTGTAATTTTAAACCTGTATCAACGAAACTATAAGTAAGATGATTAAAGTAAAAATGTAAAGTATACCTTTTCTCGAACGTTTAATCGATAATAACGTTAAAACTTTTCAGTTTTTAAGATAATGTTGAAAAAATGCTTATCAAATTCGACGGTTTTTTTTAATACCACTATTATTTTTCATACATAACTATTATTTGTTTCAAGTTAATTGATATATTTACCGCGCAATCGAAATGTCAAGCTAGATGAAACCGTAAGCAGTCACATCACTAGTTATTAAAAAAAAAACGCAACGGGCCACCGTGGCCAAAGCTATTAAAGTGACCTTGCTGTTATCGCTAAAAAGAAAATAGCTGCTGGTGCAGTGACCGCGCACCAACCGAGCCTACAACGTACATACATTCCACCTACGTAGACGGTAATAACTGTGTCTCACCGTGTTGCTGGCTGGAAGAATTATATTTGATCAACGTTTTACGATCGCTCTTTTCGTGCTGGCCGTTATAATTGTATTTTTTTTTAAACCGTTTTTATTGCGATACCGACTGGAAATGTTTCTATTATATGTTTAAAAAGTTATGATATAACCTATTTTGTATAACTAACTTTTTTTTATTACATTAAGAGTAACAAAAAGCACACAGTTCACCTGATGGCAAGTGATTCCTGTGGCCTATGACACCTACATTCAGCCTTGACAAGGAACCATAATGCAGATGCGTTGTCACCCTTGAGGGCTGAGATGGAATGCCTCGTCACCAGTGATAGAGGTCTCCGAATCCCTGCACTCACCAGACGAAACTCAGCAACATTATGCTGCTATTTTACGCTGGTATTTTGTAAGGGCGTGGTCCTACCCTGGTCGAGCTGAACCATTCGATCTACTATCAGAAAGATTCAAGACGCACATGCGATGTCACCTTTGAGGGCTTACCCCGACCCCTGCCGCCCATGAGACTTGAGATGGAATCCTCAATTGATTCTCAGGATCCCTAAACTCGCCGATCGAAACATAGCAATGTTATACTGCCCTTTTAGTCTAGTATACGTTGGGGTCGAGTCGAACCCTCGGCCTTGTAGTGAGCCCTCTGCCAATCTTAAAGTCGAATCAAACTGCAGTATTATTTTTTTAATAACGAAAAAGTTAATCTAAACTATCTTTTCTATACCAATAACATTACTAAAATTGCGTTTAACGACACCAACTAAACTTAAAATGAATGTGCTAGGATTTGATACAATAGTCGATCGGCTAATTCGAATGTACGACATTAAGTTTCCCAGACCGTACCCTTAAACCATTACGCTGTCGACGCTTCGTGTAATTATTATTGAATTTGTTTATGGGTAAAATAAAATATAATGCCAGTTCATATAGTGGAGCTAATTCTTTCTGCATGTAATACAATAGTCAAGTAACTTATTCTCGTATTAGCATCATACTGCTTGTGCGCATAGTGATTTAGTGCTTTCACCTCTGGCTAACATATCTTTTTTCCTTTTCTTATGTTGGCTTAACTTAAAAGTATCGTAGAGCCACACTTCCATTAGTTTCATCCAAGTCCAAGACATTGGCAGAATTATTTCAAGGGAAGCAAGAAACGTAAGAACTTTTTCTGAACTGATGATAAATATCATACAGTACAAATAAGTAATATGTTTCTTTCTATATATATATTTTTTCGAAACGGTCAGTCCCCGTTTTGGAAGGAATGAGGTTGTCCTTTAAATCGGGGTAATTTAAAGGACCCTTTAAAATGGAGGAAATGGGAGGAAATTCTCTTACGCTATCGTGCTGAATGAACATGGTTTTAAAATAAATACTTATTAAAATTTGTGCATATGTGCTCATGACATGCAACATGAATGTGTCAGCTCCAATGGGGTGAGACACGCTGTCATGGAATATCAGCGTGGAAATTGCAGCATAACGCCGCTGTTTCGTGCCGTGTACGGGGTCCGGGGACGCAATTCTGAGTTATTCCATGTTAGTCCTTAGGGGTGACCACATATAGATATGTATTATATCTTTGTTAAGGACGGATGTAGATATCATTGGCCACATTTATCACTTACCATCAGGTTAACTGTGTTCGTTTGAACCCATAATATTTCACAATAAATAATACCGTTAACTCATGACTAAATATCGGTAGTTTTCGAAGCTGGGAGGGTAATTTTATTGATTCAAATTTATTTTTATCTCCCTTTATTTCGCCCCTAGCCGATTCCAACTCTAACTGGCTACAGCGTGGATCTGCCACGTCATCTAAAGTAGTAATAAAATATTTATAACAAAGGTGTACTTGATGTTTACAATATATCATATTGTAATATAGGCTCCCGTTAGGAAATATCAATGAAGGAATCCGTATCAATGTTCTGTAGCTAGCTCGTTTTTGCATCATTTATTAGTTATAAAAATTTGTTAAGAAATATCCATGAAGAAAGTTTGCCGACGATTCTATTAAAACGCGCGCCCGCAATCAGACCGGTGAGTGGCACCGAATCAAATCTCGTATATACGTTAATGTTTCATCGCATTGAACGCTCTGCGCTACCCTGGCAGCGCTCTTTATGGCTTCCATGGAATGTGAACGAATGGGTGACTAGCGACGCTTAGAGAAATGTATTACGTTTTCAGGCCTCGATCACACCGAGCACTAAGTCGTGTTAACATTGTGATCGATGTCATAGTGTGACAATAAATGACTAGAGTTCGCACACTTCGTAAGAAAGTATATTAGAGACCGGGTGAATAACGAACGCGAATATATGATTTAAGCAACAACTGATATTATATATATATATAAAACTGCAGGATATAAACAGGACAAGGACTAACGCGAAACGCTAAACGTTACTTTTTTTTGAGGACAAGGACAAGAAACCAAGACCTAATTACAGGAAACAAGGCATTCCATCTCAATCCCTAGGCGTCACAATGGATATGCATATTCAATCTTTGTTAATGATTGGTGTAAATATTATCGCCGTAGTCTCTCAGTTATCATTAGGTGAATTATGAGACCTTTCTTTATTATTCTCCTAATATTATAAATAAAAAAGTATAAGTACCAGTGTGAGATATAACGCGTAAGAGTTTTTTAATTTTCCATCAGTACACACATCAAGTAGAAAGTACTGACTTAACACAGTAGAAGTTCAACGTGAAGATGAGGCCTAACTTAGAGTAACATTAAGTCATATTTAAAGTTAGCTAGCATAAAATATCAATTAAATTAGTGTAAATTATGATTTAAATTCTATCTATATGGATAAAATTTAAGCTAATACGTAATATTACAATTTAAAATATTTAGTCTAAAATTGTATATAGTTTTTATTTATTTTTCTGTTTTTGTATTGACTTAAGGAACTGATGGATGACAAAAGTTGTGGTTAAATGCTCCTTAATAAATAAATAAAAGAATTCTACTAGCGGTAATTTTTTTAAAAAAATTAGATAGTATTGATTTCATGACCCACACCACCCCACGAGCCAAAATAATGTTTAATTAAGCCATACTCGGAAGAATGTCTAGCTTGTGTCTCGTTCAACTGCATTGTCTAGGCTTACGTGCATTATCAATTTGGCTTCATTACAAACGAATACCTATTCTATATAGAAAAAACGAAAACGCACATATTTTTTGTGATAGTATGGGAGCACATATTTTTTGTGATAGTATTGGAGCACATATTTTTGTGATAGTATGGGAGCACATATTTTTTGTGATAGTATGGGAGCACATATTTTTTGTGATAGTATTGGAGCACATATTTTTGTGATAGTATGGGAGCACATATTTTTGTGATAGTATGGGAGCACATATTTTTTATGATAGTATGGGAGCACATATTTTTTGTGATAGTATGGGAGACGATACACAGTTCGTGATTGTGATCTTTGCTGTATATAGAGAACAACATATGTAATCGCCAAGAGTTCTTTCTAAGACCAACGGTGACAAACGGTACAGTACTTGACGGTAAGTCACAGCGGCCTATAAATACTCACGTTAAACATTCAAAATGCACATGCGTCACTCCCTAAAACTAAGATGAAATACCTCGCTAACAGTAATTGAAAGAAAGGTTTAGGGTACGATCTGCAAACTTAAGGTCGTAGTTTCGAATCCACCATTAGACTATTATCGTGAACTATGTCCTAGCACAAGCATTTTCAGCTTAGTTGTAGTGGTTAACCGGAATATTAGTAATTTTTTTTTTGAAAAGAATATTATCAATGCTATATAACGTACCAAATTATTACTAAATCCCCAATCACCTAACGAAACAGCTACATTATGCTGCTATCCCACTCTGGGACTTTGTCATTAAGATATAAGTGCCTTGTTACAGAGGAGTTAGATAAACCAGTCAGTAGACCTTTTACCTCAGATTAGACAGATATTCAGATTTCAACATAGTACATTGCATGTAACAGCTTTGTCCTACTCTTTTATGACCTAGTGTCATCTTGTGAGATCATGCCCTTTCCTGGTCTAGATGAATTCTGCGTTTATTCATTTTCTAGATAGGACATGGCTCTATTTCTTAGATTTTTTATATTGTTAGGGGTAGTAACAAACTAGCACACAACTACCCTGACATCTAAATTCGACAAAGATACAGATGCTTCGTCACCCCTGACGGTCGAGATGGAATTAATAGTCACCTGTACTCAAAATGCGTGTACGATAATTTGTTATAAACTTAATTGTTATAATAAGCAAATAAGTTTTAACAGTGGTATATCCATGCTTTAGTTTGATTCTGGCTACAACTTGATTGGGTCGGCTCAACTTGGGAAGGACTGGAGAAGCATAACGCTGTAGTGTTTCCTCTAAGTGTTCCAGTTCCAGAGATATTTATTCCTGGTGACGAGGCATTCCAATTCTGGGTAACAACGCCTCCGTATTATGAAGTGCAAGATGAACGTGGGTTTCATGCATTACGATGAAGAATTACAAAAATAAACAAATAATCTCAATAATAACAAAACGAAACGTTATAACGTTTTGAGCTATAAATATATCAAAAAGAATTTCCTTTGCGCACGCGATGTGTCACCAACCTTAATCCCATCACTCTATCACAAAAACACAGAAACACCGTGCCCCGGGATGGAAAATGGCCGTTGTCGTTGTTATCGCGTATCGCATGAGAATGAGGCCCTTTTGCGATTTAATCTGCTCAAAGCTCCGCCGTAGCGTTGTGCGCTCGGTAGTTTTTTTTCCCCCGGTACATCGCCGCCACTGTTGACAATTCTCTTAAACCATTTTTTTTTATTTCGCTCTAATTAGCTCCTTTTTACATGTAGCGGTATACCAATATTTTTCAAAAAGTTTTCATTCCTGATTGTTCAGTGTTCGTCGGTCTTACTTTTAGCTTCATAGTTTTCGGTACGATCAATGTTGCCGTTGAAATTGTTAGTTGATGGCAATGGAGAACCTGCGAACCTAAAAAGAGTTAGTACTTAGTCATGATGAAGTCCGTCGATCCAATCAAAGCGAAATAGATGCTTGAAAATCCGCCGTAGAACGGACTATGCCCATAGAGGTCTCGACTGAGTGCCATAAGCGCTCGGTCACCTCTTGTCCCGGCGAAACAGTAGCGGCCTTAAGCACGAAAAAAAAAACAAAAGGCCTATGCCCATCAGTGGGACCCATATATATATAGACTCTTTACTTTTAAAGCAAATCAATCTCTATATCGAAAATTATATTATGATTATTAAAAAAAAATTAACACTTTATCTGCATGTTGCAAAAAAGAACTATGTATTTTTTTAGTGCTATTACAGTGCTATTTAAACTTTGCTTACATTTTTTTTATTACATTGAGAGTAAAAGACGAGCACCCAAATCACCTGATGGTAAATTATTCCTGCGGCCTATAGGCCTTGATGTATGCAGATGTCATAACATCGAGCTTACCCAACATTCTGACTGCTAGAAACAAACTGCAGTACACAGTTTATTTCAGCTGCTACAGCTAGCTACAGCTCTACCACTGTCCGGTTAACCATTCCAACTAAGCTAACGCTTATGATGGGAAGTGGTTCAATAGTTGAATAGTGGCTTCGTACCCCTAGTCTAGTTACGACCTTAATTATCGCAGACCGTACCCTAAACCTAGGGCTATTGACGCAAAGCGTTAGGGGCAGGCGCGTTAGCGTTATTGTTACAAAACAATAATTAATTTTTGTAATAACGAATAACAATGAAATGCAACAGAATAACAATTCTGTTAATTGCGACCAGTGTTGGAGTGAACACCTAATTACTGGCAATGAGGAAAGCCTCAATTTAGTCCTAACAAGTCGTACCTGCAGAGGACAAGTGAACACACGGTCACTGTTATTTCTATAATATATTTTTTTGTATTCTTGTTATCTAGATTTACAGAAATAATATTAGTAATTTATTTAATAAACAATTTGACAGAGCTAGTTATGAACACATGCATATTAAAACGTCATTATAAAAAAAAATAAAAACAATAAAAAAAAATCACAATTGAGTTCTAAATTGAAACGAAGACTAATTCACGTACGATTCCAGTGCGACTTAATTTCGTTTGCAAATCGCCCCATTTCTATTCCGAATAAATAGAGATGCCGGTGCGTGCCCTAGCCCCGTTCCCGGCAAACAATGAATCCGTTCATTGAAAAGTATTGTGCAAATAGGGGTGCAATGCAACTGGGCAAATGCGCCCCCGACAAAAAGTAGCTCTTTTCGAAAATGGAAACACTGCAAGCGCATTCTGAACGGGGACTGACCTACGCAACGCGACCTCCAGTGGTGTCCCCTCGGTTCATTCAGTTTTATATTTATGTTTATTTTCGCTCGTCGTCGCTTCTTTCGAACCACTTCGCATCTAGATAATTACAGTTGTTGCTTTGGTTTGGCGTGAAAATTGCTGTTATGTAAGACAAAATAAAACTTGCGTGCGTGTTTAATGTTTTTTTTTAAATTTATTACCCGTATATAAATAAATAAAAACATATCGTTTTAATTTAAAAGTTATGGCATAAGACTTCTTTTGGTTCCTTTGGTATATGTTTGATTGCTTATATTTTTACATAAATAGGCGATATACGAAGCACGTATAGGCTTTACAGAAGAATAGTAGCGTCATCAGATGATTGAAAGATACCGGGAACGTTATAACTGGTGATGAGGTATCTCATCTTTGTCTTCAGATTATGGCGCTTCTGCATTATTATTTTTTAATGACGATGTATATGCGTGTCTTAGGGAATCGCTTACCATCAGGCGTACTGTGTGCTCGTTTATCACCCTTAATTACTTACGAAATTATAGCCACGGATAAAAAATTCGAATGATTTATTTATTACTTAACCGTTGATGTTTAAATAAAAGAATGTAATTAAAATTGATGCTCTATTTAAGAATAACCTACAACGTTTTACATTTATAGAAATTAAAAACATTCAATTAGGCAAAGACAATGGGGTCGTGGAATTAAAATAAAAACAATAATTGTAACTGCTACCAAAGAGAAGACTGCCAAGTGAGATCACGCTCAACATTTTCAAGATGGCCGCCAAAAGGAAAGCGGGTGCGCTGCTACAACACGTTCTGCCAAAGGTAATACTTAATTTTACACACTTCCAACTTAAATAATAAATATTATATGTAATATATTCGCAAATGAAATGTTTTCGATTGTTTTGGCGGGATTTTAATACAACGCTTGTAATTGTGAAAGTGAAGTGGGAAGTGGATCATCGTTTATGGTTTATGAATTGCAACTTTAGACTGTAAGAAACATGGACGATTTCCTGGGCTGTTATTTGAAGTTAGCCACGGGACTGCAAGGTGCTCAACGACAGTAACTTTATTACAACTTGTGTAATACTTGGCACTTCTAAATGAATTCTGGCTAAATTCACAAAATTATAAAATTAAAAATATTTCTTGGCTAAAATAAAAAAATCGAAACGTTGACAGGCAAAAGGCAAATATATAGTATATATTAAAATGAATCTATTATTATTATTATATTATACCTCGAGACTGTTTATAAATACTTTTTATTTCAAACTTTTTAAAAAAAAATTGTCCAGAAATGTAATACGAATGGATCGGCTTGAGCAAAACAGGATAAAGCCCTCGAACAAATATCATAGATTCAGATTAATTTATTATTACAACTAGGCCGTTGTTGTCGCTTTTAAATGTAATATAAACGCATTGTTTCTGTGTTTCGACTGATGATTGAAGGAAACGATTGGCGATTGAAAGAGCCGTGGATGCCGGGAAAGAAACCACTCCCATACAGAATACCAGCGTGAAATAACAGCGTAACGCTGCTGTGTTTCGATTGGTGAGTGTATGAAACTGCAGACCCAAATCCTGGTAACGAAGCGGGATGACGATAGATGATTGAGGATATATGAAGGTGTTAATGGGTTGTAGCCATCCTTCACCGTCAAGTGGAATGTTTGCTCGTTCACCTTAGTTTCTGGTGAGATGTCCTTAGTGTGTGGTGAATTGAGTAAAATTACCCTCTTGATGTCAACATTCAACCAGTAAGGAATCAAAGGTAAGGTTCCGGGACCCAATTACAAGTGACAAGATATTCAATCCTAGTCATCAGGATCACAACGCATGTGCATCTTGAATATTTGTTTAGGATGAATGTGGATGTAGTGGACTGCAGTCATCACTTATCCACAAGTTAACTATGTGGCTGGTAAGTCGTCTCTAATATCATAAGAATGCCTTAAGGATTAAGTGGAATTAAACGTTACGTTATATGGTATCCGGTTTCATTGACACTAGGCTAGTATTTCATAAGTTTTGAGTGGCATTATAACAACGATTACATGTTTTTTTTATATTACATCGGTAGTAACAAACGAGCTCATAGTTCACCTGATGGCGAGTGATTCCTGCGGTATAAAACATCTACATTCAACCATGACAAGGAATCATAATGCAGATGACTGAGGACTGATTCTTGAGAACTGAGATGGAATGCCTCGTCACCAGTAATAAAGGTATCAAAATATGACAAAGTATGCAAAAACTTTTCCACCATAAGATACTGTAATAATATTAAAAGAATTTATTCTTATGACTTGTATGGGTTATCCTGTTTAACTGCGATGGTCGAACGTTATATCGGGCACGGAGTTAATAGCTGTCGTTTGTATACGGTCGGATGTAGTGTGCTCTAAGGCTAGCAGACGTCGCCGCATCGAAATTGGCGCCAAAGTCAGTTTTCCCGCCACGGGCGGCTCGCCTTGCAAAATGGCGGAGTCTCGAATGACACGCGGCTGAAGGCGACGGAATAAAGTGGATCTGCCAGTTTATTTTATTAACAGTCTATTATTGAAGTTTAAAATTTCAATACAAAAGTTTAAAATTTTTTTCTAATAGTTTTACTAGAAATATGTCTGATAAACTAAAACATGAGCGTGATTAAACATCTTTCGTATCGTTGCTCACAGAAATTTAGAAGTGTGGAACAACACTGTCGAATTACAGTATCTATCTTATAATTAACACTAAATATATAGTAGTTCTTACATTTGTTCAGCCACGCTGTAGCTTATTTATGACAGCAACAAGAACGGGTCATTTCGACCCTGGTGAGACCACACCCTCACAGAATACCAGCGTGAAATAGCATCATTACATTGATTTGTTTCGTATGGCTAGTGTAGAGAACTGGATACGGTGATTACGACTACACATGTAAGTTTAGAGTATCTTTGCTGGGATTGGATAGATGTGGGTGTTTATGGATCGCGGTTAACGCTTGCTATCGAGTGAAATATGTGTGTGCAATCATGTAAAAAAAATATTCCGTTCTAATAATTTAATACACGAGTCCACGGCAGCATTAAGAATCTAATCTTACAAATTCATATTTTTTTTTTTGTGTATGAGTATTGCTGTTGGCCCAGAGACCTCTACAGCTTTATCTATTTAGACTCGCGAGCGGGAGGCCCGCTGAGTAAAAAAATTCATATAAATAAACTACAATTGAATTTATATACGTCGCACGTTGCATTAAATCGTGAAATCAAGGACAAGATAAACTAAACCGTATCCACACAAATCCACATCGAGTGACCAATGAGGCGGTAGACGACCTTGCATGCACGTACCCTGTACTTGTACCTAAACCTAGTTAGACGTGCCTACCGCCAGGCTATAAGCAGAGATCTGTTATATAATGCAGCGTGGGTACTAAGTTCCATTTTGATCGCAATTGGCTGTATAATTATTTTAATAGTTTTATTTTTTATTATTATTATTTATTGTATCCGTACACACAATAGGTAAAACATTTTTTCACATTGTAATATGAGAATGGTCTAACTCATTGCTTAAAGAAATCTATTCCAGTCAACCATTAGGGATAGAAGGATTCTTCGTTAAAATGATTTAAATGGTGTATCGGTGTACCAGTATTATAGAAAAACAATTAAATATAATAAAAAATATGTATTGTAATATATATTCTGTACTTTTATAGTTAGCTGTAGCTTATTTATAGCAGTGGCAAGAACATATCGACCAAAAGTGTTAGTGAATTTGGGATATTGAATTTGGTGTAGGAGTTCATTTTAGTCTTATATATCTTTATTTCTCAGTCATGTAGGTCAAGTTCACATTTTATACGCCCTAATGTAACATGCAGTAGTTTGTAACGAGGAGTGGTATTCAATCTATTATTTATTTATTTAGATTCAAACACAAATCACAAGAATAATTTTGATATAATTTACAATGAATACGTTTAGTTGTAAACTGTATTGTAATCTTAGTAGATTAATTATGCTTAAGACATAATGACAAAGCTATAAGGTAACAACTAGTACAGTCGTACTGTCTTACTGCTAACTTAAGATATTTTTTATTATGTAAGCTTTACTAAAGAGACCCATGGCTAATAACTGATCATTGGTAGACCCACGTTACAGTCAGTACCTAGTTACACCAGTAATGGGTCGACTCGATTCCACAGACTACAGACGCGGACCGTACCCTAAACCGTTAGGCTATTGACGCTTCAAAATCTTTCAAAACTTAATACGCCTACTCTTCCCGGCTGCCCATTAGTGATATATGACGCTGGCACATCATCACGAACAAAGTAATCATATATATAACGCACAGCAGCAATATTAGGCTATTATCATATCTTGGTTATAATCTCATAAATTCTCAATAATCTCATCAGCATATTAGTAGTCCACTTCCGGATATAAGCCTTCTGGACTGAATGCCACGAAGCACGATCTTAAGCCACGATGCATCCATCAATTTGCCGCATACTCCGCATACGAACTAGTAGGGGGGCGATGGACAATTTAACACTGGGGCGAGTTACACTGCAGTTTGTCTCGATCGGGGAAGAACCACGGCCCTCATAGAATACCAGGGTAAAATAGCAGCATAGTGTTGCTGTGTTTCGTTCTGGTTAGTGTCGGGATCCGGAGACCTTTATTACTGGTGCCGAGGCATTCCATCTCAGTGTTTCGCATCGCATTGTTATATTCCTTGTCAAGGATAAATGTAGATGTCATAGGCGTCTCACTCTCAGCGAATCACTTGCAGGTGAACACAGGTGAACTTTGTGCTCGTTTGTTAGTGTCAATGTAATTAATATATATATATATTATTCATCTTTCAGTTCATTATGTTCTCAAGAATAAAATGTGTCTGCTTTGGAATAAAAAGGATGTAAGTGATACTTTGATGGGAACATAGTATATATGTATATATATAATTCTTCTCTCTCTACTCCCATGGATGTGATGAGACGGTTCAAAACACTTGAAATACTTTGTATTGGAATATATACTGAATTGAAAACATGAGTCCCCATGTCATTTTATGTTGATAAATTATTCTGTTATCTAAATTTCTGTAAATGCATCGAATTTGGTAAAGTTTCTCATACAATGGTGTACTGTTTTGCACCCCTTGTAATTATGGACTTGTCTCTAGTAATTTCTTAATGCTTAAAAGACCTCATTTCTTTTCTTTATTTAAACGGTCATATCCACTCTTTGGTATAATTTGTTACAACTGAACTGATACTAAGTTGGAGAGATCAGTCTCTATGTAGTAATGACGTGTTGAAGCATTCTTTTAAATATTTTCACAGTTAAAAGGACTTTAGTCGCTGGGTTTCTGGAAATGCATCAAATTTGGAAAACGGCCAAAAGTTTTCACTTAATTTTACCACGGAATGAAAATTTGTAACTTCCTTTACTCAACAAATCTTCGATAATGTGTAATACTAGTTGCAAATAACACAGGAAATGGTTCAATTGAAAGTTTTTTATTGAGATAGAGACACGCTGCGGCTATAAAGTAGCTGTAACACGTTTAGATATGATCGAGATCTTATTACTGGTTACAAATGCTGCCTTAGTCCTTAGGTGTGATGAACTGCATCATGAATCCATATCGAGAATGGAAATGATGAATACAAAAGGTACACACGAATAAAATAAAAATGTCGAGATTGGTAGGTGAGGTGTGACCCGGCTTGATAAAGAATCTTGTTTAGACAAAATGCTAGTTAAGTATGGACATGTGAAAAGACGTAGCGATAATCATGAGATCTAAGTATGACCCTCGCGGAACAAAGGAGGCCGGTAAGGGGCCGCTTCAAAGTTGCAGTCAAATAGAAAGAGAGATCTCAAGCAATCACAAATTTCAGAACCAATAACCCAAGATAGATTGGCGCAGAGAGAAAATGAGGAGATCTGTGCCCAAAAATAAATGGAATGGACAATAAAAAAAGAATCTGAGGACTATTCGGGTGTAATGTCCACAACACGAAATTAGTACAAATTAGCCCAGTCCGAAAGGGCAACTAATTGTCCCAGGACTATTGATTTTATGCCCACGTTCTCTGAAGATAATGCGGTCGTCAGCACTCGATACATAACAACTCTCCTATTCTTAAAAGCTTTGAAGATAGAGCTTGCAATAAATTGTCATACAATAGCTAATTGTTATAGCAGGCCCGTTTGCGGCTTTGCCTCTTCAGTAAAAACATTTACTCAAAAGAATGAATTGTTCTATTTAGAAAACAATAGTTTTATTCTATCAATAAATACAATGAGGTACTGTTCTGCAACCAGTCATCAAAATACCCTTTTAATCATGATCTTGTCTCTTTGCTTATGTAGGGATAGTATTGTATTAATGGCTAATTAAGCTTATTTATTTAATTGGTCATATCCACCCTGTAATATACGTTAAGGATTTGATAAAAAATATTCTGAAGGAATTCGTATAATGAATAATATTCCAAATTTGTTGTTCGAAATTTTCTACTGGATAAATTTCTATAAAATAAATACATTTCTTTAAATAGTAAAAGTTTTAAACAACGTTTTAAAAACAGACTGTCGCACAAATAGACCGACTCGACCAGTAGAACATAGCTTTCTGGAATACCAAAGAGAAACAGTAGTTTATCACTACTCTATATCGTCTTGTGAAAGAATGAAACGGGGTTATTACTGGTAAAAAGTCATTTCATCTTAGTCTTATGGGGATTGCGTTGTGGCATTTGTATTATGAAATCTTATTGAGAATGAATCTGGTCATCCAATAGCATCTACATTTTTCAATATGATGTTAAAATGCAGATATGTATGTATGTTATGTATGTACGTATGTATGTATGTTCGCCTGGCCTTTCTTGGCTGATACAAGATTCAGTTTCTTTCTGGAGCGTAGCTAGTATACTGATGCCATCTCAGTGCTTTGCTGCTTTATTTGATATGCTCGTGGATGCTAATCTAATTAGGGGCGGCTATTTATCTTCGTTCTCAGCACTAACAACGTTTCTTTTTTGAGAATATAAAGCAAGCAACATATATTTATTTGTTTCCTAAGAATAAGGGGCAAACATTTTAATACTTAAAACAATGAAGCTAATAAAATATTATTCAAGCTAAGTAATTAAAATTGTTAAAATGAAAATCGTTAACAATAATGTATATAAATAAATATAAAAATATATATAGACGAAGGTAACCGTCGAACGAACTGTGTGATTGTTTGTTTCCTACCACAAAAAGTCCCGTATTCGTTTTAGCAATCTAGCATTCTATTTCGAAACATGATGGAAATAGTATTTAAATTATTCTAGGCCTAGCCTTAATTCGCATCGAACTGCACTGCACCAACCTATTTTATTAATGAGATCATTCGAAGTTCGCCTCTCGAATGTACTTAAATTTCATCGCGTCACTAACGCAAATTAGTCTCAAATATTTTTCAAGGCCCTCGACTTCACTTATTGATACGCCTCTGTTTGCCAATATTTTTTTTTAAATAGAAAAATATTTGTTGATAATAATGTATTTGTTATTATAAAATGTATTTATTATGATGGTATAATTTTCAAATTATGCAATAGTTTATCTTGTAATCACACAGCATGCAAATTATAAAATAATAAATTACATCAATACGATATATAGAATTACTAAAAGCCAAATATCATATATATATACATATATATATATATATATATATATATATATATATATATATTATCATATTGAGAGTACCAAACGATCACACCGTTCACCCGATAGTAAATGATTCCTGCGGCCCACGACATCTTCATTCATCCTTGCCAAGGAATCATAATGCAGATGCGTTGTCACCCTTGAGGACTGAGCTGGAATACCTCGTCACCAATAATAAGTTCTCCGGATCCCTACACTCATCAGACGAAACAAAGCAGCATAATGCTGCTATTTCACCCTGGTATTTTGTGAGGGCGTGGTACTTCTCCGGTCGAGCTGACGCATTCATTCTGCACCTAGAAACATACTCAACTTAGCTATACCACTGTTAAAATCGTTTAAAATATAATTTTGTAAAAAAATAATATTGTAATCATTTAAAATTGAGATGACTTCGTATTGAATTTAATTTTTCAAAAAAGATAAAATATTAATAGTTTTTTTAATAAATTAAATTTTTCATACTTGCACTAAAATTCAAAATTCAAATTAAAAAATAAATATTATATTTGTTGACGCACACTATAAACCGATTCTTAATAGTAAATAAATTATATACATATATAGATTCCATTGTTGGTCATATTCTTTGAAATCCTCCAAGAAATAAATAATGCGCTGCCGGCCTTTAAGGAAGGTGTAGGCTCTTTTCTTGAAGGTCCCTAAGTGGTATCGGTTCGGAAACACCGCTGGCGACAGAAGATTCCACAGTGTAGTTGTGCGTGGCATAAAATTTCGCGTAAAGCGCACAGTGGTGGATTGCCAAGCCTCGAGATGATGAGGATGAAATTTTGGATACTGTCATGATGTACGATGTTTAAACTCAGCGGCTGGAATCAATCCGAAAAATTCAAAACACACACCGTGGTAAATCCGGTATAACGGTAAACCTCACAGTGGATATATCCTACAGCTTTGCCAGCGCAAACGAAAAAAAAATTTTTCTCAGTGTTCGTCCATGATTGCTACAGTTAGTACTAAATAGTAAGTACCACATACTAGCTATAGTATGGCTTACCTAGAATTTCATATCAGGTAGAAACGGAATAAAGGCTTGGGATAGTTAAGTTGTATAACGGTCCTTCAAAAGGGGGTGCATTTTTGATATCTACGCCGCGCTATTTCTGCATGTAGATATAGGGGTTGTGTTCGCATGATTGGCAATCTTTCCCGGTTAAGAATCTGTATCAAGAGTAAAGGTTATATAATAAATAGCAAGTCAATATAAAGCAGTCTAAGGTGTTCATTACGTATTCCCGATACTAAATATCATATAAGAAAACATGAGGAAAAATGAGGATGCGTAAAAAACATTATCGAAATGAATTTTTTTACTGAACAATAAGTTACTGTATTTTTAAATAACTTATAAATATAAGATGCGCTTTTGTATGTGATATCTAAGAGTACTTACTTTCACAATTTGATATCTGTTGACATACTCATTGATTTAGTTTTGTTCAAAATTCATTTTTAACGAAATTGTAAACGGTGAATTGAGTAAAAAAATATTATGATTATTTGAACATGATATTATATATGATTTGTGATCTCAATATCCTGGGTAATTCGCCTATAATCTCATTATACTCGAGCAACCGGAGTTCGATCCTCAGAGTTGGTATCAATGAAATTGTTATATGTGATTTTATATATCACATGTTCTGACTCATAAATTCTGTTAAAGGTTAAAGCAGGTCCGAACGGTGTGGTGGGATCCCTGGTTTAGAGAAATCTATTTTGTATTACCTTTTCATTTATCCCCTATCTAAACTATCTATCTCTAATTTATATCTAATCAATCTATTAATATAAATCTATCCGTATAAATCTATACCAATGATGCGTCGTGGTATTTGAAACTGTTAAATACAATACTTACGACGTTAGAACAAGATCACATACAGATAGATCTGAAGTTAAAGAAATAAAAAAGAAAACTTTCAAGCGAGTTTCACGTCCGCCTATAATTTTCAGGCTTGTAGACGACCGCAAAAGCAGTCTGGAGATATAAATCATTTCATTATATAAGTTCATCGTATTGTAGGAAGTACACAAGCTGGAATTATGGCTTCAGGGAAATAATTGTATTTTTATGTGGATGATGTAGAAAAACAGGGCCTAGCTTAGAGATAAATCTTCAAAAGACCACGCCCTCACATAATACTAGTAATAAATAGTAACAAAAGCACTACTGTGTTTCATCTACGGATCAGATTACCCCATTAAAAGTAACGAATCACTGTATCTCGTTCTCAAGGGTGACAATGCATGTACTGAGCCGCAGTCGTCCTTTACCATCAGGTGAATTGTGTGCTTGTTTGTCACCGTCTTATTATAAAAAAAAACTTTTTTTATGGCTGAAGGCCCCTGTTAGCCCGTGGGCTTTTACAGTTTAACCGGATTGAAAGGTGACCGAGCGCTAAACCCACTCAGCAGAGACCTTTATAACATAAAAAAATCTATCATTATATTATAGTAATTAATAGAAATTGGTTGCTAAGCAACTCTATCATCTAATCTCTATATTATCAATAAAATTCATCATTAATTTCGAATACTTTGACATTGTAGTGGTCATTGAGGTATATATATTTTTGATCCATCGTTAAACTAGCCTAACGGTATCATATTATTGTATTGTGGTTAAATATTGTGAAATTTACAAAGTTTTTTTTCAAAATTGAACAATTAAGTTTCTATGTGACGCTTATAAGTTTCTAAATTTTATTACTAACTTAGTTATTAACAAATGAAGTTCATAATTTTGAAAAAGAAGGATTTTACCTTACCGTCATCATTTAATAGTAAGATAAGATGAGAGAAAATGTTGATTTGGTTAAATAAGAAATATGTATATTGTTCAACAAATACACTTATTACTTAAAAATAAATATTACTTATTCAAATGTAATGATTTTTTTAATTAGATTCTACTGACCCCATCAAGGCGTGTATATTGTAAATATGTTTTGGGGATTGATTTAGACCTCATAGGTCGCTCGGCATCGCGTACCCAGGTGGAAGAAGAAAAGAAATGTAGTAAAAAAATATATTAAACGTATTACAGAACAACGTATTAAAAGGTTGAGTACTGTTGATATACGCCCTTAAAACACTGCCTACTCTACACACGATTACCAGCGCGATTGTACAACAAAACTCATCCCCCCAGTGCAGCAACGTGATTGATTTACTCGTCTACCCTCTCATTATCAGTGGTCCGTGCGTTGCGGAGGGACGCATTTCGATTGCACGTAATGACTGCTGAAGGGACTCGAACGGTACCCTATTTGAAAAGATTTTCTAAAGTAGTCCATATACTGTAACTGCGCCACACTGCGGACTATTAAGTGAATGAGTGAAATTATTTTTTTACGATATGCACTAGACTGACTAGTGACGTAATGCCTAGGTTCTAGTTGGCGTAATTTTGAATACTTTTTTCCGGGCTGATTGCCGCTGTTACCCTGAGAGCTTTTACAGTTTCAACGGGTTGAGAGGTGACAAAGCGTTTATGGCGCTCGGTCGAGACCTCTATTAGTGGGTAACCAGCACAAGGCCTTCCGAGACGGAGCCTCGGCTTGGACCGTTACCCTGTTCCGCGAGAGCGTCTGACTCGAGGCTGCCCAGAGGGCTGAACCTCGGCTCGGTCAGTTGCTTCTGACTAAGAATTGTCTACAATAATATCACTATTATTATTATTGGCTATCTGCACGACCAATTCGGAATGCGTGGGCGCTGGAGAAGTTCGAATACTACTCGTTCTAAATAGTCTCCATTTTTTGTACTCTCACGTGCTACTAACTTGTACATGTAAGTGGCTACAGTTGCCAGCGTGATATAACAGATTTTTGCTGCTGTTTCGTGTGATGAGGATTAGGTATTCCGGGGACTCACTGACAGATAACGAGGTATACCATCTTAGTGTCCTTGGGGTGACGATGGGATGGCTACCTTGAATCTCTGTTGAAGGTAGGTGTAGTCATGACATCGCCTTACTATTAGTTAAATTTCGTTCTCGTTTATCACTCTAATATTAAATAAAAAATTATTCTAAAATTACTCAATAAAAGGGTCTAGTGTGTGATGATTTATTATCGTTTGGAACTTATTAAGCTTGAGACGAAAAATGGATTGATTTTTCCGTCTCTTTCTATCCTAAATGGGATAACAGTGGAGAGAGTTAATCAGCTTTACTTATGAGCTTAACAAGGCTTGACCGCCTAAAAATACATTACAGTTACAGTACGCACATTTGTTGAAATGGTGGAGCTAGATTATGGATGAAAACTACCTTTAGTATGAATGGGTAGCGTGTATAGAGAAAGCGACATTAGGAAATCTGCATAGCAAAAAATATAGTTAGAGGATATTTGAAGTCAACCAACTCAACTGGATCCACATAGCGTATCCCCTAGTCTTCCTCTTCGTACTTTAAATAATAAGCCCTTATTTTTAGGTTATTCCATCTGATTATAGATATAGGTTATATATATAATGGTATATATATATATATATATAATGGTATATATATATATATATATATATATATATATATATAATGGTATATATATATATATATAATGGTTTAGGGTACGGCTTGCGAAACTATCAATTGTCGTGAATCATCTCCTAATTAGCATTTAAGCTTCGTTGTAGTGGTTAACAGTAATATTAATAGCATTGCTAATATTTTATTAAAAAAATAGCAAGTATATTACTATTATTGTGATTCAAGACACCCGGGAGTCAAGAGGACCGAGTTAAATCATCAATCAATTCAGATGGAGATAATCTTTGTGTTGTTGGTATAAAAAACAAAATATAATCAAAACACAATTATCACAGTTTAATTAAATGATCCTGATAGCGTACGATTTATATATACCTAAGGTTATGTAAACAGTTTTAGGTCTTTCACAAAACATACTTATAACTATAGGGTTTACTTTATTATAATCTCAGAGATGTACTTATGACGTTCAAATTGATATACTTAATAATTGGGATGTCCAAACAGCGCAATAATAATATATTGGTTAAGAAACTCAAAAATATCACTTTTAAAAGTATTTATCGATGTCTAGAAATGCAATTCTGGACTCATTAATGTGCGAGCTCCATTTTCCCAGTAGCCCCGCACCCTATTTTTGTCCTTGCAGGTGCGCCGAGCACACCCGGCGGACGGGGCGTCGTTAAGCCCCCGTCAAGGCACCGGATTAGGACATTAGCTCCACTAACTGTCCGCATGTCTCCAAGCGAGCGTCCAAGTGCCCATGAAAATACTAGTTTGAGATCAGATATGGAATATCCCGAGATATTTAGTGACATGTTGCTATATTAGAGAAAATATATCTAAGAAGCTTTAAGATATATTGTTATGAGAGAGATATTAAAATGGTGATTCAAGGGAAGGCGTCGAAGTGAAGATGGTGAAGTCCTCGGTCCAGTTTATACTCACATTCATTACCAATGGGCGGCAGTGTGCTAAGTTTAGATATATTTTCCGGAGAGGTATTGGTCATTACTCCCTTACCATACAGAAAATAGCATGGTAGTATAACGCTATTTCATCCCGCTATTTTGCAAGAGCGTGTTCGTTGTTCGGTCAAGCCGATTCAGATTAAACTACCTGCAGCGTGCCTCTACTATGTATAAAACGTTAACTTAATATCTTTAAATGACATACAAATAGTCCTAGCTGTTTCTAAGTAAAACTCCAAAAACTTGGAGCGTACTTAGGCGTCTTCAATGACTAGACTTGGACTTTCTCGAAAATTGGGATAATTTCGGTGATTTCGTCGGTATTCAAGTTTGATTGGTGACGTTGCATGAATTTATAGGCAGAGCGTTCTAGAGTCACTGGGTCTATTAAATGATGATATCTTTCTGATCAATTCTGTCCTCGACGACATCTTCTTCACATCAACTAGCTCACTGGCTGCCTGTAAGGTAATCGCACTACCGTAAACCATTTAATGCATGTGTACAAAGATCAGGATAATTAGACACGGGATATACACAACGCGTGCGTACACAAAAACAACCAAAAATTCGTGATACACAAATATGAACAATATGGCTTGGCTGGAAACAAAACCTGACCCGTTCTGCAGCAGATATACATATAGTATTCCAGTCATTAATAAAGGTAGAGAGTGTATTAACTGACCAAGTATATCTGTCTGAATAGTTGTTTATTATTTATACATTTTACTATCACTAGAAGATAAAGTTTATTTAAATCATGAAACAGTTGTTTAACTGGACCATTTTTATTACTAATGCTTTAAGCTTTACGTTAATATGCAAACAGTTCAAAAGCTACCTACAAGGCGTCGCACGCTATGACCGGCAGTAGGGTTGTCAATGTTATGGAATTATCTTTATGATGCATTAGTAAATTATATATAGTAGGTATGGACACATGTGAGTTAAGACGGCGTTCAGAATTGGTGAAAGAAATGGAAATAACCAAACCGCGTCCAAGCCGAGAGAATATTTTAAAAGTATCGGAGTCTTTCACATTCAGAAAACTAGACCTTAAATTCACATGTCCTTCTTCATTTCCGCGAATATTCACTATAATATTTACTGAGATTTGGTATTACCTGGTAAACAGGAAAGAGTACCGGGAAACAACATATATTGGTTTGTTCACTTTTACTATTTTATTTTAGTGTTCTGAACCTTGAGCATTGAACGTGATAAATATTGATATGATGATAATTCCGAAAAGTACAAGGTTTAGGATTTTAGCGAGTATATACTCAACTATTATCAAACGTTTGATGTTCTCCTGGTTGATCTCTTTAAATTGTTACCATTGAGAGTAACAAACGAGCACACAGTTCACCTGATGGCAAGTGATTCCTGCAGCCCACGACATCTACATTCATCCTCGAGAAGGAATCATAATGCAGATGCGTTGTCACCCTCGAGGACTGTGATGGAATGCTTCGTCACCAGTAATAAAGGTCTCCGGATTCCTGCACTCATCAGACTAAACGCAACACAGCAGCGTTATGCTGCTATTTTACTCTGGTATTCTGTGAGAGCGTGGTCCTACCCCGGTAGAGCTTTGACCCATTCATTCTGCAGCTAGACACAAACTGCAGTGTAGCTCTACCACTGCAAAAACTGTCGTCGTTAAAATCACTGTCTATACAATATGTGCCATAAGATTTTTTGTAAATTTAGAAGCACTCGCTTATGGTTCCCTCCACTAGTGTAAAGTAATACATACACGGAACACATCCAAACCCGATAGACAATATTTTGTATTTTCATAATTGGTTCGGAAACATTTTTATCAAGAGGGAATCAAATCTTTGTCATGCGAATCTGCCATGGTCCTGGGAATTTACCAGGATAACATAAGCTACTAAGATGTAGGCAACCCTGGCGGTTCGACTCAGGTCCGTCGATTCGCGTACATTATTCAACGCATGCTCCCGCGCTGCGTTGCATTCCGCGCATTGTTTGTTTGCGTGTCCCGGCCAGCACTCACACTTCTCAACCGTGCATACTAACATACGAAACCATTAGTTTAGTATATAGTATTTCTTAGTCGAAAACTACAAATAATCTACAGGGGTTGAATGCAACGGATTCAAAACCACCCTCTGTAAACATTTAGGCTTACTTTCAAGTTACCATACTTTCTATTTAAACATATTATTTAATACATCTTTAACACTTTGGCTAAAGATATATTCGTAAAGATATTGGACGCCTGATATAGAGATATATAGAACATACTCTTTGTATTATTGTCGTGGTTTGCTGGTGGTTTGTATTTCGAAGTTTCCTGATATAAACCATGAAAGTAACTTCCACGATGCCCCCACGTCCCTTGGGGTTACTTGTGGTGGTAGAGGTGTAAACATGCTCTTTCGTTTTCATTACGAGTGAATGATGTTTACATCTGCTCGTTTTAACCTTATAAATGAGACGTACGAATTTCTAATAATTAACTAGACGTACTAATTGCTTTAAATTTTTAAGCTGGTTGTTGTTAGAACACAGCCTATTATATTTATTTACCTTCTTTTTAATACATTATATCTTTCTATCCAGATAAAGGAGATATTTAAAGTTTTACTTGTTTTTGGAAGTGAAGTCTTGTGTCCCCATAAAAGTCCCAATGTGTAAATACACATTGGGATTCAAAGAAAGGAAGTTTTCTTCGCGTCAGGTTATGTTTAACAAATAGTTTTTTTCTCATAGTACATAAATAGTTCACATAGTATTTGATAATTCATTTTCAATAAATATGAGAATTATTTATTATTGCTAAATGTAAAGCATTTTTATAAATGTAACAGAGGCACCTCGTATCTAAAATTGTTTCAGATTTTTATAAGGCTATATTTATATTGCAAGTTTGCTCTGGCTTCTTGATATTACTAACATTCCGGTTAACCACTCCACCAAAGCAAAATATGCTTGTGCTAGAAGATGGTACACGTCAATGGTCGAATCCCGGATTTGAACCTACCTTAAGTTTTGCAGACCGTACCCAAAACGGAAGGACTATTGACGCATCATATGAGGGAGGTTTGTGTTCGGAACTGAATTAATTGTACGGGGAGATCATGATGATAATATGTGTGTACGATTGTATTAACAAGATAAGATATTTATTACGACCTCCATTGCACTAACGTTATATATTTTTACAGTTATACAGCTAGATCCTAGTTACAACGAGAATGGGTTGGATTGACTGAGGTGGATTCACAGACAAACTGCGTTATGCACATTATCAAAGATACAAGGTATGTATTCGTTGTCAGCCCTGAGGACTGATGTCGAATACCTCGTTAACTGTAATCCCCGGATTCTTATCCTCACCACACGATGCACAGCACCATTCTACGCTGGTATTCTACGAGGGCGTAGTTCTTCTCCTATCGAGCCGATTCATTGTACGACCCGTTGAAACTGTTTTTTTGTAGTTATATAAACTATCTACCGTTGGTTTCTACATATTGTTAAAATATATAACTTAGTTAATGGATAAAATGAAGATCATAATAAATTTGTAGCGTATCCATTTACTATATAGGTATATATGAAATGTGTAAAAATGAAAATAAAATATATCTATATATTTATATAGTCTTAATAAACTAAAAGTAACAAAAATTAATCATTTCACCGCAGATGATGTGCTGACGAAGAACTCACTAATTCCATTTTCAGCACCCAATTTATATCTGTCACTTCTGTTGCCCTGGTCGGTGCGCGTAAAAATATTGTTTTTACTTATCTCCGGGAGGGCGACCTTAGGGGGTTGTTTTTAGGGGTGTCTGGGGGTGTAATTACTTGAGCAGCCAGACAGCCTACTGGGGATCGAAATTACCGAGAAGCCACCTTTTCGTAGGTGACGCGGAATTTTTCTTAATCTACAACGTACAAAAAGACTAGGTTAAGCGTTATTTAGTGTAACGCTTTAGTGGCGTGTTTTTGTTTCTAGTTTAAATTGCAAACTTACCTGTTGTGTTAAATGAGAATTATGCGTAAGTTTTCAAAGCTTTTGCATTATAAATATGGAAACACATTTCATTGCTGCTAACAATAACTTTTGTTTTAATTTATAACGAAGGTTTACTGTCGGTGTCGTTCGGTCTACGGAAATTTAACTCATTCTCTTGTGACTGGTAAATATTGACGTTTGGCTTAAAGGGGTTGTTTGGTAACCTGACATAAGTTTCAAATAAGAATTTTATACCTACTTATGCATTGAAATCAAAAAGATTTCTAACCGATATGAAAAAGAAGGTTATGACGTGCAGTTACTAATACGTTTTAGGTATTCACAGGTGTCAGTCTATGTGACCATCTAAACGAATGTTCTCTAAGTATATTTGTATAGGTTGTTGACACAAAATAATATTATCTGAGCTGTATAAGATATCTCATAGTGCCGTAAGTATACTCAAAAGCACAGAAGCACTAATTATAAAAGAACGGCGGAAGGTTCGGATGTAGTTATACCGGACATATGCAACACACGCAGCTATTTTCGTTTCGCTAATATTAGTCTCCGTTGGTAATCGAACCCGGGACCTTAATCCATGTACACTGGTTAGGTTACGCTTTGTTAAATTATTTGTAACTATAAATTTACAAACATATCATCAAAAAGTTAAACCAGGACCAGTTTATATTAACTTTTAAATTAAAATCTACTTTTTCGTTTAATGTTTTTGGTGCAGTCCCTAACTATAAATAAATAATTCGAATTTCCCAAAACTTAAATAACTTCGTGTACCTAGCTAGACTCTAATCGTACCAGGTTGGTTGGCCTAACAAATAGGCTATATAATATTCTTAGACCCGGGCTAGTCTCTCGAGACGGCAGAGAATATAATGTGAAATGCCAACTAATCTAGAAATAATTTTGCTGGAAATGTCTTAGCATCAAATTCTAGATTTTTTATAAAAACCTACGTTGTCATGCATTAATAAAAAATATTATGAGAATAATAATTTTTCATGTCGACTTTCATAAAATAAAGCTTTGGTTTGTATCAAAATGATGAAGACGCTTTTTTAGGTTTTTAAAAGCAAGCTATTAAGGTGAACGACCTTGTGACTCGCTTCAAGGTGTCGCACCTAAGTGATCACCGCCGCCCACGTATATCCACAACACCAGAGGACATACAAGTGCGTTGCCGGCCTTTCTCGGAGTCCGTACTTGTCAAATTAAACGGAGGATGACTTCCAAAGAATGAGGATATGTGTAATTTTTAGGATTGCCTATGGTCAGCAGTTGACTAATCATGGTGTTGGCTACCGCGTGGTCCGGGACATATCCCTCGCCCAGAGACCAGAAAACTAAAGTGGTGGCAAAGAGCGAGGAACCCACGACCCAAAGATACATAAAGTACAAATAGTAAGATATAAGAAATTTTTCCCCGGTTCTTCTTTTGCTTCACTTCGTGTCCAGGACTCACCTGACCTAGTATAAGTGTCGATGCAAAATGTGGGGTATGTTCACAAACCTAAGGATAAACCTGGATATATTCTTGTTTTAAAAACGGATCGGCTCGACCGGGGAGGGACACACCCTCACTGAATACTAGCGTAAAATAGCAAAATAACGCTGCAGTGTTTCGTCTGGTGAGTGTAGGTCGATCCAGAGATTTAATCATTCGTGAAGAGGCATCGCATCTACATTATGATTCCTGATGATTAGGTGTTCGTTCACCTATTCACCTTTAATAAATAAAATCACTAAAAGATAAGATGTAACTATTTATCATAAATTATATTAATTCAAAACATACTCTGACGGCGCTTGACTTTTATACTGATATTTAGGTTTACTTCTTCATTATTATGATTCTTACTTTAGATAGTTATTTTATTAATGTGCCTTATCGACTTCATATCTTTTTGCTTCTATGTGTCCAACCGAATGCTGGTTTGTAACTCTCAATACAATAAAAAATACAAGGTTCCTCCAATTAATTTTTAAAACACATTGAAAACAGCGCTTACGTAATAATTGTATATAACATTACTTGCGTTAAAGTTAATAAGTCTAGTTAATTCCTAGTACTCAACACTTCTAGGTATTACTTCTATTTGTGATAGAATATTTTCTTTAGTGCCTTGAGATTCGCCTTAAACTTTTTTCTTTTTGTATCGCTATTTATTTATCTTTATATATTATAAAATAATTATATATAGATAAATTTGAGCAAGTTTGTAATTATGAATTCTGTGAGCCAACAAATCCGCTCACACAATTGAAGGGAAAAGGTTAGAAGCAAAAAGTTATGAAGTCGATAAGGCACATTAATAAAGTAACATTATCTAAAGTAAGAATCATAATAATATAGATGTTAACTTAAATATCAGTAAAGTAAAGGGTTAGGCCGGGTTTTCAGATTAAATTTACGATAAACAATAACATCTTATTTTCTAGTTTTTTTTAATTGGAAGTGACAAACGAGCACACATTTTTCATCAGTCATAACGTAGAAGCGTTGCCTCGTCACCGGTAATTAAACCTCTGGATCCCTACACTCACGAGACAAAACACAGCGTTATGTTGCTATTTTACGCTGGTACTCTGTGAGGGTGGGGCGCACAGTTCACCTCATGGTAAGTTATTCCTCCGACCCAATTCTAGAAGGACGTTGTCATACCCTCAATCCCAAGGTCTAGTCACGTGTCTATGCTGGACTTAGAATATAGTTTCAGTGTGGCTTTAATACTGCTGCCTCTCTTGAAATATTTGCCAAAACAAAGTATGTCAAGTATTTTGGCATGTCTCATCACATCCATGGGAGAAGAGAGAGAAGGATTATATATATTCATATATACTACGTTCCCATCAAAGTATCACTTACATCCTTTATATATAAACATATATATATATATATATATACATATATATATTTTAGTATATATATGTTCTCAACAATAAATGTTTTTACTTTGGAATAAAAAGGATGTAAGTGGTACTTTGATGGGAACCGAAATAATATTCCGTTAAATACCACTTCTACGGCACGTGTTTACTACTGTTACATGATATGTGTTCCTATCTTTTAGAGTGGATTCACAAAACTTGGTTATTTGCCAAAACTTCGGTAAAATTTCTCTCCAAGCCCTTTTGAACCACTTCCAGAGACTTATTCGGCACGTAACTTAAAGTTTATGTCGTGGGGTGCAAGACAAATACCGTGTCCGGATGTAATCGAATCAAATCAAAATAATATCTAAATAATATGAAAAACAAATCAGCCAGTTCATAATACATAAGGTGGAATACAACATTTTCTTTCCAAATGCAAATTACTTTTTTTATAATAGTAATGGTAAGAGATGCAGAAGCACAGGACAACTACATTCATCCTTAGATCCTCTCCATGTAGAAGAAGATAATGTACATATATTGTCATACATAAAAAAATCACCTATTTCGTGATCTTACCACTCTATAAATTGATTTATAAAAAATGCATCTACTCTTTGATTCCGCCCGTGGCAATTTTTTTAATATTTAATAATGATAATAGGTGAAATATTAAGGCTCCATTGAAATTCATTAATATTTAATAATTATAATTTATATGCTTTCCTCTCATAATAATTATAGTAACGTACGTAACCATATCAAAAAGCAGTTATAGATACTTCACTGTGTGTACATCTTAGATCCTTATGGTTTCGCGTACGGTCTGCGAAACTAAAGATCGTAATACGAATCCGCTATTAGACTATTTATTTGAAAAGACACACGAACAGCACACATATTGCACATTTCTTAGATTGATTTTTTTTTATACAATTGAGAGTAACAATCGAGCACACTGTTAAGTGATTCCTGTGGCCCATGATATCTACGTTCATCCTTGACAAGGAATCATAATGCTTGAGGACTGTGGTCTGCGGATCCTTGCTCTCCACCACTCACCAGACGAAACACAGCAGCGTTATGCTGCTATTTCACTGATATCTATGAGGGCGTGATCCTAACCGCGGCCGAGTTGACCCATTCATTCTGCAGCTAGAAAATAATTGCAGTGTAGCTATACCATTGTTAAAATTATTCAGTTTTTCCGTCAGAATATATTGTCCATCCAATGTTTGTCTGGAAGAGATCCCTTTTAGTGATAAGACCAATTTATGCAATGAAGTATATTCTACGCTAATATTCTGTCAGGGCGAGATCCTGCCCCGGTCGAGCTGACCCATTCATTCTGCAGCTAGAAACAGCATTGTAGCTCTACCACTATGTTTCTGTATATATACCAATAACTTACTATTGTTGTACTTGAAGTGTTTAACGAGAATGTTGTTACAGTAAATAGCACTGCTAATTTTCAAGAAAAAAGAGCATAATGCCTTTTCATTTACATTTGTATACAGTGGCATGTTCCCAAAATTACCATGGTTACATAAGTGAGGAGATATTTGTCTGGGGACAGACAGCTACCTATTGTCCGAGAGAGGACGTCGTCCTGTTTTAACTCGTTCCGGATGCGGGACAAATGAGGCAAGCAGCATGAATCCCTACGGTGGCAACCAATTCTATTCGTGATGACACTGCTTTATTTATTAGTGGAGGCATCGAATTGATTTAGTATGATATATATTTCTTTGTGATTTATGTACGGACCAACGAACTGTCAATTTATCTGACGGTAAATGGAATGAGAGCCGGTGGTAGCTTGGTGTTTAAGCACTCGCTCTTAATTCACGGTACGCGAACAATCCAAGTTTGATTTTCGGTGTCGGTTCCAGTGAAATTATTATTGTTATTTCAACGGCTTGTGTATACACATACTGGGCAATGAAAGGAAATACTGTGAGGAAATCTGCAAGTCTAAGAAATAGATTAAAAAGTATTTTATATATCTCTCTCTATGCATATTTTTATCGAATTTACCATCTGGAGTGTTCTAAGGATTTGTTCGGATTAATTCCACCCGCCGAGTTTCATCACGACGTAATTCAAAATTTCCTCTCATCATCTCGATGGTTGGCAATCCACCACTGTGGTCTTTACGCGAAATTATCTGCCACGCACAAATAATCTGCGGCTCAGCTGTTGCGAGTGGTATTTCCGAACCGATACGACTTACGGACCTTCAAAAAAAGAGCCTATCTTAAACCTATCTCAAAGGCCGGGGCATCTGAGACATCTCAGGTGTTACAAATGTTCATGAAGAGTTGTGATGAAAACTAAATACGATATTTTAAATTGAGTATTTTTATTCAAATCTTACATTAATTAGAAAAAATATCTTGGTAAAAATCAATGTTTTAGTAAGTAATTAAAAAGTAAAAAAACTCGGAACGTTAAGATAGAATTTCTTGGTAGAACGAGGAACGATGGCTCTGTGAACGGTTTCTAGTACTTTTCTGGTCAATCGTTTGCGTGAGAAATTTGGTTGTATAGTGCTCCCACCAATTTACTTAAACCAACCACGATTATACTTAAGCCACGCCAATATAAACTAACTGTAGCATGTATGGATCGTCGCAACTAGAATGTCTGCGCAACATAATGCCAGTGGCAGCTACACTGCAGTTTGTTTCTAGCTGCAGAATGAATGGGTAGGACCACGCCCTCGCAGAATACCAGAGTAATATAGCAGCATAATGCTGCTGTGTTTCATCTGGTGAGTGCAACGATCCGATTATTACTGGTATCTTCATTATGTTTCCTTGTCAAGGATGAATGTAGATGCCATGGGCCGCTGGAATCATTTAAACGTGAACTGTGTGCTCGTTTGTTATTCCAAAAGTAATAAAAAAACGCTATTATGTTGTCTGGGAAGTGTGAGAAATCAAACATTATTAATGGTGATGAGTCATTCCACCTTAGTCCTTACGGATGATAACGCATATTTATTATAATTCCTCCTAAACCTTGATGAGCGTTAAATGTGGGAGATAATATCATAATATCAGTAAATACACTATTAATTTCGGCGTTGGTTATTGTTGTATTATAACTTTCTTCTAAACTCCTCCCGTATCTTACGGGGGATATTAAACCCCTCGACTTCCAATCGAAAGACTGGTTTGTTTTCAGGAGCAGTTACTTTAACAGAAGCCTTATTTCTCATCAAGAGGTCATTAAAGGCTATATTGTTCGGATAGAAAAATTGCAAATGAAGCTTCTTTTAAATGCTGAATTTCTTTTAAAATGGAGTAAACATATAGTTCTGCCTTCCTATATACTAATATATCAAAGTTAAATATCTTATTAATACGTATAATATGTTCTTGATACCTGAATACGTATTTTACATATGTTCTTGGTACGCTAGAGCAAACAACGTGACTTCAATTGAATGGTTTAGCTCGATCAGGACAGAACACTTAACACAAAATAGATTCAGATACAATCAGAACCATATTGATGTTGTATGGCGAGCTTTTTTCATAAACAAGTTTCAGTAAAAAACATAATATATCCGTATCGTCTCATTTCGCAGTCGTAAATGTATTTGTGACTTATTTTCGTCGAAAGGAAGGGGTCCTATAAATTAATTTTCATTCCACCTGGTACAAAATTCCTGTAATGTTCATCATTCCATTTGAGCAAAGCCACGGGGAGGAGCTAGTAAATAATTTATGTCATATATGCGAAGGAATGGTTTCACTAGGGCACCAGAAATTTTCATGCGAGCAATTATATGAGACGGCAGAACGCGAACTGTGTTACGTGGTGGATATTACTGACGACTAACATTGTCGACGCAGTGTATTCGACGTTTTGCTATTCTCGGGTGAATATGCATATTGTATGTCCTCTCGCAAAGTTCGTGCGTTTAAAGTATTTTGGTAAACGTACTAGCATCACGAATTACAAAAAGTATTGACGTTTTTCAATTTTTTTTTTAATTAAAACTCACGCTAACACATAACATTACATAATAATAAAAGTAATAAGATTTCCACGTTATTTTTATTATTTTATGATATTGGTAAATCTTAATCAATCAAAAACCTGATGATCTTATATATAATGGATAGGACTACGCATTCGTTGTATCGTATATATGCTTACATATTCTTTATTAACATGAAAAATATTACACCAAATTTTTAGAATACAAAATACATGTATACAATGTAAAGATGTGATGTCAAAACTTCAAGTTGCTACAAAATGATATTTTCGCATAGCAGAGCAGCTTGACTGATTAGGGTGCAGTTCTATTTGAAAACTGTTGGCGAAGTCTCTACGCGTTTAAGAAAATAGACTTCGATCCGTGTACGGTGTTTTTTTTTAATTTTGTTGTTAGTAAGGCTTTGGGAATCTATGGAGCCTATATTCAATAGTGGACAATGGGCAGGCTGTGATGCTGATGATGAAGGAACTAAACAAAGGTTTAACTGACTTAAAACGGTATACGGTATACAACGGTGGTTGATATATTAAAAAAAACCTGTTTCACAATTACCAAGTAATATACGAAGGGAAATTTATTTTACGTGTAAATCCTCTTTGACAGTTTGAACACGGTACTACGTCTAAATATTCTCTCATCATTCCATTAAATAATTGAAAATTATTAATTTTAATTTGTATATTTAGTGTTATTCAAGTCCTTTATCAATTTGTTATTCAGTTGAATTCACTATCTTGAAAATACACGAAATTGCGATCAAGCCCCGCGTGTTTCCTGCATAACATATAAAGCCGTAATTCAACCAGGTTTATAAATCTCGGTACGCGGGGAGCATGAGTCTTGAGGCGCGTCGCACGCACGATGTATCCATATTTAAGGGAGAGCTTGTTTATAGCACGATCGTAACTACAACGCCGAGGGCTAGTTTTATCGTATTAACGTAAGTATTTTCTCTATTGTATATCTCTGCATTCCTAGTATACGTAGGGAAGTTACTTGAAACGATGTCAGCAAAATTTAGAAGTCTAAGCCAAAAAAACTTAAAGTTAATGAAATTTTATTGCGTACTAATTATTTATACTGACTTAATTTTGTAGTAGAGATTAAGGTTTTGGTTACACTGTCGTCATCGTTAACGTACTTGTTAATTTACCGTTATCTATGTATATATAAAGATATTTTTTTTTGAAAAATTTTATGTAATCGACTATTCAGGGGTCACTGAATCCAAACTAGTAAGTTTTGATGAGCCATAACTAGATTTATTGTGTTTGATACTTTTACGAGTAGCTTATTAATTATTAATAATGTCTTAATTTAGTACTTTAGAGAATAAGGTTTTGTCTCCATATTATCAATATAGTGTACATTGAATTGTTAGTTAATCGTGATTTATGTTCCTGTATATAGACAATATTTTTACAAACTAAATGTAATCGAGTATTCAGGGATCACTAAGGTGGAGGTGGAATAACCAAGACAACAAAAAAAATGTTTTTAGTTGTTGATGAGCTATAGTCAGATTTTTAGCTTTGCTACTTATGAGTTTCATCACACCACACAGTTTATATTGAACTATATAGTATAAGTTAAGTTGCGAAGCAGTGGATAAAATGTACCAACATAAAAATCCTATAATGAGCACGGTTGCACACGTTACATTTATCACTTCATTATAAAAAAGTACCGATAAATCATCGTTTAAATTTGTCAGAGCGTCGATTAAAAACGCAAAGCGTATTACAAGCGCGTTTTTTAATCTGTCATAAAAACTTCGCTGCACGATTCAGTCCGCCCGCTTTCCCGCGCAAATATTTGACAGCTTCTACGTTTGAACGCGGCGTTCGCATCATAAATACGTACTCGGCATCGGCTTAAGCAACCTCGCCTTTAGTGGGTAGGTTCGTCGAGTTTATCACACTTCAAAGAGCAAGCACGGCGGGTAGGCGCCAGCTAACCGCTTCTCCCTACGATACCCCTGTAACTAGGAAGCTTTGTGAAATTCGCGATGCTTTTCGACGCAGACACGACCCCGGTACGGTTTTTCGAGGTCGCCCTCCTCACCCCTTGGTGTTGTGAACCGTTCTCACTGGCTTAGATCTTACTCTTATTGTATTTTTTATTACTTACGCAAAAATATGCCAACTATAATTTTAAGGGTTCAATAATATTTTATGTATTTATTAAATCTTAAAGAATAGATGTGGTCCATATCTGTTTAAATTACTGTTTTATTTCTTATATTTGTATAGAAAGCTAGTAAATAGATGACAGTCGTCAAGATGGGATAAGGTTACAACCGCATTATGTTGCTATTTCGTGTTGACGTGTTTCTTTTTAAAGATCGGGGGCAAATGAACACATCTGCATCACCAGATATGTTGCAAGTACCCTTTGAGAAAGCAGCAGTCTGTCGAGAAAGGAGTAGGTAACAACTGGCAAAGCAGTAACGTATAGATGTCTACGTACTTCCGATGCGAAGTAAGATGGTTAAATTCTGCGGCTGAATTAAGTCCAAATCGTTCCTCAGAAAAGTCGTTAATGCTATAGAAAGATGCGTTTTGAGAAGATGTTTTTCTATTTCATTTACCACAGTTTCTTTCACCTATTGATTTGAGTCTTTTGTGTTATAGTTAATAACGAATATCACTTCGTCTATATCACTTAAAAATATGTTACACATATATCTATTTCAATAATTATGAGCACTTGCTCCGGCTTTCAGTGTATTAAAAATCTAAACGCATATTTCATTACCAAATGTGAATGCAAATTTTATTCGACGTTAAATATGTTTTAATCGTTAAAAACTCAACACCCTGTCTATAATTCTAATCCTAAACCAGGAATATGTTTTCTATTAACTAAAAATTTCATCTTATAGCGAAATATCTTCATCGCTCATCTCACACCCGCAAGTGTATAGGTTGCCTTATATGAATGCCTACGTCTACGCTCAGCATCCGCGAAGCGCTGCGAGCCTGGTGCTTAGCTTGGCATGGTGGTTTCTGCACCTAGCTTCCCCCTTGTGCCAATTATTTATTAATTTAGCCACATCTTTCGAAATACGTGACGCTTATAGTGTCGTAGGAAAATAAATTGGTAAATTATGTAAGTTATTTAATATGAGATATCGTTTAAGAGACATTTTCTTAAAGCTTATGTTAATTAGAAGCGGATGGTTCACAATCGCCTTATGTGGTAGTCCTTTGGTTTATATATGGCAGTTTAAATATTTTATCTGATAATAAGATGAAAAAATGAGACATAAAAGGAAGTTTAAAAGTTACATCTGTGACAAACAAACTTACAGGCTGACATGTGTTGGATTTGTTATGTGGGATGTAAATGAACTATAATGAATACAATACAAAAGGAATTGGATATTACTAAAGGAAAAGTAGAATTCTGTGAAGAACGTATAACAAGTACGTGTAATGATATATGCATTAGGAGTGATTGTGCAACAAAAAGAAATTAATCGAAGGTGTGATACTTCCGATATGCTCTGAGTAAATCTGAAAAATGTCTGACAATGAAAATGTTCCATTAGTGAATATTCACTTGCCATATTATTTTCTAACTCCAATATATAACAGACTACAAAAACATCGGTATGCCGCTATATCACGCTGGTATTCTGTGAGGCCTTGGTCCTTCCTCGGTTGACTTGATCTATTCACATTGCAGCTAAAAATTAGACCTAAACTCTATTATTGTCAAAAATGCATAATTATTTTATGAAGATTTCTCTTCATTTTGATAGGACATTTAATACTTATGTTAATAATTTTAAACAGTTTAAAACCAATATTCCTTCGATTTAAAATCAACTGTCTATTTACGGTTCGTATTTTTTTTTATAGAAAACGCGATTATATGTTTTTAGAACTTGAAGAATATTTGTTTTTTTTAAACACCCATTGTCCTGTAAGCTGTATAAGATATCATAAATCAAAAAGGATTTAAGATATCAAATGGTCATGTGTATCTTTCTCTTATCTCTCTCTTATCTTTAATTGAAATTAAATAAAGTTATATATATATATATATATATATATGTATATATATATATATATATGTATATATATATATATATAAATATAAATATATATACAATGTATCAATACATTATTTAGTTCTTTACTCATAAGGAAGCTTCAATATCTTTACGATATTATTTATTGATTTGTATGCCTTGCAAACGTTTATCATAAATATATAAAAAAAATTCTTTCCCGTGTATCGGTTTATATAAATTCATTCCGTTAGCAAATTTTCCCTCCCTGATTTGTCAACGTTATAAAGAAATTAAAGCATTCAAGATTTTAGTTCTACTTAATTCTTTGTGTTTGTACCTTCTTGAACCAAATTACAAGGAAATTATTATCAATTTTTATTTATTTTTTTAGGATAATCAAGTATCAATTTATCTATTCCGCGTTACTGTCCTAATAGGGCAAAAGCAAACATCCCCATGTAAAGTATTTAGGGTGCAAGATACCGGTTTTTAATTGATACCGGTTTCTGTACGAAATCATACTCGTATCATTTTCTTTCTTCTATAATATTTGGTGACAAATCATCACACAATTCACCCGATGGTAAATGATAACTGCTCCATGACATCAGAAACCATTCTCAACAAAGATTCAAGTTCTATGCGTTGTCACCCCGAGGACTGAGATCGAATAACCTAACCATACATATTCCGTCAATGCATGGTACTCCCCGGTAGAGCTGACGCATTCATGCTGCAGTCACTAACTAGCTGCAGCGTCGTTCTACCGTAAGTATAAAATACCAAACATTGATACAATTTATTAATTATTATAATAAAATTTTGGTCAGATTATTAATAAATACCACGTATTTTATGATATAGTAATTTGTCCAGTATATTACAAACGTCGGTGGTAGAATTTCTTTATTTAAGGGCAAAGTTTTACGCACTCTATACATTTTAATGGTGTACGTTGCAAATTTGAAAATGACAAGGCATTTTTTAAATCTCCCTTTCATGATGCCTAAGCTAAGCGTTCGTGATCATTTAACACGCAAAACGACATGATAATTCCTCATTGATGCAAGCTCATGCAGAGATTTTTACTTAATGCCCTGTAATTGTCATCGCACGCCGATGACAGCTCGCGTCCGGCTCGGTAAATCAATGCCGCTATGTACACAAGTCATCGGTTATATACGTATGTACCAGGAGTACATAGGCGATGTTTGTATGTGTATAGTTGATACGTGTGTACGTAGATAATCTCGTCATAGCTCGCACCCGTTATGGTATTACTGTGTGGGCGTGGGGAGGCTTTGTGGCACGGGGTGAGTAGACCCGCGAGTGACGCAGGGGGGGCCCGCTGTCCGCTTTAAAAATACTGGGGCGCAAGCGGCGAGCAAAACTACGGAGCTAGCAGAATGTTAAAGGAAGCCGTTTATTTGGAAAGACCGCGAAGACTCGCCCGTCGCTGCAATCCTGGTCGAGATGGGCTGAAAAGTTCTAAAAATAGGCGAAATAAAAATACAACCCCGGTTGAGATATTAGCGGAGCGCTTGAAAAAATATTTTTTGGCTCACGGAACTGAGTGAGTGTTTTAAAAGGACTGCTGTTGCTATCGCATGAAACTTAAATCTCGCAATTTGTAAATATTCTTCAGGGAGAGTTCCGTTAACTTTTACAACTTTTTTCGGATGGCCCACTTCACTATGGGCACTCGTTAAACTCGAAAGAAAATCTAGAAATAGTACAGCTAATGAGTAACAGTAATACTAGAACGTTTAGGTTAGGTTTTGTTACTTTTAAATTTATTTTTTATTGGTTTTATTTAAGGTATTAAGAAACATAATATTTATGTTATATAATTAGCAATAATCCTACTTCCTTTAATTAAACCACGCCATCAGTTCACATGTTCACGTGAATCTACAAGAAACCGACCGCAGGTAAGGATGTGACCAGCGCGAGTCGGACCTCATTATCGATGAATCGATGATCAATAAATGACACTGCGTATAGCGTCCTTTGACGTTCGCAGCGTTCCAAATTTAAATGTATTTTGTTCGTATTTTCATAATTGGGCGCGGGCGGGCCGGTGTAGGGTGGCGCCCGCGGGCGTCATCGCGCCCCCGCGTGGGTATTTAATGATTATACGCTGACTGCCACCTGATTGCTGGCTCTGTCGCCCTATCGATGATAGTTGCTTGTCGATGAAACTGTTAACATTTAATGTACTTGACATATCGTCTTGATATATAACTCTGTTTCTTGCGCTATTTACTATTTTATATAATGAAAATATATATCGCCATTGTTCTGTACGGTAAGAAAAAAACAATAACAAAGGATTTAAGATATCGAATGGATTTTTGAGCTAATAACTAAAATTAAAGTGTGACCTATTAATGAATTAAGTGGGATGTCATAAGTGAATAATAAAAAAACATAAAAATATAAATAAAATTATGTTATTAATCACGCAGTAAAACCATATCATATTTAAAATCTTTTGTATTAAAACTTATTAATTTTATTAAGCTTCTAAATAAAAAGAAACGTTACAAAAACACAATTCCCGAGACGTATAAAATTCGAAAATCCTTCACAAAACATTATACACAATTATCGACTATCGATAAAACCGATGGGCTTCACAGCATGATCGCCCGCGGGGTGGCAAGCACTACACGGGTAACACGCGGAGTATGCGGGGGGTTTGCCGCGAGGGGGTGCTAGTACATAGCCCATGTATCACTATATACCAAGGCTCGGTACATAAGCGATGGGTTGTCGAAATTTTGCAGTTATTTTGTGTCGAAAACTAGGTTATTCCACAATTTATTTGGTCTATCGGCAGATGAGGCGTACGGTGCTGTTTCGCGGTTTATTCCCCGGTCGTACATCGTAAATTATCAATTCTCATCAATCAATCAATCAATCACCCGCTCTAATTTTAATTAGCGAGGATAGCAGAGGACAAGAAGTTTATGAAATCTCGAAAGCCTAGCGCTAGCCTTCCTCCTAATTTGTGGTATTATCATTTAATTAATCACTAACATTATAATGACTTTAAACATACAAATGTTCCTTTACTTTTTTTTAATTTAGAATTTAGCACTGTTCTTTTTTAATTATTGATAATTTTTGAACGTTTTCTGCGATTTTATTGTTAAAATGTACGCATTGGGCCATAAGATTTTTACTCATTCTAAACAGGGTGGAATAAATTTTTGTTTGTTCGTGGTATTAACATTATACGTATCAAAGTTTTTAAAAATTACGTATTACGTATTTCTTTACGATTTTTTGGAGCCCACGTTATATAGCGCTATCCAATGATGAAGTAATTAGAAAGAGGGGAAAATATATAAATATGTAATATTATAATAACAGTTTTCCTTACACATCTTCGTCTCGAGCCGTTATTAGTCCACTAACGAACAATACAAAATAACAGTGCAATTACCTCCTCCAATAAAATATGTCGCACGATTCTGCGTTGCTTGCATCCATCGACTCACATCGCACCTTGCTCAGTCAGTTTTTAGTGTAGTGATATGACTTGGATATTGCCCAATATTATTTCAATAAAAATGATAAACTTCCACCCTAATCAAAATGTTTCCTATGCTAAATGTTCTTTTGATATCTTTTCCGTTCTGCTTTTACATTGGTTTTCTATCTATTTTATAAGTCCTTAATCATTTAAAAATTACAATATAGCTAATCTAGGTTTGCGAAGGATTACCAAAGAAAATAATATAGGTCGGCACCAATAAATCCGGTAACCGATAGGGAAGTTAGGTTTTCGATTGGCAACCTCGTATCAATGTAAGATGACCCTCTAACCGAAGTAGTAACTTATCCAAATTAACGAGAATTCGATGGTAACAGATGTCTCACGAAATTACTGCTATTTAGGCGGTAAGTTTATGTTTAGCAAAGGACTAATAGACGTTTTGGTTAAGTAAACAGCATCAATTGCAGTGAGGGTATCGGGGTTGCGCGTCTCAACACATACATATATATATATATACAGCGTTGAAAGTATAGACACATGCGTGGCGTTTGTTTTGCTGATATTTTCTTGGAAAGACGAAATTATACTATTTATACTCTGGTGTTGAGTAATTTATGAATGCTAATGTTTAACAGTGCATTATCAAACATGGTAGAATATATTTATAATATCGAAATTTGTATAAAACTTATATTAATGATTGAAAGACAAAGAAATATATATAATATGTCCGTTTCTCTTCTCGGGTATAAAATAAAGTGAGGAAAGGCACGGAAGTGTTTTGATTTACTGTCGGCACTTGCCTGTAGTTCATGTTTTGTATATACTCTAATAAGGAAATGAGACAGTGGTAGAGCTACAGTGCAGCTTGTTTCTAGCTGAAGAATGTATGGGTCAGCTCGACCGGTGTAGGACCACGCCCTCATAGAATATCAGTATTAAATAGCAGCATAATGCTGCCGTCGTGTCATGCGTGTCGTCTGGTGAGTGTTGTAGGGATCCGGAGACCATTATTACTGGTGACGAGGCATTCCATTTTATATCAGTCCGTAAGGGTGAAAACGCATCTACATTATGATTCCTTGTCAAGGATGAATATATGTGTCATTGGCCGCAGGAATCACTTGCCATCAGATGAAATGTGTGCTCGTTTGTTTTGTCTATTTAATAATAAAAAAAAAATGAGCTAGCATTCCTGGCCACCATGTATATAGCGAGAGGTAGAGCTATATGATATTTTAGTTATATGTTTTTGTAAATACAATAAAGCGTAAAAATAGTAATAAAATATATATATGATATGGTTAGGTGTAAAAGTTATGTTGTTCATTAGCCTCATCAGGTCCTATTAATAATTGAGGTCAGGGTAATATGTCATGTCCTTGCATTAGTATCTTTTTTCCATCGATTACACATACACTCCCGGCACATTCATACTTCACACAACTAATCTCACCTTTCCTTGGTCTCCTTCCATTAATTTTATGAACGTAAATTAAAAATTCGTCTCGCTCTGGACCGGGATAAATTTACAAAGTTGGCGGCCAACCTTCAACATTGATAGGCACCGTAGGCAAGAAATTAAGAAACTAAATTTGCTTCATAAATAAAAAAAAATTAACAGTCATGTTAACATTTGCGCAGAATGGCTTTATCGTTTTGTTCCCTCACCCATGAGAGGATATGGGCGAGCATGTATGTATTATACCTATTTGAATCGTGCACTTTTGATATAAAAAAAGGGTATAGCAACCATTCCATACTACGCCGGCCCTCTCTAATTATCTAACCTAGAAAAGCACAAGGCGTATAATTAAATGAAATACAATCGATACGGTTGCTAGTTAGGAATAGATTTTTTTAACACTTGCATTCTGATAGCGAAAATAACTACGAGCAACTTAGCATTGAATATGTGCAGCCAGTTTCTAGCTGTGACGTGGCTTCATCATTTGTAAGTACACAGAAATCCAACCGATGCTACAATAGAATTGGAGTGTTTTTGGTACTTTTTACATGAGTATCTTCTGATTAGAATTCAATTTCACTTTGAAAAGCTAAATATTAAGAGGTACGTAGTTATGTATGTATATGTAAAAAAATATTCAAATTTGAGTCTATGGTTTTCATATGTATGTGCATAAACAAACAGACAAATACACAAATTTTAAAAGAACATCATTATGTATTTTGTGACTTACCCTTCACCCCCCTTACTTCATCAACATCATCATTCGGCCCACACTAGTCCACTACTGTAAGCCCCCCCGCCGCCACAGAGTACGAAATCCTGAGCCACTTGCACCCATCGACTTCCCGCATTAGACTTGCATAATCAATTAATCTTACGAAAATATCGTCAATTTGGCGGAACGTAAGGTTTAGAAAAAGTGTTTTTTTCTTTGAGAATAACAAACGAGCACACAGTTCACCCGATGGAAAGTGATACCTACGGCCCATTACATGACATCTACATTCATCCATGATAAGGAATCATAATGCAGATGCGTTGTCACCCTTGAGGTCTGAGATTGAATGCCTCGTCACCAGTAATAAAGGTCTCCGGATCCCTACACTCGCCCCACAGCAACGTAATGCTGCCTATTTTACTTTGTTATTTTGTGAAGGCATGTTCGGGCACCCCGGTCGAGCTGACCCATTCATTATGCTACTAGAAACTAACTGCAGTGTAGCTCTATCACTGTAGGTTTATATATAAAGGGTTTATTTTGCATTAGCACTTAAAAGCTTATCACGGTAATTAAATTGTAATCTTAAGCCTATTGCTTAAGGGGGAGGTTCGTTAGTAGACAATGACTTCAATCTATCTAGACATTGACAGGAACTAATTACCATCACAAAATCACGCATGTGTGTACGTACATATATGCCGCACATGCCGTGTTCGCAACAGTGCGTCTTATCTGTCATTGAGGTGTAATTAATTACCGAGTAAATTGCAATAGACCAACATACGCTACTAGGTGTACATAAGCGGGGAAGGGTCAACGGATATTTAGTGTCCGCATAGCAGATGCGGTCCTTGGCCACCGCCCTCTAAGACGGTCGATATCAAGCCCGTGTCACCCCACCTAACTCCTAACTATCTATGTGCACCTGGTAGTTAGACATTTAGCAAAGTTCACGCAACGCATGTAAAGTACTTGGCAGCGTGATGTGCATTTGTTTGCCTGATAATAAAATTAAGTTGTCTAATATAACCAACATTTAATATTCCTTTACCGATAAATATAAATAAAAGTCGAATGTAATCTATCTAGACAATATAACATAACATAACACAATTAATATTGAATATTTAAATATAATATACAATTCACAAAAAAATTCGCTGTTCGTCCGGGGCTTTTACAGTTTCACCGGGTTGAAATTCACAGGGTTGTTTAAAAAAAAACACAAAAAGTTTAACTCTTTTGCTTTAGATAAAATATGGTTAATCTACAATTTCTTTTCATTTATAAAAAAAATATTTTTCAAATGATGACGATTAGAATATATAGATTCTCAGCTAAAGAGAATTTTCTCAAAAACTTTCTTTTCTATTATAGAAAGAGTCTATTACAAAAACCCGCATCGCAATCGGTCCTGCCAATTTGACGTGATTCGTGGATATCTAGAGATAGATTGAAAGATGCATAGGCTTTAAACTTTGTTATCATTGCTCTGTTAAATAAAAAAGAGAATAGTGTTCGAATCCGCTATTGACTGAAATCTCCGATGATTATATTTTTATTATTTTTTATTTTGGTCCTTCTGATATTTATGAGTATAAATATACCCATAATGATTAGAAACGCCGTTACTTGGATTTCAGTGTGTAGTAGCTAAAGCGTTGTTTAAAAACAATTCATACCATGTACGTAACTCGTCCAACAGTGTTCTTAGCGCTTTGGCCGATAAGTAGGATTCGTCTCTACTGAGGAGGCATCTCTTCAGATCAGACTCTTGCTTACTCTAAAGTCGTAATTAGCTGTATATAAAATAATTGTATTCAAATGTTTTTAAATTGTATGTAAATAGTTGGTATTCTTTATTTCGTTTGAATTTAATGAAAAGTTTACCTGGAATATATCAGCAAGTTTTGTTTTTACATCATTTGTTTAAGAAGTAAATAATATTCATCGTTAAAAATCCAAATACACAAAAACTCAACTTATAAGTTGAACATTGAAAATGTTCATAAGTTGTAGTCTTTAAAAAAAAATTGCATTTTTATTATCATCCTTTCGTTACCTACCACCTATAAGGTGAGTTGTGACATTTATTATGTTTAAAATTCATTCAAGTTTATGGGTGCAAAGGGAGAGCAAACGATTGCACAGTGATATATTCAGATAGACCGGGAAAGGACTAAGTCCTCAAAAAATACCAGCGGTGTTGTATTATCGTCATTGTGATCCTCTGGGGGTGACAGCGCATCTTGAATCTTTATTGAGGATGGATGTAGATGTTATGGGTCCAAATCACTTACCCACCTATGAACTGTACCCTCGTTTGTCACCTCTAATATTATAAAAGAAAATAAAAATAATATTCTTGGCTGTCGGGTAAAAATAGTGTAATGTTCAAATACCTTATTCTTTTTGTGTTGTTTTGTGGGTTTCGTACATTATCGTATTCGTCTATCTGTAAACGATACACTTACTTGTAGTCCATCGCTTGGTAGGCGAATCACACAATCCCAGTACCGACGGTTAGCGACGACAATCCGTGGTATGCGGTGGGCTGATTTATTCTTAAAATATAATCTCATGTGCTTCTACTAATAATTTCAAAAACTAGAATGGTATATTTATATAATTTAATTTAAAAATAACTCGTTTAATCAATCCAGCAATTGCAAAAGTACATTAGTAACAATAACAGGTAACAACTTAAAGATACGTAGAAAAAATAAAATAAAAGGTATATCTTAAAAATTAAACATACTCGTACTTATAATCTAAAACATACTCTAAAACATTGCGATGCCGGATCGTTAGGGTTTCAGCTCAGCATTGGTGTTCTGCTGACACCTATTAAACGACTTCCTATCTGCCTATGACAAATTATAAATTGTCATTATAGTTTCTGTTGTCATCAAATGTCACATAGAATTGTAATTTTAATAGAATGAGTCCGTCGTAATTATCATGCGGCTCTACTGTGAATTGGGGGACATGTCTACGAGTTTTTTTTTTAGACAGTCAGTTTTCTTCACATTGTTTATCTTCATCGATATATGCACGTGGTAAATCGACACTAAAAATTTAAATTACCATTAGCGCCCCCACCGGATATCGTACTCGCTTTACTCACTTGACACGTAAGTTAAAAACGCTCGGAGACAGAGCTCGGCATATCGAAATCATTTTCCTTTAATTTGCTCAAGATATTATTATTATTATTAAAGGTCAGATACTCAGTTATCATTTTATAGTTCAACTAAAATACTTATTGTAATAGTAATCATAAATGTGGACAAACAAAATTGCGAAAACAAAAGTGTGCTAACAAAAAAACAACGTAGGCAATACGTATATATATCTTTTTGTCGACGCAGCATCGTGCCAAATAAGTGTATTAGGTACATACATACATGTATATTACAAAGAATGTCACACTTTGTGAGTGTGCTCGTTTGGGAGACAAGACTAAAGTGATAAAAACAAAAAAAAAGCGTTTTGAAAGTGTAGGCGGACTCTACACTTGTCGACTTGAAATTCTTTTCTTCGTGATGTGTTCGCCGCTGCGATTTTCAATTATTGCAACATTTTTACTTATTTGCCTCATTTATATCCCTTCTCTCATAAGTCTCGTTTATTATATAATATATATTAAATTAATTATAGCAAGGAAATTATTGTTTTAATTCATGTAATGATACCATATCTTTTTAAATTTTACTGCATTATTTTTTTATTCATAACATACTTAAATAAATCAGCTGAAAATTACTGTTATGTATTTTTTAATAATAATAGATAATAATTCGGACTTGGCAAATGGATTACAGTTTGATGGTCCAGAATAGATAGGTCTGAAATTTATTTAGGGTACCAGGGTATGAGCGTATATGTATGTGTAGATATATATAGATTATATTGATATACATTGGCATGTCCATTTGAAGCACTATCGATTCGTGTCCGCGAACCGGTGCGATGACCTGAGCCTCCCGCCGCCGGCCGTTTCGCTAATTTATTAATTATTTAATATTTACAATCAGGATATGGTACCGCAGTATCTAAAGGGATTACTCTCCCTTGTAATTAAGATATTTCTGTTAACTGTGGATAGTTTATTTGCTTTACGGGATCAACTTTAATACAACATTCATCGGAAAGAAATTTGTGTCAAAGAATATCGATAACTTTCCATTCGAGTAATACTGTACTATTCAAATTAGTGGTGGCGTACATCACTAGAAAATTCGTTCATTTTAAACAAAGAACAGTATTTGATTTTTTTTTTGTTTCAGGACAATATGACGCCGGAGCCAACTGACATGATTGACGAAGACAACTTTTCTGGTAAGTAACTTCTGAAATATTATTTACCAGATAAATATCGCATGTGTCAGTACTTGCATCAAATCAATTTGGTATTTTATGTTTGTTTAAAAAATAATTAAGATAATGTTTAAAATGTCATGACATAAAATACCGTACGTGAAATCGGCTTTGAAAAAAATATCTTTTTAAATTATTTATTAAAAATTCCAAATTTGAAAATTGATTGGCGAATATGATCTGGTGCAGGTCAGGCCCTCGCGAAAGATGCTGAGAAGTTGAAAATGATGTTGCTGGCGTGGAATTATCACAGCCAGAGTCAAGGTAAAATTTATTTGTATGATTTATACATGTGTTCCTTTTCTGTTTGTTTTCTTTTTTTCAATTTTTATTGCATTATTATTGTTGATGAAGTTAAATAATTTATTAATTTCCTCCTTATTATTTTTGTGCAAACGTTACTAATTTCCAAGTGTAATTTGAACCTTTGAAACAATCGAGTGGCAAAATTGTTTAGCTCGTATTGTAAAAAAAAAAGTCACTTCATAACCGCTCCGCAATTTTCTTGCCGAACCAACAGTTTATTAAAGTGAGTAGTGGACTTGCATAATTTTCATGGCGAAACGTCTGTCGGGTTATTTTTACTACGTCCAGCGAAGCCATATCGAGAGAGCGGGCCGCTACGGGCGCGCAGGCGTTGCGAGGCAAGCTCCTCAAATTATTTATAGGCGAGGGGCTTGTTTCGGTTGACATTTAGAAGCAGATGCACCGGTCCCTTGCGAATGCCTCCTGCACACCCTCATTAATTTTGCCGCCTTGGTGTGTACTGCGAATACTAAATACTTTACATCAAAAATTGTGGATCCGTCGCCAGTCCCGCAGAAACGGTAACTGGAACAAGTTTCTCTATAACGGTTCAAATTTTGTTCCCTTTTTATATACTTTTACCGTTCCTTGAATTATCTTAACTTGTACTATAAAATATACTATTGTGAAGTAATCAACGGAACCCTAAATATTGAAATATTTTCTTTATTTCACTATTACATTTTTTAAAATGTCGATAATGTTTTATTTGAAAATTGATGTTATTTAAAAGTTGTTTTCGGTACTAAAGTTTGTTTTAATTTTATTATGTAATTGTTCGAAGTGCTTAATTTCGTTGATTTAGATTGAAATCGAAACCTTTCCGTTCTATGTGAATTTAAAAAGCGTCGTCAAAACGTGTTGTCTGTTGAAACCCACCATTAATTCGATTGATATATTTATCTAGGTATAGCATATTCAGACGGTTATCGCAACAAAATGACTTTAGTTTTCTTTTCTTAAAGTAAAATTGATTTCCAAATCTACAAAAGGATTTAGTTTATCACTGATATATACTAGAATATATCAGTGGTAAAATATTGCCGAATTTTTTTAATTATTGGCCTATACTACAAAGTTTTGGATCTCTTAAATTATATTCTATGCTGGCAACACATTTGAAACTATCTTTGGCGTTGATAGAATTTTTTCAGCTTTGTCGCTAATCGCTTTAGAATTAAACTTTAAAAAAGAATGACGCGCTTTGCCAATCTGCCGCTTTATCAATCTTAGAGATGAAAACTGGCCGTCTTGTTTGTTCGTCTACTTTTATCTATTTGTCTCTCGGTTCATGCTTTTCTAATGTAGATATTTTTTCTATAAAATTTTATTGGCATTCAGTTTTTATTTGGCTATGACTATAGTAATTTGCCATAATTGCCAGGCTTGGCCGGGGATAAGACAATTGTATTGCTAGATATCTCTCTGCTTGTACACCAGATATTTTATATATCTTAGAAAGTGTGATACTTATAAAGGGAAGTTCTTGAGTTTGTGGCCTGCTTGCTCAAATTTTGCAGAAGTCTTCAACTCATGTATGTACATAGTACATAATAGACATATTATGATGACATATATATGATGCACAATTATTTTACAATAATTACTTGATCGGTGAAAACATGAATAAAATCAATGGCTTTCGAAATTTATGTGCACGAGCGGACAGACAGGAATGAGGATTTTTTTTGACGGAAAATGTAGAACATTTCAACCCTTACCTGGTCAAAGTAAAGAGTACACGTGAGTTGGGATGCTCTATAACACTTTGTACTTAATGTGAATGCCGCGTCGCGCAGTAATTATATGAGGTGCCTGGCGCTTAGTCGTGGCATCTGGGTTCAATCCCCAGCCGAGGAACAAGATTTGTGTATCACATATTATCGATTTTCAGGCTTGGGTATGTAGTATGTACGCCCCGTGTTCTTGACACCTTATCTGATCTATTATTAGCGAACGGTATTAGAGGGGATTGAATACCTCTTTGTTTGTGCTATGCTTCTGGCACTATAATATTTTGATGTCATCTAATAATAAACATAAATCGACCAGGGCAACATAACGTAGTAGACTGTATACGTTCAAAGAAAAACTCTCTACTCTCTATTTCAATGTCTTTACATATTTTCAATCGAATAAACAAACTCTGAAAACATTGAATCATTTGTCATCAGTTGCATCTGAAGGCGCTGGTGCTATCCCTGCGGGGTTTAAATTTAGAAATGTACGTTACGTTACGCAAATACTTAACAATGATAAGCGTTTCTAGTTTAAAAAAATTGCAACTAAACAGAGTTTAAAAAGATAAAGTATCAATGACTGAAATGTTTTCATTTATTTCCATAGAAAGGCAGGAAGAGTGCAAATCGTGCCAAAAACGAAAAAGAGTATTTTTTTAATTTTAGATAAATATCACATTAAGTCCTACTTACTCTTTACTCAGTTTGCTTGCTTTATATTTTGAGTATCTTTATTACTTACGTAGTGCTACGCCTTCCGTGTTGTATTGTATTTGTTTATTATAAGACGTAGACCCAAAGTAGCTTTCTTGTACGTTAAGGGTATCGAATTGAAAAAAGTGTTATATGAAGTTTCTCAATAACAACCAATTTATGCCTGCCTGGTACTTACAGGTCGCAACGGCGACATCATAGAGAGCGGGGCCGACAGCATGGCTGACCTGTGGGCCTCCTACCACAGCGCCCTGGGTCTCGGCAGCAAGCCCCCAAAGCCGCCGACACCCTTGGCTGCTGGCCATTCGGTGAGTTTTAAGGTTGAGAGCGTTTCAAATATATTTTGCATTACACGTTATTTTTAAAGGTAACTCTGCAACATTTTAGACGTGGAATTTTAGACTCGTGTAATTTTAAACGATATTACGACAAAGCCTCAGTTCTGACAGTGGATTAAAAACAGGAATAGTGAAGATGTTTACTTTTTATATTCTGTGCCAATTATAAACAACTTAACAACGTAACCACTCGTATGCACACCATTTTATGCGTATGTAACAGACGCTAGGACCAATTATATCTACATTTATTCTTAATAAAGAATTAATATGTATACGCTGTCACCCCTTAGGACTAGAATGATCCACCTCGTTAATTAGGCGAAGTATTTAATGTATTTATACGCATTTGAATTCGTAGAAAAACACTTGTTCCATAAAACAGCGATAACCGAATATGGTTACGTGTTCGATGAAGTGAGGTGAAAGGTGAAAAACATACCCTAGTCTATTTTTTAGGAGCACTTTATTTATTGGAAACTTTACGTAGTTTTCGCTATATACATATATACTTGTTTCTCCCCCGAGCTTATAAAGCTTTTTTATAAATTATAAATTAGCTTAATTAAAGCTATTTCAGTTTTTTCACATGTGCAATAGATAGTTTCGACATTTTATACTACAGTTAACTGTAAAAATACATTGTCACGGTTTATAAATCCTGTCACTACGGATTTTTTTATCAATTGCTTAGCGGTGAAAAAACATCGCGAAAACTTAATTAATGATAGTTATCTAAGGAATCTTAGGCGCTTTGCAGATGGAGCAACTGGCAACTGACAACTAGATGTTCATATATATCTCAATCAAACTGCGCATATGTAGCAACTCGAGTTGCGAGTTCAGGTGATTGACAATAGTTACCGGTAGCTGCAATCTATAACTAAGTTAGTTTATAATTGCCGCAACTAGCAACTGGCGAATTTGCAGACGATTGCTGCGAATAATTTGTCGTTGTTGAAACCGTCGACGGCGGAGACGAAATCAAATGACAATGTACGTTGTACGTAGATTAAGCAATTGAGCAATTTGCCCTTTTTTTTTCAAAAAGTTGCTCACAGATTGCCATAAAAATGCGGCAACCGTAAACCGGGCTATTTGGTTGTAGCAACTGGCAACTTTTAATGGAAACTTTTAAAAATTTGATACTTGCCTCAACTAACTGTCAAAACTAACTGGCTCCATCTGGAATGGGTCTTAGTGTGCCAATTGGTAGTGGGGCCGCGTGGTGGATTTTCATTAACACCCTTTAGAGAGTTGTTATATCCAACAGTATATATTAAAAATAAAAATATTTTCAACTCGAAAGTATAATAAGAACCCATTCAAAACACTTACTGATACAGTTTTTTATATTAACAAAAAATGACTTCATTAAAGTCGACGCATGAAATTTATTCAATTTATAAATGCTTATGAGTTCGTGCGTTGACTTAAGTGAAGCCTGTATTTTAATTTTTTTTAAATTATATTTCGCATATTTTTATTTATATTTACTCATTTAAGCAATAAGCTTATAGCTCTATTCTAGGAGTAGGTATATCTAATTATTTAGTTTGAGAACCCTCCTCACGAACCCTCCAGCGCGTCTCCTGTTAACCAGGATCGATAGCAATATATAAATTGATATAAATGGACGGCGAAGTCCAAAGTAGTGAGATAGAGAAGAGAATGAATGAAGGGATGAAATGTCTTTGAATCAGATGAGATCTCTTTGAAGAGAATAAAAGGATGTGACATAAGCTGCCTCGACCTCGTGTTGGAAGTTTACAGCTAGGGAAAGCCTGCCCCGCAAAACACAACGCGAAGTTTTTGTTCCTGAACGCACGGAAATCTTCCCTGGACCATCGTGAGATGTGTATAGTAAAATACACCTGAGGTGTCTTTTAATAAGAACAGAAATATAAGCATCATACACGAAATTGAAATTACTGTGTTTTGTATGGTCCGTGATGAGAACGAGAGACCAGTTACTGGCGTCGAGGTATTCTATCACAATCCTTTGATGGTTGTTTCCTTGTTTCGTTGAGAATCGTAGGTGCCTATGTGTCACTAAACTAACAAAAAGGGAGAGGCGCCCGTTAGGTCGACATGTGGGTCACTTGATCGGAGAGTTACCAGAACTGATTTACTACGAGCTTGACGGTGAAAGACAATATTGTTGATTTCTTATTTTTTCTTCTCGGACTGATGGCCGCTGTTAGCCCCAGGGCTTTTACAGTTTCACCGGGTTGAGAGGTGACCGAGCGCTTATGGCTCAGTCGAGACCTCTATATATGGGTAACTAGCGCAAGGGCTCCCGAGAGGGAGCCTCGGCTCGGTCAGTTGCTTCTGACAGAGGATTATCTTAATTAATATCACTATTATTATTAACTACCTGTACCACCACTTCAGAATGCGTGGGCGCTGGAGAAGAAGTGGCGAAAGAAACTCCAGCAACGCTTCTATCTGTATGGACTGGAGAGAACCGGCCAGTAACATGGCGGTATCGCGAATAACTTTGATTGCGACGCCCTCGCCGTCGGTAGGGGCGATATGAGGGTGCAATGTATGTGCGACGTAAACGACGCGGTAACGAAAGGTGCGATTTCGGAGAAAAACTCGTATGACAAACAGGAGTCGATCTGGCACACCGAGCTCATATAGTTTGTATATGAGCCCGTACAAGGTCTGGCACCTTGTCGAAAGCTTTCGCCACGTCGAGAAAAAGTGCCCCAGTTTGGTAGCCCTGAAGAAATTTACTGAGGATGTGCTCCGTGATGCGGTGCACTTGATGTGTGCATGAGTGTTGGGTGCGAAACCCGAACTGCTCATTGATTGGCAGCCCTCGGGACAACATGAAGTCCTTGAGGTGGGCGAGGATGAGCCTATCATATACCTTACCCAAGACTTTGAGTAGGCTTATGGGTCGATAGGCTGATGGATCGGTTGGATGTTTTGAGGGCTTGAGAATCCCTATGACATCGACTTCCTTCCAGGTGTTCGGGAAGGTGCCTTTGGATATGGCCGCGTTGTAGATTATCACCAGTAGGTGTAAAATGGACATGGGTAGGAGTTTCATCACCTTGTTGGTGATGCCGTCGGGGCCGGGAGCCTTGCGTGGTCGCAGGTTTTTAATTATGGACTCAACTTCGGTGCATGTAACTTGAGTGATGGAATCGCGAGGTGGTTCCTTACTCCTCCGATCGACCTCGCTGTTAACCATTGCAAGGTGAGCGGCATCGATCGGTAGGGTGCTCGGTGAGCATTGGAGCTCGAGATTGTCAGCCAGACATTCGGCTTTTTCTTCGTCTAAGAAGGCGGGTGGTTTATTGGGACGCGCTAAGGGAGGCATTGTTTGGGCGTTGCCCCTTTTAGGGATTTGGGAAGTCGCCAGTAGGCGAGATGGGAATGTTCGATGTTGGAGAGGTGATCCCACCGATCGTTCCTATACTGGGCTATGCGTGATCATGACTTCACGCTGAAGGGTACGTAGCACCAGCCGGTTACTTTCAGTGGGATATAAGTCGTGGGCACGTGTTGCCGCATTCTTGCGCCTCATTAGGTCCTTTATGTCGTTTGGCAGGGTCCATCGGTGGTCTTCCACCGAGGGAATCTGCCTCGAACAATCCTAGACTACGGTCTGGATGTGCCTAGTGAGGACATGAACTGCGAGGTTCGTGTCGTTGACTGAAGATATGCTCCTAGGAATAGCATCTAGGTGCGGTGATGTGGCTTCCCTCAGGTCGTTCCTGAGTCGGTGCCAGTCTACAATGGTTTTGGTGGAGGGTGAGGTTGGGGCGGAGGGCCCTAACCGAAGAAGAACGGGGTGATGATCGGAAGCGAGCTCATGGATTACCTCTATGCCTTGGAAGGCGAGATTGATGTTCTTACAGATGGCAATATCAAGCACATCCGGTGCGTGACCCAATATGAATGGAAAATGGGTAGGCGTAGTAGGCGCTACGACGTCGAAGTCGAGTGCGTCGCTTAGCGAGTCTAAAGCCAACCCCCGGGGGTTGATTTTAGTTGCATTCCACCGAGTGTGCTTGCTATTGAAATCTCCTGCCAATATGACTGAGTTTCCAAGGGAAAGGAGCGCCACGAAGTCGCTTCGTAATACTTGTGCGTCACGTCTGCAAGGCAGGTAGACGGACGCGATTGTGATGGGGGCGTGGCCGGTCATGGCTAGCTGACAGACCGAGGCTTCTAGGAAGGTTAGGGTTGGCGTATCGACGGGCACGCAGTGCAAGGACTTTTTATAGTAGATGAGAGTTCCGCCATTAGCGGCGGAAGTTCTATCATTCCTAATGATGTTATAATTTGCAATGTTGGGATTGCGAGTGTGCGGTTTGAGGAATGTCTCTTGCACTAGGAGCACGTCGACTTGGTGATCGCGAACAAAATTGAAGACTTCGTCGCGTTGATTATTAATACCGTTCGCGTTAAAAAATGCGACGTTAAGGGAATGCGGTTTTACTCTGCCGTTGTAAAGGCCCTCTATGCTTGAAAGTTGACGATGGCTGACACTACATGTTAGTAGCGCATTGTGGTAGCAATCCTGATTTCGGTCTTGCCATTGGAATCCCTTGGGGCTTTTGCAAGGGCTGAATATTGTTGATGAGACCTGCCTGTGTATGCCAATTATAATAAAGCATCAAATATTATAAAGTGTGTGAAGTCCGCCAATTCGCAGTAGAGTCGTATGGTGGATATGCTCTAACACTCTCTAGAGAGCCTATATCCAGAAGTAGGATTTATAATAAAGATGTTGTTTTTCTTTATTTTTAACGTTGATGGGTTTAGCAAATGGAAATAATCAAAGCGGTCAATAATTTAAATAGAAAAGCGGTCAATGTAGCTCACTGACTCGGGTCTGGGCGCGTTCTACGTAATAAGTTTAGGTTTTTGATGAGAAGAATTAGGTCACCTAATTGTGAAGTATGTGGAATTATTGAGAAGTTGTACCATATACTGATGTAGTGTGTCAGGGCGGAATTAATTAGAATAAATCTAATAAGGTCTCTTAAGTCTTAAATAGACTGTGGCTTGTTAAAGGATCTCTTATCGCGAGCGAACAGCAAATAGGCGAGGGGTGTAGCGGTACATTTAAGATTAAGGTATGATGGAACTGGCAAGAGCATTATGCGTAAAAGTCCTTCTTAAATTAGGATAAAAGAATATTTATTTTAAGCTCACAAGTTATTCCTAACATTTCTCCTTGGTGTGTCTTACGATACAGGATGATCGATGGTTGATTATCTACGCTGCCATCACAGGGTGTATCAAGTTACTTCAATATTTTTGTCACCTTTACTTACAATTATTTGTGCATCTTTTATCAAATTTAAATAGAGAATGGTAAGAGGTTTTTGCATTCCAACACATTCAAAAGTCAGTTTATTTCTGCTCTGACTCTAGTCAGATTTAAGAGGCGCTCAAAAATTAACGTCTAGGAAGTTTAAGAAGTATTACTATATTTTTTAAATAAATTTAGGTGAAATATCAAATTGCGTATTAGGTAATAAAGAGTTATCATAAATCCGAGATTTAAACGTTTTAGATATACAGTTCGTTTCATTTTTTTTAACATTTATTTCTTTATATATATTTTAATTAGTAATGTTTTTTCTAAAACGTTGGTTTAAGTCTTAATATTTTTCTAGTTTTATATTTCTCGCGGAATAATCACCACTTCTTAATATTATAACACACTTTAGGAACCACGGTTAATTGAATTAGTTTAACGAAGTTGTTGTATTCCCGCAAATCACACGAACAAAAGCGATCGTACTGATCAGTAATGTAAAATGGGAAATCCTTACTCTAAACTAACGGGTGGTCTGGATATCATAGAGTCCCATCCACGTGGGTTCTGCAACACCGGGACTCGAGCCGGCGTCGACACACGACGAGACTTCGTCATCGGACCGCACTAAAGACGACGACGACGCCGGTGCCTCGGACGACGATAGCGACGATAGAGTCGATCCGCAGCACCATGATCCGGAACGACTAAAGGCTTTCAATGTAATTATATAACACTTTAATTCTAAATATATATTTTGACAATCTATCGTACTTCAGACTGTTAAAGACGCTGAACACGATCCCGAAGACCGAGGCGAATCGTAGCATCTAGATATGGAACGCTTAAAAGCTTTTGATTTTATGATATACCTTTGTAATTATAATTATTCTTTCTACCGCAAAAAATATGACAATAGCAGTGGATTTGATGATCGTAAAGACAGTCAATCTATGGGGACAATGCTTTATTCAAATCTAGATACGGGTGAGTTGAGTAGGGCAATTGTTAAAAGTATATTTGGTATAACTCCAATTAATCAGCAATTCATTATTTTTATGCGAAAAAAAGAGCTTTATCTTGTTTAAAGAAGTTTCTTTAATAGTACAGTTAATTTCTAAATATATTTATACATTATTTCGTCTGTAAACTAACAAAATCCTTCATTTCGTCTAAACAAAATACGTATATCTAACTTTACAGATGTTCGTCCGTCTATTCGTTGACGAGAATCTAGACAGGATAGTTCCCATATCCAAACAGCCGAAAGAGAAGATCCAAGCGATCATAGATTCGTGCACACGACAGTTCCCGGAGTTTGCCGAACGTGCCCGTAAGAGAATCAGAACATACCTGAAGAGTTGCAGGAGGAATAAGAAAGTCCGGGGCGATGGCCCGACCAGCGGCAATGGAGGAACACGCCGTCTAGTAGCGCATGGGATACCGCGGTGAGGGTCCGAAAATAATTTTTAAAATTTCTCTTTACCTAATTAAGAAATTAATTTTTCAACAATGACCTACACGTAACATTTTCAAAGCAAGAAGTGGTCCTAAAGTGTGTTGTAATTCATTATTCATACCTTACTTTCTAGTTTATTTCCTTACAAAAGTTTTATTAACATTTTTATTAAAAGTAACATAAACTGGATATATTTATCGTTCTTTGAGGTGACAGGTAATTAAATGACATAACTCCTCCTATGCATTGAGTTTAATCAGATCACGCAACATTCATAATTTGGTTTTCAAAAATTACTTGTCACTTGCAGTATTGTTATTGATGTGAATTTGATAAATGTGCACACATTTATCAAATTCACACGTGATGGTAAGTGATCGTTGCGACCTTTTTTTTACCAAAGTGCAGAAACAATATCATCTTTGAGAGTTACGACGGTAAATGTCACATTATTAATTCGTTAATTTCTCGTCAATCAACATACAAACCACTTTTAATAAGTTTTACGGTGTGATTTAATAATTATCAAGCTTCCGCAGAAGTGTACTGTATCTTAGATTGAGTAGACATGTTTGAAATAAAAAATCGTATCACTCACAGCGTAGTTTTGCTCTGTCTGTTTTTATCTGTGGACCGATATGGAATGCCTCGTATCTGGGTGTCTGGATACGAAACGCAGTAGCGTTATGCAGATATTTCATGTTTGTATTCTGCGAGGCGAGGCCAACCCATCTATACTACATCTACCGGTGTTAAAACTTTTAATCTACGTTAAGTGAAAGGTTTATACGCATTTTTTTACGCCGCGCAAAGAAATTAAATGTTTTTTTTTAACTTTTCTAAGCATTCACAGTTGAATACAATTTGCATGAAATAGGAAAAATAGTAAATTTTTTCCGTTTATAAATAATTTATTTATTGTTGCAGGTACGCCCTACACCAGCGCATCTGACGTCGGTGCAAGCGGAACACATCCTGGCACAGGCGTGCGAGAACGAGAGCCTTAACGCCAAGCGCATGCGCCTCGGCCTCGACCCAGTCAGCCAGCCCATGCCAACGCTGCCCACGCCCATGGTCAGTGGAAAGAGCTTCTTTATTTTACCAGATAATGTGTCTAATATATAGATGAGACTTTTATTAGCCTGAATAATGGAGTTTAAGTACGAATATAACCGAATTTTTTATAAAATTTCAAATGCAGACCTCCTGCTGGAATATATTTGCAAGGAAAATCCGATGTCGAGGGACTCAGGCAGCTCAGCAGTAGAATTTCATGTCAAGATCAACACATTATGTGTTAAACCGAGATGTATTCGTACCAAGTTCTAGTTAAAAGTAGAATGCTGCTATTGGGAAATGTGTAGCACATACATACATAAGTAAATGTGTAGCACATACATACATAAGTAAATGATGTATCACAAGGGTTAAGCTTACACTGAAACTATTTAGTTAATATACAACCATCGTGTTTAAAATAAAACTTATTATTTTTTTTCTTCAAAATACACCGACACAGGCAAACATATATACGTATTTTAATTAATCATTTTTTTGTATCAATGTTCAAATTTGCTGGAATACAAATTAAGTTACTTACGATGATAATTCCCATAATTTCCCTGATATTCGTACGTAATTCAAATTATTTTTTCATATTCCAGGTAATCGATACAACTGCCACCTCGGCTGTAGCCTCGTCATTCCTAAGTCTATACAGCGGGGCTATAAGCACTTCTACCACAGCCAGTACCGTTACGGCCACTTTCTCCAGCGCTGGGCACAGCAAAGCGGCGGCGGATACCACTCGCCCAACCTCCAGCCCGTCTATAGAGAACGCTCTGCTGAATAACAACACGTTGAAGATTGATAATGCTAATGGCAACACTGGGAGTAAGACTGCTAGGTTAGTAGGTCTTAAGTTCAATTATCTCAGAATTAGAGGAAATACATCTTTCGAGGGGATGAGTAAAAGCTTTTAAGTATTTAAGCTTTAGTGCTTTTATTCCTTCAACTCATTTGTAATTTATTTGATAACTGATAAAACTATCAATACAGTTCAATTTGTTTTAATACACTTTCTAAACATATTTCGAGTTATTTAAAAAAAAAAAGATAATTTTATTTGTGAATGTCAATGAAAATGTTAATATGGATTGCTGTATGTTTTTTTTTAATTTTCAGTCCTGCATCATCACCAGCGCCATTATTCAGACCATCGTTCCCGAGCACATTCGGTACTCCACAGACATTTGGGAGGCAAAAGTAAGTTTTTTATTTTTTTATTTCGTAAACACAATTTACATATCACTAAAAAATATTACAGTATTCTTTAAACCTAAATAAGCTTTGTCTAGACACAAGGTTCTCACATAAAACATTTATTGACAATTAACATTTTACACAACACCATACGAGTAGGTAAACAAGTGCATTTCTATCTATATATATCTATATATATATATATATATATATATATATATATATATATTTATTCTTATAGAAAGCTGTCATGTTTATGTCTTTCTTTTCTGTCCTCATCTCAAAGCTCGGTATTGGGTTCATAAATAAGGGTATCTGTATGATCATACCGTTAGTAGAAAAAAAAATAGAAGAAAATCAAACTAAAATCTAATACGAGAAAAGTTATAAATTAGCAATAACTACAATGAACAGTATAAATTATTGGAGATGACTGAGCTTCCCCATACGGTCACCAGTGAAGGAACACATCTCCGTTCCGCATTTATCGGTCTGATTGTTTAAATTGCTGCTATATTTTTTTAATAGCTACAATAAATATTAACAAGAAATCATTTATTTTCCAGCTCCAATACTAGCAGCGCTTCGGCGCTTTCAAACAGCGCTTTGTTGTCAACCCTATCGTCGCTTCCACCGACAGGTAATAGCATCAGGATGGATATATATAGATATACAAATTATAGTTTAAAACAACTGTCATTTTGAATAAAATTTATTTTACGGATTTTATGGCGTTTATTTGAATTCGATTGTGACCATACAAACACAAGGGGGAACTGAGTTGTTTGGTCCGATTTAGGCAGAAAGATCTGGACAGTAGTGTCTCGCGTGGTATGTCTAATTTGGAGTTTAATTTTATTAGTTTCTACAAATCACTCTTGGTGTAATGAAATAGACGGTGTTCATCCGCGTATCGGAATCTAAAAAGTTTAAAATAAGCTTGATAAAATAAAAAATATGTTTAATATAAGAAAAGCTTTTATTTTATATAAAACGAGCTTATTACATAAGACTGGAAAAGGGAATTACAGTTGATTCTGGGCTTGGCATCTGTTTGCGCAAATGCACTATAACAAATCGTGCGCAGTTGATATCTGGTAATAACCTTAGATATCGCCGTGGTTGAAATCAGTCGGGTATCATCGTCGTTAATGTTATTTAATATTGCAGGCGTGGGAATGAATGCAGCCATGGCGGCTTACCAGAGCGCGCTGCTGTCGGCTATGGCGGCGCACACGCATACCTTCCCCTCGCTCTCCGGTGAGTGGTTAGGTTGGTTAACCATATGGTATATGTATGAAAGAGCCACACCACAATTTGTTTCTAAATTAATAATCAATAGCCGCCTAATGGTTTGGGGTACGGTCTGCAAAACTGAAGGTCGTAGGTTCTACTATTATCGTGAACCATCTCCTGGCACAAGTATTTTCAGCTTAGCTGGAGTGGTTAACCGGAATATTAGAAATGTATTATTATATGCATATATATGCATTACTAATATTCTTAAAAAAAAAAAAACGCAATTACACGCCCTCACAATACCAACTTGAAATGGCAGCGTTGCTGTGTATTTCGATTGATGATTGGAGGGATATGGAACCATGACCCAATTATTGGAGCGTCAATAGCAATGGTTTAGGGTACGGTCTGCGAAACTTAAGACCGTAGGTTCGAATCCATCATTAGACTACTATCACGAATCATCTCCTAGCACAAGCATTTGCCGCTTAGCTGGAGTGGTTATTAATATTCATAATGTTATAGCATTGCTAATATTTAAAATAAAAATAAGTAAGGTAGCATTCAATTTCAGTCCTTAAGGCTGACCATGGCTTATCATCATTATTTGCTGATGGATGTTATAGGCCGTCCTCCCTACCTTCCATATTATAAAAACGTTGTGCGTTACACGCATTCAAATGTTGCTTTAAATGATCTTGAGAGGTTACTTTTTATTTCTAAAATTTTATGTACACAAAGCGTTTATACAAGGAAACTAAGATATGAAATGTATGTACAAAAGCGCAGATTATTTTTCCAATAAAAAATCTCTACCAGCAGATGCGGTGTTGGACACTTTATCGGAAAAAATAAACACATAAATGCTTACAAAAAAAAATAGAGAAAAAAATTAAATGTAAATACAAGACTATATTAATTTACAAAAATATGCATATAAATACATAAATAATAATACATACAATATATAATGTAAACATAAATTATAAATATATATATATATACAATACAATAAAGCCAACATAATATTTCATTATATATTCATACATAATACATAACAATTTTAAACAATCAATATCATCGCCATTATTGTAATCGCAGCCTATCAATAGTCCACTGCTAAAAAGACAAAGGTTTCCCCCATGTACTGCCACAAATCACGAGTCTGAGACACATAACGTCAATCGATTTCCTGCATACTTGCATATTTCGTCGTGTCAATTTTTTTTTTAACAAATTACACTACATAATTGTTTTTAATAATAATTGTGAAATCTAGCAAATAATTTCATAGTAGAATATAAATATTTACGGGTTCTTTTTTTAATAAAACTCCTTATTTATGGAACAAATTGCATTTATGCATGTACAAATACATTTACTGTGTAACAAACTTAAATTTATTCTTTAACCTAACTATATTTAAATGTTGAAGGGCGCCAGGAGAGTTTTGTGCTGAAACTCTGCCTACATCTTTAATCACGACTAGCTTCCAGAAAGGTTATTTTCTAGCCTGTCGTGTGTGAGCGTGTCCTTAAGCTACAAGTAATTGGAGGCAATGCATATATGTTATTTTAATGGCAAGATCTTACAGGGAGGATAAAGTATAAGAGTTAACTCACCCCTTGTCCAGAATACGCTTTGTACTTAATCCTTAGAACAAACCACTTTTCAAAAGATTCTTACATTTTAACTTTACTTATGTTAACTTTAGTATCGTGTCGGTATTTTCACATTTTACATTTCAATGCAACACTCAAGTAAGTAATGTATCGGTTGCGCATCACGGGCACTCGACGTCTAATGACTTGCACCATTTAATTTTGTTAAATAATTGTGGTAAAATAATATTTTCCTATAAACATGCAAAAACATAATAGGGTTTGAATTCACGACCTAAATACATATAACCAACTGCACCATAGAGTAGTTTCTTCAGCTTGATGAAATATAGATTTAGCATTTTCATCACTACGCTACATCTATAGTTATAACGACCGTAACAATATTTAACAATAAATATATGTTTAATCATTTCTTTCTTACATTTTTACCTTCTAGTTAGTAAAGACATAATTAACATTGAAATTCTGTACACATCTTGATATTCCAATAACAACCATAAGTTTGTTGTTACAACAACATCATTTTACAATTTAAGTAAGAGCTTTTAGGAAGAAAAAAAATTAAATCTATGGTTGTTTCACTTTAGAATTTGATGATTTTGTAATTATTTATTTCTTTCTAATATGTTATATACAATATCATCTTCTTTTACTTCAGGTTCTTAAACCTTTTGTTTTAATTGAAAAATCTAATCTTACCCTTCCAGCTCCAACAGACTTGTCGTTGAAGAACACGCCCTCGTCGACATCCCTACACGGGACCACGTCAACATGCCTCGCCGCGTCGACGCCGTCGCAGTCAAAGTCCATGCTCCCGCACAAGCTGTCCGGTGCGGAAGTGGGCGCGGTGCGACAGCTCATAACCGGCTACCGCGAATCCGCTGCGTTCCTGCTGCGTTCCGCCGACGAGCTAGAGGCGCTACTGTTAAACCAACCGTAGGATACGCCTAAAACCCTTACGGATATATTCGGATTCAAATTCGGATATTTCTAAGGGATTCGCGATATGTAACAGTGGTCATTGAAAGATAGTATGGAAAATTCGCTATAATTCGTTTATGAATTAGTTTATACTCACCAATTATTAGTACGAAATATTATTATACCTCAAATCATATATTCGCGGTTTACTCAATTATAGTCTGTCTCTCTCTAAATTGAATATTATCATTTTACTATTGTCGTCCTTGTCTTCCTCCCACTGTTACATACTCTATTCGCAAAATCAATTAGGCTGCAATTATTTCAAATTATTCTCGATAATGTTTTCAAGGAAATATTATTTTCATGGTTTTTTTTTATAAGAAATCAACTACGATATTTCGGGGGAATATGTTATGTTTGTAGTTGATTTCTTACAATTTGTAATTAAAATGGCGTTTTCAAATTATTATTTATTACAAAATAAAAATATATATTTCCTTATTCAATGCATTGGAATATTATCTGTCATAAGTTAAAGTGAAATTTTCAATCTAAATAAGATATATTAAAATAAGATTCGTTCGTGGCCTGATACAGGTCTAATAAAAAGATATAGGACATTAGCAAATACAATGTTTGTATCATTGGATTCATGTTATTAATTCTGCCTACTTAGCTACCCATCTGAACTGCAATTTAATATATACCTAATACTAAATACATTACGTTCTTTCGCCACTTTTAAAATCATTAGAACATAGAATTACGAGTTTAAAAAAAGATCTATGAATTTTGGCGATCGTACTAAGCTGCCATATTGTAAAAAAAACCTACATACGTGTTGCCATTATCTCGTTGAAAGAGTACAAAATTATTTTTGTGTATATTTAGGTGTAAGAAAAAAATCAGGGAGATTGTAGTGTTAGGTTAAAAAAAATATTGAGTTCTTGCCTGGTGAGATAGTTTAGCGGCTATTATGAAATTATTCGAAGGGCGACCGAATGTAGATGTCTATCTTTACATTACTTAAATTCTGATCTAAGACAAATGTCTTTTCGCGGTGATTGTAGCTAAGAGAGTTTAAAAAATAGTGGCATTGTAGGTGTAAGAAGCACGAATTTATTTGTTGATTTGTATTAAACTTGCTGCTGTAGTTATATTTATACGCAAGTAATATATTTTTATTTATCTTTCCTTTCCTTGAACAATCGAGATTTGGCTCCAACCAAAATTTTTCAATTATAAAACTATTTCATATAAATTACTTATCTTCATGTTATAATGAGCTGTAATCACAACCTTATATGGGTAAATAATAAATATAAAATTAGAAAACACATGTCAAAGTAGTAAAGTTCGTAGTGTTGTCAGTTTCTTATTTGTTTAAGTACTTTCGCTTTGCTCAGTACAATAGAAGTTTAATATTTGTGTGTATATCTATTTGTTACCATAGAATTTATGGCCAAGTACTTTAGGTAGGTTATTGCATTATCTAGTGCTTACAGTGTACAAATAAGATTCCATTTGTTGTAAAAAAATTTAACACTTTGATCTATCAAAAGTTTCTATTTTTGGCCTAAATTTTTGTTGACCTAAAACAATACTTTTCTTTGTTGTACCCTTAGTTGTTAAATACTTACTACTTTCGTAAATAAGTTCATGTACAAAGTTCGGCCAGTTTTCATCTAATTTTATTAGAATAATAGAATGTCTTTTCGTTAGTAAGTTTCTAAGTAATTAAATTAAATAATATTTCAGATTTAATAAACGCTTATTACGTTGCTTCTGGTTTTATAGCTGTCATTTATTGACATCTGTCAAGGTGAACCTTGGCAACTGGGGATAAAGTTATTTGTGTTCGTCCCATTTTGAGGTTAACTTTGACAGCTGTCAATAATTGAGAGACTGCAAATAAGATATAATAAGAATAGTTCATAAAAGTTGCCAGTTTTTTCTCAATAGTGTAAACGCTTTCAAGCCAATTTAAAAAATTGTAAATTCACTTTTGAATACAAAAATTGCCAAAGAATCGAATTGATTGTTATAATCGAATTAGACGTTAGATGTGAAATTGCTGATACATTAGTATTTGTACAATTTTGTTTATATTAAGTTTTAAGGTTAAGTTCTATAGTTTAAATATTCATTCCAAGTTTTGCTAAATTTTAAACGTCATTCGGTGCGATAGAAAGGTCAGATGTAGTCATTGTAAATGGATGAAAATTGTAAAAAGTATGTTTAGAGTATTATAAAAAAAATCGTTAATTAGAGCTATGTAAAAGTTGATGTTGGGATATAAAGAGAAAGTAACGATGGTAAAAGTTGAGAGAATGAATTTGTTAGACATTAAAATATATTATTATTAGAGATGTATAAATGGTTTATGATTATTATTATTATTAGTTCAAGAGAAATACAAAAAAACGGAGAAAAATTACAAAATGGCGATTGTTACTATTAACGATATGAGAATTTAGTTATAATTTTGCAAATTCAAAATGTGAGTTTTACAATTTTGAAAAAGAAAATATTAAATATGCTCATATACAGAAGTTCCTGTTTTATTATACATCGTGTATCCGTTTTAGTGGTGTCTTAGTTTTGATCCTAGGATCATATCCAAACTTATTATTTGCCTGTTTCATGCCAAGCTCGTTTTATACTTTTACGGTAGGTGAATTATTTGCATTCAATCCTGGTTTGTTCAGTTGAACTGTATACTCGTTGGTCAACTATTTAAATGCCATATCTATACCATAAAAAAATAACCCGGAGGACTGAGATGGAATGCCCCGGCACTTAAAGGGGTATTTTATAGAGGCCATAAGCGCTCACCTCTCAACCCTGTGAAACTGCAAAAGGCTTCGGGCTAACAGCGGCTATTAGCCCGAAAAAAAACCGCGTTAGATGCGTCCCGTTACCTGTATTGTTGCAATTAGCTTCAGTGTCGCTCTACTAAAAATAAAATACACAATATATTTTAAAGTAGTGAAGTCAATATTCAGTTCTCTGAACGGGAGAAAACCCAACCCACGGACCTTTGGATCTATAAACCTTTATTTTGTTTGTTATTATTTATAAAATCTAATTTAGATTTTCGACAGCTCAGATATAAAAGCAGCTGAAGGTCAAAGCTAGATTAAAATAATAATATCCTATTATATTTATTTTACCTAGTGTACATATTTCAAGATTCGTGATTCGTGACACAATGAAAGTCATTTGAATTTGCAATTTAATTGTTTTATATCAATTTATATCTAAATATCTATTTTTATTATATATTAAATGTATTTATTATATAATTAATGATATTTCTTATTTAATATAATCTATTTATCATTATGTTACAAATATTATTAATATTTAGGATTCTTTTGTTGTTTCCATAACAGTCAATGTTTCTTATATCAAGGGTTAAGTGAAGAATAGGGCATTGAATAATTTGTTTTTCTAAATAAGGTTTACAATCAAAGTTTAATAAATTTAAAAAATATTTACTTTTTACTTACCTAAAACCACCCAGTATGTTATATTAATGTACATTTAGAAATAAAATATAGTTTATTTCGTTTGTCCAAAAAACAAATATAATACTCAAAGGCAAGGGTTCATACATATAGTTCCTATTTTAAACTCTAAAATCAAAATTCTTGTTACACGTTGCGGTTTCCGTTGGTTGGTCATGATGCGCTGGCGTTCGCCATCAGCGCATTTATCCTGACGTCACGGATTCTATCGGGGAACGGGTAAAACCTCTCATCCGACATGAGAACCGCCGTAGCGTTTTCTATAAAGTTCATAATGGAATCGGAAGCGATGTACGTGAACATGGCCGGAAAACGTTCCGTGCCGCATCTGAAACAGAGGAAAGCTTGTGCTGTAACAGGGTGTGACGGTCATAAACAATATGGCGCCTGAAGCAGTTACATGATGGGTAGAATATAAAACAGTTCTTGATTAGAACTCAATGTTCGTCGTAGCATTCTTTTTTCTATTACATATTATATTATATTCTATAAGATTTTTTAATGGATTTTATGACTCCTGGTCGATTTCGACCACGGCGTTATCTTTTGTTATAAACAAATTACACTATCAGTGGAGGATATCCAGAGACCTTGACAGCTTGCGGGGGACAACAACGATGCTGGCACGAGGGCTGCTACTGCACCACTGAGAACTGAGGAAGGCGATATACGACCCGAGGACCTCTCAAAAGGAGGTTCGACTACCTTGGCTCGGACCGCTATCTAAAAGAGTAAATAGTGCTGTAATCATTTACACAAACACAGATAATCACTCGTCATTCCCTTCCCCTGTCCGATGTAAGCCATACGCAATAAGATCACAGGCAGATTCAGATGCTGTGTCAAATACACGGAACGTACGATCACACCTACACCTGAAAACCGACAATTTGTGATATAAAAATATCGTCCTCGACTGGGAACCGAAATACGGGACCAGCGCCAGAAAGAACCAGGTTATCTTATCATTCCGACACCGTGCGACCATTAAATGGCAGTAAATGTTAAAAACAATACGTCACATGAGTATTTTCAATTTTTGCTTACAATTTACGTAGACCCCACGAAGCCAAGCCCCACAACACTCCGTCGCTGACTGCCGGTGCTCCGGTGTCTCGCTTGTATGTAAAAAAAATATTAATGTTAGAATATAATAAAGAATAAGATATAGAATTTGTGTTCGTGTGTTTTATTCTAAATCACTAGGTCTAAAATTAACATCAATCACAGCATCACTTACAATTTTAGATTTGCAAGTAATTTTTTTTAAAAAATAATTAAGTGATGTAACATTAACAGCTACTCCTCATTGCCGCGGAAATCCAGTAGTCGCATCTGACGTTCGACGTCCGTGTAAATCTAGGATTCTATGTGACGTCATCCTGTATTAGAGGTGAAGGAGAAATTACAATAAGTAATTTTTATTTAGCCTCGTTAGAGGACTCGGACGTCTTCACGAGAGACTGACATAGCCATATACTTTATACAAGTTCACCGTTGAATGTAGAAAGATATAAATATAATCATGTGAAAAAATATGAGGCCAATTTTAAACTTACCGTGCAAGGGGATCGTCTTCCAACTTGAGACATGCAGAAGAAGTTGTGTGAAACGTAAGCACCGAAGCGTTGAGTGATGTTGTTGCATTTGTCGTGGTCCATAACCCGTGCATGATACACTTGGAGGGTCAGCATATTGCTTTGGTAGATCCCGTCACGCTGTTTAATAAAAGGAATATGCATATTAGGTACTTAATTTGGATTTGGACAAACTATATTCGCTACCTCTCAGTCGTATATGAAAGATAAGTATATTTATTTACTTAAGAATTCATTATTATTTTGTCATTTATTCATTATTTAACTTTAAGACTAAGAAGGAACTAAGATAGGAAAAGTATGTACAAAAGCGCATCTTATTTTAACAATAAAAATCTATATCAGAAGGCCTGCTGTTGGACATATTATAGAAAAAAAATACAGGAATATATTTATTAACAAACAGCATATAAATGCATAAATAAAAAAATCCCAGGTGTCATCGGCTATATTCGGTTACTGTCGACCCCGTGTAACGGAGAACGGGACATCTTTTTCGTGAATGCCTCCCAGGATCACCGATTTATAAGACGTTGTCACGTCAATAATACACATAATGTATACATAAGTAATAAATATAGCATACAATAAAGCTTACATAATATTTGATTATGTATTCAACTGGATAAAGATAAGTATTGTTCCTTCACTAGTTTTATTTAAATAACACAACATTTATGGCGACTCGAACTTTTCAGGAAGAGCATTCCACAAATGAATTCCCTGCATCATGACGGAGTTGGTATAGAAACTAGTTTTATTAGAAGGAAATCGCAAGAGGAATTTAAGCTGAAGTCTGCAGGATCTATCAGGCGAATGTAAAAAGAAAACCTCTTGGGGAGATATAACGGAGTCTGGGGAATGTAAGATATTAAAAATGAAGCAAAGTAATCGAGTGTCATTCCTTCATTCATTCATTCATATATTTGATAAATAGATACATTGATAAATTTAATACAACAATATAGACACAGACATAGAGATAGACACTGGAACGGTATGCTGTTATATGATGCTTCCCCTGTCAAACTGATTCATGCAATTGCCAGTTTTTAGATGTGGCTTGGCTGCTGCACGTTTGCAGTTGTTTAAACTGTATATCCATTTCATTGGCTTCATATTTTCTTAAACTTTGTTAAAGTCCACTGCAGCTGTTAATGTATTCGATATACTGGAAATCATCTACTAGTTGTCTTTCTGACTAACGTAGATACGTGATATATTTTTTGTGAAATGAACAAAGTAAAGTTTGTATTCAACACAATCTTACTCTATCACTTCCCCAACTGGTAACCCACGCGTCATCAAAAGGCGGCATCATGGCGCGGTTAGGCAAATCCACGCTGTGCACTCGATTGGAGAAACTGTAAAGAAAAATAGATACACACTCTAATTCAGTGGAATTTATTTATTTATTTATTTAGAAACTTTTGTACAACTAACATATGCAAAAAGGCGGACTTAATGCCTAAGGCATTATCTACCAGTCAACCTTGGGAGGGTTTAGAGAAATAACAGATGAATAACAATAAAGAAAAAAATAAACATACAGTACATCTAAATACTTATGCAATTATATATACATATCATTACATATTATCTTAGGAATTTATAATACTAAATAAAATAATAGATATATACATATACATTTACATAAACTATAAAACAAAGATATATACATATTATAAACACAAACATATCTAAAAGTAAATATATATATAAATATATACATAATTGTTATCGATGTAGTGAATCTGCTGACGCTACTTCCAACAAATGCTTTCGAATTTTACGTTTAAACTCTCGACTTTTAGCCATTCTGATTTCGAAAGGTAACGCATTCCACAGGGGAATAGATTGAACAAAGAATGATGAGTGAATGAAATCAGTACGATGAGAAGGACATAGGAGAATTAAGACTGAGTATATATCCTTATTATCGAGTATATATTTTTAGTAACGATAAACTATCGTAAACTATAGTATTCGTGGTGCAATAATACCGGTAACGAAAAATAGTTATTACCAATTTTTTTAACTTGTAATTAGGTATTAATAAATGCGATGTATAAAAGTAAAAATGCGATACTATATATGAAAAATAATCGCATCGCATTTTTTCGGAATACTTATGATACTTTATAGTACTTTAAGAATTTTTTTTCTTCATTTTCATCATTAAAGAAAACCAGCGTATATTAACAGCATATACCTCTTTGTAGCTCGCTGTATGACCTGAATGAAAAGATCAAGATAACGGTAGCGGCGAAATCTGCTTTTTCCCACATAACAATAATTGGGCAGGATCTATTTTAGTCTCGTAAGCGGGTCTCTGGAGCTATTTCATATGATAGCATATATAGCACGGCAGCCTTTGCCGATCAAGCCGACCCATCCATGAATCTGCAGCTTGTGAATAATATCAAACTATCATACACTGTTAATAATTAAATATAAATGAAAAAGTATACTTACCTAATAAGTCTATCGAGTAGTAATAATGCGACATCGTTGTCAGGGTCGTGACGGATGCTCCACCCGGAGTGGCGCATCATCTCCTGGATCCCTGCGACCTGGCCGCCGCGGTCTGCGTGACGTGATCCGGCGCGTACCTTCAACCTACTTGTGAGTTGTGATCTAAATTTAATAGACAAGGATAGGATAAAAAATAGATTTAGCCAAGAATTATAGTTACAAATAAAGAAATAGGTGGAAGGGTGAAACAATGACCTGCTTATGCTGTGCACGAACTCCGTGCAAGTAACTTGAAATAACTCAAAGGTTAAGTGGTATGCCTATGGAGAGGCATATGGCCACCCGTGACCCATCAGATCATTATAAGTTTTGAATTGGTAACAACTGAAATTCATGGAGAGGCAATTCATTGCATTTTCTCATAAACAACTTGCCAACACAAGTTGTTCTAAAAATAAACATAAAAATATAATTTAAATTATTTGATATAAAGTTTATGACTCAAAAGGCTATATATATAGGATTTAAACTACTGGTTATAGTATTTAAAAATATTTTTTATTATATAAAACATACATATATGTAATATGTTACGGTATATATTCACTTTACTATTGTGAATAAAGATAATGATTCCGATTCAGGTTTCTAAAAATACGCATAAATTAAATTTCAGAACAGATATAAATGTTATCTTTCCCACGTTATAGAGTTTGGAGTTTTTGTTTGTTTGGGTTTAGAGGCAGTTAACTGGTTGCTTATTTAATGGGTGTGCTCGAGTGAGGTACAACCACACTTTTACATAACAACAATGTAAAATATCAGACAAATGGGGTCTGGGTGTGGTAAGATTCAAAATTGACACAAAGCATTTGGATTCCTTATGGTGGGTAATCATCCATATTTTGCTGAAAGAAGTTTTTTTCCAATCCTCGATATTTTGAACAAAGTTAATAATGAAAATAATGAGTCCGATATTGAAAAGAAAATATATTTACACAAAAGCAAAGTACATATTTATACGAGTATCGATAAATGATATTCTAACAAAAATAAAGTATATTGACTTCCGACTAGACAATCCTAAAAATACAAATAAATATTTATAAATTCATACCAGCAATATGCCACTCACTTCCAAACGCAGTTAGCCGTCGTGACAACAATACGTGGATTGATCAGAGCACCAGCACACCAATGCTCGTGTCTCTTTTGTATAGAGACAACGTAAGGGTATTCCTCGATCAAAGCGTCTTTCCCAGCAATAACACGCCTGCCCACATTTACTAGCAAACAAGGGATAAATAAACAAAACATTTTAGTAAGTTATTTATTAAAACCTTCACGTGTTACAATTTACCTTTCCGTACTTGACCGTCCGTTTCGGAACGCTTGATCTTTTGTTTCATATAGTCACGGGTATGTTTCCTAAATCGAGGTTTTTTTTTTGTATTTCCTAATTGACCGTTTTTTGAATTCCCTCTACCTCCTGTTGTTACCTTATTATTTTCAATATTTTTCTTAACATTCTTAACGGTTTTACTAGTTTTATTTTTAACATTTTTGATGAGTGCACTTTTAGGATTAGCTTTCTGTTTATTTTGAACGTTTCCCTTTTTTATGGGAACTTTAGACGTTTGTCTTTTTGACTGAGTTTTATCTTTATTTTTTACTACCTCTCGTATTTTTTCTTTACCGGTTACTCTACTTCTCCCTTTCGTTTTAGCTTTTACATTTTTTCCACCAACTTTTGAAATACTCTTCCTTTCTTTACCTTTAGCGATAATATGTTTTGTAGTTTTGGATTTCGTAACATTTAATTTTGTAATGTTATCGAAATTTGCGGATCTCTTGTACCTCACGGGCAATAAATCGTAATCTGGCAACATTCTCTTGATGATCCTTGGCTTTTGATCAAATAGAGTTTCGATAGGTAAGTCCGGGCTCTCGGAGATTATGGGAGTTGACTGTATGCTTTTCACAGGGATCGATGGAAACACGGTATAGGTGTCTTTCGTTGGCGTTGGGAAGACGGTGTAAGCGTCCTTAACTTTTTCTATGTATCGTTTCTTCATGTTTTCATTCGGTTGAGATCTTACAAACTTCTGAGCATTTAGTATTTGTATGTTTCGATGAAAAGGTATCTTTTTCTGTACGGGATAGGCCCTTGCCATCATTTTCGAATCTTCATCGCTGCAAACGCAGCAACTTTGTATAGCACAAACAAAGACGGCAGCAAGCAATATCCTCATTGCTACGAATCAAGTGGCACAGAGGTAAATTAGATTGACGGTAAAATAATTTTTATGGACTTTTTATAGTTTTTTGATGGTTTTAGTTACTGGTGCGATAAACTCAAACATTTTTCAATTTTAGATTATTACGTTTTAAAGTGTATGGAATATAAAAAATTATTCTAATAAAAAATTGCCAACAAATAACCAAACAAATCCAAATATTAATATTCCCGATATATATATATATATATATATATATATGTATATATATATATATATCACATATATATATATATAAAACCAAAACGAATAAAAAACGATAACACACCTCACTTGATGGTAAGTGATCTCTGCACCTTAGACCCAAGGATTCAAGGTGAAATTGCGTTATCAGTTATTACCCCTGAAGACTAAGAGAATGCCGTTTTACTAATACTCACTGGTTTTCATAAGTCACAGCAGGAATTATGCAATTCCTGTTACGTTGTACATCGGTATTTTATGAGGTTTGGTTTGGGTCATTGTGGACGTACCATTCATACTGGAGCTAATACGCAGTTTACCTGATGGCAAGTAATTCCTGCGGCCCATGACATCTACATTCATCCTTCACAAGAACTCATAATGCAGATGCATTGTCAACCTTGAGGACTCAGATGGAATGCCTCATCTCCAGTGATAAAGGTCTCCGGATGCCTCACCAAACGAAACACTATTTTACGCCGGTATTCTGTGAGGGCGTTATCCTACCCTGGTCGAGCTGACCCATACATTCTGCAGCCAGAAACAAACTGCGGTGTAGCCCTACCACTGTAAAAAAGCACCACTGTTAATAGTATTTAGCAGTTTGCTTCCAACACTAAGTCTACTAATGGGCAGGAAATAAAGTACACAGACTTTTTCCTGCTTTTGTCAGGTGACGACTTCAGGCAAACAGAAACGCATTAACTAGTTGTTACCTTCCCTTCTTCGATGCAACCTCTTTACCATCGGAGGAAGCTTGAGTGTTGTATCGGCGATATGAGACATCACAATAGGACCGAACCTATTACCAATTATATGTTTTCTAAAAATATTATGATACGTTAGTATTCGAGCTAAGGTCCTACAGTTTAGTAGTAATGTACGGCTAAGCTATCTATTCCACAAATGAAACAAAACTAAATAAATATTTCTTATTATCGTATAACATCAATACTTAATAAAAATACATCAGCTCTTATAATAGAGACCAAACTTACATAATTTATACACTTAATTATACCTTCTTCATTCATCATCATCCATTAGCGTCTCATCTGCAAGTCCCCAGTGGAATACTATGCCTTTCCAAGAGAAAAAAAATAAATTTCCGATAAGAAAGTAAAGTAACAGACTTTACTTTCTTATCGGAAGTTTAGAGATATTTGTGCAAAAAAATAGTTTGAAACGCGTAGTTTATCCGATAAATTTGATTAGGCCCCGAATGGTTACCACACTTAGGACGCTGAATGTGTTCTGACCATAATGTTGTTACTTGATATATTTCAACTATTCCCCTCTTGGTGCTATTTTCTTATATGTAGCCAGTTGAACTGCAAGTTGATGCAGTATTGTCTTCCCCGTGGGTCCCTCGTCAGTAGCTTGGGCTTTAGACAGTCGCACTACGCGACCACACTCGCGAATGAAGTACTCCAACTCATTTTCTAATTGACGACCATCACCTAAAAAAATACTATTGTTTTTATCCCAAATGGATTCGATAGGGACAAAAGACTCTATCCATTTTAATTTTTTTTTTCGAGATATACTGCCTCTATTGCCGCGCAACAAGACGTAAATACTGTTTAATTTGAAACATGCAAACTTGTTTGGCCAATTTAGTAAACTTCGAAACTATTTTCGTTAGTGGTAACGAGGTCATCCTGTTGCAAACCGACCACAGTCATATCTTTCTGGTTTGACGGTCGCGTGGCATAGCAGCTAGAGTAGAAGTAGCGTAGTGGGTCCTGAGTTCTGTTCTGAGATATATTTTTAATATACAAACCATACACTTTTTTTTCTTCTGCGTTCGCGATTCCATTAGGAACAACTTTTTCGACTTAATAAAGCTTTAGAGATATCTTTTAAGATAAGGAAAGTAATGGTTTACATCTAGATATATCCGTACCTTGTCCCATTCTCGTGAGAGTCGGTTGCAAGAATTTGTTGGCCAGTCGAGCGAGCTGCGAGCGCTCCGAGCTGAAAGCTTCGTCCAAGTCGAACAGCTCAAGTGGGGGAGGTGGCGGCTCGCGGAAGGTTGGCGCGAAGACCTTTGCAAAATTTAGTAACACTGAATGAATACAAAAAGTGTGTTTAACCTCAACGCGTGGTTGAAGTTAAAACTTAATATACTTATATAACAGATGTGGAAGAAAGGTTCTTGAGTGGCTTCGGAGTATTGAATCCACTATTTGAAGTGATAATCTTTCCAAGTCTGCGCAAAGTCCCTGGAAGTTATATTTCATAACCTGTAATTTTTTTACTCATTCATTGCCTACACTCGAATACTGTAAGCGTTTTCTTCTTATCACAAACTAAACGTCTTGGATTATAATACAAAATAATAATAGATACTACTGGATAAAACATTTTTCGTCTATATCACCCACATTGTATATATACCAATATGCGTGTTCAAATAAGTTAAACACTTACCGCAAGTTGTAAAGGCGGAAAGGGGGTTTCAAACTGCGGTGCGATGAGACTTAGAGGCTCGTGCTTTACTCCTAACGCTTCATACAACCCCAAAACTTCTGGTACTGTAGTAAAGAGCGAGACGATTAGTGTGTAATGTAATGTAATACGCTGCATATTAATTATAATGATACTATGTAAACCATATCGTATACCATTTATATACTTTGTAGTATGTATGTATATGTCACAGGGAATTGATGAATACGGAGATTCGATCAAATGTCTAAGGTAGATGATCAATTCATGGGTGGTTTAGGTTAGGTTTAGTTTAGGATTAGGCTAGGTTTAGGTTATGTTTAGGTTAGTTTTCGGTTAGGTTTAGCATAGGTTTAAATTAGGTTAGGTTTAGGATAGGTTGAGGTTAGGTTAGGTTAGGTTAGGTTAAGATTAGCTTAGGTTTAGGTTAGAATTAGTTTAGGTTTAGGTCAGTTAGAGGTTAAGTTTAGGTTAGGTTAGAGTTAGAGTTAGAGTTAGGTTAGGTTAGGTTAGGTTAGAGTTTAGGTTAGGTTAGGTTAGAGTTAGGTTAGGTTAGGTTAGGTTAGGTTAAGGTTAGGTTAGGTTAGGTTAAGGTTAGGTTAGGTTAGGTTAGGTTAGAGTTAGAGTTTAGGTTAGGTTAGGTTAGGTTAGGTTAGGTTAGGTTAGAGTTTAGGTTAGAGTTTAGGTTAGGTTAGGTTAGGTTAGGTTAAGATTAGCTTAGGTTAGGTTAGGTTAGGTTAGAGTTAGGTTAGGTTAGAGTTTAGGTTAGAGTTTAGGTTAGGTTTGGGTTTGGTTTAGGTTAGGTTAGGTTTAGGTTAGGTTTAGGATAGGTTTAGGTTAGGTTAGGTTTAGGTTAGGTTTAGGATAATTTAGGTTAGGTTAGGTTTAGGTAAGGTTTTTTTTTTAGAAATTATACATTACTATTCCCCTGATAAGAATCATAGACAGTTTTCGCAATTAATATTATATTTTACTTATTTGCTCTCTATTTTTATTGATATCTTAAACTAACGCTTAATTCTTAATGTAATTCTTACCAAATTATTTCTTTATTATTTATTTATTTATTACCTTGTTATTTTACTATATATAATCTTATTGTATATAATACATATTGACAACTAATCTTATTCTCTACTTCTTCTTTATTATAACTTAACTATATTTATTAAAAATATAAAAACATTACTTTTTACATACTTTTATAGACTTGCTCTTAAACCTATGTAAGTGTGCCGAGATCCTGTCATAACCTGTGATACCGCGCATCTGTCATAATTCGGTTTTGTCTTTTTGTAAATGTTGCCTCTTTCGCTAGAGTGTCCGCCCTCTGGTTTCCTTCCATCCCCACATGGGCTTTTATCCAAAACATTGTTCTAATGTCCATAATTAGGGGATGGAAGGAATTCTGGTTCGCTATTGTGTCAAGCGCTGACCTTGAGTCGCTGTAAATAGCGAAGTTCGATTACCCACTCTTTAACACCTCTTCGGTCGCTCTCATCATTACATACATCTCCGCCTGCACTAAAACAATTCTGGCTTAAATTTATAATATATGATTTCGGCTCCATTATGCCAACAGGATAACGAGGCTCCAACCTTGCCATGAATTTTATTCCCGTCCGTGTTCAATTTTACGCCATCGTTTTCCAGGCTTAATCTTTGTTGGTCATTTTGTAGACATTGATAATGCAGTTTCTTGCTCTCTATTCGCTGCGGTATTCCTCTTTTGGCTTCACATAATGACGCCACCTCCTAAGGTCTAAGGGGAGCAAGCCAGCAAGTACCAGCATGGAGTTCAGTGACATAGTTCTGTAGGCTTTGCAGATTTTTGGGCAAATACTCGTTGAACGGCATCCAGCTTGTTGCGGACACCGAGCTTTATGGCTGCTGGTGCCCATGCACTCGCGACATGCATTATGATCGGCTCAATGACCGCCATGTACCATGTACATTGTCCGGATGATCTCCGACTGTAGACCCCATTTTATTTTGGCTGCCCTTGACAACTGCTTGTAGATGCTGAGAGCTTTTCTACAAGTGTTGAGGACGTGTTGATCGAATGACAGTTTTTGATCTATAATCAATCCTAAAATTTTTATTTCTTTGCATAGTCCAATATCTATCCCACCCCTTTGCAAAAGTGGGAGGTCGTATTTCATCTTGCGCGTTATGAACATTGTTTTCTGCGGTGCGAACTTTGATTTATTTATTTATCCCCACTGCACATTTCCGATTGTGAACGGCAGATCACAATTTTCCTCACGTTTACTCTCGCAGCTTCTTCTCTGATAAGTCTGTGTTGTTCACAGACTGTTGTCTGTGCTGCTAGCATTTTAGCCGACACTAATTGACTCACTTCTTTCCCATCCTTCACTAGTAGTATATCCTATATATATATATCTTGTCTCTTTCTTGTTCTTCCTATCACTCTATATATACTATCCCACATAGTTTCATTCTTGTTTCCTGCAGAACTCTTTACAACTTCCAATTTTTGTCTTTTTAGCTGCTTTCTCATATTCTTCCTTTGCTTTCAGGTGTTGTTCGACCACCCAAGCTCTACGGACGGGTGCTGCACAGGACACTCTACGTTTCTTCTTGATGACATCCTTTTTTAGTCTGGCGAGTTCATCGTTCAACCAAAGGGTGTTTTACTATTTTTCTTTAGTTTAGGTATGTTTTCATCACATGTATTTTTATATTTTTATATTCTTTGTGTAGTTTTCTACTAATTGTTCAAGTTTTTCTGATTCTTTTATATTATTAACCTCTTCTAAATTTATTTTATCATTTTCAAATTTGGGCATGAATGCTTTCCTGAATTTACTCCAATCTGTATTTTTTGTTTTTATATTCTAGTTGTTCTATTTTGTCCAACCCTTTTTATTGAACTAACTTTATTTTGTATTCTATTGCGTTATGGTCGGAACTCGTCAAGCTAGTATCCACCTTCCACCCGTATACGTATTCGAGCAGGCCCGTTGAACATGCCGTCACATCGACATGGCTTTTATATCTTTTGCCACCCCTTATTGTGTCAAACGTTGGTCTGTACCTTCATTCAATATATGCATATCCAGTTCATTCAAAATACCAATTAATGCATCACCTCTATGATCGTTTCTTTCACTACCCCACAGTGTACTCCAGGCATTCGCATCTCCTCCAATTATTATTTTGTTGATTGTCAATCCTTCTACAGCACTTTTAATCCTATCTATCTAGGGGTTGATAGGTTTCTGATCCTCCAGATAAATTGAGATTACTCCTATTTGCCAGGCTCTAGCGTGTAGTTTAGCCACTGCAATATTCTCGGTGGTTAGTGTCGGGCATGGGATAACGTCAATATCGCTGTCAAAGACGATTATTGCTGCCTTGTTGATGTCTTCACCTCTCCGGATGCATTGGACTATTCTGGCTCCACGATGATCCCTTATATGGCCCATAGCCCCTACATACGGTTATTGCACTAATGCAAAGCTTACATTTCTGTTACTTGCTTCAATAATTAGTTCTTGGGTAGCAAGTTCCTTTTACATCAAATTTGCCTGTATAACTTGTTAAGTTTACCTGACCACCTTAGCAATATGCAACTGTCGATCTTGCTATTTTCTCCCATTTTTTTCTTACTATGTATTCCTGGCTGAATGCATTGTGCTTAACAGACTCTAACTTTGAATGTTTGCAATTGCTGCAAGTGGATTCCACTCCGGCAAGCCAATCAGGACATTCTGTTCGCATATGCCCCCTCCACAATGACTGCATTTGTCAACTGATTCAGTGCAAAAACGTTTACTGTGCTTATCCCAAACAGCGCATGCACTGGATGAGAGGAGTCTGATCTTCTATTCTTACTATTTTATATTCGACGTGACCGACCTTTCTCTGTCAATCTCTGCCATAGTCTGGGTGAGGTTTTTAGACCAACATGTTTCGTGTGTTGATTTCTAGTTTTCCTTTTATATTTTATTTCCATTCTGTCATCCTCTTTTCCTATATCTCTAAAGATGTCTTCAATTTGCTTTCTCAGTGCTCCCATTATTTCTTAATCCGTGTTGTAAGATAACACGTCTTTAAGGATGACTAGTGGATCCTTTTTTTTTAATTTCTTCCACACTTAGCTCTCCCCCGGCCTTTTCTACTCTCTCCCTGATTCTCTCCATTTCATGCTTTGTTTCACATCCCACTATTACTTTTTGATTTTTCGCTTTCCTGATCTTATACACTTTTATTCCCTCTTTTTTAGAATCTACAACCTTTCTTATTTTTTCTAAAACCAGCTTTGCTTGTTTCTGTTTCGTTTGCCGATGTTATGGCAACCGAGTGCAGTGTGAGATGGGGCCGGGTCTGAGCTTTAGGCTTTCCTTCTGCTGCTACTTACACATAGGTCTCCTTTTCCTCCTTTATTTCTTAAAGATTTTCATTGAGTTTTTTCGTTTTTTTCCTTACATTCTGCTAAGTGTTTGCAATGCTTTTCAATTTTCTTAATGATCTGCGATTCTGAATCTTTTTTTTTTCTTCTATACTTTTTACAGGTTCTTCTCCCATTTTCTGACTTGCCCGTTTTATCTCCTCTTCTGCTTCTTTTACCAATTTATACAATTTCTCAATAGTCTTTGTTACTGTCGTCTTTATTTCTGTTCTTATATTTTGCGAGCTTAGGTTAGGTTTAGGTGAGGCTTAGGTTAGGCTTAGGTTAGGCTTTTGTTAGGCTTAGGTTAGGCTTAGTTTAGGTTTAGGTTAGGTTTAGGTTAGGTATAGGTTAGGCTTTGGTTAAGTTTAGGTTAGGTTTAAGTTACGTGTAGGTTAGGTTTAGTTTATATTTAGGTTAGGTTAAGGTTAGGTTAAGGTTAGGTTAAGGTTAGGTTAAGGTTAGGTTAAGGTTAGGTTTAGGTTAGGTTTAGGTTAGGTTTAGGATAGGTTTAGGATAGGTTTAGGTTAGGTTTAGGTTAGGTTTAGGTTAGGTTTAGGATAGGTTTAGGTTAGGTTTAGGTTAGGTTTAGGTTAGGTTTAGTTTTAGGACAAGCACGCTCTTTGTCGCCTTGTCTGACTAATGTAATTTAAAGCATGTGCAATAAAATTTGGGCACAGTCTGGACACTACATTCGTATCGACATGACTCTCAATACGCCCACTATATTTATATCTTGCCATTTTGCCCTTTTCTTTAGAGAATTCTATATTCGAAAGAATATAGAATATATATATAATATATTCTATCTTATATAGTAATTTTGTACGTTTGAATGTATATTTATATTATACTCACATTGTGCCAAGTTAAGTGAGAACAGGGTCCAAGTGAAGAGCGCGTGGGGGTGCAGGGGAGAGAGGCGCGGCGGCGGGGCCGTGGCAGGGGAAGGCAGCAGCACCTTGCTCAGGAACAGCGCGTCACCCAGGGTACGGTACTCGTTTATCTGCGGAGAAATATCTTGATGGCCACCAGCACTCAAAATAGAACAAATGTCCAGCAAACATTGACTTTCAACTAGCCCAACGTCTGTAGCATATCGAAGACTAGTGACTTCACGTAGCCCCAAAGAAAGTAATCCATAGGTGTAAGATCTCACGATGGCGGAGACCAGTTCACAGGCACATTACGAGAAATTATGCGCTCATAGAATGTTTCCCGCAAAAAACCAACCAAAAAACCAAACAGTGATTTTTATGGAATGTTAGGGCGTTAAAACAAAGGCTTCTGGGTTTTCCTTAGTCTTTAGGGGGTTACAAAGCCTGTGCATCTTGTATACTATTGAGAATAGATGTATGTATGTAGGTATTTATGGACCGCAGTCACCAATTACTATGCGATGTACTGTGTACACGTCTATTATATCGGAGATTTGATGACTTATGTATGACTCTATGTTTACTTACAAAACTAAAATATATTCTATATAGTTGATATCATAAGATTAAAACTTAAGATTAAAAAAAACCCAGGTAAGATAAAAACTGCTAAGTAGAATAATACATTGTTACACCATACAAGCTGGATGCAAGGATTAAATGGAAACGTTTTTTTTTTAAATACTACCGAGTTTTAGTAGCAAATAGGAATGTAATACTTATATTATAGAAAAGATATATAACTAACATCAGGATCTTCCACGTCGACGGGGTTGAGATGCAAGTCAGTGACGCCTCCAAGGTAGTTGAATATCATCTCGCGGATGAGATCGTTGCATTCACACTCCAGGTACTGGTCGGCGAAAAAATGTCCGGAACCGATGACGAACAACTTTCCTGTGAAAACGTTATATTTGGAATGTGTGTTAGTGCATTTTACAGTGGTAGAGCTAGCTACGCTACAGTTTGTTTCTAGCTGCAGAATGAATGGTTCAGCTCGACCGGGGAGCTCTCAATGAAATAAAACAAAAAAAACGTAATCTCACAACCTATTTTCACACACAAGGTTAGTACATGTAAGTAACAGTCTATTTAAACATATACACGTATCCCACTACTGGGCAATGGCTTTCTGGATAGAGAGGGTATTGTCCACCACGCAGGTCCGAAATGGCGGCGGTCGGACCACCGTTAAATATATATATATTTTTTTTAAAGTAAAGTGAGCCCTCCTCTCTAGGGAAAGTATATTTAGTCCACCATGCGGCTAATTTTTAAAACTACAATTAACAATTTATTAGTACCGGCACCGGGGGTTCGAGCTCTTATACTTTGATCCATGCTGACTTGATGACTGCTCTTTAGATACCATGTTAGACTAGAAGTTTATTTAGAACACATTATAAGTCAGCGACATTATTTGGCCTACGTTTTTTCTTTCTTGATGTAAATTCCAGCTATAATATGGGCCTAACATTGTTGTAAAATAAGCGAAGTAATTTATAAAAATTCTGCACCTCCACTTTTATCGGACGCGTACATCGCGGCGACCGGTCTCTTCACCGGATAGCAGACGTCACTGGTGGACAAGATGGCCGCCGCGGGTTTCTTCACAGTTAAAGTCGCACCGTACGGATACACGAAGTTAGGAGTCGCCGGCTCCTCTCTGCAAGTACGTTCCCACTATGCGGTAGAGTCACGTAGGTGTTATTAACTATAGTCGACGCATTATGAACTGAGGCTTCGGGTCATAAATCATATTTATCTGTCTGTCTCGCTCGCACTTACAGGTCTTATGGAGAGGTGTAGTGATGTACGTAAGAATTGTAGAGGTGCATATCGATAACGAGATAGGTACGATCGATATGCTAAATTATGTTAAGTATTAATAGGAATAATTTTTCGCTATCTGAAAATAAAAGTTTTAATTTATAAGATAAAATGTTTGTTTCGACGTTATCATAGAGAAACTGTATAGATCGTAATCTGGCCTTGAAAAGGGCCGTTTTTATCTTTTTTAGGGATGACGCATCGACCCCGCGTGCGCAGGTGAGCTACATATCGATAACGGGTTGCATTGCGTGCACATTCCTACTGTCAGTGACATTTATTGCCCGACGACTCATTTTAAAATGCGTCGACTATAGTCTGTAGTACTGGTTTATTTAGTACTCTCTCTGATGGCTGTTTGTTGACTTAATTCATTATACAATAGTATAGATAAATCATCTGGAAACTTTCGTTCGTTTAGGATGACTAGCCCGGGGTGGAACCACGGTAAAATATAATCGAAATTTCCTTTTTTTTTTAAAGAAAGCTAGTAATGCTATTAACATTGCTTACATTTCGGTGTTATAACATTTTTTTTTAAACTTTCAAAGCAAGCGCTTGACCACAATCCCACCTGGTGTTAAGTGGAAATGCAGTCCTGGATGGTAAGGCGCACTAGCTCAGTAAATGCCTATTCACTCTACTCTTGAAAACACCCACATTGTAACATCGATCGAGTCGAAGGTCGGCTACGAAACAACGACCTTAAGTTTAGCAGTTCGTACCCTAAGCCATTACGATATTGACTCGCTTTAATTTTTCACTTACTCATAAAAGATTTGTGACTCTTCATTTTGATCCTACCACCAACTGAAAAGATCTAGCAAGAAGCTCGATTTGGTTACTTTTCAAAAATATAAATAAATTACAATAATAACAATATATGGAAAAATGCACAGGGTGAATAAACGAACTCTCATTCAGCCAGTGCGTTTTCCAGAATACCAGTGTAATATAGAAGTTTACCACTGCTGTATTTTATCTGGTGAAAGAAAGAAACCTGAGAACCTTATCATTGGAGACGAGGCTTTCGATTTTAGTAGAGAGATAACAACGCAGACATTTTAGGTTTATAATAAAATAATATTTATTTCCGATTCTTAATCCATAGAATTTGTTAGTAACAATAAAACTTAATAACTATGTTAGTACGTACATTTTAAATTATATCTAAAACTTAGAAATTAATGTATTGTCCGGGTAAAGGGACAAGCCAATGAGGTGCCGCATGAGCTGCGAGTCATACCGCTCTGCAACTGTTCTCATAATGGCGTTGGAACTGTCCCTCACTCTGCAGAGCAAGGGAGCCGCTTTTTTCCTGATGTTGGCACAAAATCCATCAGTATGTGCCTTGGCGAACAAAAACATTCCGGATGCATTGCAGAACTTGGGCAGCCCCATAAGCCCCTGAAGCCGTTGTTGTATTTTAGCCGTTGTTAAGATTCCTTGTCGAAGATGAATGTGGGTGCCATGCGCCAATCTACCATCAGATGACATGCGTGTTTGTTTATACAACTAATATTATAAAAAAAGTAATTTATATTATTTTTATTTTATTTTCTTGCTGATATATGTATGTAACTATGGGCCGCAGTAATCACTTCATATCATACCAGGTGCTTCTACACGTGCGTGGGTATGTGTACGTGGGTGCCTGTGGGTGGGTGTGTATGTATGAATGTGTGTGTGAGAGAAACAGAGTACATAACTAATGTAACCATAAATATATATAAATATACTAGCTGACCCGAGAGACGTTGTCCTGTACAAATTTAAATAAATTAGTTTGTGATCGTTTTGTGAATTTGTGAAAATGTGTGCATCGATCGAATCGTGAGGTATTGTTTTGGTTCATACAAAATCTCATAGCGTATAAAACGTTTTTCCCGAATTACCCCAATATTCCCAATTAACCAGACATATAAATCGATATTCATCCAATTTTTCTTTCCACTAAAGCCTAATTCTCATTATTGCGAACATTTAAAAAGATAACCAAATCGTTTTTAAGTGCTACGCTTATCAACGTACATTTGATTTTTATTTATAGAAATATATGTCTATAAATTTCCCTTTACAAATTAGTCGGAACTTACATAAAATCATCGGATTCGACGCTGTAGTTTGGCATCTTCATAATGTGTTTCATGACTCCTCGATTCAGCACGCCGTTGGATATGTGACACTCCTTCGGATGATAAAACCTGTGATACTTAGTTCGCACCACACAGTCTGAAATAATCATCACAATCTATCATCAAGAGAGTTTCTTTATTATAATAGGCGTAGGCAAACTAGTGCAGAGTCCCCTTGATGCTAAATGCGGAACATGACAACATAACCCGTCTTCAACAATGGTTAAGGATGAGTTTTCAATCCTTAGGAATAATGAGAAACCAACGACGACATGATTTTACCACTGTAACCTATTCATGATTGATGCTATATTTTAAAAGTGGTATAGCTACGCTGCAGTTTGTTTCTAGCTGCAAAATGAATGGGTCAGTTACCAGCTCACGGACCTCTCAGTGCGATGAAGCTATAAGAGCCGCATACGCTAACAGCATCAACATCAACAGAATCTTGACAATGGGTCAGCTGGACCGGGGTAGGACTACGCCCTCAAAGAATACCGGGGTAAAATATTTATTTATTTATTTATTAAATGGATTACCAACGCAATATACAGCATTTATATTTTATACTATACAAGAATAAAGTATTCTATGTAATTGTTCGTACAATTATAGGTAACCACAACATGCTTAAAAATGTGTGAATGAATATAAACTTAAAAACAGGAATTCAAATAAAAATTAACAAGATTAAAAAAAAAAGAAATTATGAAATTGTTAACAGTAATAAAAATTACGTTTAAATAAAAGTTAACTTGCTCTGGAATAAACAATATTAAATATGAGATAAAATAAAACAATTATCAATTAACAAACAAGCAGCAATAGCAGCTTAGTACTGCAGTTTCGTCTGGTGAGTGTAGGGGTTCCGGAGACCTTTATTTCTGGCGACGAGGCATTCCATCTCAGTCCTCAAGGGTGACAACGCATCTGCATTATGATTCCTTGTCAAGGATGAATCTAGATGGCATGGGATGCAGGAATCATTTAGATATTTATCATCAGACATCGACATTTGCTATTTTACCCTGGTTATCTGTGAAGGCGTGATCCTTCCCCAGCCGAGCCCACCTCTTCACGCTGAAGTGAGAAGGCTGCTGCAGTGTGTGTCTCTGTGCGATTTATTTATAGTTAAATAAGAAATATTTATAAAACCTTTGTTACACTTACCATTGTTGACAACAATCCCGTATTCTTCCAAAAAGAAGTTGATGTTCGTATTCATACGTTCTTCTCCACCGTCAGTCATTGTAACAATGACAGAATCCCCTCTCTCAACCATGCCCTTAAGGCAGACGAACTCCTCGTCTGTGAACACGTTCTGAGGCCCAGATATCACAAGGATCTGGATATCTTCCAGTATATTCGATGTTAGCTCTTCACGATTTCTGTAATTGGGTTTAGTTTTGAAACTATGATGGATAAGTAATTAAAAGAAGGAATATAGAAAATTATACTTTTGTTGCCCACGGAAATGCCACGTGTTTTCGGTTTGCATCTCTTCCTACACCATTCGAGCATGAGAAATTAAACTGAACAATGACCATAAAAGTATTGTTCAAGTCGCGATTTATTCAGTAGCTAATATCTACCACTGTTATATGGCCGACAAATATTATTTGATGACGTTCTCCTGGTCGATTTTGACAATGGTGATATTTGAGTGAGTTGCTTTGTAAGTAAAAACTAGCTACAGAACTTGTAAGTTGACTAGACCAGGGAAGGTTTCTTCCATAATCATACACCTTCAGGCTAATTTTTTAAAAAAGATAGAGTTACGGATGAGTACTTATCGCCACAGATGGTTCAGGAACGTTCTTTATGACTATCCATGAGACAACAACGGCAATGGACTAGACCGGCTTTTTTTTCTATTTCCTTCGCAAACACAATTTGTCTTAAAACAAAAGCTCTCATTTGCCTAAGATTGATGGAGTATTATGGATGCTATATCGACGTTTTATAAACACAAAGTAAAGCTTGGTTATGCTATAAATAACAGAACTATGAAAGCCAACCAATAAGACAACACTCGGATGGTCTGTCGCCCTAGATATCAATGGGGTGATGTGGTAAAGTTGAACTTGCGCGAGCTAAAAGCTAGCGACTGGTGGCAAACCACACAAGAACGACACCAATGGTGTATTCTCGTAACGGAGGATAAGACACTTTTGGTTGGAGGAGTAAGCATCAGTCGAAACCTCTATTAGTGGATAACCAGCACAGTGGACACTTAAGAGGGAGCCTCGGCTCGGACCGATACCCTGTTCCACGAGAGCGTCTGATTCGGGGGTGCCCGAGAGGGCCGAACTTCGGCTCGGTCAGTTGCTTCTGACTAAGAATTATGTACATTAATATCTCTATTATTATTATTGGCCACTGTACCACTGTACCACTACTTCTGAATGCGTTGGCGCTGGAGAAGAAGTGGCGCAAGAAACTCCAGCGACGCTTCTAACATTAATGTCAGGAAAGAACCGGCTTGTGACTAAACAATCCACTAACATCATAACCTTCCACGTGGTTTTCAGCTTACGATGTAACAACTTGTAGTTTTCATTTATTTTGAACATCTCATTCTTAGACACGTCAAATAATATTGAATTTACACCGGACTTCATTTTTATAAACGTTTTCTGTTATATTTATGTAGTTACGTTCATAAACTCGAAAATATCTGTTCGTTTATGACGTGCCAAACAAATTTTACATAGTTGCTTAGCAACGGAATTGTAAACATAGTGTGGCTATTCAATATGAAATCTTTTTGTAGTCCTTGTTGGCCATTTTTTTAATATGGCAACTAAGTTCATTTATTATATATATTATAATTTAAAAAAAATTGTAGACATGATGTAAAGGTAGTTGTGATAGTTTTTTAGCGTGTAATAACAGACAATAAAAGATTTCAAGTAATGCTTAAAATGGGCGCGAATTTAATTTAAAGTTTGTATTATTATCTGCCTATAAATATAAACCTTCCACATCGCTTTACTGGCTGCTGCATGATTGGTTCAGTTCGACAGCGGTAGGACTTACCCTCATAAATACGGCATAAGATCAGTATATCTCTGCTGCGTTTCAATTGTGTCAGTTTGGTGATCCGGAGACCTTTATTACTGGTAACGAGTTATACCATTTTCATCCTCAAGAATAATTCATCTGCATTATTATGTGTAGTATCTAGTGAGATGGGTAGTGGGAATCAGTTACCATGTAAAGGTGAATAGTGTGCCCGTTTGTCACCCTGAATGAAAAAATAGCACCAAATATTCTAGAAAACACCAAGATTGTTACGGTCGAGATGTGAGGTTTTGTGAAGACCAACTGCGGCGAATAACTCATGAATGAGAAATTAACTTCTTGCGACGTGATGATGATAACCTGGACGTCAACTGTGCAGGACATATTTCAGTGCTACGAGCCTTTGCGTCTTTTTTTTCGTGCCGATGGCCGCTGTTAGCTCGAGGGCTTTTACTTCGGCTGGGAATTGCAAGTTTTATGTAAAATTTACTTATTTAATCAAATCAAATAAAAATAAGCTTTAATCAAGTAGGCTTATACAAAACACCTTTGAATCGTGAAGATGAAGCTAATAGTATCACCTCTTCGGAAGGCAGCTGCTAGAGAGAAGAAGCGGCAAGAAACTCTTTTTTTTTAAATAGTAAGTTACAAAATGTTCCAAGAGTTGTACAGTATTTAATCAAAGCTTAAATCCAAGTATATTTGTCAAACAAATATTCTAACAAAGAGTAGTAACATGTTGTGATTAATTGGTTTAAAACCAAAATTTATGAGTTCCTATAGGGTTCATAAGAGCTGTCTACCAAATGAAGAAAAAAAACACAAGTAATGATGAAATAATATAATATATATTTTTATTTACACGTCGAATAATCGCAAGTTTCGAATCGAATTGGATTTTTCACATCACTAGCTTAAGAGCTATGAATTGTTTTAAACTAGGATCTATTTTTATTTACATCGCTCCCAAATCGTTTTTAAATTTATAATTTCAACTATTTTAAAAATATTGCTACGTTCCGTATAAACAGAATGTCTTTAAAGACCTGATAACATACAATTCTCTTCTAATTACAATTGTCTATTTTTTAAACATTATGTTATTAGTGAATATAGCGCGAGTTGATCGTATAGTTATTAATGGAATACAGGAATGAGTTAGATTCAGAATCAAACTAATGATACATTGATAAATCAGTATTCTAAATTATCTGAATTACGCACCTACTTAACCGTTTTGTAATTTTGATATTAATTTATTTCTAATGGGAAAGGCAAAGGACTTTAGTCCATACAGCCAGGTCTAACCAAAATAAATCTTAACCTGTTTATTTTGACAGCTATGACGTCACAGTATGGCGCATTCATATTTTTAATTCTAACACATTACACGCTTTTTCATAATATTCTATACAATAACCCTCGCGATATTCACAAAAATGAAGTCCAATCGGGAAAAAAATTATCTTTTTAAAAATAATTCATTATTGACTTAATGTTTTACTAAACATCGATATGAGATTTATATAACAACACTATAGCTACCGACACAGATCTTGAGTGCGATCTACCATATTGTAGCGTATGACAAAGAATGAAGGATGGAATTGATAATAATGAAAAACAACGTTAAAACGAATCACGACATGCGCAAATGACAAGACGCATGGTGATCGAATCCCGCAATCACACCGCCCTGAATCCCTTAATCTGTCAATACAAAAAAAAACGTCCTTCAAGATCGGTGCAGGTATACTATATGTGAAATCATACAGTATTATATCGAAATTCTATGCAAGCTGAATGTAAATAAATAAGAAAAAAAAAACTATATTTTTCATACTTGCGTTGTTTCAGTGAAAAATAAATTCCACACCGCTTTTAAGATATTATCTGGTATACCATTAATGCCCTGACCCTTTGCCTACTGTATTATGATTGAAGGTATGACACAAGATATGACAAAAATTAATTATTATCAAGCTGGATATTGATATATACTTTTCTTAGCTACAATTTGATAGTGAAAACTCGGCCTACAGAAAATAAGAAATATTAAAAATACACAAATTAGTAATGTATCATTGGAGTAAAAAAGATTCTACTAAGATAAATTACTGTAAATTCCACAGCATCATGTAAGAAAATAGCATGGAAATCAGGCTTATATTAAAAGCTGTAAATTCTATTAGTGTTACGTTTGATCCAAACATGTATTATAACTGGTTTTAATTTGATTCGTTTCTTTTGTTATTTTCTCTATCTATTAACAACTATTTAGCCGTTTTCGTTATAAGCAATTAGATGGAACTTATATAATAAATGTGTGTTATTTTTTATTATAAAAATAATTGTGCTATATTGTTAGTCAGGAACGTAATTAAACTATTATCAAATTAAACAATCTAACCGTATCTTCGACCTAGAAAGTAGTGAAACGATTTTTTTCTTCTTACTATTTAAACAGCATTATACAATTTATTGACCAGGGGTACATAAAACATAGTAGTATTTCGTCGTATAAGTTTTCATAGCGAGACATAAATGATATCATATCTTATATATTTAGATATTGTACAGTAAAATAAAATCTAATGCTTATAGAAATCATTTAACAGTTTTTTTTTTAAATCTTTAATATATATTGAATGCAGTAGAAGATATATGAGTTACGATATCTTATCTCTATGTATGGTGCTAGCCACAATACACACCATACCGACACTTATCTCATCTTAGCCATACAATGATTCACTAAAATATTCTGTACATTGTATATAATATATAAAACTTATTTAGTAGGAATGGAATTATAATATAGCTAATGTAGACAAATTCTACATCGCGAATAAATATTTACAAAATTTCTAGTATAGCTTTTTTTCGTACGTTTTGAGCTGTCTTTGAGCTTTAAAAACTAAATAATATTGATAAGTTAATTGTGTTCTTTCAAACGAAATAAATGATTAGCTGGAGCTCCGTGTAATTGCGATAAACACGAAAAATGTACTTTTCCAAAGAGCCTCCAGAAATATTTACTAAACGGATATGATATGATTTTATTCACGAATTAAGCTCATTCTGCCTCAACTTTATTATTCAATTTAAATGGTTATAAATTAAGGGACATCACTAAAAAAAAAGTTAATTTTATTTACACAAAAATGTTTTTAAAAAACTACTAAACTCTGGTTGCGGTAAAAATCGATTAATCTAAAAAACCGGACTGAATATAATATACCAGAACGAATACCGATAAAAATCAATTTTGATATATGACAAAGACACCCTATGTAAAGGAAGCGAGACAGAGATACCGTGAATTTAAACACATCGCATGAAGAGTACCAGGCTAGCAGTAATCACACATCAATTCCCTACAACTCGTATGACAAGAGCAGACTATATCAATCAATAAGTGGAAGAGAGACAGAGGGAGTATCGTGAACTTCGACATTCGGATCGATAGTACCAGGCTAGCAGCAAATCATAAGAAGCCCATGTCTAACGCGTTGTATAGGGCAGCGATGTCCGAATGGCTGGAGATTCTCCAGAATGGATAGTTCTTGGCCTTGGCGGCAGCTTCCTCGTCCTGTCCGTCGCCAATCACCACGTAGGTACATCGCTCGCCGAATCTCTGCTTTATTTTCTCGAAGCATGTCTCTTTGCCTGTTAAAATTTTAATTATTAATAACATTTTAGTAAAAATAATTAATATAAAAGTATATACATTTCGACACTAATTTTTATCTAGGAATTTATTCCGAATTATTGACGGGTTTAATAAAAATATTGTCTAAATTTTATTTATGAAAAACAAATTTTAACTTTAGTTAGATTTTAAAGGTTTATAGTAATTTTTGGCTTAATTAGCATAGTGATTTAAAAAGCTCAAAAAAATCCTACCATTGTCTCCTGATAACTGATTAACATAATATTTCATTGTTAATTTATTTTCGTTACATAATTATGTAAAATTTTGGTAAATTCTAAGTTAGTTTGGTTTTTTTTAAATCAGAACTGAATATTATTTTCAAATGTACATTTTTAAATATTGGTTTTGTTTTGTTATATTGTCTCATGATACTTGCATATATCCTATAATTATTGTGTTAATAATTTATTATCGACATCACTCTCATCTAATCCATTGTTTCAGTGTACACTATGTCGGAGTACATTAAATAAAATAAATAAAAATAAACAAATAAATAAATAAAAAATTCAGTCTCTAATTGTGTAGTGGTGTTTCCGGGGACCCAATTACAACCAACAAGGTATTCCGCAGGGGTTTGGACTTGGGGGCAGACATCGTTTACTGTTTCCTGGGACTCATGACATCTACATTCATCCATGACGAGGAATCATAATGCAGGTGCATTGTTACCCTTGAGGACCGAGATGGAATGCTTCACCAGTAATAAAGGTCTCTGGATCCCTACACTCACCAGACGAAACATGGTAGCATTATGCTGCTATTTTACCTTGGTATTCTGTGAGAGAGTGGTCCTACTCCGGTCGATATACCAACTCATTCATTCTGCAGCTAGAAACAAAATGCAGTGTAGCTCTACCACTGTGATAATATACTGTAATATAATGCTCGTACATTAGATATATAAAAGCATACAAAAATCAACAAACCTGTTTTGGTGGCAGAGTATATATTCTCTATTGGGAACACTCCTCCGAGTCCGAACAGCAGCACTTTAGCTAATGCTGGAACAAGTTGCGTTGTAGTTACCAGCACATTCACACAGTTCTCTCTGGAAGAAAAGATTAAAAATTACAGATCTATATGATACATATCTTTATATAATAATACACTGGCTTCCCAAAACTAAAAAGTATCAGGTATTATAATATATTAAGGTTATTCTGAAGATAAGCCATAAATTTACAAAGACAATTTCATTTATCTAAAAATCTATTTATTTATTTATTTAACTTTTATGAACATAACGTATTTATACAAGGAAACTAATATAAGATGCAATAAAAATCTCTTCCAGCTGGCCTGGTGTTACACATATTATCGGAAAAAGAAACACAAAAAATGAAAATTAAATCTATGTTCTATACTATCTTCCGATAAACAACGGCAACATCCAACATACAAAAACAATATTTTTGATACACAATCAAATTATTCTGATTTCATATGTGCATCATATTAGGAAAATTGACATGATACCAAATATAAACAATCTCAACCTGACCTCAATCAGTTATCATAAATATTTATAGCACTATAATGTATTCCTATTAAAAGTTACACAAATATTTTTGTTTGAGATATAAACCCTTTCACAACATTTTACTATGTCTTAGGACAACTGCTAAACTGCTAGGCGTCTTACTTTCCACGTAAGTGTGTGCTCATGTGTTACCCTTTAATATAATTTAAAATTACATGTATATCAATGACAGCTCTATGGTGGTGCTGCGACTTGGGATTGCCTAGAATAATTTTGTATATGACAAATTATTGGTTGTCAACTCTGGATGTATATTACACATGTGCATCTGATTCACATCTTATTGCACATGTATTTTTTTTAATTACATTGAGTAACAAACAAGCACACAGTCCACCTGATGACAAGTGATTCCTACGGCCTATGACATCTACATTCATCATTGATAAGGAATGATAATGCCGATACGTTTTCACCTTTTAGGACCGAGATTGAATGCCTCGTCACCAGTAATAAAGGTCTCCGGATCCCTACACTCACCAAACGAAACACAGTCGCATTATGCTGCTATTTTACGCTGGTATTTTGTGAGAGTGTGTGAGTCCTTCCCCGATCGAGCTGACCAATTCATTCTGCAGCTAGAATCAAACTGCGGTGTGGCTCTACCACTGACAATGATGCATTACATGATATCAGGGAAAGGGAAGGACGAGTGAGTGCCTCACTGTTTGTACCAATTCTTACGTCGCTAATAATATTTTCAATATTTTTGTTATTCTTATAAATATATGTTTGCAAATTTTTTTAAGTATAGAATTTATATATACCTAGAGTTGATCATATTCAGACACTTGCATGCCAGTGTCAACCAATTATCAGTGGCCTGTTCCAGTTCAGCTCTGAGTTGAAGCCATTGCTCCCTCTTTGCGGGGCCCAATAAACCACCCACACTGTAAAAAATAGCTCTTAATTAGTTGGTTGAGTTTAACAACATTTTAAACCCGCTAAGGTTTGCAAATAGTAAGTAGATAATGAATGCAAGAGACTTATAGTGAACTGATGATGTATGAAGGAGGCATACGTTTAGTATTGAACAGTGAAAAATGAGCTCAAATTATTGTGATACTATTTTTTTCAATTTTAATGGAAATCTTAGAGAATAAAATTATTTTACACACAATTGTGCAGTCGAAATAGAAGTGGACGGCTTTGGCCGTCAACGAAATAGTCAAAAATACAATTACTATAGTTAGTATAAATTTTATGTCATTTACAATATTTATTAGTTATGTGCGTGGAATGCGACGACGATAATGATTTTAATGATGTACGTTTTAAAACAGCGCCATCTATTTTAACATTGCCGTACTAACACTTAACAGTAACCCAAAAAAAATTAAAATTCAATGTTAACCAAAAGGCAAAAGGAGTTTTAGTTACAATATTCTTATAACATTTTAAAACTATCAACATGAATGTGGATTTGTATCCCTTATACAAATTTTATTAAGGTAATTTTAACCAGGTAGGGTTTCATTGTTTAGAAATGAGTTGTCAAGTTTATTTATAATAATTAATAGTTTTTAAGCAATCATTTACAAATTATTTTTCTCATGCTAATGTTACATTATAGTATTTGAGGGCTGGATCAACCAAGCAAGGATCACTATGTTAAATAATATCAGCTTACAATGACAGTATACTATGCCTCAAGTCTTTCAGTCCTCAGCAGTGAATAACTTTATTATGATGTATGTGTGAGGAGTCAGTATTGCTTATAATTAATTGATTGAATGGTGTACTTGTTCACTCATAATTGTAAAAATTGTAAGTAAGATAATAATTACCTATTTCTATAATTATTATATGTATCCTTAATCTTCCTATAACGAAAAGCGAGTTTCCTCATCCAATCCACGCCGCCGCGCATACCAGGCGCGCATAAGCCGGCACTAGTAGCGGCGCTCGCATGGAAACCATCCGATGCGAAGTTGTACGTGGATAGATCTTGACCATTGTCGTCTGCTGCTACCGCATCTATGTGCTCCTGGTCACAATCCTGTGAATCCAATAAGATATTTAGTGATTTAACTTTTAATCATTAACTTAACTAAAAAAAGCCGAAAGTATGTTTATTTGAGGCTTTTAAATTTCTTTATAGTCATAATAAGTCATAACACCAAATTGTCCGATAAAAAACATTTACAAAGAATGTTATTTAAGAAGTGTTCTACTGTATTTTCAAATTTATCTGAAAATTACTAGTGTCAAATAAGTTAGGAAATCATATTTTTTTTATTGCTTTTATTTAATTTCCCTCATACTATATTTATAGGTTAATAAGAGTGGCATGGTAAAACTAGATGATCATATATAGTTCTTATATATTATATAGTTCCTTACCTCCACATCATTGAAAAAGAAATGTGTATCAGCCAAACTAAATATCATCTCTTCCATTCTGAAACCCAATTGAACTATTTGCTGTGTGTCCTGTAATACAAAAAGGCATAATATAATTCAAAAAGTGTAGAGACCAACCATCATACGAACAAGACCTGGCTGTATGGACTAAAGTCCTTTGCCTTTCCCATTAGGGATAAATTAATATCATCATTAAAAAAGTGTATTTGTTTTTATATATCAATTCTCATAAGAGAATGTTATATTTAAAAATGGTATAATTATAAGATGTTGATAAAATATTTTTTTTTAAAAAAATATTCTCACAGAATAATAGTAGAGTTATTTTGTAATGAAGAAAATATAAATTGCTGTCAGAATCAACTAGAAGAGAGAAAGAAATATTAATAAATATTTTTTATTTTAGTTTCTGTCTTAGGGAAAAATGCAGCCGAGATTACATCTTTCTAGAATCCTAGTATATAATGCAATGACATTTTAAGCATTGAGCTGTGGCTAAATTTATAACTTTTAATTTCATAGTTGAACATAATAATTTTATTATATTATTATGCTTGATATTATTATGTAATATAAGCAGAATTAATGTCTTAATTAATGTCCTTTGATAGATTTCAAGCAGTACAATGACTTATAGATGTCACCAGATTATTCCATGCTGGATCTGAAGGAAAAGGATATACCATGTATTTCTAGGCATACTGTAAATGAAATAGAGTGTGAGAGAATGTGGAGCCACACCACAGTCATGAACTAGTTAAAGTATTTGCACATGTATACTATTAATTGGTCTGTATAACAGGATTCAATGGGACCAAACTTTTCGGAATATTAGCATAAAATAATAGTGATACTATGTATTGTCTGGTTAATGAAAAAAATCAGACCTTATTAATGGTGATGAGATATTCCATCTTAGTCCTTAGGGGTGATACATTTCCGCATTATGATTCCTTATCAAGGCTGAATAATTTAATATCAGTGGAAATGTGTGCTCATTCATCACCCATAATATAATAAAATACAATTATCAACTGTGCTATCATACATCTGTCTGAAAATAAATGTGTAATATGTGGAAATAGCTGTATTTTGTACTACTTTGCTAAAAAATATAGCCTACCTTATTGTACTTAGTAGCATAAGTGCCAGTGAGTAGAGAATGGAAGATGATTATGGTCTCATCTAGATCCCATATAAAGACCCTTTCGGTAGATGGCTCGGGAACATGTTGTGCGGGAGAGGAGGAGGTATTACGTCTTCCACGGCCCCTAGATCTGCTTGCTGTGCTTTCACTGAAATAGTTGAAAATAAATTTAACTCACCATGTTGAATGTACCAAGACAGCTATCTGAATTTCTTGTAGCTCTTTGTAATGTGGTAATTAAATAATGTGTCAATTAGAAACATTTTAAGTTATTTCTGTAATAGTTTTTAGTACAATAGATACTTGGTTTATTAAATAAAATTTAGACAACCTTTACCAAAAGCATATTTGAATAGAGAAAGTCTCCGGAAAGGTTTTAATTATATAAAAAAAATATATCGCCATAAAAACACCACCATTATAGGATGTGTTGTTTAATTCCGTATATAATGACCACGCTGGATATATCATTGTGGCAACAAACTGATAATTATTATTTTATTGATATCATATGAAATTTAGCTTGGAAAATCTAAAACTTTTTTCTCTATTCAAATATTGCTAAATTCCTCTGACTATTAAGATCTATAAATCTATCTCTCAAATCTTATCAATCCTGAGGAGTAGGAAGAAATGAAATAGCACTAATTAGGTTCACCAATATTGATTAGCTTGAGTTATGTTGAATTGCATATAATTGACACATTCAAGTAACTAGTAAAATGCATAAGGTAATTATATTTAATAATAACAGCTTCTAATGTTTTGTCAGTTTGATAATGCTACTGACCTATGTGGTTTATTCATTGCCAGTATTTTCATTGTAGTATAACTTCCTTATAAGTTTGCAGGAAATCCATATCTGAATATTGATCAGTAATCACTTACCACTAGGTGAGCTGCTTGCTTGCATTTGCCACCTATAAAATATTTCAACAGTGGTTTCAAAATTCCACAATAAAATTATGATGAATTAAAATTTTACCCTGAATTCTCCCTGCATCTCCTGCTAGCTGCATGTACTTCATTTTTGATAGGTGACAGCGGACTTGTGTCGTTTATTGTGGGTACCATTGAAGATGGGGAATCTGCAATGTAACATAAAAATTATAATAACGCACATACATTTCTAGAATATACTATTTTCTATAGATATTTTATTTTTCACATACGACTACTGGATAAGAATAATTATTTTGTCATAATAGTAATGCAAGGTAAAAAGTACGAATCTTACACAATAGAGCCTTACTACTATTGGATTAGCTGTGTCGTTCAAACAAATATTAATATATTTATTATACAGGGGAAAATAGTGTACCGTCGTTATCACTTTCAGAGTCTGGCCAGTAATCAGAATTATCATCTACACTTTCGTTATTTCGCTCCGCGTCTGTAAGTTTTCTACGTTTGGGACAAACATTTTCCGATTCCTTCTTCATTATGAATCACTGATACAAATCGTCAAAAAATTAAATTAATAAACACAAAAAACACTTCACTTTTTATCATTAGGTTCGTATGTAACTATTACATTTATGCATTAATGTTTAATTATACACAATGCATAAAATATGCGCGAAAACAAGAGTTCTTTTTACTTCTTTTAAACGAGTAATATACATTCAGCAACTAACATGACATTGACACTGTCAATTTGATGACATCAAACGTCATGTATGTGAACCAATAGATAAAGGGAAAAGTAAGTTAGTTACCACAGATTATATTATTTTATTCCGATCTTTAAATAACTTCAGTTTGACAATTAAATTATATACTAGACCTTATTTTATTATATATTTTCTAAAATTAGATATCTATACAATTGAAGTTCGAAAAATATCTAAAATAGATATATTTCACTACAACTTTCCAAGATGTCTTTCTAAGAAATTTTGTTACCTTATAACTAAAGTCTAGTAATATAATTGAATTGCTTACACCTTAAATCATTATAATAGTCAAAATAACCAGGAAACAAAATCGTGGATGTTACAGATATGTTGCTATGTGATATTCCAGATATGCTGAAAGTTAGTTATTTATGTATATATTGCTAAGGTTCTTCAATTGAAACAAACCTGATAAACCTCCGCCAAGATGGTAAGAAGTATGGCCGGCACTACCGCTGCTGCTAGGCGAGCTAACATAGGGAGAGTAGCTAGGGGTAGCATAATAGCCTCCATACTGAGCGACGCTATGGTCCGCGTACCCTGAAGCGTAACTACTGTAGTCCTGAATACAAATAAATACACAACCGTTACTTATATTAATTGTGGAGTAAATATCAATTAAAAAAGTATATAATGTTCATGATAGACATTGAATCTTGAAGGTTGACATTTTTGGGTACAGACATTTTAAACAGTTATAAAGACTTTGGTGCATAAATAAAACAACAAAATGTATATAACAGAATACACTTAACCCTTAATATTGGTGGGGTGAGCAAGAAGAAAGTTTTGTGAGTTGAAGGTGACGAAATGTGTGCGTATGTGAGTGAAATGTTAGAAAAATAATATTTTTTATGGAATGTTATTAATCATAGCTGTAATATTTTGCCAAAATATGTGTGTCAAGTAAAGTAATATTTAACGCTAACACGGGGTAAAGCCACGCTATAGCTAGTTTGAAGGATAGATAACACATATGAATCACAATTTTCATACACTCGCTATTTGCATGAAAATGTAAATTTTTCGGTAGCTAATTTACTATAATATCTACATCTATAATATTACGTACCTGTTGTGCATTAGGAAAGGATTGCGCTAAACCACCATTGTACGATGAGTATGCGTACGGGGAGGGTTGTGTACCGAATCCAGAACTCGGTACAGTACCCACGCTGCTCACACCGTAGGCACTCAGATATGTTGGTGTGGCCTTACATGACGATCTGTGAACAAAATTACTAAATAATATTTCGAATTCAGTTTGCGGTAAGGGGTTATTTAGTATTTTATTAGTATTCATTGGAGTATTTATATTGGATTTCCGATATACGCTATTGTGTAAAATCAGATGTCTGCTGCTTCGATTGCGTCAAGTATGGTGATTATTATTTTTTTAAGTCTCACGCTTTTAACGTTTCTATCGCCGGTTTATAAATATAATATCTGGAATATTTGATGTGTTTATAAATTTTACGTTCGGTCTAACTTTTTCGTAATCAACGATAATCACGATGAGATAAGAAATACTACTGCACGACGATTTAACCTAAGAATGTATAATAATAATATCGGCTGGTTATTAATGTCCTTTCCTGGTAATGGAAGGAAATCTTGAATAGATACCTCCCTGCCTCCTGGCAAGGCAGGGTTATTTACGTACCAGGAGAGTAAACCCCTAGCACCCTCGCAATGGGAGACCGCTCCGTGTTGCTATCCTTCCTGGGATCACTTTAGTAGACGCTCAAGGCCGCCCACCCTGCCGGAACCCACGAACCTGAAGCTCCCTTTTAGTCACCTTATAGGGGATATTGGGGTCATGAAAATACATACCTATTATTAGTATTGTGCGGCGGTGGGTATGCGGCATAAGGCTGGTTGTAGAGCGTAGAGCTGACGTAGGACGAAGCCGCACCTCCGCCGCCATACTGTTGCATACTGTGGACAAAGTTCATTTTTACTGGCTTTTTAACTTTTTTAACAACGTCTTCTTTTTATCTTCTATTCCAATAAGATGTATTACGTAGCTTGATCATAGCGGATGTAATCAATATGGTGCCGAAGCCCTCCTGGTTAATTTCGACCATTGCAATTATTTCTACGACGCCACGCAGTTGTCGATGTTTGAATAATATAGATAGATGGAGCAAATTATTATAATAATATTTTATATTTTTTAAGTTACACAGTCGTTCTGATGGTTGAGTTCCCTTATGATCATGATTCCTACATCCATACGAAGTCTGGGAATTTTCCTCGACTGGTAGTCGAACCCAGAACTCGTTTTTTCTTTGGGTATGAGTATTGCTGTTGGTCCAGTGACCTCTACAGCTTTATCTAAATAGACCCGCGAGCGGGAGGCCCGCCGAGTAAGGAGACAACGACGATGCTGCGAAGCGAAGCACGAAGACCGCTGCCGCACCACCGTTGCGCTCCGACCACTGTGGACGAAGAACGTCGACGACAACAGAGGGGGGGCGATAATACAATCCGAGGGCCGCTCATAGTGAGGTACGAAACCTCGACTCGGATCGCTATCTAAAGGGAGGACAGGATAACTTTAGACGCGGCCTAAAACACGATTAAATCGCGTGTAAGCCGCTGTACGAGGAAGAAGACGTCGCGCTCGCCGGCGAGCGCAGTGTGGCGTGTCTGAATTTACGAGTGTGTGTACATCAGAAGTTTGTGTGCGCGTCTGTGACGTTGGTCGGTCCACGGTCAAGCCCTGCCGCTCGTTGCGGAAGGGACTGTGATAACGTTAAAGTTAATATTTGCCGTCAGGTTATCTTCAGGCGTTATTATGGCGAATTTAGGACGTCTTCTATTTGGAGGGGTATCCCTCTCTGGGATGTAGTCACCTGCTGCCATCACCAACGGGTTCGGGTGCTTTTCTATCGAAGCAAAATATCGTAGTGATATTTCTTTAAAATACTTTATAATGGAGGGAATCTTAAGATCTCGGTGTAGTTCCGAGTTCCTTACAAACCAAGGAGCGCCTGTCATCCTACGAAGAATCTTATTTTGTAACGTTTGAAGGCGCTTAAGTCTAGCCTCCGGGATATGTGCGAATACGATGCTTGCATACGACATTACAGGTCGTATGCATCCAGAACTCGTGATGCACCAGCTATTCTAACAACTATGCCATGTGGCCATCAATCGAAATATCACATACGAAATACAGAGACGCTATTAAACTATGTTATGCTACCGGCTTATACATATGTATGTCGAGCGTAATTTTATCATATAAATATGTGTTATATTAATATATAATAATATATATATATAAAATGATGTACTCGTATGTCTGTTCAAAAAGGTTAGCCCAACCGTGGTGAGTACCGGAAATTATAATACCAGTGTAAAATAAAATCTTGCGTTACAGTGTTTCATCTGTTGTAAGAGAAAAACCTGAGATCTTATTACGGGTGATGAGATATTCCATCGTAGTCTATGTACTCGATAACTTCTTCTCCTTGCTAATTTAAATTGTACTATTGTTTGTTGTCCCAAATAAAATAAAATAAAATAAAACTACGCACCACATGATTCCTGATCAAGGATGAATGTCAAATGTCATGGACCGCAGGAATTACATTTACAATGAGATGAACTTTGTGCTCGTTTATCTCGAATAATTTGTTGAGTTTATCGATAGGCCTTAAAATTAAAACAAACGTTGCATTCCGTCTTGTACCAAGGGCTGATAATAAATCTGCAAAATGATTCCTTATCTACGGATTTGGTTGTCACTGGAATCACATACATAACTGAGCGTCACTCACAAGTCTCACTAATATACAGTTTAATAAGATTATTGTACTCTACTTAATTTAATTTTTAGGTTATATATCGCAATCGGTTTTAGTGTTTAGGGCGGAAGTGGAGTCTTGTTAATTTCGACCATTGCAATTATTTCTACGACGCCACGCAGTTGTCGATGTTTGAATAATATAGATAGATGGAGCAAATTATTATAATAATATTTTATATTTTTAAGTTACACAGTCGTTCTGATGGTTGAGTTCCCTTATGATCATGATTCCTACATCCATACGAAGTCTGGGAATTTTCCTCGACTGGTAGTCAGACAGAACTCGTTTTTTCTTTGGGTATGAGTATTGCTGTTGGTCCAGTGACCTCTACAGCTTTATCTAAATAGACCCGCGAGCGGGAGGCCCGCCGAGTAAGGAGACAACGACGATGCTGCGAAGCGAAGCACGAAGACCGCTGCCGCACCACCGTTGCGCTCCAACCACTGTGGACGAAGAACGTCGACGACAACAGAGGGGGGGCGATAATACAATCCGAGGGCCGCTCATAGTGAGGTACGAAACCTCGACTCGGATCGCTATCTAAAGGGAGGACAGGATAACTTTAGACGCGGCCTAAAACACGATTAAATCGCGTGTAAGCCGCTGTACGAGGAAGAAGACGTCGCGCTCGCCGGCGAGCGCAGTGTGGCGTGTCTGAATTTACGAGTGTGTGTACATCAGAAGTTTGTGTGCGCGTCTGTGACGTTGGTCGGTCCACGGTCAAGCCCCTGCCGCTCGTTGCGGAAGGGACTGTGATAACGTTAAAGTTAATATTTGCCGTCAGGTTATCTTCAGGCGTTATTATGGCGAATTTAGGACGTCTTCTATTTGGAGGGGTATCCCTCTCTGGGATGTAGTCACCTGCTGCCATCACCAACGGGTTCGGGTGCTTTTCTATCGAAGCAAAATATCGTAGTGATATTTCTTTAAAATACTTTATAATGGAGGGAATCTTAAGATCTCGGTGTAGTTCCGAGTTCCTTACAAACCAAGGAGCGCCTGTCATCCTACGAAGAATCTTATTTTGTAACGTTTGAAGGCGCTCAAGTCTAGCCTCCGGGATATGTGCGAATACGATGCTTGCATACGACATTACAGGTCGTATGCACCCAGAACTCGTGATGCACCAGCTATTCTAACAACTATGCCATGTGGCCATCAATCGAAATATCACATACGAAATACAGAGACGCTATTAAACTATGTTATGCTACCGGCTTATACATATGTATGTCGAGCGTAATTTTATCATATAAATATGTGTTATATTAATATATAATAATATATATATATAAAATGATGTACTCGTATGTCTGTTCAAAAAGGTTAGCCCAACCGTGGTGAGTACCGGAAAGTATAATACCAGTGTAAAATAAAATCTTGCGTTACAGTGTTTCATCTGTTGTAAGAGAAAAACCTGAGATCTTATTACGGGTGATGAGATATTCCATCGTAGTCTATGTACTCGATAACTTCTTCTCCTTGCTAATTTAAATTGTACTATTGTTTGTTGTCCCAAATAAAATAAAATAAAATAAAACTACGCACCACATGATTCCTGATCAAGGATGAATGTCAAATGTCATGGACCGCAGGAATTACATTTACAATGAGATGAACTTTGTGCTCGTTTATCTCGAATAATTTGTTGAGTTTTATCGATAGGCCTTAAAATTAAAAACAAACGTTGCATTCCCGTCTTGTACCAAGGGCTGATAATAAATCTGCAAAATGATTCCTTATCTACGGATTTGGTTGTCACTGGAATCACATACATAACTGAGCGTCACTCACAAGTCTCACTAATATACAGTTTAATAAGATTATTGTACTCTACTTAATTTAATTTTTAGGTTATATATCGCAATCGGTTTAGTGTTTAGGGCGGAAGTGGAGTCTTGTTAATTTCGACCGTTGCCGTTGGTTAGAGCTTATATGTAAGGCTTCCGACAAATCCTTTCGAGGTCGTTAACCTGTATTTTCGGTCATAACACGAGTAAGTTTTATCATAGAGTTTATATATAGAAATATTTACTTAGCTGTATGTTATAGTTTTTATATATTATTATGGGATTTAATCAATTGATCGATTGCCAGTTTAGAAAATTATTTAATTAGTCGTTTTTTCAAAAAGTTCAACCTCGGTTAACATTAGATATAATATATCATTCATTACATTTCGATGAAGTGACTTCAAATGGATTAGCTAAAGTGACGTAACTTTTTTTTTAAGGCTGATGGCCACTGTTAACTGGAGGGTTTTTATAGCTTCATGGGGCCGAACGTTTAGGGCATTCAGCCGAGACCTTTATTTATGAGTAACCAAAACAAGGGTCCTTCCTCAACTTCGAACGTTACCCTGAGCGTAAAAACAACTTACTGGAGGGTGCTCGAAGGTGGAACCCTTGCTCGGAGTGACGTCACTTCATCCAGATTCTGTTGATGTTGATGCTGTTAGCCTATGTGGCTCTTACAGCTTCATCGGACACAGGGCTCACAGAACTGAGGGGTTCGTGAGCTGGGCTGAGGGGTCCGTGAGCTGGGCTGAGGGGTCCGTTAACTGGGTCACTTATACTTACTACTTTATACGCTTTTCTAGTTAATCGGTAGGAAAAACGTGTAATTTCATGGAAGAATTGTCCCACGTTTACTGGAATGCTAGCGTTTTACAGTGGTCGAGCTACATTTTTTGTTTCTAGCTGCACAATGAAAGTGTCAACTCGACCGGGGTCACAGCTCTCGTCGACACCCTCAAGAGTACCAGCGTAATATAGCAGCATAATGCTGCTGTGTTTCGTGTGACGAGGAATTCCATCTCAGTCCTCAAGAGTGACAACGTATCTGCATTATGAAAGGATTATGAAAAAAAGGATGAAGGTAGATGTCATGGGCCGCAGGTATCACTTGCCGTCAGGTGAACTGTGTGTGCTCGTTTTCATTTCGTCTTTTCAAACATTTCTCTCCGAAACTGTCACCGTCATCCTCCTCTGAGGTGTAATAATAAGGTTAACATACCACATATTATTTTATTTATTTGTTCTTTATTTTCACAAGTAAAACATACATTGTACAAAAATACGACCCTAATGCCGTAAGACATTCTCTACCGGCCTTCCTTTAGGTTGAGTGACAACAACCTTTTTTTATTTTATAAGCCTAAAACTAAAAATGGTATTGGTATTGCTTACCTATTGTAATACTGGTATGGCAGCGCGGACTGGTCATAAGGCAGGGTCTCACCGTACAGCGCCACGTCTGCCTCGCACAGCCCCGGGCTGCGCACTTCGCTCTTGACGCCACCACCTACAAAAATAAAATCAATACATAGATATATAGTTATGAAGTCCTGATACATTAAGATCGAGGCATCGTATTTAATTTGCTCGTATTTTATTATTATTTCCACAAAGGAAATTAAATAGAATACATCCAGGAGCTAAAATAATTTACGACTTAAATATTCTTTATATGTCAGGGGATTACAAAAATATACTTCATGGCAAAATGCTTTCTCTTTCTGTTAGCCCGAAGAAAATGTGATAGATGCTATCCAAAAGATAGATTATAAATGTTATCCAAATCAAATTTCTTATTAAAAAAGTAAATATGAATTATATGTAAGGTTTGAATTATATATCATAACGAGTATAGCTAATAATAATAACGACACTAAATGAGATAGATAGTCCTTAGTCAGAAGCAAATGACCATGCCGGGCACCCTCGAGGCCCTTGTTGTGGTTACCCACTAACAGGGATATCGACTGAGCGCCATAAGCGCTCAGTAATCTCTCAACCCGGTGAAAATGTAAAAGCCCGCGGGCTAACAACGGTCATCAGACCGAAAAAATAATAATAAACATACAATAATAAGTAGACCTATTATTGTATGTATGAATTTTTACAGTGGTAGAGCTATCACTGCAGTTTGGATGGGTCAGCTCAACCGGGGTTGGGACCACGCCCTCACAATACCGACGTGAAATAGCAGCATAACGCTGCTGTGTTAAGTCTGGTGAGTGAAGGGATCCGGAGACCTTTATTACTGGTGACGAGGCATTTCATCTCAGTCCTCAAAGGTGACAACGCATCTGCATTATGATTCCTTATCATAGATGAATGTAGATGTTATGGGCCGCAGGAATCAACAATAACATCAGGTGAACTGTGTGCTCGTTTGTTACTCTTAATGTAATAAAAAAAAGAGCCTGTCACTCATAAGCTGGTTATGATTATACCTGTGATATATTACGACAGTAAACTTGTTGCGTCTAATTAATTGAACCAGTAAAGACATTTCTTCGGATTCATTTGTATAATATTGGCGGTGTAAAACTACGGTTCGTGATCAATATTAATCTTCAACTTGTGTGTAATGTGTAACTTGAATCTTTCAAGATACACAAACGTTGTCATCCCCTGGGGACTAAAATGGAATGCCTCGGAACGTGTAAATGGGTCATTAGATCCCTACACTCACCATACCAGTACCATAAATTATACCAGCATTATGTTGCTATTTTACGTTGATATTATATGACGGCGTGATTGTCCTCTGGTCCAGCTAACCCGTCAATTGGTAAATATTATGTTATGTAGAATGAACAGATATAATTCTTAGTCGATAAGAAATTTTGGAGAAACCAGTTTCTTTCAGTTCTACAATGTTGCAGTAGATGGCGGTGTTTAAAATTGTCACGCACGGACATCGCTAAATAGTACAATACATTAGATGCACTGCTCCAATATAATTCTTTCACCAATAAAAATGTGCTATAATGAAGTTATTCCAATTCCTTCCTTTATAAAGCTTGTGAGTAAAGTTCTTTATAACTGGCTGCTTAAAAAATCTAAAGCTTGTAAAGTATAAAAATTTGTCGATTTTGCTCTATTCTTATTAATATATGAGTATTGTTAATTATTAACAAAATATGAAAACATTTCCTCTAAAAATATTATTTTCATTAGAAAGATTTAATATAATGACAGCATATAAATAAAATATGCAACATCATTCTACGCTAAGCAGTGATATTTAAATTTAAAACATAAATTATGATAAATATCCCCAGCAACAATCAACATGGAACACCTAAGAAAATACTTGAATGGAAGTATCGATAAATTTTTATTTTTAATATGTTGCTATTGTACAAATTTACATAACTTGCATATATTACGTTAAACTATTAGTTTTGTGGCAACAATAAATCGATGATATCGAATTAAAAGATTCCATTAAGAGTGACGGACGAACTGACTGAACAAGTCTTAATTCCGTCCGTATTCAAAACTTCCAAATGTATTTGTGTTAATGTTAAAATAAATCAAACTTTTATTTCAAAAACTATTATTATTAATGTTCTGTAAAGTTAAGAGACATCTATTAAGTAATTATTTCAAGAAGATTATATTGCCCATAATAAGTATTAAACGTATTCTTTACGAATTATTATTTTTTTATTTATTTTCTTTACGAATGTGCCTCTCAACTGCTTTACATATCCGTTAAGAGCTATTAGATTTATCTCGACAAGTTGGAAGTTGCAACTTTAAATTTACTGCTGTTCAATTTATATCTACATAGATTTCCGTCGAAAAGGGAGGTCTTTAGCTTTTTTATAAAATGTTACTAAACTTTGTTCTAAGGTTTTGTATCCATAAAGATTTCGATTTAAAGAGAATCAATGACATCACTAGTACGTCAGACTTACCCGTGCTATCGTCATTCATCAACCAGGCAACAGCTGACGAAGACGTAGTAGAACACAGCCCTCCGGACGAGGTGAGTGGTAAAGCCAGCCCGCTCAAAGCATTCGAGCAACCATTAGCCAAACTGCAGTCCTCCTGTGGCAAGCTCAGCCCGTCCGTGAGACTCAGTGCGGAACTTGTCGACGTCGTGGCTTGGAACAATGTCGACGCGCCCGACACTAAAAGCGCGGGTAAAGTTGCATCTTGTAACAAAGATGGCGGCGACTCGGACGTTGATTCAGATTCGCAGGGGCTTGTGTTGGTTTCGCCCGATAATCTGGAAGAAAGATTGAATTCTTTGAAAACTATTTGACATGGAAAATATTAAATTTAGTTAGTTAGTTATGCGGATCCCCGCCTATCGATATCTGGTATTATTTCGAACTCATTAACTAGGATTTCTGAATGCGGGTCTTTTTGGTTCGTGACAATGAATTAAAGTTTTGCTTCCACAGAGTATGTCTTCAGTATACAACGATAGGTTAAGCTCTGTCAAGTTTGTATCTTAAAAGCTCTAAGTGTAAAATTGATAGACTTGCTATCTCTGTCTTGTATATTGGGAGAAAAATCTAGCAACACCTTGTTTTTAATGGACTTAAAATATGAGGATTTCATGTTAATCCGATTGATGGTAATCTTTTTATTGCTAAATATTCAACATTTAAATTTTTTTTTTGTACGTGTGTTAAGTGTAATTTTTATGTGTGTGATTTAGTTAACATTTTGGTTCACTGTACCGATAAAATTCAGGCTATTGGAGTACTGCAATAATATTTATATGAAGTTTACAATTATTTTTTAATAATAAAGATTTTGGCGAAGCGCCCTAAAAAAAGTATATTACCTAATTATTATTTGGAGATATTCAGATATGACAATCCAAGCTGTATTAAGTTTTAATAAAATTTTATTAAAAAAAATCAGACGTCGTTTTCAGAAATATTATTTTACAATATATATATATATATATATATATATATATATATATATATATATAAATATTTGCGATTTAATTAGTAAATAAAAAAAATAATTTGCAATAGTATGTATATTTTTATTACCATTAAATTTGGGAATAGTAAGTTTCAACACAATAAGTTGAGTGAATAGTTTGAAAAATTATAACTTTTAAAAAAATTTGTTCGTAATAGGTGATGTATAAATGAGAAAAAATATTAATTTATATTAAGAACCTGTGTCATTAAAATAGTCTCAGTAAATGTTGTCGATATCTAAATGACTTCAAAGACGCCAGTTATTTATTAATCAATTTTATATATACTAAAATTGTGTAAGTTGATTCTATTAACTACTTTTTTTTCGAGCGGAGCGAAAAAAGCAAAATTTGATAAGCTATTATAAACGCATCAAAATTAATTTAGGAAGACAGTTCCTCTTAGTATCAAGGTTGACAATAACCTAATGGGTCGGGGAATTTGAAGGTGCAAGTTCATAATAGACAAGCATTAACACTTCCCAACCAAGCTCTCTTAATATTTGCTGAGTGGCTAAAGATGTGTGCGGTCTGGCGTTAGCATGATGAAAATCTATTGATCATTTACGACCGTTTTTTTCTCTATTTATTACATGACTTGTCTCTTCAGCTGTTGGATAGCAGTAGCTGATGGCAGCAGAGATCCGAATCGATGGTTATGTCTGGCGGTAAAAGCTCATAATGAACGATGCCCTTCCAATCGAACATACACACAGCATCACCTTATTATGTTTAGTTACTATAGTCTGTGGAGCTTGTCTAACCTTTGACCATGATCGTTTCAATAAAACTCGATTGAAACGTTATTACACGATTCATTAGGTTTCTTAAAGTGAGCTCGCATGGCACCAAATAGCTTTTTGTATATCCGGACTTGTCAAAACGATTTTGTCGTCTGCCCCTCTTCAGCTATGTCTTAACTACTAATATGCCAATCTTGCTCCACTTTTTCAAAAATGGCATTCGCTTTATCTGTAACAGGTTGACAAAAGCGTGCTTCATCTTTAAAATCCAAATTCCCCGACACAAAACGCTTGAACCAATTTTGTATTACTCTTAGTGACACTGCGTTAAGTCCATAAACGTCTCAAATTTTTATCGCGGCTTGTATCGCATTTTACCTTTTTTGTAATAAAACTTCATAATGTATGGAATTCCGTCGTTCGACATAAAAACAATGGAAAAATGGCGGGAAACAGTTTTTACTTTTTATTTTTAATAGTATCAAACCTAGCCAGATACAATGAGTACAACCAAACGATTTCACTACAGCTTTTTATTTTTAAAATACGAAAGCACTTTTTCTCCAACCCCTTATAAATTGATTCTTTATCTAAATTACAGGTTGAGGCGCAGAAATCTTTAACTATCATGTGAATTCTGTGCTCGAATGTATCTTACTTCCATACAAAAGGCGAAAACGACGCTTAAATAAGCAATTAATTAAATCGCGTTTAAGCGATTACAATTTAGTTTACGTCAAACGGGATCGTCCTAAACAAAACACTCTCGGTTTAACACAACAGTGGAAATAAAAATATCCATTAAACTCCACTCACAGTTTGTTTACGGGGAAACGTCTTTTTATAAACAGATGCTCGAAATGTCTTAATTTCGGAAAGAAAACGGGAACAATCAACGCTTAACGCGATTGTAATGTTTGGGTTCTTTTTATTGTTACGATTTGATTTTTTTTTCCGTGAAATATCTATTTTATTGGTAGCTAAAAATGTGTATTTTTGGCGCTTTTTTTTTACAATGAAACTGAATATTTTCCCACTATCAAAATAACACAGAAAGACATTTATTCATCAGTCAGATAAAAACCTCACAATACCGCCATGGTCGCATTGACCAACTATAAGTGTTTAATACGTTCAAGCGGCTCTTTATATGTAAGATAAAATTTATTTTGACAAAATCTGAAATCTGAAATTTTATATGTACTATTTCCTCTCTATACAAAATACATTGACATAAAAAAAGTCAATGTCTCTAAGAAAGAAAGACTTTAAATGTGATATAACAAATGCGGAAACAGGATATCGAAAAATTTTCCTATTTATGTATTATATACCACTGGTTTAAGGTGTACGCGATTAATACAGATACGGATTTTGATTAGAAGTTTTATATTATAATAACGAATGGAATTTTAATTCGTTCATAATTTGTGCTAGAATTGAATTGTGTGACTGGCTAACTTGCAAGCATAAAATAGATTGTACTAATTAAGAGACATTACTACAACGCTAAATCAAAATGTTTGTTTTTAAATTACGACCATAAAAGCAAATCACCGAAATCAAATAACAGATGCCACCGCCCCAGACCCCTCGTGATACGTAGTTAGTGGGTTTATCTAACAAAATGTTTACACGTGTTCGAATTAATTTAGCTCGTTATCAACGCCTGTGAACGCGCTCGCGCCGTTTAATCAAACTCCCGCGCTGTCACAAATGACAGATGTGTGACGTCACTTTAATTTAAATGGAATTTTTGTGCATTCTTTTTTTTTTTTTGATCGGTTGCTTCTATATATATTTTATATAACGTTTTCTATAAATAGTTATTACATTAAAGCGTACAAAAGCATATCTTCTTAAAACGGATGAGTAGAAATTTTTCATTCAATGATCGATAGGTATATGAAGATAACAGTAATTATTTAAATTGATTCAAATAATTCATAATTCAGAACACATTTGTCAACCTCCTAAACTCCGAAATCGATCTGTTGCGTATTAAAAGATTGCAATATAAGGTTTATGTTGCCCATTTTCACGTTTTGTTTAGATACCCACAAGATAATGTCGTAATTTTTCAAAAATTGTTGTAATCATAAATCTGTAGTAATTCACGGGACGTGGGCGTTTTTTTGTACATTTGAGGATATATAAATAATGATGATAAATGTGCACTCAGTTCACCAGATGATCACTGTATTCGCAGTCAGCTACATCAGATCATCAGAAGTGTTGAGATGTACGATGAAACTATAAAGCAATGACATTCAGATATTAGATTCTCTTATTCGCCATTGTAAAACAGCGAACCCCCAGTCGAGTTGACCTACATATACGTGATCTTGCCCATTAAACACAGCTGCGTTATATTTTTTTATTTACCATAATCCGACAGGCCGGTTACGATTGGCATTACAAAACGTCTTGAACTCCTCGTATACCACCCAGCCATCACTTATAACTTTTTAAGTCCGACTTTCCTATTTTGGAAGCTATAAGATCTTTCGGACATATTGATTGAATGGATTTCAATATATTATTTAAGCACTGAAATTAACTGCACCCAAAATACATTAATAATTATCATAATCATATTAAAATAAAGACTTTCTAATTAAGTCAAGTCTATGCGAATATGACATTATTATATAATAATATCTGTTTTAATATTTACTTTGTAATGAGCTTGTGATGAAAAGGATAACAGAGTCATTTAGAATTATATGTTTCCGAATTTATTTAATATTAGAGATGGCAAACAAGCATACACTCACTTTTTGGTAAATGAAAACGCTTTTTTACATTCATCTTTTCCGAATATTAAAGATTCACGAGCATTGTCGCCCCTGAGGACTGGTATGAAACCAAACTAAACACAGTGTTTTGCTTGGTTCTATTCTATTCAGCTAATCATGCTAGTATATTGTGTGTGATTCTCCCCCGGTAGAGCAAACCCGTCCATGGTCACCCCTGAGGAGTGAGATAAAATACCTCGTTACCTTCAATTGGGTCCCATAATCCCAACATCTCACCACATAAAAACACAACAGCGTTGTAAGCTCCGTTACCAGCTTTATGGGTTTTCGGATCCATATACTCATCAGTCGACACACGCTACGATTTAGTGTTGGTATTCTGTGAGGGCGTGATGCTTCTCCGGTTGACTCAACCCATTCATATTACAGCTAAATACTATCTGCAGCGTGGCTCCGACACGTACGACTCTAAGCACCATGATACGAAGAAAAAAAAAACATTTTAGATTCAGCTCTTATTTATTTCTAACTATAGTTATGTCTTTTAAAATTGTGCACTTTATTATGTTAAATTGCCATCAATGTCTTGTAAATATAAAAATAATATTCAATTTGAAAATTAAAATATTAAAATTACAGAATAATGTTAAACCATTTGGGGTGGAACTTCGAAATGTATTATACTATATAAGAACTTCTGTAAATTATATTTAATTATGTGATATGTTTGTGACATATTCTATTAAAGAAAAATATATGGTTTTTATAGTGTCTGACATAGTAAGTCACTCATTTCTTATAATTTATATAAAATTGTTTATTTATGGCGAAAATTATAACATATACTAACTTTAGTTTCACTGGCGGAACACCATAAGCCTTTGTCTAGAAAAAAGAACCCTTGTTTATATTAGTTCGCGCCTTCTTCAAGTGTCACTTTGCTTTTTGCCGCCACATCGAGAGTTACGTTTAAACAACACTATCGTATATCAAAAGAGCGCCCCGGGGCGGAATTTCTGGCAGTATTGTCACTATCTTTTAATTGAAAGCTTTTTTAATGTTTCGGCTCTTTTTCACAGAGTTCTTTTTATGCAGTAGTCATCGTAAAACAGTTTTAAATTTGTCTAACAAAAGACTTCAAAGGTTTCTTAAGCTGCAAGGAGTGACAAATCCATATGGTGTGATGATTTACTTGTCACATTTTTAGTTTTATGTTCTACGGCAAATAGTTCACTAGTTCGTAATGCATTCGTTATTGTCTTATTGGCGCCGTTTGGATATGTAATTTCGTAGAATCAAATTGTTGAAACTTATTGTTTCGAGCAATTATAATACAACACCTTTATAACCGTAGTAGCATAAAATTCGGCGCCAAGTTGGCCCATATAATTACGTCAACGGCAAACATGTCGATTAATGCTTTCTCCAGAATGGCAACTCAAAGTTAGGTTTGGTAATTTGAATATATATTATATAATAACAATTATTTTATTAATTAAGTGTCAAAAATATTAAAAAAAAAGAATAAAAAACTTCGTTTTAATGACAAAAACATACTAAATGTTTATACGTCCTCATCGCTTCTAAATCAAATCATTAGATCCATCAAAAAAATGTATTACTTATAGAAATAGAGAACTGCTTAGCATTTTATTGTTTCGTCAGCTACTTCGATCACTCATAATCCAACAAATCCGGCACAACTGTACGACTGCAGGAAAACAATAAGCCCTCTTACTGCCCTCCGACAAGGGCACAATGGACGGCACACTTCGACTTAAAAAAAAAAACAAACAACGCGTTGTTAGTCGAGTCAAGGGTTCCTTATAGAATAAACATTAAACATGATTTATTAAGTTGCGTAAGAGATAAAGGCGCTAAGAAACGAAGGTACTAATAGAATATTATTATATTATGATAAAAATTAACATTTCGCTGAATCGATACTCTCTACTCAACATATATGGGTCAGTTGACCAAAACAAACCAGGCCAGTACATAACACAATCGTGAAACGACAGTAAAATGTTGCTATATTTCGTTGAGTGAGTAGGCCCCTTCAGTAACCTAGGTAGCGATACTTACCGTTTGAGTCCTCAGGTATGAAAAGACATGAGTACCCTGAATCGGGTAGACTGTGTTCCATAAAAACATCATACCATCGCATTAGTAACACATACAAAGCTACCCGAGATGTAGAATTCAATTATTCGAATGAACAGAATTGGTGAAGCTGTGGGCACCTGATAAAAAAGAAGTAAACATAAAGTGAAGTTTATACAAGATTTTATTTGAATAAAACTCGTTTAAACTAAACCTATGAGTAAATTTATGTGCCAATACATGGTTTATAGTAAAGTCTGCGAAAAATAATTGTCAGAAAATTAGTCCAGTATCATTTGCTAAGGGGAATTTTACTAATATTGAAAAAAATACCATAGTCAGCGCAAGTTCAACACTTGGCATATTATTATAAAGAAATTGTCGTTTCTATTAGCCTTTAATGGAATAGACAATATTTATTAAATATTTAAAAATTATAGAACTTCAAGGTTAAACAATATTATAATAATAAGTATTGGAACCCTAAAAGTCAGTATGTTGTTTTATAACCGCCATTTGGCTTCCACGTGTCAACCGCTCGGCTGCGTTCAGATTCTATTAATCGCGTGTTTTTGTCAACTGCCAAAAATTACACAAAAAAAAATACAGATGGCTTTTAAACCAAATGACCCGAATGCCAATGATGTTTCGTAAAAATGATGTATGAAAGTGTTAAATATAGACTGTTGCGTAATTAAAGATTATGCTTCTGTAATTGCCCCGATATGTGTAATGATTATAATGGATTTAAATACAAAATTTTTTTTTTAAGAGACGTGTCGCCATGAAATAATTATAGTACTCTGATAGTTAGTATTATTATGGTTTCAGAAAAAATAAATAAGAAAAAGAAGGCATCATGTCATAAGTGAGGTAGAGTTGCCAATACTAAATAATGCTTTACTTAAAAATACAGGTGGCAAAACTAGACGATTACTATCAATTTACTTACTGATTTTCACCGAGCTAAATGCAAAACTGTGTGGGAACGATATCCTCATGTCATATTTGCTTTCTTAAAAAAGAAGGAAATAGTTTATTGACTTAAATTATGGATATAAAAATATTTTTCTAACGTTATATATTTATAACCTATATAAAAAGTAGATGCAAAAAGTTCGAGAGGAAATGAAGTAAAAAGCAATACACTACTGCTACGTGACACTTTGAATTCTACAGCCTCCTCCAAAAAAATATAAAAGCCGCTTAATCATTTCAAAAACATGATTTATTCGGTTCCAGGGCGCACTATTTTAAACCGAAAAATCTCACACAGATAAAAAAGCGAAAGAACGTCGTGTTAACCACTAATTAACCCAACTAATTCGTTGCCTAAATTGGAATGCGTCTCGTCGAATACCAGAATCCATTTATCTTTCCTTTTTTCCTCCGACCGAATAGCGTAAGCGATCTTAATAGATGGATTCTATTTAAATAATTGGTGACAGTTGAGCATCTCTAAAATCTTACCTTGTCATCAAACTCGTAATTAATTATAATTGTGTGTATGTAGACTTTATACTTCTTTAATAGGAGAAGTTATAAAATACTTGAATTAGAATATATAATAATATTTTCAGTTCTAACGCTTATACAGATAGTAAATTGAAAGATACAATTGACTTAGGAGACATTGCCGTGAATGCTCGGGCAGCAGTTACGCTATTTGTCCTGCAGTTTTTTAATAGTCCAGTAAAGTGTCAATGCAGTTAATAGTGGAGGTGAATTACAGTGTACACGCGCTGCTAACAATGTGCCATTTACTTCGAAAATATAACCAGGTTTCATCCTACTTTCTTATGCACACTCCACTTTACACATTCAACATGATTCGATCAAGTGAATCATAGATTTGAAGAGCAACAGATGCACCAGGTATAGTTGGCAATTTAACTTCTGGGTATTGGTGCTACGTTTGTTGCCAGTACTTGAGCTAGTCTGCGGTTGAAAGAAATAGCGGTATAGATTATGTAAAGAATGATAACATAGAAATTGACGAAAAAATCAATGTTCAGCCCACAGTACAGTGCACGTTACATTAAAAAAAACATAATAGAAGTGTTTGCATTGACCACTGGATTTAAAAAAGACAAGACCTAGAAGTTTACCATAGATCGCTAAATGATTCACGTGATGTAAATTCTGAATATTAAGAAAACTTCTGTCTTATGAAATATGACATGAACATAATATACTAGAAAATGTTACTGGTACTATAATATATAAGTTTTTATATACTTCATATACTTCTTCATATTCATAGGCTTCTTCTATATCGTCTGTGTTAGAGCTCCATTAAAGCCCACCACGCGGCTCTTTAGTGACTTGACGGACTTCAAATGTATTCAGAATATTTTTATACATATATGTTTTTAGATATGCAGCTATCCTCACAATTTTATCCTTGTTTAAAATAACAAGATATTCGAATGAGATCACCCTCATGCTCTTCTGCTAAGCGTTTCAGTAGCTTGTTTACTATATTTTATATTCACTAGACAAAGCGTTCCAAAACTTTCGTAGTCCTTCTAAAAACATTTGGAAATTTTTGATACACTGTTAGAATTACCTGTTCCATAGATTATTATTTGTAAAATACAAATGGCATATGTGCGGAATGCACTCCAATCGGTGGGCGTTAAACTGAATACAACGGTCGCCTTTAGACACAAATGATAAGCAGATGCAGATCCCGCGTTAGGTTCTATCGAAATTAGCAGGCAAAGGGTTGCCTAAAGATCTGGAAATGTAAATGGTATGGATCTTTGCCCAGCCATGGAACAGTTCCAGTTTTCATTTTTTTAATTCGCCGACGATTGTGATTTCATGCATAAGTAAAAGGTACTTGAAAATTATACCTAGTAAAAAAAAATCTACGAACATCTTTCAACTCACTAAATAAACCTGCCGTAACATAAAACCATTGTGAATCGAAATCACTTCCTTTGATCGATGCTTGATAATGTGATGCTGTGGATAATGCTAGGGCGTGTTCCATTGAAGAGTTTCTATTAAGTAGCTCTTTTCACGGCAATTGTGTACCGACAATGTGGGGATTAGTTCGAGATTATAGACCCTCGCTATTGTGCTGTGATGTAGATTGGAAAAGCGTGAACATTTGAGTGTAACACAATTAAGTGTCCGGAGATTTTCAAGTATTTGTTTATATTGGTTATGGTCTTAAAAGGTGAAATTTGTGTGGGGGTATCACCGTCAGCTGTATTTGAAGTACATATGTGTGTAAGGTGAAGCACTGTATTGATGTTTGCATAGATTTCAGAGGAGCTTTGTAACTAGGGCCCAATGGTTAGTGGTCAGATGATCGAATAGATCGTTGGTTCGATGTCCAAAGTCACTAAGCTCGCATTTCATGATTAGTTCAACGTTATTTAACAAAGGTATCACGCTACTATTATTAAAATTCAAAAAGGTTTACGCGGGTCGTTACAACGTCCGTTGTGTTACTGGCTGTAGCACGGTTGGCTGTCGGTGGTAGTCCTCGCTATCCGGAATAACAGATTGAAATAATAATTTAGTGCCATGTTTCGTCTGTTGAAATAAAGAAACTGTATACCTTATTGCTAATGCCAAGCCATTCATAATTAGTCATAGATGAGACAACGCATTTGCACTATGCTTCCTTACCGAAGATGAATTTAGGAATTACTGTCAAAGGTAAACTGTATGCTCGTATTTTAGGCCTAATGTCACAAAACAAAGGACTCATTGTAATCTACATAAATGTACAAGTAAATAGAAAATATAATTTTATGTTGGAACGTTACAGTTAGACGCTTTTAATAACATGGTCTTGAAAGAAAAAAAAAGAACATTCACTCGCCCACCATCTCGCATCCGATGTAAACCCTTAACGATAAGATCGGGAGCAGGTTTGAATGCAGTGTAAACGACATGGGGACAGATTCACACACGAAAACCAATATGTTGTGTATATCAAATGCTCTGGTTTGGAATTTATTTTTTTGTATTGATGGTGCCAAACAAGCACACAGTTTAACTGATGGTATATGATTCCTGCGGCCTGTTACACTGTCACACCTTTAAAAAAAATATAGATGCGTTGTCACCACCGAGGACTCGGATAGTTGCCTCATCGCCAGTAATAAAGGTCTCCGGATTCCTATACTATCCAGACGAAACACCGCGACGTTATGCTCCTAAACATTTTCGAATGAAATGCAAAGTCTCAGCCCAGTCAATTAAATACGATGTCATTTACGTCAACAATAAAGTTTTTTCTGAAAGCTAATGAAGAATACTAAAAACTATCGTTTTTCATTGAATAAATTACAATGTGAATAAGAAAATATACGCACATTTCTATTTCGAAAGTCAATAGTATAAACTTCCATGATAATAAGCATAACTGTATGTATTATGCAAATTTAATATCGTAGGTAGCTAGCAACGTCTTTTCTGATATAATAATATTATATATCAATATAAATTAATAGTATTTAACGGCAAAGCATACTAACTTAAATTTGGTTAATTTGCATATGAGGTTGTACATATATATACACAAATATATTTATATATATATATATATATTATACTTTTTATAAATAATATTTTCTGTGATGTTTTATGTGACAAACTTGGTATTAAACGGCTTGATTTACTGGGAACTACGAAGGGAGGTTGGCATCTAGTATATGTATTTTTTACTGAATTTACGTTGGAGAGTGATTCGGATTAATTTCAGCCGCTGAGTTTAACATCCCACATCACAATAGAATTCGCTTTCATACCCCCCCCCCCCCCCAAGTCCCCCCACGGTGCCCAGGTGCGGTTTACGATAAAATTTCCTGCCACGCATAACTCTGTAAAATTAGCTGTCGCCAGCGGTACTTCCGAACCGATACGATTTAGGCACCTTCAAAAAAAAGGCCGGCAGCGCAAGAGCGACTGTTCTAGTGTGGCGGTGATCACTTATCATCAGAGCTTCTATAAAAGAATTAAAAATAAAAATTATATCCATTCTCAACGAAAATTCAAGATGGCACGCATCGTTATTAGTACACCCATTCATGCTGCAGCTACAAATTAGTTGTGGCCTGGCTCTACTACTGTAAAAGACATCAAAAATAAAGGTAACTGAGGATGGTACTTACCGAACATCGGTGCCTGTATCGGGTCTTGCCCTTTTTGCCTGTAACAAAACAAATGATATATTATAAAGTTATATGCGCACAAATAAATATAAATGTTTAATAAACGTTTAATTGAACTTAGTCATTGTTATTTATGTAAAAGAATTTGAAACTGTAAAATAAATGCCTAATGTTCATTAATAGATACGCATTGTGTAATAATACAATGTATCGACATGTCGCATTTTACAAACTTCTCTCGACCTTCTTAGAATCGTATTGTCACATGTTAACAAAGAATCGTCGTTCACTGCGCGTGGACGGACATTTCTACATATCCAACTAAAATAAAATGGTACCATGGGCGTGTAGTTGATACATAACTTCAATATCGGGTAGGAATATATGATATTATGACAGACGGATTGTCGGGAAACTTTTCAATGTACTGTATTGATGTTCTTGATATTATCTGTCACTTTCTCTTTTTTTTTAATAAACTATTTTGGTTTGGAATTTTATTTGGGCTTTTTTCGACTTATATTTATATTGTGACACTTCTTCAATTATGACGTTTAATGTAATACTTTATATCATATATCAATGTGTCGTGTAAACAATTGTTGGATGTAAATTAATAGAAAAATGTCGCAGTTTTAGTTAGCTACCGTAATAGATACACATATATATGCATACTTATATAAATATCTGTAACTATACACACCGTGATATATAAACATAAAATATTTTATGTTTATATATCGAGCTTACGCAAGCTAACCAAAACTTAGAATGTACGTAATTTTTTGTAATGGTTTACAGGCCTGGCATAGTCGATTGACGACTTAAGCCTTTTACTGTCTCAATAGAGTAAAAAAAAAATCGTTAGAGCCTATGTTTCGGAATTACTTTTTATATTTATGAACTAGATGCCTACGGTTTTATACGCGCAAACATGTATTATATACGAGCATGGGACGCACATTAAAATTGCCATCTTTTTTATTTGTGAACCGTTTGAAAAGGGACTTATAGTCTAAGCTTATCTGAACACTGAACACCATATTCAAATTGGTGCAGCCATTACTGAGTTTATATAGTAGAGACAAATGGACAATAAGTCTGTTTATGATTTTATTTCATGTAGACTACAAAAAAAGGGATGTGCTAAAAGTTAAGCGGTAATGAGTTTTCAGCTTGGCTAATATTTCGTGATCCTTTTGCAACGCTAGACGATTTTAGGAACACAATTTTGACTTAAAAAGACATAATCACAAGTATATCTCGAGTAGCATAGTCATATTAAAGAAGAAATAACTTAAGCAAATTTATTTTACTTAAATAAATTATAACACGTTATTAATATAAACTTTAAACACACAACTACGAAAATTTATAAATACTACAGAAAGTTATGAATAATTTTCTGTAGTTTTTTTCTAATTTATCAAATATTTTTGTCGATATCATTACATGTTTCAATGTATGCTATAATTTAGCTATGTTATATTATTGTATAGGATTTCTGATCTGTATGTTCTCTCCAGATTCTGTTAGCCTATGCGGCTCTTACAGCTTCATCGGACATAGGGCTCATGGAACTTAGGGTTCCGTGAGCTGGTTGCCGTGAGCTGGTTACCTCGGTATGTTTGATATTACCGTCAAGATTTTAACGTAGAGTGGAAGTTTAACAGCGAGAGAGCTACGTTGTAGCTTTTGGGGACGGCATGAATGGATCGGTTCGACGAAACAAGTGCGACGTCGTGAATTAATGTAATAATTAATTAATGTAATAGAAGCGTTATATATTGAGCATATCGTTGCTATTTCGTATTGTCGTGCATAGATGCGGAGACCTTAATTATTGACAAGCTTGCCACTTTAGTTCTCAGGTGCGACAATCTGCATTATGATTCCTTATTGAGGTTGAATGTGCGTATCACTTACGGAAATCCCTTACCTTAACTGTGTCTGTTTGTCATCCTCTAATAGAATAAAATAATAAGTCGCTTTTACTCTATTACAAAGGTGCTTTGTTAGTCTATTAAATAAATAACGATTGATATGACCTTTAATAAGCATCTAAGCAATGACCCAAAACATAATGTATACAAATTTAAAGTACACAGATAAGAAAAAAATATGAATTGAAATTTACACGTATAAAGGATCAATTGTAAAAAAAAACATCCAAATATTTCAAAGAATAGCCATTCTAAAAATTTCCAAATTTTATTATGTTTTCAGTATAGTTTCTTAAAGTGATGGTGTCACAATTAAATTGTTTTACAGTGCTACACTGGATTATGTTTCTAGCTGCAGAATCTTAGGTCAGCTCGAACGGGCTAAGACCACGGCCTAACAGAATACCAGCGTGAAATCGCAGCATAATGCTGCTGTGTTACGTCTGGTGAGTGTAGGGATCCGGAGACCTTTATTACTGATGACGGGCATTTCATCTCAGTCCTAAAGGGTGACAATGCATCTGCGATTATGATTCCTTGTCAAGGATGAATGTAGATGTCATGGACCGCAGGAATCACTTAACACCAGGCGAACTGTGTGCCCGTTTGTAACTCCCAATGTAATAAAAAAAAAGTAACTTCTACGTATTCCGAGTCTTCTTTTCTGAACTTCGATTTATAGAATACGAATATAATATTGGTATCTCATCGGGATATTTCGTTCAAGTTACTAAATCGAAATAATTTGAGATACCGTAATTAAGGCTTCAATGTCATGTAGAAGGCCTTTATATCTGCGACATACTATGAGGGAGAGTTGTGTTCAGCAATTAACTATTGTTTGACAATTGAATTGACTAAATATGAGACTAATTGACCATTGTCATGATGTTGATGGCGACTAAACGTGGTGGTTATCCAGTTTTTTTTTATAGAAGGAAGGGAGCAAACGTGCGGCGGGAACACCGAGGTGCTCATCGTTGCCCATGGGTTGTCCAATACCAGAGGAACTGCAGATATGACGCAGATGCAGTTTCCACTGTTAAACAAAAATATCGACAAAAATTACACACACAGTAAAATGTATGAGACTAATTATAAACAAGGATGTATGATACGAAGAATATATAGCTTTTATTGCTTAAGATATTGATTGTTTATGTCTTGCGAGGTTCTTTGTGCATCCCTGACCGTACAAAGCTATTCGGGATATAGCTCGTCTATTGCTTGTCCCTGTCAATTACGTATCCAGCTATCTCAGGAAGAACATCGTAAGCGCCAAATAGGCAAGATTACTTTTTATATTTATTAGTGTCTAACTATGAACTGCATAGTTCTAACAGACAAAATTCATTATAAATATCAATTTTAATTTTCTACGAAAATGTAATTTTACTATTTTTGGCAAAGGTTCGATTGAAATAAATTTCTTAATTTTATTCTTTTAAAATAACTCTGTTGTAAAATAGTATTATGCGCAAAAAGAAAACAAAAGTTTTAATATAACATTGCGAATATGTTAGAGCAGCTTATTATACAATGGGAGATGTCACGCTGTGATAGAAATTAAGTAGTGCCATTTGCATATAAAAGTGTGAGGATTTTACAGATTATTATAACAAAGCATAGATAATATTAATATTTTTGATGGTAATTAATAGATTCTTGTTTTTTTTTTTTATCACATCTGGCTAATGCATTACTATTATCCGACCTTATGACAATTAGCGATGTAACCCTATTGTAAACGCAGTAACTCAGTCAAAGCAAGCTAAAAATAGCCAAGTTACACTAATCATATTTGTATGAATTACTTTTTCTCGTTGAGTATATGTTATGTGAATAAATTATACTCAACAAACCTAAATTATATTATTTAAAACCTAAATTATCAAATCATTAATGTTTTGCCTACTTTGTCGCGACAATGCAAATATGAACCAAGCATAGGCTTAGATAAAAATACATTACCGACTTTAATCTTTTTTAAGGATTGCAGGATTTTACTTCTCGTTAATGATGCATGAATTAAGCGCTTAGTAATAATGCGCGCATCGACTATTTTACGTAATCCATCACCCGACAAAAGCATTTAAGCTTTATTGGACTAGTTAATGTCTGTAAATAGCATTGTCATATAGTCGATAATTTTTTGAGGAAAAAAATTAATGACATTCATAAAATGTTCTTTAGGGCGTAAATACACCGAAAAGAACTGAACAATAAATCACATTTCGAATTCTTAAAATATAACTTAATACTTGTTTTCTATTTTGTTCAAATCTATGTCATTTTATACATCACACTTCCGCTATAAACTGACGATAGCTTTAAATTGGGATAAGACTATACGGATCCGGTGGAGTATCTCCCGCAATTAATAGTTAGTTTATTTTACAATCCTAGTAATATAACAGTATATTCTTTCTGTGTTTTGTATGAGACCGAATCACTGCAAAAGCGGACTATATTAACTTGTCATCAAGAATTGAGTTGATTTTATGTCGTAATATCAGGTGAATTATTTACCCGTTTGTGATATTTATTTTATTTTAGTCTTTAAGTTTGATCCATTGAAACATTTCACAGTGGTAGAGCTACACTGCAGTTTGTTTCTAGCTGCAGAATGAATGGGTCAGCTTGACCGGGATAGGACCACGCCCTCACAGAATACCAGCGTAAAATAGCAGCATGCTGCTGTGTTTCGTCTGATGAGTATAGGGATCCGGAGACCTTTATTACTGGTGACGAGGAATTCCATCCCAGTCCTCAAGGGTGGCAACGAAATCTGCATTATGTTTCCTTGTCAAGGATGAATGTAGATGTCACTCGTCTCTTACTCTCAATGCAATAAAATAAAAAGATCCGAACTCAAATTGTAATAAATCTTTATATATGTACAAAACATTGTGTGTGTATCAAAAGGGTAATTTATAAAAAGTAAAAGATCAAAAGTTAGAATAGGTACGACTTAAGCGTCAAGTGATGGTATAAAAAGTAAATTAGGTACTACATAGTCAGTCGGAGGAATGTCACAAAACTCCTAAAAATATTCCAACATGGCTCACACCTCCGAACCATGCGCTCCCCATACCAAATTAGAATTTCAACAAACTTATACCCATGTAACGGTTAACAATCCCAATTTTTCTAACGTACAAGAGATGAGAGATAAAACTAAAGTTATAAATAATAAAACTCTTAAACGTCGCCTACCTTAGATCAAGATTACAGTAACAACATTAATAAAATCAAGCCAAATTTATTTAACAACCTTCAGAGGGCGCCACCGTGTCTCCATTTGATATACGGACTTCAATCGAGTTACGTAGACATTCGTTTCTATTACATAGAAATATATTTCGTTTTTCTCATTTTTAAATAATTATGATAAACATTTTCGTGTCCAATCTGTATTTGGAGACTCTAGCTTAAACTAGTTAAGAAAAATTGTTTAAAAAATATAATTAGATATTTTTAGATAGTTTAGGTAGAGTCAGATCGCAGCTGTAAACTGGTTATAGATCGAAGAGCCCGATCGGGGTAGGACCACTCTTTCATATTATGTCAGCATAAAATAATAGCTTAGCTGTTTTTTGTCTGAGGTATAAGAGAAACTTGTCCTCGCGGGTGGCGTATTTTAATTCCTTATCTAAGCTAAATGTGAATTTAGCAGGAATTATTTACCATTAAACGAAGTGCGTGCTCGTTTGTCAATTGTAAACATAAAAAATGAGATAATTATATTTTTTAGTTAGCTTTAATTTTATATAAGCTGAATTCCCAAGCCATTTTGTCTTTCCCACTTTGTCTTAGCGCGTTACCGACCACAGTGTAGTCACCAGGATCGCATAAGTCAAAGGAGGTAACGCCTGTGAGAAAGAGCGTAAATCACGAGACATTCCGCTCGAGGTGTGAGGCCGGCCGATCTCGCGATAGCGCGGGCTAATTTATACGTTTTACGCGGCGACAACGCGCCTGAGCGCTTTGGGATCATTTATTACAAAGGATGCTCTGTATTAACATTTTACTTCTTATACATTTAAAAAAAAAACAAATATTTCGAATGTTTGAATATCGAACGAAAGCTACTCTTTTGTATATAGATAATAGAATTTAAATGGTGTGAAAAAATTACAAAAGTTATGAATAAGCAATGTTAATCAAACATCGAATTTAAAATAAAAATGCAGTAATTAATTATTTAAGATAGTGAAAACGTTTCTATTTTGCCTAAACAGTTTAATGAAGTCGTTAATTATTCAGGGTAGGGTAATAGACTGGAGTGGAAATTAGTTTGTCACGAGGAAAATTAATATACTTTTGTTTTGCTTAGTCTTACATCAATATATACGATAGTAAAATAACACCTATATTTATTTATGGGGTAGACAGCAGACAGTGAATTATTAAATAGAAAAGAAAAGATTTAAATAGAAATGATATAACTAAAAATTATGGTATATTTATTTAAGTCCTATGTCAAATACAACATCCTGTACGCTGAACAAGCACGAGTACAAAACTGTTATTTATTTATACGTAATTCGTTTATTGTTTTATCTGTGTTAATATTTACGAGCGGGGACTCTCGCTCGTCTTGTCGCGCTCCCGAGTGCCCACAATATAAATTTTCAAATTTATCGTCCGCCATATTTATGTTCGGTTATCGTTGATAATTCGTGAGATACCCATTGGTTATATTAAAACGATGGACGTTTTTTGAGTCATCGCGTGAAAAGTCAATTTTGTCGGTTATTTATTTTATAATTGATGATATGCGTTTTATTGTTTATGGTGTTAGGATTTCCTAACGATGACCCCGTAATGTATTTTCCAGTATATTGTATCGAGTTGTGAAACGTGGGTTAGAATCTTGACAAGTGTTTGTGGACAAAAAAATTTTGTCTTTAGCTAGAATTATGGCTGTTTCAGTGTGTGTATTGTGTGCAGAAATGGGAACGTACGCACGTTCCCATTTCTGAGCATAGAGATAAATCTATGCCTTAAACGCACATACCACTAAATTAAATATCTCTTAGGGACTTTTTGAGTAGCTTCTCCACTCTCTAGTCTCCGAACCCGAAAATATGTATTACATACATTCATTTTACAAATGTCCTATTTATTTACTATTTTTGTAGATAGTAATTATAGAGGAAAACTAAAATAAAAAGTAAGTACGCAGCTTATTTAAAAAAAAATGTCTGCCAACAGGCCTGGTATTTGATTTGATCGCAAGAAAAACCCATTGTCTGATTTCACAAATCACAAAAAGATATATAATTATGTGTATTTTTTTTTATAATTAAATGTTTGATAAAATTACTATTTCGATTGGAAGTAATGTTTCCCGAATTACGAATATATTCATTTCCAAATAATAAAATTTCTTATATGTCTACTACTACTAAAAATTATTTTTGACTTTTTTTATTAGGTTTGCTCAGAAGTTTAATATTCTCTGCGAATTTGTAAATACATACGACCTATTGATTATGGTAAGTGAGTTACAATTTAAGATGCGCTATCAACAGAGACATCTCGCACGATAAATCGCATCTTGTTAGGCTATCAACTCGTACAAATTTGTTTTTATTGCTGTTATCTCTGGGTGGCTTTGTGTATCGACGCTTTGTCTTACTTGTCACTTTTTTACCATTTATCGATAAAACCTAAGCGTTGTATAAGTCCCTAATTTATTATCGATATTTTATTGTGGGATTATTCGTTTATAAAAGCAGCTTTTGTGACGTGTATTTTATTTTAACGACGAAAAAAGGTCTAGGTTGTTTGTCAACTTTAAAGTATCTAAGTTAAGATTTTCTTTTAATTGTAGATGGAAAATCTATATAATTAGGCTCAATACAAATAAGTAGGTTTAAAGTGCTCATAACCTAGATTTACCATATTATATACAGTAAGTAGTCTTATGTCGATTGGTTTGTTGGTAATTAGTGAGAACGTGTTACTGTACTCATTTGTGCAATATTTCACTGGTAACTATAGTAGTATAACTATAGTAGTGTAACATTATTGTATTGTGGAAATAGCTCTACTTCCCTACGGTTCTACTTCGACATTTTAAATCATTAGGGGCTTAAGCAGTTATGAAGAGACTTAAATTTTAACAAAAATCTTATCACCGATTCATTCCAAGCTAAAACTTTTTGAATGCAGAGACAAATATTTGTTAGTAAGTGTCAACTAATTCACAGTATATTCAGACCGCATTGTTCACTAAACCACACTTGTAAGGTCCACTAATGCCTTAACAATTTAGCATTTAATATATTTTGAGTTCTTCAAATAATAGTTTATGAGTAATTATTATGATTGCTATATACTACTATACTGTTAAACGAAATCCATGAAAAATTGTTACAAATATAAGAGCCAATATTTTATATGTAATAATTGTGTATGTGTGTGTTCGACTGTATCAAGGAACGCGGTTATTTAAAAAAAAATACAAAACATCCACAATTTGAACGCATCCTTAATTGCGTATTTTATCTGTTAGATAAGGTGCTATTGTCTCGCTCTCATATTCGTCGCATACCTAAATTAAATTATCAACGATCGCTTGTAAACCAACCCCGCGCGGTTATGATCGCCTGGTATCAGGTGCCTAACGACGCACTGTCCCGTAGGTACGCCAGCGACACCGCACTCGATGTATTACGACTTTTTAATGGTCCCTAAAGATTAACGTATGAATGGGTAACATGAGATTGGACGCCGTAACACTTGGAAAACATAAACAGTTTGTCTGCGCTTATGTTTGTTGGTATCCGGACGATAAAATTTGGTGTTACTAATGTCGTATACACCTATTTGTAGATGTACAAATGATTTGTGTTATAAAATAGGTCACCCGAAATTAAAAACGTTTATTTTTTATGTAAATCGAAAATTAAATTTGCTTTTATAAACGTTTATGCATGGGTTCATATGAAACAATAAATATTTAACTAAACCGGGGCCCATATAATGTATATAAACATTAGGTTTGGAATCATCAGAACGGATAATTTTTTTTTTAATTTCTTGATTTAAGTTTTTTTCTGTTTAGAGGCATGTTTACGTAACTTGAAAGTTGTACTTCGTAGACGGTGTTACTAGTCTGGCATTATATATGTAATAATTTCTAAAGTTCTTATTTTATGAAATGAATTCACATATTATTTCAAACCCTTCTACCTACAGCTTCTTTGGGGCTCTAAAGAAATTCATTATGTATGATAGTTATTTTTTTTCAATTCTTGATAAGAGTTTTTATTTTTTCTCTTGAATCACAAATTTTGAAGTGAAGATCTAAAAAAAGCAAACTCACAAAGTTGTTTAGATCTATGTGCAGCTTATATTTCATTCCCCGACATCTTCATCGACCCAGATTTTATCATACTCACCAAATAGTAAAATTGCTTAAATTTATTATATTTATAATGGATTAAAAGAGTAAAAGCTATTCAAATATATGCTGCATGATGTAAAGAACAGAAAAGATACGTACATACGAGTTTAGGGCTGCAAATAAAATTAAAGCTGGTGCTTGTTTTTTATATTTATTTTGCGATACGTAAAGCTAAATTAAAAAGTGCAACATGCTCAAAACATGCATAAAAACACCAAGTTGCTATCGTATTACGTGCATATAATTATAGAGTGTGCAGTGAGTACAATTATTTAGTGGAATTTCGTGCTTTATCATAATCAGTCTCTGACCTTTGGTTCGGTGTGGTCCAGGCTGCACCTCGGGGACGCGCCGCCGAGGTAGCTACACGGCATCAACGTCACCATGTTTCTCTCACTCGCACTCTATTTGCCAATAACACTGACAGTTTCTTGCAAGGGAAACGGTTTTTGAGCGGCCATTTTTTTAGATTCTCGTTTTCGAACGCACGGTGAAACAAATCCTTGCTCGCCAGTCAACTGTTTCATAATCCATACTTTATTTTACCTATGAAGTTAAAGTTCTAAAATAATTGTTGATTTATTAAATTCTTTACATAATCTATCTTTTTTTATCTATCATCCCCATAAATTTATTTCATAAAAACAATTTGTTGGAAACAGGTATCATAGAAAATAAAAAATATATATGAATATATCTATTTACTTAAGAATAGTTTTAATTAAGTAACATAAATTTATTTTTAAGTCTATCAAACATTGGAGAATATTATATACATTGTAAACTCGTTATAACGTTATTCTCTATAACGATAAACTCACTATAACGTAGAAAGGAGCACTATTTGGTTGATTTACCTTAAACTTATATATATATATATATATATATATATATATATATATGTACATATATATCTTCACTCCATATAATGGTAACTCTCTATAACAATAAAAAATGCTCGGTCCCTTGAGTTTCGTTATAAAGAGTTTAGTCTGTATATTATTCAATTACTTTAATTCGTCGTAAATAGCGGCCTTTAAGGGTTTTGTACACAAAATTTCGCGCCTAAATTTCACTGGTTGTCCTTGTGCCATGTCGGTGGCTAGTTATTGCGAGTTTGTTAGTCATCACCCTAAGTTGAACAAAAAATGAAAACAAAAGGGAAAAAATATACGCACGTTTGGTGGGATTCGTAGGGTCACCATAATTCTAAAAGAACAAATTGTTAGAATACCAATTTGCCTTCAAAATTTACCCATCATGTTTTCTTAAGGTCTTTTATGATGCAGGAATACACATAGAATATCACCGTACTACCTTTATTTTTAGATATAGAATCCTAAGTAACTTTATTTATGGATTGATTCTGAGACATAGACATTAATTATATAGATGTTGACGAATCCAAAATTATAGAGTTGTTTTATTATAATTAAATGTGTTTCGATCTGATATTTTTAAACAAATATAATTGAAATAAAATAAAAATGCATTATCTGTCATGAATGTTGCATTGTCATTCCAAATTAATTCATTAGTCTAAGTACAGTATATGTAAAGATTACTTATTTTGTTTTACATCTGACGCGGGCATGCCTTGCAAACAATATACCATATGTAGAAAAAAGAAATAACTATGTTTTACCGTACATAAACATATAGTACACACACAAGACCCCAAAAAACCCTATTACTGAAGACCTTCGACTTGAAGAAAACCAGAAAAATAATTTGTAATAACTGCCTTTTCTTAAACAATTTTATTTTCGGGCATATTTTTTCTTCGGGTTTCCTACGTTTTTAGATATCACATCTAGGTATATCATATTATGTTAGACGAATATATAAAAACTAAGCTAATGGCATTTGTAACGTTACTAAATCGTCTAATTAATTAAAAAAAGTATAAACTAAAAAAATATCTAAATTGTTCATGCTTAAACGTGGTGTCCCTATGCAGGACCACCCACTTGGTTCCGTCAAAGTCAAATGTCGAACCAAGAACGTGTTCATCAAGTTGTCAAATCGAGTTTGACGTAATCAAGAATATTTTTTTTATCGTTTTTTTTTAATTTGATCATCTAGCTTCTGTGCCTTTAATATGGATGTCTTTACACTTCGATAACATTTGAATTAAAAGATATTATAGCAGCTTTATTTTACATTTGACAGATTTGGTATTTATTTTCAGTATAGCCAACATAACTTGGAAAAATCTATTTCGGTCCGTCGACACGTATAATATTTTCGTTTCTCAGCAAAGATGTACATCAAATTGTCATCCCGGATGACTGTTTCTAGTTGCAACGTATGTCTACCACTGTCAAATATAATTTGTGTTTTGAACTTTATTTCAATAGTAAAAAGCCGACGTCTACTTTAATTGAAACGGTTAAATGATTTAAAAATAAAAAATAGAATAACGATGTCTATGGAATGTTGCCACCATCAGTTTGCACATTAGGCTCTATACAAACGAAATAATTTTGACGTTCTCAGTAAAAATGAAATTAATCTTTTAAAAATTAATAAAATTTAAATAAGTTAATTTAAATTTAAGTAAGTTATGACTGTGGCCCATTAATATTTACAATCTCAAAAGTTAGATGTGATACCTCGTTACTATAATTGTCCTTTGCTTAACCTTTAACCATACGAATCATAGAAGTGATATGTTGTTTTAAGTTAGTATTATTCGAGAACTTGGTCTTCTCTGGTCTAGGCGACACAATCATGTTGCAGCTCAATAACATTCCGACAAGTCTTATATATCTAGCATACTCGTATTAAGCAGGATATTTATATATCTATATAGTACCTAAAGTATTTGCACAGATAAGCTCGCCTATCCTATTCAAACATAAAAGTATCAATGTTAAATACATATGGTATAGCACTACATAAATAATTATTGTCCTTGCAAAAGATATGATATAAAAATATACTGTCATACTATATAGTATGACAGTTTTGCATTTTTGTAATGAGAGACTTTCTTTTTAATACCCTTTTCACTAAGACATAGTTTTTGTATCGAATTATACAAATTTAAGTAAATCTGGTTGACATTTCTGATCATTGAATCATCAAAAGTTTGTGTTAGACAGTTTTGCATAATATTCTTATATATAATATTATAACCAGTGTTTATTTTTTATAAAAACATTACGTTACGGATTATATTTTGTTTATTTAATTTTGACGTTTTTAAATGGAAGTCCAAACTGGCCCTTATATTATAAGTTTAAAAAATAGCAGAAACAAAGATGCGTTTTTTTTTAAAAACGGCGGGGGGTTGAACAGTAGCGTTGGTTTCGTGCGGTGCAGCGGGTTAGTGATGCCACTGTGAGTGACCATTGAAGCCGTGAATCTTAACTGCGGCTAGGGTATAAGGTCGCTTTAAACTGTTGGTTGGTCGCTTTGGCTTATAGGTCGTCGTTTATATTATAGGTGTCTTTAAAATTTTATGCTTACAAATTGTGTTGTTGTTGGTATATTTTTTATATTAATATTTATTTATCAGATGGAGATTGCAGTAGCCGAATGGTTTATTATAAAAATAAAATTGCTTAAGATGACGTTCATTCCTAGGTATTAATTTATCTGTAAACATATCAATTTATGGCAATTAGATACAATAATAATTGTGTTACGAGAAACGTAGCACTAGGTGTCGATGTCAAATATTTTATGAGAATTGTAAGCTGTGGTGCCTGCCTACCGACAAAATCTTAGAACCCATTATTTAGTGGATCTAGCAGGAAATGAGAAAAGTTAGGTTTCTCGCCTACAAAAAAATGGCTAGGTTGTGCCCGATGTACGCTTCGTGTGTATTCAGATTTCTATTGTGTATATATTTTTTTATATATAAAAAAAAATTGACAGATGTTTATATGTTCACAAACTAAAAGCGAAACTATTAGTAATTATTAATGAAGATCAATGATTAATATAGATATATAGTCATCAAATATTTCAGCAACAATGGAAATTATTAAAAATTCAATACTTATTCAAAATAGTTATGTTCTATTACTTATTTGCTGTTCTTCCTGCCATTATAATAATTCTAACATCTTGATAAGTTTAGGCGTATTGAACAAAGCGAATGTCCTCAATATGTAAAAACTGGCCATCGTGAAATAAAAAAAAAAGATTCTTGCCTTTCCCATACACTCGCAACGGGGGGCAAACGCGTCGCCGTTCCAACTTACATCTTGTTCGTTGATTAAATGTTAAAGGTGTCTTATGTAGTATATATACGGCTCAATTTGTAATACAAAAATGTTTCGTAATAGTAAATATAAAGTTGCATTTCGTGTCCTATAACCTATAAGATATAGATTTTAATGAGCATTAAAACGGCCGCGATTATTTATTTTAAACTTGACACGAATATTTTGATGGAAAGAAATCCAAGTTCGTAACAAGCGAGCAAACAAGAAATATCGCACGAGTTTCCCATGTTCTGTGATGAAGATATCCTAACCTTAAGATACTATTTGACACTACCATTATTTGAAGGCGTTGCCCTTACTAATATTTATCCTTACTATTCGTGGTTAGGTAGCATTGTAGCATAACGTATCTCAAGAGTTATTAATTTCCAGATAATTATTCGTATACGTAATAAGCTCGCTTTGTAATTTTATTTAATTGTGCGCTATTTTGGAGTGAACCTGTTATTGAGTTGAGGCTGGGTACAGTGACGATTTTGGTAAAGCGGAATGCAGGAGCTGGATTGGAGTAGACCAGTCTAGCTATGGAATGATTTTGATGTGAATAATGTTTTAACCTTATATGTGAGTGAATATGAATAAATTATCATAAGCAAAATATCAGTAATTTCTAAAAATAATGATTTTAGATTTAATAAAAAAAAAGTCTTTAGTCTATACATTTCTTTTATTTTTTTTTAAATATATCGCAAATGCAGGACATGTGCGGTATCACAATTTCATACAAATGTTGATGGAATTTAGGAGCTATGTAAGTTTTTGATGGAAGCAGGTGGCCCAGGATTGTGTTTGTGGCAATCACTTGATCTTCGTACAACAGTGGGCTATTGATGGGTTTATATGATGTTGAATAAATAGCATGGATATTATTTCCAACAGCATTAAATTATTTGAAGTTATATAATAGAAATAAAAGTCTTTTATTAAATGAATTCAAAACATATAATAGTATAATAAAACATAATTTACAGATTTTTTTTATATCAATTATTTTAAGGTTTGCGTCTTTTAATCGGAATAATTTCGCCAAATATTCTTTTGAAAAATACAACTTGTTTAATTTTAATTTAAAATAAAATAAAGTTTTATGCGAATGAGACGCTGTAGGGATGTCACGTGGACCCGGTAAATCGATAATGTAATAGTATTTACGATCGAATTAAAATCAATTACTTGTAGCCAGAATCATTCCGACGAAGGCGCGTTTGTAATTAAGTTATGGTTGTACAAACAAATTGACTTGTAAGTTATGAAATATAAAGAACATTTTATTACTTATATGAAAAAACTTGCAAGTTTTTATGACTTTTAATTATATATTTTTTATCATTTTGATCAATGTATTGCTCGCATTAAATCTACTACCTGATATGGGCATTGGATATGGCTTGTAATAATGCTAAAATCTTAAAGGACGTAAACTCCATAACTGTCGGAATTGGAGAATGAGTTAGAAACCGCAGTGTAATGTATTTAGTTTAAAGATGCAACATGGTTTACTGATATCCATTATTGTTCCTTACTAAATTAAGGAACGCATATACGCATCTATCTATAACGTGGTAGATATAAGCCTCAGCTATAACCTAGCTGTAACAACACTAGAGAACCTCGACTAGGGATACACTTTAGCAGAACACCGGTGTAAATTTATAGATTATTTATACTACGTCTGGGAAAAAAAAAATAGGAGATTATTACTGATGATGAGGTATTTCATCAGGTGCAGGAATATCTTACCATCAGGTGAACTATGTACTTGTCTGTTATCTAATAATATATTAAATATCATATTATAAATATATTCATCTATGGTCGCTAAAATACGGCTCGATGGTCCTTTGATTCCAAATGTTCCAATTAAAAAAAAACTATAATGAAGATATGCACTTTACACAATTTAAATTTACTGTATGTAATTATATCATTTACAAAAATTCTATATTTTTAAAACCTATAGTTTTAGTTGTTTATGTAAAAAAACGGAAAGAACAAACCCTTGCTTTTTGTTTAATAGTTTTAGAGGGAACGTGAGAATTGTTAAAATTTAATAATATGAGCAAGTGCAAAGAGCGACTAAACGAAGCATGAGCGAGTAGATTCCGATCGGTGGCGTCGACAAAACGGTCGTGCGATAACATCGAGAACTCGCCACGTTAGGCATAAATTAATCGATTTTAATCAGAGACAGCTTCACCAAATTACTTGTAATCGGCTTGAAGGTATTTTTTTAAATGTACCTGCCTTACTATTATTTTTAATGTGTATATTCTTTAGTTGCAAATTATTGTCTGTTTATCATTTTAATTGGAATTAAAGAAATTATTTTATTCATCTGGTTTTATAGGTTTGACAACAAATCAGAAACGATGACTTCCTCAGAAGAAAAATTGAAAATGATGAGTATGAAGTGTGGACACACGAGCTAATGGTTCATCTGTTTGTAAATTATCTCTGCAGCTTGCAAATAATTATAGTCAAACTAAAGCACAACCAAAGAAAAACCACACATTTATTTATATTATTATATTGAGAGTAACAAACGAGCACACAGTCCATCTGATGGTAAGTGATTCCTGCGGCCCATGACATCTTCATTCATCCTTGACAAGGTATCATAATGTAGATGCGTAGTCACCCTTGAGGACTGAGATGGAATGCGTCTGCACCAGTAATAAAGGTCTCCTCATCCTTGCACTCAACAGACGAAACACAGCAGCATTGTGCCACTATTTTACGTTGATATTCTGTGTCGGCGTGGTCTTACTCCGGTTGAGCTGACCCTTTCATTCTGCAGCTAGTTACGAACTGCAGCGTAGCTCTACCAATGTTAATATTAACTGAATCTTTTCTCATCATTTATCACTTCACACACATTTCATTTTCCATCTGCAACGTGGCTCTATCTCGTTAAATTAAATATATGTTATTGAATAAAGTTATTACGGCTTCAAGATTAGAGTAATCTAATCTAAAATGAAAAGATGAAGAGTTTAAAAGTAACGTGTTATTTTTACCGACTTAGTCATCATGGTATGTGACCACAACATCAGTGATGATCTATTTAGTTCCCAGCAGAGTAATACAAAAAAAAAACAGTTTTTATGCAAAATGTAAGCTCAAATTACCAGGACCGCATAACCACAAATTACTTACCGTATTCAGTATTAGTCATCGGAAAGCAATTTATCAATTGCGCACAGCACAGTTCTCATTAGTTAAATTTGACATTAAACTAGTTTCAACCAGGTGTTAAACTGTCAACTTCAATGCGGTTTCTAGTGATTCGACTTGACACTATTAATATGAAATTAATATTTTTTACCAGGACTGCATAAACAGCAAGAACTGTATAAATGACACAATTCAACTATAATTGATTTTCTGGATATGCGATTTTAGCTTATAGTATAATAGTTATTGTGGTCAATTTAAAGTTTTTCATTTTTTTCATTAGATATTATTAGTAGGACATTGACCGTTGGATGTGTTACAATGAATTCTTGTTTTATACTATATAGCCTGCTTTATCATTTAATGCAAGATGTTAAAACAAAAAATGAATTTCGTAAAAAAAAACAAGGCGAATTTTAAAATTTAATAGGAATATAACCATTTTAAACAAAAGAAAAATAAAATATTTTGATATTGAATTTAATTAATTATATGTATTTTATCGCATTTATTTGAACTTTTTTCTTATCTCCACGTTTCCAGTGCATTTAATTTTTTTAAATGCGGACTGTAAATTATTGTTTATTATTTTATATTAACTGACCAAAACTATTCTAGACAGAGTTAAATATAATTGTTGAAAATAATCATCTATTATTTATTACTATTACTTCTAAAAAATGAAATACTCAAATAAAGACCAAGAAATGCACAGTCACGAAGAAGTTTTAAAAGTTTATTATAGGCTGATTCGGTACAAACCAGTGACGTAGACTTCCGTTGCTAATCGCTGTTAATGCAAACTTAACAAAGTTTTCATTACGTTAAGACGTTTACTGTCGAGTCGTCAGATTGTTGTCCCTAATTGTGTTTCAATAACCTTATGACCTTGGCAGTGATTGAATTAATAATAAATTTGCTTTTAATATTGTCTCTCCATCTACTATAGCTCCTTAATTTTGACGTTTGATAAATTTGACGTGATCCTATACAGTTTTATAACACTTCTAAATATAGGAATTTTATAAAAACAGGAGTGCAATAATTTCCATTTCAATTATAATTTATAGTAATTTATTCTGAAAGGATATTGGAACGCTATTTTGGTATAATATTAAAAAAAAATGTTTTACGTCATTCAAAATCATTCAGGAACTGTTAATAAAAACATATCAAAATGTAAAATATTTATTATATATTTACTTTTAGCGTTGATAATTAGCATTTTGGGCAATGTAATGAATTGAGGGATTGACGACATAATTTTTTTATATAATATATTATCGTTTCATTTTATCTCATAAATCTTGCTTTTACGAGTACCATCGTCATTTTATTGTTGCCAATATTTATTTTATGACTTTTGACGAAATAAAATTTGCCCTCTGCAAGTATTAGTACCGTCTTTTTAATGAGTTTACTTAACGATGTTTACTACTTTTGAAACAATTACATTTGTTCCAAAGCATTCAATCATAGTCGTGTGGGGTGGCAACATTATGATTCCTTATCGAGGATGAATGTGGCGTTAACTGTTTGTCATTTGTCACTCCATAATTTAAAACAAACGAACTGCATTTTAAGAAATTGGTAGGTATATTTTTATCAGGTTAGCAACATGGATATTTCTGTTTTTTTGCTACCTCTTTGAACTGTTTTTAAATATCTTATATTTTCTAAGATGTTTATAGTAAGACTTACATTTGAAAAGAATTGTGATCTTTTTATATTAAAAAAAAATATCTTATTATATAATTTTTTAAGTTAGTTAATTTCTTCAAGACCTGTATTCTATTTGTCTTTTTTATCTGTATGGGATGAATGAAAATAATAATTTACTATATTCTTAAACCCTTTTCTATGATAATTATTATTTTTATGATTGATTATATTATAAATATTTAGTATTAATAAGTTAAGTAAATATAAATTCGACTAAGAATTAGACAAGATGTACTACCTAAGCAAGTTTGCGGTATGTACTTGGCTCCGGACCTTGCTTAATAGCAATCTACGGGCGAGACCTCACGGATTGAGAGGGACAAGAAATGATGCTGTAAATGTGTGTTTGTCTATTATGTCACAGCCATGTAGTGGATATTTTATCAGGAGTGATGAAATAACAATTCTCCCATATAAGAGGGTTATGAAGGGAAGCAATGCGAGAGGATAACCAAATTGAAATGTAAAAAGCGAGTGAATGTCAAAAGAGATGAATAGAAGAAAGTGGAGAGTGGTAGAAGCTGGTAAGTCTATTATTATTTTTTTATTTAGAGTAACAAACGAGCACACAGTCCACCTGATTCTAAGTGATTCCTGCGGCCCATGACATCTACATTCTTCGTTGACAAGGAATCAAAATGCAGATGCGTTGTCACCCTTGAGGACTTAGATGTAATGCCTCGTCACTCGTCCTCGATATGGAATCATAATACATATGAATTGCCACCAATGAAAAAGAGAAAGAATTCCAAATCTCCATACATAAGCTTTTCGGTTTCCCTCACTTACCAGACGAAATTTTTGTTAGCTTCCGTTTGTATTAGGGAGACAGTCCGTTGAATCAGAGACCCTAACTTGACACTCACTGTTAAGTTATTCTGCTTATAACATATTAACCGTTAAAAGGTTCCGAACGTTGAAAAAATTAAATGGCAATATAAAATCTATTCAATTAAAAATTACGCAATAATGAAAAAAGGTTAATTGATAATAAAATGGATGAATAATGTCTCAATAACTTACTCGATGGGTGGTCCACATCGTATTATGTATTCTTAGTGTCTTTAATTAAATTAATAATGCTAATTTTGTATTAATTCATGCGAGAAACATTATGTACGGTAAATAATGGTATCTTATTAACTATTAACTTTGACGGCTACTTCTCTTATAATAATTTTAAGGCACAAAGTGAAGAGAATTGGAAGAAGTAGAAGAACCGCTTTTCTTGTATCCTCCTTTTAAATTTTCGTATAAAATAAAATCACTTATGATCCCAAGACATCTCGAATTCCATGTACAGACATAACGGAACTCACTGTCTGTTTTTGTGAGCCGCTTTCGATCCTGGTTTATAGGAGATTCCTTGGTGAGTCTAGACTTCCGATACTAAGGTAGTTTCTTTTTATTATTAAAAAATGATCCGGTTAACCACTCCAACTAAGCTGAAAATGCTTGTGCTAGATATTTCACGACTATAGTCGAATGGCGGATTCGAACCTACGACCTTAAGTTTCGCATACCGTACACCAAACCATTACGCTAATGATGCTAGTTGTTTTAATTTAGTAATTTAAACTGTTATTTCTATTTATGTGACACACATTAATCTTCCTATTTGCCCTAAACACCTAGTTCTGGTAAAATAAACGAGAAACAATACTAGAAAACACAGACAATTATGATCGGCAAATACTGTTGTATAAGAGTCCCAATTAATGGCGTTGGGGAAAGGACAGATATGAGTTATAGTTACAGCCTCCCTGGATGGATCAGCTCTACTAGGGGAAGATTGACAGCCCCACAGAAGATCTGGTCGGTCCTCATTGGTAGTGAGTTATTTTATCTCAGTCCCCAACGAAAGGGTAAAAAATTTGCATCTTGAATACCGAAGATTGTTTCAGGTATTTATGAGTTTCAATCATTACTACTTTACTTACTATAAGGTAACCGTTTGCTTGTTTCTCACCCTTTGTTTCATGAAAAATAAAATATCGAGAATTATTCGAAATTATAATTTATTTTCTCTTTAACAAAGGTGCACGAAATTAATACAGCAATATAATACGATATAAAATATTCCTTTGTGAGAGACTGGCGTCTGCACTAGGTTTCTCCGTCCGATAGATTACCAGGCCTTCGACATGATACACGGATATTTTTATGCCTTAAACTTTGCAAGAAAAATACTAAGAAAAGTGAAAAGAAAAAGACGGTGAAAACAAAAATGTCTCTAATTGTGTGATGAATGAATCCACATATTACGTGTGTGGATTATGTAAGATTATAAGTGTTTATTGTTGGTATATTTGTGCATTAAAACAGGCTTGGTATGGTTTGGTATGGTACCGGTATTCGGTATGTGGATATTTCCAGTCGTTTAATAGTTATTATGTTACATATTCGTATATCTGTAACATGTTATAATTCGGATTTGATTTAGGACATGGTTTGGAGACAGATTTTCTGTACTATAATACATATTACTTATCACGTAACCCACTTCGTTGGCAACTCCTTCACCCTTCAGGCTACAAGTCTCTGGAACTCCTTGACCGAAGATATAAGAGTCTCGAATAAGCTCTGTTCATAAAAAGCTGGTACGCGAACACTACTTAGAGACGTCTGATGCTAATTGATATGGTAAATTACTCTTGTCATTGTTTCTTATATGTTTCATTATGTTAATTATGTATTGTTTTTTATTTGTAAATATGTATATATGTAGGTCCCTCTATATGTATGGTATGTTATCTTTATGTTTATTAGTAGAATTATTTCAAATTCATTATTATAATATATATTTGTATGTATGCATGTGTGTGTGTATGTATGTATATATATATATATATATATATATATTAAGTTTTAAGATATATATTTTCTTTCTTATTTACAATGTAGGCACTACACCTAGCACAATGTCTCCCTACGCCACGGGTCGAGTGGTAGAAAATGCCGTACGGCATTAAGTCCGCCCTTTGTATCCCTTTTTGTAAAGTGTGACCAATAAAGTATAAAATAAAATATTGTTTCATAGTAATATTTATAGTTGCCATGGTGTATCATCACTAATATATTATCATCACCTTGACCTCCAATCAGCAACTAGGTCTCATCCACTGACTGCCACAGATTTGAATAGGTCCATCCTACACAGCCTCCAATACTAGGTCTCTCGATAACCTATCTTCCCCATGGGTTATCGGTTCTCCAGTTAGCGGGCTCATTGGCAATACGGCTTACTAATATTTTGAGCGATGTCGGTTACCTGAGTACTTCTGCGGATATCTACGTTAAGTATTGGACCAAGCAGAGAAACACGTAGCCATCTCTCTTTATATTTAAGAATGTCTTGCCAGGTAATATCGACAGCGACAATATTCGTTTGTTATAACCGGATGGTATCAACTGCGGTGCGTGTGTTATAGTGCAGTATTCGATCCAGCAAGGGCACACGCTCATTATCTCCTACCCTAGTCCGATGTAACGCCTATGCAATATCGAAAGTGGAATTATATTAAACATTTTTAACCGAACGTAACTTAATTAAATTATGCTATGTCTAAAAGCAATCTGCCATTATCTGTAACTGTTAAAATCGATAGACAAAGTTCGTGTCTTTAATAAAATGCTTTTTAAAGATATGTATATACCCAGAAACATAAGCAGGGCACGGAAGTGGAACACGATCCAATAGAAGGCGGGGTCAAACTTGCGATAGAACTTTAGCAAAGCAACTGTCCAGTTAATAACTGTCTGTAGCTTGTAATATATCTGCAATGTAATTACCAATAAATAGAAATAAAAAAATATCGGTACGGATATTACCTCGTTGAGATATACGGCGTTGATAGTATTTGGTTTGACGTATTGAAGAAGCTACGGCCGCGACTATGTTGATTTATAGGTCTTAACTTTATATTTATTCATCAGCGGTAGACCTACACTGCAGTTTGATTCTAGCTGCAGAATGAATGGGTCAGCTCGACCGGGGTAGGACCACGCCCTCACAGAATACCAGCGTAATATAGCAGCTTAACGCTGCTGTGTTTCGTCTGGTGAGTGCAGGGATCCGGACACGTTTATTGCTACTGGTGACGAGGCAATCCATCTCAGCCCTCAGGGGTGACAACGCATGTGCATTAGGATTCCTTGTCAAGGCTGAATGTAGATGTCATGGTCCGCAGGAATCACTTGCTCAGGTGAACTGTGTGCTCGTTTGTTAGTCTCAATGCTATAAAAAAAAAATAAGTCCATCATCTTTAATCTTGTAGTTTTTTAACAGTGGTAGAGCTAAATTGCAATTTGTTTCTAGCTGCAGAATGAATGGGTCAACTCGACCTGGGAAGGACCACGCCCTTACAAAACATCAGCGTAAAATAGCATTATGCTGCTGTGATTAGTCTGATGAGTGCAGGAATGCAAATCGTTAGCCCAATCTAATGTTAACAACTCACTGAGAACCATCTCACTGAGAATCGAAATTGATTCCGATAATAATCATCACCATATAATAATCACAGCAGTACATTAATATTGAACTACAAACATTTGTTTAAACATCGTATTTATTAAAATGTGTGTCGATAGAGATCGGACATTCACCATTTTGCTTGAAAGAGTATGTTTTTGAACAATTAATTATATTATGAGTGATATAATCGTGTTATATGTAATTTATTAAAGCGTAGTATAAAAAACTGTAACTGCCGTTATAAATCAAAATTCTTGTTACATTATCAAAATATGTTATTAATTAGGTATTATTTACATGCAGGTTTTAATAATTTTCTAAGAACCAGATATATAAAATCGGTGTAACAATTTCCTCGTTTTTTATACAAACCGATTAAAAATGTAATAAAGGCTGCCATAGATTATACGCCGAAAATCGCACCGTGAGGCAGCTGCGAAATTCGAATAACGAACATCCGTAGTGTCCTATCTCCTTCCCGCGCTCCGCCCAGATCGGTCCACGCCCCTTCCGCCCGCCAAACTCAATTGAAATTCGAACAATCCTCGGAGCTATTCTCTCTAGGATTAATTATCATGCCATTTTGACCTTTATTTCGTTTACTTTTAATAGATATTCCCTGTGAAATCAATTAGGACTTATAACGTTTTACCTTGCTATACAAAATTTTACAATGCATTCAGTTTTTGCCTTTTGTTATTTTGTATACATCAAAACCTGATTTAATACTTTCTAATAACCTATTTGTTCATATAAATAGATTTTCTGTTGAAGTAGTTTTGTTCATTAGTTTGGTATTTAAAACATATACAAATAATAAAGGCTCTTAATAATATGTCTAATAGTGGTAAAGACACACTCGACTTGATGTAGATAACGAATGAAAAAATTGAAAAATTGTATCTTTGTTGGCGATGCTTGTGGATATCATGACATCTCATTATTAAACAATAGATACAGATTAACGTGTCTTTATTTATCCAAGGTAAAATAATCCAAGAAATATTTAATAGTTTATTAGAAATCAGATATTAAATTCATTTTTCTAACCTGGGTAAAGAAACGCTAATGTATCATCCCCAAATCTACTATCAAGATACTCTAACATGGGCGATATTCTGGTTTAACAATGATTATTGATTAACCACTGCGCAACTACCATATTTTCCATCTTCAAGCCCACTATTTTTAAATCTTTTTCATTTAATTTTTTTTATATAAGATACGTAAGTTAGGGAAATGACTAAAAATAATAAATACTATATAATGTTTTTTACAAATGTATTTTATCGAAATCTCGAATAATCGCTTTTAAAAAAATTATTGCACTGGCCAGTGACAGCTCGTAATGGTTTGTATACGAGTTTCAGACCAACCATCATACGAAAAAGACCTAGGTGTATGGACTAAAGTCCTTTGCCTTTCCCATTAGGGATAAATAAATATAATAATAAAAAATGGTTTGATAATTGGAATTTAAAAAAAAAAATATTTTGACGTAAGATTTTGACGCCAACGACTCGGGGGTCACTGCTAATATTTTATTTGTTATATTTTTTTTTATAAGTAGACAAAATTAGTGTGCATTGTTGAAATTATTTATAATGGTGGAATATTAAGTTTATCTCTATGCTCACACATATTTTCCAATAAAACAGTGAGATGAATACTGCATTCAAAGGAAGATCTTGTAGCAGAGGATCACATCGCAGTAAGCTAAGCCTATAACTATATTACAATTCTATTATTATTTTATTATAACCTCGTTACCAGACGGCCCTCTCGGGCACCCTCGAGTCAGACGCTCTCGCGAAACAAGGTAACGGTCCAAGCCGAGGCTCCCTCTCGGGAGCCCTTGTGCTGGTTACCTATATATAGAGGTCTCGACTGAGTGCCATTAGCGCTCGGTCACCTCTCAACCCGGTGAAACTGTAAAAGCCCTCGGGCTAACAGTGGCCTTCAGCCCGAAAAAAAAAAAAATCGTTACCAGAGGTATCAATATAGTCGTATAGTATTCAATTTTGTATATTCAATAAGCTGTACTAGTAATGGAAATAAGTTTTGGTCTGCAATGTAAAATGATCTATAATAAATCATGATATGTACCGATAGTACCTCCCGCGCTAGCAATATTCGGTATGACATATTCAAAATGGTACCATCTTGTGATAGAAGTCTTTTTTAATTTTCTTTACTCGCCTACCAACTCATTTTTAACTGTTATGCCGCCCTTTATGTCGTATAGAAATATCAATGCGGGAAGTATGTACTTGCAAGCGAGACGAAAGTAACCTATAAATGTACTAGGCTGTCATAAACCAGGCGGGGTTTGGTGTTTAGGGTTAGGTAGCCTGATAGAACTTTTTTTTTAAATAACGACAACGTCTAAGTCCAGTACATCTATTTTAATTACGTTACTTTAATTATTTATATATATTAATTAATTTACCTAAATTAATATATGATTAAAATGTGTGACTTTATAATTTTGAAATAAAGTATGATTCTTGATATATATATACTTAATATATATATATATATATATATATATATATATATATATATATACATTTATATATATTATATACTTTATATATATATATATATCACGAATTTCGATTAGATAGGATTAGTCAACAAGTTTTTATTTAAATGCTTATTTAGTTTCACTTTTACAAACTTACCTATTTCATTTGGATTCGAATAAAACATTTTCAAAGAAAGTAAATATTTACAGAACTAATAAGGGAACATAAAGTATAAAGTTTATTTCAACGTATGCTTGGAACCTGTTACTACTGTTTAACTAATTTACTAGGTAGGCAAGTTAGTAAGTAAATAAATATGAGGCAGCCATTTTTAAATATGCGAAATATTTTACATGGTATGGTGACTGCCTCATTTACCAGGACATTATAAGCTTGACAGGTTTAGTTGTAAGGCTTGTAAATAAATACACAAATATAGTCTTGTGCCAAGGAGCACACCAAGCAAACATAACCTGCTAGGCGTTGCATAAAAATAGGGTTGACTGTCGTTAAATATAATTTTTAATTTTGTAAAAATATTAGACTGCGCCTGGATATGAAGCATGTCAAAGTTTTCTTCGTTAACTAATTTTTATTAATATTTTTAAAATTAAGACAATATTTTATAATTATTTATTATTGGATTAGCAATTATTAACGGAAAAATTAAATGTGCAAATTTACAATGATGTAGAGACCCCTATCCCATACGATCATCGACATACTATCGTTAAATAATAATGAAAAAAAAATTGTTTTGTGTGGTAAGTGTAAGGAACTGGAGACCCAATTACTGGGACGAGTTCCATCTCAGTACCTAGGCTTCATCTTGAATCTTTGTTAAGGTGTATGTGTTTATAAAATATTAAAGCCCCAGCCATCGCTTACCATCATGTGATATGTGTGCTCGGTTGTCACCATTAGATTCATTAAAAAAAAAGCAATAGCACCAACCCTAATTTAAAGTGTTGTTTATATATCGCGTCCGTATCGGGAATAGACACCTTATGCTATGCTCGCCTGGTGGTCGCGATACGCCAATTGCGATGATGTCACCAATTTTGCAGCGGCGTCATGCAGAAAACAATTTGTGTGCGTGTGTGTTCGAATGTGCGCCGTTTTTGGATTACAAAGCCATCGCCGTCCCTGATCATGTTGCGTTTATTTTGCAAAATTCGTTCGTCGGTAACTTTATGCAAGTAAACATAGTTCCATATCTGATGTCCTGATTATGCTAGATTCGATAAATATGAACTAATTTATTTTGAAATTCGTATTTTTTTAATCGGGCCTATTGCCGCTGTGCCCTTTACAGTTTCACCAGGTTGAGAGGTGACCGAGCGCTTATGGCCCTGACCATATACTGACGAATAGAGATCTCTATAAGTGGATAACCAGCACAAGGGCTCCTGAGAGAGGAGCCTCGGCTTGGACCGTTACCCTGTTAAATGCAGGGAATTGTGTAAAAAACATAGGTTTTAATTATAAGAGTAATTAAGTAGAAATAAGGCATAATGTCATACAAAGTGACTTCTACGTGTATAAAGAATATTGAATTAAGTTTTATAACAAGCATACCGAAGAATCTTTTATTAAAAACTGTTCTAGTAAAAAACTACTGGCGACAGAATTTAACACAATTTAAAAAAGAAATGCCTTTATTACCATCCGGCTAATTTTGAATTAACACTAATCTAGTTTTATACCGAGATCAAGATATGAAACATGTATGCTCCTACAAAAAGTTGTCGATCCATGAATGCGTCAGATGTGAAGATAACGTGCACGTTGAAAGGACCCCGATTGTTATCTGCAGGGCGCGACTCCTAAGCATTTTTGGGCGCCTGGTACATTGTATGAATATAAAATAATTATTATACCAGCAATGTAAAAAAAAAACACTGATAGAGCGATAACGTAGTTACTAGGAAATCATAAGTTGCAATGTGAATTCAAATATGAAATCAAATTATTAAATAAGTTTTAGAAAAATGAAACAATATAAAATACATATAATATAGGTATATAAATGTATTTATATAAATATACATAAATGTATATACATATGTATACAATCATAATTACATTTATAAATAGTGAAGGTTACAATTTACAAAATTCCAATCCCGTTTTCTTAATTTACTCAGCTTCGCGTGGACCGACTAATTACGTAAGGTGACCGTAAACACGAGATGACTTTGTTAAATGTGCATTTTTTATCATATCAATACTTAAAAAACATTTAAAGTAATTCTATAGTCCGTAATAATAAGGTCTGAGTACTAGAATCGTTCTTCGTTATATTGTTAGCACGTACAACAAAAATAATTAGAGGTTACATATTGTTCTTTTGTAATAAGCTTGATAACTTGACGGTATGCGTTAAGGAGCGTTTACTACATCGTAAAAACCTGCTCTTCAACATACGACCGTCATAGCTCTTCTATCTCTTTAAATACTAACAAAATTCCCTAGGTATTTAAATGTTGACCCTAATTATAACTATTACATTCAACTTAATAACGAAGCAGACTTATAGACCATGAAATCGTTTTTTTTTATATATTATATGTCAGTCTATGCATCATGGCATATTTAACATACGTATAAATGGAGTAAATCTATGGTTCCGATCGTTGGATCCAGCAAGACCGTTCACTTTACGTCCGTTGTGCCTCCACTATCACTATTTTTTTACTTAGGAGAGATGAGACCCTCTTGTCTTATTCGACACTATAATCTATGCGAGCGAGATAGTTTATCGGCCCTTCTCACACAGTTTTCCCGAGTAGCACATCAGTACTGAAGGGTTCACAATAACTCTATAACCTTAACCCTAACTTAGCCTAAACCATACGACACAGTGTCGAACGCCCGCGTCGAGTCCAGACAACACGCGAATACCCGCGTCTATCGCTGTATATACATTGATATTGTGGTTAACGGACGACCTGTGGGCGGCTGGCGCTGGTGGGGATGCGGATGTGTGCAAGAGCATACCCATGGCTCTGTCATAAGCGTTGAAGATGGACCATCTTAGGTCTTAAGCCCGATATAACCTGTCCTCGACTCAGCAAGAGTGGGTATGAAAAAGACATTTCCTCACGTATAAAATGTTCTATATTTCAAGCCAAGAAGCACGTTATGTAGATGTTGATATTTGTCTAAAAGATAAGACCGCCAAGTAAACTCGCACATATCTTAGCCAACGAGATGAGTCGATGGTTGTATAAATCAGCTACATTTGTCCCATTTTTCACAATACGAAGACGTCAATATTTAGTAATTAGTGTACGGACATCGAAACTTAATGTCTTAACGTCGCCTAACACATTTCAGCTTAGTCGAGGTGGTTAATGGGTAAGTTAGTTTTAATCCGCTTTAAATCGTTAGAAGCAACTGACCGAGCCGAGATTCAGTCCTTTCAGGCAACCTCGAGTCGGTCGCTTTCGCGCTCCAAACTGAGGCTCCCTCTCGGGAACCCTTGTGATGGTTACCCGGTGAAGCTCCAAAACCCCACGGGCAGTGGTCAACAGTTATAAAAAAAGGAACGTTACTATTGATAGAAAGCACTACTAGAATTCTTTTTTTTTTTAAATTGTATCCTGTTATCTCGTCTCGTCTCGTGCAATCTAGACAACTTTAGACTTAACTAAATTCAACTGATACTCAAAAACACGATGATGTATGTATTTCTCTCACTCTTTTATGATTTCCATCGCGGCGATGTCTTTTGGTTATTACTAGACGACGAGATAAATATTTGTGCATGTGGTCCCAATGACCAGTGGTCATGGCCGTCTCTGGTCTGATATATAGCATGTACAATAAGACCGGAGGAAGGTTCAGATGGAATGTCAAAGACATGGAACACGTAGAACAGACGGAGACCGGATAACCTACAATTTGTCGCTGCGGGAGTCACATCAGACGAACCGTTTGCTCTAATCGAAGACGTCATTAGCCCAATGGTGTTAGAATACCATCTGCAAAACTTAATGTCGTTGGTTCGAATCACCCATTCGAATATCGTCATAAACCATCTTCTAGCACAAGTATTTTAAGCTTGATTGGCTAAGAGGATCTTTAGTAACGTTCATTGAGTTTATTTAAAAAACGAAGTCAATCCGCCACCTATCCTCCTTTCACTCCCGTACGATACAGCGAGCACTCCAGACTAAATATCGTTCTTTCGTCAACGGATGTGTTTGTTTAACTCGTCGGTATTTACGTTCATTTATTTTGTGAGTAATCACTGTAAACATTATTTTTAATTTGACGGTTCCGTTCGTTGTTGCCCACCTACGTGCAAGAAAATGTTACCGATGGTTAGGATAAAATTAAACGGTGGCAGTGCAACACTGCAGTTTTATCCAGCTGTGGCATGAATGGATCGGCTAGACCGGGGAAGGATCACGCCCTCGCAGTATGCCAGCGTAAAATAATAGCATAATGCTGCTGTGTTTCGACGGGGATCCGGAGATCGTTATATGTGGTTACGGGTCATTCCATCTCAGTCCTAAGGGATGACAAGGCACCTTTATTATATGTTTATAGAGGAATAAATGTATGTCAATTCAATTAACATAATATATACAATGGCGCGACATTATAGCTTAGTTGAGTGGTTAACGGGGATGTAACGATGTTGTATTGCTAATTTTTCTTTAAAAAAACAATTTTTCGTAACGGACCCTACTATAGTGCGCATGAGGTTGTGGGTTCCGTTTCATGTTATCTTTTTAATTACCAGTTAGGCCAAGCTTATTTTTAAAACTGTTTTCTTTATGGCTGATGGCCAATGTTAGTCCGAGGGCTTTTACAACTACACCGGGTTGAAAGATGGCCGAGCGTTAAGGGCACTCAGCCGGAGAAGTTAAGTTTTTAACTATAGTATGGCTATGCCGGTTCGATCGGGGCTGATTACGTTTTTCGACGATTTCTCAGACTACCAGCATAAAATAGTAGATCAAAGAACTTTTGTATCTGGATCTATCTGGAGGAACAGCATCTTCATCCTTATTATTTGTCGAGGATGGATTTATGTATCAGTGATTATTAGATAAATAGATTGCGCGTTTGTTGTCTTTTTTTCGAAAAAGAATATCATTAAAGATAAGGGTTTGGATTGTCAATCCAACGCAAACTTCTTAATTGCCTGTTATATTTGAAATCAGTAAAACAATGTTTTAAAAAAAATTTACAACTTGACCAATAAACAATCAAAGCTAAACACTATCTGATTATTGGAATAGTGATTACTGTTTGTTCGTTAAATTTATGAAATGTGCACTCTCGGCTCACTTGAAGAATAGAAATAATTTTTAAAGCATTTCAGCAAACGTTGAACGCGTTCTCGGTTTTTTTCGTTTTTTTTTTTTTTGAATATGGAATTCGTGCTCACAACACCCGCATTGTACGCGTGCGCCGACTCCGGCACTTCCAAGAATGATTTCGTCGAGCGAACGACAGAGATGGACACATGAGAGAAGTTAAAGTGCGAGCGAGAGGTCAGGTGATATTAATTTTGTTTTTCTTTTCGTTAATCTGTGGCCACATGTGGCGATTGTTCTCGGACCTTATGGTCATTCGCTGCGATGTGTCCCGCTCGTTTATTTTACCGTGAATAGTGATGCGCTTAGAGGTTCAGTAAATAAAATAAAATTGCAACATTAAACATCTAATTGTCGGAAATTCTTTAAGTAGAATACATATTACTTATTTCTTTCATAGTAATACATTTAACACCATTTAACTGGTGTATTTCTTTTTTAAATTTTGAATATTTGTGCATTGTTAGATCGTATTGAATATTCATGGAGTTTAAATCGATTTTCAATACTTTAGTAAAATATTTAAAAAAATGATTTAAGTTAGACTAAACATTTGGCTATTAATAAAAATCGTGTTGTCAGTCTTCCGACAATACGATTTCTTCTGCTAGCAAGATTTTAATTATAAGTTTCTGATATCAATCGACAAATTTTGTTCAGCTTTGCACCTATGTTTAGACCGATTCTCAGTGCATGTATGTTTAAGACAAATATTGTTGTATATGTACTAAAATAATCAAGGAATCAAATAAATTGGCCACTTCAAAATATAAATATATTTTTCCAAACAAATAATTTGAATTGAAATCTATAAAAACTCCAAAAGAAGCCGGCTGATTTTACTTTTATATCGAAGACCAATCCATATCAATGACCCCATCACTAGTGGCGTACATTTTGGGACATGGTTAGTGAACTTTCCGTGGTGTTATTTTAATTAATATGTTGGTTTTACTATGGGATAACATACAATGTTTGATACAAGATAAGAATAGACGAAGAATTTTCGGAACATAGAAATTTAAAATAAAAATTATTTATAATCCAATAACAGCATAACATGGTTGATATATGAAATAATATGGTATGTATTCTTTCTGTCGTAGTCGGAGTGTGAGCTATTTTATTTATTTATTTATTTACTTACTTTTACTTTTGTTTAACTACTTTTAGTCTGAGTCGTGACAAAACCTGAAGTCTTCTGGGACATTCGCAGGCGATTTGGAGAGTCAAGGATTCGTATTCGTATTCTGTATGATGCCACTTCCACGTATTCCAGGATTACGCGGTGTTGCCTTCTATATTTCTGCTATTTATTTTTTTCGGTACCAAGCGTAACAAACACAAAGTTTACCTTATAGTAAGTGATAACTTCTGCCGATTACATTTACACCTTCCGGCCTAGAAAAGGAATCAAGATGCCTAATGTTTCGTCACATGTAATATCAAAAATAGTATCTCTGGTTACTTTTATATTTAAGTAATGTAAAAGTAACCAGAGATACGAACTGGGCCGTAGCTTTGCTAGTATGGCTTTTATGTTATATATTTAATAATATTAGGTGTAACGAACGAGAACATAGTTCACTTAATGATAAGATTTCCGCGTTCCATGACACAAATTTATCGTCCGTAAGACATTATAAAACCAATTCGTGTTCGACCCAATGGACTTAGTTGTAATGTGTCGTCATTTGTAAGAAGATCTGTAGTTCTTTTCCTTCTTCGTTCATTTAATGTTAAACTACTTCTTTGTTTTTATTAAGAAAGCATATTCCCACACCGGCCGTACCGACCAATTCATGCTGCAGATATAAATTCACTCCGTCGTTAAGGGTCTCGGCATCTAATTCGCCTCGGTGCGTTTATCTTCTCCAAATGTTTAGATGAAAATATATGAGTATGAATACTTTGGATTTATTTTGTCATGGGTTGATTGGTTGATAATGCCATTAAGTCTGCCAATTCTTGCCTTGATTGTAAGGTGAATAGAAGAGCAAATAAATGAATAAAATTATTGTCTCTTGATTGAACCCTATTATATGTATGAATTTGATCATTTAAATCATTAATAACTGTGCTTACGATCCCATGCGCACACACGTGTATAATATATATATATATATATATATATATATATATATATATATACGCGTTATATGAATTTTAAAATTGCTATAGCTTTTATATTTATCAATCGATTTGAATGAAACAATCATTGAAATTACCACGAGCTTCAATCACTGTGAGGCATATAAATTGGTTCAGTCATTTAGAGATTTACGTATACCAACGGACAGTAAAACAGACATTGAAGTTTGTTTACGACTATAGCAATTACGACTTTAACAATCATTGAACATAAATAGTATTTTGATTATACCTTTCGTGCTGCAGAATGAATGGGTCAGCTCGACCGGGGTAGGACCACCAGCCTCATAGAATACCAGCGTAAAATAGTAGCACAATGCTGCTGTGTTTCGTCTGATGTTGGGATTGGGAGACCTTTATTACTGGTGACGAAGCATTCTATCTGTCCTCAAAGGTGACAACGCATCTGCATTATGATTCCTTGTCAAGGATGAATGTAGATGTCGCGGGCCGCAGGAATCACTTGCCATCAGGGGAAGTGTGTACTGTTTGTTACTCTCAATGTAATTAAAGAAAAATCTAGAATTCATCTAGAGTTTATATTATTTTATATCGTACTTTTGTTTGTATCCATGACTTTTTTATATTTGTGATATGATTCTGATGATTATTTTTAATATTCGTCCTTAACTACAAATGTCTCTATCACTACATACGGCACGCTATGCTCTTTTTATATATATATATATATATATATATATTTATATATATATAAATGAAAAGTAAAAACCTTGATCGGCATTGTGCTGTGAAATTTAAATGTTATGTAACATTATAAATTAATATTTTATCTACGTGCAATAAGATTCATTGCGAAATGTTTATTATACGTACAATTAAACTGCTTATAAATATATGTTTGTTGTTTTGTATGATGAATGTAGGAAGGGTGTAATCCCAGGACCCAAGCACAGGTATGGAGGCAAATTATCTCAGTCCTCAGGGGTTGACAAAGTATGTGCATCTTGAATCTTTGTTTATGATGCATGTAGATTTTTTTTATTATTACAGAGTAACAAACGAGCACACAGTTCACCTGATGGTATGTGTCTCCTAATACAGATACTTTGTCACCTTTGAGGACTGAGATAGAATGCCTCGTCACCAGTAATAAAGGGCTCCGTATGCCTAAGCTCATCACACGAAGCATAGCAGGATTATATTACTATTTCACGCTGGTATGCTGCGAGGGCGTGGTCTTACTCCGGTCGAGCTGACCCATTCATTCTGTAGCTAGTAACTTACTGCATTGTAGCTCTACCACTGAGAAACTATTATACTCGTTTGTCACCCCTAAATATATTACATATTTATATACAAAAAAAAAACAAATAAATAGGCATAGATAACAATGTATTGTTAGGAAGCTAGGATGCTGATTGTCTCGAATCGAATTGGAGTAAGCATTAATTACACCTGGAGTTATTATACAAAAACTGGCTAAAATCTTATTGTTTAATATAAATCTTATTACATTTAGACAATAATCAGACGTCTATATATGTTCGAACTCGTCATCTTCTGTTACATTTGTGAACTAATTAATTAATTGAGCTCATAAATACTATAGATTGAGAGTTTAGTGGGCGATTGATTTTTATCTCAAAATTAGGTTAAATGACGATGTAAAATACATATATAGAACCAGGTTATATATATGTATTTCATAATTATGTATGAAATCAAAATATGCGTTTCTTTAGTATGAAAGGTGCAAACTTGTGCATTACTCTTTTGAAATGACCTTTACTTATTTGGGTTAAATTGATTTATTTCCGATAAAAATATTTTTTTTTAGGAAGGACCATTCGAGAACCAGTACTATATTTCGTAACAACATTAAACAACTTACTTTATTAACGAATTAAATTACCAATTTAACATGATATCTTTTTTATTGAGTGATAAATTAAGATGCAGAATCTCACAGTAGATCTTGAAGTCATATTCGTACCTTTTTTTTATCAAAGTAAGGGACAATAAACGAGCATTACTTAGCATCGTCGACAGAACACGATATCGACATACATTATCAACAGTAATTATAAGGATTCTATCACTCACCTAGACCTATTTTTCATAGCAGCTTTGTTGCTATTTTGCTCTGGTATTCTGTGAGTATACGGTCCTTCCCCAGTCGAGCTGACCCATTCATGGAGCAGCCAGAACAAACTGCAGCGTGACTGTTACCACTATTTTACCGCTATTCCTTTACGGTACAGACAGAACATCAGATCCTCCTTTTTCAGTTTCTCATAAGATAGAGAAATCACTATCAAGTCACCTATATTCTTTATAATATTTGAAAATTTAAGATGGACACGCACAGTTATTCTATTAGACTAAAATGGAATTCATCGTTACCAGTAATCCCGAAACTATAAACTAAATAAAGTAAAAGCAAAATTATGTTACTAAACTAAAGCAGCGTCCATTTAGACAAAATGGAAGCCTTTCTTATAGTCTAAATAAGGGCAGGTTATATTAAGTTCTTCTGTATAAGCTGCCGAAGGAAAGAGGCAAAATTATTTTGCTATATCAGCCGTTTTGTCACAATAGCTATAATAGAGTTTAAATGTAGCTTGCCATGTTCGAAATTTTGGTGAAGAATGAATATACTTAATAACTAATTCGGCCTCTTGTCCCCTAGCCCTCGTAGAACGGCATCCATTGAATTTGTAACCTTATATCGCGGACTGGAAGCGGCCGGTGCCTAAATGACGTCTTCGACATTATTTAACCTTATATTAATGAAGTGTGTACTGTCTTCTTTTTATAGGCACGAGCTCACTAGTGATGGTTGGAGTGAACGAATAAATGTTATCGATTCTAAAAGATCTTGCATAATTTAAAGTAGTCACAACTATTTATAATATACATTTGTGTAGTAAAAGCCCATTATTAGAATGGAGATGTTTAGATTTAAATATTTATGAAGCATAAAAGTAAACTAATGGTAGACTATAACAATTATTTTTAGTTTAGTTTGTACTTTGCGAACAAGATTTCAAAAGTCGGTTATTTAATATGAAGTTATTTTGTTATTAAGAGGTAATAAAACGTTAATTATTTACATAGAAAATCAATAGTTAAATGGTAAATCAGTTATAAGTAGAAGTGAATAAATTAATATGTTAAATAAAAAGAATTTTATTATTATGGCTTACTTAAATCGACCATAGTATAACGATAGGTCAATACCTCCTCTATCTATTGAAGTTGTTTAGTATAGTGGTAGAGCTAATCTACAGTTTCTAGCTGCAGTACGAATGGGTGAGCTCGACCGGTATAGGACCATGCCCTCACAGAATACCAGCGTGAAATAGCAGCATCATATTACTGTGTTTCGTCTAGTGTAGGGATCCCAAAAGCTTTATTACTGCTGACGAGGCATTCCATCTCAGCGTTCAAGGGTGTGACAACGCATGTGCATTATGATTCCTTGTCAGAGATGAATGTAGATGTCATGGGCCGCAGGAATCACTTGCCATCAGGTGGACTGTGTGCGCTCGTTTGTGATTCTCAATGTAATGAAAGAAAGTGTGTTATTAATATTGTAATTTAAATTTAGTTATTCATAGGTAGCCCGCACCTTGTCAAAAATATATTAGTTCAATATTGTTTATATGGATTATTACGATAAAAAGTTGTATAAGATTATTACTTTTAAATTTAACCTTTATAGACACATTGCGATAAAAGTTAGACGTATTTGATTAAATGGTAAATAGATGGATAAGATATCGTAAATAGAAATAGACAATACCATCGTACCGTCACTTTCTCATCACTACGCATCCCGCACCACGCATGAGCGAGCTAAGTAATCCCGACGCGGGCCGTGGCTCGAAAACTATAAGAAATTCGCAGAACCACGCACGGCTCGGTAGGCAGCCGGTAAGTGCGTCTTTGTTCTGTTTTTACCAACTTATTTGCACTATCTCTGTTTAATTATGGGCCCGACCGAGTGCCATTTAACAGGGTTCTAATTATTTGTTGTGTTAGGTGGTAGCTCGTGTTTATTTCAGTGGGATACGTGCTTCTAATCTCGCTAGGATATCTCCTTGCTTTGAGTTTTTTAAAGTGATTATTACTGGGTATTTGAAATACTATAATGCCTATGAGTGTACCTTTAATTCCGATCTGCAACCTTCCTATTTAATCAAATTTAGAATAGGAAATAGAAGATATATAAATATAATCTGTTCGTAATTGACATTTCAAAAATTAAGTTTTTAATTTAACTTTTCAAAACTGTCTAAGTGTAACTGTAAAAGATGAACATAAGACCTTTATATTACATATTTATATTACATTGCCAATATCAAAGACTAGAGAAGCGTTACGTACACACAAAAAAAAATATGAATAATCATAGAAAAAAAAATTCTCTATGCTCTCGGTCAACTTGTGTAACACCCACACAGTACCACATTTAATGATAGAACAATTACAGCTTTTGAAGTCCTACAATTGTAGTAATACCTAAAGTTCTAGAATAATAAATTTGTATATATGTATGTATAAATACTATATCACAGTATACTATCCTGAATACTAGCGTAAAATATTAGTTTATCACTATGGTTCTTATAATAAGGAAACCGGCGACCTTTTTATATATAGTTCCAAATTTCGCATAAAGCATTCCACATTTCTTCTCGCGAGGATGAGCCACCATTACGGACGTTCCTATCAAGCTCTTCCCACAAAAGTTCAATGAGATTGAGATCCTGGCTCTGAGGAGGCCCAACCATGTTTTCTAACACCCCTCTCTCTGTGCCTCTTTCTCTTCTAAATATCCTCAACATAATTTTGAGTTATGCTTTGGATCATTATCTTGTTGGAAGATTAATCCATCTCCAATTAATCGCAACACGGTAGAAACGGCATTTTGTTCTAAAATGTTTTTGAAATGTTCCTTTTACAAAATTCCTTCAATTTTAATCAAATCGCTAGTTCCTTGGCTAGAGAAGCATGTTAGTCCTGAAGACTGACCACTCATCTGCATTATAATTTCTCGTCGAGTATGAATATCCACGAATCACTTATCATCAATTGAACTGTGCCCTAGTTTGTCATATCAAAATATATAACATTATGATAAATAATATATAAAACCTATTTATTTATGCGTTGCCGTTAAAAAGTTTGTTATATCTAATAAAGTACTTTGTAAATGCGCACATGTGTTTCCTTATCGACCAATCGCCCATCAGTGTAGGCGTTTTGTTGTTAATATGTCGTGTTACATATAAGTAGATAACTTGTCAGTTAAACTTAGTTATTATTAGACAGAATTATTAATAGGGAGACATTCATCATTATCCTTAGCGGTGAACGCATGTGTATCTTTGATGAGTAGATATCCCTCATAGCCAAATCAAATTACTTTAAAATACCTATCTCTAGTTTTTTTTCTATTGATTAAATTACTTACCAATTTAAAAACTTTGCGGTTGGCTTATTAAGTAAACTTGACATAATTTTTTCTTCAAAATTTAACAAAATAAAATCTTGTACGAACTTGTACTTGAATTATTTAAAAGTACAATAATGATACTTCCTACTAAAATATTAGTCAAGTTGGTACACGTAACACAACCTATACAGTATCCTGAAAGTTACAAATAAGAACTTATGTTAATTATTAATCGATGGGTAATATTAGTATAAATAATTATAAAATCGAGGTCGATTTTTAGACCTCGTGGCCCCTCAAAATCGGTTTTAGTTTATGTTCTGTTCTAGACGATTTCGAACAACACCTGCGCAGGATGCATAGTGCCTTAAGCGTTCGCGTAAAAATAGAGACGTTGTCTTTTCTCCCTTTCCCTAGTCCGATGTAACGATTGTACATTAAGATCGAAGGGAGGTTCAAATGTAGATTCATGAACACGGTACACTTATAAATTTTATAAGAGGTAGAGCTACACTGCATTTTGTTTCTAGCTGTAGAATGAATGGATCAACTCGATTGGTGCAGGACCACGTCCTCACAGAATACCAGTGTAAGATAGCAGCATAAAGCTGCTGTGTATCGTCTGGTGAGTGTATGGTTACGGAGACCTTTTTCGGGTTACGTGATTCCTGCGGCCCATGACATCCCCCCGGTCGAGCCGATCCATTCATTCTGCGGCTAGAAACAAACTGCAGTGTAGCTTTACCACTTTTTTACCCTAGACGCAGCCGGAACTGGGGATGAGGCGATGAGTGGTCTGCTGTGTTTCTTGGCATTTGTAATGGTTACAACATCCTGCACAAATTAAGTCATCTATTATTTACTGTCATATGTCGTCGTCTAAGTCGACGCCATATGCAGGTCACCACCATATTGAACTGCGTTCAAAAACCTTGTTATACAATACAGCGTTGATTATCTTAATGATCGTATGTATAAAATGGCATTGGAAAATATAACGGCGGTGTTTACGAATTGCCAATTCGTATGTTTTAGTTTTCGAACGTCTACGGAACGCAACGTTTCCAAAATATACGCGGATTTTACAAACAAACGTTAAAAAGTTATTCCCATTTCATTAAAGCGTAGTATTATGGTTATATACAGTTGCTATTTTTCTTTTATGATTGTGATAACATACCATCATATAGTCGTATAAGTGGGATAGGAAATAGCCAATGAGTGTGGAAGAGCGTCCCATGCGATTCCATGTCCCGCATCAAGTTTGCTAATTATGGTAATCTTTATGGATAGTGAGAATTAGTTTGGCTTGGTATCTGTTAGTTTACCTAAAATTGTCACCAAAAGAAGTGAACACTTAAGTCATTATATATACACACCAATCGCTAACAGTCTGGGTTACTTTGCATTTCTACTTTCGATGACGATAATAATTCTAGTTTCAATTACGTTCAAAGAAAAGTTTTCAAAGAGCGCTTGTGAATTCTGGACTCGGAAAGTCGATAAATTAATTATCAATAAATTAAAACAAATCTTCATAGAAATATATTAACAGGCCTCCTGCCTGTGGTTGCGTAGGCAGCAGCATCGTTCAATTCATATTCGCAAAATTCGTATAAAAATATATTTGTACGGAGAAAACGTGGTAGACCTACGCTACAGTTTGTTCCTAGCTGCAGAATGAATGGGTCAGCTCGACCGGGGAAGGTCCACGTCCTCACAGAATACCAGCGTAAAATAGCAGTATTTCGTCTGGTGACTGTAGGAGGGATCTCGAGACCTTTATTACTGGTGACGAGGCATTCCATTTCAGTCCTCGAGGGTGACAACGCATCTGCATTATGATTCCTTGTCGAGGATGAATGTGGATGTCGTGGGCCGCTGGAATCACTACTTATCACCAGGTCAACTGTGTGCTCGTTTTTTACACTCAGAGTAATAAAAAAGAAAGGAGAAGGGGAACTTCACCTTGATATCCGGGAATTGTGATCCGTTTGTCCGGCGTCAGGGTAAGATGGGATGCCTTTTTAAAAAGTTATAGAGCTTCCGGCTTCTCTCAATAACCATACGAAACACATAATCTGTATACAACTATTTACATTGTATTGTGCGAGGGGACAAGAAAACTTCGTAGGTCACAGATATATGCTACAGCCTGTTTCTAGTTACATCTCAGCTTTATCAAGATTATACACGGTTTATTTATAGTTGGGTTTAATTTTAAATAAAGTAAAAGATGCAATTTAATGTGAAGCCTCATTCAAATATATAATTATATTATATTAAAAATCATCATTACATTTAATACAAATAATTCACCATTCTTTGTATTGTTTTTAATATTTCCCCATTGATTATTATATTTTTGAATAACATTGTCCTTTTGATAAACAGTTTGTCATATATCGCTTTTAGTCCCGTTTTAAGTTATAACAGTAACGTATAACGTTATTTAACAGGTTATTTCTAGAACACATTGTGTATACTATTTACTTTCATTAAAGTTTACGACCTATTAATAATTTCATTAAAAAAAAAACCCCACATGCATGAATTATTATAAATTTGATGGAGTTCAATAATATATGTTTCATTGAAGATTTAAATATGGACGTATATTTTTAGTTTTACGTATGTTTATGTTAATTTTAATACAAATATTGCAAGTTCATAATTGATCAAATTAGAGTGTTACGAATGATTGGTGATGTCTTATTAGATAATAATCTATTGGTAAGAATTACCTCCTGCCTGAATGTCTGCATTCCAGCTACATGTCATGGCCTAACAGCAAAACATGATCCAACACATGCGACTCAAGAATTCTACCAAAACGATTGACATGCTAAAGTTTTTAATTGCCACACCACCACAAAAGTTTTAAAAACTGTTAAAATTCATTCTCTATTTAACACCACACTTACCTAGGATATTATTTATAAATCAGCTACCATTTCACGATTTTTTTAAATTTTTTAGTAATTACGCGCGCGTCACTACACTGTTGACACTAAAAAGTTCACTGTCCACTTTTCGATTTAAAAAAGTTTTTCGTAACGGATTTATATTTGCATTAATTTGTCAGTTTCAAAGTTTTTAAACGATCTGCTTTGTTATAAGATCAGGTTTTTAATTTACCGTCTGGTAATAGCCGCGAAGGAAATTAAAAAAAAATCGGATCGGTAAACAATTGAAGAGCTAACAAAAGCAGCGCTTCGCAGCTATCCGAAGCTATACTGAAATTCTAAACCCCGACTTCGGTGTCCATGTCGAGCACCCCCCATTACTAAATTTCCAGTTGGTACTTAAACGCCATAAATATGAAGCCGGTCCGCTTAAAATCAATACCTATTACAATGCAATAAAGTTGATTTTTTACTGCATCAAGAAAAATAACTTAAGACTAATACTGTGGGATTATAGCCAGCTACAAGGCTATGAGAACGTATAATTTAAAGACGGAGCAGAGACTCATGGCGAGCCACTATTGTCATCTCATTCGCTCTTACGTAAAAAGCTGTACAAATTTTCGCGATGCGATGTCGTATTGCTCATTTTTTTGCTATTCTGTATTAAATTACGTATTATTTTGTGAATTAGATTGTGCCGCGGTGTCATATTATTGCTCCGTACCTGGCATTGTTTTTTACAGGATAGAATGGGAAGCAGGTTGCACGAAAGTTCACTTATACGTCATATATTGAAACCGTAAAATTAAATTGGGGTAGAGAGGTGTCGAGAAGATTAATTATTGTATAAGTTTAGCATTACATTTACATAGCATTTTGGACTATGCTAGAAGGCAAAAAGGAACTTGTAAAGATCTTTACGTACGTAGGAAACAATTTTTTGTTTGGTATCTATTCTGCAGATTTTGATACTTAAAACCTCTTTGATATAAATATTTATTGTAAAAAAAAAAAGTTTAGAATATAAAAGTAACGATTTATAAAATAATGAAAAAATTATTCATTTTCGTTTCGACTTCGGCACTACAAAACATTTTACTTTGAAGTGATCACACATTTGAAGGACCTGAAACAGAGAAATGAGCAATTAGTGCAATGCAATTTTGACACACAAGTGTGTTCACAGTGGTAGAGCTACACTGCAGTTCGTATCTAGCTGCAGGCTGAATGGGTCAGCACATAATACGAAATGCGAAAAATAGCAAAGTGAAATACACTTTGCTATTTTTCGCCGGTATTAGCAGCAACTCAATGCGGCTGTGTTACGTCTGTTGAGTGTAGGGATCCGGAGACCTTTATTACTGGTGACGAGGCATTCCATCTCAGTCCTCAAGCGTAACAACGCATCTGCATTATGATTCCTTGTAAGGATGAATGTGGACGTCAGGATATCGCAGGAATCACTTACCATGAGATTTGTGTGCTCGTTTGTTTCTCTCAATGTAATAAAAATAAATAATAAAAAACAACAGATAATATTAATAAACTATTATTTAAATGAACAGCCTTTCAATATAAATGCCACTGTGAGTGTATCCATCAAGCGGCAACACTGCGGAATGGCGGACTATGCGTTTCGTGTCTCCGAAATATTTAATTTTTATTTCTTAGCCATGCTATTCCCCACAATGAAGTCCTCCACCGTCGAGAATGAGGTAGATCATGCAATATACATTGCAATAAACAAATTTCAATGACGCGCCGGCACCGGGAATTGAAATCTGAATGCTCGCGTACCGTGATTTAAAAGCGGTAACTTGAACATTCATGCTCTTTACTGTTTTATAATATTAACTAACTTAAAAAAATCTATTTTATAGTATTGCTTATTTATAAACTCCAAACAAGGGATACTACTAGACTATGTTTTTTTTCCGATAATATGTCCAACATCAGGCCTGCTGAAGGAGATTTTTATTATAAAATATGCTGGGCCTTTGTACATACTTTTCTTATATTAGTTTCCTTATATAAATGCTTTGTGTACATAAAAGTTAAATAAATATTTATTGTTTATTTTATATTTTATATATCATTATGTATATTTAGTATGTGATATATTTTGTTAATATTTAGGGTTCGTCTGTTATTGGCACCTAAAGTCAAATTTTATCCATCTAAAGGGTTGACTGGCAGAGAGATCTCTGAGCTGTTTTTCATTTGAAAAACAAGTTGTTTATAATCGAATATTAAATAAAATAAAACAAATGAAACATTGCTCTTCGATAAGGTATTATAATGGACATTCTTTGACACTCCTGAAGAATGGGATAGATTGCCTCGTAACCAGTAATGTTGGTTGGTTTTGCCAACGTTAAGTTTAAAAAAAATACACTGCCTAAACGCTAGTGAATTTTATCCCCTGCGTCGTTTGTTATAACGCCCTCGGGACAGGGTGTGATGGATTTATGACTTTTAATGCCGCATCCACTAGGGAAAATGAGCAGACATTGAACACCTTTATTAACAAACTAATTAAACTAGAAACTGAAACCCCAATAGCCTTAATGGTTTAGGGTACGGTCTGGTAAAGGCTGGTTCGATTCTGCCATTCGACAATTGTCGTGAGCTAACTCCTAGTAGACATTTTAGACTTAATCGGTTAATCGGAATTTATCAGTAATATTCTTTCTAAAAAAAAAAACAAGTAAAATTAATTAACTAAATAGGTTATAGTTTAGTCACTTTGATGGTGGTTTCGTAGCTGAGTGGCCTTGAGTTCAAAAATTACTATATTTAGCAGTTAGTTTTGATTTATTAAATTGTGACGTCATAAAGATAAATCTTTTAATATATTTAATGCACGACGATAACCTTTATATAATAACCGATTGGCTTAAATGTGAATAAAATTGTTGTGTAAAAAGTAGTTTTTTAATGATAAGTTGTTGTTTGAAGTCAATTGCCGATCAAAAGATAAAACAACAATTGTAGAGTCGCGTTAGAGCTTGATTACAGTTGCACTTTGATGGGATCGTCATGTCGGAGAAAGGCCACGTCCGTACAGGATACCAACGTATCTTTTTAAAATATTTTGAGAGTAACAAACTAACACACAGTTCACATGATGGCAAGTGATTTCTGCCGCCCATGATATCTACATTCATCATTGTAAAGGAATCATAATGCAGATGCGTTGTTACCCTTGAGGACTGAGATGGGATGCCTCGTCACGAGTCATAGAGGTCTCCGGATCCCTACACTCACCAGACGAAACACTGCAGTGTTATGCTATTTCACGCTGGCTGGTGGTGAGGGCGTGGTCCTAACCCCTCCATCCATTCTACAGCTCTACCAATGTCAAACCAACATAAATAGCAGCACGATGCCGTTGTGTTTCACTTGGTGAGTGTAGGGATTCAAGGAACTTGATTGCGAGTAACGACGCATTGCATCTCGGTCCTCGAGGATGACAACGTTCGCACATCTTGACTCTTAGTTAGATTTATATGACGTGGGCGACAGTTGTCATTTACTATCCGATGAACTGTGTGCTCGTTTGTCACCTTATGATATTATTTAAAAAAAAGTAATAATAGATTAGCATTGGCTCCTTAACCTAATTTAGGGATGGTGAAGATGTATGGACCATTCTCCTAATATTTATATAATTAGGATGATTGATGATTGATTCTAGTAATCTATGTTGTTTTTACGTGTACGTTTAGTTATTTCGTAAACTAGCTACTGTGTTTCGTATAGCGAAAGAAAACCGATGAACTGGCTGGTTATGACGCGTTCCGTTTTAGTTTGCAGGTATCATAACACTTCCAGGTTATGATTCCTTGTAGAGAACGAATGTGGATTTATGAAATCTATATTCGTTCTTCAGTTATCAGTACGTGAACTGTGTGCTCGTTTATCACGATCATCTCAAGAAAAACAGGATGTTTTTTTATCGGACTGAATGACGCTGTTAGCCCGAGGGCTTTTACAGTTGAGAGGTGACCGAGTGCTTATGGTGCTCGGGAAGTCGTTTTATAAGTTAGTATGCCTGTTCTTATTAGAATCATAAATAATGTCATAAAATACTTTTTTTAAACTTCTGCCTCTACCTCTATTTTAAACTTTTCGATTGGTATAACATATAAAATACCTACGTATATACGTATTCGAAAATTAATTCGTGATAATTTTAGTAAAGTATCGATAGATGTCGGTATTAGTATTAAGATGACGTATTACTTTTTCATGTAGTTTTCCCTGATGATTACAAGCAAAACACGTGGTGGGTTTCCGAGTTACAATACTAGGAATCATATAGCATTTGACAGACATGCCTATCTCTGTGTTTGAAACCGAAAGATGATTACTTCTTTCTTTGACTTCTAACTACTAACCTTGCGTAATAAGAATTAAACGTTTTAATGACTAACAACTTCAACTAAGCAAAAATGGCCGTACTAGAGATGTTTTTCGATTCAAATTGTAGTTTCGAACGACATTTGGCAGACCGCACCCTAAAAATTAAAAGATTTATATAATACCATACGTAAGGAAAATATTTTTGGCTTTACTAAAAATGCCACTTGCCTTTTTTTTTGGTATTGTAAGTCCGCATCGGTTTGCAGTATGTATGTTATTTTAAATTTGAAATCCATTTATAAATAGGTCGATATAAACCCCGTAAAAAGATGTAAGATGAAGTGAATTTTCTTTATGAAATTAACGGTGATAAACACACAAACTTTATGAAAAGTTATGACCGCGGTCCCAAAACACCTACTCGTACATCGATACTCCTCAAGGTGCAAATGCTGAGGACTAAAATGAAACACATCACGAAACACAGCACTGTTATGCTGCTATACCACGCTGGTATTCTCCGAGTCTTTATTCATGCAGCAGCTGCAGCCACAAAGCTGCGTTGTGGCTTTAAAAGTAATAAACTTTCTAACTATCCATGTTTGCATGATATATTTTTGAGGTTATTATAAAAATATATCAAAGAACATGCAAGCAAGGTTATTATGTTGCAGAAGATAAACAACATTTGAAAGATAATATAAGAAATACAAAAATAGGTGTCGTGTGAAGTTATTGACGAAATGCGTTTCGGTTACAGGAAATCACATGTTCCGCCCGCATCTTTGAAATATGAGTTCGCTGATACGACATAGACCCAATACCCAAGCCAAGAAGAGGCCAATAAAACTCTTAATATGATTAACAGCTTAATATAAAAGCGAACTTCTAATATACTATTTTTGTTAAATATAGTGTGTTGTAGTAAAAGATATATGATATGGATTTAAGTTGAACATCTCTACAGCTTTATCTAATTAGATTCGCGAGCGGGAGGCCCGCTGAGTAAGGAGACAACGACGATGCTGCGATACTGTCGCGGAGACTGCTGCCGCACCTCCGCTGCACTTCGACCTCTGTGGACGAAGAATGTCGACGACAAAAGAGGGGGGCGATAATACGATCCGAGGGTCCCTCATAAGGAGGTACTACTGTTCTCGACGGTGAAAGAAATATTTTTTTTTCTTAAATTGTGAGTAATGTACGAGCACACAGTTCACCTGATGGTAAATTGTACCTGCGGCCCGTGACATCTACATTCATCCTTGCCAAGGAATTTACGCTGGTATTCTGTGGGGGCGTGGTCCTACCACGGTCGAGCTGACCCATTCATTCTGCAGCTAGAGACAAACTGCAGTGTAGCTTTACCACTAATGTATATCGCTAGGAACCATATATTTCTAACAACAGTGGGCCATTGGGCCGAAATAAATTTAAAGTTTAAATAAATGGGCCTAATAAGTTGAGTTTATAGATATATATATATATATATATATATATATATATATATATATATATATATATATATATAATAAGTAAAGTTTATATACTTTACTTATTTTTATAACGATTGACTGATTCAAGTAACCAACATGAAATTTATACACTTTTATAATACGAACTGCACTTTATGATGTTAAAGGAATGTGATAAGAGTGTGCTGTTTTTGCACCGTTTTCGACACATCATTTGTAATAGCTTACCACGCATACTCCATAATGTACGTGAGCCAGTACAGCCGCCAGAAGTACAGAATGTAGGACGATGCGCTCTAATCCAGGTCGGCATAAAGATACCGCGACCGCCCCCGTCAACGGCCACTGCAGCCCATTGATCAGCTCGCAACGCTGGTCACTCATTTCAGCCACTATCAGACGACTCTGTTAAAGAAACGGGCACACAGATGAGGTCTGATTGTAAGTGACACCTAGGACCAATGATACCCCCCACATTCATCTTTGATTACGTATCATAATTCGGATGCATGTACCTATGAGAAGAGAATGAAGATGGAATTCTTCGTAACCAGGAATAAGGTTCTCCGGATCCCTTAACTTACTAGACGAAAGGCAGCATTACGCTTCTATTTTACAAGGTTGTTCTGTGAGGGTGTGCTCCTTAACCGATCGTGCCGACCCATTCGAGCCGTATTAGATTCTACCACTGTAATGATTACTAATAATAATTTACAAAATATATTGGTACAAAACAACAGACTATAGGTAATAATAGCAAAAGTATGTCGGTTCGTAAAGTTTCCACGACAAAGCTGAAGCTTTATAAGTTTGATTTACTTCCTGAAAAGTTTATTGTGTTCGTCTAAAGGCCTTATTTACTCAGTAGTAAGATACCAGTAACAAATTTATTTTCAAAGTAATATATATTATCATTAGGAAATTTATTTTAACAATGCACATTTTGTACGTACTTAACTTAGTGTAAACTCCGGCAGTTGTGATTGCTGTCTTTAAATACCTACATCTATCTTCGACAAAGACGCTGTCTATCTGGACGCATATACGTTGCACACTCCTCAGAGGATGAAATACCAGTGATCGAATATACGGTTCCGTTTACATCAAACGAAACTCAGCAAGATGTATTCGACGATGATAACGGACCAAAAACACCTACATCTATCCTCAAAACGCAAATGCTGAGTACTAATATAATACACATCACGAAACACAGCAGCGTCATACTGCTATTCCACGCTGATATTCTTCGAGTCCTTATTCATGCTGCTGCCAGCTGAATAGCTGCAACGTGGCTCCACCATTTAAGTTGATTTATTTGTTGTGTTGTGTAATACTTAATATACTCACAGCGATATTACTAAAAAGTGTGCCGAACAAAAGTAGAAACACCCTCGGGTAGTTCTCCATGATATTATTCGGAGATTTGAGTCCCCAGTACGTCATCACCAGGACCATTGAAGATATCGACCACAAAGGTCGGATAGCCTCTACCAGCGAGTAGTTCTTGCCCGTGCGGTTTTTGTTTGACCTAGATGTTATAAGGGATTGAATTGAGATATACTATAAGAAAACCTAATGTTAAGCCGTCGTTAATAATAATTATATATATTTTAGTTAATCCATTAGAAGCAACTGATCGAGCCAAGGGATTCGGTCCTCACGGGTCAGTTGCTTTCACGCGCAGAGTAACGGTCCAAGTCGAGGCTCCCTCACGGGAACCCTTGTTCTGGTTACTATTAAATAAAAGTCTCGACTGAGCGGCTCCCTAAGCGCTCGGCAACCTTTCAACCCGCTGAAGATGTAAAAGCCCTCGCGGGCTAACAGTGACCTAAAGCCATAAAAAAAAATTATAGCTGTTGGCTACTTTTTTCGCTTGGCTTTAAATATACTTAGTTGGTTATTGAAAAGATAACATCAAACGGAACCCATAACCTCATGCGCATTATGGTAGGGTCCGTTATGAAAAACTGTTTTTGTTTCAATGCACTCATCATTAAATGCCCGTTAACTATTCAATTAAGCTGTAATGTAAGCGCCATTGTATATATTATGTTAATTGACGATGACAAAACACAAAATTATAAACTCTAACTTGACTATAACTAAACATAAGCAGCTGTAGAGCTACACTGCAGTTTGTTTCTAGCTGCAGAATGAATAAGTCAGCTCGACCGGGATAGAACCACGCCCTCCTGGAATACCGGCGTAAAATAACATATATAACTGTGAATATATCATAGTGCCGTAAAACACAAGCACATACTTATTATCTCCTTTCGTAGTTGAATGTAGTATTTTTTTTGTTCGGGCTGATCGCCGCTGTTAGGCCGAGAGCTTTTACAGTTTAACCGGGTTGAAAGGTGACCGAGCGCTTATGGCACTCAGTCGAGACCTCTATATATGGGTAAACAGCACAAGGGCTCCCGAGAGGGAGCCTCGGCTTGGACCGTTACTTTTCGCGGGAGCGTCTGACTCGAGGGTGCCCGAGAGAGCCGAACCTGTTTCTGATAGAAGATTGTTTAAGTTAATATTGCTATTTATTATTAGCTATCTGTACCACCACTTCGGAAGGCGTGGTCGCTGGAGAAGAAGTGGCGCAAGAGACTCCAGCAACGCTTCTATCTGTATGGACTGGGGAGAACCGGCCACTGACATGGCGGTATCGCGAATGAGCGAACAACTGAATTAACACACCATCACTTAAATTAGGAGTTATTTTGCCACCCTAATATTATAAGAAACCTGTGTGTAATGGAATGCCTCACTGGCATTAACGGGATCTACGGACTCATCAAACGAAACACAGCAGCGTTCAGCTAGCAGTTTCTAAATTATTTTTTCTTACATTGAGAGTAGCAAACGGGGACACAGTTCACCTGATGATGGTAGGTGATTCCTGCGGCCCATGCCATCTACATCCATCCTTGACAACGTTGTCACCCTTGAGGACTGAGATGGAATGTTTCATCACCGATCACATCAGCGTTATGCTGTTATTTTGCGTCTATATTCTGTGGGAGCGTGGTCGAACTGACCCATTCATTCTGCAGCTAAAACCAAACCGCAGTGGTGCTCTACATTCCCTAGTTGAGTCACCACTTCATTTTGCGGGACAAAACTAAATGCAATATGGCCGCGCTGGTAATGGTTTTTCCTTAGAAAATTAAAAAAAGTAAATAACTTTACTTACAAATAAACATTGTATATTGAGACTGGTAATGTCGTAAATAGTCCCGTTGCATGAATGGCCACTTCCAATGCTTGGACGAATGTAACATTGGCGAATACAAATATTTTGAAATATCCAACTCCATTGATACCGGCGACAAAAAACAAAAGCACAGCCACCTGTATAAAAGTGTAATAGATAAGAATAAGAAATGATCATCATAAAGTCTCAGCATCCTGCAAGAACCGCACCATTCTTCCAATATCTTCGAGTTACTTTAAAACCATAACATTTTATCAACGTATTGAAATTTAAAACACGGCGTTTATTTGCCATTTTTTGGGAGAATTTCTCATATTTACCACTATTTTTTTTTATTGAATAGGTGACAAACGAGCATACAGCCCACGTGATGGTAAGTGATCTAGATATTGTACTTTATTGGTAGACCCGCTTTACAGTTAGATTTTAGCTACGCCATGAATGGGTTGTCACGACCGGAGGGGATCATGCCGTGACAAAATAGCATCGTAAAATAGTAGTATAACGCTAGTACGTTTTGTATGGTGTGCCCTCTTTAGATACCCCTTTTATAGATTCTGCAGGAAAGTCAGGTTTATGTGGGACTTCTACGCACTAAAAATCTTCGGCGGCCACCTTAAGGGTTTTGGGAGATGATCCTAGATCTCCAAGCGAAAGCACCGTTGCCTATTTGCAATGAGATTCCTTAATACGTGCCAGGGGATGTGGAGAGTAACACGATCATTGTACTACGGCAACCCAGAACCACTCTGTTTTGCCAATCCATCCGGGGTTCACTTTAATGGATGAGCAGGATGTCGCAAGTCCCCTTATGCAGCAGGCATACCTGATTACACCAAACGAGGAATTCCATCTCAATCCCCCTTCGTGATACGCATGTGTCTAGAATTTTTTTTGAGAATTGATTTAGATATTTGTTGGCCGCAGTAATTATTTATCAGATGAACTGTATCTTCGTTTGTCACCTTTTCAAGGATATCGGTGAACGCAATGCTGATAATATTATGATATATTAACTCGCGTACCATGAGATTAAAATAGGCCTTCGAACTATCATAGTTCTTAAATAAGTCATTAAAAAGTCGTGTAACTTCTATATATAGAATAAAATAGTGTAAGCAGACTTTTTGTCCGTTTGTACGCGCTAATCTCCACAAAAATTGAACCAATTTGAATGTAATTTTCAGTGATTCATTGAGATATACTTGGGCTAACGTTTATTATTCCATTGAATTCTGTTGATAAATAATAAAGAAATGTCAATTTAAATATAAATTGCTTCGCGCTCGTAGATGATACATCGTTGCGAACTTTCAAGTACAGATTATAATATAAATAAATCTATTAGTTCCATGGTACAGTACTTACCCACATTGCGATGTCGTATCCCCAGGGAAGGTATAAGACCCCCGTGCTGTACTTCTCACACTGGGTGACGTAGAAATTTAGCACTATACTTGCCACAATCAAGTATCCTCTGAAAAATTAAGATGTATTATTTTCTTAATATATATCTGAAGGCATATGTATATTTTAATATATACAGAGCAAGGATAGGTCTCCAGTATAGACATTTTTTTTATATCATTGAGGGTATCAAAGGTGCACACAATTCACCTGATGCCGAGTGATTCCTGCAGCCCATGACATCTACATTCATCCTTGACAAGGAAGCATAATCCAGACGCGTTGTCACCCTTGAGGACTGAGATGGTTTGCCTCGTCTTCAGTAATAAAGGTCTCCCGATACTTGCACTCACCAGACTTAGAGCAGCATTATGTGTTCCTTCCCCGGTCGAGATGACCCATTCATTCTGCAGCTAGAAACAAACTGCTGCGGCGTATCTCTATCACCGTTAATAGAACTATCAAAAAGAAGGACTTAAGCTAGAACATGTCGTTGCCGCTGGTGACGAGACGGTTGGTACAGTGAGGAAATCCAGCCAGCGTTCTTGATACCATACCACGAGAATGAGGGTTTGATGATAATTTTATATTTACGGTACATATTATTTCGTTTTATAATATAAAAGAATCTCCTCGGTCGTTGTTTTATTAGCGCTTTTTTATAAAAATAGGAGTGATTAACGAGCGCTTATTTCAACTGGTAGTAATTGATTGCTGCGGGTCTTGACTCCAACGTTGATGCTCGATTAATGATCGTTAGGATTGCAGCTGAGTACTGATTTGAAATACCTTGTCACTAACTAGGGCCTCCGGCGATATATGAGAATAAAAACAAAACATAAGACACGAACCTGAAAATGGAAACGCAGAACTCGTCTCTGCCGTAGATTGAAAACATACAAAACGGAATCAAAAACACAATGTTAGAGTCGAGACCGTGATCGAACATCTCCCCCAGGGGTCCAGACACGCCGATCCTCCTTGCTTGCTTGCCATCTATGCCATCTAAAAATTTATGACTTTGTTAATTACATAGACAAAAAAAAACATTTGATTGCATAAAGAAATTATTTGTAATAGTACTACAGAAAATAAGAGAAAAAGCCTACTTGAAATATAAGAATTTGAAAGACTTATTTGTTCATAAGCAAATTTAATAACCCTAATAATAAAGAATGGAACACACAAACCCAGACAAGCACATATACACATGCAAGAGAAAACATATTTAGTAATAATAATTAGTAGTAGCAGATAGTCTTCTTGGCTGCTGAAACTAATTTTTTCTTTTCCTATATATACATTATATGCACTTTACACTTTATATACACTTACTAAAATGTAACATTTAGATGGTTATTGGCAAGCCCTGAATCCTCACGACTCCCGAATTACATCTAAGAGAGATGGCTAGTGGATGTAAAACAGCGCTGCACGGGACTATAGTCCTGTGTCAGCATAAGTTGAGTCACCTCCGTTTGCCAAAGTGTATAATATTGTTTATGTAAAGCGATTTTTTTTTTCTATGGCAATAAACAGTTTTATTATTATTATTATTACTATGAAGAAGTTCAGGGAAAACTATGCATCTACTATGAGATAGGGACACGAGCAGGACCTCCCTACGTTTATTAATAACTAGTGGAGCTACGCTGCAGTTTGTTTCTAGAGACGAGGAGCATACTATGTGCATACCGCCACCTTTGTCGATGTTTAGAGGCTCAAGAAGATAATTAATATTTGCTTATCATTTCAAGTTCTCAGCTTCCAATATTCCATAGCCCTCGCGCAAGCAAGAGAATCTTTGGAAGCTATTATCTACGCTTTTTTTTGTACTGAGTCCAAGAAGAAAAACACTAAAATATAGAATAATATAACAGCATCATTTTTACTTTACCCAAGTTATAAGCTAGGAATATCAACACTGAACTAACAGTGTAAATATAATTAGGTATTTCATATCCTCCATTGTATTGATGTCCTGGCCGACCCCCACTTGCGAACCAGTCGTAATCATACCACGCCGTGGTTAACGCCACAGTTAATACGCATACAAACCCGAGGAACGTTAGAAGGTTTGGAGCTATTGATTTGGGTATAAACTGTAAATAAATTTTGATTATAAACGAAGTATGAATTATTATTATCATCTGACTAACTATGGTAGAGATACGCTATAGCTAGTTTATAGATGCGAAGATTGACCACAGAATACGGTCGTAAAATAACCGCATAACGCTTTTCCATTCCACTTTAGTCCGCTGTGCTAGTAACGTCCATTAAAGACCACAGCCGTGACAGTTATTATAGATAAATGTATCGCCGAAAATCGCCTACAGTTTTTACGTGGTTGAGCTACTCTGCAGTTTGTTTCTAGCTGCAGAATAAATCGATCAGCTCAACCAGGGCAGAGGAACACGTCACCACAGAATATTAGCGTAAAATAGCAGCATTATTTTGCTGTGTTTCATCTGGTGAGTGTAGGGATCCGGAGACCTTTATTACTAGTAACGAGGCATTCCATCTCAGTCCTCAAGGGTGACAACGCATCTGCATTATAATTCCTTGTCAAAGATGAATGTAGATGTCATATTCCGCAGGAATCACTTATCATCAGGTGAACAGTGTGCTCGTATATTACTCTCAATATAATAATAATAAAAAAAAGTTAGAATACCTTTACTACTGTATTCCAAAACGGATGCATTACATAATTGCTGAGTGGACTTGTGTCGATGGCTCTGTACTGAAAATAAAAAATAACATCAACTCTTGCATGCATAACGATTGACAGCCGCTTAGCATAGTTTCTAGTGTCTAGGCTGTTACGTCGCGGATCCCGTATTCGTTTCCCAAAAACAATATTTGTGTACAACAAACTTTTCGGTTGTTTTCCGGTCGTGACTCACGACTCGTGATGTGTATCTCGTGTCCCTAACAGTGCATCTGAACCATCCACGGATCTTATTATATTCATATTACATCGCAACACTATCTATTTTATTTTATTTAATTTATTTTATAAAATCCACAGCTCTTCAATATATTACAGTTCATTCTTATGAGTTAATTTTACAGCGTAAAAAACGGATTTACATTATTTAGCTTAAAAACAAACAACTGTTAAATTTTAAAATAAAATTTTTGTGACACTAAATCAGAGGATATAAAAGTATGGATGAATTTTAATTTACTTTTGAGTTTGTGTGAGTGTGTTTGATTAGACATGTTTATTTGTGTGTATGGTATCCGTGCCATCATCAGTTTTAAGATATGCTTTTTAAATTTTATTATATTATTATTAATATGTAAAATATCAATCGAGTGAAACTTATCATTATAAACTCTATGTAATCGATTAACCACAGAGTTATGCTCGTGTAGAAGTCTTAGAAAAGGCAAAAAAACGTTATTGTCTTTATCTTTATGTATAAACGAAACATACCTAGGCCGCACTTTGGTAGGCGAAGCGACATTATGCTTAAAAGGATTGGCCTTTATTAAGGCCTATGTCCAGGTGTTATTAATCTCATCGAATGACGATTCTGTATATGTTTGTAACGAAAATACCGAGACACTAACTTTACTACCAAACACACGTTAACCGTGGCGAAGCTATGCTGTAGCTAGTTCATAGCAGCGACATGAATAGATCAGCTCCACCGGGGAACGCCCCTAACAGAATACCAGCGCGCAATAGAAGAGGTAACGCATGTGGATCTTTATTGTTATTTGAAGATGGACGCTGTTATTGTAGTATAGGCGGCAACCATCACTTACCATTAGAGGAACGGTGTGTTTGTCCCTTACGATATTATAGAAAAAGACACACACACACACATCGTTGACGAGGAGTCAGAATGTAGATGCGAATCAATCAGCATTGAGGACTAAGAAGGAACTCTCGTTACACAGTTCTTGGATTCGCTTTAGGTTTGTGTAACTTACAATTGTAAATTATCGGTAAAATTATAGGTTTAGATGATTGTATAGAATAATTTTTGAATTATTTTCATGGGTGTTTTATTTCATAAAGTAGAAAGGGCAAGGTAGAAGGAGAGATTATTTGGGGAAATATATTTAAGTATGCTGTCCAAGTTATTTGAGCATTTATTATTTAATTATATATTCTATAAAAATATTTTTAGTATATTTGTTTAATTAAAACAAAAACCGATTTTTTTAAGTTTTTTTTTTTATACTTTCAAAGCAAGTGCTTGACCACGATCCCACCGGATGTTAGCGGAAATGCAGTCCTGGATGGTAAGGCGCACTAGCTCAGTAAATGCCTATTCACTCTACTCTTGAAAACACCCACATTTTAATCGGAGGGAAAGACAGACGCGGGCAAACTATTCCAGTCCTTTCCTGTACGAATAATGAAAGACGAAGCAAAGCGCTTCGTTCGGGTTTAAGGGATGTTCACAACGAAAGGATGAAATCCAGCAGTGCGTCGTGAGGTCCGATGGTCCTATGCACGTACACAAACATTTGATTCGTGTAGAAGTGTTTTGTAGTTTTTATTTTTGTTTTCAGATCAGATCTGATAGCGCTCAAAGATGCTGTATCGCCGACTCTGCATCTTAAACTGTTTGAATTATTGCCACTCGCGAGCACAAACACACACGTTCATTATCATTTGAGTAAACTTCATAAGTCTACTTCAATGGACTCGTTTTTTTTTATACTTAAACCATTTTCTACGGAAGCGGTACCTTTCGAGAAATTCTTCCAAACAATTTAGCTTCCACTAATCTTCGGCGTATCAGTCTTGACGAGATGTTTCTCGGGTCATCAGGCGAAAAAAAATTCATTTTTAATCTGGTTGGAGCCTTGACTTGGGTCTGTTTAGCAACACGGACGATAAGCGTATCTTCTCTGGGAGAGGTTTTCTTGGCCGAACCTTTCTTAGAACATTTTCAACAGTTCCGTCTGTTTTATAATGATCAATTGCATTAAAAACTTTCTTAACAGAACAATTTAAATGCTCAGCTATTCTTCTGTACGCCCACTTATGATCTATATGTAAATGAATAATTATTTGCCTAGTTGACGCGTCACAACTTTTCTTTATGCCCATTTTGAACAAAATAAAATTCAGATTAAATTTTTAATTGCTGCCAAAATAATAGAAAAAGCCAAGAAAGAAATGTTATTCTCCAATTTCAAAAAAAGAACGACCTATGGATGCTTTTTTAAAATGTTCTAATTAGGCGTCCAAGCGGCCAGTAACAGAAAATAAACTCCTACATGTGTAAGACTCGTTTTGTAATTATTCTTTATCCATAAGAAGTGTTATGTATATATATATATATATATATATATATATATATATATATATATATATATATATATACCTAGTCCGGCTATAAGTTCTGTTACAAATGAAAATGTATTTTTTTTAAAGAAGTGATGTAGTATAATTAAAATTTATACCTACATATTTATTAGTCTCCGCAAAAAATAAAATAATATGCTATTCGAAAGGGGCACCTTTGGCTTTTATACAGGCCTTTTTTATTTACGCACTGTTTCCAAGGGAAACTTCGCCACTGTTGCTCAAAAGATTTTTTAAGAGACTCAATGTCGCCGTGTCCTCTAAAACTGATCATAATTTTAAGTCAAGGGTTGAGGTCTGGGCTAGATGAGGGCCAGTCTTCAGCTCTTAAAAAGTCCGGAACGTTGGTTTCAAGCCACGTTTGGTTAGTTCGTTGAAGTGTCTGGAATATGCTATCCGACTGCTCCATACCCACTTTGTGCAAGGCGATCACTGCAATCCTATTTTCTTTAACATCCCATTCCATATTGTAATTTGATAATGAACACGATAAAATATGTGAAATGAAGCAAAATCCAAAGAAGTTTTTAAAATAATATACGTGTTCCAAATTCAAAATAATTATAATTTGAAAAAAAGAAAAGTTTTTATGTAACAGTATTTATGGCCAGACTTCTTATATATATATTTTATGTATATGTGTATATATATATATTTCACTCCCGCACGACTCTCTAATCCGTCCCCTTTCGAGTCGAACAATTCATACTGTAGCCAGTAAAAAGCTGCGGCGTACCACTTTAAATTTTACAAATAATAATAACACTTTTGCACATTTTTGAATCATGTCACAAAGTTTGACCCCAGCAGAGATTTTAGTTTGAAACCACAACCTTGTAACAATACGTTAAGGACGCTAACCTTTGACCCATGATGTTATAGAGTAAACCAACTCAAAATATACGTGCAAATATGTATGGAAAAGTTAAAACAAAACTGTTTTATTTAATTCTTTTTTAATGTTTGTAAAAAAAATAGTTTATTTAGCTAATACCAAAGGGTATATAAATACGTACCTTATAATTGTCAAATCCTTTCAGATGATCTTTTGTCAAATATTTGTAATCAAACATTCTTAGGAGCAACACACACTGGACTAAGAACAAACTATTATTAAGGCCCCGGAGGTAATTTCCTCAATAAACCGGTTAAATGTAGAATTAAAAAATATATATATATAAGAAATATCACCGCTGTTACTTCACCTTAAGGTACACATTGGCACAGACAATTTATTTTTTTATATTTTCTATTCGAAGTATAAATATTTGTTACGCGTACTTCACACGACAGTTTGTAAGCGTTGTTTACGAGCAATTCAAATACCGAGTGATAAGATATCAAATGATCTAAATATCAAATATAAGAATGGTGAATAAAAGGGCATTAATATTATGCACATGGATTTACAGAAAACATTTTTTTTTCGTATCAATGTCATGTCAATGTTAATTTAATTAACTTCATAACTTTATAGCCTTTATTCGTGAGACATTTTCCTATGAATATAATAATTGTATTTAGTTGGTTAGTTTAATTATTATTTATTTAAAGCGTGGATTTAGCACAGGTCTTATAATTTTTTGTATATATTTACATCTAGTGAAATACAAACACGTACAAGAAGACCAAACTAAAACAGTGAACAGTGAAAAAGCCGTTTTTATATTACATTGAGAGTAACAAACGAGCACACAGTTCATCAAAGTGTTACCTGCAGCCCATGATATCATTCATACCTACATTCATTACCATACATTCATCCTTGATAAGGAATCATAATGCAGATGCGTTATCACCCTTGAGGACTGAGATGGAATTCCCTCGTTACCAGTAATAAAGGTCTCCGGATCCCTACACTCACCAGACGAAACATTGCAGCATTATGCAACTGTTGTACGCTAATATGATGTGGTGGCGTGGTCCTACCCCGGTCGAGCTGACCCATTCAATCTTAAAAGTGAAATAAATGGATTTTAAAACATCTTCGTCACCTTGAAGGATGATAATCCACAAAAGTAGCCGGTGACGAGCGGGAGATCCGCTGAGAAGGGAAGGATGTCTGGTAAGAAATATATTTATCCTACGTAGTTTATACCTCTAGGTCTTGGGTTTTACGCTGGTGATGATTAGCACTTTGCTTGGTCCACGTGGACGGTGGTTTTGGAACCTCCGCTTGGTACGGACAAGGTATGCGGATACACTCGGAACATTAGTTAGTAAACAAAGATGGAAGCGAATACTTGATGTTTAGTGATCGCTGCGGCTTAAGGTGGAAAGTAACAAAGCTTTCCTTCAACCTTAGTCCTCAGTGTGATCTTCAGGAAGGACATAAGGTCTAATATGCTACAGCATTCACTTACAATCGGGTGAACTGTGTTAATAATGCATTAGTATTATTTCCTTAATTGGGTATCTGTCTAATGGTATCCACTGACTATACGAAACGCAAAAACCTTTCATGTTTCACAGCGTGATCCTTCATTGATGGACACTTTAGTGCTATATCTAGTTTATAGCAACAAAGTGGCTCCACCTCCTCAAATATAAGTTTGTAGTGATCTAGCTAACGATGTTCGCATTACAAGCTACGTTCAGTAGCTTAGATAAAGTTAGTCGTACGACATTAGGGTTAGGCCCGCAATATATATAATTGATAAGATAATGGTTAAATGATAACGTTGTTATCTATTATTACTTTCTCGTTATCATTATAGGAGCTCACTAATGTCTACTTTATAAAATTCTAAAATTTAGTTCTATATAAAGAGCGTATAACCCATCCTTTATGAGCAAAATGGGTGATCCGAAAATACCGTCCAGTCTCGAAGTAGTAAGCGATGTATATTCCGTATCTTTGACACTGCAGTTGAACCCCTCCTTCCGATTTTGTTGCACGTGAATTACATCGAATTTACGAAGGTGCCAAAGATGTGATGATGTGAGTGATTCAGGGTTTGTGCCAATTCTCACGGCACTATAATTTATCATGGATGGTTAATGTAATCTTATGATGATCAGAAGATTTTGCCATTATCGAAATCTCTAATAATCATCATTATGCTGAAGATATCTTACAAGCTATCCTGGCAGAGATACTTCGATATTTCCCTCAAATATCGAAAGTGACGTCGTATTCCATTCTCCTGACTTCACCTAACATGGTGCTCTTCTCATCGCTGAAAAAAACAAACATATTTAATCATCATCATCATCAAACGGCCTGTAGGCCATAGGCCTGCCGCAAGGCACGCCAATTGGCCCGATCATATTCAAAGTTAAGGCAGCCTATAAATCTTAGTACTGGACATAAGCATTTATAATTACATGTATTTAACATAATATAAATATGAGCATTGAGGTTAGTAATAACATACAATTCAACTTACAGGCGGTCTCAGCATGCATGTAAAAACATTTTAGTTACAATAATTTAAATAATTATTAAATATTAAACATTTACATATATATAATTAAATTTAAATTTTATTATAACACCTACATTTTATCGACCGAAGAAATTTTATTTTTATAAATCGATATTTTGTCGTACGACATATCGGTGTCGTGAATCGTACTCGGTTTGTGAATTAGAAGCGTGCAGTTAGACACTGTGCTAACATGGTTTTTATCGATCAATCGTAAGCGAATTCGAAACAGCGAAACTGTCTAATTCGCATGTAGGTTCGAGTCCCGGCAGCTAATTGAGCTCACTGGTGCATCGTGCAATTAAACGGTGCATTAATTGTGTCCTACGCAGCCAGTTAGTGTGATAAACGGCCTATGCCTCGGACAGCTGTTAATTTGACGCGACGCATGTGCCGCAGAGTAAATATTCACAGAGTAAACCATTATTATTATTCTTATTGCATTGATACAATAATAAAATATACGTGTATAATTAATTATAAAATTAAATACAAGACTTTGCTCAACTAAATCACAAACACACCCGGTCATAAAATTGTTTTTTATTAAGCTTATATTTATATTTTAAACTTAAATTTATATTTAAACGCCCATAAAGAGTAGCATTATACATACATTTTTCCTATCAAATGATCTTTTTTTTAAGACTAAGATGGAATGCCTCGTCACCATTAATAATAGTCTCCGGATCACTTCACTCACCAGACGAAACACAGCAGCATTATGCTGCTATTTCACGCAAGTATTCTGTGATGGCGTGGTCCTACCCCGGTCGAGCTGACCCCATTCATTCTGCAGCTATAAACAGCTGTAGTGTAGCTCCAACACCTGTCTCTATGTGTACAATAGTCTATGGTGCAAAGTGACATTATTAACCAATTGATTTGCATGAGTATGAAAAATATGTCGTTACATTATCTACAATATATGGGCATATGTTCATTGTTTACAATATCCATTACAGGACTCTGACTAACTCCCCTATACAGATGAACGCGGCATTTGAGTAATAAATCATTTAATAGAGGTAAATAGATACGATAACAGAGCCTGGATGCCAATATTAAGAATTAAATGGCAATGAATCAAATTAAGAAGTTAATGGCAAAGACGTCCTTAATGTTTGTCTGGCGATAAGCGTATGATGTTAAAATATTATATATATTAAGAATAGGTGGCAAACTGGTTAGTGATCACCGCCGCCCATGAAAATCCGCATCACCAGAGGAGTCGCAAATGCGTAAAACGTGTAGGCTTTTTTTTTTTTTCTTGAAGGTCCCTAAGTCGTATCGGTTCGAAAACACCGCGATAGCTGATTACACAGTGTAGTTCGTTGCAGGATATTTCGAGTGAAGCGCACAGTGGTGGATTGTCAACCATCGAGATGATGAGGACGTAATCTTGAATTTTGTCGTGATATACGATGTTTAAACTCAGCAGCTGGAATGAATCCGAACAAAATCTCAGAACACTCCCCATGGTAAATCCGGTAAAAAATGCAAAGAGATGCAACATCTCATCTCATCAATTATAAACTACCTTTACTAAAAGCCGACCATTTTTTTTGTATAGCAGCAAAGCGTGGCCAATCCTCGATAGACATGTCCAGCAGCTACACGTTGCGGAGATGAAGATGATGCCATGGATGTGTGGCGGCTCGCTATTAGATCTTAGAGAAACGAACACATCCGAGGCAGCCTTTGAGTCCACGACTGAGCAGACAAGCTGCAGGAAAGCCGTCTCCAATGGTATGCGCCACATAAGCCTCCAGACTACTTCGGAAATGGATGCTAAGACCTTATTTTACAAGGCCTAAGGTACCGGTAGCAGGCGCAAGAAACGCTGGCTGGACGTCGTGAAAGCGTACACGGTGGAGCCCAAAATTACGAAAGAGGATGCCGAAGACCGGGTAAAGTGGAGAAGACTCAGTCGGAAAGCGAACCCTGGTAGCAGGCCGGGAGATCGCTTGGCAGAAGAAGAAGACATTTAAAAGCCTAGTCGTTAGCAATGCCGCCCTTCCATATCGTGACAGTCTTAAGTTCTATCAATATTATAATTATGTAATATATGCCTAATCACTTAAGTTAAACTATCATTGCCACATGATTATAAGACAATTCATATTTAAACTTATCGATATGATAATTAGTGAATGATTGTTTTGACGCCATTAGAAGACTTGGAAGTTTTACTCAATTCAGCTTCTTTATTAATACATTGTTATTAGAATGTTTTGTTGTTGACATATATTATTATAAATTAAACATAAATAATTATTAATGTGTAATTATACTATTGAGATGGTTGAATGATTTCTTCGATTTTTTTTTATTTCCTATTACGTTGAGAGTAATAAACGAGCACACAGTTCACCTGATGGATGGCAAGTGATTCTTGCGGTTGCGGCCCAAGACATCTACATTCATCCTTGACAAGGAATTATATTGCAGATGCGTTATCACCCTTGAGGACTGACATGGAATACCTCTTCACCAATAGTTATGGTCTCCGGATCCCTACACTCGCTAGGCGAAACAGAGCATCATTATGCTATTTCACGATGGTATTCCGTGAGGGCGTGGTCCTTCCCCGGTCGAGCTGGTACCTTTTTTTTAATAGGAAAAGGAGTAAACGAGCGGCGGGAACACAGAGGTGCTCATCGACGCCCAGGGACAACCGCAACACCAGAGGAACTGCACATGCGTTGCCGGCCTTTAAGAAAGGAATAGGCTCGCTTCTCGAAGGACCCTAAGTCGTACTGGTATGGAAAAACCGCCGAGGACAGACCGTTCCACAAGGCAGCTGTGCAGGGCAGAAAATTCATTCATTCTGCAGTGTAGCTCTACCGCCGTTAAAACTTTATCATTGTCATACTTTTATGTATTAATTATTATAATTTTATGGAATTTTTACTACTAATTAATACATAAATTATTATTTATGTATTAATTAGTAGTAAAAACTCCAAACATCCATCCAAACGTTCCCATTTAAAAAATGTAGTAATGAAGGAAAATATCGCCACAATTAATTATGCTGTACGATTTGTTGATTTTCGGGTGTGGGTGTGCAATGTACTTGAACGGTGTCGTTGACACTGCTTGCTCACCCTCCTTCGATATCGCATATTCCTTAAGTAAGGTATGACGACGGCAATTATCTCTGTGTTTTTGTAAACAGTAACATCACTATAATATATCTTCCGCAGTGACGTTATCTAGTAACAAACAGAACATGACGTCCTGGCCAGTAAAATAACAAAAGAAATTACGATAATAAAAGAAACAATAAAAAAAAGTCTAGTCATTATTTGATATCAATTACATAAAACATCTGTCAAAGTTTTGTACGATGTATAGCAGTTGTTGTTGGATTTATAAATTGAAATAGTTGAAGATTATCCCTGTGATGCTAAGAACCGTATAACTCGATAGAAGATCGATACGACACCTGTGCATTGCCATGGCAACACGCGAGGGACCACCTGACACCGGCGCGTAATTTGAAATTCGAAACGCGCCGATAATGTCTGTTCTGTTGCCGGTCGTCTGTTACCGAGCGCGTGCGGGCAATGTTCTCAAACTACAGATAATTCAAAAATCGAAAGGGGATGAGCTTTCTTCTTCTAATTAGTGACTATTTCTAGCCAGTTGTTTTTTTTTTAAATAATAGATCGTATTATTTATATTGTTATGGTGTCTTATATGACATTAAAAACAATTCTACTTTATGCTGTTTAACATTGGTCTCCTGGTAGGTTATGATAACGATGAAATAGTCCGTTTCTATTTCTGTTTCTGTTTCTATGCTAGATGATATGAAATGCGCTGGTTATAGGACCCATGCTATTTGCTCAAATATAGGCACAAATTTACAAAAATATAATATGTATATCATAGGCAACGGGATACTAAGCCCAAAGGATTGTAGCTCTCAGATTATTTTTGCGATCAAATAGATGTTGACCTATACATTATGATGTTGAAAAATTTCACTATTGCGGTCACCGTCACCATTATCTAGTAAATATATCTTAACTAAAAAAAAATCGCTACAACAAAATTATCCATAATGAACAGGGGCGTTATTTGATGAGCGATTCTTGTGTTACGTAACAATCATTTGTCCCATTAGCATTGTCTAATAGTGGCCGGGATGAGTAACTAGTTATGATCTCATCACTAGCTTTGCAGTCTGATTTTCTTATCGCTGACGTTATTCAGTGGCGGGTTCTTTATTCGGAATCATCATATCGTCGTTATGACCATGCTAATACAAGATTGCGTCGATACAACCAATGAGACGCCTGAATCACACTATCAAAGTTTCCGTATATATAGAGTGCTAGTTTTCTAATAATGGCTGCCTGCTCAGCGGGCCTCCTGCTCGCTAGTCTGCCTTGATAAAGCTTTAAACGTCACTTAACCAACAGTATCACATTAACAAAAAAATAACTAGAATAACTGACAGCTTATCTCTACATGCTGCAATTTAAATTGCTTGGCTCTACCACCCTCACGAAATACTAGTGCATTTGATTTTTCCCAGTTTCTAGAAGCAAGACATTTCATCAACGTCAGCCTTGACAACGCATTGTTTTGTTGATTAAGTAAGGAACTAAAGCCATGACTCACCATTGCAGCTTAAGAAAATATGTTCGATTATTTTCTCGCACAAAAACTTATATATTTAATTTTAACAATATGAAATTAATTGTTTGGATTATAAAAGTTGTAATGTTTTGACAGTGATACAACTACGCCCTCACAGAATACCAGCGTAAAATAGCAGCATAATGCTGCTATGTTTAGTCCGGTGAGTGTAGGGGTCCGAAGACCGACGAGGCATTCCATCTCAGTCCTCGAATCGCATCTGCATTATGATTTCTTGTCAATGATGAATGTATATGTCGTGGTTAACAGGAATCTCTTGCCCATCAGGTGAACTGTGAGCGCGTTTATACTTAAAACTAAAAAATTGACATCAAGCTTGTTCTTCTTGTCTTGTCTTTCTGCTTAACTTCAAAATTGTTATATCATATAATACTCAGTAATTGAAAACTATCCAATTGTTTTTAATATAATTTTATTTATATAATTATTTATTATTATATTTATTTATATTTATTATTATATTTTAAAATATTTATTTACATTTGACGATCATAAACGAAAACATCTAAATTGATAATGTATAATTGTAATTTGTACTGTTTTATAAAATAAATAAATCTAATCTAAATATTCAAATACATCAATTCAGCGAGGATAAGCAAACATCGTTCTTATTATTTTACCATGAGAAACAATGACAATTTTAGTTTTTCATTTATTGTCACTATACATTATTTCACTGTACTTGGTATCTATTTATTCACTTAAGGAGATTGAATATCATTTGTTAAACGTCAACACGTTGACAATTGAAAAATATATCTAGAAGAAAAAGAAACAAGATTACATTAGACAGTTAAATGGCAAGAGAAACTCCACAGGTATTAATCAATTATAGATACTTTTTGCGTAATATTAATTACAACATTACTTGATACATACGTTGGAAAGGTATAACTGACACAAACATACTAGGGCAACATAAGTTATAAGAATATTTATAACATTTTATGTTCGAAGTACTTTCTCCGACAGACAGAGTTGGCGTTATTACACATGCGACTAAACAAGCCCAACATTAGTCTAAATTAAAACTGCAAAGGCCGTTTCCATTTGCATCACGCGTGGCCGTCTGTTAGAGCGTCTAGTCGACTCATCAAGCTGCGGACGGACCGATTAATTTGACTAAAAATACGCCTTAAGGCATAAGCTCAATGTTTTGCTGTGTACTTAATGAAAAAAAAAACATACATTATATATTTTGAGTTTAGTTTACAAAATCGGTATCGCTGTCGTCATTTATAAAAAAAAAATACTTATCATTTATGATTTCCTAGTAAGCCAATTCTAGTACAGTGGTATATTTTTTTAATTAAAATCGTTTTATTTATCCATTGGTTGTTTAAAAATATGTAAAATTTTATTTTGTCACTTTATATTTCAATACATACTATAACAATGGAAATAAATGGTCACGAATTTTTGAAAAATGTAAGTAATAGTACTTAGTATGTCAAAAGTAAGTTAAACATTAAAAAATAGTTTATATATTTAGTTCCCTTTTATAACTTGGGTCACACGCCGAACATTAGCGTGTCGGGCCGGATGGTCTCCAGTCTCACACCTATTTACGCTTCCTCTTGTGGATGTCTGCACTCCTGGTAGCTCAGTCTCATAAGATTAATGTCCCAATGAAGGTACAATATGTAGTTTCCGTGAAAATCGTCTAAACTAAGTCATATAAGTAGGAAATCATAAGTCCCGTTAAAAGGTATGCAATTTAAAATTCTAGAGTTGAAATTGCGTTCTCGCAATGAGAACAGAACATGAATTCAGGTAATATCAGAATAAATAAATTCAAAGTAATAATTTATTTCAGGCTGATCGTTTTGCACGATGGTGATATCTTCTGGTGAACACCACATGAGATCAAATCCGCAGAACATTGGATACTTTATAATAATTTGATATTACTGTAAACGTCTGTGAGAAAGCAAAGCTGTGAAAACAAACCCTTCTCTAGTTCGATGTAACGCAATAAGGTTTGATGCAGTGACTCAAAAACCAACAATTTATGATCCACAAATATTATTCCTCTGCTAGGAATCAAATGCAGAACCCTGCAACCCAGCAGCTACCTCCTCAGATTCCTACGCCACGCTGACTTCATTTGAGGTTTACTAAGACATTGGTGTTGACAACCACTTGACTCTCTTGGACTTCGACTTTGTTTATATATGTATTCTTATTTTTTTCCACCAAGATTGGCTGCCAACATATTAAGGTAGACCTTGATATGTTGACAGTCCCATAAAGCATTTTTCTTCTTTTAAATTTTTTTTGGAGAAAGAATATTTACAGTTAGAAAACTAAAATCGATAATTATTCTACAGCTCTGTTTCTCGTCTTCTGTTAGCAAGAGAGCTGGCTGCCTTTCTAACCTGAATGGTATACCTCTATGGATAACCTCATGAACGAATAAATGAACTAGTTACCTCGTCACCAGCGGCAATGGTGAGTTCGTTACATCTAGTGACGGGTCCTCCCACACTGCGACGATTATCGGTTCTACGAGCTATGTAGCCCATTGCCTCTTTAGCTTGCTGATATTTTGAGCTCTCGTATGTCGGTCACCACAGTTCTCCTGCTCATGTCTTCTTTGCGTATTCTATGATAGCCCATACCCGAATATAGGTCATTCCATAGCATCACTCAGAATGAGACTGTGAACTGTTTCGGCTGCCTTTTAAGCAGCCCTAATGTTCATAGATACATATATAAAGGCTAGAGCGGCCCCGATCCATGAAAGACATACCTTCGATCGGGTATCCTACTTTCCACCCTAAAATTACACAAGGTTCTAAAACTGAAGGAATATTTTTCTAACTTTTTTCATAGCTATGATGGCTACAACGATCGAAATATAAACTCCATTCCTACATAGCTGTCAAAATTGGCCGATAATATGCCCATTAAAAAGCAGTACACATTTCTAATTAAATGACTTAATTATCAACTTTGTAAGGCTTCTTTTAATAACGGGAATAGCTAAAAATATGCGGCGTACAGCACGACGTATTATGTCTAAGTCTAGAAATATCACGCAGCGAGCGATAACAACGTGTTAGTGGAGAAATTGCAGGGTTGCAACATTAATAAATATACGACTGATTAGTTAAATGTTGCCTATATAATAAACGTACCGGATTTTTAATTTTATTCCACTTTATTTTTTTCCAATTCAAAAAATATTCCGAAGACATCCAAACTCCACCGATCCGCCGAAGGCGCGTGGTAGTAATATTCTAGAGAGGAGGCCTAAGTATATTAATGGGATTTTTATCTATAGGGTGTGTAACAAAAGGAAATACTAAAGTGAAGTTTAGTACTTACTTTTATAAAGAACAGATGGTAGACGAGAAAGCATCTCAACTCACTATCACAGCCGCCGATAAACATCTGCAACACCCGGGGGTTTTTTTAAGCCGTAGAGTCGTTTCTACGTCGAATCGTGACACTATTTTTAATAAGAAGATAGGGGTACCACGTCTAGTTTGGCGATATCGATAGAAGATTAGTATCTATGTATATAGGTAGGTCCCACCTGTACCGAAATATCAGAGTATAGAATATATATAGAAATGTTTCTAAGCGGTTAGTGCATATACGGGTATAAAGCTCGGTGCATATATAAATGTTGAAGCGTCAATAGCCTAATGGTTTAGAGTACGGTCTGAGAAACTTAAGGTTGTAGATTCGAATCCACCATTCGACTATGGCCGTACCATCTCCTAGCACAAGCGTTTTCAGCTCACTTGGAGTGGTTAACCGGGATATTAGTAAAGTTAAAAGCATTGATAATATTCTTTAAAAAATTATCGAAGTTTCTGAATTCACGTGAGTTACAAAGTATTATTATTAGAGTATCGTGACGATGTGTTGCCGGTCGATTCCGAGTCTAAGAATAATATTTTGTAAATCTCAAACTGTTGATTTTCGCGTCTGGGTGTATATCCCTTGACTTTGACACTGTATCTGAATCTCCCTCCGATCCTATTGTACATGCGAAGCGTCAATAGCCTAATGGTCTAATGTGTGGTCTGCGAAAGTTAGGGTCGTAGGTTCATATCCACCATTCGAGTATTGTCATGTAACATCTCATAGCGCAAGGCATTTTCAGCTTAGTTGGAGTGGTTAACAGGAATATTAGTAATGTTACAGTGGCATTGATAGAATTATTTTATAGAATAAATAAGATAGAAAAACAATGATGATGATCGGAATAGGATGACGAGTGCGCTTCTATGTTTTACGTTCTGTATTTTCTATGAAATATTCTTCGTAATTGATGTCTTATGCTAACAACCAAAAGATATCGTTGTAGAAATAGGCCAGGAGGATATTATAGATCATCTGTTCATTTGAAATCTAAATTCATACCGGCACAGTACCAAGTAACTAGCAAGCAAGTTAATAAAGTATGATCTTTGGTTTTCTTTTTGTTTAACTTATTTATCACAACAAATCTAACACGCACACATTCACACACGCCTAATGTCGTGGAGTAAGAGATGCAAATAAGCTTAGAAAGGTATTTTTTTTTACATTTTCATAAAGTATATCATACGGTGCATCCCTTCTACATTTACCTCACGGAATATCAGCTTGAAATAGATGCATAATGCCGCTGTGTTTCGAGTGGTAGCGATCCGGCAGCCCAGTTACTGGTATCCATTCCATCAACACATGTGATTCTTGAATCTATGCTGAGAATAGATGTAGATGTTTGCGGACTTCAGTCACCAATCACCGACCATCCACCAGGAGAAGTCTGTGCTCGTTTGTCACTTATATAAATATATTACAAAATTTTCATAGTGGTAGAGCTATACTACAGTTTATTTGTTACTGCAGAATGTATGGGTCAGCTCGATCGGGGCAGGACCACGTTCTCTCAGAATACTAGCCTACATAAGCAGCATAATGTTGCTGTGTTTCGTGTGGTGAGAGCAGGTATCCGGAGACCTTTATTACTGGTGACGGAGCATTCCATTTCAGTTCTCAACGGTGACAACGCATCAGTATTATGATTCCTTGTCAAGGATGAATGTAGATATCATGGGCCGCTGGAATCACTTGCCATCAGGTGACTTGTGTGCTCGTTTGTTACTCTCAATGTCATAAAAAAAATGTGTTTACTTACGGCACAATACCTGCGCAGATACTGTCCGGTTATAGTGCCGTTAGTGTAACTGAAAATATCCAGAAGTTATCGCCTGGTCGAAATAAAACAGGAGTATCGTCAAGTAACCTTTCGCTATCGTCTGATTTTATTAACTAATTTATCAACGGACAAGAAAGAAAATATGCGTAAATCGTTAAACGATCACAGCCCTAATCTACATTGTCGGCCAATTACCCGTTAAAATCAACAAATTAGCTTCGAACAACAAAACATTACGCTTGTCTTTTTGCTTCAGCCCGTTGATTATTTAACGGAAGCTGGCTGATTTGTTTTCAATCGCCATCTAAATTTAACGAGTTGTTTACTGAACGCGATATTTTTCCCGAGCTAATTGCTTTCCGATTCTTTTAAATGTCAATTAAATTGATTCAAAATTATTTTAGTCAGAGTATTTTTTTCTTACATTAGACGTACAAAGTTATTTTAGTTAGACACCATGCTAATATTTAGGTATGTTTTACTTGATTAGATAGCTATTTTTTAGAAGATGAGAGATTCTGGCAAGCGAACTATAAAACTAAGCGATATAAAAAAGACGAAGATAATATCTTTGTACCTATCTGCGTATGCGATATTTGTGCGTATAAGAGATTAGACACATATCAAGCAATTCAATTAAATTTAGAATTTGTACATGTCATATACGAATTATAAATTTGTTAGGTGATTCTAAATTTATGACATGAGCGTATTACGACCAAATTATACAATTATTTTGAACTTAGTTGGACAAGAAATTTACTACGTTACGTTAAGTGACGTACATACAATAAGATCTTATATAATGTTTATTTAGAAACTAGAATTTATTATGAAAAATATTATTGGTCTGTTACTAATACAATGACGTCTGCTTTACTCAGCGATCCAGGTTGGGTTGTGATATAATCTTCGTTTGCCTCTTATGTTTGTCATTAGTTTTATTTCTTTCCATACTGAATTGGGAAAACCGGCAAACTTTTCTACTAAGATATACTGAAAAAGTCGGTAACGGGATTCGATATTTTGACTACATTATAAGCGATAGGTTGGCAAACTGTTATCAGACAATAAAGTTCATATCTTGAGTCTTTAACTATAATCTAGTAAAAATATTGTATTAACATATATTAAACAAAAAATATCATTAGCTAATTATTATATTTCCTTTACTTCCTGAAATGCGTATACTTAGTATACGTAGGAAAAAAATATTGAAGTGACTAATAAATTATAGATAATAAATAGACAAAGAAAACACAATTCAAATATTCTAAATTTGAATGTCCGTTCTAAATGACAGCTGTCAAAACGGCGTCACGGCAGCGCAAGATGGCGTCCGGTTACCGTCACTCTCGGGCGCGACACCGTGGCACAGGCGGAACGGAGCAACGAGACCATTAAGAATATCATTTCCGATATTAAAATCGCAAATAGAATTAACCTAGCTCGCTAACATTATTTAAAATTAACACTTTATTTATAACTAACTGGCTGACCCGACAGACGACGTCCTGTCCAAATTTCATTAAATTTGTTTTCAGAATTTATGAAATTTGTCTATCATTCGAATCGTTAGTTATGTCTCGCGTTCATACAAAAATCCCGTAGAAAAAAGAACTTTGTTTGCGTTCGTTTTGTAAATTTATAAAATTGTCTATCACTCGAATGGTTGGTTAGTTATGGTCTTGTGTTTATATAAAAATCCCATAGAAAAAAGAACTTTGTTTGCGGTTTGTTTTGTGAGTTTTTGAAATATGTCTATCATTCATAGAAAAAAGATCTTTCAGTATATTACGAATTACCAATTTTTTCGGCTAGTTTTTCCATTTTTTTACATAAAAACCTAATTCGAAGTATTTCGAATGTTTAAAATTCATTACATTTATTTTTTATTTATATAGAAATAAATTTACATTGTGATTTCATCCATTTCACATTGGGCATCATTGTCAACATGAACTCGCGAGAGTTCACTAACGGGCTCGATGGAGAGATAAAAAGCTCGATATCCCCATCAAAAATACAATAGAGTACTCTTGGATACAGCCTTATTTCAAACATGGCTAACATTATAAATATTACACAATAGATATAAATATAAAAGTTTTTGTTCCATTAATATCATATAATTTATTTATTTCAGTATACTCGTATTACATGATACTCTGTATTATATTACATTAATGATGCTATATTGTGTCATAAAGTGGAAAATTGTATTCAAATAGCACATATATCTATAATTTATAATGATAATCATTCATAGTGTATATTGTCCCGTATATATTGTTGTTGCGTGTTGCTGTTGGTGGTGACAGATCATTTGTATCATGGGGAAATCATTCAAGGATTTTATTCCGCAGTGTGAGTAATGGACCGTTTTTGTTTTCGCCATTTGCATACAAATATAGCATACAAAATGCTATACACCAGTGAGAAAAATTATTACAAAAAATTGATCCCTAAAACTAAGTCAAGCTAAAATTAATAAATAAGCAGTCTAGTAAGATCAATTTTAGTGCAAATCAATATACAACTACGAGCATAATAAGAATTTCAATGCCAATTAAACTAGAAATATTCCAACGTTTAAACAGACTTAGGATGAAATTTATAAGGCGCACTTAGACTTTGCTTCGATTTAGCTTACGAGTTAAGTAAGGAAATTTATAGTCATAGCTTATGCTTAACATAGCCAAAGTCACCAAACTCCTTGATTTACCGAATACTAACATGCTCCTAGTAATATTTTAAGATGTTTTAAAACTAATTGAAAATAATGTTTTAAAGATTTTAAATGCAAAGCCTGAGCAAATTTCAAGTACGATTTATAAATTCTGGACTTATAGGCTTATACGTAAGAGGTGGGGGTTATGGATACCTTATCAGCTAGGTATGCTGTTACGTTTTACTACGGACACATTAGAACGTAACGTATAACGCAAGTGGCGATTCGTTATAGGCCTAATTAGCCGCCAAGCAATTCAGTTCTTAAGGTGGCTCTTTAAAACGAGTATAAAATATGGTACGAGTGAGTGAGAGAACGTCTATCAATCCACATCATGCTCCATAATTACACAATAAATTCTACTTCTCTAAATTTCATCCTCATCATCTTGATGGTTGGCAATCCACCACTGGGAGCATCACGTGAAATTACTTGCCACGCACAACTACTCTGTGTGATCAGCTGCCGTCACCAGCGGTATTTCCAAAAAGAAAAGAGTCTATACCTTTCTTAAAGGCTGGCAGCGTATCTATGACTCCTCTGCTGCGGATGTCCATGGACGGCGTTGATCATTTACCATCCGGTGGTTGGGTTGCTCGTTTGCCACCTATTCTATATAAAAAAATGTCTAGTGAGAGCACAACATTAGCCCACAGTTAAATAAAGACATCCCTCACTAATTACTACAAGACACGTTTACGAGCATTGCAAAAGTCATCACTCTAAGGGGAAGAGGACCCTATACTCCCCTTGTATAGGATTACCGCTCAGGAAGCTTTATTCTTGTTCGCTTGTCGGTTCTATGAGGAATGCGGACGGCTCATTGTTAGTTTGCCTTACTGATCTTTACAGCTATGTCAGTCGCCTTGGTTCTGTTCCAAGTACAGATACGTTATGTCATGTCAAATCATACGTTAAATTTGTATACTCAAGCTTAAATGTAGAGTAGCTGTCTGTAATTTTTAATAAATATTAAGTCAACATTAAATTTTTATGAAACTGGTCTTAATGGTAATGTCGATAAGTACGCTCAACCTCGATACGATAAAATAACATCCCCATACTGAACCTATGAAGGTTACACCCCTGAAGACTAGCAGAAAGCCTCGTCATCAGTAATGAGGTCTCCGGTTTGATTCAATCATCAGTTGAAACAGCGCTAAGATTTTACTTTTCGTTGATTCATTTGGATGTGTGCCTACCCCGAATCTCGCACCGGACGAGCGGAATTATTAATGCCACATTCAGTCCATATCTGCAGCTGGATCCGTGTTGTAGATCATGTAGAATCGAATTAAATCCACGTTTAGATTTAGCGATGTATATTAAACTGACTTCCATTTTCTCCGTCCAATTGATCGTGGAAACACATCAGTATTAATGCAGTCCTTGAAGAGCACGAGTTGTGACAAGATCGTCTCGAAAATTTTATATCACGTTAGACATAAATATATTATTCAGCTAGCTGTGTTCTTATTTTGTATCTGTAGAGAGACGTGTGATGTAAATTAATTTTTGAAAATATTTTACACAATAACCAATAGTTGCTTTCGATAGAAATTTGTTTAATTAAAACAAAAAACTAACTTCATTCAAGTAATCGCATGTTCTTACTACGAGTATTCCTAATTATTTGTGTTCATTTTTGTCTCTTTGTCTTCATTGAATCTTCTAAAACACTAATATGCGTGTTTTGGGTTTATAATTACATTGATTTACAAATGTCTAATTTATTCATTATACAATATATTGGTAGGTGGGAGTAACCTACTCGTAGAAAAAAAAATGAAAGTAAACGTTAAATTTTATGTCTCTTGTCTTTATTAACGTGTGATAGACATATAGGTCGGCTCAACTGGAAAGTATCGCTCTCAGAATACCAACGTTAAATGGCAGCATAATGCTGCTGTGTTTCGTATGGTGAGTGTAGGCATCTGCGGACCCAAAAAAAGGTAACGAGGCGTTGCATGTCAGCCCTCAAGTGTTTGTCATCCCATGTGTATCTTCATTTTTTGCTGAGGATGTAAAGTGCGTAATATCACATATCATCAGGTGGATTGTGTGGTCATTCATTATTTCATCATTCACCATTCGCCATTCAGGTCATTCGCCTTTAATGACCTAATAATTTTAACTGCTCGTGCTTGGCGTTCAGAGAGCTTTACTGCTGCTTTGAAGGATTCCCCGCTGTAGAACAATCTTAGTGCGATAAAAATTATTGGTTTTTGTCTCTTTTTTTTAATTTTGTTTTCCTTCGCACATAACTAAGCTAGTGATAATACAGTGTTTAAAATACAATTCATCTCACAAATGATTGTTCATTAGGGTACATCCTTTCGACATCCCGTCCAATTTTCCTAGTAATTGATAAGCTACGGATAATTTTATGATCCCATAACCATCCCGGTGCATGTGTTAAAATCATGGGATATAGCGAACACGAGAGGTCCCCGGGGATACGGTTATCGCAGGGGTTGCGGCAATGGGGCGATTTGGGATTTCGCGGAGGGCGTTAATGTAAGCAATGTTTGTGGTGTACAGAAATTTTAATACATTAAAGAACAACTTTTACGTTGTCAATTATTGATAAATATTGTTCTAAACTTAAACGTCAATGGATCTTATGTAGAGTTCACTTCTTAACCGACTTCAAACGGTGGAGGATATCCATTTAAATGTTCTCGTGTACCGCATATTTGTTAAATTTGTTCTGAGCCGAGGTTCAGCCCCCTTGGCCACCCACGAGTCAGATGCTCTCGCGAAACAGGGTAACGGTCCGAGCCGAGGTTCCCTCTCAGGAGCCCTTGTGCTGGTTACCCACTAATGGAGGTCCCGACTGAGCGCCATAAGCGCTCGGGCACCACCCTCTCACCCACGGGCTCAACCCGGTGAAACTCTAAAAGTCCTAGGTCCAACAGCGGCCATCAGTCCGAAATAAAAAAAGAGAAAAAGAAGAAACCGCATATGTCGAAACCAATTAAGATGAAATTTAGTTTATCATTGTGTGTACTTTGTGTCTACATTAAACCACTATATATACTGGGTATTAGGAGACCGCTTGCGAAAATGAAGACAGACGATAGCACTAATGACACCTTTGATGATGGGACGGTAAAAAATCGATTCTGATTAAAACAAAATCATATTTTTAAAACGTTTTATAAGCATTATTTACGAAAAAAATAACCAGCAATGAAACACAAAATCAAAACCAGCTGATGCTTGGATCAACGAACGCCCGGCCCACCATTGTATATGTATAATAATAATTTATTAATAATAATTATATATGTATATACATATATATATATATATATATATATATATATATATATACAATGGCTACAACCGCTATTGGCTCAAATGTATCGTGTATGTGTGTGTAAAATGACCTCACTTTTTAATGAAGTTCCTCGATATATTCAAATTTTTACTCAATGACATCAACTACGCAGGAAATTCTAGTAACATCATGTAATCTCAGAGGTTCGTCGTCCTCTTTCGGAGTCCGATGTAATGCAATATGTTCGAAGGAAAATTCATACGCAATGTCATAAATTTCTTTTTTTTATTTCACCGATCAATTATTATAAAAATTAAGATAGAGTATCGTAGTCGTTTAAGTAATGCACAGTTTATTTAACAGTGGTATAGCTGCAGTGTGTTTCTAGCTGCACATTGAATGAATGGATCAGCTCGATCCGGTTAGGACAACGCCCTCACAGAATACCTAATAATGGATCAATCATTGAAATTACTACGAGCTTCAATCACTGAGAGGCATACAAATTGGTTCAGTCATTTAGAGATTTACGTATACCAACGGACAGATAAACAGACATGGAAGTTTGTTTACGACTACAGTGTTTGTTTGACAATCATTGAAAATAAATAGTATAACATATTTGATTTTACATTTTGTGTGTGTACACACACACTACAGTTACACTAGTACAGGGTACACTGCAGTTTGATTGTTTCTAGCTGTAGATTGAATGGGTCAGCTCGACTGGGGTAGGAGAACGCGCTCTCAGAATACCAGCGTAAAATGCTGCTGTTTCGCCTGGTGAATGCAGGGATTCGGAGAGCTTTAATACTGGGGACTAGGCATGGAATATCAGTCTACAAGGGTGACAACGCATCTGCGTTATGGTTCCTCGTCATTATGTTTTTTACAAAATTTTACTTTTAGCCACAAAAAGAGTTTTCATGTTCGGAAAAAGGTGACAAACAAAATGCCCTGGCCGCTAATCTCTGAGGCGTCTAAGGAAGCATGGTCATGGTAGACAGAAGAATGCAGTATATTGATTTTACTTATCTCTTTATTTTTTTGATGGTATGTAATGTAATGTGTAAATTTTTGTATAAAATCTATTTGATTTAACTGTATCATCGTCGAAAATTGAATGACATAATTAGCGGTTTAAATACAAAAAAGAAAAAGAAGAAAATTTTGAAAATATAAAAATACTCTCCTAGGAAACACGAAAGATGGAAAGACATAATGTTTAAACATATGGTGAGAAGTATTCTTTATTAAATGTCTTAACTACGTCATTGATAATACCATAAAAACAATCACGCTCACTAATATTATTAGCAAACCATACACCCTCCCACCTCTCCCCCTCCCCACTTAACAATTCATCACCACCCACCCCATTAAGTCAATTACGCTCACTTGTCACGATATATAAGTTCATATAATTTGCGATATCCAACGCGATACGCTTATCACGGTCATCTCCCCTAACGTACTCATTTGTCATTCGCACCTCTTTTTATGATGTTTGATGCACATGGTAACACTGTAACTGTCAAAATAGACACGATCTTTATTAATTAAAAAAAATAAGTAACAGTCAACATGTACTATCTCTGAACGGGTAATGAAATATACACGCGGCTCTGTTGCGGATTATTTCTCATTACAAAGGTAGGCAGGTTGTCCACAAGTTTTTTACCCGATGATTTTCGATAACGAGCTAGCTATCATATTTTAAATTCAATTAAAATTTCATTGGAAGACGCGGTCATTGAACTTCAGGTGTTAGCGTTATATTAAATGTACCAGCCTACAAATAGCACTATAGGTATAGTATTTTGCGTGATGAGTACGAGCAACTGGGAGTCTTAATGAAATGGCGACCATCTTAGTGTAAAGGAGGGAACAAACTGGTACTTTATTTGTAGATAAGCAGAGACGAAATCTAACGTCTTCTAAATATTTTTGTCTATAGACTAGATTTTATAACTTTTTTCACAAGGCTGATTTGTGTAGGTTATGCTTGGCTGCTGCGTAACGGGTTTGTTGCTCCTGAATAATAATTAATTATCGCGAATTGTATGTATGTTCCGGTGATTGGTATTGCATCCGAACCCTCCACCGATCTCATTCCATATGAATTACATCGTAATTATAATATAATAAGATCGATGGAGGGACCAGGTAAGGGACGACAAGATTTTGTTGCCTCATATGTATTTGTGCGAACGTTTAGGACACTGTAATATATCCCACTCAGTTGATATCATCTAGTATTCCTGAGAAGACTCGCCGTGATCGTATCTACTAGTAGGGCGTATTTGCTCCTGGTCCATCCCTTGTTAACAAAGTGTTAGTAAGGAAAAGTATGACGTGGTAGACCTACGCTGCAGTATGTTTCTAGCTGCAGAATGAATGGGTCTTTTCTGCGGGGGAAGGACCACGCCCTAGCAGAATACCAGCGTAAAATAGCAGTATAATGATGCTGTGTTTCGTCTGGTGAGTGTAGGGATCCGGAGACCTTTATTATTTATACTGGTGATTGGAGGCATTCCATCTCACTTCTTTCTTACTCTGAATGTAATAATATTAATAAAAAAAAATTGTCAGTTAATAGTATTCCGTCAGCCAATTCGCCATGATGTCGCGTGCAAAACTATGTTGTAATACCCTTTCTAAAGAGAAGCACTACATCTAGCTAAAATCCATCTATATGTCCATATATAACTTTACTTTGTAAAAACTTTAGCTACTTGCTTTACTTTATAAAAGTTCGTTCTCTTTTGGTATATACCAGGTTATGATTTAAGTTATAAAGATGTCTCATGGGTACGAACCATACGATTTATCCGGGGTGTACAATTCATACCACACTCCGCGTTGTAATCTCACACCGGGCCATGGGTTTATTAAATGACATAGTTTTATCGCCTTCGAGGAGGTGGCATGTCGATATATGTGTTCGACAACACATAAAATAGATCTCCAATGCCTAAACGCATCGTGTTAAACGTTTAAAAACATTTATTTTAATATATTCACTTACTATTGTTTATTGTAATGTTATGCAGAGTAATAAAAATACAGATTAAATAGTTTTTTTTTCTATTATATTAGGGTTGGCAAACGTACAGTGTTCGTTTGCCAGCCCTAATATCTAGTTCACCTGATGATAAGTGATTGCTGCTCAACAAAGTTTCATGATGATCTTACGTTGTCACCCCTGAGGACTGACAAGGAACTTATACTGGATTCTAAATCACCATACAAAACATAGCAGTGTAATGCTGCTACTTCACGCCAACATTCTCATGAGGTCATGGTCTCTCTCGAGCCGACTAATTATTGCCGCTGCTAGAAATTAAATACAGCGTAGCCTTACAACTGTTAACATTATCGTAATTTCAGTCCATCACTAGCCATTAACATAGGCCATCCCTACACTGCTGTTGGAATTCATTGATTATATTCTTTTTAGCACTAGCAACAATTACTAATGTTGCCGTTAACCATTCCAACGATGCTTAATTGCTTACAGTCGAATGGAGGATTCGAACCTACTACCTTCAGTTTAGCGTAATGCACTATTGAGACTTTAGTATAAGTAATTAATTAATAATGAAATAATTGCAATTGTTGTCTGTCACTTACAAACAATAAATAGTACTAGAAAAAAAGTACTAGGACCCCATAAAATACGTAAGGAAATCGTACAAAAAAAACCATAAAAATGTTTCAATTATTATCATTAAATCTACGCGGTCGGTTCAACTTAAACCGCACTAGCTCAACGGCTCAGCGAGTGGAAATGACGGAACCCCTACAAGGGCCGGTTGCGGGGTTACTTCTGAACAAATGGACGGGCAGGATGCGGCCTTCCTCATATGTGTGGTTTTGAAATAGCTCGGTATAAAAAAGGCTCATGTTTTTTTTTTAATTTTGTATATTAATTCAAATAGAACCTTAGACACTTTGTTAACGAAAATATACAGTTAGAATAATAATCATATAATATTAAGGATATTGAGAAAATAACTTTGAAATATGGAGAAGTGAAGAACAAGATTTTGAAGGTTTTTCGTTTTTTTTTTATTGCATTGAGAGTAACAAACGAGCACTCAGTTCAGTTCATGGCAAGTGATTCGTACGGTAAATGTTATAGTTACCATAATTCAGATTCTCTGTCACCCTTGAGAACTGAGATGGAATGCCTCTTCACCAGTGATAAAGGTCTCCGGATCCCTACACTCACCAGACTAAACACAGCAGCATTATACTGGTACTTTACGCCGGTATTATGTGAGGGCGTCGAGCTGACCCACGCATTCTGCAGCTAAAAAGAATCTGCAATGTAGCTCTACCATAAACTAGCTGTAACGCGGACCAGATAAGGACTAAACTTTCGCAAACTAACGACGTCTGGCAAGTGTAAGAAACTGGAGACATTGTTGCCGACGCATTCCATCATAGTCCTGACGGATGACAAAGCACATATGTGATTACTTATCGGGGATGAAGGTGATAGTCAGAAATCATCATCAGGTGAAATGTAGGTTTATTCGTTATTCACAAAAATAAAAATATTACCCCACTTCTAGGACATATTGAAAGCTACCACAATATTTCTCTAGTGTATAGAATGACTGGCAGAGAATGCCAAATGGCATTAAGACCTTCGTGACTTAATTTTTAAGGTTTTACTAAAAATAATTATTAAAAAGTATCTTACTAGTCCGTCAAATGCTCTCAAATATTACTTCATTATCCTAACTACGAAATTCGGAAACGGTTTCAATGGGAGTTCAATTTAGATTTTTGTTTCAAGAAAATATATGTTGCTAGCTATGCTACGAGTATCAACATTAGAAACGTTTCCGTTGGCCACTCCACACAAATGAACTAAAATATATATGCTAGAAGATTCACGACAGTAAGCGAATGTAATAATGGAACCTGCAACGTAAAGTTTCGCAGACCATCGCCCTAAAGCATTATATCGTGATGCAACCTTATATCTCCTGAATTTCGGAACAGATTTGTTTTTTATTTTTCGAACGCCTTATAATTAGCGTGATGTCTTTATATAAAACTAATGAAGAACTTAACAGATGGTCCTACTACTGTATATATTTTTTAAAATTATGCTTATGTATATATAAAATTTGCGGTAAACCACTTCAACTCCTTTGCCCTTAAAGTCGTGTACTACGCCTACGTCCGTAGTACTCTTGACTATTGTAGTTCTGTATGGTCTCCGCAGTATAAGGTACAAAGCGATAATATTGAACTTGTTCAAAAGAAATTTGTGAAAATTCTCAGTTTTAAATGTCATAGAGAGCGTACTTCTTACCAGGAGGATTGCAAGCACTTTAAATTACTAACATTGTATAATAGAAGGCTTCTATTAGGTATGAGTCTGCTTTATGATATCTTGCACAATATAGACCAGCCTACACTACTAGGCCGTATAACATTTTCTACTCCTAAGAGACGCACTAGAAATACAGGATTATTTTATGTTCCATATCACCGTACTAATTATGGCAAAAATTCCATATTAACAAGATTGTACAGGTGGGGACATGTACAATGAAAACTTCAGTGATGTAGATATTTTTCACTTATCAAAAAGTAGCTTTAAAAATAAAATCCTCTATGTACTTAGTCTAGTTTAGTTTAAATAAATACTGGAATGTATAAGAATTGAATCTTGTTTGACGCTTCATAATTTAAGTACTTACCTAACTTAGTAAACTTAACTTTAATAAATTGTTTCTGATAATGCTGTTATGTACCTTTTGGCTAATTTATCGGTTTTGTGTATACTTGTTTTCTATTTTCCTATGTAATTGTGTGATAAAGTTACCTGTTCTGTATACTTATATAAATAAAATAAAACAAAATAAAACTAAGTTAAAAATGCTTGTGTTAGGAATACGTTTACGGCAGTAGTCGAATATCGGATTCAAAACTACGACTGTAACCTCAACCAATAGGAGGCTACGGACGTTTCAAAACGCATTCTGTAAAAAACTGAAAGGCTAGCCACCTTACGCCTGTATTCAAGACTGAGCAGATAGGTTTAGGTCACCAATTAGCCTCTTAGCCCGCCTTCCCATCGAGTCTAAAGCTGCGAGATGGCATTTAGCGGCGCCTGCCCAAATATGACAACAGTATTCTACACACGATCGGACTTGAGCTTTATAGAGCGTTAAAAGCTGCCCCGCACAGAAATACCGCTACAGTTTGACCAGGATTTTTGCACCTATCTTCGCTTTGGACACGATGAATCATTGATAGATCAGCTCCCCGAAGGATATTACCGAATACCGTTGTGAAACCGTAGCATGATGCTGCTGTGTTTCGTATAGTGAGCATAAGGAACTGGACCTGATTCCAGGAGACATTCCGTCTCCCTTCTGGATGGGAAACGTATAGTGACTTTTTGGGGAAGGAGGTAGATGTTTATGGGCCGCTGTTATCACTACCATGAAGTAAATAGTGTGCATATATGTCACCCTTAATTTCATTAAAAAAATCACGTGCTGATATCAAGAATACGTTTCCTTTGGTTTTATTAAAACAACTTTTATATTAACTTTTTTGTATCACTAACAGTAATGTTGTGCAAAATATACTCTCTATTCCTATTTTAGGAACTTTAAAGTTTTTCGAATAGATGACGGAGCGGAAGGTTTAGTAATCTTCTCTTCCTTTCTACAAAAAAAATATTTTATTAATACGTCCTAATTTAGCATTGCACTCTTTTGACTTTAGCAAAAAAAATAAGCAATTGTTTTGTTTTATTACTTTTTTTATTAATATCGGTGAGTTTTATAATATAAGAGTATTATAATATTATATATAACATGATTTGCAAGGAAACAAGGAAAAGGCAAAAGAAGCTAACGTCAGGTGTTGTACATTCCCACGGTTTTTTCAGCTGACTGCGATGTTTAGTCTTTGCCATTGTTTGGAGTCCGCGCTCGCGCCGAGTTTGCACTTCGGCGTCAAAGATTAAATGAGTGACAGATACGTAAGCTGCTGCATTATATTCTAAAACTATACAAATGTCTTTGGTTTTGAATGATGAAAAGGCTTTAGCTTGTATGCAAAATTGTTCTGAGATTAATAAATTAATTTGGCCTCAATAAACATTGTTCTTTTTTATATATAATAGTTGGCAAACGAGCAAGTAGCACACCTGATGGTAAGTGATGCGCTACCAGCCTTTAATAAAGGTGTAGGCTATTACCTGAAGGTCCCTAAGTCGTATCGGTACCGATACCGCTGGCGACAGTCGATTCCACAGATTACTTTAGCGTGGCATAAAATTTCGCGTAGTGATGGATTGCCGTCTATCAAGATGATCAGAATGAAATTTCGAATTCAACCAAATATTTTCACAAGCATTTTAAGTTTGTTATTAGTACTTTGATGTAGGCTGTTTTCTTTTTGCAAAAACCACTGGCGAACAGCTGAACACACAGATTAGTTGTATATGGCAGGAAATTTCGCGTAAATATATCCTCGTGGTGATATACGCAACGGAGAGACAGTCGTTCAATGCCAGTGATATGAACAAGCTCATAGTTACTTAACAAACTATGAAGAGTTCTATAGTCTGTGCTTTGTTGCAATATACAATCAGCAAGGATATCTTCTGCAGAATTAGTGTATGACATAACTCGAAGTATCCACAAGTTGTTCAGGTTACTGATCTTTGGCAATGGGTCAAACACGCAGTCCGTGAAACCTATAAACTATGGAGAAGAAGGTTCTTTAGTGGTCACCTTATTAGAAGGACGACTTTTATATTTTTGCGGAAATTTGGTAAATATAAGTTTCACGTGGCCATAAATGGTTAATAGGTGCTATGAATTTCGTAATTTTTTTTTATTATTACATCTTGAAAATACTTTTTGTCAGACAGACTATAATATTAAAACAACTTAACTAATTTTGATGAATATTAAGACTAAAAATAACTGATAAATTTGAACGCGAATGTACGAAATTCGAAATTTTGGTACTTTAATGCTTACATATAATAATTAGATGCAAACATAAACGTACACTTTACACGTTTTACACTTTATTAACAATATTTATTTATAACATACGGTTGAACTCCAAACCGGCTTTTTTGAAATCTATTAAAATAGACGCTGACCTTTGAATATGGATGAGGTTGATCGAATATTGACTTGAGATATATTCTGTCCATAGAAAAGTGTCGCGTCTGCGTAGTAACTAATCGCACTTCGCCACATGTCCACATTGTCAAGGTTACGATATTTTTACAATAAAATAGCTTGCACCTTGTTAATACTATTGCAAAACCTTTCGGCGCATAAAAGGGAAGTATTAAGGTAATCAACTATATTCCGAGAATTTGAAATAAAGTTTCCAATTACATAGATAAGTGTATTTTGTAACGATTGTTTTAACGCACGGGAAATAGATACGCAGAAAGTTAAAGGTATACAAGTTTGATGAATGACCTCCTACCGAGTCGATTTCGACCACGGCGATTTCTTTTAATTATTACCAAACTTGAGTTTCACAAGATATTGTATATTAGCTGTAAGCATACAGGTGCACTCTTTAGTTCTACCTATCCCAGTTTGATGAATGAATTATTTAAATGGAGCGTCAATAATAATTTGTTTGGCAATTGAATGCTTTCTCTGATTAAAACAAACAGATGATAATTGTTAGTTATTATTAGGAAGAAATGTTATCTTAAAGAACAACGTATCAAATCTATATCTAATCGTAACAGATAACTTTTCTCAACTACATTAATTACATAACAGCTGTAAGACGACTTACCGTTGGCTTATTATTAATTTGTAATTAAAAATCATAATCCTATATACCCTGGGCGTGAAAGCGACTCAAGGTTGCCCGAGAGGAAATAGATCAATTTTTGTTTTCGGGCTCATAGCTGCTGTTAGTCACAGGGCTTTTACAGTTCCGCCAGGTTGAGAGATGACCGTGCGCTAATGGCGCTCAATCGAGACCTCTATTAGTGGATAACCAGCACAAGGGAACCCGAGAGGGAGCCTCGGCTTGGACCGTTACCCTGTTTCGCGAGATAGTCCATCTCGAGGGTGCCCGAGAGGGCTGAACCTCTGCTCGGTCAGTTGCTTCTGACTAAGGATTATCTATCTCAATTAATATCGATATTATTATGAGCCATCTGTACCACCACTTCGGAATGCGTGGGTGCTGGAGAAGCAGTGGCGTAAGATACTCTAGCAACGCTTCTATGTGGTGAAAACAGGCCTGTGACATGGCGGTATCGCGAATACTAATGCAACGCCCTCGCAACGGGCGGGGGTGATATGAAAAAGATAAAGCAACAATCTATGCAAATATGAGGGAATACAATGGATGAAGATAGCTCAGTATTGTGCTTTGTGGCAATCTATGGCAGAGGTCTATATGTTCAGCAGTGAAGTTTGGATAGACTGTGTGATTAAGAGATGAGAAAGAGATGAGCAAAATCCTAACCTTCAATCTCCATCATTTAGTCTGAGGGAGGTCCTTTAGAAATTAAAATAAATAAATAAATACATACAATAATTACGCTTAAAACATATTTATTTATTATTTAATAATAAAAACTTATTATTGAAATAATAATGTAGTACCAGAGCTGCATAAATTGTAAGTACTTATGTGTAATACGAAATATCACGTCGAGCAGGCGCCGCTAACGTCAACACCGTAGGTGCTGACTCGGTGTTATCAGAACTTCATACCTACGTGTGTCTTATAACCGCCTGGTACTTTCGTAGGTTAAACAAAATATTTATATTTTCCTATCGGCTTCTTATAAAGTAAACAATGTTATGATGAAGTAAGAGTGCTACTACACGTACTAGTACTTATACATACGCATACATAAATATAGTATTAAATAATTCTTTACATTTTGAATATTAGTAGTTAATTGCGGTAGAGCTACACTGCAGTTGAACTGTGTGCTCGTTTGATACTGTCAATGTTATAAAAAAAAAACAAAAAAAAGTCGATTAAATTTAATTATTTGAAGAAAACGCTTATTTTCAAATCATTCGAAATATTTGTCTTTCTGTTATAACAAACTGCGACATTCGCTTGGGATAAACACATAACTATAAGATCGTTAAAAAAATGCGAAATGTAATCATAATTCAACAGTTCAATTTCCGTATAATTCTTTTTTTGAGCTGGATTTTTTTTTTCATTTTATCATCTTCGCATAAATGAAAACGTGTAGCGAATAAACAAAAATACATACATACATATATAAACCCCATAGTTGGGCATAAGCCATATCTTTAGAAAGGGTGGTAGTCATATTGTAGTCAGAGAAAAAAGACAAGACACAATAAGTCTAAGATATACCCGCAGATACAGTAGCCTAAGTGGTTCTTCTAGCCTGTATTGATCTTTGAATGTTCGATTTTTTTGGAGATGAACCGTTGATTCCTTATAGTCTTTATGGTACTCTCAGCCTACCAAGCGTTTGTTATTGTGAATATAATGCCTATGTACCTATTTAAAATCTGGAAAAACAGTTGTGTTAAATTATTGATTAAGTATTTATACAGTTGACATAGTATAAACACATACATATATAGAATTATTCAACATAGATCTTACGATTATTGTAAGCAATTGTAGAAAGTTTAATATAGAAAAAATAATTCCTTAATTTTATTTTCCCTGCTATTATTGCTAAGCAAACAGAAAAGAATTCTTTCGCATCCTCTCACCATTAATCTCAATAAAGAAAATTATAATTTTTTACGTCTCCGCATAAAAGTAAAGCCATCATTCGAGTGAGCCATAGGTAACTTAATATCACAGAAACCGGATAGCAGACAGTATGGCGCGGCCTTAAGTTTTCTTTTTAATTTTTCCTTTTTTTTTCCTGCGTACAAAAAGTCAAAGGACTTTTATCTTGAAGCCCGTTTTGTTAACTTTTTTCAATCTTTTTGTATCGTGTGTGATCCCTCCGTTGATGAACGTATTGTTTTGTGTTTTGGTGGTAAGTTGTGTGTGGAATCGATGACATTATTTTAATGCTCGAGTTTTTTTGAACGTATTCTTTTTATCCTTTGTAGATTCCAAATTTAAATGAAATAATCAGATGTGACGTGATTTATTTTTTAAGTTTTATGATTTTATTTGAATTAAAATATATGATATGATAAAATACGGATAATCAATATTAAGAATAAATCTGTTAAGTTGATTATTTTATGTTATATTTTTTATTTGTCAGAAAAGTCACGCTATTATTAATTCGTAAGCTCCCAGGGCAAGGCATAAATGGACTGTATGTAATAAAAAAATCTGATTGTAATTTATTACTCGTGTTTAATTTCTAACCTATAATTTATCTGTCTATTATCGAGTGACGACCTCGTATTGGCCTTCGCAATTTAGAACGAACCCCCGATGATCTAGATGGACCCTATGCAAGTCTACGGGAAGTCGATGGATGCAGTTGGTTCACGATCGTACTCTTCTGCAGTCTGTGGGGATGGTCCACGTTCAGTAATGGGTTGAAATGAGGATGGTAATGATTGTCTATAAAGCGAACTGTTTCTAAAATATCTTCGGCTTCAAATCTACCATTGGCTGCAATATTTATAATGAAATTAGGCTTCGCATCCTTCGCACAGTTTTGTTTAATGCCCACTAAATTGTTGATTTCCGAACTATTCATGGTGACATTAACTTTGTTTATATATTTTTCAATGATTATTTTGGTGATATTAATCAGAAGCTCAACTACAAGTTCAACATTATTTTTCCAGCTATCCAATAAAAATCTATCGTATTAACAAAAATTAAACTTAAGAATAATTGTTATATATAACCAATGTGGAAGAATGGTTCTCAAGAGGTGGCATTGTATTGGCAATCGCAATCGCTTGTGTAGGCTCACGCAAGCCTGCGGGTGGGTGTGACGATTTTATGCAAGTCGATGGATGACGTTCTTTGGGACAATCTGTGAGAGAGGCCATGTGCATCAGCGAAGGGCTGAGATGATGATGGGTTCACAAATAAAGAAATATAATTTTAATATCGTACATCCTATTTTTTTAATCTCTTTTTGATTGTTCTTAAAAAAATCGCATGCATCTATGTTTTTTCGTAATTGTCTTGTCAGCAACAATTACAAAAAATAAATCTGAAGTACGAAGTACTTTTATCTTAACTCCAACAGGTTTTCAAAGTTTATCTATATGCAGTTATACACCCCCTTTCTTCCTCCTGTCAGCCAAAGTAAAACAGCTGAACCCTTTAGTGACATGATAAATATTTTTGCTATTCGACACCCGCGGTCGTCTCGTTACGCGCAGCCATTCCAGAACCGCTAGGACACTTCTGCGTATCCGTTTTAATGAGGCCCCGGAATTAGAAGCGTTTACTTTTTAAATTGACGTTCGGGACTGCGTTGCTATTTACGGCCACACTTTTTTGTTGACGTTTAAAGTTGAGGTTAGATATTTAAAAAAAAAATTGTTTCCATATTCATTTATGTTTCAAGTTATTCATAAACGGAAACTAACAATTGTGTTGTTTGTAAGTTGTGTCAATGACAGAGATTCTTAAGACACATTTTTCAGCAGCTACAATTGCTGATTTCCTTACGATGTTTTCGTTACAGATGACCATCTGGCAAATTAGGTTTAACAGTGGTAGAGCTACACTGCAGTTTGTTTCTAGCTGCAGAATGAATGGGTCAGCTCGACCGGGGTAGGACCACGCCCTCATAGAATACCAGCGTAAAATAGCAGCTTAACGCTGCTGTGTTTCGTCTGGTGAGTGCAGGGATCCGGAGACCTTTATTACTGGAGACCGGGCATTCCATCTCAGTCCTCAAGGGTGATAACGCATCTGCATTATGATTTCTTATCAAGTATGAATGTAGACGTCATGGGCCGTAGGAATCACTTACCATCAGGTGAACTGTGTGCTTGTTTGTTACTCTTAATGCTATAAAAAAAAAAAAAGGTCATAATATAAAAGTAACTGATCTGCATGTACATCTATCATACTAATAGTATAAAGTGGTAGAATTTGTTTCATTTTTATTTATATGTAAGTAGTATTATAATATTATTAATTTTTATTTTTATTAAACTAATACAAAGTTGCAACACACCAGGTCAATAATACAGAAGCGTCGCTGGAGTTTCTTGCACCATTTCTTCTCCAACGCCCACGCGTTTCGTAGTGGTGGTACAGATAGCCAATAATAATAATAATAGTGATATTTAGATAATTCTTAGTGAGCAACAACTGACTGAGCCAACGTTCGGCCCTCTCGGGCATCCTCGAGTCAGACGCTCTCGCGGAACAGGGTGACGGTCTACGCAGAGGCTCCCTCTCGGAGCCTTGTGCTGGTTACCCACTAATAGAGGTCTCGACTGAGCGCCATAAGCTCTCACCTCTCAACCCGGTGAAACTGTAAAAGCCCTCTTTTATTTTAATAAAAATATTTTTTTTATTTTATAAATCGCAATATTTGATACTCAAGTTAAAATAAAAAGCGTTGTTTGGCTACTTCATTGGCTCGCGCTGATCAAATGCTCTACAAAATATAATTTATTAGTAGATCTAAAAAGTCAAAGATACCCCGTCTTTATATTTAAGCTACAATAATGTTTTTAATGTTAATAGTAAATCGAAAATTTTGAGGTAAATTCTAAAATTTGAGTAAACTTTAAAATCGCCATCCCACTGGTAGCGATTAAGCAATTGAAAAAGCCTCTATCCAACAGTAGACAAGTATGGTAATGATATGAACGTAATCCTCTCATTGCAGTAAAGTCGATTAGGTTACTTAGTTACATCTGTCTATTAAAGTTAACGCGCGTGCTGATTAGATTTTTCTTATTAAAATACAAGAGACCCCAAGATGATCATGATCTTATCTAAATTAAAAAATAGGAATACTTGTTAATTTTATTCTTCTATTTTTTCTATTACCTTACAGCACAGAAACCACTGCCTGTCAACATTTTGGATATTTTTGTATGATGATTTTTTTGCATTGAATATTGAGAATTAATGTGTGTTAATCTCTTATCAACAGGTGATTAGTTCGTTTGAAAGTCAACCCTAATTAAATAAAAAAGGAAAATAAAAAAATGATTGGCATATCCTTTATTATTGTAGGTTTCTTAACTTCGCTCGGAAAGATTATGAATAACATATGTTATAAACTTATTGGCTGAATGGTCTTTCACGTACGACCGTATAGGGGGGAAGTAATTCGATATTTCTGCACGAAATTGGGGAATATTATAAAAAGTGTATTTTTCTTACAAAATCATCGGCGCATGTGCTCTGTGGTTTTATGTTACGGAGAACCGTTCTGGTCGCGGTTGATCACGCGCTGTGGGTTCCGTTCTTCACGGAGACTCGCTAGATGTTTGATTTCTATAGAATTCCTTGGTTTTTTTTTATAAATGTTGTCATGTTTTAGACGTAGGCTCTGTGTTTACATGTGCCGTATTAATTTCTAATATCGAAATCTTCGAATTAAAATTTATTTTAAAAGCGCTATCTATTAATAAAAGAATTAAATGTTTTTAATCTTTATACTTAATTAAATCTCAAGTTCTCAAATAAATTAAAATAATATTGCGTGTTCCAATAGTCTCTATTCGGATCGGATAATGATGACTAATTATTAAAAAGAGTTAAACGGTTTTAAAAATCTATATAAAATTTAACTGTTACGTTCAAAATTCCTTTAATAACGTCTTATATAGTCGTTCCCATGACTGACATGATATTGCCAGAATTCTCTTACCAGCCATTATGCCATTACGCATTAGCCATTATGGAAAATACATTCAGTATTATTCTGACATTATATAACAGACTATATAAGAATGTGACGCAAAACAGTTTTGTCAACGTACATTATTATGAGGACAGTTTAAAACAATATATATATATATATATATATATATAATAAAGATATTTATCTCTATAATCTTAATAAAGTTTATTCTTCGACATTATGATCAAATAAGGAATCATGTAAGGAAATAATAGTGCGCCAAAAATTGTGTATTTTTATTTTTTAAAGGGTCGATATTGAACACACTTGGTGATATTAAAGTAGCTTTATTTCTAATATGAAATGAAATGTAATTGTATTTTCTTGCAGGGATAGTCCGTTAAAGTTTTTTTACTAAGGTTTAAAATATGAAAAACTACTATAAATATATATAGATTAGTATCTTAACTTAAGGAACCCTACAAATAATTTTTACTAACCCTTTAGTTCCGTGAAATATTGCCGAACGTATCGTAGAAAGGGTCATCTTTTGTTATTTTTTTTTTCGCACATGTCAAAAAATTATCGACTTCTTGTTAACCTTTTGAAAAGTATCGATGACCTTTTGGGACCGTTACAATGAAATTAATGTGAGATTTTGAAAACGATTGTTTGACCTTTAACCATTTATGTTATAATATTATTCGATTTCAAATAAATCGTTTCTTTTGATTGTAGAGTTCTTTTTTTAAAAAAAATAAATGTTACAATGTGAAAAAATATCGTATCGAGTGCCTAACGAAAACAGCGGATTAACACCAATTATATGGTAAGTGAAAAAAAAACCGTAGACCGTAATGTAGCCTAGACTGCATTATAGTTCGAATGTAATTTTAGGGTCTACAAGAGAAGAGTCGTATAATATATATATGCAAACTACTATCATATTTGTAATATGTGCATTATTATCAAACGTATAACGAAGTAATCCATCTTTCCCCTTGAAAGTAGATGTCATCAGTCGTAGAGGTTTTAACATAATTTTTTCTGTAGATCATTTTTATTATACATATAACACGGATGTAGGAATACCAAAATTTTCAAATAGACTCAGTGCTGGTTTATAACCTAAAGCTCCGTAAATGAGTATATTTATGTAACATCGATATATAATATTTAATTTACATAAAGTTCCCAAAAATATTTTTTTAAACTAAAGCTGAGTAAAACATTTCGATAAATGGATTCTAATTATGTTCCTAACACATACGACTTATGTCAAACGTTAATACATTAAACTAGAACCTGTGCATTACAGAATGCCATATTGTAACATCTATACGTCGACATTTTCAATTAAAACCCATTTAGAAATAAAACTAATGCGCGCCGCCACCGGACACAGCTGGGCCGTTTCTAGCAGCTATTTACTTTAGTTCTGTCTTGTTAGTCATTCATTTCATTAGTGATTTCTTGCAATAATACGTCTACAGCCAATAAAATAGTACACAATACAAAGTAGCCTTTATATTGATTGAGATAAGATCGTGGATACATCTGTCCGGGTGAAAAAAAGTTGGTAAAAAGAAATGAGATAAACATGGCTGCCGGCGAGCGAGTGAGATGTCAATCAGCTGTCAGCGACTTTCCGCCTTCCCATGCGCTCCTAGTAATGTCAAGCGTAATGTACAGGGGATACTTATTTAAGAAATCAACATGTAAAAAAAGCAATGTTTTTTTTTACATGTTGATTTTTTATAACCGTACAAGTTCTACTTAGCAAAAGTGTCCCTTTAAAAAGTAACAGCCTGTATATATATATAAATTGGAGTATTCGGCATCCATGTTAGGCACATTAGGCATTTATAGGATTTATCTTGTGTGTTAGACCACGAGGCTTCGAATTTTTTTTTAAAAAATATTTCTTAGTAATTCAGGTTCCCTAACGATGTTTCCTTCAACGCCGTGCACGTGGTAAATCGGCACTTAAAATTGCAATGTAATTTCATTAGTGCCCGCAGCGGGTATCGAACTCCGCTTCCTCGTTTAAGTACAAAACGCCAATTTTTGCCTGTTTCCTCGTTTTGTCGAAGGCATTCGACCTGGTTTGTTATGACATCCTGTGGCAAAAACTGAGTGATACTAAAATACCTAATGAACAAGTGCATACATTTAAATATTGGTACGCTAACCAGATGAACGTGGTGCGATGGTCGGGTGTCTCATCGAGGCCATACAGGATGGAGTGCGGGGTGAGGCAAGGGGGGTTGACCTCACCCAAGCTGTTCACATATATGTGAATGCACTAATCGAGGAGCTCAGCAGTACTCATGTCGGCCGCCATATTCATGGAGCATGTATCAATAATATTAGTTATGCTGATGACATGGTGCTGCTGAGTGCGTCGGCCTGTGGGCTGTCTAAGGTGGTATATAATACAAAGAAAGGTGAGTGTATGGTATTTCGGGCCAGGTGTCTGGGTAACATTCCCTCCGTCAAGCTGAATGGTACGCCACTTCGCAGAGTAGACAAGTTTAAATACCTAGGACACTTTGTTACCTCTGACCTGAGGGACGATGCAGACATTAAGCGGGAGCGGAGGGCACTGTCTGTAAGAGCTAATATGATTGCCCGCATGTTTGCTCGATGTTCACGGGATATCAAAATTACTCTATTTAGAGCGTTTTGTACATCCTTGTACACGAGCGGCCTGTGGCTGTTCTATACTCAAAAGCAGTACAGCATCTTACGCGTCCAGTACAACAATGCGTTCAGGGCGTTGTTGGGGCTGCCTCGGTTCTGTAGCGCGTCGGGGATGTTCGCCGAGGCACGAGTCGATTGGTTCTATACGACCATGCGGAAACGGTGCACATCCCTGTATCGTCGGGTCCGGGTCAGCCCGAACAGCATCCTTAGGGTATTAGCAGACCGTTATGACTGTCAATACTTGAACCATTGTGCCAAGGTTCACTTACTGACTAATAAATAAATAAATAATTAATGATAATAACCTCATTGGTAAATAAATATAATGATAGAAGTCGCAATTAATACTTTAAGTTCACATTTTAACTATATTTGACATTTAATAATTTTATAATCTTAGTGGAGCAGACCTAATTGTTTATTGTTATTCTTTGTTTGTTTTATTTTCTCTGTTTATTTTATGATTTTGTCTATGTGTGTTGTGTATTAATTGTAATTTATTTAAATGTATGAAGGTATTAAAGGATCACTGTTATCCGATAATAAATGAATTGAATTGAATTGAAAAGCGACCGTTCCAGACGCCAAGCTACCACGGTGCTCTCCTTTATTCCACTTTAATCTAGAGACATATCTTTGTTTCATTTTCGGTAAGCTCAATTAGATATGTGAGTTTAATAAGACATAATGAGTATGTACCAAACATAAAATAGTTGTAAAATATATAAATGTAAAATAAATATTTATTTACTTAGTAGCCGTAGTTCGTTTAATTTCATTAGCATTTTGCAAACATTTTAAGATTGATTACTTATCGGTTGATTTAAATATATGAGAGAAATCTTATAAATAATTGATTTTATTAACACCCTTTTTAAGAATGTCTAAGTAATATTATAGTTATAATAATGAGAAATGACGACATATTTTAACTTTTTCTTAATAGAGACATTGAAAGGCATACCATATTTTAGTTGATAGAGCCACGGTTATAATCTATCTGTAACTAATAAGGCGGCTAGATTCGGATAGGACATCGCTTTTTTTATATAATAGGTGGCATAAGAGCATGCAGCCCATCTGATGAAAAGTGATCACGGCCGCCCGTGAACATCCGCAACACCAGTCGCAAATGCGTTAAATGGGTTCGCTTTCCGGAATACCAATGAAAAAAAAGCACTTTATAGCTACTATGTTTCGTCTAATGTAACGAAACGATATCTTTTGGTGTTACTATAGTGCCGTAAGTACTTAGGTAAACACCGAGTCACCATTCATCGTCCTCTTGTCTTACTTGATGAAATGCCTATGCAATAAGATCGGAGGAAGGGTTTGATGCAGCTTCAAGGACATAGATATAACACATCCAGACCAGAAAACACTATGACAATTAGGTATACACAAATATTTTTTTCGACTGGAATCTAACCCTGGATATGCTACCCAATTGCCAGTTACACTACACAACACTCCGTCACACAGCCGACAAGACCTCATGGTAACAAATAATTCCATCTCGGTCGCTAGGACAAGTAAATTAGAGCGAGGAGAAGTCGTATAAGATAAGTATTGTCGAAGTTTGCTGATAGCACACGCGAAATGTCGAATCTATTGTCTGCTTCACTATTGTCAAGTAATAATAATATACTTAATATGATATTTTTTCATGGGGTTAGGGTTCACATGCAATTAACCTGATGGTGAGAAAATAATGCACACGAGATGTATCAACCCCTGAATTTTAAAATAAAATACCTATTCCCCAGTGATTCTTTTCTGACTGAGATAGAATGCCTCGTCACCAGTTATAAAGGTCCCGGATCACTAAACTCACCAGATGAAGCACAGGAGCATTATTCTGTTATTTTGCGCTGGTGTTCTGTGAGGGCGTGCTCCTATCCCGATCATGCTGCAGCTAGAAACAAATTGCATTGTGTCTCTGCCATTGATAAATTGGTATTTTACGCAGGTATTCTGTGAAAACATAGTCCTAACTATTTCAACCATCCTGATAGTTATTTTATGGCTGAGACGTGGCTTTACAACGTAAACACTTTCATGCGTCAAACTTATTTTTAAAAACATGATACTTTTGTCTAAGTGATTCACATTCGTAATTAAAGTTATTTTCCATTTAAATTGTTCATCGACCGAGAATTAAAATTGCCAACCGTTTTTAGTGTGGGAGCGCTAGGTTTACATGTTTAGAAAATGGGTGTAACATTACATTACGGCTAGACCAGATCTAGGTACAATGTTCGCGGTTGACCGCGCCCGCCGCCTCCCACGAATATACGGTGGCTTTCGAAAATTTATCTACTTGCCGTTTGTACACGGCCTTATTAGTGTTTAAACGGTTAGGTTGTGAATAGCCGAAGTGTTATATGGTGCTAAGTACAGGCTAGAATCATGATAGCGCTCGTTTTTAATTATCGGTACACGAGCAAACCGAGTTAAATGCCGGCATCGATGAAATTGTTAATTGCACTTTAAATGCCGACGTACGAGAATTTAAAGTGTAAACTGGATTCTCAGAGGTAAAGGAAAACATCGTGAATGTCTCTGTGTATGTCTAAGAAATATGTAAAATAAATATTTAAAAGAATATTGTACATTTTTCTTCTTCTCCCTCTGAGTGTCCTATGTCCATCAGCGGGACTCTAAATTTTCTTTTACCGGCTAAATGCTTCAGTGCTAGATATAACTTCGGTCTGCCCTTGTTCGACTTGTAGTGACTTGGTCTTTTACGATTATAAATATATAAAAATGGTTCAATGTTATTATTATTAACTGTGCATTAGTAGGTAATCCACTAATAAAGTTCTCGGCTGAGCGCCATAAGCGTTCGGTCACCTTTTAACCCGATGAAATTGTCAAAGCTAGGGCCAACCGCGAACATCAGCCCAAAAAAAAATGATAAAAAAAATCTGCATCATTGTTATTTGTATACTTGTATGCAACTTGTTGCACACGCTGAGGCGTTGCAAAGGTTGACTCTTCCGGTGGAGTGAGCTTTTACAGAATGCAAGCTTGCAATACGAACTTATTTCGTGCGGTGGTTATTTATACTTTGAAATATTTATTCAGTCACTACATTCAGTAGAGTAGCTCGGACAACAAATACATTTGCTGTACACTACTCTGGAATTCCTTACCAGATGACATCAGAAAAGTCAGTAATAAAAACAGTTTTAAAAGTTTGGTTCGTGGCTACTAAGTTACCTGTAGTCAGATAAGTTCATCATATGGAATTTATTGATAGCTACCGTTTTTGTATTATGTTGGCCGTACACATATATATATTTTATTTAGTTAATTTACCTATCACAATATCTCACCACGCCTTGGGTTGACTGGTAAAAAATGATTATAGCATTAAGTCCGCCTACGTGAACCTTTAACTTTTTTAAGGTTAATGACAACATTAAGGAGTAAATAAATTTATATTTTTTTACAATGTATATACAGTCTTCTTAAATACACACACACCTTTGTCATATATTACTATGTCTATTAATCAATATAAGGGTAACGAGTAGACAAACGAGTAGACAGTTCACGTGATGGTAATTGATGACTGCTGCCCATGACAACTAGATCCATCCTCATACGTTGACACCCCTAAGGACTGGGATGCAATGCCTAATTACCTGGTATAGGTACCTGAACATTCATCATACAAAACAACAACGTTGTGTCGTTATTTCTCGCTGGTATTCTGCGAGGGCGTAATTCCCTGGTCAAGTCGAGCCACTCCCGTTTCAATAATTTAGCTATATGCCCAAAACAGTGACAATATTTCTCTTGTGTGCATTGTAATAATAAAGAAATGCAATCCGCATTTTAAAATTCAGTTTCCGTGATATAAAATACAAAAGTACCTAACTTATTTATAAGTTAAGGTCAAAAATATAAACTATTATTGACTGAAAATAAAAAAGTCACACGGCATAAGAAAAGGATAAATGAAGAAAAAAAATTAGAAAAGAACTTTTTCTTTCTTTTGTCATAAGGTTACGATAATTCCCATGGGTCACGATCGTTAAATATTGAATAATGCCTAAACCCTTTCGTTGTTACAATAATAAATTTAACATCGTGCAAAAAATGTCTTGAGACGATTTTTTTGGCGAATTTTTTTACCACAATACGTCCTTAATAATGTTTTACAAAATTTTAAGCATTTGTTAAATTCTTGTGGGAGATTTTTTATGTTAGTCTGAGATAATGATCTCACATTAAAAAAATACGTTGATAATATATTATTATTGTGAATGAACTTCCTTTACTTATTGTATATTCATATTATAGATTAATTTATCATTTTTTATATAACACACTTGATGTATCCATTCTGAGGACAAAGATAGCATCCCTTGTCGCAAGGTTCTCCGGTTCCCTACTCTCACCAGTCGAAACACAGCGGCATTATGCTGTGAGGATCTACTCCTTATCTCGTCAAATTGATCCATTTATATTGCAACTAATAAGAAACTACAACGTGGCTTTGCCACTATTAAAAATATATATGTTCGTATAATTGATTACCTATACCATTTTTTCTAAAAGTGTCAAAATCACTTTACGCACTATGTGAATAATAAAAAATATTCTGTCTGTTATCAAAAGCGTATGGATACGTTATAGTGCATATATATGCGTAACATACACACAAACAGAGAGGCGCTCACTCATTGCCCCCCTACCTCGTTCGATGTAACTGCACATCTAGACATGAAAAATAATAATTCATGATACGCAAAAACTATTCCTCGATTGGGAGTTTAACACAATTTATTAGAATTATATAAAACCTATTTTCAAAGAATATATATACCAAAAGAGCATAGGATATAGACAAGTGGTCAGAGCTCCCAACGTGACGGATGACGGGGCTCTAAGCACACACGGCGGAGTGTTGGCAAACACGGCTCGGGGGTGACGTGCGCCGTGGTTCGCTCCTTATAACTTATGAAGCCTTGGTAAGTATAACGTATATTTAAAGATATAATCACATCACCATCATATTTACAAGTTTTATTACGCGACGTTGGCCTCATCACTTATCCACTACCTTAAAGGCCGACAACGCATTTGCGACTCCTCTGGTATTGCGGGTCACTTACCATCGGTGATGGTTTGCCACCAATTCTATAAAAAAAAAACACTACACCGTTCCAATACGGATTGATCGGTGGACTTCCCATATTTTCCAATAAATATTTACATATTTCTTACGTGTTTCCCTACGATCTTTTCTTCACCGCCGAACACGTTTTAAATCACCACATAAAACTACAATCACAATTTAATTGGTAGCTCCCTGGATTTGTAATTGCATATTGACTTAATCATTAATATATTCGTTACCTTTGTGTCCCTGGAAGTCTACACTCAACATACGAAACACTGCTTCGTTAAGTATTTATTTTACACCGGTATTCAATGAGAGAGACCTTCCTCAGTCGAGCCGACACATTCTTGTTACATCAGCTATGATCTGTAATGTTGCTGAGCTGGTACTGGGGTGCCCCGACCCAGATATAAGAACGGTATTCCATGTGAGGCCGAACTTGCGTTTTTGGAACAGAACACTCCTGCGTTCAAAAACTTCACCATTTAGCAGAATACAATTCCAAGAGCTAATACAAATAATACGGTCTTAATAACTAGGTAGGTTGAATGAAGATGATTGTGTCCTCTCTTATGGTTAATGGCAAATGACATCTACTGCGTAAAATATTTTATTGTGACGTTCGCATTAGCTAAAACACACTGGTCGTCCCTTCCCTGTTCGGATGTAACGCAAGTGCAATGAAACCGAATCAGACACACACGCAGACCCGAAAACTGACAATTTGTGATACCCAAATATCGTTCTTCGGTTGTAAATCACACCCAGTACCCTCGACGTAGCCGCCTGATATCCTATCCACTACACCACGCGGCTGTCAAAAAAAAACTAAGGTTAAATAATAAGCATCTATAAAACGATGTAACTGTTAAGGTTATGTCGCCATTTTGACATCGAGCTTATTTAATTAACGTTATATTGTGCAGTTTTCGTTTCGTGATGTCCGCCCAACTTCCGTCGCGTGGTATATTTTTACCCTCAATACGGTTAAAGAAGTTAAGCTTCAATAAAGTTTACTTAAGTTCTGTTGTTAGTTTAGTTTCAATAAAACTTACGTTCAGTAGTGTATAGATGTAGTTAGTTTATTGAGTTTAATAGTATCGTCTGATTTTAGGCAGGTGGGCAGCGGCGACAGACCGGCGCCTCTTGTTTGCCAACCACTCCCGACCGCCCCTGCTCTATGCTACCCTAGTACTTTCGGGCTAGACAAACATTGCGGGGGAAGGTAAAAAAAATAGAATAAATTTGAAAAAAAAAACAGTACAATAGAATGACTTTTGAACATATTCGAATATTTCGACAACTTGCCTTACTAATTATTATTGATTTAGACTACAATCTAGAATAAAAAATAAATTTTATGCGTGTACTTTTTACTTGGTAGAGCCACGTTGCAGTTAGATTATAGCTGCAATATGAATGGGTCGGCTAGAACGGGGTAGGACCACGCCCACACAGGATAGCACATGAATCTGCCGAGTGATTTTTGATTAGTTTGAATTAGAATGGATGTAGATATCGTTGGCCGCAGTAATTACTTACCATAAGGTAAAGATGAACTATGTGCTCGTTTGTTGTCCTTAATATAACGAAAAAAAAATGATATGCGTTTTTAATTAATTTATAACATTAAATTTACATATTACATGTAACTTATATTTCATAATCGAATTGCTGGGAGATAGCATTAATGGTTGATTGAGTAAATAATTGTAGAATACGTTTTATATTAGTTTATTTTGGATTTAAACAAACATTATTATAAGTTAACAACAAACGTAATTCATTTTGCACATAAAAACAAACCTCTAATTTTCAGTTCAAACTGAGATCTCAAATTAAGTTTTTCTCAATATATGAGTAACGTTTCAATGTTTTGCAGTAAGTTACGTATATATTGTATAATACATTGTTTCAAAATAATTTAATTTTATGCGGAAATGTCTGGTATTTAAAATTGTACACGATTCTTTGTAATGTCATAAAATGTAGGATGAAATCTGTACAGATTCGAAAATAAAATAATGTGTTTTTGTTCGGTAGCATTGTAAAACACGTGTAAAAGCCCATTCTATAAGATAGACAATTATCCGTATCCAAACTATTATATTACTATAATGGATGACCAATTTAAAATTCACCGAATCGAACCCTAAATCGAACGATCGGAGTTACGAAAGCCGCCATTAAACTGTTTGTTCTATTAAAAGGGGCAATGGAAACAAACAAATTTCAGAGACAATCCCTCCCTTTTGTTTGGAAAGTACTCGAGGCGTATTGGACATGAATCGCCCATGAAACGTAATTTTTGCACTATTTCTTATTTATATATTTTATTTATTTATATCGAATCACCAGCAGAATAACATTTTACATATTTGGTCATATGATATAGTGGAAACGTGCAACACACAAACAGTTGTTTCTAAGTTTTTCAATATTTAAGAATTTTAAATAAAAACCCCAGTTTTCTACTACTAGGATACGTTTTAACATAAAATGTCCGATCGGAACTCAATGCTTTTAGTATTTTACAATACTAATAGGAAGAAAGGCAATGATAGACATACAGCAATTATAAATCACCAACTTTTCGATGGTAAATTATATCATTGTATATAATATTCTTTCATTATAGTATATATATGCAATATTACGATTAAAGAAAAAAAAATTAAGCCTTTTGTGAAAATCGCATGGCAATGGCAAGCAATATGCTCTAGACAAATTATTAAACTTTCCTCACTCGGGGTTACGAGACGAAAAACAAAGAATTTATATCTTAACTCGTTATTACAGATTTTTTTATAATAATATAGGTGAGAAAGAAGCATACACTTTACCTGTTGAGTTTCGGTTTATGTTTTTATTTATTTATTTAAACTTTATTGGTCACCTTACAAAAAGGGGTACAAAGGGCGGACTCGATGCCTTAAGGCATTCTCTACCAGTCAACCCGTGTAGTAGGTGTAGCCCATACATTGTAAAAAACAAGAAAAAAACTAAAGATAAAAATATCATAGCATACATATAAAAGTAAATATATATATACTTTATATGTATGGTATGATAATTACTCAAGCTCTCATAAATAATTAATATTAGAAACGTTAGAAGTTAATTATTAAAATTTCATGTGCTTATTTAAAAGGGTAACAAAACATTTCCAACCCAACAAACCGAAGATCGTATTCAACGAAACGGTAATTTTCATAAACACGAACAAATAACGATCATCAACAATCAATCCCAATTGATTCAAAAAAAGTTACCTATTAACATAATGTAAAAGTACAAGGGCAGCATGAAAACGTAGCAAGTGAAATTATGCCATTACAGTATCGGGGGTGGGGGTGGGATTTCGAAATTGGAATAATTAAATCCATCAGCGCGGCACGTGACTTGAAACGTGGGGCGGGCGGTGGGCAATTACGGGATATCTGGCACGCTCCGCCTCGGACGGCTCGGCTCACCTCTGTCTATAGACAAGGAAAAAAAAAACACTTCTTTTTAATTTATACTCAGGAATATATTTTATATCTGTCACTGATAACTTATACTATTAGAACGCTATGTAATCGTACCATACGTTATTTTAATCTCGTTATTATTGGTAACTAGGGAGAACTTACTTCTGCAAGATACTACTACATCCCTCTTGGATGATAACAGAAAACATGGTTATATGGACATTACTTGCTATCAGGAGAACTTGCTGACAGTAGTAGAACCACACTGCAGTTAGTTTTGCAGCAGCGTGAATGGGTCGGCAAGATCGGTGTTGGACCACTCCCTTGAAGGAATACCGACGCGATATAGCATCACAACGCTGCCGTGTTTCGTACGGGGAAAGGACCCATTTACAGGTAACGAGGCATACCATCAGAGTACATAGGGTGACAACACGTGTTTAATCTTTATTGAGGATGGAAGTGGATGTTTATAACCCATCAGGTAAACTGTATAGTCGCTTGTCACCCATCATTTAAAAGATAAACTTTATGATAATTTGGAAGGAGCATATGCGTAATACTTACGTACCACGTATAAACGTATATAGCTCGCTTACTATAAAGCTCGTCACCGCCATTTCAAATGACATTTAGACGCGAATCAAAATTTTGATTATTTTATTCAATTCCCAAAATATATATAATAATACAGCATTCATTGATAAAAACACATATTTTACTAAAACACAACATACGAACGAGAATAGACATTATACGTACTTAATATATCTTTAAATAAATAATAACAATACCAATTAAATTTAAAGCTTATAGTAATATGTTAAGGTTTTAAAACGCAGATATAACTTCATGCTCTAAATATATACAGGGTGTTTCAAGTTTCAGGCGGGTCCCCGACCGCAAACGTGGCGTCGCGACAAACCGCAACTAGGCAAGTCACACGCTCGCTATGTTAAATACATAGTTATATATAGACTCTCATGACTATTATCCTAAATGGAGTAGACAGAGAATCACCTTGAGGTAGGTCTTAAGCGTGATCAGCCCTTTAGCCCGGGCATAAGAATAGGGCTAAGGTATCCCCTGCCTGTCTTACAAGGCGACTGATAGGGGACTGTGGGTTAGCAGGCGCTCGGGGTGGGGCTCTGAACGCCCAGGCAAGCGAACCCGGGAAGGACGGCAACCCAAAGTGGTCCAGGGTTGCCGTTGCACGGCGAGGGTGCGAGGGGAGGCCTCCCCTGAGACGAGCTTAGGCACTGTGCTGAGGGGCACCGGTGCGTGTTCCTTTGGAAATCCCGGAGCCCCTCCCAATGCGCTGAGGATGACCACCGGGGGGATTTTAGTGGTTAAGAGTCCCACATAACCCTGTCTCAGGGTATCTTTTGAAGATTTCCCCCCCGACCTTAAAAAAGAGAAGAAGGCAGACGAGCATAAGTCACACCCAGGTAATCATCTCCGCCCATAAACATATCCAGCACTAAGGGCTCTGGTAGTCCGTCGCTAGCCTTTAAAGAATCTTATACATAATAACAACTTAAATTAATATATTTACTTATCAATAACTTACTTCTACCTTAAACATTTGAAACAACCTGTAAGCGTGATATATATTTATATTTTCCATATTTGCTATATATAATTGCTTTTGCTAGTAAGGCTAGTTGTTTTAGCAATGATATTAAACTTATTAACACTACCGTTAACTTCAACTCAGCTTAAATTCCTTGTGCTTAGACAATCACGACAACAGTTGCAGATTCGAACCTACGATATGTTTCGTAGACCGTACCCTACACCATTAAGTTACTGATATTTCTAGTAAGTAAAGTTAAGTTCACCTTTATCCATAGCTTCAAAATTATCACAAAATATTTTTAACTTTATTAATATTCCCGTTAACTTCAACTCGGCTTAAATTTCTTGTGCTTAGACAATCACGACAACAGTATAATGGCGGATTCGAACCTACGATATGTTTCGTAGACCGTACCCTACACCATTAAGTTACTGATATTTCTAGTAAGTAAAGTTAAGTTCACCTTTATCCATAGCTTCGAATTTATCACAAAATATTTTTAACTTTATTAATATTCCCGTTAACTTCAACTCAGCTTAAATTTCTTGTGCTTAGACAAACACGACAACAGTATAATGGCGGATTCGAACCTACGATATGTATCGTAGACCGTACCCTACACCATTAAGCTATTGATATTTCTAGTAAGTAAAATAAAGTTTACTTTGAATCATAGCTTCGAATCTATCACCACAATAATTTAAATAAATACAGTTTAGACTTGTCAACCTATCGCGTTCGAAAGCTTCACGATCCCTTTCTGAAATAGACGGTCTTTTTCTCTATTTGTCTTTTATTTGTAGTATCTATGGCATTTCTATGACAGAGCTATCCAGCTGATGGTGAGTGGCCTAGATCGATAGACATCTCGTCCACTTCGACAAATTGTAGTGCTACGTTGGCAATAAAAGTTCTTCTGGGTTACTTCATACGCTAAACGATTTTTAGCTGATATTCGGAGAACCCATACAAACTAATCGTACCCAATAATTTTCAATGTTAATTATTAATTACATACATATATACTAGAGCAAATCCATTTCGATCACTGGAGCTATTAATGCAATTGTTAGTTTGTAATTTTAATTGCCGATTTACAACTTGCCCACGCACGGTGTAAGAGAAAATCGCGATGGAACCTGTATGTCTAAGAAAGATATAAAAAAAGATATCTGAAGTCCACTAATACACAGTCGAGCGGTAGACTATTCTGTCACATACTTTCTAGAGAGGAGTGCCATGCATAACATTGAATATTCAAATATAACTGTCGATAACGGATTTATTCATCCCATCCTTTAATATAAAAATTATATTGTTTAACGTACTTTTTACTTGTGATTGAATACGTAGCTTTATCGATCCATTATGAAAGATTTTCATTCATTATTTCTATGAGATTTATTCAAATACAATAACGTTTGTATATATTCGAGTTAATTTTCATCTGTTTAGTTTTACAATCGCCTTTGTTATAAAATGTACATTTTAATTATAAACAGATGTAAATGTAAAAATGGTGACAATATACCTAGCAATTAATCAACATACATAGATGTTATTTATGATTGGTTACCTGATATTACGAATAACCAATGTAATCAAAGTACCCACTAATAGAGGTCTCAACTGAGCGCCTTAAGCGCTCGTCCACCTCCCAACCCGGTGAAACTGTAAAAGCCCTCGGGCTAACAGCGGCCGTCATTCCGAGAAAAAAAATCTATATCTTCCCATCTCTCTTCCACTCGTAATTTTTGTCAGTCCAGCTCACCCATAAAGACACCTAGGTAACAAACAGTTCAAAATTCGTGAACCAAAACAAACAGTATGTATGTATGTCCGTACATACAATGTGGTTAGTCGCTCAGCGTGAAGCGAAGACAATAACGGGCTGTTCACGGGACGCGAGCAGCGGGCTCGCGGGAACTCGACACCCGTAAATAAAGTATTATATAGATCTGACATCCTCCGAATTCCGTAATGGACAGAAGACAGACTACATTACATCGACATATGTAAGGCTGCCTGTGATTAATAAGATGTTGGCAACCGGCCGCTTGATGTTACATAATAAGTAATATTTGTTTCAGTTTTTTTTATTGCATTGAGAGTAACAAACGAGCACACAGTTCAACTGTTGGCAAGTGATTCCTGCGGCCCACGACATCTACATTCATCTTTGAGAAGGAATCATAATGCAGATACGTTGCCTCTTTTGAGGACTGAGATGGAATACCTCGTGACCAGCAATAAAGTTCTCCAGATCCCTACACTCACCAGACGAAACACAGGAAAACATTATGCTGCTATTTCACGCTGGTGTACTATGAGGGCGTGATCCTACCCCGATCGAGTTAACCCATTCATTCTGCAGTTAGAAACAAATTCATAACTATATGCGTCTGAATAATGCATTTTCGAGTATATGATACAATTTGACATTCAACAAATTCTAAATTCAAAAAAAATTGCAAATGTAAAAACAATAAAATATTTATCTATCTCCTTTGCTCTCATGTTAACCAATTCGCTCCCTTTGAATATTATTTAATTATAAAAAAACAAGATAATCCTTGTCAAGTCTATAATTAATACTATGTTTTTGTCCGTCACCCGTATAGCGGTGACGCTGCTTCCCTTAATACGAGCTGTTTTTTCCCGCCCGCTAATTATACCCCGACAAAGATATTGATTAGAGGCATTCTATTTTTATTTTTATTTCTGTTATTTGTGGCCATTGACAATTTTTTTCGCTTTTTAATATGCGGCTTCTTAGAAATAGTTTTAAAATATATAAAATATATAAATACGTCAACATAGACAGTTGTCGACATTGACAAATAGCAAACCTACCGGCCCTTAAATATATAAAATGTTGACGCTATATATTAAACGCTTATATTTAAATAGGTGGTAAAATATTCCTTACATAGCATTGTCATGTAATAGAAACTTATAAAGTATATGAGTTTAAGTTATCATTATTATGATCATCGCCTATCAATAGCAGATATATTTTTTTAAAGAAATCTAGCAGTCCAATAAACATTACTAAAATTCCCGTTAAACACTCCAACTAAGCTTAAAATTCTTGTGCTAGGATATGGTAACGGCAATAGTCTAATGGTGGATTGGTACCTACGTCCTTAAGTTTCGCAGACCGTACCGTAGACCATTACACTATTGATGCTTCTGAATTAAATAGACACAACAACATTTATAATTCCTTTTAGACAGGAAATATAAATGTTTATGTATTATATTATTTGCATTGATGTGTAGGTTACATATGAAAAGTGCTTACGCAAAAGCTAAGTTAAGTCTAAGTATTGTTTTTTTTTTGTTATTAGGGGTGGCAAACGAACACACAGTCCAGCTGGTGGTTATTGATTTATTTGGGATAACGATGTGTCGACAACCCTAACCACTAAGATGAGGTTTATAGTTTATTTACTCACATTTCAAATTACAATTGCTAGTAGGGGGTCACCCTACTATATGGAGACCTATGCAAATTTTCGGAAGTCGATGGATACAGCTAGCTCCCCACAAATTTCGTAGTAAGGCTTAAATTTAGCTGTGGACAGTGATAAGATAAGACACACAGACGTAATTAATCCAACAATGTTATGCCTAAACGAATTTAATACTTATTAAATTAGTTTAGGTATAACAACCTTTTTGCATTCTTTTTTCAATGTACACTAATTTGTTACTAATAAAGTAAATTTTCTGGAACGGTGAACGGCGTCGGAGGCTGAAATACGAGTTTATACTTTAGTTCCGCAACGTATGCTTACTTTCTTCGGCGTATGGTGATGTCACTAATAAATTCGATGCGAATTGTACATTTATAGAAAAAATAAAGTTATTCTTAGTCTGAACGCTGGACCGGACCTGCTCTAAGTGTGAAAGAACAAGACTTCGATTGTTTATACGGAAATAATATTTTATTATGTGTAATCTTGTTAGCTTTTAAATTAAACAACATAAAAATTCGATCGTGTTTCCAACTTGTGTAAACAGCTCAAGTGGTTCCGCATACGTTTTCGCTGCAACACTCGATTACTTTACTTCATTTTTAATATCCTTCATTCCCCAAATACTCCGTTATAACTCCGCAAACGGTTTTCGTTTGTACATCCGCCTGATGAATCCTGCAGATCGCAGCTTGGATCTCTCCTTGCATTTCCTGCACATAAAAGTAGTTTCTATACCAACTCCTTCGCTGTGTCATTCGTTTGTGTAACGCTCGTCCTGATCTTGCCACGAGAACTTTTGTTGTTCTATTTAAAAAACCAGTGAAGGAACACTACTTATCTTTATCCAGATATAAATATATGAAATATTTTGTTGGCTTTATTATATGGTATATATATATTTATAATTAATGTTTCCGTTATCTATTATATGTATTATTATTTATGTCTTGCATTTATTTTTATGTTATTCTTTTGGGAGTACACTATGTTTTATTTTTCCGATAATATGTCCAACACCAGACCGGCTGGAGGAGATTTTTATTATATAATATGCTGCGCCTTTGTACATACTTTTTTATATTAGATGAATGCTTTGTGTATATAAAAATTAAATAAATAAATAAACAAAAACTTATACAACTTTATAACAATCTATAGGGGATGACTGTGTTCTTCAGTGGACTAGTGATGGGCACTGGATGAACCTAATATTTTATGTTGGTATTTTGTGAAAGTGTAGTTCTTCCCACCACTTCCACTTCATTGTACATTTATAAATGTGTTAAGTAAACACTTATAATTACAAATAAATATTAAGGAAAGCCTTGACTTCGTCACCGGATGCGAACGGGAGCGGAAAGCGTCTTGTCCGAAAATAAAACGTGTAAAAAAAAATCTTACCAGCCCGCATATCGGATTACCGTACATCTGGCACCGGTGAAAAACAGAATGATCGTGGTAGTGCATGCACATATTTTACTTTCCTACTGATTTATGAATGCCTGGTATATTGTCTTTGTTTATTATAATGTGGCTAAGTGTGACAAACGAGCACACAGTTCACACGATGGTTAGTGATAAGTAACTACGATCCATAAACACGTACATATATCAATTCTTAACAAGGATTCAAGATGGACATGCGTTGTCACCCTTGAATGAAATGTCTCATTCCCAATAATTGGAGCGCCGGTTCCCTACCCTTACTGCAGGAAACACAGCAGCGTTATGCTGCAATTTCAGGTGATAATCAATGAGGGTATGGTCATTTCCCGGTCAAGTCGACTCATTCGTGTAGCAGCGTGGCTCAACTAAGGATTATTTTGATAAAACGATGGAAGTTATAAATTATTACAATAATGCATTTAAATTTGTCAGTATTTTCTTCTATTTTATTATTTATTTTAAGCAAAGGTTTGAACCGTTTGAAAATGTTAAAATAATAAAGAATATCCTGGAAACTATTTTTCCATGATTTACTCTTAAACTTCGTTTTGATGGCCGCAGTGGTAAGAGTACCTGGTGAGGCTTATAGGGTCCTGGATTAAATTCTAGGCCGTAGAACGATATTTGTGCATTACGTGTATTGCATGTACTATATCCCTAATGTTCAAGACTGCATCTAAACCTTCTTCCGATCTTTATGCAATTGCATTGGATTAGGAAAGGGAACGTCAATTGCGTTCATCTGTGTTTGCGAAGATGTTTACGGCACTGTAATGTAATATACTGCGCATTTAATGTCATCTGGTTATAATTATAATTATCACAGTGTTCGAAATCGACAGGGTCAGGTCGACGGGGGGATGACTAGGCCCTCACAGAATGCCAGTGAAAATAGCAGCATAATGCTGCTGTGTTTCGTTTGGTGAGTGTAGGGATCCGAAGTTCTTTATGATTACTGGTGATGAGGCATTCCATCTCAGTCCTCAAGGGTAACAACGCATCTGCATTATGATTCCTTGTCAAAGATGAATGTAGATGTCATGGGCTACAAGAATCAATTGCTATCAGGTGAACTGTGTGCTCGTTTGTTACTCTCGATGTACTGAAAAAAAATCGATCGTGCTGATCGTCATTATATCTTTTAAATTTTTGACGGCTACTTTTTCAGAATACCAGTGTAAATTAGTAAAAGTTTAAAAGACTTCGACAGCTTTTTATGGCATATAATGTCTGTACTTAGGGGTGACAATCTCGATTATGATTCCTTATCGAGAGTAAATTTACAAGCGTAGTAATCACTTACCATCAGATGAGCTGTTTTAGTCACGACATAATTTATTGACAAAGAAGAAAATCTCTCTTTATCTCACCCTCTGTTTTATCCCTCGTAATTCATTTTTTTAATGTATACTTTCTAATATTCGACTATCTGTAGATGACCAAATAAGTTGCACTTCGATCACATGAATTTTAATGAATAATTTATTGTAATTATTATTCCAATGGGTTGTGTTTACATATTATTATTTTACTTATTACTTACTTACTTATTTTAAATAAACATCTGTGTTAATCCGATAAAACGTTTTATAAAGTGATTATTTCTGAAGCAATGAAAACGACACCGTAATGGCGGCGTGTCACGTGACCTTGTTATATTGTGACAGGTGATTTGGCGCGTTTCGAGGTGCACAGCGTGACGTCTACCGAACACCAATTTAAATTTACCTTTGAAAACTGTATTACTGTATAAAATCTACCTTATATATGTTAAAATAAGCTATAAAATTGATTAATAATTTCGAGATAGAATGTAAATATAAATTGGTAATCCATTGTTTGGCGGCAACAAAGGAGGCGTGCAGAGCGGCGCGTGACCTCCATTATGCGTGGAAAAGCTCTTAATTAATGTGAAAATCAGGATGGGGTAATCTTTAGCATTAGTAATACGATAATTTACCAGTGTTCCAATTTTGTTAATATAAAACCTAAATATAACATTGACCAAAGCGATAAAAGTAATAAAAACATAGACAACATATTGAAATGTATCTTGTTTTGTATCTATGATCTATTAAAAATTCAAATTAATACGACAAGACTTTAACTGCACTTAAACATAAGTATCTTTTTTGTTCTTTATAACAATAAAGGCAATGTTGGCAATGCAATGAGAAATGGTTTATGTACTCGTGAAACACGTATCTCATATAAGAAATATAGTTTATTGTTGCTTCTAAAATAACTTGTAGTAAATGTGTATAATTATATTATATGTTGTAGAATCACTCTACAACTTTTTTTACTTTTTATTATTGTCATATAGACAAACTAAGGGCTTGACTAGAGATTCATCTCTATACATGCTTGGACAGATGTTGCCATTAACAACATTTCGAGATCGAAGTGATGAGAACTTAAATTGTTGTAAATTATTGTATGTTTGTAAAGTTAGTATATAGTCTTACTTACCTATACATAATTAGGACACCTGTACAATACAGATAAACCCAAGTGGATTACCGTTGTAATGTAAAATTGGTATTTCTAAATAAATAAATAAAATATTTATACTTTAGTTATGACAATGCGTCTGCTGTATTTTTATTCACAAACAAACGAGCATAAAGTTAAATCCATCGTCAACAAAGATTCAAGGGGCACATGTGTTGTCACTCATGAGGACTAAGTATTACATACCCTGGTCCTCGGACCAGTATATATTTTTTTTTTCAGGCGGATGGCCGCTGTTAGCCCGAGGGCTTTTACAGTTTCACCGGGTTGTAAGGTGACCGAGCGCTTATGGCGCTCAGTCGAGACCTCGGCTTGGACCGTTACCCTGTTAACCCGTATACTCATCACACGAAACGCAATAGCGTTATGCTGCTTATTCATTCTAATACTAATCCGTTCCATGTGGAGCCAAATCATTAATGTTTTATCTTGTAACTAGCAACGTGGTGCCCTACGACGGTTAAATTCATCTCGAATAAAATGTAGGTCTGTATTACTAGCCGAGCTCTATCGCTTCTTAAACTATTCAAAATACCTTATGCCTTGAAATTACCTGTACGATGAGTGTCTTGGTTTCTTCATGTCTGTGAGTTATTTTTTTATTTATTTCTTGGACATGCGATTTTCCATTAGATTTTAAATTATCATCTAGAAATCATCTCAATGCGCTCTCAGTGCATGCCACTGAACAGGCATGTTAGTGAGAGAAGTCCGGGTTCCCTTCTCCCAACTTCCCTCCCTTAGTTCCTCATATCGGAATTGTTTTTCTAGCATCAGTTGTTTTTATTTTAAAGAATGCCAACATTACTAACTAACTAACATTAAAGTACTAATAACAAACTTAAAATGCTTGTGAAAATATTTGGTTGAATTCGAAATTTCATTCTGATCATCTTGATAGACGGCAATCCATCACTACGCGAAATTTTATGCCACGCTAAAGTAATCTGTGGAATCGACTGTCGCCAGCGGTATCGGTACCGATACGACTTAGGGACCTTCAGGTAATAGCCAACACCTTTCTTAAAGGCCGGCAGCGCATCTGCGACTCCTCTAGTGTTCCGTATGTTCACGGTCGACTCCTATTCTATATAAAAAAAACCACCTACCTCGCACCAACTGGCTTAAGTTTCGCACACCGTATCCTAAACCATTAAGTTATTGGCGCTATGTTAAAGTAAAGGCTTTGTCTGTTGCAATGCCGTTGAACGAGACATTTGATGGAACAGTCTGTATGATGACGTGCATGTTGAATTACGCTCTCAGTACTAATCGACGTCAATTGTTACCTTTATAAATAAAAACTGTGATTATTGCATATGCTATATTACAAAAAAATACGACCAATCGTGAAATTATTGTGTCGTAATACGTCTGCCAAATTTCAAATTATTCTTCCAGAAGTGGACGAAAAAGGAATACAACCGAGGTCACCATTCTCCTACTCTGGAGAATTCTCAGATAGATAGAACTTCAATGGCATAGAGTCAGCTATGCAGAGGGGACATTAGGATAGCGAACACTTAGGAAGTTAGAAACTCCAACATAAATAGCCCAGAATCTAACGAAGCTGCAAGAGCCGTATTGGCCAACATCAACAGAATCTTGACGCAAGGTCAAACTAACACAAACATGTTAATAACGAAGAGTTGACTGAACATATAGTAAACATTTCGAATTTTGTAAAAAATATCCTTAAAACTCGTAACGCAAACTCATTACGAAACCCTTTATCCCTCAGACTGTTTGGCGAGGGTCGTTGTTTGCTCATTATTCCCTCATTAAGTCCAAATCCAACATCCACTTAGTGAGGACGTACAGGAGGCGGTGGTCAGAATATGCGGAACCGTTCACATTTTTTTATTCAAAGTGAGGCTAAATATTTGCCATACCACCTGCCGCTTCGCAAACGTCGGTAAACTTTTAGCACACGCACTTCCAATTGTCCGGTAAGTTGGCAAATATTTGTCGTATATACATTTTGTGTATTGATATTTATTTGATGGTATTCTTTCATATATATGTATAGCAAATATGTCGGGAACACCATGGTAAAAGAATAATACTGAACAATAACTTTATAAAATGGTAATTTAGATTATGATATACTTTATTTTATGAATTTATTTATAAAATATATATACATTTTGTGTATTGTGGTATTCTTTCATATATAAGTATAGCAAAAATATGTCGGGAATACCATGGTAAAAGAATACTAAACAATAACTTTATAAAATGGTCATTTTGATTATGATATATACTTTATTTCATGAATTTATTTATAAATTTATATACATTTTGCGTCCTGGTAATTTGTGATGGTATTCTTTAATATTTATAGTAACTATGTCGAGAATACCATGATACTAAATATTAATTTTATATAATAGAAATTTTGAATATATTTTATTAAAAAGTCAAAATAATATATTTTACGTTTGTAGAGCCTACTGCAGGTCGGGTCTAAAAATTAAAAATATATATAAGTAAAAATTTCCAATGTTTGTATAAAACACTGTTCAACTTATTTAAACTTACGTAAAGTTAGGTGAATTTTTTCCCTGTTTTAGGGAGAAAAGATAATAAAAATGTAAGAGCAAAATAATCATAACTAATCACTTCCACTGGTCACAATGTTGGCCAAATAAAAAAAAACATTAGATATTTTTTTTAGTTTAAAGCTGATGCACCTATTTTAGAACTTCGGTTCAAAAGACGAAAGACCACACTTTCACAAAATATTGGTATCAGAACCTTCTGATACCAATATTTTGTGAAGAAGGTTCTGATGCAATGTTAGGGAGACAGGACATCAGAAAAGCAACAATCTGTCAGGTGTCGAAAGGACAGGACAAACCTCTCTTCGTATACCGGTCACAAATCATAGCGAATAATTTATTTCTACGTAATTATTTAGACATTGTCGCGGAACGGTCCAAGCCGAGGTTCCGTCTTGGGAGCCCTTGTGCTCGTTACCATCTAATAGAGGTCTCGACTGAGCACCAAACTAACCACTAAGCGCTCGGTCGCTCCTCTCAACCCGGTGAAACTGTAAAAGCCCTCGGGATAACAGCGGCAAGCAGCCCGAAAAAAATAACGTAAGATTAATAAAATCTAACAACCGCTGAATCTGACATCTTCAGAATTTAAATCATTTATGCAGTCAAGTCTTTAATACATAAATCTTTAGGACCTCGTGACGTAGTGGCTAGAGTTGACCTGGTTGCTGCTTAAGTCCCGGGTTCGATTCCATATTTTTTATATTACTGAATGTTACAAACAACCACATAGTTCACCTGTTGGTGAGTGATGGCTGCGATCCCATTACACCTGTATTCATCTTCGAGAAGGAATCATAATACTACTAAAACTAAGATGGAATATCCACCAGACGAAACACAGCAGCGTTACGCTGCCATTCTACGCTGGTATTCCGTGCGGGCGTCGTCATTCTCCAATCGAGCCCATCCATGCTACACGTAGAAACAAAATGTGGCGTAGCTCCATAGATCGTGTTACACATGTATTACATCGGACTGGGGAAGAAGAGTGAATGCCTTTTGTTTGTGCCAATGTTCATGCCACTATAATATTCGTCAATGGTCCAATGGTTCGGGTTCGAATCCGCAATTCGACTATTGTTGTGAACTATCTCCTAGCGCGCACAAGCATTTAAACTCAGCTTTTTTTTTATTACATTGTAAGTAACAAACGAGCACACAGTTCACCTGATGGTAAGTGATTCCAGAGGCCAGAGACATCTGCTTTCATCCTTGACAAGGAATCATAATGCAGACGCGTTGTCACCCTTGAGGACTGATATGGAATGCCTAGTCACCAGTAGTAAAGGTCTAAAGGTTAGTTGGAGTGATTGATCGGAATTTTAGTAATGTTAGTAATATTTAAAAAAATATATAAATCCTACCCATGTGATATAATTTGGTAATAAACTGAAAGATCTCGCTGTGGTCGAATTGCTTGGGACCTAGACGATATCATGAAATGAAAAGGACATTAATAAATCATTGATTCAATTAAAAATCTATATCTGTGGATCTATATCATCGGTTCTCAACATCGGTGTGTCGCAAGCATCTGTCGAGTGTGTCGCGAGATTTACAAATACGACCCGTCGGAATTGCATCCCTGGGGTAATTGCGTTTATTTGTGATTACTTAAATTTTGCGTGTATGTGTCGCCAATTTGTATAGTGTGTCAGTGCGCCGCTGAGTAAAAAAAAGTTTGAGAACCACTGGACTATACCACAACAGGTTTATATAAGACGATATCAATTTACTTGTAATTCGATAGATCACGTTGACTAACTGCAGAAGACGCACACGGGAATCGCAAAGATTTACGAGATGGAAATGATTAAACGGTAATGTTGATGAATGTAACCGAGAAAATGAAATTTTTAGTTATGTTTTGTCTATATAAGGTAGCATACGAGTTATAACCTCCGTCCAAGAAGACCTCCATCACCAAGAGCTCTATCAATGTTTTTTTTTAGAGTACCTGTATTGCTGCTGGTTAGATAACGACTATAACTACCCTGCACTCCGACCCCTGTGGACGAAAAACGACAACGTCGAGAGAGGGGGGCGAGTAACGATCCGAGGGCACCTTTAAGGAGGCACGAGACCTCAGCCCAGATCGTTATTGGTATGGAGACTGTCAATGAGTGGCCGGTCTTTAAGAAAAACCTATTATCTTGAAAACGGCGCCATTGTAGTTGGAAGGAATGTCGCTGAAGCTCGAAGTTGATGCCACAGGCCTATCGTTCGCAATATAAAGGACGCATAAAATGCACTGTCCCGCGTGGAATGGCAACTATCAATATGGTGTTGATGTAATTTAGTTTTTAAGGATGGTTCGTGTGATACGAAAAACAAAACAATATAAATAAAAACAGAAAGTGGTAGCACTCCCCATTATAGATTCGGTAAAAATTCATAGAGAAGCAACGTTAACATAAATGAATCCTGTACGTACGTACTTATGCAATCTGCGCAATCCAGTAAAGATTCCCTGTATCTCCGACGATTTGATTCCATTCAATGTTTCCAAAGTTATTATTTTATTTTCTATATATTCACTAATTAGTACACAAATTATTATTTTACTTTTACATATTCACTAATTAGTACACAAATTATTATTTTACTTTCTACATATTCACTAATTATTACACAAATTATTATTTTACTTTCTACATATTCACTAATTAGTACACAAATTATTATTTTATTTTCTACATATTCACTAATTAGTACACAAATTATTATTTTACTTTCTACATATTCACTAATTAGTACACAAATTATTATTTTATTTTCTACATATTCACTAATTAGTACACAAATTGATTTTATTTATTTTGTATTATAAGTATATTTAGATTCTACTTTTACTTCTACTTCTTAAAACCTTAAAGGATATCTTAGGTCTCACCGTTCGAGGGCCCCAGGTACATTTCCGAAAGGAAAATGTCCTTGAAGAAAGCATAGAAATCAAAAGGTAAAAACTCACTAGGTTTTCAAAATATGTTTTGTTTTAATCAATCAAGCTTTTATTTAGCGTTTTTATGTTTAATTAATCAAAAGCAAATGAACACATAATACTATTCCAATATTTTTTCCAAGTTTGTTTATGCCGCCGCTCATTCATCCGAGTTAATCTGTTTGCCGCCATGTTTGTGGTCGCGGGTTCGAACCCCAACTTGGTCAATATTATACCGATTGAGGCACTGCGTTGGATATCCAGTATTCCGGTTCTTATTGTCTTGACGCGGGGTATTTGAGAAGAACGGCTTTATATTCGTCTTTGTTTAATACTTCTATTCGATGTTTTATTTATTTATAGTTTATATACTTATAAAAACACTACAGAACAATTTCAAAATGACAATTATGTTTTGTACGTTATGTATAGAATAAAAAGGTATTAAAACCCAAAGACTTTTTAACTGGCATAATAATTGTAATTATTATAGAGATTTATTGTCGTGGTGCCATAGGCAAACGGTAAAATCATTTTTTTTTTAATTAAAAAAGAATCTAATAATCGAAATATAGAAACATTTAAACATTTATCACTTTTGAATTAGCTACACAACAAGCTTGGATTAGTTGGAAAAGTGCCATATACATAGAGTTATTCACTAATAATATATAATGAAATAAATAAATAGTTCCAATAAATATCTTATTGTTTACTAAAGAAGTAAGTAATGCTTTGATTTAAAGAAAAGAAAAATTCAAACTTTATTAAGCTTGGATTAGTTGGCAAAGTGCCATATACATAGAGTAATTCAATAATAATATATAATGAAATAAATAAATAGCTCCAATAAATATCTTATTTTTTACTAAAGAAGTAAGTAATGCTTTGATTTAAAGAAAAGAAAAATTCAATTCGTCTCTAAAGAACATTTTAGTCTTGAATCTTTCGGCATAAGTTTTGAGTGCGTGCGCTTAATGTCTTATTTATTTGTCGGCTCTGTCCAAACTGACGGTGTTTGTTCTCGGTTTGGACGCACTATATTATCATAAGTGGCGGCGGACCGTGGACATAACTGTATTTGGATGGGTAAGCATTAAAACATGCCAGCCTTTTATCATTTTATCCCATGAGTTTATCATTTTTTTTTCATATTAGTAGGCGCGACTGACGAATGTACGAACCTGACGTTAAAGGACTGCGGCTCGAACATCCATCCAAGACATAAATTCCAGATAGATATGCGTTGGCACCCCTAAGGATATTTGCATTTACTTTTGCTTTTACCACGTTGCATGATGGGGTACCTCGAGGGCAACCTCGGACCGGCAGTCGTAGTGTAGACTTTCCCCTCAGCACCTTAGCTCAAGCTTAGGTACACACTTCATAATAAGGCGACTAAAAGGGGATTACGGATTCGCGAGCGATCAGGGTGGGGGCTCCAATTGTCCAGGATAGAACTTTAGGAGGACTGCAACACAGAGTGATCCTGGGTTGCCGTAGCACAGTAAGGATGTTAGAGGAGGCTGAGCCTCCCTTAGGGTATGCTTAGACTCAGTGAGGAGGGGCATTGGTGCGTTATCTAGATGATCCCGTCGCCTCTCAATGTACCGAGGTTGACAATCGAGGGGGTTTCAGTGCAAATCGCAAATAAACCTGTCTTCTCCTTTCGGGAGGCTTTAGAGAAAGATTTCCACCCACACCAAAATACTATCACCTACTACGCAAGTTTGTGGGAAGTCGATGGATGCAAGTGCTTTGTTTGGGATCATGCTTCGCGTTAATCTGTGGTGTGGGCCTATTATGAACATTGAGCTATTATGAACAATGGACTATTGATAGGCTGTGATGATGAAGATATCGTTTGGATTCATTCTTTTCACTGAATTTACAATTTCATTCCTCACCAACTCGGTGGTGGGAAATCCACAACTGTACGCTATCTGCGAAGATTTTTTTGTGTTCATGTGGCATCAGACTATTTTATTCCGCAGATGCACTCTCTGGTACAGTCATACACGCACATCCTTACACACATTTAGCACAAGTGCTTGTTTAAACAAACTCTACAATTACCTTTTCATTTAGTTGGATTGATTGTTTTATCTATACGTATATATAATTATTAATTAATATATATACATTAAAAAATGTTTCTTAAAATTTTCTCTTGTACAAATAGAAACTAGTCCCTAAGGTGGTCCTAAACTAGTCCAGGTGATCTGCCACACAGGGCATCCTAGTATAGACACCGGTCTCTCACAGATACTGTTCATCACTGTGAAATCTGTACTGTACTATATTTACTAATCTTAATTTGTGAGAGAATACAATAAACATTATTATTATTATTTTGTGAAATCAGCTGTCGCCAGCGCTATTTCCGAACCAACACGACTTAGGGACCTTCAACAAAAGAGTCCGAAATTCCGAAAAGACGAGGAAGGCCCTTTGTGAAATCGAAGGTCCGAGAAGAAGTGTTCCGACTGGTGAGTTTAGGGATGCGGAGACCTCTATTACTGGTGACTAGGCATTCCATCTCAGTCCTCAAGGGTGACAACGCATCTGCATTATGATACATTGAATGTAGATGTCATGGAATCACTTACCATCAGGTTAACTGTGTGCTCGTTTGTTACTCTCAATGTAATAAAAAAATAATAATCCAAACAATTTTATATTTCTTCACCGCGATATAGCAATAAGCATATATATATGTCTAAGATGTCAACACTAAAAACTGTCAACGTAATGATTCCCCACCTATTTGATATATTAAGGGAAATAAACATGCAGCCTAATCTTTTTATTTACGCCACACAACAAAGGGGAGGTGCTTCTTAAAAGGTTTCTATGTCGGTATAAATTTACCATTGTTTTGTTTCCCGTTCCACCCCTGCTTCCCCTAGACGGAAGGGTTGCGAAGCCGTATAAATTAGTGAGTTTCTCGAGTTCCTGTTTCTTCCGAAACTTTCGCCGTGATACTGAAAACAATGGTTATAAAATTTTGATAAATAATATAGTATAATATATTTTCAAATACAAACACTGCGTGCTGTTTTCGCGGTGATATTAGCCCGTGACGATAACTTCTAGTTGTCACCAGATGACATCAACCACACGGGACATATTGTAGTGCGGAAAGCATTAGATCTCAAAGGACTAATAAATCTCTAGTCCAATGTAATGTAAGTTTGATATAAATCATCGGAAGTGATACTGGTTTACACATTATGTCCACACATACAAAAAACCCAGACCCGAAAACAGGAGATTCTTCTTCGACTGTGAACCCGGGATCTTACCACCAGCTCCAGAGGCCGAAGACCATTACTCTACGCAACCGTCAACAAAATTGGTGCTCTATCTTTATTACAATATGTTATTTTAGCAATTTGAGTATTAAAATAGTAATTTGAGGTCACTGGACCAACAGCTATATTCAAAAAAAAAAATCAGTTCCTTTTTTAAAAACCTGCCGCCCATCTCATCTACTTTCATCCTTGACAAGGTATCATAACGCAGATGCGTTGACACCCTTGTATACTCGGACGGTATTCCTCGTCACCAGTAATAAAGGCCTCCGTACCCCATCACTCGACCAGCTTTATGCTGCTATTTTACGATGGTATTCTGTGAGGGCATGGTCCTTCCCCAATCGAGCTGACCCATTCATGATGCAGCTAGAAACAAACTGCAGCGTAACTATACCACTAAAAATTCTACGCAGTTGACTTTGATGTAAAAGTAACAAAGGGCGGCCTTAATGCCAGTCTGCATTCTTTTAATACAGATAACGGGACTTTTATTCTTGGGCGGATAAAATACGACTATAACGCATTTTATTTCCATTAAATATTTCCCAAGCGTAGTTACTAGGACTCCTTTCTTCTGATGAGTCGTGTATTAATATCATCATTTCCCCCGCGAATGCTTTAGAGCACTAGAAACGTCAGGAATAAAAAGTATTAATAATTAAAGCGATAAAATCCGTAATATGATGTGTAACATTCGTGTGAGTATATATAAGAAATCGATGTGTTTATGATATTCTGCGTATCGTGCTAGTGAAGTTACAATGTATATTTTTACCATATAATTAATCATAATGTATAATTTATAAATTTAATGAACGTTATATAACGATAGTACGTATAGATCGGCATGACTGACAAATATCAAAAAACATTTTTCATCTCGTTGTTGGCAACTATATTTCTCATATTATATCATATTCTATCATATTTCTCACAAGTGATAAAGAAACTGCATAATGATTCATTGATATCCAGGTGAACTGTGTGCACGTTATCATAAACGAATGTTAGGTTAAGACCTAGGTATAAACGATAGACACTCTCTTTTTACAAGACGACTGGCTGCAATTGAATAAGCCTTCCGATCAGGCTAGTCTACGGTGGACTATCACAGTCGACAATGATGAAAAGGACACATAACTTTAGATGATGAATATATTGACTAACATTTTAGTGCCTGTAGATTCCAATATCTTTTATTTTACTTTCAACACACCTAGAGTAGTGCTATATTGTATATCATAAGTAATATATCGCAAAACGAACAAAGCAAATAAGTTTTCAAGTGTATTTTCAAGAACATCTCGTGTTACAAATTGTCCACAATATACGATCAAATTAACAATACCTTAAAAGGACACTTTTCTATGTCTCTAACCACGCGTACATTGACGGCTGTGTTAAGTATAAAAGTGAAGTAGTCAAAGAACCCTTGACGTCACAAGCATTGCAAGACTATAAAAATACAAACAAAATTATCTCTTAGGCCATAAGTTTACGATCTGTAATGCAATCAACAATTATTTACAGGTAAGTAAACTTATAAAAATACTGCAGTCATTTTTATAATCTGTTACGTAAGAATCTTGTCGACACACTTGCACTTAAATACAATTTGTCTGGTTGTCCGTATGTTATACGATAATTACGGCATTCAGGGTTGTACTTGGAACGTAAAAACTAGCATCAAATCTTTAAATATTACATTATTTTATTGTTTTATTTTATTTTATTATAAATTATAAACTTTCACTATGAAATTATAGTCCTTGGTACAACATTCCCCTTAACACAAGGTAAAACTTATTTTATTCGTTAAAAACCTATTGTAATGTCAAAATCTATAGAATAAACTAAAAACAATAAAAGATACTTACAAAAAAATTAATTAAAAATTTGAATAATAGATTTCATTAATCCCCTCGTTGTATTAAGTAATTGTTTAAAAGCAAGTAAATATTTAAGAAATACATATTATTATATTTTTACAATAATATTCAACTGCTCATTATTCTGCTAGACACCTGGCAACCCTGACTGGACGTATTGAGGTCGGGATCCGCCATTGTTGCTTGGCGCCAAATTTACGTCACTCGAGGCTCTTCAAACTCAAGACTCGTCGCTTGCACATGACTGAATAGTAATATAATGTTTTTTTTATTTCCTTCTTCATTTTTGCCACTTTCTTCAGTACTACAACTAAACTATTAAACTAATTATTTTCCTATATCTGTTTAAAATATAATCGTTTTGTACGATTTACTTTGGTATTCTTTGTTATTATTCATTACTAGTAATAATCATCTTGTTAAGTAGAAAGAAATAACTAAACATATATATATATATATATATATATATATATATATATATATATATATAGTAGTCCCACGCCCCAAACTAACAAGAAATCAATATTAAATAAAATTTTATTACTATTGCCCAACCACTACAACGAAAGCCTAAAATTTCACAACTGGAAGTAAATGATTTCGTTATGTTCCATCTCGCCCTGTCCTCCCGATTTGCGGTGCGGCTAAAATTATCTAAACTGGAACAGGCAAGCGGGATGCTCGTAACCCGATAGCCCTTACAACCCCTCCGTGCCCACCCCTCAAACCCCTGCTGTCCCCGTCGGGGTAACACGGACCGTATGCCCGCACTCGCTCAATACGATAGATAAAATTGTGTTATGCAAGAGTCCAACCAGTAAAAGCATTTCTTATTATTATTTTAAGGGCACATGAGCTGCCATGATATCTATCCCGATGACTAGGAACTTGCACGCAATTATTTTATATTTTGAAAAGCAGAGCTCAACAAACGTGTGCTCTTTAGTCGGTTACAACAAACAGTAGCGCCTCCATTAAAGGATATGACGTCACATAGCGGAGGCGAATGATTCGTATTCCTCTTTACACAAACTAAAATAAATATTACTTAAATACTAAAAACCGTGACATTGCAGTTTAAAGCTACTGAGTTTCGTCCGGTAATCTTATGACTGTTGAGATATTATATCTTAATCCAGTAAGGTGACAAGTTATCCGGTTTGTGATTCCGTAAGAAGGATTAATGCGAGTGTCATGAGATCATGAGGAAATACTTAGCATCAGATAAACTACGTGCATGTTAATCAACCCCTAATGTAACACAAAAAAACAAAACTTACTTTTTACTAGAAATAACGTTAACTTCCATTCTTGAAACATTCGTAACGTAAGCGCATATTTTATTTTAATAAATTTAAACACGCTATATATATAATTATATATATATATAAAATCCCACCTATGGACATTCACCTCTCTAGAGATGCTGTCAGAGCACATAGTCCACCAAGAGGCTCCACTACGGACTAGCAGATTTCACATATCTTCGAAAAAAAAATATTTATTTCTTAGACATGCAGGCTACCTCAAGATGTTTTCCTTCACCGTTGAGAACGTGTTAAATGAGTTACTTTAAATTGCTATTATCGATTATATCGGAGCCGGATATCAAACTCGGCTTACTTGCGTATTTTAAAAAAGAACACTAACAGACACTAAGCTATTTCGGTTTTTTTTTTCTTAATAAATTGGCTTAATCCATCTTGCATAACACCATCCAAGCAAGGTGCAGATCCCAGCGGGCGAGTACAATCACTTACGCAATTGTTTAAACAATGAGCAGTAATAAAATATCGTATTACCGAAATAAATGAACATCGGAACAACACGGGCAATATGCTGCCATTGTGACGCTAGGGGGAAGTGCTGTCTCCTTTGATGTGCTTTTCATGCTGGAAGTTCAAGGATGGTTAATTATGTTCGGTTTTTTTTTATTGGTTAAATGATTTTAAATGGTTAAATCAAATTCAAAGTTGAAAGTAAATAGTAACATAAATCGGAGTTGATAACGATTACGGTATCATATATTATATTTAAACGCTTTTTGCAAACATTCAATTTTAAATGTTCAAGTTTAAACTTCGCTATCAGATTTACAGGTTACAGTAATAATTGAACAGCGACCAAGCTTACTAACTTTGCGCCGCTGAACTGAACTGAAATATATAATTCATGTATTGCTAAATTTGTACCATTGCCTTTCGCTTGAGTTGAAGATATCCCGTCCGTAGACCTTACAAGTGTAGCTCTTGTTAAATTAGACTTATATCCCGTGAAACTTAAAGTAACATTGCGTTAATATATGTATATATTATCGCAATGTTGGTGTATTGTATGAATATTTTAATTTAAACTACTCTTCTCTACTCTATCCTCGGAATAGATAGTAGAAATAAATAGAGAAGAATTAGTATTACTAAGTTACACTCCATAAAAAATGTTTATCTCGCGCAAGTCTCAAGGGATTAGTAGAAATCCGTTCAAACGGGCGTGAGGAACAAGTGAAATATAAAAGAAACAATACCAATGTCCGACCGACAACAAACAGACGTACAGACAAAACGGATTATCCATGTGAAGATAACGACGACGCCGACGTCTGCGATCGGTTTTGGCGCCATTTTACTTTCATCAAATAATTAGAAGAAATACAGTTACTTATATACATATCTATACAATATTTATTTTTATTATTGTTTGAATAGTTTGTCTGTTAGTAAATGAATCCTTCGGTCCATGACGCCCACATTGACATTCGATAAGAAATCACAATGCAAATGCGTTGTTACTACACCCTATGTACTGAGATGTAATGCCTCGTCACCAATAATAAAGGTCTCCGTAACCCAACACTCACAAGTCGAAGAGCAGCGTTATGCTTTTACTTTACTCTGGTATTTATATCGCTGATAAACTATAACGTTACTCCACCATTGAAATCTTCTAGGTAATCTTCCGGCAACGCATTTGCGACTTATCTTGTGCTGCGGATGTCCATGGGCGGCGGTGATCACTTACCATGGGATGTATCTGCTTGCTCGTTTGCCACCTATTCTAAAAAGATGATGAAGAAGATGACGAAGATTCTAGCAAAAAAAAACAGTATATTTTTATAGAACGTAAGTATTTGCGTAAACAAACATATCCCCTTTGTTAGTGCGATGTAATCTTAGATCTATGTTTCTATTATCATGAGAACATGCATGCATGCATGTGCAATTGCGTAATTAGATCGTAGGACGGATCATAATAAGATAATATATTCAGATACATACACTCACTATACATATAATATAATATATCTAGTGTTTTAGCGTTAGCCCAGAGTCTTAGCGTTCGCTATTCATGATTAATCGTGCAAATCGTGTTCGATACCCGATGGCGGTGTCGCTGCTTTATCATGTACTCAGCGGTGAAGGAAAGTTTAGTGAGGAAACCTGCATGTGTAAGAAATAAATTTAAAAAAAACTACGAAGACGAGAAGTTCACCAAACCGTCGTATATAGATATATATATATACGTACATAGCCCGTTACTTAAAGCTGAGTCACGTACTTAACTTCTCGTAGAGTTAGGCCCGGTCCAATTTTTCGGTATCAGAAGGGAAAACCCTCCAAAGAATACCCTAACTACTGAGGAGCAGACAAGGTTATGCGGCTCCGGGATCTCCTACGGAATGCTTCAATGCCCCTTTGCAGCACCTTAACACGTCCAATTGGAAGCAACGCCTCTCCTCTAGTACCTTCAAGCTACGGTGACATTGGACCACTCCTTACGCCTTATATGACCAACAGGAAATACTCTAGCTCTATTCTACGGGCTAGGGACTTAAAGAACCTAAGGTTCTGGCCCTAGCAGCGAACCTTATAACTTCTATTTTATACATCCTATAGTTATACAAGTTTTTTAGAACCAATATCTTTAGGATGATAGATTCGGGTTAGATATTTATTTGGGAGTGGGAATAATTAAAAACCGCCGTAAATTATTCATATTTTATATATTTTTATGTTTAAACCATTGTTTGAAAAGATATATTTTTTAAATGTAATAACATATACAATAAATAACAAAGAAAACCGTTAATTCTTCTTTTCCACTAATATATTCACTGCAGTATACGATAAAGACCTCACGCTTAAAAGCGCAACTTTGTAATGATGTTTTTAAAAAACTAATTTGAATAGATATGCAACAATAAAATGGTATTATAAAATGCCCCATTTAATCTTTAACGTTAACGTTTTAAGAGTTATTTTTAATTTAACCCCAGGGCACTGTCGTTTGCGGTTGCACATTTTCTTTTTTTTTATTTTTCCATCGGGCGCAGAACCAGCATTCCGGCTGATTAGACTTGTGAAGAGGTCTGACGTAAAGCAAGGAGCCAAACGCGTCGGCCACACAACCGGCGGTCCTGGCGGGAAATTAACCCAAATCCAATTTAATGGCGGTTTGTTGTTGACTAGTGATGTGTAAGAATTCATATGGGATGCTCATCGATGCCTTTGTTTGTGGTGTCGATAGTTTTTTTTTTATTTTTTTTTAATTATTATTATTAATTAATAGAAGGAAAGGTATAGTTGGATAAGTTTATCATCCACATATGGAATTTCTTGGTAGCTACCGCTGTTGTATTGCATTCTATTATGTATGTATATACCTATATATATTGTATTTGAGCATGTATTGTGTATTTAATATCTATATATGTATATGTTATTCCTTACTTGTATTAGTTAGTTTAAGTCTTTAGTTTTATTAATTAGTTTATTGCTACACCTATCATACACATATCTCACCACACTTTGGGTTGACTGGTAGAGAATGCCTTTGGCATTAAGTCCGCCCTTTGTGAACTTTTTGTTAATGCAATTAAGAGTCAAAAAATAAATAACTTAACCGTAAACTGAGCCGCGGTAGTTCAGCGTTCACTCGTCTAATTCACGGTACCTCGATCCCTGATACCGGCATCAATCGTGAGGAAATTTGAATGCCTAAGAAAAAAACAATTAAAAAAAACATCGAAGATATGTTAAGTCCACTAATCCATAGTCGAGCCGCGCGGTGGACTATGCTCTCACACGCTCTCTAGAGAGGAGCCCTTTCCCCAGCAGTGGGATTATATATATATATATATATATATATATATATATATATATATAATCATATATAAGAACATATATGTATATATATATATATACTTTATAACTCCACAAACTTGCCCTGGCATTTACCAAATTGCACAAGTCCCTGAAATAACGAAACTGAGTTCGGACTTACTAAGGGGTCTTTTTTTTATTTCTTTTTTTAGAAAAAAAATTAGCAAACGGAACATTATTAATATTCCAATTAACCGCTCAAACTAAGCTGAAAATGCTTGTGCTACGAGATGGTTCACGACAATAGTTTAATGGTGGATTCGAACCTACTACCTTAAGTTTCACAGACCGTACCCTAAGCCTAGGCTAGTGAAGCTTCTAAACTTTTAGGCTTTAACATTCTGAATAATGTTTTTTTTTTGTTTATTTTGTATAAGATAGATTTTAAAAGCTCAAGCTCAAGACAATATTCTCGGACTCATATCATCGCATTATCTAGCTGGTTATTTTCCCGAAGTTCACAAAATCTTTTGTCATACGTAGTCGATAGTTTACTAAAAAGAACTTTTTCTAGGGCATTTTACATATCGATTTTTCTGAATATTATGTACAAGATAACTTTTTGAATATTTGCGGTTTTTTAATATTCTATATTCTTCTCTCAAGCCCTCCCAAGACTATACATTATATTGTTTAGCTGATTACTTTGGCAACTGTGAAAGTTCACAGAGTTGTATGTCATATGCCATAGACAAAAGATAAGATATTATCAATGACAAAATCAAGCTACTTTTTTTTTCTTAAAGGTTTTTTATCTTTTGTTTTTTTTCGTCATTATTAATTTATACGATATATTTTTGAATTTAATTTTTTTTTAATTAAGTGTTCTTTGTTTCTATTGTGAATCTATTTTGAATCTTTGACTATTGATTTTTTTATTCTCATTTATCAAGCATTGTTTAGCAGGTTATTTTGCCAACTGTGAAAGTTCACAAAATTGTTTGTCATATGCCATAGACAAAAAAATATTATTACAATGACAAAATTAAATTACTTTTTTTTTCTAAAGGTTTTATATCTTTGGGTTTTTTTACGTCATTGTAAATTTATACGATAGATTTTTGATATTTTACAATTATTTAATTTTCAATAATTTAATTTGTCTGTTCTTTTTTATTGGAAACTTTGATTTTTTTTGGATTTATCAACAATGCTTCACTATCATTCGCAAATCTAAATTCCCTTTCATGCTTTTATTCTCGATTTCTTTGTCCATTCGCTTGTATGTAACAGGAGAAACAATACAGACAGAAGTGAAAACTGTCCTTGTTCTATTCTTTGTTATTCCTTTGTCGCACAACAACTAAATGGGGATCGGAGGATATAAGCAGAGACGTGGAAAATCAACTTAAACAAGACCGGTGAATTTTAGCTTTTATCGATCTATCATAAAGATGCATCGAATTTGTTTACTCGCCAAAAGGTATTATGCAACCTTGAAAAATACATCGTTTATAATTGATCGAATAGAACATAGATAGAACTAAAAAAACCTTTTATTACGGTGATAAAGATGTCCTGACTGACCTATTCGTTTTCGACCACGGCGATATCTTCTAGTTATTGCCCGATGGCATCAACTGCGCAGATTGTTTTATAGTGCCGTAACCTTTTGCGCAAACACCTCTCCTTTCCCGTCACGATGTATAGCATATGCTATAATGTCAGTGTACCTTTCACATGCTGTGTCACGTACCCACTTATAGCACACCCCAAATACACTAGCTTTAATTGTTTAATAAGTATTTAATCCACAACATAACAAAGAATGCGTATCGCTAATGTGATTGCCAGTGAGAATATCACCATGCGAACCAACGTATCCTAGACTACAAAGGCTATTTTTAGTGACAGGTTGAAATGTGAATTGAGAAAGTAAAGATCATTAAGTTGACCTGAAATTAAGCAACGTCTGCGACCTAAAAAAATATATAGTTAAAGTCTATACTTATATAAATCCCACTGCTGGCATACATAGACATAGGCCTCCTCTCTCGAGAGGGTTAAGGGTGAAGGAGGGAGGAGAACCGACAACGCGCCACCACTGCGGATTTACGGACTTCTAGTCTTCGAAATATATATTTTCCTTGGATACTCAGGTTTCCTCGCGATATTAAGTTTACCGTCGAATGATAAAGCGTCATTTAGAATTGCAATTAACAATTTAATTATTGCGTCACCGGGGGACCAGCTCGGTTTGCCACTTAGGCCACGACGGCAAAACAGTAAGAATCAATGAACAACCATCAGTCAGCTATCCGGCGCCAGACTTCGCAAATAATTCTGTCCTAAAACAACATCGTAAGATTTGGGAAAGTCAAACCTACGTTGAAAGGTTTTTGCGAGTCGTTTCTCATCTAGTATTATAAACGTCTCCGAAATTTCAGTTATACTTGGCGACCGCGTAAGACAATGATTTATTCATATATATTCACGTTATACAGCCACGCTATTCTTCCAAATTACGAGCTGCGTGAATCTATTACTGAGAAAAATATGTGTTAAAAACATTTAATTAAGCTTCATGTAAACAAATGATATATATAATGCCTTAGGCATTATCTGCCAATTAACCTTGCGATACAGAGATGAATGGTTTATGCTTTAAAAATTAACAAATTAAGTATTTGTCAAGCGATAAAAGTATTAAATTATAAAACACCCAATATATCAGTAATTATAAAATACATATTTGTATACCGTAAATGACAAAATATCGAATTTAATTAATAAAATTTAAAAAAAAAGTTATGTGAACCATTTCTGAAAATATAAGACTCAATTTGCCTCAATTTTAATTTAATATGACCTGGAAGTGGAATTGTACGTGATATTGTAAGTAGATATATTTATATTCCTAGATATGTAATTCTGTTGTTGGTTTGATATAATTAAATAAATAAATATATCACTAGATATTAAAATATATCTCTAGTGGAAAATACAAATATATCCATATATAAAGATAATTTTAAATTAACTAAAACATTACTTACTAGTTAGTTTTTGGTATTTTGTTAGATATTGTTTTACGTGTTCAAATTCAATAGTTTTGGTATCACATTGGTACATCTCGAATATTAATATTATTTATCAATGTATTGATTTATTTTTTTGTCGTAGTTTTAATACAATTTCGCGAATACATTCTCTTTTAAGGTCCTAGTTTAAAATGAATCTTAAAATATAATTTATGTAATAACTAATAGATATAATTAGATATTATTAATTCACTAATGTAATTTGGTTAATTGTAAGTGTATATGTAATAAAAGTTTGTCTTTAACTATTATCCCGTCACTTCTATGTAAAGTTTCGTAATATTGTTTTTTGTTTAATCAACAGTGATGTAGCTACGATATAGTTTGTTTGTAGAAGCAGCATTAATGGGTTGGTTCCATTGGCGAAAATTCCTCACAGAGTACACGTAGAAAATAACAATATAAAACTGCTGTGTTTCATCTGGTGATTACCATGTTAATACTCAGAGGTAACAACGCATCTCTACTGACAATCCTTTATATCCGTATTACATTTGATTTATATTTTTGAATCCTTTATAACCTTTCTCACTTACAAACTGGTAAACTGTGTATTCGTTTGTCATTTTCAATACTACAAAAAAAAATATTGGCTCATTTATTTCGTACTAGTTGTGCCTTCGATTTATTACGGGCAAATAAGTATCATTCCAAGCGCAAGTCGCTCTTTAAATATACATATATTTTTATATATCAAACGATTTAAATAAAACTACCGCTAAATGTATACTTGGAATATGCTTATCTCAATACAGAACTGAACCACATACAAATTGATTCAGCCATTTGCAGATTAGCTGCACAAATGCGCAGACTAACAGAGAAAAATTATATTTACTATTTTATTATATGTAAACGTAATTGCTTAGTAACTTTTATTGTTATTTTAAAATAATTTTAACGGATATAAACTAATATTTGTACGATTTATAAAATGGAAACATATGGAACTATATCATACTCTCGAACATCACGCCAGCGAAGCTCGATTTAGTATCAATATTTTAAGTTATCGACAATTAAGATGGCAGTATTGTTGGTTTTATTAGACATATATAAAGATTGCTACGCTAAATGTATATGCCAATATTTTAACACAAGCATTATAAGCTTACTTGGAGTGGTTAACTGGAATATTACTAATTTTAATAGCAATGCAATCTTTAAAAAAAATCAATTCTAAGCCGAAATAAATGGAAAAATAAACACACTTCTAAGTTATACAGTCAATGTAATGGTAATTTAAAAAAATACAAATTGTTTTTATGGTAAACAATTAATTATGGTATACTTGAATCATTAGCATTACCATAGATAATTCGATTGTATTTTTTAAGCAATAAGAATCTCTGACATCCAACGATAATCTATAACACAATTTGGGAGTCGCGCCTATTTCAGACCTAAGTTAACCTACGTAGTGTGTAAGCATCAATCTCTTTGTATATATATATATATATACATAACTCTTTGTATCAAATATATTAAGTTGATACGACAAGGTAAAAATAACTTTAAATCTTAACCTGTATTATTAGTATTAGTACTTTGACTAGACACAATTTTTGTTATCTATAAATGGCAAACGAGCATACAGCCCACCCAATTATAAGTGGTTAGAGTCTCAGACCAACCATCATACGAACAAGACCTGGCTGTATCGACTAAAGTCCTTTGCCTTTCCCATTACGGATAAATTAATATCATCATTATAAGTGGTTATTGAACTAATATTGTATAATGTATATTTATTTTCTTATATATCTGTAATATCTTTACAACTTAAGCATAATGGGCCACCTATTACGCTTTAGTTTTTTTTTTCTCCTATAACCTAAACTCGTGCACACTTCCGGAAAAAACCATATATCACTCACATATACTCCTCTACCCAATGATAGAGAAGTAGTGCAATAAGATCAGAATTAGTTTAGTAAGTTTTTAGGCTAAATTGAGCTTATTCACACCATGTCTATATTAGGAGAGTTGACTATTCCAACATATATTTTTTGCTGACAGTGCAGTCCTGTTAATATTACTAACATTCCAGTTAACCACTCAAACTAAGCTTTAGTGCTTATTTTAGGAGATAGTTCACGAAACGAAGTTTCGCAGTCCGTACTGTCAAGCTATAAAATATGATTTGTGACTATTGACGCTTCAATTGCATTCATACGCATGCTGATCAATCATAATGTAATATTTAAAAGTTATTTTTGTTATGATTATGATTTTTTTTATATTAACAGAACTTATTTACACAAAATTACATGCTGCAAGAATTAACAGCTGTAAACCGCCAGTTGCAGCGCAAGCACAATACCCACAACTACATTTTAAGGATTTTTCTGATTTTATATCAACATGAAACAATCACAGATACTACACATAGAACCGAAAACCAGTGATGTGTGTGCCTTGCACAAATATTGGTGTATATTTGGAATCGAAGTTAGAAATTCAGGCTCTGAGCCACTCAAATCACCTTTAGTGTCTACTGCCATGAATGAATAACAATTTTTACCTATTTTAGTATATAATATAAACAATTCAATCGTACCCTAAACAAGAACGACCATTAAATCTTCTATATCAAAATAATTCCACAATGCTAACCCACCCTAAGACCATCTTCCTTCGGTATTGAAATACAAATGAATTCCACTTCCACACAGAGGCGGTACACATCAAAAGGCGTTATCTCTCTCAACCAACCGGCGCGCAAGGATCGCCCTTCAAGGATAACCTCTATCCACCATTGGTTGCCGTTCCGAGACTTGATAATGTCCTGGCATCCCTCATAATATATTTTCTTCTTATTTTTACTATCAGCCTTTGTATAATTCGATCCTTGTCATTTGCGAATGGCAACATTTAAAGATTTTCTCGATTTTCCTGTTAAAATTTATGTAATATGTGCTTAATTATGTATTTATTCAACAACGATATTTGTTATTGAGTCCCATTATGTTTAGAATAGAGTTAAATACTTAAGAATGTATTTACACTATAACTATCTATACTGCGTAAATGTAATTAAATATTTGCGTGTCTATTTCGTAAATCTACAATAATATTTATTTTTAACTTTTCTGTTTTTACTTTCTTAATAATTATTTTATAACTTTCTTATATTTAATTGAAAGATAGGATCTTGCGAGTATTATTGTTACGTCTCAAATTCCTACTTTCGAAATTAAGTTTACGTATAGTCATTGCACGTTATTAGTTTTGAATTATTTAGTTTGTTGTAAATAGTACATTGATTTATTTTTAATTATTATTATTAAACATACATGGACTAATTATGTAGGTATATACAAATTAACTATGGATCACGTCAAAAAAGGTATGACATTGAACTTATTAAAGTCAAAAAGGTGTGAAAATACTTTAATATACTTAAAAAATGATTATTGTTCATATAGCAATAAAATCTGTTATCAAAATGTTTACAGCGCCATCGCTTAATGATATGATAAATAATAAGAGATTCATTCAATATTCAATAGCACTAGCTCCATTAAAGTACGTCTAGATGGCACCACTTTTCAAATATTTTACATATACATTCGTCTTGTCGTATAGGATTAAAAAACTGTAAAAAGTAATAAACAGAGCTGTTTTATTTTTTTATAAAATAGATACTGATTGTAACATTAAATTAAAAAAAAACATTTTTAATCTCACAAGTAAAATTTTAATATTGTAACACAGTATGGACGCGTGTCGATTTAGTCATACCCAATGGGACTCTACCAATGACGTTACAATCGCGACTTGTTGACGTTTAAAGATTTCGCTTCTATTCTATCTCACTTTTTAACATACGTGTCAAGCAAACTGCACGTCCGGCCTTAGAGCCCCTAATCTTAGGAAAACAGTAAGTATTTTGATTAATTTACTTTATATTGATTTATTTTAATTATCACCAATGTCTATAATGAAGTTTATATATAATAAAATTGGAACCATAATATTTACGTTTTGGAAAATCAAGAATGTTTTTCAATTGGAACAGCCTATTGTACTAAATAGGCGTTGAGAATTGATGTTTTGCGTCTCTGCGAAGGTGAATGTATTATCCGCTTAAATTCTACTTTAATTAATTTCTTGTTACACTATACCATATGCTTACCTAATATCAAATATGTAAATATCCTTGTCTTGTTAAAACGGCTTGGTTCGTTTAAATTATAAGAGGATGATCTAGTGACCTTTATACTTGTTTGGTCAGTTTTAATGTATGTGCTGGAACTAGTCAGCATATTGAATTATTGTCCATGGGATATTACCCTTGAATAGCTTAAGGTTTATGGTTCAATAGAAAGTGTCTTCTGAAATGTCTAGTCACCAAATAGTGAAAGTTTGCTATATTAAGAAACAGCTGTTGTAATAATGTATTTCATAAATCTCTTTGTTGCAGTTACTGTTACAATTGTGTTTAGTTTCTATATCAACATATACCTCTGCATATTAATAATATTTGGAAGAATGTAATTTATAAATCCAAAAAGAAATTAAAGTTATAAATCCATATCTAAATCATTAGGCATATTAATTTGCTTTGAATATTTATTAAAAAAAGACTTGTCTATATGAGCAACAAGTTTATTTAAATTTCAATTTAGTGTTCTCCGTATGCATTCTGCTGATCAATTTTATTAACAAACAATAAATTTTATACAAATGACTAAACTCTGGCAGAACTATCGAATATATATAATACCATAATTAAAAAAAAGTACATTTTATAAATTCATTGTTTGATTTGTGGACAGTTATCCAAAGTATTATTTTCTACTAGTTTACAACCGCTGGTGTGGTTTTACAATATATTATTACTTCTTTTTGTTCCCTTATGACTACTATGCATAACTATTGTATAATTCATTCAATAAGAAATTCACATTTAATATTAGTGACAATATTTTAAAATCAAGTAATAAACATACTTTGTTCAATGATTTATGATAAGTTTAAGTTAAGGTTTGCTTTTATTTTACATTCCATACAAACTAAAATAAAAAAGACACATTGGCTCTAAGTGATATTTATATATTAAATGTTTTAATTGCTTATAAAATGATTTTTTTCTTATTTTTTTTAAGTTTTTATGATTGTTCAAAACCATAAATGCTTGGTATTGGAATACATTTTTTTTACTTTGGATTATCTTTCTTAAAAAACTTATGTTAAACAATAATTGATTTTCATCATAACAGAGTCTCTTGCCAGCCTCACAGTAGATATATATTCTGCTGAGTAGTAGCTGTAAATGTTAAAAATATCTTACATATCTAAATAGTTTAATGTTTAAAAATTACAACATTGACAATTTTGATGATTTTGTAAAGATTGGAAGGGTTTTGCTGCAGTGCTAGTGACTTAGGACATAAAAAATACCTAGATATTAAAAAGAATTAGTTGTGTTACACAATTTACATTAAATATTGGACCTCAACTGACATCAGACTTAAGACTGGACTTCATTGGCTAGACACATTCTTACACAATAAGAAAAATTTACAAGTAATGGTTTTACTTAACTGGGTAGTTTCTCTTTAGAGGTCAATGGATGTAATCAACTGTTTCTTATAGTAGAGAAATTAGCTTGCATAGATTTAATAGGGTAGATGTTGACATTTTTTATAATATTTTCTATTACATAGATCTTATCGGTTAATAGGCATATTAAAAACTTTGACAAATCAAATTCTGTTTTGGATATAAGATATGATCAAGATACCCCGAGATATATGAAAAGAAACTACCATAGTATTAGTATTTTTCATCAAGTTCCATATTAGTTTGTGCTTATTAGAGAACTAACTAATGAAGTTTTATGAGCTCATTACCTAACTATATAATTATAAACAAATTAACTAGCTTCAATTACATAATAAGTCTTTAATAATAACGGATAATAATTTATAATTACAGGACAAATAACTACTAATCAAATAAAATGGCACCAAAACAGAGGATGCGCATCGCTAATGAGATCGCCAGTAAGAATATCACCATGCGAGGCAATGTACCCAAGACTACAAAGGTGATCATTCTATCTTTATTTACAGATTGATGTTGGTATTAAGAAAGTATAGGTCATGAAGAAGCATACAATACACTTGATAGTAAGCAACATCTGTACCTAATAAGGAGTTCAGGTGCACATGCATTATCACTTCTGATGACTAGAATTGGTTATTATGATTTTTTGGCCCAGGATAACATCAAATACAATTTATGACTTAACAGTATTAATCTGCTATTCTAAGGTAGCTACTTAGGTGGATGTTTATATATTACATATTTATATTATAAACATGTATTTTATATATATTTTTTGCATTAATTTTTTTACATTCATTCTTGACAAGGAATCATAATGCATTGTCACCATTGATGGAATGCCTCTTACCAGTAATAAAGGTCTCTGGATCCCTACGCTCACCATAACACAACAGCGTTATGTTTCTATTTTACGCTGGTATTCTGTAAGGGTATGGTCCTACCCGAATCGAGCTGACCCAATCATTCTGCAGAAAACTGCAGTGTAGCTTTACCAATGAAGTCTAGTCTCCATGCTTTTATTGGCTTCACATGTATGTGCTTTTACTCTAGAAGATCAACTTTTCATCTATTTTTTATTGTCATTGTATGATGCAATAGAACATTTCAAGGCAATTTTTATATTACAAGAATTTTATGTTATAACTAAATTTGGTGTACTTCAAACCTTCCTTTATTCATTTTGATATTTTTGTTGAAATTAAAAAGGCAATTCGTTAATTTATCTTTATAAAAGAATAATATGCTTTCTAGATGGTTATTTTACACCGAATTGTTTATTCAGTACATCTGTGACATTGGTGCCATATTTAGAATATACTGTGCTGTTGAATTAGTTTTATATTTTGTATTACATAGATCTTACATATATATACTGAATTTATATAAAGTTTGTGTTTCACTTTGGTTACATAAACCTATGCAGGTAAATTTTATCTGTTCAGATAGATAGAAATTTGTGGCTTTATAAATAAGGTACATCATCATCACTTTGGCCCATCATTAGTGCACTGGGCAACAACCACCTGCATCCAATGACTTACTGCAGGTACGGATAGGCTATCACTTCATCAAGTGGGGTCATCTTATGCTGCAAATAACATTAGGAGTATGCCACTCAAGAACCTTTCTTCCCTATTTGTTCTCATTTCTATGAGTTCCATTGCCACCTCATATCACTGATCCTTGGGCTATTTCCTGTTACCTTACTTTTTCTGCAGATATCCTCGTTTAGTATGCGATTACGCAGAGAAATAACGAGAATAGCTCTCGCCATAATTCGATAAGTGAATCTGAATAGGTATTTAAAATTTTAAAAATATACATTTATTTATACTATCTAAATCATATATGTTTTCCCCCATGGTAATTTTATCTAAATTATTATGGGGGAAAACATGATAATTTTGTAAATATATTTGTTGCGTATTTTATATTTGCTTGTTATTCAATCAGTCACTGAAAGTAAATTACAATACTAATTGATTGCTAATGTTTCATTTGCAAGGTTACAGTGTGATAAGGAAAGATTAATTGGTAGCCTATATCTATTTAAATTTGTAATTGTTTTACATGTAGTCCAATCGATGAATTTGACTACTCCTTTATATAAATATTCTGACTACAACTATCAATCAACAATAGTTTTAATGGAGTGAGCAAATTTATTCTTAAATGATTTCTGTGTGGGGGTGTACCAAATCATTTAAAGTTTTCGTTCAGGAGATACAGTTGCGAGGAAGAGTGATGGGTTCTTTAACTCATTAAATGCTTATTCACTCTCTTGAAGATAATTTTATTGTAGAGTAATATAAATGAAGGCAAATCACACCAGTTCCCAGCTAGTATGCATTAAATAAAAATAAAGCTTCACCCAAATGTGAGGAATATTTATAACAGTATGGGTACCCCCGCTGCTGTAGGTCTTGGTGTCAGAATATTTAATACCTATAACTTCATATACATCATGGCTGAGTTATAGTTTTATAATAGTAGATAGTTGAATACAATTCTTGACTATTCTAGAATTAAGTATTATATTAACCTTTACAAAGGTTTAAAGTGAGTTGTGATAATTTAAATTGTGTCCAGTTACTTAAACTCGTCATACGAAACAGCAACGTGATATACCTAAATGTGCAAAACTAGTTTTTGTTAAATTAGAATCAGATAGATAACTGATGAAATGTAAAAATTACAGCATTCACTTAATGCCGTAATTTTTAGCCATCGGCAGACTAAATTGTTTTACTCATTGTTTAAATCTAATTTGGAAACCAGATTTTGCTGGTCTTTTCCTTGATCGTGTCACACAACAGAGCTACGGTATTTTACCTGAAAGTGGTCAACATAAATACGGAGTGAGAGAACCTTGTTAATTAATTAAAATATTTTATATATTTGTTACAGGATAAAGAGGACCAATACCCAGTCGCGCCTTGGTTACTCGCCCTCTTCATCTTCGTAGTGTGCGGTTCTGCAGTTTTCCAAATAATCCAATCCATCAGGGTCGCCTAAATTTTCTGTGATGCCCTTCCGACTGATAATTTAGTGTCCAACAGTGCAATAACAAGATGCTTGTGGCATGGCATGTCTTTTACAACTTGACTTTCATTTCAAAATTCATGTAATAAATTTATTGTATGTTACTTGTGTAACTTAAAATGTTACCTAATCTATTCAGTCCTACGGAAAAAAAAAATTGTGTCTATGTTATATTTGTGTTGTCTAGTGTATTAACATACATGCCACATGTCCCTTCAATTGATGAGTGCAGTTGGGATTGTATAGGGAAATATTTTTAGTCCCCCTGTCCGCTCATACTTGCATGTATTCCTGTCGCCCTCAATTTCACCTTCCTACATGGTGCAGGTCATTAGAAATTTATAATCTCATGTAAACATTGAGTAATCATATGTACTATATTCTTGTATATTGTAAAATAAAATTTTAAAAGTTTACGTTACTTTATGGAAAATCAACCTAACACAATTTTTTGACACAACGCACAAAGCGATGGCATGGCTTTGATCACCAAAGTCGTGTTTGTAATTTTTATTATTTTAGCTTATTATAATGAATGAAATTATTGTATTTATGCCTCAGTTACGAAATTATTTGTCGGTACTATTTTTAATTTTAATTGTAATTTATTTGGTTAAATACAGTATATTTGTCGTATCTTTTTTTTTATTTTATACATTTAACTTATACGAGGGTGGGAGGTGTACTAAATATATAATATAATAATATAATTCGGTATTCGGAATTGTCTGAATACAGTGCACCTGACGGTAACTGGTGACCCATAAGTTAGTATTTAATTATTATTGTGAACAAAGATTCATGCACTTTCACCAGTTAAGCTTAGACTTTCTCATAACTAGTAATTTCAAATCTTTGTGTAAACCGAATGATATCCCTGTTAGATTTTAACCATATTTTTATACTACAACAAGATATTATTTTAACAGTTGTAGAGCTACGCTGCAGTTTGTTTCTAGCTGTAGAATGAATTAGTCAGCTCGGCTGGGGCAGGACCACACGCTCACAGAATACCAGAAATAGAAGCATAACGCTGATGCGTTTCATCTGGTGAGTGTAGGGATTCGGAGATCTATATTACTGGTGACGAGGCGTTCCATCTCAGTCCTCAAAGGTGAACGCATTATGACTCCTTGTAAAGGATGAATGTACATGTCATGGGTCGCAGGAGTCACTTACCATCAGGTGAACTGTGTGCTTGTTTGTTACTCTTATTGTAATAAAATAAATTAAAAGCTACATATAAAATACATACTTGCATGAACACTGAGACATTCACTCATTCTTCTCTTTCTTTTTATTACTATGTAGATATAGCAAGTGCGGGAAGCAGGAACTTATTACTGGTAACTGTACATTCAATTGTAGTCATGGGTGACAACACATCTGCATAATGATTCCTTAACAAGGATGAATCTGGGTGACATTCTTCTGATAAGGCGAACTGTGTGCTAATTTGTCACTCATTACTATTCTTCTATTTTTACAAGCGATAAAGTAAGAAAATTTCAAATCCAGAATCATCGAAAAGGCCACAGAAATTGTCGTACATATTAGAACCGACAGTACCTAAAATAACGTTGTTTATCTTTGGTATTTGTAATTTTTGAAGTAAGTACACAATCAATGACTGTGACAATATTTTGGAATATATTCATTTTGTCATTAATTAATGGTAATTAGGACCAGTTTCTGTCAGTCACCATGTGATACAGATATTTATTATTCCGTGCTAGTACAATGATAGATTGTCATAATACGGATGGTATTAGTATATATTATAGTGGATATATTAGCATTAGTAGTCTACGGAGTGACATTTCAAATAAATTAGTCAAATAATCGCAAAGAAAATTAGTTTTTTGTCTTTAATTATAAATCCCACATCCACACTGACATTGTTTTTTATACATCATTAACGAAATTACAAGATAAAATCAAACTGTATTTAACTTATCTTTAGTAAAAAAAATTTTTGGAGACTGACTTTATTCGTAATAATTTAGAAACCTCCTTTAGTTTTTTTTATAGCAATCCGCATCAGTCAAAATTAACAATTCTTCTCTCACAGGAAACATTCGCCATTCATTAAAAATAATCTAGTGGATTATTCATATTTTGCAACCAGCTCACGGACCCCTAAAGGCTAACAGCATCAACATCAACAGAATCTAGATCATATTTTGTATAAATACCAGGGTATTCAATCTTAGAACTAATAACCGGGAAAGTCAGATTTCAAAACGAAACAAAATGACAGAGCATTCCAAATATTTTAAAATGTAAGGGAAAATGGTGATATTTAATTTAGTACGGCTATATTTATTACTTTTGCCAACTAGTGACAGCAGGTGGCGATTGTGTAGCATAATGGAAATAAGTTTTCTACTAGTTCCAATAACGTAAGATATTTTGCTACTGAAACCAGATTATCTGAATTCACAAAAAGTTTACCACTAAATTTTGTGCTTTTAACCTTGCCAAGGTCTTTTTCATAACTATGTGTTCTATTTTCCCATCAAATAATTCAATAATGAAATACCACTGAGATTTTTTGTAGACTTTTGAATCAAATTGGATAAGTGCCCTATTTAAGTAGTTATTTTTGAAATCGAATTCAGCGGATAACTTGAACACTGTTTTAATAAGCTTAAATTTTGGAATTGGCAACACCATCCATGGCCCCTATTTTCGAAATGTCCGCCGTTGCCGATACTGGTATAGGTCGCGGTCGGTCGCGTTATATAGTAAATCATCATCATTATCTCACTAATTGATTATATGCGAAAGTTTGGATGTTTGTATGGATAAAATTTAGCACGGACATAGATTATAGTCTGTAAGGTTACTTTTTTTACGCAAACTAAGTAGCGGGAGGAAGTTAGTAGATTTTTTTTATTAATTACAAATGTGCGTTACAGTGTACCACTTTCTACAATAATAAAAGTTTCAAAATTTTAATTTACTCTGACAATTTAGAAAGCGACTGTACGCCAGGAGCAAACGGGGTGTCGTATCGGTGCGCGCAGCAGAGTACGACTGGAGAGCCAATAAGCGCTTACGCATAGCCGCCCCCGCCCCATTTGACTCCCCGGGGATACCATGTTTTCGACGTCTGCGCATTAACGGTCAGCGCTAGACTTATTTGCCGCAACTTATAAAAGTACTGTAAAATTCTCCAATGACTACAGTATGTGAAAACAAGTTTATCGAGTAAATTCATTTTACTCTTACTATTGTCATTGCATAGATTTTGGCACAGAGATAGGACTCATTTGTGCTGTTTTGTTTTATTTTTTGGGGCAGAACCTTTGTTTGTATTTATATGTGTATTATGTGTATATATATATATATATATATATATATATATATATATATATCAGCTGTTTTTATTTTGTGTTTCATTGCTGGTTTTTTTTAGTAAAGTAAGGTATTTTTTATGAAACTATCGTTTCATTTAGCTGTACTAATATTTCTTCCGTCCCATCATCAAAGGTGTCATTAGTACTATCGTCTGTCTTCGTTTTCGGAAGTGGTCTCCTAATACCCTGTATAATGTATGTAAAAAATATTAATATATTACATTAGAAATGTCAATTATGCGTAATTATGCACAATTATATACTAGTAAAAAAGTAATGACCGATCTAACTCAAAAAGGCTGCTATTTCAGTATAAAATAGAGCACTCTGTGATAAATACATAACAATAGGTATTTATATACATAAATAACATGCATACGCTATGAAAATATCGAGGTTTCCAGGTCGTGTTAGTATTTTGGGGAAAAATAAACACAGGTGACAACCATCTGTGTCTAAAATGCCAAGTGTTTGGTAATTGCTTATCCGATTGCTCGTTTTTACTATGAAGTCGGTATCACGAAAGTTAACAAACAGTTAACCTAATGGTAAACAATGCCACCGGCATCTGAGGAACATAGGAAACATTCATCCAGGCTAAGAATCAAGATGTAGATTAAGATGAAATGATTCCTTACATGTAATTAGGTTTTCAGCTGCACTCGCTGTACAGAATGTTGGCAGCAGATATTTTCAACAAGAAAGACACCATGTCCAACAATGAATTGTTTGCAGAGTGTGAGGATTCTTGCGATGAAATGGAGAAATAAAAACGATTAATAATTACATTGTTTATTTGTTTCTTCACATGTTATCTCTTTAACATCAAATTACTGAGAACTTCAGACTTAAGTCAAATCCATTCCACTGTCTTTATTTATAATACAATATTATGTCTATATAATACAAATTTACATTATTGTCATGTGATATGTGTCGCTTAAAATATAATTTACCTATTACACCAATCTAATTTATAGTTTTTTATAATATAATAATCACATTAATACATAATAAGCCAACTGTATCTTTTCAATTTAAAATATACCATAGATAAGTAGTGCTATCGTATTAAAAAGTATTTAGTGTTATACTTTTGGGGTACACATAACTAGTACAGTATAAAAATAAAACATATTTGCAATTTTTGTTTCAATAAGTATTGTGTACACATTTTTGTACAATTTGCGAAAATTTATAGTAAGAGTTCAATGAACTGAATAATCTAATTATTTTGAGCACCTCAATGTAGCACCAATTGCGATTGTCTAGTCTTGTTTTAAATGTATAATTTAATCTATCGACTCATTAGGAATACACTATTGTAGGAGTGCTAGGTGCCTATTATTTTCTCTAATGTATCTATAACGTATTTACTCTTTTTTTCATTAAAAACACTGTTTTTATAGCTTAGAGGCAATATGGCCAATCGGGCCACAATTATATAGATTAAAATTACTCATCAGTGTATATATATATATATATTTGTATAGTTTTATAACCAACATGAGATTATTCACAATATTGCTTACAATTTTTTATGTTTTTAAGGCTTTAAAATGTTTTTCCTTTTTATTTATTTTCCTTACATCGATTGTTAAACTAATTTGAGTAATAGACAAATATAAAAGAGAATACGAATATAAATTATTATATTGAATCAAATATAATTTCAGCAGTTCTTACTATCGGTTAATATTGTAAAAGATATGACAAACATATCAATGGTAACCTTTCTCATAGTAAATATAAATAATATATTCAAAAGTTCTATAGGTGATTGTCCGAGGTACACAATTCTTGAATGTTGATATATAATGATTGCATTTTAAAAAACACATAGTACATTTCAGATAAAATTATTATAATTATTTTAGCTAGCGTATAAGTCAACAGTACAGTTGATTGGCAGCAATAAAATTGATAATAATTGAGCTATATTATGTCATAAACATAATGGATATTATATAACGAATTATGTTTTAACCCGTTAATTAAAAATACTAAGTCATCGGTGAAATATTAAATCATGTGTACAATAAGATAAAAGCATAAATGTGACGCAACGTTTAATATTTTGAGTAATTTTATGACTACTATTATCGTTTTGTGACACTAAATGTATTCTTAATATAATCATATTATAGCTAATTTATTTTAAAGTATCATAAATGGCCTCGTTGGGATATGTACCATTCAAATGGATACTGTTGCTAAAACTTAACGAATTATCTTTTATAAGACGGACCTCATTTATTTCTAGGCTATATTTCTGATTTACGATTGGATACTCCTCCATATTACTTGTTATTTCTAATCTTATGGCGTGATTTTTTGGATCAGAATGGCTAGACGCTTTATCACGTTCCCAGGAATCAATCGCTATAGAAACGTCGTTCTTACTTGGTCCGTCATCAATTTCACTGGATGCGATACTTGAATTATCCAATTCGAAATCTGTTGTCTTTTCTATTACAACTACTTCGATGTGTCTAAAGGGATTTTCTTGATTTTCTATCAGCTGTCTTGCTCGTTCATCGTTGCGAATGCTAACTTCTTTTTTAACATTACAAATTACAGGGTCTGTAGCCAAGACGTCAATGTTATTGTCGTAGCTTTCTTCATCATTGCGTTTGTTTGCATTGGGTGGGCAAATTTCTGCGTAAATATTGTCAGAACTAGAATCAGAATCAATATTTTCTTCTTCGTCGTGTACAGCATCTGCTACTTGTCCGTAAGGCAAATCTTCAATAACAGGTAGCTTTCTTTTTTGTATCGATGATATAGATCGTCTTATTTTTACTTGTCTCTGAGGTGCTTCTGATATATCAAGAGGGGCAACATCATCTTCTATTTCCTGCTTTGGTGTTGGCGCTCTGGGTTTATCTATCTTTTTTCTAAAGTTGACAAGTTTTTCGGCATCATTGGATCGTTCAGTTTTTGTTGGCATACTGTTGCTATTGCTACCTTCTTTCTTTTCATTGGGCTTTTTAGGGTGGAGCAAGTTAGAGGTAGACTTGCTGAGAACTCTTTTAGTTTTGACATGAAATTCTGAACACAACTTTTCAGTTATAAAAGAATGCTGTTTATAATTTATTTCAAAGTCATTATCATTATACAGAGATCCAGCTCCGAACATATTAATATCTTCACAGCTCTGTATCTGATTGTATGACTCGGATTTTACAATAGCTTTCTCTGGAATTAAATCAGGTTGTATTCTTTGACGTCTTTCAAGGTTTGTTGAAGATTTAGTAGCTGATGATTTTTTAAGCATGTTTTCGTCTAAAGACTTCAACTTACGACCAGAACTTGAGTTACTTTCCATTGAACCGCAGTAATTTATTTGATCTACGCTAAGGTTCTTTCGGCCATGTTTCATGTTGATGCCGCTGTCTTCTTCTGTGTAAGGACTATCGGGTATTCCGGTCTGCACTGAAACAGATTTGGTTAAAACTGGTTTCTTGTGGTTGGAACTGCATTGGCTAGTACCCATTTCTGATGAAGAGGTTGTGAGGCTTTTGTAAGAATGACTCTTTTCAGCAGTTCCATCGCTTTTCCTAGATGCACCAAATCGATCTTCTATTAACTTAGCCATGTCTTGATATCTTTCAATAGAACTATGTTTTTCACCCAAAGGATCGAATGGATCCTTAACGTCTCTGAATTTATCGTTATTTTCATTTGTTGTTATTTTATCATTTAATTTTTCTGTGCTCTTTAGTAATTTCAAATTTTTAAACCATTTACTCTTTTTGTGGCCAGAATCTTCCCGGAAAACATGCATTTTATCATTGGTGAATTGTTCCTGTTCCCCTTTTTCATTACTTTTTTCTTCTTTTCCTTCATCATCACTGTAGACATCGTAGTTCATGTGTTCGAGTTCGTTTTTACTTAAGAATATTATAGAACCCTCAGTCTCGTCAGGTATGTCTTTAAGAACTTTCTCACTTTTGCCGAATAAACGAGAGGTGTCTATTTTTAAACCTTGTAGTGTGAACTTACGTTCTTTTTCAAATTTGACAGGTTCGTGGTCTTCTTTAATGATGTCCTCGGCCGTCTTCGCTTTACTGACGACGGTTGAGTTTGCGTAGGAGATCTGCCTGATCCAGTTGTCAACATTGAGTTGACAGAAGGTTAGAGCTTTTTGGAGGCGCGCGGAGAGAAACATTCGTTTTTCGCTTTCAAAGCCGAGCTGCGTACGGCGTATTTTGATGTTGCTGTTAAGAGGTAGTAATTGGAAGGCTTCTTTAGTGTGGTAGCGAGGATCGACCTGTTTGCTGGGACTTGATAACATGGAACCGTACTCAGGAAGCGAACACATTACCAGCACCGGCTCTGTTATTGCAGCTCGTAGCAAAAGGTCTTCTGTAAATAAGTGTATTATTTATTAATTTCATAAAAAATAATCTTATTATATTATTTATTTTTATTGCTTTAGTTTCTTTAGTTTATTTTACTTAGATCCTTGGTTACATATGAAATATGTTTTCTGGACTAGATCTTTACTTTTTTTTATCGTTAATAATTAAAAGTTGAGTAACCAAAATGTATAATCGATATAGCTGTTGGAAGAGCGTCAATTACTGGCACACTTCTTTTTCTTAATTTTTCTGTTATACTTACAAGAAAATTCCAATACTGTTTAAGTTAAAATACTGTAACTTTGGTTAAAGAGTGAAGATTAATTATTATATTCAATGAATTCGTCGAGAATCAAAATAGTAATGATCTCCTAACAGATGGTGATTAGTTGGTAATCCCACATTTAAAAATAAGCGCGATAACTATTATTGTATTACAATAAAAAACTCATTAAGCACGTTCATTTCTAAGCAACAATCGTAGGCGCATAAAGCCACAGTTGTTACATTACATTTTATGAAATGAAGAGAGTAAAACATACCTCCAACGTCATGCGCCATTTCAATTGGCACTGTGCCGGCTAGTAGACGCACCCTGGTCGGCAATCGCCACAGGCTGAGCAGGTGCGGCAGGCGGTGAGCACGTGTTGCGACCTCCGGAGGGGGAGCCGCGCTTCCTTCACCCTCCCACTCCGCCGGGGACAGTTCCTCGGGACAAACCTCGTACAGCTCGCCTTTCGTGTTGATTGGCACGAAGAGTTCCTGATAAGTAATGAACTCCTAGTAAAATTACTGTTTCTAAGAATTTTACCGTACGTTGCCCCCTATGAAAACTCATAAAAAAATCATAACGGCACCATATTTTAGCTGAAGCGTTTACAAGACCACCTTAAATGTAAAATTATTTATCTTTTTCATATTAAATTTGGGTCGTTTCATTGGCAATGATTAAGATTATGATATAGTATCATATTTTCAATAGTTATACTAATATCTGAACCCTCGATGTGACAGAAGGGTAGCTCATCCAAATTTCTGGAACATTGAAAACAGATCAAGAGAAAGAACGATACGATATACGAATCATACATTTAAAGTACATTACTTGAAATTTGACTTTGACTTGGTATCATACGGACGGTTAATTTTTGCCACATCAAATCTAAACCATAAGGAAGTAGAGACGTCTTCTTGTAAATAATATAACGATGCAATCGGCTATGCGTTTATTATTTCATCCGCACATCATGGTGACAGTAAGGTACTAAAGATAAAACGTGCTAGGTTTATAGCCAGGCCATTCGTTTTAATGCATTCCACATCACGCAATACATTATTGTTTATGCGCGGGTTTATTTCAATATGGTGTCCATTGTCAACTGGCGACGTTGACAGCAATTGAAGTTTCGCGCGTTGGTGTGTTTTTATGATTTTATAGTAGATACATTTATTGAGGTATTTTGGTGTTATTACGGAGCGGATTTTTATGTTTAGTACTCTAATCATGTTACTATAATATCACGGTTCGTTATTCTTCATCTAGATAAGATATTTTCTCATAGGGCTGTTGAAAATATATAGATCGAAATGTTATCTATTGAAGTTAGCGGTTAAAGACAATTGTCTGTTGTGTGGTCTTTGGTAATAAAGTTTACTAATAAGACTACAAGGAAACACTGGTATACTCAAGAGTCAAAGGCTAATAGCTACGTCAAATCATATGGTGATTTATGATAACATTCTACTAAACAAAAATAGATAATTAAAGTCAAACCTTCCCCAAAGAACATTTTCGGATTCGATCATGTAAAGAAGCATGATAACTAGAAATGTTTTTTGTATCGACGATATCGCAATTAAAAAAAACATGGTATACTTTTTATATCTTTTAAAAATTCTAACGCATTCGTACTTTCTTTGACAGAAATCTCCAGGAAAAGATTTTTGGATTAGATGGGTAGTCGGTAATATATAAGGTGCCTTTGTACATCTGTTTAGAATAATATCATAAATATTAATGATATTCGTCCAACGCAACATTCTAATGTCATAATACGTTAACAAACTCTTTGTATGCCTAAGTGTTGGCATTATAGTATAGTAAATAATTGCTTCATAGAAAGGGGCGTAAGGCCAGTGAACATCTGCGGTAGCGTTCTAAAGGTCGTAACAATTGTTTTTCAACGAATTGAGTAAGGCGTTAACCTTATACTGTTCGTTATATTTGTACCATCCACATTATAGAACTTTTACACACATTACACTTAGAAGGAGTTAGAACTACAACTAAACAACATATTGTCATACGACATAAAATGCTTTCAAAAAGGAAAAAGACAACAAAAAAACAATCGAATACTTTTGATTCATAATTTTATATACCGAATTAAATTATATAAATATGTTTAAATTGTATATAAATTCTCGTGCCATTTGATTTCATCATAAAAGTGCGTGGTATTAAAAAAGAAGATTTTTTTTCGGGCTGATAGCCGCTGTTAGCCTGAGGGCTTTTACAGTTTCGCCGGGTTGAGAGGTGACCGAGCGCTTATGGCGCTCAGTCGAGACCTCTGTAACCAACTCGGGTAACCAGCACAGTCAAGTCTCAGTAGAAAGTAAACAGTCAAATAGTCAGTATATACATATATATATATATATATATATATATATATATAATACTAGGTGGCCATTGTGTTATTTATGAAACTATGGGTTTGGTTGAGTGCAGCTAATCTACGTAAATAATTACTGAGGCCCATAGACACTCACAGGTTTTGACTCACGATTAAGGTGCGTTGTCAGGTTATTAGAGATGGGAAGAATTCAGTAATTACGATCTTTCATCCATCATGCCAAATATAGCAGCAAAACGCAAGCTCATCCGTAGGTGGTTAATCTGATTCTTAGTTTTAACGTGATTCTGAAGGATTCGTGGCGTAGTGATCAGATTGCTGTGGTATCAAGATCTTGAATTTGATCTTCTCAGTGGAGAAACAATATTTGGGCATCACAAATTATTGTTATTCGAATCTGAAAAGTCCCGTGTCACTGATACTGCATCTGAACCGTCATACAACCTTATTGCTCTTGTATTACGAAGGATTAGTGGAGTGCTTTTAGCACTATATATCCCTCTTAAGTGATGTCTTCTGCTATAAAAGCATGAATACAATTAAATGTATATGTATGAATGTAAAATAAATATAGATGTAGAATCCTACTCACTGCTAAGTCACAACAGTGAAAACAATATTTCCAAACGATCAGTCAGAAGACGCCGTCTTCTGCTGTGAAGCTCGGGCTATAGATTAAATAGGCGCACGTTCTTCGTGACCTCCCCTTCCATATGTTTACGTAAATGGGTAATATTTTTCTTTGAATGTAACTCCATGTAATAGCTTTACATTAAATCGTTTCCATATAAGATGTTTACGGTTTAAAATTAACGATCTCATTTATAACATTTCTATTGTTAAATATCTTTTTTTATCAGTTATGAATAAGAAATAAAAATAATCATTCATTCACACACGTTTCGTCAAGTTGCCTACGTTTCTTTAGTAATCATAAAGTATTACTTCTCGTTAATAGATAGCGTTGTTTTTTTCCTACAATCGTTATCTACATAAAGAAATACATAATAAAATATGTGAAAATCTCCCAGAATACTATAATATTTTAGCAAATATTAACATGCAAATTTCGAATATACAGAAATTTTAAAGTTGACAATATCGAAAGAAATCAATCAATATAATTATAGTTTTTGACATGATTTGTACAATAGTATATTAAGCCTAAGTTTAGGCTTATTTAAAACAAAAACCTGCGAGTTCCACAGATCTCAGAAATGATTTCCATATAACTGAGTCGTCAATTCATGGTTATTTTCAGCTTTAACGACTTCAAAGAACGAGAAGGTTATCTGTATAAGATTTTTTCCATTTAGAAATTCATTTAATTAATTAATGTGTCTGTAAGTGCGCCGAATTAAGTGAGGAGAGTTTTGATTTTATTTTTTAGTAATAATAATATTTTGCGATGTCCTTCCATCATCCAAAAGCCTACATTGTTTCATGACTGGGGACCATACCCAGGGCCCGCGACTCAGTAGTCAGTTCCTCTAACTATTGCGCCATGCGGCCGTCTAAAATTATTTTATACATTTATTAAGGTTATATTTTCATTAGATTCCACATATCACACGTCTACAGCGTTTGATTTATTAGCATCCGTAATGAATTTTCATTTTTTTAAGTTCAAAATGTCCTTAGTGATTTGTATTATTAAATAAATATTACCTATTCATTCATCATATGCGATAAGAAATAACGACTAAGAGAAAAGAGAGATTTTTATTTTACTAATGATGAATTAAAAATTATAATGCTTATTAAAATTAATTTGACAAAGTTTTTTTAGTTTTCAAAATTCTTAATATTGCAATCTAAATTTTAATTTTGCAACACTGTCTAACATACAATGTACACATTTGCGGAATTAATTTATATATTCCTAATTATAAAAAGCTAATTGATTTCATTACATAATAATAAAAAGTGGGAGGACCTTAATTTTATTCATTTATTATAAGAAATTAGAAACGTTACATTAAATTGACAAATTAAACTGACATTTCCGAATGTTTATTTTTGTAATCTAAAATTTATTGTCAATTATGCAACATTGTCCAACATTCACAATACAAGATACAGTATTCTATCTAATATAGGTACGTGTGTTTTATTTATAAACTACACGTTATTGTTGCGTAGCATTATTCCTAATTAGCTACCATCTTTTTCCATTTCATCATAACTGCTTGGTATTTATTATAGGCTTCCAAGAACAGATTCCGAGATTGCCCCACCAGTTCAACTACAAGTACCATCGATCAAGTTGCAAGTGCCGAAATAATCTAGACCGGACACTATCTAAGAAGCAGATCGTGAATGCAGCCGTCAAAACATAGAACACTTGCAAAGTCGGATTAGTGTTGGTCAAGACGGGCGTACCATGACCGAGATTGTGGTAAACTGGTACGGTATTATATCGGTTTTAATTTAGTAATGTTTCATCACTCTAATCAAAATATAATCTCTGATTAAAAATCTAATACTATTTGGATGTACAAATAGTTTTCAGTTAGAGTATGATGGGTTCGTCCCTTATCTGAACCTTCTTTCAATCTTTTAGGGATTACGGATGGGAGACCTGGTAGTGCCATAAATGCTTACGGCACTAATATAATCTGTGCGGTTGACATACCCTGGTAATCTTCTAAACACATAACTATTTAAATTTAGCACTTTCAATAAACCAACAAATATATTAATAATTTTGTTAACATGACCCTACAATTAAATAAAGTAATAAGAACAAAAAATATCTTAGACATAACCATATTTCCATGAAAACGAACTAATAATCTACGTGGGTATATTTCTTGGAAGCATTATATTAAAACATCGCATCGAAATTGGTCTTTCCGTTTCAGAATTGATACAGACAGACATACAGAAAAAAAACTTTAAACTTAAAACATTCCTTGTCTTTGATTTAAATTATGGTTCCTTTGTCCACATGAATCTTTATATTATAAAACATTACATTAATTAATATTTTTACCTCTGATCTTGCTTTCTTCTTATCAATAAGCAACTATGTAAAATAGGTAATAAATTTACTAATATAAAAAATATATATTATACTATTATCGACATTAGTTGCCCGTCACTAATGTAAGGTGTTTTTATATTAACCCAAATAATAAGTGGGTTTCATCAAACACAATGGTGCAACGCTCTATCTAGATGTGAATACAGGTTCATTACTTAATCGATTTGCTCGCGAGTCTGTGGCCGATGCCATTGTACTTATTAAAAATATAAAAAAAAGAACAACGTTGATGCAGTGTTGACACTCGTTGCGTTGTATGTAAATTAAAATGAGTGACGAAAAGCGTCGATGTCATGGTTTTTAAACTTCTAAAATAATTTTCTAAAGTTTTCCCACAGTTGAACTAAAGTAACTGTAAATATTATTTTTTGCAGACGTTTTAGTATAAATTGCTTGCTTCATATAGCTGCCGTGTATTTAAAATATACACCATATTTTTCGAACATTGATTCGGAAATGCACCAGCCACATTCGTCCGAGAGAGAAGTAACACACATACAATGTGTGTTACTTCTCTGTCTCTTTTTAATTCCTTTGGACACTGTAAACCTCAGTGAATTAACTTTTCGACCTTGGTTTAGTTTGATTTTGACTTGAATTATGTTAAAGGCCACTATTTAACCTGATAGTAAGTAATTCATCCTCGATAACTAATCATAATGCAGATGCGTTGTTACCCCTTGTGTTTAAGATGGAATGCCTTGTCACTCGTAATAAGAGCCTCCGGATCCTTGCACGCTATTTATTTAACGCTGGAATTTTGTGAGGATATGTTACTCAGGCAGACACAAAAACAATATGACTCTATCACTGTTAAACGTAAACTTTGATGCTTAGTCTTTACCGTGGTGGAATCAAATCGGAGTATAATCTATTAGTAAAACATTTAAGACAAATTTAATTGTTTATTTAGGACTATAGTCTTTAAATAATAATTTCATTCTGCGGCAAACTTTTTACGGTAATCAACGTTGACGTTTCTAGAAGGATCAACATTCATGTACAACCAATTATCGCCGTACATTGACGCTTCTCTGCTCAATTTCCTATGGGCTTTGATAGATGCCGAAGTGGACAACCAAGTTATCACAGCGTTCTTGCCGTATTGCTCCAAATCAAAGATCCCGTGGGAAGATATAACCGTACCATCTAATTTGACCACTAACAAATGAGGAATACACGTTATCTGATACATATATTTAAGAGTATATATTAGGACATCATCAAATTTAAGAGTAAACCAGTTAGCTTGATTTTCGTATGAAGCGAGCATTTCTTTCTTAGTGTTATCCATCGGTACATAAATAACTTCTATGGGGAGGTTGACGTACTTGATATTTTCGTATATCTCGCAGAATTTCGTGACGATGCCGTCCTTATCGACACCTTGGGAAGTGAAAAGGAGGACCAGAGCGTCTGCATTCTCCCAGATCCACGATACCGGTACTTGCTCGTTACGTTTATTGTAGATTTTAGCTTCGTCCAACCACTTGTATGGTTTGAGCATCGGATCTGAACTATCACTCATGTTCTTTATTTTGAAATTATAATATTTTACTCTGTGATCTAAAAGAAAAAATTTACTTATTTACGTAGTTCTAGATTAACTTAAATTTACCTAACATGAGATAATGGGAGTAAATTATATGGTTATAAATTATATAAATTTTTTATATTATTGTAATTGTATCGGGCAGGTACTAGGCTTACAGAAAAGCATAGGTTTCTAGAATTAGATATACAAAGGTATATTTGACTGTTGATTGGAACTGCCTGCGTCAGTGTTTTCTTTGTAATGTGGGTGTATATCCTTCTAGAAGTCTAGTACATTTCACAATTCAAGGATAGTGTCCTTCAGTTGGGGGCACAGTCACGGCATCTATGTTTGTAGATACTAATATTTTATTAGTTAGTTCAATAGTGACGACCACGTGACCTAGTGCGTAATTAGGTGTGGTTAATGATCTGTCGTTCTTGAGTTCAATTGCAAGGCTTGCTTCAAAATCTATATCTTAATGTAAATTATCTGTTCAGTTCTGGGTGTGTACGTGAAATGTTCCGAGTCGTTTGCTCTGCAATTAATGCCTCCTCCAAGCGTACAGATATGCATTATATTGGATGTAAATTGAGTGACTTCGTGTTTGCGAAAATACTTAGACTTATATAATGCGCAGTTATGAAATGAAAAGACATCGTCCGAAACATCATCAAAATCCAATGCAAAGTTTAAAAATATACGTACCTTTGGTTATTTTATTCGTGTCTTTAATATAACGCATTGATATTCCTGTCAAATGTCTCATATGACATTTTTTATTTTTTATTGCTTCGCCGGGTATACATTTTTTATTTTTTATTGCTTCGCCGGGTATAATGTTTTTTTTTTATTGCTTCGCCGGGTATAATTTTATTATTTTTTATTGCTTCACCGGGTACAAATTGTAACGATTGTGTAGTTTTATTTCCTTTTTTTTAAATTTAATTAATACTTATATAAAAGTTATCATTTTATTAGTTTAATTGGTAAAATTAGGTTACAGTAAGTTTAAATGTATTGGAGTTGAGGCATTACTTTATTTTTCCTTCAATTTATATCTTTTCGTCGATTGCACAAATTCGTGCACAGCTTAACCGACACTTAACTAAATACTCAACTTATCCGTCTATCAAGAAATAAGGAATAAATAAATATATTATAGTTGTACAAATTAAAATGTCCGTTGTTGGTGTAAATCCCACAATTGTAATTACATTTGTGTATATATTAATATGTTGTAAATTGCTAATTATTTAAACGGTTTTAAATATTGTGTAAAATAAGTAAGTCGCTGTAGCAAATTGTAGGTGCCCTAATAAGAACCTTTTCTTAGGGCAATTTTTTATTAGATTAAGGATAAATAATAAGGACAAAAGAACATACGCTTCACCGGATGGTAAGGAATCCTATCCTATAATATAGAAGGAATCCTGCATCCTATAATTCCCACATTTATTTATTACCCTATTCCATAACTTCATCTGTGACTAAAATGGAATATCTCGTTATCAGTATAATATATACAAGGTCGACCTTCAGAAAAAGAAAATACATATGGTCCGCAAGCTATCGTTCTGTTGAGTCATCTCTGTCGCACATTATCTTGTTACTTACTGTGCGACAGGGACGACGCTCTACAAAGGTCACTAATCACGAGCGATAATCTCTTTGTGAAGACTGATGTGTTTTACTTTCAACCAAGTACTGCCTTCAGATAGTTTTAATATAGAAACAAACAAAAGAAAGAAAGTATTCTAAATAAATTATATAAAATATAAAATTGTATCGTCAACTTTTCTTATTTTACAGCCACCGCTGTATTATAAGAAGTAACTGTACTAAAACAAATGTCCCGGTATTTCCTCTTACATGTAGTCTTCGGGAGAACATAATTTACCGAATGATTCTAAAAGGTAGAAGTTACAGGAAATCATTACCTTAGTTGGCATAAAGTTGCCACTGTAAAGTGACCATTACTGTTAATGCATAAAGGTTTGAGTAAAACTTTAAATTTATTCAAGCATTGGACGATGTTATCTTAGAATACCGTGAAAACCAAAGAGCGTTGACTATGGAAAGAAAAAGTAGTAAAGGTTTGTAGACTTACAAAGTTGGAGACGAATTGGGATATTTCTTAAATTTCGATACATTTCCGTCCGTGGTATCGTAATCTGTGGGTATCGTGGATATATAAGGTAATCTTGAAATTATCTTCTACCTTAGTCCTTAGAATCGGATTGAAAATGTTATGATTCGTTATCCGAAAATTACTGGACCGCAGTGTATTAAACTTTACCACACCCCATTTTCACAAGAAGTATAGTTTACACGGCAATCTGTTAGTAAGGCGGGCCACGTTCAGTTGTCGATTAACGATGGGACAAGATGATGATGAGGCAAACATCTAATCCTATTGTTGACTAAGGCTGAGACCCTTTTATTAACGTTCACTAAAAGAGTAAGGTGGCTGAGACGGCCCTGGTTGTTGCCCATTTGCGCTCCATCGAAAAAGTGACACAGGTCTGCAAATGTCAGCCTTCCATATATGGTTCAAAGTTATCCGTAACAACGCCATTACCTTTTGCCATTTTGGATGTAGAATTATTGCATTTAAAAAGTCATCTTTAATACCAATGCATAAAGAACACAATCCATTACTACTTGTACTTTATGCACGCATGGAAATCACGGTCAAGTTTTTGGACAAGATTTGCGTATTTACGTTTCAAAATTTAATTGGAGGCCTTATTCCATTCAAAATAGTGTTCGGTTTTCTTTGAAGTCATATGCAGATGTGTATTGCATTTAGGTTTGTGCGTCGCCTGCAAAATACGAAATGAGTGAACTATGCTAGTGCGCGCATTGGTCGAAGCGTGACCATAAAAACTGTCACAGAATATCAATGATTTTAGACACTTATTTGATTTTAAACTATGTTACCAACCAGTTTAAAGTTGCAATTCGTGTGTTTGACAGTTATATCTCATTGTAATGCTTATTGTATTCTGTACTCAGAGGTTTATTGTACTTAGCAGACATTTATTTGTCTTCTAGATTGTCTTCGTCTAAGTGGATCAATGGCACTCGTGTTTATTTTTGATTTACAGTTATGCTTCATGGACAATCGAAATTATTGAACGGACGTTCAACTGGTTGAGAATTATCTTATATTAATGGTTTAAGCCAGTGGTATATGATGGTGTTTCACGAGTTCTTATTCTAATGGTAAAGATATAAATTCCCCAGGCCACTGTGAATGCGTTAACATATTTTTTTAGCTTATATTTTATGTAAATATTGATGTACATAATCATTTTAAATTATAAAACACAGTTCAAAAAAGAACCGATTTTTTTTTCAGGCATATGGCCGCTGTTAGCCCGAAGGCTTTAACAGTTTTACCAGGTGGAGAGGTGACTGAGCGCTTATGGCGCTCAGTCGAGACCTCTTTTTATGGGTAACCAGCACAAGGGCTCCCGAAATAATAAGAAATGGCTACAGGGTTTCTTCTTAGTTATAACGGGATAAATGGGTATCTTACATCTGTTCGATTATAAAATATTTATAATAATTTAAAACTATATATAATTTATATATATGGATAAAGAAATTTTGGCGTCGGCATAAATTAACTGTTCTGTCCGTCTTTTTTTTAATTTTCCTGTCTGTATTATTATCGTCCTATGTCGGAGACGCTGCATGAATCTTCTGCCGATCTTGTATGTAACATCAGATTAGGGAAGGTAATAACGAACCAGTGTTTATGCGTTTGTGTCATTATTTGCCGCACTGTAATATCCGAGTCAGTTGTTTTTTTTAAGGAAATTTAGATAACTATATAACAACGTAACTTTCACCTTATTTCCACATTTTTTCTATTTTAATTGTAGATATTTAAACGTATTTCAATTAAATAAAGTCACAGGATTTCAAAATAATTGTCAATCCGAAGGCAAGATGACTCTAAGATTTCTTTTCTTTTAACTTAAATTCACCGCGGCGGTTCGACTGTATCTATGATGGCAACACTCCTTTGCACGACTTACATTATCTCGCCTGCTCAGTTTGCGACGTTGGTAGGGTGATGCCCTGAGCATAGGGACAATTGGGCTTATTTAACAAGGAGAGGCTGCAGTATTGTGCTATCAAAAAAAATCACAATATTTATTTTATCTTTGTCTACCCGCAAAAGGTAGAATACAAAATATATAGGCAAAATCAGTTTAAGAGGAAGAGCTTAGCGCTAAGACTAAGAGTTATATAAAAAAATCATTTTTATAATATTAAAAAGTAAAAAAAAATATAAATACATTTACACACCACAATAATGATTTATAGATGTTTTGTAATAATGCTATTAATAATTCAAGCCGAGCATTGTTAATTGACGATTGGGCAATAAATATGACATGCGTTTATTTACTGTTGGTAAATTAATCACACCCACATGTTATGAGGTCAGTAAAACTGAACGCTGCATTGCGTTGGGTCCTGGTCCTGGGTTGCTGGCCCGAAAATGATGTTTTTGTATCACATATTGTTATTTATTGGGTCTGGGTGTATTTTTGTGCTTGTCGCGTGTCCGGACACTGCCACCAAAATTTTCCGCCAATCGTATATCTGAGAGAGCTGCAAGCTATGTGACACTGTAATACTCGTATATAATGCGCAATAATACATTATCATTCAAATACAATATTACTACTTTAATATTAATTCTTGTAAATTTTATGTATAAGTCTTGTAAGTAATACATACTACGCACAACAGGACGACATATTTCATAACCTCAACAAAGCTAATCGTAAAATTATGTTTTTACAAAAACAAATAAAACATATATTGACCCTATAACTTATGTTATATGATTGGATTTTTTTAACATAAACCATAGATAAAAAGAATAAACATGATGAGCGAGACTCAGTTTTTGGAGTTTGTCTCCTTCGCACGTTACTGAAAACTTAGAGTATATAATTCGTTTAACAATCTTTTAAAATATATTTCTGTTTTAAAAAATATCAAGATGACCTCCTTGTGAATTTCGACCACAGCGATATCTACTGACAATTACCAAATGATATCCACTTGGCTGGATATATTTTTAATGTCGTGGTCCGTATAACCGATAATAACCATAACGTTGTAGACCGATGTAATGCATGTGCAATAAGATCGGAGGAAGATTTGGATGCTGTGTCCAACATTATATATGAATAGCAGATCAAGAAAGGAGAACCATCTATTTGAGATAAAAAAAGCTAACCAATGTATTATATAGACTGCTCTTCTTTGGGGATATTGTAGCATAGTTCGCCATGCGACTCCTATGCGGATTGGCGGACTGCACATGTCTTGAAATATTTTTCTTCTAAGACACGCAGCAATACAATCAATGGTGTCGACCGTACCGTGTAAATAAAAGCGTGCTCTTCGACACTAGAGCTACCCCGGCTCTTCCGAGGTACCGTGGCTGAAATGCATTTGGGATACACAAATGTTTATATTTACGTTTGTGTATCACAATTTTTTAAAAATCTAATACACGATCCCCGTCGCAGAGTCCTGGTACTTTGACCATTACACTACCCGGCCTACCATGATAGTGAACGATTATAGTGAAGCGAACATGAGTGAACCAAGACATATCGATTAATGGTTCGATCGACCTTTGGTGCAAGCTGAATGGCCGGCCCACACTAATTATAAATCTATTAGCATCGTGCAAGCGATTTCAGCGCTTGTACCCATGTTTATAACATACTTTGTTGCATAACTGATTAATCAACGGATAGGAACTCACTTTAGTTTCTGTAAGGGTTTTATGGTCGGTCGGGATAATAATTAATATTTTTTGTTCCATATACGTTTTTCTAACTGGCGAAACATCAAGTCTTCGGGTTTTTTTTAGAACACGCTCCGAGTAAAATTTACATCGTTTCTAGGTCTTATTACTAAGATTGGTCTGTCACAAACCATACGGCATGATCAGTGTATGGGATCTACAGACCCAGGGAGGACAATATATTTGCATCCTAAATCTTTATTGAGGATAGATGCTGATGTCATGGCCTGCAGATATCACTAACCATCAGGTGAACTGTGTTCTCGTTTATCAACCCTAATGTTATATAAAAAAATAACTATAAACAACGGCTGACTAATATTTTTATTAAAAGTCTTCCATATATCTGATATGGAAGACTTAACTGAAATACTCTTTCGCCGATTTTTTTTTCATGCTTGACGTTTCTTAGGTAAATTTATTTATGAACCGGATAAAAGTTGCGAGTCTCGTCTGCAGAAAACAATGACTTCGGCCCACTCCTCTCTAATCAGCTGGGCAATTTTCTATAGAACGCAACGGTATGTGGGTAAAACCGTAATTTAGTAATTTCGCAATTAGGGTCTAGTGTGCTGATAATTTGGTTTTTCTTAACGGACACTACGCCATTATTTGTGAATTCGGCAATCATCACAGTGGTTTGGTTTTATGCTTTTTTTATATCGTTGAGAGTAACAAACGAGCATACAGTTCACTTGATGGCAAGTGATTCCTGCGGCCCATGACATCTATACTAATCCTTGAGAAGGAATCATAATGCAGATGCGTTGTCACCCTTGAGGACTGAGATGGAATGCCTCGTCACCAGTAATAGAGGTCTCCGGATCCCTGCACTCACCAGACGAAACACAACATTCTGTGAGAACAGGATAGGGATTTTTATAAAACAAACCCCTAGTAAATGGTCTCCATTGTTTTTAGTAAAGAGAAAATAAGACAAGTTTTCAATACAGTAAAATCAATAAAAAGGAACTAGAGGGTCTCGATGGTCTAAACAAATTCGGATAACCTTGGAGCAACATTTCACAATTATAAAACATCTATCATGGCTCCCGACTTTTGAGTTGAAAGTCTTAACCAATGATTATGTCTAACAATTTGCAGAATCTTTCGATCAGACATTATAGAGCAACTGTGGTGGCAGGAGGGCATTCCTATTTGTTTCCTGGACCGGAATTACCCATTCGTTGCAGTTAGTGGTCGAGATAAATTCTCTGATATTAACATCCGTGTATGCTAGGTAATATTTTCGAGTGAGTGTATTTAATCCATTCATTTCAAAATTAGGCTCCACTTCATCATCAGACACAGAATTACTCAATCGCATCCGACGTTCCGTTAGTAAAAACACATAACTTAACTGGTAAGTTAACAGTTCGTATCGTTTTAAATTACTTAACCAAACCAAAACAGTACAGGTTAATTGATTCTCAATGAAGATTCAAAATATTCGTTGTCAGCCCTGAGTTTGAGATGGAATTCTTCATCACCAGTCACACGGTTTTTGGTGACCTACACCTATCATACGAAACACAGTAGAGTCATGTTGCTATTACATACTGGTATTCTGTAAGATACTTAACATGAATCAAATTGAATAATGATGAAATTGTCCTCCGACTCAGTTTCGATAAATGCTTCGACTTTTTCTAATTGTTACCAAACGTTGACAACTGCGAAGCATAAGTCATAGTGCCAAAAGCATATGCGCTAACAACGGTCAAGCATATGCGATAAAGGCTAGAAATATAAATCCATACCATTTTTGCATGCGACTTATGCCCCCGCATTAATCTTTTCTTTTTTATGGCTGATGTCCATTGTTAGCCCGAGGGCTTTTACAGCTCCACCGGGTTGAAAGGTGGCCGAGTGCTTAGGGCACTCAGCCGAGACCTTATTTATGGGTAACCAGCACAAGGGTTGGTGTTGTTGTGAGCCTAGTTAAAACATCTGACTCGAGGGTGCCCGAGAGGGCTAAACCTCGGCTCGGTCTCCTGCTTCAAACGGATAAACACACACTTCATTCATCATCGATAAGAAATCATAATCCAGATGTGTTCTCATCCCTGAAGACTAAGATAGAATCATCAGTAGACACCGATTTCTTTCACTAACCATAAAAAACAATAAACGCTAAGCTACTATATTAAGTTATTATATAATTATATACATTCCATATTTTTCTTTGCCCGCTGGACTTAATGTATTTATAGTTTCGCTAGTCTATAACTGCGGTGTTACTAACAATTTACAATTAGCAATAATTTATGTTTATAATGCTCTCGGCTGGAATCAAACTCAGGACGTGCGACTTAACATTCAGTAACTCTGACCACGTGGTTATCCTAAGTACATAGCATGATTATTTTGACTAAAATTATAATCGAATAAAATGCAAATCGCTTTTATCCCAAGCTTTTGTGACCATACCTAAGATCCGATACCCGATCATTGAATCAGATTTGATAATCCGCAAATCTCCGCAAAGGAACACCGATTCCTACCAAGCATTCGCGAGGGTATTTAAGTTAAAAAATATCCTAATTTAGAATAGAGAAAATGGCCGGGTGTTACCATCGGTTTGGGATCTTGTGATTAATAAATTTAAATTATGATAAGACTCCAGGATACTGTCCTATATATGTCCATAATTCTAATATATGTCCATAATTTAAATTCTTCAATCTTCTGCGTCTTCGTAAATCGGACCTAAAATAAATAATTAAAAGTTGACCATAGTTCGGGTTAACTATGATATCAGAACGTCAAAATTCTCAGTTCTCTCTTTGACTTTCGTTGATTGAGATGAAAGCAAGCACTCGGGTAAGAACGTTGAGATAAAAAAGTTAAAAATAAATACGATTAAATCCGCAAAATATAGTTTTATTAAATGTGCAGTTATCGCGTAAATGTAAGAAATCGTTATGAAATTTAAGTGTATGCTGGTTATAAATAGAAAACAATTGTTAAAATATTCTTTAAAACTTACACCTGCAAATTCCACAACAATTTCCACAAGGAAAACCGTGGAATAAATCCCAATAAGCGCTCGACGAGGGGCATAATGGAGACGAATGTTGGGTTCCCTTTTGCGTACATATTAACATTTCTCTCGGGACATCACAAAGGGAATATCGTGTAGGTCGCAAGTAGGCCCCCTTCAGTCCTGAGTACGTTGCATAAATTAAAGGCCTCATTATGCCATAAACAAAACGCGTGTATCATTTTTCGCATGCGACTTTGATAGGGTTGAAAATGACAATCCCAGTATGTCATGTACAATTTAAAAGATGTATATAGACTAAGCATTTTTTTATGGAATCAAGGGTGACAATAGACTACACAATTCAAACTGATGGGGATTCCTATGATATGGCACGTAGATTTTTCGTAGATAATTAATCAAATGCATATGCAGGTATCCCTGTAGGTTGTGACGCACTACCTCTTTACCGGTAAGAGGATCTCCGATTTCTAGAACAGATGCTACGCTGTTTCTTGCTTGTGCTATGCAGCATGGATGGGACCAAGGATGACCTTCGACCGAGGAAAGATTACGCCATCAAGGAATACCAGTGTCAGCATCATTAAGCTATTATGATTCATTTGGTGAATATAGGGAAGTAGAGATCCAATGATTGGGAATGAGGCATTCCAACTTTATCCTCAACATCGGGGTTCAGGAATCCTCCTCTGAAAATATGATGTCGGGCCACAATTATTGCTTACCTTGTGGTGGACTGTACGCTAGTTTGTTACAAAATATTGATTTTATGCACATGTTTTTTGTTTGAATGTCAAAATTCCATTTATTATTTCCATTTTTTATCCAGTTTCATTAATTCAGTCATTTTGCGTGTTGCATAATTTTTATTTGCCTTTTTTTAATTTCAATACAATTCGCGTAACTGGAGGAGAAATAAAAAATGCAACCTTACCATCGGAATTCAGTATTCGTTCGTAAAAAGAAACACAAAAATGGAAACTAGCAGGTCCTTGAAGAAACCGGAAAACGGTCAATGGCACTAGTCAACTGCGCAGTGCTGACGAAATTTGTGCCTCACCGAAACTGCCTAACCATTAGACAAAATGTGCGATGCCTTGATCTAGACAGACATAATGTTACAAACATGGTGAACTAGTTATAAACCTGTCTGATAAAAATATAGACCTGACAAGACAATGATAATACTGAGAGTGAGCGAAGAATGCCATGCTAAGTTTGAGCGAGACCTAATTATTATTAACAATTTCTGTCAGATGTCGATAAATGAGGCCTTAACCATACAAATGTAGGACTTGTTTATATCGAATAAATGAGCGTAAATTTCAATTTTTTTCTGTACTTATTTGTACTTATCTTTTTAATTTGGGTGAGTAATAAATCGTAAACCTTACGTGAACCATACTGCGACATAAGACACTGCCTTATGTTGATGTCTGGCATATCAAAAAAAATAAAGGCAAATAAAGAATTTATGTCCGTGTAACTGTCATTCGTGCTGAGCAGTTTTTTTATGAGGAGAATTCAGTACCGATTTATTTTAAATCATAAAAATACACGTACTAGATAAGTTACATCCTTACACACAGACAATCACGGGTCTGAAAGCTTTAATGACGTTAATTCAATACCATTGTTACATTTAGTTTATATTGCGTTTGTAGAAATGGTACTTCTTTATTTTTGTGAAAAATGTCAAATTACAATATCATTCTAACATTTTTTTTTATTAATAACTAAAGTATTTTATTTCCATTATTATAATAAAGTATTATAATAAATAAGTTTGGTCTACATAATTCCTTGTGTTTTATAAAACTATTTTTAAGGAATTTATCGGGTTTATTTTGGCTTTTTAATTCGCGAGGGGTACTGAAGTGTTTGACGTCCTGATGATGTAGTCACCCTGGGCTACCGTCAGCTTTTAAAATTAAAGGTTGGTGCGATCTACACAGAATGATCTCACAGTGCCCTGAGATCTGGATATTATTTAAATCCGTGTGATTTGTAGGAATGGCTTGATAAAATAAAAAAGAGTACGTAACACTTTACATTTCTAACAGAGCTTTTATTTGTTTGTATTTCATCTCGTAGTGTTGTTTTTTTTTCAGTTTCTTCCAATACGACAAACTAAAAAGGATATATTCTGCCAGCGGCTGATTCCGGATTTCATGCGATTATGTGAAAATCAAGTCTTAAGTATTTATAAGGACATCTATAATTATTCCTTAAAGCTAAATAATTATAACAGTGTAAGTATAATATATAAAATATTGAATTTTAATCGAAGCTAACTCACTCATTATAAAAATCTCATTATACCCATAACATTCCTTTGTTGTAACATATGTTTGTTTATAAAGACAAAAAATTGTTATTAGTCATGAAGTATAAAAAGTTACAATTGCTAAATTTTCTTTAAATAATAAAGGAATAATAGCAAAAGATATATTGGCAATACTCGATAATTTAATTAAGAGGAACGTTTAAATATTCTGTTGGGCACAGAATATACAGCTCGCCACTAATGTAGACAACGCTTGAAACAGTGAAAATAAACTATTATGTCTTAATGAACATTGCGGATTCACATCTCTAATAAGCAAACCATGACATTAAAACCCCTGGAATTGACTCAGTAAGTACATTCGATATGCTATTAGCGAAGGATGGGATACGATAGAGGTTTATTTCTATTAATAATAATAATTATCACTAGACGTTTATGCCATAAACGCTAAATTATTCGCACGCAATCTTCCAAAGCAATATTAATGTTAGATTGAAAATTTAAATTCATTCTCATCGTCAATGTCTGTATATTCCAGTATAAAGTATGTATATGTTCTCGGATACAAGTCTTTGCCACTAAACGTCAGGCAATATTTCCCTTTAAGAATAAAAAACGAAATGAAAAAAAAATCATTACAGAATCGTGACATCCCTGCGCCGACGTCCTAGCAACACGGTTCACTCTAGGACACTGCCCTCACATTGCATAAATGTATGTACGACTATCGCGCACATTCAGTGATCCTTAAAGCGAGGGCGATAAGGTTTACATTGTTAATATAAGCGGTAAAGTTTACTTTGTATTGTTCTAGCGTGTTGATAGATAACTTTGCTACTTACAATTGCTTTATACCAATGGAATAAGGTGCATTTTATTACTAATACGCTTGGGTTATGTTTGTTAGATCTTTACTGGAGAGATCCTACCGAGCGTTACTACGGGTTCGAGATGTTCGAATAAAAATAGATGAAGCTCTTATGTTCTTTCAAGTGTAAGGAAAAGCTATCTCGTTGTGTTTTATTAATAGTATAACTATAAGGCTAAACCAATGTAATTTTATGCGATGCATGAACGCAGATTCATTAAAATATATATTAAATATGAAGACACTTTGGATTAAGGAGGCAATATGGGGTACAATGAGCGTTTATGTATTTGATTTATTTTTAACTACAAAGATATATTATAGTTTGTGCTTGTGTCTGTCTTGTCTTATAGTATGTGTAGTCTAGAATTTTGTGTCTGTGCTTGTTTTTTTACCAGAACGTGTTACTGTGTGCAGTAAAAATGGTGTTTTTTTTTGGAAAATTTAAAATTGTCAAAATATTCATTTTAATTATATATATATATACATATATGTATATATATGTAAATATATACATACATATATATATACATACATATATATTAATTAAGAATTATTTAAATGAAGCTTATGACATAAAAAAAAATAATCGTCAAGAAAGTACGTTAAGGATTTCGGACCATGCTGTTGTCTGTTAACGCTATGAACGCGTCTGTAACTAGCAAACGAATCTGTAATAGATATATATATATATAGATTATCAAGTACTTGCAATTAAACCATTATGAAGAAAGCACGTCTGCAGTACTTTCAAATATCAACCCTATCATAAAGTAAACACAGAGTAAAGGTGTCCACAAAAATATTTCTCAGTCGCATTTACATATTATATCGGATATAAATAAACGATTTTTTTTAATAACAGCAAATCGATTTATGGAAGGGTTTTCCTAATATAAGTGTGCTTTAAATATAAGTAAAAATATAATAAGAAATATTTAAGTTAAGTGTGCCTTATGTTTTTCGTTTTGTGAAAATAAATGCACAGCGTATTTGAGGCGTCATATTTTTTTGAATTATTTTTTTTAAAACTGTAAAGAGCCTTAAATAATATAACTGTCTTTAACTATAATTTAGTATATAGTAAGACATAATAATATGTAAAAGCTGAGTTCAAAACATGGATGCAATCATGTTAATGCTGAATAGATTTTTTCGCTTAACCTCGTCCATAAACGTACTCTCTAGTGATGGACTTGATTAATCGATATTACTTCTGCAATAAAGTTCCTACGGCCCGTAGCGGTGTCCGACACCATTAGACCGAGTCGGGAGGAGCGAGTGCATTTTTATCTTGCACCTTTTAAAACATCTACTATCGGCGGTGCCTGCCTCGTAAGGTGGGAACTAGTGATGTGAATTAGCATATCGATCTATAGCCATTATGTTAATATACATTAACAATGTAAATTTGTAAATGTATACACACGTATCTTTACATTTCTGGATAGTTTCACCGTGAAGGATAAAGTCGTTAGACGCCACTGTCGATACTATATATAGAGCGTCAAGAGGCAAGTTAAATTATATGCCTATGATGTTATGTTCTCCCGGTCGATTACGACTGTGCACTCATATGTCGTCCCCTTCCTAATTCTGACGTAATACATGGGTATAAAATCGATATCATTGATGTAGCGCGTACAACATACCCCAGGCCCCGAAACCAATGATTTGCGCTGCATAAAGATTTTTCTTCGGGCGGGAAATGACTTGCGACGCAGCAACCGTTAACCCAACCTTATAGTCAGCTGGAGCTGTCAGCTGTTCTGTTTTTATCGGATGACCGCTGTTACTCCGAGGGCTTTTTTTTCTCGACTGAGCGCCATAAGCCAGCACATAGGCTCCCGAGAGGCAGCCTAGGCTAGGACCGGTACCCTGTTGCGCGTAGCAACTAACTCGAGGGTGCCCGAGAGGGCCGACCCTCGTCTCGGTCAGTTGCTGCTGATTACGAATTATCTAATTTAATATCAGTTTTATTATTAATTATCTGTACCATCACTTCTGAATGTGGTTTGTCAGCTTATCTCCTATAGTGTACTAAAATAATCTAATGGAATTGCTAATTTTTTTAGTATGCCTGGGAAGAAATATAATATATTGAAATTTGTTTACTCTTTAGTACATATTGATATATATTGACATTTGAAGTCGAATATTACTATATATACTAATTCGTAAGTGACACAAGAGAAATCTTATGAATTTGCTATTTAATTATGTAATATATTTTATTTATTTATGTATTATATATTAAGTATGTTTTGTTATTGCCACCTAAATTCATTGTTTCTCCATATCAAGGGTTGACAGATAGAGAATGCGAAAAGGCATTAGTGCGCCCGTTGTACCCTTTTTTCTTAATAAGATAAGTTGCTTACAATTGAAGATAAAATAAATAAATAGATATTATTGCAATTTAACGTTCATAGATTTTGGGATCGGAGTGTATTATTGAGCAGGATATGTTTGTTTGTTGTATTAATGTAAACACAAATGCACTTGCTTTCGTTCTCGGTCCGACGTTATGCGTGTACAATAAGTTAGTAGGAACGTTTAGATTCATTTGTACAGGACATTAAATAATATACTATTTATTATTATTACTTTGAGAGTAACAAACGAGCACACAGTTCACCTGATGGTAAGTGATTACTACGGCCCATGACATCTTAATTCATCCTTGACAAGGAATCGTAATGCAGATGCGTTGTCTTCCTTGTGGACGGAGATGGAATGCCTCGTCACCAGTAATAAAGGTCTCCGGATCCCTACACTCAACAGACACAGCAACACTATAATGCCATTTCACGCTGGTTTTTTTTCAGAAGGTGGCCCTACCCCGGTCAAGCTGACCCGTTCATTCTGCAGCTAGAAACAAACTGTAGTGTAGCTCTAACACTGTCAATGATGTATATATATTACACATTGCATAGTCGTACGCACTGCGAAACTTTACGTCGTGGGTTACGTATCGGTAGGTGTCGTGTACGCTCTCCTAGCACAATAATTTAAGCTTAGTTAAAGTGGTTAACGGGAATGTTAGATTCGAATGGCCCTTGAGACCGGGACCCGGGCACATTTATTTATTTATTTTTTCTTTTTGTGCCTTAAATAAGGTTTACAAGGGCGGTCTTTGCCCAGTGGCATTCTCTGCCAGTCAACCTTAGTTGTGTGGGAGAAAATGTTGGTAGGCGTAAAATATAAAAGTTATTTAACGATAAAAATATCATATTACAAATATATATAAACACATACATAAATAAAATTATACATAAATACATTGTGTGCAATATAAACTATTAGCAACATACAACACAAAATTACTTCCTAGCTACAGGATGAATGTGTCAGTTCGACCGAGGAATCATCACATCGTAGGTCAGTATTTGCATAAATAGCAGCATAACTCTGTTGTGTTTGTTGTGGTGAGTGTGGGGATCCGGAGAGCCAATAACAATTACAAGCAAAGGGGCATTTCGTCTCAGACCAACCTAGTAGTTAACATATTTATATCTTCTGTAGATCTAATTTGTCTGTACGGAATGTATCTTCGAAGTCGACCAAGAGGATATACCTAATTATATATATATATATATATATATATATATATTAATTTACTCAGATCAATATTTTTTATTATAAAAAAAAATTCTACATTTTGTTTGGTCTCCGTGGCATGATAATAACATATATATTTTCAAGTACTGTTTAAAACTGCAAAAGAGCATTCATTCGCAGACTTCGCTATTCGACAATTATTTCCAACAAAAACTATACTAACAACCAGGTTATAAACAGCATTCAATTGTAATTTAACGCTCAATTACTTGACCGGTTATGTATTCAAATAAACTTTTAGAAACACAAATGACGATGTTCACTGCACTTTTATTACGATACAAAAATAATATATCAACACGTAATCAAAATCTGGTACGATACGTAAATTTTATTACAATTTTACTGAATTAAGTAGTTAAAATTGACTTAGTAGTTTTTTTTACGGAAGTAACGGTGAGCGACGGATACTTGATGGTGTAAGTGATTCCAGGAATCCAGACAGAATGGTTTCGGTCAAGAAAGTAAGTATTCGAATTTATTATTATACCTTGTGAATAGCATTGACGTATCTTTTACGCTAATTCAATGAGAGCGTAGAACTTCACCACTTCAATTATTTAATTAGTTTTCTGTATATTAAGCGTATTCATAATAAAAGTTACAATTCTTTATTGCATTAAATAAGTCTTTACATGGTTAGCACTGTACTAGAAGAAAGAACACGATAAACAACCAACTCATACAGACTAAGACTTTATGGGTCGGGTAGTAAGAGATTCATTCCTAACTGATATTAATTAAAACGAATTTTGAAACGAGAATGTTGAGATGTACATGTGGTATTATTAGAATCCATAAAACGAAAAATGAATATTTAAGAGGAATTTTGTAAATTGCATGTGCATTTGTGTTTTGGAAGGATGTAACGCGAGAGAAAAACCAAGGAAAGGATAGAAACTCTGTATAAAAAATTATGATTGGATGTCCGATTAATGAAAAAAAGAGATTAATCAAGGACGTACTTATCCGACTATCCTAGAGCCAGGCCCCAACTGACTGCATATAATAAATAAAATTTGCATCTGTTGCAATAATTAAAAAAAATATCGATATAAAAATCAACACCACTAGCGCGTCGTCTTTCTTTAAATTGTTGGTTTGTTGGTACTTCAAATAGTCTTGATAGAGTGTAAGAACCTAATTTGAGTATTGGGAATAGTGTCTCCCACAATAATAAAAATATATCGATATAATAGCCAACGTTACTAGCGCGTCGTCTTTTTTTAAATTGTTGGTTTGTTGCTACTTCAAATTGTCTTGATAGAGTGTAAGAACCTAATTTGACTATTGGTTATTATGTCTCCCACAATAATAAAAATATATCGATATAATAGCCAACGTCACTAGCGCGTCGTCTTTTTTTAAATTGTTGGTTTGCTGCTACTTCAAATTGTCTTGATAGAGTATAAGAACCTAATTTGTCTATTGGGAATATTGTCACTCCAATCTGATAATAAATTATATCCTAATTTCTTAATCAAATAATCCCTAGGGAATATTCAACACATATTTTAGTTAACTTTAAAATTTTGGAAATTAATTGTCAGCGTAATTCTTATTTATTATAAGATATGTAATATAATTTGAAGCGTGATTAGCGTCATTACGCTACGTTTCGTGACTACCCTAAGCTTAGTGAATCAATGAAAAACAATGGTTTGGAGTACGATTCACGAAACTTAGGGTAGTAGATTCGAATCCGCAATTAAAATATTGTCGTTGAACAACTAGCGTTAACGATTAACCTTAGTTTGAGTGGTTAACTGAAAAGTTAGTAATTCAGCCAGCATTCTATAAAAAAATATATGTAAAAACAGTCAACTCTTCTAACATATAGATATATATATATATATACATGAGCTAAAACTTAACCTAAAAGCTATAAAATAAAAAAATATAAACGCTCCAAAAAAAGTGGAAATAATTTTTGATACCCTTACCAATATTCAGTGTCTAGACTTTAAAACGAAATGCAATCTCTGTAGTCACATTAAGATGGAACTATTTAGAATGCTGTATAAATAACATCGAGAACTGTTTGACTATACAACGCTTCGTGGAACAATTGTTCTATACTGGTATGCATAAATAGTTCATTATACCCTCATTAGTCATGTTGGTACACCTGGCAAACCGTGCGATTAAAACGAATGGTAATAAAGTCGATGTTAGTAATTTTTATATTTGAATGAGCTTTTTCAAAATTATTAGGACTCGACTTTACAACTTTTCTGATGTGGTGTGTTTTAGTTAAAAATAGATTTTTTAACTAAAACACACCACTTTGGAATTTTGTTTGTTACTTTTATGTATTGTGAATTCTTTTAATTATTTGTGTAATTACCTTCAACGGAGGTTTTTTAAAGTCTTTTTTTCATTATATTGAGACATACGAGCACACAGTTAACCTGATGGTAAGTGATTCCTGAGGCCAATGACATTTACATTCATCCCTGAGAAAGAATCATAACGCAGATGCGTTGTCACACTTGAGGACTGTGATGGAATGCCTCGTCACCAGTAATAAACGTCTCCGGGTCCTGTACGGATAAACTCACTAGCCGAGACATCATTGAGCTGCTATTTTACGCTGATATTCTTCGAGGGCGTGGATCTACTCCGGTCGAGCAGACCTATTCATTCTGCAGCTAGAAACAAACTGCAGCGTAGCTCTATCACTGTTAAAATAAGCACACAATTCACCTGATGGTAAGCTAAGTAGTCTGCCTAACACCCGAGGAGTGATATACGAATGTGTCGTAGCCTGTTATTGACTCACCTGTATGCCCTATACGAAACTAAGCAGCGTTATGGTGTTATTTCACGCTGGTATTCTGTGTCGACTAGGTTCTTCCCCGGTCGAAAGATCCTAGACTGACTCTATTTAAACACGCGTAGCTCTACCTCCTTCACTTGGTGATCATAGATCAAAGTACGTTATCCTTTGGATTCATCATCTTCAAGCTCACTTAATATTCTTCATTATAAAAAGTTTTAACATACTGTGGGTTGTTGGTAGATAGGCACAAACAACACTATCGAAGACAATTGTAGCTTTATTGTTCATCCACAAATTTATTTATGTACACAAAAGTCTTAGACAATCAGAAGTTATATAGCATAAACGTGGACAAAGGCAAGCTAGGTCGTCGTACGTCAATTAAAACTTTTACTATATTGACATTTTCAAATAAAAAAAAGATTTACATTCAAAGCAATGTCTCCATAATCTCGTCTCCGTCGCAATAGTTTGATCATATTCCTGTTCAATTGGACAGTGACAACTCAGTGTGCTTAAGAGCTTCCTTTTAATTTGCGATAAACCGAAGTGAGAAAAACCGAATTCAATCCCTGTGCCGAAAAATTCTAATTGCAATTTTATGTGCCGATTTACCGCCTATTCGACGGCGAAGGAAAACACGTAATAGACACACCGTCTATTAGGAAACCTGATTATCTGTGAAATAATTTCATTTCTATTCACGACCAAAAATGAAAAATGATAAAAGAAATGGTTATTTATTGTACCCGTCACCTAACATAATTACTATTATAAACGAGTGTATATACTATATATATACTATTGTGAACGAGTGACTGTGCGACCGCGCCAACTGAAATAATTTTAACAGCAATTCGGATGTGGGTGAAAGGAGTAAACACGCGAATTTTACCTGTACCCCAGCCCAAATATATGATACATGTTAAAAACGAAGACATGTAAAGACAGCCAATCCACAGTAGAGCCGCGTGGACTATGCAACCCTAACTATCTCTCTAGACTGACAGCAGTGAGATTTATGAACATAGGCTCTCCTTTACTTTTTCCTTTTACTGCAATTAGTGTCAAAGGTGAGTTTGACCTACTATTGAGTAACGCGAGGTTCAGAGTTTGAAACCCAGCTGAAGCAAATGCATAATTGTGAAACATTGTTAGCTCTGTAATGCACGGAACTAACACCGTCTTCGTTGATAATGGATCTTACCGCTAACAGCAGAAACGGGAAACCACGAATAATTATCTGTATCGGTTGAATACTAAAACCTTACCTAACGCGTGAACTCAATATTTGAGAAGCTTGTTAAGACTTTAGGAATTGAATGCTTAAAAAATATCTTATTTGTTTAATTAAAGTAGTAGTTTTAGGTGTATTTATTGATCTTTCAATATTCAACTGTAATATCCTAATATGGAGTGATCTAGGATCGGAATTCAAGGAGGTCGATGGACTCCGGTGGTTCATTATGGAAGTTCTTGGGGGAGGCCAATGTTTAGCTGTCGACTTTTGATAGGTTGTGATAATGATAGGGAATGATCAGTTACCACAATGTCTCTTCACTTCCAAGGGTTAACTGGTCCCTTAAAGCATATGCCCGCCTCTTCAAATGGTTTTCACAATATAACTTGAATGAAAATCTATTATCGCCATTGCGTATCGATTATACTACTACTAACAACTGATGACGACACATCCCTTACTTGTTCTCAGTGGTGACAACGCATCTATATCTTGATTCAATATTGAGGACTGATATATGGGTCGAAGAAATCACTTACCATCAGGTGTACGATGTACATATTAACTAATAACTTAAAATGTTCATTTTCTTTATTTTACAAAAGTTTACATAAGTTCAATAAAAGTTTAAGTTTGAAAATCGAAAGTTCTCATCCTTAAGTTACTGGAGTCAACGACATCGGTGACGGAACTTGTCCTAAGACTAGTTCGTGTCTTTTTTTAATCAAATGTATATATAATCAGAGTTTATAAAGTGCATTTCTAATGGCGCCCAGGACATTTCTTATGCAAATAAATGGACAGTGTGATCGCTAAATTAAAAATGGCATACACGATCTCGCAGACAGAATGACTCTGTTATGCCTGCAATAACAGTTATGTAGACGGCGCACAGTGCACGAACTCGCAGAGGCTTCGTTTCTTTACTTTTTAATTAAATCAATGATTAGTATTTGTCTATGATTATATAGAAAATTAAATCAAATAAATATAATAAAAAAAGTTGATTATTCAGCAGTAAAATCTTTTATTAAGTTTTATTTCTGTTATGTTTCCAAAAAATCTGTCATTTGTTTCGAAAATTAATTATACTAGTCAACATATCAGAACCATGCAGCCATGTCGACTACCTACTCTATAGAAGGTATTGGAAGCACTATATTGCAGATTGGCGGCCTTTAGATGTATGCATGGTATTTTTGTGCAGGTTTTTAAATTTTTTATTTCTTAGACATGTCTCATCATATATATATATATATATTGAAAGAAATATATATATATATATATATATATACATATATATTTCTTTCAATACCGACGGAAAAAATAATGTGTTATAATTTTATTTTATTTATTTATTTATAATTTTTATTGTTCACACCCAATAAAAGGGGTACAATGGGAAGACTTAATGCCTTAAGGCATTCTGTCTGTGTAAATAATATATATTATATAGTATATAATAATAGAATTAATAGAAATGAAATAAAAAATTTGTAGTAATAATACCATTTTTTTTATAACATTGAAGGATATAAACAAGGACACAGTTCACCTGATGGTAAGTGATTCCTGCGGCCCATGACATCTACATTTATACCTTGACAAGGAATCATAATGCAGATGCGTTGTCACCCTTGAGGACTGAGATGGAATGCCTCGTCCGGATGCACTCACCTGACGAAACACAGCAACATTATGTTGCTTTTTTACGTTGGTATCTGTGAGGACGCGGTCCCACCCCGGTCGAGCTGACCATTTTGCAGCTAGAATTTTAGCTAATGTATAGTTTTATTATTACATTGAGAGTAACAAACTCACACACAGTTCACCTGATGGTAAGTGATACCTGCGGCCCATGACATCTACATTTATACCTTGACAAGGAATCATAATGCAGATGCGTTGTCATCCTTGAGGACTGAGATGGAATGCCTCGTCAGAAGTAATAAAGGTCTCCGGATCCCACACGAAACACAAACATTATGCTGCTTTCTAAGGGTGGTATTTTGTGAGGGCGTGATCGTACCCCGGTCGAGCTGACTCATTCATTCAGCAGCTAGGAACAAACTGCGGTGTAGCTCTACCACTGTGAAATATGTAATGGATGGTACTCACGTTTCCCTGCGGATCGATCAGCTGAGCGTATTTCGGAGCCTTCGCTTTGCCGCCGTCCGCGAACACTCCGGCGAGTCGCAGAGGCGTACCGGGCCTTGCAGCTGCCCGCTCATACTGCGCTCCCACCCTTCCACTCTCTGGAGGAAAGTTAAAAACAACATAAAAGCCTTTCATCATATAAGAAAATAATATAATCAGGGTATAAGACCGACACTACATACTTTTTGCCGGTGCTTATATAATTGGTAAGCTCGTGATTTTATCTTCGTAATTAAAGGTCCAAAGGGTGAAAGCGTAAGCTGTTACAGCTCTCTTTAAAAAAAGAATACAATAGTTCGGCGTTTGATTTTACCAAATGTTTTCTGTGATCTCTAGGTAGAAGCCAAATCGCTGATCGCTTTTAGCTTTGTATGGTAAAGTTACTCTATATCGAAATTCTGTAAGTAGTCTTGCGTTTATCATTACAAAACTATATTCTGGATATTTTGGTTGGATTGTTTAATATTGCATAACCTTCCGCTTATACTGTGGCCCCACCTTCTTACACTCTGCGATAAAGTTACTCTGTGACAATATCCTGTAATTAGTCTTGCGTTTATTATTACAAAACGATATTATGGATATTTTGGTTGGTTTCTTTTATATTGCATTACTTTCCGCTTGTACTGTGGCCCCGCCCTTCTTACACTCTGCGATAAAGTTACTCTGTGACAATATCCTGTAATTAGTCTTGCGTTTATTATTACAAAACGATATTATGGATTTTTTGGTTGGTTTCTTTTATATTGCATTACTTTCCGCTCGTACTGTGGCCCCGCCCTTCTTACACTCTGCGATAAAGTTACTCTGTGACAATATCCTGTAATTAGTCTTGCGTTTATCATTACAAAACGATATTATGGATTTTTTGGTTGGTTTCTTTTATATTGCATTACTTTCCGCTCGTACTGTGGCCCCGCCCTTCTTACACTCTGCGATAAAGTTACTCTGTGACAATATCCTGTAAGTAGCTTTACGTTTATTATTACCGGGCGGTTACTCGCGACCTCTTTCATATAAAAATGGTAAGCGACAAAAAAGGTTAAAGGAATAGTTTTCTATTTCTCAGGTGGTTGATATGAGAAATGATTAATGAGAAGCTAGCTATTTAATTATTCAGAATATGATAAGTTTAATAGCCTAATGGTATAGGGCACAGTCTGCAAAACTTAAGGTCGTAGGTTCGAATCGATTTTTTTAAATTTTATTTACCACTAAAAGTACCTAATAAATATAAAATGAACTTATAACAAAAATATACAGTTTGTATGTAGAACTAAAATCATATAAAGAAATTAATTACTAAAGACTACAATTCACTTGTACTTCTTAGTTCGACCGCTAAAACTGTGAACATTTTGTGTAAAAAAATCTTAAAAATAGCAGATAAATATTGCCTATATTATTCGTCGGCACTACTAGTATCTAAATATGCTATTTTATAATTTACTCAGATCAATATTTTTTTATTGCAAATAAACTTTCTATGTTTTCATAATATTCTGTTTCAAGCCACGTGTCAATTTAGTTTTACAGCCGAATGTCTAGCCTTTAAGAATGTCCAACTGTTACAACGGATATTGCTCGTTGTCCAAATTAGCATCATTACTAAAGATTAATAAGAATATACCTATTTTGAACAGCCAATGCCAATCCATTCTTTGTAGCCGACAAAGAACGGATTGGCATCAAATGTTTCTCTCACCTGAAGCCGGCCGCGCTCGGTACGCAGATATCGCACGGGGTGAGACGAGGGCGAATGCCCTGGTGCGGAGCAGCGCTGCGATAGAACCACGGGCGGCTGCCAGCGCTCCACCACGGCATCCGCACGCCGAGAACCATCCTATTAACAAAATATTGCACAATTAATAATCATCATTATCACCTCAGTCTAGTTCTAGTGCTGGATATGCCTCCCCCACGGAATGTAACACACGACGATCCTGAGTCAACTGCATATTTTACGTGATAGAGCTACCCTGCAGTTTGTTTCTAGCTGCTTAATGAATGAGTCAGCTCGACCGGGGTAGGACCACGCCCTCACAGAATACCAGCGTGAAATAGCAGCATAATGCTGGTGTGTTTCGTGGTGAGTGTAGGGATCAGGTGACCATTATTACTGGTGATGAGGTATTCCATCTCAGTCCTCAAGGATGAGAAAGCATCTGCATTATGATTGTAACAAAAAAAAATAAAAAAAAACTGCGTCCGTAGACTTCCATAGGTCGTTACTCTATTTAATGGCGTGTTTATGGTTAATACATAAGTAACAAATCCGTCAACTCCCATTTCCCTACCAGTCTTGCGGCATAACGGACCAAATTGCAGTGCCCACTGATGTATTGAATGAGATTGTTTGAACATCATTCCCTTGTACACTTTCTAGATTCCCTACAAATTTTTATTAGCAAGAAATAACCATGGCCCTCTCGGGCAGCATCAAGTCAGTCGCTCTCGCGCAACAGAGTGACGGCCCAAGTCGAGGCTCCGTCTCGGGAGCCCTTGTGCTGGTTACCCACCGTAAGCGCTCGGTCAGCTTTCAACCCGGAGAAACTGTAAAAGTACCCGGGCTAACAGCGGCCATCAGTCAGAAAAAAATAGAAATAACTATATATCTTCGATTTTTTTACTAGGTAGGTTTGCGTTGCGTTAGCTACAGTAGAAAACGGGTCTACTTGTAAGGACCGACGGCAGACCCTTGTAAGTTTGTGCACGCAACAATTCTTCGTGGGATGTACGACGAGAACGGAAACTCAATTAGTGGTAGGTACTAAGACATTTTATCTTTAAATTCAGAGTGAGACCGCTCTAACTTTTTTTTTTGCCCGCTGGATTGAGGAAAACCTCACCCTCGTGCAATAATCGCATATATTAATAGTATCAAAAAACTGAATGTCTTCTTTATAGGTGACGAGACATTCCATCTTATTCGTTAGGGTGACAACACATCTGCATTAGGATGGTTATGATTTCTTATCGTGGATGAATGTTGGTGTCATTGGTCGTAGGATTTACTTATCATGTGAACTATACTCGTTTAACATATCATAAAAGATTCTTGAATATAATGTAGTTGTATATATAATTTCAACCATGTATTCGATTATCATTTCACTAATATATGTTGTATTTTACAATTGTAGGCCATTATCGTTACTGACAACGGTGAAACTCTTAGCTAATACGATTTGTTGAAGACGTAACGTAGAGCAAATGATGGTAGCAGAGAATTTTAGAGAAGATTTCATAACATCACTGCTTGAAAATTTCAAGAATTCATCCTCATCATCTCAATGGTTGGCAATCCACCGCTGTGCGCTTCACGCGAAATTACCCTCCACGCACAACTACTCTGTGGAATCAGCTGTCTAAGGGACTTAGGGACCTTCAACAAAAGAGCCTACACCTCCCTTAAAGGCCGGCAACGCATTTGCGACTCCTCCGGTGTTGCTGATGTTCATGGGCGGCGGTGATCACTTACCATCGGGTGGACTGCTTGCTCGTTACGTCACCTATTCTATAAAAAAAAATTAAGAATATGTATTTTATAATTTGAGAATTGGTTGGTTGAAAATTTTTAAATTTGAAACTGGAGTTTTGTCAAATTCCATCTGACCAGTGTAACAACTACGTGACAATTAGAACCTAAAGGTTTTACTATAGTGCCTTGACAGACATAGTGCACGTATTATAATGAAAAATTATATATGTAATAATTATTTGTCGCTTATACAAGCATACTCTAACACATTGTATCAATAAATATGCTATTGAATAAGCTTATAATAACTCTCCTATTCCTTAATAGATGGCGCCACTAACTCACCTGACGGAACTATTTAAAACTTGATGATGCTTGAATGTAAATATTAAAGTTTATCGCTTTAATTTCCTGGCCATTCAGTGTTAAATTAGTGCAGTAATCAATGTATAACATTAATAAATAAAATTAATTAATAAATTAAACCAAAAATATTATCAAATGGGAGCTGATTTTCTTTCCTGATGTCAAATGATAAGTAGATCTATATATAAAAAGTACGTATAGTGTAAACAAACTTTAGAAGTATAGTGTTTTATGGTGGCCGAGTCACGGTGCAGCTAGTTCGTAGCAGCAACACGAATGCACTGGCACGGCGGAGCTTTCCCGGGTTTCGTTTTAGTGAAGGGATCCAAAGACAAAATTGCTGAAAGCGAGGCATTCCACCTGGGCCTGGCCTCATGGGTATGTGGTCTACAAAGATACCCCTTACATATTTTTTGTTGTTTTTTTTATTGCATTGAGTGTAACAAACGAGCACACAGTTAACTTGATGGTAAGTGATTCTCCGGATTCCTACACTCACCAGACGACACAGCAGCATTTCACACAGGCGTTCTGTGAGGGGTGGTTCTACCCCGGTCGAGCTGACCCATTCGTTCTGCAGCTAGAAAAAAACTGCAGTGTAGCTCTACCATTGCATAAATGATATAAAAGATGGATGTAGAGATTCACGGGCCGCAGTCATCAATAGTGTTATGCTACTATTTCAGGGTGGTTTTTAAAAGCGGTGCCATTTCCCAGTTATGGTGAGCTGGAACCTAACCACACCTTGATTTAAAGTAATTGTTGTCCAAATCAATTAAAAACCAAAAAACACACCCAAATACTTAATTTATTAAAGGAAAAATCAAATATAATAAACAGCAAGCGGGCAACAAACATTTGGTAATTGGATCGTTAAAAATAAATCGTAAAAAAGGCTGCATAAGTGCTTCACTAATTTACTCGTAAAAAATCACCGACGTTAATAAAACGTGTGTTGTCACCACATTGCACTAAACTAAACGTGTCCCTAGAACACGTAACGTACAGTATTGCGAACGCGAATCCTGCCAGTTAAATTGCAAAGTTCCCTCGCCTTCGCTTGATGCAACAAAGGTCATTGTGTTAACCCCTCGCGTGTTTTTGTTGCATTCTTTCACTGGTGTAAGATCGTTTTCCTGTTTAACAAGTAGAAATTACACGGCCCGTGCTAGGAGCGGGTTAAAGACTGTTTCTTACGTATTTAGGAACAAGAGGTGTAGATAATAATAATAATCGACCGTCTGATTTCCCCCATTATTAGGGACTCCCATCTGGTTGGTCTTTATTTATCTTATTTCAGAATGCTTATATGATATTATATTTTATCGATTTTCTATTTAATATTGGTAGTTATAAACGTGCTCACAGTTCACCTGATGGTAGGTAATGACTTTTCTTTTGTGTTTGCGTGATGCTGTTAGTCCAGTGACCTTTACAGCTTTATCTAAGCAGACTCGTGAGAGGAAGGCCCGCTGAGTAGGGAAGCTAATGACTCCGGCCCATGAGATCAGTATCCTTCTTTAAGAAAGAATAAAGAAGCACATTGTTTATCGCCCCTGAGGACTTCGATGGAATACCTTTTTAAATGTAATCAAATCAATAAATCACACACATAAGTGTTTGCTTTTAATAAGTCTTTAACTATGAAATTGCCGTTTTATATGAAATAAGTTAAATATTTTTTTTTTAACTTTTTTATTTCTGTTATTCAAAGTAATCACTATGTAATCGATGCATCTTTGACAACGCAGTGGTGGTTTATTGATGCCCTTCTTGTAAAAATCAGCTGGAAGAGCAACAAACTCATCAAAGGTATTTTTACTGCCTCTCGGACATTGATTTTTTCCCGCTAAAAAGTTGTCCAAATTTTGGAAAAGAAGTAGTCGGTGGGTGCAAGGTTTGGTGAGTGCAAGGTGGATGAGGGAGAGCTTCCAATTTCCACTGTTGCAGCTTGGAAACTGTATATTGCGCAGTATGGGGTCGCGCGTTGTCGTGTAGGAACAGCGGGACGACAGATTGACCAAAGCTGGTTGCAGATGTGCGGGTTTCTCCATCATTGTCCTCAGTTCTTCACAGTACACATCTGCAGTAATGCTCACGCCGTTTGGTAAAAAAACTGTGATGATTCACACCGGCACTAGGCCACCAAACAGTGACCATCAACTTTCTACAGGTCATTTTTCGTTTAGGGCATTGCTTTAGCGCTGAACCAGGATCTAACCAACTGGCAGAGCGCTTTCGATTGTCGAACAGAATCTACTTTTCGTCGCACGTAACAATTCGGTTCAAAATTCTTTCAACCAATATTCAGACCAATATTGTTTTGATGTTAACATCAAAAGCTGCTGCTAGCTCGGCTGTAGATTGAGTGTCATCAGCTTCCACAACAGCTTTTAATTCATCATTGTTGACCAAAGTGTCCGGACGACCACGAGGTTCATTTTTCAAATCAAAATTTCCAGAACGAAACCGGGCAAACCAATTACGGATTGTGCGTTCGTTTGTATAGTTCTCTCCGTAAACGTTGTTCGTTGCCGTTTGTGCCGCGATGATGCCACGACGGAACTCATATTCCATAATTACACAAATTTTTAAAGTATCCATTATGACGAAAAATTTTCAAACGTAATGAAAATACAAAGCTAATCAATAAACGAAAAACTGGTTTTGTAAAAAGAATGTCATGTTTTTAAAACAAAATTAATTTCAATTTAGAATGCACAGCCAATCAAAACTTTTTTTTGATTTGAAATGGCCAGTACTGAAGAACGGCAATTTCATTGGTGAAGCAGTTGGAACGACTAGTATAGAAATGAATGTCACACATAATAATAAAAAGTATTTATTGTCGTATAAAAATCTAATTATGGAAAAGTAAGCAAATACTAAATCATGGGACCCTTATCATTAATTACACGATTTGGTCTAACCTCGGAGATAGATTACGTAGCAAATATTTAAATAATTATGTATTTATATAAAAAATATTGTCATAATAGACAGTGCGCTAAATTATGCAATATATACACATACCTTATATATTTACTATTTGTCTAGTGTGTCTGTGTAACTTATGATATTGGTATACTTAAGCATTAAATTATTTAGTTTATTTAATTAAATTATTTAGTTTAATTAAGCTGTTGAAAATTAAAAATAAAATAAAATATGTATGTACACATAGTGTACGTAGTGAGTAACTGATCTCTATTGGGTCCTGTGTTTCATTTGCCAGACGAAGAAAAATCACAAGTTGTTGGTTTTTGAGTCTGAGTATGTAATTTGTACATATGTCCGATGTCTTTGATACTACGAGTATATATGTATTACATCGGAATAGGGAAAGAGAGGAAGAAAAAATGCTATTATTTTTGCACAAATGCTTTAGGTACTATAATATCTTGTATGCTGCTGATGATGTCAGATATGCATATATCATACATATATACATAAATATATATATATATATATATATATATATATATATAGGTATATCACTACAGGGTACTACACTATACGGTATTGGTCTGATTGGCATAGATCAGGACATAAAATTAAAATAGGTAGAGGTATTTTTTTTTGTATTGTGCCGAAGGAAATCAAAAAAAAAGAAAAGCTTTTTTTATAAATTATTTCTATGCGATGTTTCTTATTGATTTTATTAGTTTTCTGATTGTTATAGAACTCAATAAATCTAGATAAATCATAGAAACAATGTGTATTAGAAAAATGTTACTGTTTGTCAAGATATAAAAAATATGTAATCATTATTTGGTAGTTTATTTTTTTAAATAATTCCGTTTAAAAAAGTACATAAATTTCAAACGTTCGGAATGAAGTTCACTTTATACTAAAAATAATGAAGTTGTTTTATTTTACATCCAACAGATGGCGTTCTATTAAATTGCATTCCGTGGGCCATAGACGTAGTATAATGGGCTTGTAAAAAGGCGGGCGGTCGGCGCGGGCGGCACATAACGCGGTTGTTAGCCTGCGCCCGCGCAGTGTGGCAAAAAGTCCTGCTCGCCATCGCGGACACTCTCACTACCACAGACTAGCTATTATACAGACGCTACACTAAAATATAATAAAAAAATACTGACCCATAATTACTATATACACAGCTACTTATACCATAAATTAAAAAATAGAATAAATAATACATTTGTACAGTTAAATAATCCATCGAATACACTCTTATTGACATTTAATACGTTTTAAATGACGACATTATTGTATTAAGTGATAAGCAATCAAAAATTTTTCTTAAATTCTTTCAATTAAAGACAACAATTCTGTTGTTTTACGGTTCAAACAATTTGTCTAACACTGACCATGTTAACCAATTGCACGCAGTATTAATTAAATCTAGATTCAAGATGCATTTTACTGCATAAGTAGAAAGAGTGAGGATTGTAGATGTGAAGATTGGTCATCTGATGATCAGTGGTCTCTAACACACACTTACATTGACACACACAGGAATTGTTTGACTAATATTAAACTAATTTAACAAACACACACACGGATAGAAAGATTGTTTTTTTTTTGTAATGACTAACTAATAATAATGATTAACTATATACGTACTTAAGCAGCAAATGCTCACATCTGTCAATGATCTGCATATCAGAATATAATCATATGAAAGTCCAAACTCTGAAATGTGTAATATGTATGCAGTTGGTGTATCTTTACATAAATAAAAAGTTTGTCACTCTCGAGGTCTGAGATGGAATGCCTCGTCACCGGCAGTAAGGGTCTCCGGATCGCGGTGAAACACTGCAGCATTATTCTTCTATTTTACGCTGATATTCTGTGAGGGCGTAGTACAAGACCGGTCCGACTGACTCATTCATTATGCAGCTAGAAACAAACTGCAGAGTAGCTCTACCACGATTTGGTTGAATATCATACTTAACAAATCTGATCATCAAATAAACCGTGTTAACAATATTTAATAGATTTTATGACAAAAATCTATTTAATATTGTACATACATGCCCATACATGACGTCATCATGCCAATAACTTTTTTTAAAACCAATGGTGTTAGGATTAACTAAAATGACAACAAACAACTAAACTAAAATGCTTAAGCTCGTAGATGGTTCAAGACAATAGTTGAAGGATCCGTATCTACGACGTAGTTTCGCATGCCGTACCCTTAACCATTTGGTTATTGGCGGTTTAATTTTCATTCCCCACTTTCACCCATAGACTTCTTGCAAACTCGTATAGGTAATCGCTTAATCTGTCAGTGGTTCTATCTACACAGCGTTTTTGTAATATAAATATATATAAATATATAAATATATATAAATATATATATATATATATATATATATATATATATATATATATATATAGCCGTATATTAGCTTAATAATATAGCGACACTTATCCCATCTCTTTACCATTCTACAACCGGCCATTCCTGTTTCCGATTCACGATTTTATCTATTGACCATTCTTCAGTATATCGTCTCATTAAGTAAATTAAATACGATTGTGGAATATTTATTGTCAACAAGTTGTATTGTATGGAAACTGGTGACTTGAATGCGGCGCGTTGACACCCGTCGGCGTCGAATTGATTGGCACTGAATGACTACGATAGCTCGCTTATATCGACCTTCATCCGTTTAACGGATGCTGAGACATTCCCTTTAGACACTCCCTTCTAGATGTTTGGACTGAATTTTGAAGTTGGAAATGTTTTTGCTCACTGCTCTGCTCCAGGATTCGAATTCGTCATCATTTATTACTTACGGTGGTAGAGACATGTCGCAGTATGTTTCTAGCTTCGTCATTAATTACCGACCCGACCAGGAAACGGTCACTCCCTCACAGAATACCAAAATTAAATAATAACATATCCGTATAACAATACGTATTACAAACGAGCACACAGTTCACCTGATGGCAAGTGATTCCTGCGGCCCATGACATCTACATTCATCCTTGACAAGGAATCATAATGCAGATGCGTTGTCACCCTTGAGGACTGATATGGAATGCCTCGTCACCAGTAATAAAGCTCTCCGGATCCCTACGCTCACCAGACGAAACACAACAGCATTGTGCTGCTATTTTACGCTGGTATTCTGTGAGGGTGTGGTCCTACCCCGGTCGAGCTGACCCATTCATTCTGCAGCTACAAACAAACTGCAGTGTAGCTCTACCAATGTCAAAACTCACTGTCACTGTGTTGTGATTGATTCGGATACCCATTTACAAGTAACAAGGTATTCCAATTTCTGAGGGGTTTCAAAATCACGTGAAATGTGTGCTAGTTTGTCACCCCTAAAATTATAAAAAGCATGTCATACAAATAATAAAATGTCTATTATACTTTAATATACGTTAATTTAATTAATAATTGTTTTTAAATAATTTTAATATAACTAATTAATGCGATTGTTACGCAACTATTACTAACTAAGCGAGAATTTACAATTACTCACTTTTCCAAAAGCTGAACGCAATCGGATCGATCATTTTCCTTATAAAACTTTGATTTTTCGATTAAGTTCCTCTTCGGCATCCGACACGTGCGGTTAGCTGAACGTTGTGTGAATTCACAATGAGCATTAAAAATATGACTTGTCCCCAGTAAGAATTTACAGTTGCAATTCCTTACACTTTTTTTAAGTAGCCGATTCAAGTTGCATTTGTCCTCGCTAAACACCAGCGTAAAATATTGCAAATACCTGTTTCACATGGAAATAACATAGACGCAAAAAACCTTTCCATCTTTGACAATACACCTCATCATCATTGGAACAATGAAAACAAACTAGTCCCTATTGTAAAAGAGAATTGAATCATTTATCAGGTATTATGTTTTATAGGCGTAACTTTTTTTTAAATGATATAAATTGATTGAGCTGTAATGTGCTTGAGTTAACTGTTATACTGTAGTATATATAAGAAATAATACATTCTGTGAAAAACTACTCTGTGATATCGGATCGCTCAACGCTTTATGGGCAATTTTTATGACTTAAAAAACCATGGAACGCGAGCCTCGCCGACCTTCCTTCAAGGACGACCACTTTGCCCCGCCCTTAGTCGAGCTCGATCGGCCATACCTATATTTTCTTTTATTTTCTGTTCCATGGCCGGGCGAAGAGGCACTTGACGCTACCATAGAGACAGGCAGGCAGGCAGATTATATCCTAAGAAAGGTATAAATATTCCTATGATCTTTTATGTGGACGTTGGCGTAAATAAATATTTTTTATTTACTATTTTATTTATTTATTTCTCTATTCTCATATATTATTTATTTTGAAATATACAGAATGGATTTGACCTGAAAATAACCAATATAATTGTTTTTAATATAAGTTTTTTAATATTAATTTATATAACGGTTTTTAGAACAAATTTAGTTGGTTACCTGATGATAAATATGTACAATTAACATATTCTAGTATCGTGTGTGTTTGCGGACAGAAAGATGCTGACTTGTCGTCGCTTCCTATTTCAGCGTGAAGAAGTTTATCGTTGTTTATCAACGATACTCATTAGCCTGTTCCACATCACACGATTGTTTTCATAATATGCTTATATTAAATTCTTATGTATTTGTTTATATGTATTTATGTATGTGATATGTGTATTTATTATGTATTTTATTCTTATTATAGAAATTATAAAGTTTGATAAGCTGAAAGGCGGCTATAGTATCAACAACCTCACATGTAAGACCCTAACCTCTGGACTTAAGATCTTCCATTTCCTGGTATACAAATTGAAGAATAAGATATAACTTTAACCATAAAATTTATATAAAAGCCGATGAAAGAAATTCTTAAAAATAAATGATGATTTTTTCCCGTAATAAATCATAAAAGACAACGCAGGGAACATCCCTCGGGCAGTTTTCAGGTTTAGACGATATGTATGATTTTTACAAAAAGTTTTGGGTTTCTTGTGTTTATTTGTAAACTGCCTGTCTACCTAAATTAAAATTTTAGCCGTAGCATGTTTTAGATATATTTGACTTAATAAAATTATGCTTTAAAGGCGTTGTAACGGCTGTTACTATACTTTACTTTTTTAATTTTTTTTTTAAAACATTAAGAGTAACAAACGAGCACACATTTCATCTGATGGTAAGTGATTCCTGCGGCCCATGACATCTACATTCAACCTTGACAAGGAATCATAATGTAGATGCGTTGTCACCCCTGAGGACTGAGATGGAATGCCTAGTAATAAAGGCCTCCGGATCCCTGCACTCACCAGACGAAACACAGCAGCGTTAAGGTGCTATTTTAGGCTGATATTCTGTGAGGGCGTGGTCCTACCTGACCCATTCATTCTGCAGCTAAAAGCATACTGTAGTGTAGCTCTACCACTGATATTATTGACATAGATTATTGAGCTTTCATCGATTCAATCGATATGTAAGTAGAGATAGCATAGCAGGTGTTATATTATATAAGATAAAGGAATGATAACGTAATGCCTTGGACTATTAGCTCCTTAGAGTAAGGTAACAAAGGAAATTATTACCTATAGACAAGAATTTTATCGTTTAAAATTAGCGAGTAATATTATAGTATTACATTGTGTTTAAGTAGGTCACGTTTCTACGTATACCTTTTACATATACACTCTGTAGTTTTTATTTCTAGTGTAGGTAATAAGGGATATAGTTCAATTAACAAGTAATCATCCACACCTACAACCGGACTCAAAATGTTCCAGATGGAGATGCGTTATCACCTAGAGCATGATCTTGTTTCCAATAATTAGGTATAGGATTAATGTAATAGCCTGTAAATTACATAAAATAATATAACAACAGTGAACTGTGTATAAGCGTCCTCTCTAGAGAGAGTAGAGCATAATTCTTTTAATTTTCTAATTAATTTTCTTTCACCGCCAAGAAGTACACACGCGTAAGTCAGCAGTTAAAGTTACACTTAACAATTTAATTGTTGCCCGCAACGTTGCTCGGTACCGGATATGAACTCGGTTTGTTTGCATACCGTGAATTAATCTATCTATCGTGACTCCCTTAATAATTAGGCAATCACTCAATAACCAGAAGAAGTTACAGAAGTCGTAATCTGCAATAACCATCACCACCAATAAACCTGAATTGCTCTGCGCTAAATGTTTTATTATCATTTAAAATTTTACATAGAGAGAACAAACAAGATCGAGCACGATAAATATTTCGCAATAGGATGGTGGTACACAAAGGTGAGTTTACATCTTGTTTACGGAGTAAGCTTACCAGTTCTTTATTAAGTAATTCGTTAGTGTCACGCGCTATCAGCAGTATATCGCATGGGTTGTTTTCACGATGACTATCTGAATGCGGTAAGGTTACACGGGCGTTTTATAAACGCCTACCTACGTGTGCTATACTTTAACGATTTAATAGTTTGTAATTATTTAATGCTTATACTACCACTTCTTTGTTAAAGCGTAACAAATGAGGGATATGTTTGTTTGTTTGATATCTATGATGTTATGATTTAATAACGGAACGAGTCCAATAAATCGATTATCTTTTTTGGTATAATTTGTCTGGTATTATCGATTTGGATTTGGAATTTTTTGTTTATAAAAATATAATTAAGTAACTTAAATTTCAACAAGATCTTATGACCGATAAAGTCTGAAAGATTTTTTTTTTAACTATTAATTTTTTTTGAAATATCTTTATAAGAAAATTAGTACTTGGTTTTCTGTTATTATAAGTCTTAGTAAATTTTAGCTGTAAGTTTATGTTAGAATAAATGAATTAATAAGTAAGTGTTATAATTGTAAAATTAGCTGCCAAGTGTGATGTGATACCGTCAGTCGAGGTACAACATTTGAATATTACAAATTATTTATATATAGTTTTCGGGTCCTGGTGTACCGTGTCCTGTGTCTTTGACTATTGCTTCTGAACCTTTCCCAGATATTGCTGCACATGCATTATATCAGAATTGGGAAGACGATTGAGTGTGTCTGCTCAAATGCTTTGAGTACATCAATCCGTGATTGGAGAATTCCGTTTATATAAAGTAAGTATGACAAACTTGCTATGACGCTGGCTATTGGCTAAGACGTAATATTCTTATAATATATTGACATACACATTTTTGTACATGCAATTGTCATAACTTATTTGGTAAGATTTTTTTACCGAGCCCAATATAAATGAGTGTAATTTGGCATAAGGCGATACTCCACACGATTTATAAAAAAGTCACGTTCGAATTTTAAATTTAAACAAGATGATAAATATTTTTTTTGAACATTGATATTTTTGTCCAATGCCTGCCTTTACTTTGAGGCATTTTATTATTGCTTATTCTCTTACTTCTTATATTATAGATTTCTATTAGATGTTTTATAGTTTATTTTTGCAACAGCAAACTATTTCTAATGTAATTAATTATAAATTAATTAAATAAAAAGAAAAAAGAACTTAACAATCTAATTTTAACTGTTGTCATCAACGAAACTTATTTGTGTCATATTTCGGTACTTAAAATACCTAATAAAGAGTTCAACGGGTTTATATTGGTTGTCATTTCTGTTCAGGTAGGGAAGAACTTGGAACTCGCAAGAAATTCTTGAATAAGTTTCACCTTTTATAAAGTAACTATTTAAACATATATTACCTATTGAAACTAAACTATTGGAATTTATGCAAGGGTGTATCTTTCATTGAATTAGAAAGAAACCGAAATAACTTTTTTGTTATATAGATATTCTCTGCCAAGCTCCTAGTTTTCTAAGTACTTTTTTTGCCTACCGATAATCTTCTCTTTCCACTTAAGACAGAGAACGTGGTTTATAGAAACTGTGATGTTTATGGGGTATAAAACGGAGTACGACTCTCTTACACTAAATACTGTGTTTTTTCTCCTTTTTCATTTTAATAGCCGTTTATTTAATACATCATATATTAGATACTACCTTACAAACAAAATTCCTATATGTAATACAAAATGTACGAGTTTCATAGTTTTTTTAATTAAAAGAAAATAATCACTATGTTGAATCATTATCACTCTTGAAGCTTCTGTTTAAGGTATGAGTTATATGAAAATTCTCATTTTCCATACGAATTAGAAGTATTACGACGATTGTTGTACTACTAGTTTGTTAACCCTGCCACCGAAGTGGAAATCAATAGATTACGGCGTGCAATATTTGCGTAATTATTTCTAAAAAGGTTAAAGCGATTAACATAATAATCATTAAGCTTGCATCGAGCGGCACATTGGTCGCTTATTAACAGTAAGTGGCTCATTAACGTAATTCGCATACTGTAAATACGTTGTGGGTTTAAATGCTTTCACATTTGGTCGTGGTGCGAATATCCTGTATTCTTACATAGACTTTAAGTTAAGCTTTTATCTGGCTTCGGCTACGCGTTCCATACATATGTACCTATGTATTTTAGAATCTTAAATAGCAAGATCTAGCACTCATATAACCGACGTGGAAGAAAGATTCACGATTGGCAACATTGTAATGGCCATCGCAGTTTAGGACAACCTCTCATTAGGGGAAGTCACGAACTTAGCAAGGTTTCGAGAAATCAATAGATGCAGATTACTGAATAGTATTTTGTGGCCGTTTTATATGGGAGGCCTATGTACAGCATTGGATTAATCAGTTTTAGATTGAAACTCAAGCTACCATAATCAGAAGATGGCATCAAAACTTCTCTAGTCTCCAGGGAACAAGAAACAACAAGCAACAATTTTCAAGAAACGGAAAGAATAGTTCAATGATCCCAAAAAGGTCCAATCTAGTGATTAGGTTCTAAATATCTACTATGTTCAAATATGACTAAGTTACAGAAGTCACGCCAAGGATCTGCCTTCTAAGGGTAAATCAAATTCTATCTTTAGATCAAGATTAGTTTATGGTTACAACTCATAATATAAATACTTTCAACTAATTACTGTAAATAAGCAAAGTAACTTTCAACAGGAACTTCACTAAAGTACGAAATTTAGTAAAGCACGGCCAATGTCCGACTGTACTGGCAAGTGAACGACCTCGATCCTACGAAAGATCGATGTAGATAAACCTCAGGTTTTATCAGCGAATGCCTAAGATCTAGGCTAAAGCGAGGCACCGATGGAGTTGCCGAAGATCCTTTTAAAGATAGCGGTCCCTGTTACAGTTATTGCCTTGCAGAGTGAGCGTATTGAAATTGTATTTTGTATAATTGTAAATAATTTATCCGTTAGTCGTCGGTTCGTTTACGTTATTTTGCTGTGAGTGTATACATTTCAAGTGCTTTTTGGTTTTTCCCTTTTTAATAATATTATCAGCTAAACCATCATCATACCATCGCAACATCTCTAGCAACGTTCATTATCCCGACCTTCAGCTCGTTATGTTAACGAATGTACTTTGTCTTTACTTTAAAAATAGCTACAAGAGCTACTACTAAGTACGAACGAGCAGACAGTTCGCCAGATGGATAGTGACTGCAGCCTATAAATATCCACATCAATCCTCAACAAAGATTTAAGATATATGCCTTGTCACCTCTAAAGACTAAAATAACCCCGATATCAGTCATTGCGTATCCGGTTTCCCAATTATGATGCTATTGATGTTGGTATTTCTTCCTTGGTCTACCTGACTTATCCATGCTACAGTTTGGAGTTAAGCACAGCATGGTTCAAAGATTGTTTAGTGTTAAAAAGAATATCTTGAACCGAAAAATTTATGTGTAATACTTGTCGAGATATGGGTCTCAGCTAGTTTTACAAGTTAGTTTCTTAAGCACTATTTACCTTTTATTTGTGTCAGCAATTTATACAGGAAGTAAATAACGGTATAACCTATATGATGCAAGATAATGGACAGACGTGAAGCGTGAATTTGAGGATCTGTCTGTTCCGGCGTACGGCATTTCACGGCGTGTTAGTGTGATTGAATGGTATTGCTTCATAAGAAACTGATTTTAAACACTCATATGATTTCTCCGTACGTCTTTCTTTCTGTCTTATTTGTGTAGTATATTATACGTGCCATATATATATATATATATATATATATATATATATATATATATATATATATATATATATATATATATATATATATAAAGAAATAGTTATTATAGAACATTTCTTTAATTTGAATTTAGCCGTGACTCACTCCGTTGGTAAAGAAGTGTGGAGTCGGGCTCGGTCGACAGATGGCGGTATAAGGGATGCAATCTACTACGTTGGTAAAGCGGGGCGTCATTGTCTGAGAGGTTTGAAAGATATAAGAGTGTAATTTATTATTGTGTTCAAGTGTTAAAAAATATTGAAGAAAAGATTGAGATTGTTAATAATAAACGTTAAATGTCGTTTCTTTGATTACAGAGCAACACATGGTTTTATTCACCTACAATAATAGAAAGAAACATTATATATATATATATACATATATATATTTGTAAATCAATATCACAAGTAAAATTTACTTTATTTTTGATATTTATGCGAAAAATTATAAAATATTTTTTTAAAGAACTAGCAGTATTATTGATAAATTCCCGTCAACAACTTCAACTAAGCTTAAAATGTTTGTACTAGGGGACTGTTTTGTTTTGTTGTTGTAATTTGAAAAATTTGAACCTACGACCTTATGTTTTACAGACTATGCCCTATATATACTATAAAATTACTTTACGACAGAATGGATATAGAAAATTACTCAAAGAAAATAGACAGAACGTTGACTTCGGCTTCGGAAGTTGTCATTGTTTCCTGTACATTGCCCAAATTAAAACTTTACTTACTTTTCATTTGGGTAACCGTGAAAAACTAGCTGGCTTACTTTGTTACCTTTTATAACAAATATGTTCTCAATGAGCTGGTTATGTTGGGAACAATTGTAATTAATTATATGTATGCATTTATTTTACATTTATTTAATTTTGAACTCAATAGCCTAATGGTTTAAGGTGCGGTCTGCAAAACTTAGGGTCGGAGGTTCGAATCCGCCATGTTGTCGTGAACCATCTTATAAAACAAGAATTTTCAGCTTTGGATTGGTTAACCGGAATGTTAGTAATGTATGTAGCATTGCGAGCGTTCTTTTTAACGAAAAAAGTGCTATTTCTGTTCTTCTCCGTCTCCTATAAATAAAATAAAATAATAAAACTCTCCAACTTCAACTCGGCCCAAATCATGATCACATTATATGTGTAGTGATTTAATTAGTTATATAGGGATGACAGAACAAATTATCTAACCATTGAGGATACCAGGGTCATCAAATCACATCATGGTACTTGTCTCCTCGTTTGATAACTATTATCCAGAAAAAACTGTGTCCTGTGACTGTATGTAACTGTGTAACCTTTTGTATAACAGACGAGAGTATTTAATAATTTATGTATTTATAAAAAAAGAATCAAGAACTGCGTACAGGTTTTGCACTAAGTGTTGAATACAAGAAATGTTAAGCGTATTCTTCGATAGTGGAGATATAGCAAGTCAAGGCTTCTTGGTCGATTCACTGCCAATCAGCTTGACACGGACGTGACAGGGTCTCGTGTGTACTTACAGAACTTACCATACAATAGCTAGCTCACAATGAACATGGCTAAGTTAGACTCAGTTGACTTAATAAGGCGGGAATTTAATGGATATACGTCTTCTTATCGTGTCGACAACACGTTCATACAAAAAGTGTCGGCCGCGTAGTGTAGTTATTAGAATACATGACTGATTTCGATTCCCAGCTGAGAAAACAATATTTTGTATTACAAATTATTGGTTTTAGAGTATGGGTGTGTTATTCTCGTTCTTGACAATGCATCTGAATCTTCCTTCGATCTTATTTAATTTGCATCATATCGACGAACGAGCCGCTGTGTTTTTGCGAATGTTTACAACACTATGTCATCTGACAATGACCAGTAGTTATCGCCGTGGTCCAAAACGACCGGGAGGTGATGTCCTCCATACAAACACGCCTGTCACTTAAAGGGGTAGATAGAGATAGTAAGCCTATTTCATCTTTTCTATATCTTCGATCAACGTTACGTCAAACGTCGTAACGTTAAGATCTCCTCAAGGGACGGTATTGGAGCCCAGTCCACTACGAGATTTAATTACATATTGGTAAACATCACGTTTATTCGTTTCGTTTTTTTATTTACTTTTTAGACTTGATTTTTTTTCTTACGATGGGATTTTACTTTAACTGTGATGGAACGAAGTTACAACTAATTTCCGGCTGCAACATGAATGGATTGTCTCAAATGAGGAAGGACCACGCCCTCCAGACTATCAGCATTTAACTGTGCATGTTTTCCACTTTCCCCCCAAGGAACAGGTAACAAAACATTACACCTCAGTCCTCGAGGGAGACAACACCTGTACCTCCTGAATCATTGCCGAGGATTGATATAAATATTTATGGGTCACATTCATTATTTACCTTCAAGTAAACTGTGTGCTCGTTTATGTCCGCTAATATTACTTGAACTTTTGCTTTGCTTTTAAGCTAAAAAAACTGGCTATTATATATCTGTCAATACAACTATAGTTTATTCTGCACAAAGAGCATCTTTTGGCGTAACGTAACTCGTAACCAAAACCAGAAGAAACTTTAATCAGTACTAAGACAACAAATGTCTCGTTGCTTGGCTCAGAATAGTAGATCTACTGACTTAACAAACCACAACCATGCACCGTAACCACAGAAGTAATAACAATATCGTTTAAAACATAAACAGCTTCCCTTCAATTTTATTACTCAGTTCCATAACGACCTTATATAGTGACGGTCAGAGTGCTTACCAAGTTAACCCTTAGGTTTAACTCCTTTCTTAAGTTTAATATTAATTTTATTCTTTTTTTTCGAGCTGCTGGCCGAGGTGAGCCCGAGGGCTTTTACAGTTTCTTCGGGTTGAGAGGTGACCGAGCGCTTATGGCGCTCAGTCGAAACCTCTATTAGAATTATTTTTCTGTTATAATCATTATCTTCTACAAATTAAGTGTAACCCACAGATTGCCACTAAGCTCGACCCTAAGCCACCTTCACATACCTACAAATTTGTATAGATCAATCTATCATTTATTGAGACCCTACAATACGCTTGTCATCAAAGCGAACATATAATTTATTGGTTTTGGTAGGTGCTGTTAGACATTCTTTTCTCTCAGTCTATGACACTATCTCTCTCTCTCTTTATGATCTGAGACATTGTGTTAAAAATTATATCGACTGCTGACAATAGGAAAAAGTCGCCGCAGTTGCAATTGATCTAGAGTCCATTATTATCTCAATATAGAACATGCTAAGTGAAACGAATTGCGCCGAGATAATTATACACATACATCTACGAACAAGCAAACATTTATATCTTACACAATTACTTTCTTAAATAATAAATGGAACATAATAAATCAACTATCGATGTAAACCCTGGCAATAGAATAGCAATTTTTATTACATACGTAATACAGATTATTTATGTCCACAATTCCCCTTCAATACGAATGTAGTATGAGCCTAATAAATAAGGATTATACAACGGACACCGCCCACAAGAGTCAGGTCAAAGTAGTGATAATAATTTGCATGAATCCGAAGCGGGAAGCGCACTTATCAATGCCGATGCCCGTACATCAGGTCCGCTTTCTCTACATTTCAAATAAGCTCAAATAATAATATGCTTTAGTACAATGAAATAGAACACATAGCCCTTAACCCCTCAAATAAACCCCGGCGCATTATTCTATTTTAAACCAAAACCAAAAAGGTTGTATTTCCAAGCACTGGCCATTTAATATCGAGCTTTAGACAGATAGACAAAGTTCGAATTTTGAATATCGAAATGGCTTAACGGTTGCATGAGCTAAAGATGGCCGCTGTTATCTATCATGATAAGTAATCTTTTCTGCGCATTTTAACATTATTTATTCGGTTAACGTTTGTTGTAATACAAGGTAAATTATTTGTAGTGCCAAGATTGGTTTTGTGCAGTGATCGTTATTACCACGTTGAACTGTAATAACCTTTTTCGTATAAACTGGTGTGACAAATATTTTTTTCTTTTTATATGTTACAACACAGACATATACTGTAATATTAGTCCCCAATCCGTGTCTCCGAAAAATCTACCGTGTGCAACTGAGAATTACTGTTACCCGTGCTGTGCGCACGTGTCTTGAAAAATTAACTGGTATAATATGAATATACTTTACGGTAGCCTGACTTAATATATAGAGTTAATACGTCGCAGATTCTAGGTTTGATAGATATTAGATAATGGAGCATCATTTGAATTTACTAAGTCAGTGGTAGAACTATACTGCAGTTTGATTCTAGCTGCAGAATGAATGAGTCAGCTCAACCGGGGTAGGATTACGCCCTCACAGAATACCAGCATGAAATAGCAACGTAACGCTGCTGTGTTTCGTCTGGCGTTTGTGGGATCCAGAGAGGTTTATTATTGGTGGTATGGAGACGAGGCTTTCCATCTCAGTCCTCAAACGTGAGAATGTCACCCGGATCGGCGTCGGAGTCGGAGACGCTGAAGCGAATATACAAATGGTCCGACTGCGGTTCCACACCGGATACAACTTCCCATTCGTGAACCCGGTGCGCCATGGATGTGCTGGCGAAGGACAGGTCCACAATGGAGAACCCTGGGGCCGATAGCATGTGGGTTCCGAACCCCCGGTTGTGTAAGCAGAGTCCTACGGACAGTGCCCGACCCTACAGGAACGTCCCCCACGTGTGGCTCCCAGAACAGCCCCAAACGGTTTTCTTAGCATTGAAGTCACCCATCATCAAAATAGGATGAGGGTGACTCCTGCCAATGAGAGCTCCGACCTCGCCCAAGAGTCCCTCGAACTCGGAGCGGCTTTTGCTGAGGGGACAATAAATGCCAATAATGACTATCCCCCCCACCAGCGCCACAACGAACCTGCGACCCTTCTCCACCCAATCCATAGGTGAGGTCCACCAGCAGTCGTCCGAGCAACTACAGCGACCAACCCGTCTACGTCTTCCGCCCAGACATCTCTATCTGGAACCAGGTGGGTTATGATACGACGGCCACGTGGGTCAACCACTGTGCCATACTCTGCAAGAGCAGATCTTGAGCTCGAGCACAGTGGTTGACGTTTGCCTGAACTAAGTTAAAGCTGTAGCTCATTGCGAGGCCGCTTTCGGATCCTCCTCCATTGCCTCCAACTGTGGTTGCTGACTGGCCGGTTGCTTCGGTGGCAACGTGTCAGCTGGCATTTCCTCTCTCTTGGGAGTCGCGGTGCAGGCCCTTCCTCCCATCCTGTGGTTGGCCGGTTTGGCTGCAACACACACAGCGCAACGCGGGTTAGCGGAGCACTGCATCGCCTTGTGGCCAGACTGACCACAACGGTCGACTGTGGCATCACACTGGGCTCTCACATATCCCGACTCCAGGCAGTGGAAGCACCTTAGAGGTGTGGGCTCCACTAGCTTCGCCACGGCTTAGACCCACGAGATATGCAGCCTTCCGCCATCAGCAACCTTTTTAGCTGCCACCATGGGACACCGCACCCAGGCCACCCCAAGTCCAGCATGATCCCGTAGGATGAGGCTACATTTCATCGCGTTCTTGCGGCAGCCACCGGCCTTCGCCACGACCTCCACAGTGGCGGAGTCCAGACCAGACCAGCAACTCTGATTTCCACTGTTTTTGGTGGTCTGCTTATTCCTTTCCACACCTTTGGACGCGAGTACCTCCTTCAGTTTCTCGGCAAGGTGGTCCACCCTGTCGCTCGCCGCTGTCTGCACCAGAGATATCAAACTTGCGAGACCCCATGGCGCATGTGCGGAATCGCGGCTCTGTTATCCCGAGGGCAGAGAGGTCGACTTTCCTCTTTACCTCGGTGATAACCTCCGCATACGTTACACCTGCCGCCACCGCTTCCGACGCCAGTGTAACCACGACAGCGGTCGATCGAGGGGTGGCAATCTTTGCCGACCTTGTTGCAAAATTGCTAGGACTCTTCACAACCTTGCTGCCCCTTTCCTGAGCCCCTTTCTCAACACCCTGGTCCACGGTTGCTCCATGGACTAGGGCCCCGGTGGCAAATATTGAGACTCGATAACCGCACTCCCTTTGGTTTTTTGGGTATGCTTTCCCTTCCCCTTCCCTTAGGGGGCGTTGGAGCCACAGAACCCCCAGCGACGACTACCCGTTTGCTGCTAGCCGAATTGACAAGCGACTCTGCGGCCAACGGAGGATGGAGGCGATTTTCGGGGGGGAGCGGTCCTCCAAAGCCACGAATCTGGCCTTCATCATTGTCTCCACTTGACAAATGATGGAACGTACCAGATATTCGTTGACCTCACCTGGAATTGGGCCACGTTTGTTGAGCTGTTCCATGCGCGACCGCATCTCAGCCACCTCATTGCGCAATTGCTCGACCTCACCTTTCAAGCGGACGTTGCTCGCCTGGTTTTGTGAACCCTCTCCAAGCACAAACATTTTCATCATAGTTGGAGAGGTTAACCAGAATGTTAGTGATAGTATCATTGACAATATTCGTTATTTTTTAAAAAAATTGTAGCATACAATAACAGGTTAACAAAATATAAGTATACGAATTAATTACGTTTAGACTCTTGAAATAGAACACAGTATAATCTTTGAAAAACAGCACTCGATACTTCCTATAATCCTCTGATCGTCCCCCAACAATGAGGCACCTTGCTCTTTCTCTCTTAAGTTTAAAGATAAATATTCCATACATATATAATTACGTTATCGTAGAACTTAATCGCTCAAAACAAATGCGTCCAATCTGTCAGATTTACACGCACGACTTAACACGTAACGCTTGAATAGATAGCGTGTAAGATCAAATCCTTCGCATTACTACCAGCGTTATGTAAGATTCGTTGGTTAATATTACGTGCAATACGATTGCATTACTAACTCTACCTTAATTATGTTATCCTGGTAGAGTTTTGATTTAGCCTTCATACAATATTTTATTTTTTTTAGCTAAAAAACAGTCACAAACTAACACACAGTTGACCTGATGTTAAATATCTATATTTCATTTAGCTGTAGAAACAATTAATAATTTGCATATTGTCATGCTTGAGTTCTAAAACGCTCTATTTAACTCTATCTTCGGATACCTATATTCACTATATGATAGACAGCACCGTTATGTTGCTATTTCACATATGACGGCGTGATCTTTCCCTAGGTGAACTGACATATTCCTTCTAAAGTTCACCAGATGTAGAGTTATTTACACATCTATCCTCGATAATAAATCATGACACAGATATTACGTCAATAAAATATTTTTATCCTAATTATTTCCAACGTACACGATTCACTTCATGGTTAGTGATACCTGGCACACAGACGGACATATCGTATGGATCTTCCTCTGCTTTCCCTATCACCACTTAAAATAAGTATATTTTTTATTAAAACTTTAGAAAAATCTATGAGCTTTCAGCACCCTTTTCCAATATCGTGCTTATGTTAAGAAAGAAACTAATTTCTAATACAACTGTAAAACAACAAAATGTTTGTCATTTTGGTTTTTGCTAACGTCCATGTAAATTTTAGAGCGGAACAATAATAACGATAAATGACAAAGACACGTCAAATTACAAAGAACTTTTTATTAAGGATATATTTTTCTTCGCTGTCGTATTCATCAAAATTATCACATTCAAACAGCAACTGTCAACACAATATAGATTACATATAACGGAGCAAGACCACATGACATACGATAACCGTAGGCGTGTCCGTCCGTGTTAAACAGTTTAAGCGTCACGATAAACACGTTGTAACCATGTTATTAGACCCTGGTACTATCGCGACAATCGACACGCCGAAGGACCGTATCTATCATCTACATAATGCCGCTGTTGTAAGGACATTTAATTATGGTGGAAGTCCTTGAATTTTGAACAGCACCGTAGTACCGCTATACATTAAATATCATATTCCTTATATATGTATATATACGAATTTTGGGTTTGATTTTCTTTATTTACCATTTCATGTAATAATTTTTGAAATGTCTAAATAGTGTATCATCTTTTGGTAGACGCGTCGTTAATATTAAATCCAAATTAAAGTAAATATGACTTTATTACTTGTATTAATGATATTGCAATTTTTAACATATATATATGAGTTTGATGATAATATTCTCCCGGTCGATTTTCACCACGGCGATATCTTCAGGTTATTGCCAAATGACATTCACTGCACGAAATATTTTATTTTGCCGTAAGCAAGAAAACACAGACGCACTCACGCGTCTCGCCCTTTCCCTATTCCTAGGTGTGCTAGAAGATCGCCGGAAGGTTCTGATGCAGTATCAGGAACACGGGACATACATGCTCGTAAATTAAACCCAGACCCTAAAACAACATGCGATATGCAATTATTGTTCCTCGATTGTGAATAGAATACAGGACCTACGATGCAGTAGGTACCAACCAGGTAAATATAATATACATCAGAAGTTCTGATTAAATCAAAAACGATATATTAATATTCGAAAAAGATTATTTTACTTATTAAAAATGCGTCAATCAATGTATCTTTGTATGTTTAAAGATATATGTATAGACTTTTCCCTTTATGTTTTTATATAGTGTTATAAAATATCCGACCTAAACTTATATAACTACACAATACATAAGCATTAACAATTTTATATTTGACTAGCCGTTGCCTTCGCATGTATAGATATATATTATATATGTATATTAAAATAAGTCTAGTAGTTTAAGTAGGAGTTTAAGGAAAACATAGCACGAATCGAAAACAACGCCATCTATCGAGCTTTGGTGTAAACATTTTTTCGTACTGTTTATATAAAATGCTTTCATATTGAATTTTATGCTTCGTCCTTCAAAATATATGAACTTTCACCCATAATTCACCTCTTAGGGTAAAATTTATATATACTGATATAAATGTACATTTATTTTGAAAATGACAGACTTCCACACAACTGTTCATTTCCTATTTTAAGGGTGAAATTTCTAAAAATCCTTCCTTAGTGGATGTTTACAACATAAAAGTCATTAACTGATAAATCAGTCTGTCAGTCAGGACAAGTGATTATATATATATATATATATATATATATATATATATATATATATATAGATTGGAAACTACAGTTGACAATTATGCAATGCTACTAACGTAACAAATATAAAAAATGAACACCTAATAATCCGATTAACGAAATAAATGAACATCTCTTTCCTTCTGACATTTTACGTAGCACGTCTAAACAATTGTAAGAGAAGACTATGAAACAATATACTATCAATGTGCCAGATCGGGATCCGAATTTAGAATAACAATATCTCCACGTCAACGAACGGGTGCTAAATGCCACTAGACAATTACAACAGATATATGTAGCTGTCGTTCCGCCATTGTGGAGTCAGTTATTAAATGACGTTAAATGTCAAGTTTTGGCGCGCAATTATCTGTCATTGGTGGAATGTAAAAGTACATACAAACAAAACAAAAAGCGTAACTTCCACAGTACATTATTATAATATATTACATTTTAACGTGCATTACATCAACTTGTTTACTAATTTGTATGATTTGAAACTTTTGCATACTTCAGTTGTAGAGCAATTCAACTAGTTCCTAGCGATCTAAATGAGTCGGCTTGACCGGTGGTAGGACCACGCCATTATACAATAAAGCTGCTGTGTTTCGTTAGGATCCGAGCACTCAATTATAGGTAACGAGGTACCGCATCTCAGTCCTCATAAGGGATATCACATGTGCATCTTGAATCTTTGTCGTAGATAGATGTACATACATGTAGGCCGTGGGCCGTAGTCAACGCTTAATAATAATGATACATTAATTTATTGCAAACTGTGTACAAAGTTGCAAAATTTTATAAATAGTAACAACAGTCAGGTACCCCGGTTCGGGCGTGCCATATGACGATGAGGAGTCCAACTGTGTAATAAATAGCATTAAGAAACAGTACAATTTTTTTTATTACATTGAAAGTAACAAACGAGCACACATATCACCTGATGGCAAGTGATTCCTGCGGTCCATGACATCTACATTCATCCTTCCTTGTCAAGGAATCATAACGCAAATGCGTTGTCACCCTTGAGGACTGAGATGGAATGCCTCGTCACCAGTAATAAAGATCTCCGGATCCCTGCACTCACCATACGAAACACAGCAGCGTTATGGTTCTATTTTACGACGGTATTCTGTGAGGGCGTGGTCCTACCCCGGTCGAGCTGACCCATTCATTCTGCAGCTATAAACAAACTGCAGTGTAGCTCTTACCGAAACGAAACAACATTTGGGAACGTCTATCAAAAATAGTATAATGCAGCTATAACTACATCTTGTTAAACAAATCCCCCTTTTGCCCCAGATCATTCTCATTATCATACAAAAATTATTTTACACATCGTATCCTTGGCCCAAGGGTCACACCTTAGTATGTATGCTTATAGTTAAAGAAAACTTGGATTGCGTAGAAAGCTTGATCTAGCAACCAGTTCTTAAGATTTATTTTAAAAACTTTACCATTCATTGATTTTATGTTACATTCATATTTACATCTGTATATTGTATGCTCGTTTATACCCCTAATATTATTAAAAAAAGTTTTCATATACGTATATGAATAATTTAGATACTAATAAAGCACGAAAAAGATAGTTAACCTCATAAATTCAACGATCAGCATTTGATAACCAATTCATTGATAAACGGTCTATTCGTATTCTATATTTTTACTCCTTTAAACGCGATTGGAATACGAAATTACATTCAGTGAAAAGACAACTTACCTCGCTAAAGATATGATGTTCTTAAAGCTACGTGATACTGCGTTATAAGAATGGAAATCTAACTACGGGCGTTTTAAAAGTAATTCGTATTCATTATACGTCTCTATAGTGAAAGGAATAACTATTAAAATGGCATGCACAACTTTTAAATAACGTCCACGGGTATAAAATATGTTTTTATTTGGTCTCCGGATACAATACAGACAAATTGACGCTTTTGGTTACATTTCTAATTCTTGTCTAATTATACATGATTTTAGAAATTACTCGTATTATTAAATTTTTGGGTTTCTGAACACGATACTCCAACATCCTAAATCCTAAAGCTAGATGTATTCCTCCTTTGAAAACAGGGTATTTCGGGATAAAAAGACGTAGCTCTACAATGGATGATTGGATGATTTTACACGTCTTTGAAATATTTTTAACTGTATTTAGCAGGCTGATTACTTTGACATTCATTCTCGAAATGGACTCATAATGTAGATAATGCTTCTAACCCTGAGGGCTAAGATTGAATGCCACACGTGTAATAAGGGTCTTCGGATTCCTGATGATATTTTAAGCTACTATTCTATAAGGGGTGGCCTTTCCCCGGTCGAGCTGACCCGAACCATTGATTCTGAAGCTTACAAAATGCAGATGGCTCTGATGAAAAAAAAATGGAAAAGTGGGAACGAGACATTTTGGTCGTTTAATATTGAACTGTGGCATATTACGAACGTATAGACCACGACTTTAATTAGGCTTCAAAATGTATACATTTATAAAATATAACTGCAGCCCTTTTAGGTGTGTGCCGCCCTTAAATAAAAGAGCTTGGTGCAAACTCACCGGTTTTATAATCCGTCACATACAAATCCAGTTAATTATATGCAATTACACAGTGTACACGTGTTGAGTTATTTAGTTAACATGAGTTTCATTAAGGCAGTGCAATACTAAACCACATATATATATATATATATAAACTTGCAAATGATCTCACGAAAGACAAACCCCATTCATGGATATGCATAGCCTAGAAATATATTATACCTAGGTGTTAAAAATCAATTATTTAGGTTCTTGTACTGACTATTCTTGAATATTCTTGACGCCGTGAAAAGTAAGTTTCAAATATTATTGGACAGATTTAACTTGAGAAGACTAATCCTATAGAATACGGTAAGGTTAATCGAGTGCTCTCTTATCACCTTTGATGGCATCAAAACTTAGCATCACTGCAAAGGTAAGAGAGAAAGAGTGAACCCAAACACTAGTACAAAGGTATTCCCCTTAATATAATGATAATAATGCACCCTCAAACTTATCGTCGACGATAAAGGTAAATAATAACAATAATAATTTAATTCACACCTTTTACATAAACAATATAAAAATATCTCAACTATGATCTATGTTTATTCCTTAAGTATGCTTAGACGGGTCTGAATTAGATAAAAGGTATATCTGTATTTCAGATTTAAGTGCTCTTTCTTAGTATTTGTAACAAGATAAAATAAATTGTAACAAAAAGACGATTTAACAACCATACGTGTGTATTATGTTAAATGAATGTGTGTATGTAAAAATTTATACTAAGCAAAGCTTTAGTTTCTTCATAGTTTAATTTGTATAGATATTCAAACAATGTAATTTTACAGTTTTTTGTTCAGTGAATAAATTTCCCTAATTTTCTTAATTTTGTTATAGACAAAAGGAGCAAGGTAACAAAAATACATATATTCGCAAGGATTGCTAACACTTTTATTTATTTATTAAACTGTGGTAAATATAGCCCATAAAAAAATACATAACCCTAGTGTATCACCACCTTTACACCCAGTCTCAATATGCAAGTTACATAAGCATTAAACAGTCCATAGTACGAATATGTCGCAAAGTCGCCCACTCGTCAGATGATTGCAGTATTGTCTCGCGTAGACACGGTTATGAAAGATGGTCGGATTAAAGCTTGAGATAGCTTACCCGGATGATAGGTTACGGACAATATAGTCGTTAAGAGAAAGGGAATGTCTTTGTAAATATACTAAGTTTTAGTCGCACAACCCTAATCGGCGGTAATCCTTTTCCGTTTAATTCGTTAGTAGCGTGTGTAGTTTACGATACTATTTATTGTAACTTTGCTACCATTTTGAATCCTGTAACATATACGTCACGTCCGAAATAAACATTTATGACCACACCATCAATTGATAAGATTTTAACCTAGAATATATTAATTTACGATATCAAAGTTGTTGGTAAGTAAGTAATTTTGTCTATACCGTTTTGGAAAAAATGAAGTGAATGCTTGATGATATTATTACTAATGACAGTAAGTTATTTAAACGTAATAAACAAAATTTTATTAATTCTATCTATACGTTTTAATTATTGTCATGTCAATATTATAGATTTCATTTTCGTTAGGATTTTCTTGACAAAGTTACCGGTTTTCATTTTGTTTTATCTGCAATGTTTTATCTTGTACAAGCAAAACAATCCGTCCACATACACAGCTTTGAAATAATTTTGCACATAAAGTTACTGTGAAAACGCCGCTGTTCACGTAAGCATATCTTTTAAGATAATTTCGCATTACACCATTCGCCAATTAGCCGGAAAGTCAGCGTGCAGTGGCAACCATCTAGCGGTTCAGGTCACCGGGGTTACTGGTATGCTTTTATCATAAATTAATTCCCTAGAATTTATAACCTAACTAAAACATTTATACCTTAAAATGACTAAATTTATATTACTAACTACTACTATGTTATTTTAATTTATTATATAGTTAGGTATATACATAAAATTACTATATAAATATATATATATATATATACAGGTTATGCTACTGGGCATAGATCTCTCTACAGAAGTAGTCTCTATTGGAGCATTATGTACCACGCGGCACTCCTGAGCATCGATGGACTTCACGTCTTGTTTTTTTTTAATTATAACGTATTTTGCTTCTAAACAATGTTCTGGTTAAGCAATCAATTATTATTATTATTATTTATTTTTTAATTTTCTTAAATATGCCGGTTTTCACTCGACGTTGTTTTCTTTAACGCCAAGCGCGTAGTATATCAGTTAAATTGCAAATAACAATTTCGCCGGAACCGGCACTGGCGATCTAACTCGGTTTGATAGCAAATAGTTAATCCGTGTACATAAAGCTTAGACACCATTGTAATATAACGAAATAGTAAGAAGCCTTAACAACTTTTCTCTCAATAGGAAATAAGAGAGATAAGAATTCTTAAAGAAAACTTATTTTATTTAAGAAAGACTTAAATAAAATAAGTTTTTGTTTATGTATTTTATGTTTGATTAGTATCTTAAAATGATACATAAACCTTAGGCCTAAAATTTAGCTTTTTCAATAATATAATATTTTATCACTGTGATATTTGGTACCTACATTAAAAAGCATGGCATAGGCATCAACCACAACCGCAAAACTGACTAGGTAATCTTTTTTCAAAGCATTGATTTATTAATAGATATATAAAATGTAATAGAAAAAAAATATAAGATGTAATTATAAAATTGCCATACACTAATACTTATTACCGGATCTCAAAGTGAATTCTAACCGAACAGTAAGTCTTTAAATTGCTTGATTCATTTCATTTACACAGTGCTTATTTACAACCCTACCTAGTTTTAAGTGACGATTAAAACGTTGATGATATAACACCCTAGCGTAGTTTACTCACTTTAAGTGGAAAATGCCCGACAAACAACTAATTCGAATCCTCTTTTTTTGGTTTTTATTACATGAGAGTAACAAAGGAGCACACAGTTCACCTGATGGTAAGTGATTTCTGCGGCACATGACATCCACATTCATCCTTGACAAGGAATCATAATACAGATGCGTTTTCGACCTTCAGGACTGAGTCAGCTTTGCTGTTCGCATTTAAAAGGAAGAAGCCTGTCGTCGGATTGCAGGGAACATCCACATAAAAAGGAGGAAGCCAGCTGTATGTCTCGATATCCAAAAATGAAAAGTGGATGGTAGAATAAATTTGTGTTTTCCTTTGTTATATATATATATATATATATATATATACATATATATATATATATATATACATATATATATATATATATGTGTAAGTGTTAAGAATACTATATGGTATGGTAACTTATGTGCATTAAGGAATAGTACAAAGTGAATGTATCGGGATTCCAATAAATATTTCGATTAAACAGCCTTTTCTAATGGCTCAGCTTAATTTAAACTTAATTGGCAGTTAAGTTTACTTAATTGGCTCTTTGTCAATCTTTGCAATAAAGTTACCTTAAAAGGTATAAAGGACGGCGGCAATCTTTTACCTTAACTATTTACTCTCTTAGAATGCTTATTTTCTTTTAATTTCACATATAAATCTCTTTCATGAGAGAAACCGTCCAACTGTAGTAACGAATGTGAAACGAACAGTAAGAGATCCATAATGCAGTGAGTTTCTAGAAGCATGAATGAGTCGGTTCCTCTGGCGAAGGATTACGTCCTAACAGATTACCGTTATACCGTATAGTGAAATAGCACCATAACACTGCTGTGTTTCATATGACAAGTCTGGGGAACGCAACTACTGATATAACTTTTAACGAGAATTTATGATGAATATTACCGTCAGGTCAGCATAAATTATTAATTAAAAAAAGGGCCTAGTGAAATTGCTACGAAATCGAGCGTCCTAAAATTCGTGTAATGCATATATATTTTAATTATTAACAGCACAGGGAAAAAGAAATCTTAATAACGTATAAATTATTCTTCAAAGTATTATATGTCGTTGAATTTTTTGTTCTATTTATTTACCATAAGTGTTTCCTTTGCATAATGTGTATTATTTTGACATTGAACTAAAAGACATTAGTAAATTAGTATGCATATATGTATGTATATAAAAGTATATATATCATTTATTAGGTAGGTGGTGTAATGTGGGAGCGAGTTCCTTCTCCGGTTACTTTTACTTATTTTCGCTATAGCCATCTTATATTTTATTACTAGCTGCGATGTAAGAAAAAGTGTTTTATATGAACCAATCTATGCTTATAAAACTTATACAATGTTTATTTTTTATTTATTTATACTTTATTTGCAAGTTTATATACAATATATCAAAAGAGTATTCTTTCCCAGCATTCCTTTATCTCTATTTTCTACTATTTTGTTAACCTTTATTAAAATAAAAATACATAAGTGAGTCTTCTAAAAAATCAAGAAATGTTTGAATTACTAAAATAATATTTGCTTATATATTATCAATGCACATATTTGATACTAAATACTCGATATCTAAATAGTGCACGTTGATACATTTATCAAAAAAAAATCGAAATACACGACGTGGCCCGAATGTAAGCGGTATATGTAAGTTTACAGAAGACAATTTATTTTAACGAATTGGTTTGTAACACCTTTTACTCATGGTAGCCTAGTGTCCGGGTGTTCGCTCTAAATTCACGATACGTGAGCAAAACTGGATTAGATACTGGGTGCTGGCACAAATTAAATTGTTAATTCTAATTTTAAGTGCTGACTTACCACGTGCCCGGCGGTGAAAAACACCACCAAACGAAAGACAGCACCGCCGGTATAGCTTGATAGCTCTTCCCCGGTCGACCCGACCCATACGTGTTATAATGAAAACTTCATTGTGTCTCTACCACAGTTGAGTTGGTATCTCTATCTTACATCACCTTACCCAACGTACGCGATAAACCAGTCGAAACGCGAATAGACTCTACCGCGAAAGTACGTGAACTTTAACAGAATCCCAATCTAAAGTATCTACGTTGATGTTATGAAAGAAACCGGGGAACTTTTTGCTAGTGACGTGTCATTCGATATTATTCCTCAGGGTTGATAACAAATCCATGCTGACAGCAGGATTTACTTACAATATAGTAAACAAAAAAGGGGGGTTTCGTTGATCACCCAACAGAGTCTAAGCGTCTTACACAGGAATTAAACATAAAAATATATGAACAGAAAATATTTTGTCCACAAATCGCAACAAAAAACGTAAACGAGTAAACAGCGTTGACTGTTGCATATAGGCACTATAATAAGTTTTTCTATATTGTCACTCTCTTGTACTCTGTCTCGCTCACTCACAAGGGCAACAACTTGAGGCGGCTAGCCAATGAGCTGCGTTGCATAGCCGCGTTCGGTCGTTTCACTTTTTGTGAGATAGGTCCTCCCGAACCTTGGTGTTAAGAAGCTTCACTCTAAATGTGTGCACAATCGAAATAAAACATCACCAAAATGACACCAAGATGTTCGTCGCCATAAAGAGTACTCGCTTTTTTAAACAATTTACCTCAACCTCTTGCCCGTTCCGCTTACAGTTGGCCCCTACACTATCTTCAAGCAATAGATATTCAAAGCGCATAGTGAAAGGCAATAGTGGTCAGTAAACAGTTCAAGGCAGATAAGTCAAGTTTGCGCTATCACCGATAATTCACGATCCACTTCATGTATTATGTGACGGTTTTTTTTTTATTTGCATCTTCTGTTTGTGTACCGCATCTGATAAGATAGGAATGGATAGAATGTTTACACTGACAAGTTCAATGTTCATCGCTGTTATAAGTTATTGTCTAGTCTTTAAATAGTACACTCTCAGGCATCGTTTAAGTTTATGATTTATGTGAAATCATAAACTTAAACGATCGCTTCGTTTGTTTAGCTTTTTATTAGCCTAAATAAAACTAAATATATTATACTAGAGACGGTGTTATTTGTCGATTTGTCTGTATGTTTTATTAAAAAATATTAATTTAATGTAAAACGGCATGACACGGCGACATTGAGTCTCTTAAAAAAACTTTGGAGCAAGCAGTGGCGAAATTTCCATTGGAAACAGTGCGTAAATCCATAGATTCGTGGCCAAACAGATTAAAGGCCTGTATAAAAGACTAAAGGGCCGACCTTTCGAATATATTTTTTTTACTGAGTCTAATAAATATGTAGGTATAAATTTTAATAATATTACATTACTTCATTAAAAACAATGCATTTTCATTTGTAACAGAACTTATGACCGGACTAGGTATATAAAAAAAGTGGTAGTGGAGAAGTAGAAGTAATACTTCCATTAATTCTGGGGTGTTTCTCTTACCATTATCATTATCACAGCCCATCCATACTCCACTGTCGAACCCATTGTCACTTCAGTTTCCTAATCTTTAGTGCTTCTACTAGTAAGTGTATATAACACGCAATATGATTCAAGCAGTATGAGCAGTCACACAGATAATAAACAAATTTTAAATTAATTTCTAAACTACTGCAACTAAATGTTTTTAGATAACAAAGGATCACAGAAAAAATCAGTTGCTTTTTACAAAATATGACGATATTTTATATGTATATTATATATGACGTGGTTACAATTTCAGTCAGTGTCAGAAAAGAAACCACTCCAAGTTCCTCCACGCTAAGTTAAATAGATTTTTGGTTAGACTCACACAAGCGTTCCTTCTCAGTGAGCACAAAAAATACAATACTTAGTCTTCTAGTTATCTTAAATAAAGCCACGAATTTCGTGAATATAGGTGTGTGCTTACAAAAGAAAACCGCGTAGAATGGAGTTTTCCTATGTAACATTCTGAGCCAATATTTATCTCTTTACTTATACCAATTGTAGGCGTTAACAAATGGACCACCATTAATTATAAAAGATGAAAAAGAAATCTTCTATTTTGAAGTTAATTAATATATTACACTTATAATGTTATAATTGTGAAAATTTATATGTTTGTGTGTTTGTAACTCAATCATGCTTAAATGGCTCAAGGGATTTTAATTAAATTCGGCATAGATGTTCATTTTAACTAACTTAAGTTATGTCCTGCGAAGCGGGCTAGTAAAAGTTAGTACTTATTAAATGATTACTCTTATGTTTTCTTTTTCAGTTTCACAACATTTTACCTATGAACTTCTATGGACCCTATACGTTCTATCATATTAATCAAAAAAGATCTGATAAAAGAGAAAGCTGTTATTTCGTATCTTATCGGTAACTTAAAGTGGCTTTAAGTTAGACCGCACATCACGGTGTTAATACTGCAAGTAAGTACGGCTCCATTTTGGGAATAATGCTTGAAATTGCCGACGAGGAAATGCTGTATAAGGGTTCTGTTTTCCGTGTCAGCGATATAACATTACGATTAAGCCGTTTCCAGATTACAAAACGCTTAGAAACTTTCCTTTTAAAATTTGCGGTGATTTTTCTTTTCTTTATCGTTTAGTGCCAAAAAACAAAGATCTTTGATTTAAGCATTTAACGGTTTGATATAAATTGTTCGCGCAGTGTACAAAATGCAATAAAGTGAAGTTAATCATGGTGAAAATTAAGATCAGCTGATTCAACTCTTGTTCCCGTATATAGTCGGACTCGTTCAAAGTGCATACGACTTTAGTAATAAAAAACTGCTCATTAATGCTTGCTAAAACTCTTTGTGTATTTTTTTTTTAAAATACTTATTTTTTTATATTTTACTCAAATCGTTATCAATCTTATTTACCATGTCCTATTTTACTTAGCATAAAAAGCATATCTTATAACGCGTTATCTCTTTTCTACGATGGATATTATTGAAGAGTAAATGTGAAAGGTTTGTTGAGTAATACAATTTACATGGATGAATATAACTTCCTATCTATATAAGTATATCTATTATGATAAAGACCTATTATGTTCCATTACTGACGGTCGTCATTATGAAAAAGTTTCACTTAATACTTTTTAAACTTGTTCATAATATATTTGTATATAAGAATAGACCACGTGTTAGACTGTATTTGTATTCTTGGCTTTACTGGCCTCCCTTAGATTGGTGAGCAATGCTTAGATATTTAGTGAGATGAAGTCATAGCGACGACATAAAATAAATTAGACATATAAACCTGCTTATTAATACAAACTAGAGATCTAAAAATTACCTAGTTTCTTTACGTAAACCTAGACCTGTTTACACAATTTTAATTATCCTCCACTGTGAAAACATTATCCATTTCTATTGTATAAAGTGTTGAATACTAGGAAAGTATTGTGTATGGTTGGTTCACACGTTGATAGCTAATTGTTGCGTTGTTCCCTACAAGTGAAAACGCCCGGATGTGTCGCTGATAGGTTTTTATCTCTTTATCTACGCTTCGCCGTTTATGCACGCCTGGTACGTCTAAAGTGGTTTACTTGTGTGGTGATTCGCTTTCTTTTTTGTAACGGAACTAAGCAGCACACAGTTAACCTAATGGAATCAAGATGCAGATGTAGATGCGCTATCATCCCTGAGGATACGGACTGCATCATTACCAGTAAAATGGTGAATAGTTTATTTTACTCAGCGTACAAAGCACAGTACCGCTAAAGTGATGATTATTTAAATAGGTATCTGAATGAACTGCAAGTAGAACCCAAAGCGATGATACTTTTCATGATAGCAGAAACTAACACTTTAAAATATTAACTTTTTTTTAGAGGTACATGACAGATGAACGTGATTCAGGGATATATTCCGATTTGTGTAGGACTCATTGTGGTTTTGCTACAGACTTAGATTATAATTTTCATTTTTAATTCCATTATCTTATCATTATTATAATTAATAATGATAAAAAATTCTCTCGGTGACTCGAAAATGGTCAAAATTCACTTTAAAATATTTTTTTTTAGAGGTAGATGACAGATGCTAGTGATTCAGGGATATATTCCGATTTGTGTAGAAGGACTCATTGTGGTATTTGCTGCAGACTTAGATTACAATTATCATTTTTAATTCCATTATCTTATCATTATTATAATTATTAATGATAAAAAATTCTCTCAGTGACTCGAAAACGGTCACAATTCACTTTAAAATGTTATACATTATTTTATATTGTAATATATAATATATCATTTCTATTTAAACTAAAACCTTTAACTCTTTACATAATATTGTGTCGACTTACCTTAATTTTACTTTCACGTGTGAGGTAAAATGTAAATTAAAAATGTACATCTGAGAAATATACATTTAGAATTTACATATACTATCAACTTTGTGTACATATCTTAAGACAATATTGGAATATTTCTCTAACCGTGGTCAACGGTCTGCCCATGCTTGTTGAACGCTACACTTACATAGAGATACTAGATAAGGCAAGAATTTTGATGATTCTAATATTTATAAAACCGTCTCCTTGAAATATAAAATAAAGAGAATGTATATATATATATATATATATATATATATATATATATATATATATATATATATATGTATATATTCATACATAATATATATATATATATATATATATTCATAAATATACATTCTCTTTATGAATAAACGAACATTTGAAATAAGTATGTAATGATTATTGGAGTTTAAATGTCCCAAAATACATCAAGCTCCAACAAGGATGGAATAACTTCATATATCAATACATTTTTTTGTAATTTCTTGATTTCCTTTGTTTCGTTACTACAATTTGTGCTCCCTGGCACGTGGTAAATAACAAATCAACAATTTAATTGGCGGGACCAATGAGATATTCGAATCATAGTACCAAATCGTGCCAATATGCTCATTCCATGTAATTTTTATACCTTGTCGAAGATGTCCATGTCCAGAACCTGCCGGTTTCTTCGGGTAGAATGTGTGAGGAACAACTCACCCGGGGATACCTGCTCTTTGATGAGGTAATGGTAACAATAGACAATAAACAAGGAGATACCGCTTTTCCTATACGCTTTTTGAAATTGTTGCCACATCTAGTTTTGTCTCCTATTCTGAGAGCCGTATCCGTGTATACCACTTGATTCAATTGTAGTTGTTATCGCGATGGAGATGTAGCGGGCGTGGGGTTCGATGCCCGACGGGACGCGAATATCGGGAATCTAAGATCTGTGCATCAGTCCAGCGCTTATTTTTTTTTTACACAAACCTAACCATAAAAGGCGCGTTGTACTGACTGGATGGAATTCTTGATTCGAAATAGATAAAAAGTTTTTTAAAACACAACGGATGGGTTTCAACGTGAAACAGATATCCTGTAGATAAATTAATACTATGCGACGAAATAGTCTCTATAATATATTTATCGCCCGAATGAAACAACCGCGTAGCTTAGCGAATAGAGCGTCTAACTAGTGCGTTGTGGCCCTAGGTTTGATTCGTTAAATTCAACACTTTGCATGTACCTAATAGATACATTTTGGGGGTTATGTGAATATGGAATCATAATGCATAACGCAGATGTGTTGTCATCCAGAAAAGACGAGATAAAATGCCACTTCACCAATAATAATAATCACATAATCCCACTGTGAAATTTTGAGACTTCTGATCTAAAAGTTGTAACTAAATATTTAACACCGACTTGATGTTAACCTAAAACTAACTAAGGAATTCTGAAGAGAGCGAAACAGGTGAAATCTGTGGAAGTCTGAGGGCTATATTGTGGATGCATTAACATTTCCCAACCAAGCTCTCTCAAGATTTTCTGAGTGGCTAAGATTTGTGTGGCCTGGCGTTATCATGATGAAAGACCACACCCTTTCTGTTGATCAACTCCAGCCGTTTTATCCGTATTTCTAGCTTGAGTCTCATCAGCTGTTGGCTGAAGAGATCCGATTCGATGGCTTTAGCCGGGCGGTAAATGCTCATAATGAACGATGCCTCACCAATCCCACCATACACACAGCATCACTTTATTGCGCGCTAATCTAGATTTCGCTGTAGTCTGTGGAACTGGAGTGCCCTTTGACCAAGATATTTTTCGCAAGTTTTCGTCGTAGGTAAACCTAGTTTCATTCTATATTTTAATAGAGAATCTGAAATGAGTACACGATTCCTAAGATTTCTTTCAGTGAGATCATGTGGGTGAGATTGTCGAGCTTTTTTTTATATCCAGTTTTTTTTAAATGGATCAATGGGTTTTTTGTGGTCAACCCCTTGCTCTTCAGGGATGTAGTAACTACTAAAATGCCGATCTTGCTCCATTTTTTCAAAAATGGTATCGACTTCACCTATAACAGGTCGACCACAGCCAGCTTCATCTGACATCACAATTCCAGGGCTGAAAACGCATGAACCAGTTTTGCACTACTCTTAGTGATACTGTGTTAAGTCAATAAACGCCACAAACTAGTTTAGCGGTTTGGTTTTTTTCCTTCTTTTGTAATAAAACTTGTAAAATGTATCGAACTTCTTCGTTAGATTCACTCATTTTGGCGGACAGAAAAACAATAGAAAAACGGCGGAACACCTTTTTTTTTATTTCTCTGTTTTTTAAATGTCATCTATTTATTGGTATCAAAACTAGCCAGATACAAACAATACAACTAAAGATTTTACTGCAACTTTTTTCTTATAAAATAAGAACTTTATCCCCGACCTATTATAAAGTTGTACACCTACCTTTACAGTTTCATTATAATATAGATTACTTGATAGATAAGGCGGGATCGTATCTGTGACCACGAACCCTATTGCATAAATCATTACGACCACATATTACAAACACAGAGACAAGTATCTGTAAAGTGCGATATTGTTAACGTAGGTACGCATGTGCACGTATCACACGGCGCCCGTGTGTGTAACGCACACTCACACATTACTCACACTCGAACACACATGTGTGCGCAATGGTCCACGAGTTACGTTACAAACGTATTGCTGACAACGAGACAGTGACACTGGGCGATCTCAAAGACGTCGTAATCAGAGCGCGACCGTCACGCAACCGTCCGTACGTTAGCTCGTCGTTTGACGTCATAGATTTTCCAAAATATTTCGAAACTAAAGTATTTATGAAGCTTAACATAAAGATAAACGAGCGTTCCAGTTTAGTACACAGTACAGTGGTCCTTCTTTGACGATTTTTTTTCTTTTGCTGTTGGTCCAGATATACAGCTTTATCTAATTAGACTCGCGAGCGGGAGGCCCGCTGAGTAGGGAGACAACGACGATGCTGCGAAGCTGGCGCGAAGACTGCTGCCGCACCACCGCTGCACTCCGACCCCTGTGGACGAAGAAAGTCGACGACAACAGAGGGGTGCGATGAAACTTCGACCCGGATCGCTATCTAAAGGTTCTTTTTCGGAGTAATCCTCAATTTGTATATTTAATTTTATAAAAAGTTTGCGAGAATTCGATGGACAGCATAGGTTCCGCTTTGTAACAACCTGTGGGAAATACCTTCTTTAAGCGGTGGACTATTGATAGTTTGTGTTGATGCTATGGAACAGCAGAGAGTGAAAGAAAGAAAAAGGAAAGTGGAAAACAAAGACCCTACCCTAGTAACGTATTATAGATATCATAGTAACTTTTTCGTCGTTGAAATACCTATTTTTCGTCCTTTGGCACAAAGGAATACCAAGCTCTCGTGGTATCGTATAGTAAAGGAAAACTGGCGTCCTAATAATTGGTATCGAGTCATACCATCTCAATTCTCAAGGGTTATAAGGCTTTTGTTTATGGGCTGCAGTGATCACTTATCATCAGATAAACTGTGTGCTCGTTTGTCACCCTTATTTTCATAAAATAAGAACTTTTCCGGTTCACCTTCAAACCACAAGCCCACCGGTCAAATCGTTCCATTTGAATGATATTCTTGTAAAGGTAAAACGTAATTACTACAACGTAAAATGACTTCGAACAGTGTTACATAGCAGCTATGTATACATCATGTTACCGATAGTATATAATGCTTCTGTTAACGTTGATGCAGTGTTTAATTTTTATTTAACTTCCGTTCCTCAATTTTCACACAAATAATTACGTTAATAGCAATTAAGGCTTTATGATTACCCCATTAGGGCATAACGTTCTGTAAAACGCTATTTAAACGTAGTTAATTAAACATCTAAAGGAAACTAATACGTAACAAGCAATTACAAGTATACCGTTTCCTGATTTCCCAATGCCGTAAATTGTTTTGGATTTCGATATACTGTTAGAATTAGTTTCCAATTGAATCTAAATATTTCTGAATTGAATTATGCTTATTCACAGTCATTTTTAGACGCTTGTTAGTTCTGTAATAGTTTACATCCAAGTATTCTTGGCATATGATGATTTAACTGTCGATGAGATATAGTCGTGATGCAGCTAATTTTCACCTGCAATTTGAATCTCCCGACCAGGAAAATAACAGGCTCATATCTACCTGAAATACCAACATAACTAATGTGTTCCGTATGATGTGCAGAGAACCCAATAACTGATAACGAGTAATCTAACGTAAGTCCTCGGGGTCATTCAGTCTCTTACTGAAATTTTATAATTCTTCTACTATATTTTAATTCCTCTTCAAAACCGCGGGAGCCTGCGGGACCTATAAAATCTGCAGTGTGTTTGTAGCTGTAGAATGAATGGGTCAGCTCGACCGGAGTCACAGAATACCAGCATAATTCTGCCGTGTTTCGACTGGTTAGTAGTGACAAGACATTCCATCTCAGATCTCAAGGATAATAATACATCTGAATTATAATTCTGTTGTAATGATGAATATAGGTGTCATGGGCCGTAGGATCACTTACCATCAGGTGCTCGTTTGTTACTCTCATTAAATAAATTAAATAAAACCTATAAAGAACTCCTTGACGTGTATATTAAAAAAACTAACAATTATTAATATATAAAATATACAAGAGGAGATTTGCTTCGCGAGTATTGAGGTTAAACTACGCATGTTATATTAAGAATTGATACTAATCTGGTAATGAGAAACTGATATGATCCGTAAATAACGTACCTGCAAACAAAAAAATATAATTATTAGTATTTATCACTTAGATTAGATATCATTCAGAACTTAAATTACAAAGATTATTCTTAATAAGAACTTGATAGTTTGGAAATATTAAGTTCTTATTTTAGATATAAGAGATACTTATTAAGTTAAAACTATATGTTAATTCAATGATTACTTCTCACGACTCTTATCCGTGGAATATTGTAAAATCCATTGGAATGGAAATAAAAGATGTTGGTATATTGTATGAAATAGGAAGAATACTTTTTGAGTGGCAAACCTGGACGGGTATTGGCAGTGTCCGACGAACCCCCACTGGATAGGGCGACGGACATATACAAGTTCATAGACAGACAAAACCTTATCTTTTCACAATTTATAAGTAATAATTTTTTTGTAAGAAAAATGTCAACAATTTCATACTGATTTAACAGTGATAGGGCCACGCAATAATTTGCTTCTAGATGCAGCATGATCATTGCGATCGGGGAATACCACGTCCACGGAGTATCACATAAAAAACAAGCGTAATGCTGCAGTGTTTCGTCTGGTCAGTATAGAGGGATTCGGAGACATTTACTGTTGACTATCCTTTCCATCTTAGTCCTCGAGAGTGGCAGTGCATCCGCATTATGGTGCCTTGTCGAGAAGTGTGAGTATCATGGGACGTAACCATTTCCACCAGGTGAACTGTGTGCTAATTTGTCACTTTTAGTACAATAAAAATATAAAAACTACTAACTGTCAAAGCACCATAGAGATGAACATACATTTTTTTTGACCGCGATTCCACACGTTCCGTACCCTACGGTACTACTGCCGTCAAGTTATTTTACTGTGTTATTGACGACAGATGCATAAGTTTAATCGTGAGAATCTGTCATAAAATTTCAATAGGTGAAATTGGAGTTTAAATGGAATGAGAGCCTGATTCATTTTGCTTATAGTCACTTGATGCATTGGTGTTTTTAAGTACTTTTTTATTATAACGAATGGTGACGAAAGCTCACACATTGGTTGTGGTCAATACTTACACTTGATACAAATTACACCGTTTTTATGGTGGAGTAGTGAAGTATAACGCATCGTTTCTTCTAAGTATATTCTTCTATATTACGCTGGTATTCTGTGAGAGAGTTGTCTTCCCGCGGTTCAATTCATGCTGTAGCTGAATACTAGTCACAGTGTGGTGTCACCACTGATAAAACATACATGAACATTACTCATGCGAAATTTCATTATGATGTATATTGGCCTGCTACATTTTAGTCTTAGAAAATTTCTAGATGATAATTGGGTATCATACGTTTCTATCTTGATTTAGAGAAGTGTTAAGGAAGATGCAATTGCCGTTACGATAAGTTAAGGTTTGTGTTCTTTTGTCTTCATCACCCGTAGCACACGTGGCATAATAGGCAAAATACTAGGTTCGATTCGCAGACGAGGAACCAGCCATTGGTGCAACTCCAATTGTCAGTTTTCGGGTGTGGATTTATTGTAATGTCTATGACACCGTTTCTGAAACATCCACATGCACACCACACATGGTAAGAGGAGGACGACTATATCACTATCCCAGCCTATTATATTTTAAGCGATCTCCATAGATTGTTATTTATTTATTTATTTACTGGTACACAAACAGAATATACATATAATAGAAATCAAAACAAAGCAAGATAAACATGAAATCTAGATAAGCATATATGCCAATTACAATAGGATGCGTGGGTAATAAATATTATTAAAAGCAAAAAAAATAAAAAGAATGTTTAATGTATACCTGTCGTTATAAAGTAATCGTTAAAAAATAAAGATATTATATATTGTTCAATCAAAAAAGAAATTTACTGAAATACTCTTGTACAGCGGTTATTATGTTTAATAATTTTCCGTCAATATTCGAAATCAACATTGGCCTGTTTAACATTAAAATAGTTGAAAAATAACGTAACACAATTTTGTCTATGAAAATAAAATGCGAGATATAATATTATTCTTAATCGTGAACAAATACGGCACATAGGTGGGTCGTGGGAAAGACGTTAAACTACAATTTTATTAGAATCGAGGTAAGGCTAGTGGCATATTGGACGCATACGTAACGCGCAATACATAAGTGAATTACAAGACAGGATTAGTTTCACATATAGAAAAAATATAAACTGGTTTCTAAATAATCTATGAGAGTTTTAGTATTTTTAATCTGTGGTAAATAAGCACAAAAAAAGCAAAATAGCTTAATATTTTTCAACGCTTGGAATGTTTTTATTTTTTAGATTATTTATATACATCAATATTTAGGGTCCATTGTTTGTGTATATTTTCTTCCGTTCAATTTTTATTATCTTTGTCATAAAAAAAAATTAACTCTCAAACAATTTTTCTTTCTCAAAAACTTTTCCTTGGCCTTTCTCTCACACTGCATTCTTATATATTTATTCTCATAACTCTTCTAAAAATACGACATTTTTTCAAATGCCATCTTTCACCATTTTCAATGCCTTCCTGTCTACGGCATTTATTAGGCGTTATTTTTAAGTAACTTCCTTCTTTTGATTCATATATACAGTTGAATGAAGGTCGAACGAGAAAGTGTCCTTCATCGTTATAAATTAACCTATATTACTTTTAAATTAACATGGCTGCTACGTCGCGGGTTCTGGATTCGATTCTCAGCCGAGGAAAAATATAGGTATATCATAAAATGTCGGTGTCACGGATCGGGGCGTATTGCACGTACGTCCCGTGTCTTTGACACTACATTAGAAGCTTCCTTCAATCTTGTTGCACATGCATTACATCACTCTAGGAAAGATGACGTCACTCGGTTTGCGCAAATGGTAACGGTACTATAATATATTCTGCGCAGTTAATCATCTGGTAATAACCAGAAGATATCGCCATGGTCGTATGCGATGTGTACATCACTCTTGTATTAGCTTAATTGAGGATGAACTTCTTGTATTGGATAATTACGCAAAATAGAAGCATAACACTGTTTATGTTATTTTTTTCAATTTTTTTTTATAGAATAGATGGCAAACGAACAAGCACCCCACCTGATGGTAAGTGATCACCGCTGCCCATCAACATCCGCAACACCAGAGAAGTCGCAAATGCTTTGCCGGCTTTTAAGAAAGGTGTAGGCTCATCTCTTGAAGGTCCCTAAGTGTTAGCGGTTCGGAAACACCCCTGGAGACAGCTGATTCCACAGAGTAGTTGTACGTGGCAGGAAATTAATGTCGACAAAAGCGATAACTAGACAACAAAGGTAACAAGTGAAAGGAAGGGTAACGATAATTTCAGCCAATGAACTACCTCGTGGGAATCTAGAGTGGATGGCTTTTTTTTGGGTTTCGTTGATGAACTAAAGCATCCCCCTCTATGTTTACACGCCACCAGTATACAATTAAACTAGCTTAGGTCATTGAAGTTGGGAGATATACCGAACGAATTTGCCAGTTTTATTATTATTACATTGAGAGTAACAAACGAGCATACAGTCCACCTGATGGAAAGTGATTCCTGCGGCTCATGACATCTACATTCATCCTTGACAAGGAATCATAATGCAGATGCTTTGTCACCCTTGGGGACTGAGATGGAACGCCTCGACAACAGTAATGAATGTCTTCGGATCTCTACACTCAGCATTATCTGCTGCGTTTCGTCTATATCAAGCTGGTATACAGTGAGAGCGTAGTCCTACCCTTGGCGAGCTAATCCATGATTCTGCAGCTGTAAACAAACTGCAGCGTAGCTCTACCACTGTTAAAACGAAACTACACTATGTCTAAACAATATGAAAACTTAATTATCCAACAGCTATCACGACTACACATATAGATACCATAGTAGTTATAATGATATAAAATATCATTTTATACGTAACTGATGAAAAGGGGAAAATTTTGGACGACCCTTAATAAATATTTTTTTAATCCTTACAAAATACTAAATTAATGCAAATATATTTATGTGGTAGTGTTTATATATATATATTATAAGTTTTAAGATATATTTTTTCTCTCATTACTCTACTACATTTACAATGTAGGTACTACACCTAGCACAATGTCTCGCTACGCCACGGGTTGACTGGTAGAGAATACCTTAAGGCAGTAAGTCCGCCCTTTGTATCCCATTTTGTAAGGTGTGACCAATAAAGTTTAAATAAATAAATAAAATTAATTAATTAATTTAAGTATTGAATACATATAAACTATTTTTATTACATCATCGCCTTACTAACTACACAATCATTGCACAGGGCTATGAAAATTAAGTAACAGTGGTAAGTGACAAGGGAACTTATTCGACGACAGGCCAACAATTAGCGATTAACATAGAATGGAAACAGTAAGTTGCCTCAGCTTAATGCGATCTTACGAAATACGTATCTTATATATCAACGGCCGCGTGGCTCAGTGGTTTAGGTACCATACGTAATCTAGATTGCCTATGTAGAGTCAGTCTGCGTGGCGTAGTGCTTAAAATGCCTGGCTGCCACGTCGGGAATCCTGGGCACGATTCCTAGCCGAGGAAACAATATTTCTGTATCAAAAATTCCTTATTTTCATGACTGGGTTTTTACCATGTAGGTAACATTTCGTATATTCGACTTCCTCCGATTTTATTGCGGATGCTGTGGACCTCCTCTATGTTTGCGCAAATGGCTAACTTCCGTACAATAATATCCTGCGCCATTAATATCCAATAGTAACAACCAGAAGATGTGGTCGAATCGGTAATCATTATCAATCTAGGGCTCATAAATAAGCGACGAACGAATAAATCACAATTAACATATAAATATGTGATTTTACATATATTTAAACAATCAATAGAACCGTCATGATACGTATGTTAACTAATAATGTCAATTGTCATATTTTCATTCCCTCTGTCTCTTTCTCATTTTTATGATTCCGTATAAAGTTCTTGATAAATTCTTTTCTTCATCCCTTTTGATTTAGCAGTCAAAGGTCTTTCCATAGAAGCGCACGAAGAGGGTGCAGTTCATAGAAGATTTGCCCATAATAACTATTGATGACTTCTCGCAATAACCTGTAAGATTTACTATCAACCGTTTACAGATATGGTTGTCATTTTGAAAAAAAAGTTCATTTATTCCCTTTACCTCACGTAACTAATAGTAAGACACCACAATAAATTAATATTTGCCTTTTTGCATTACATATCAAATTACGTATCGACGACTCTGAGTGGAAGATAAATAGATGTTTCCTTTTCGCATATAACCTGACTATACAACTTTTTTGCGTGTACATCTTATTCATATTATGACGATATTTTTCAGTTCGATATCATCTACGCCGGTGTTCAGATTTTTATTGGGTATCAATAATTGCTGCGCAGGAAATTATTGTGCCGTCATCTTATCCTTGCCTAGTTCAATGCAATGCATGCACAGTTTAATCTGTCAGAAGCAACTGACCGAGCCGAGGTTCGGCCCTCTTGGGTACCCTCGAGACGGCTGCTTTCGCGCAAACGGTCCAAACCGAGGCTACCACTCGGGAACCTCGGCTGAGTAAGCGCTCGGCCACCTTTCAAACCACCTGGGACACGGGCCATACACATAAAATACGTAGACATAAAAAGCAATATATTTTGCTATGCACAAATGTTGTTCCATCGTTAGGAATCAATTTCTGTAGCCAGTTTAACAAGTAACTAGTATCCGGCCGTCCATTTAAAAGATATCGAAAACTTTGATAGCACTTCACCAGTAACGAACGTGTCTCAGTTCCACGAAACTCATATTAGCAAACTAAATCGGAACACACCTGGTATCAATATTGCGGCAATCAATACAAATATTACTTGTACAGATAATTAATTAAGTCTATCACCGTATCGGTACTGCAAGTGAGTATCATTTCTCATTCTGTTCAAGTCAATATGTGAGTTATGATACGAATGTGTACATTATTATATAAGGAACGCTAATGAGCGGATCGTTTTATTTTGATTTATTCAATACTGCAATACGGCCTAGTTTTAACAGGTTTTTTTTATTTGGATATGACAAACGGACACACAGTTCTCAACAAACATTCAAGATGTACATGCGTTGTCATCCCTGAGGGCTGATATGGAGCCTCGATACCTTTAATTAATCCGGATCCCTGTACCCACCGTACGAAACATAGCAGCGTTTTGCTGCTATCTCACGCTGGTATTCTACGAAGGCTTTCTTACCCGGTCGAGTAGATAGACTCCAGACAGACTGATTCTTTATCTTTCAGATTTAGAAATTTACTTTAGCTTTAACGGTGGTGCTACGCTGCAGTCTTTGACTACAGCATGAATGGATATGCTCGATCCATGAAGGGCTAATGGTTAACCTCGACCGGCATATAAAACATGCATCAAAAACAACAAAACGGAGCTGTGTTTCGTATGGTAAGTGGAAGGAACCGGAAGTTAGTTACTAGTTGGGAGCCATTTTATCTCAGTCCACTCATGTCAATGAATTTTGAGTCCTTGGTGGGGATTACGAAACGAAATTTGCTTTAAATTATACCTATAACTATTACTAATTTAATTCATAAATTGCCAACGGTCGATTAGATATTCTGAAGCAGTGAAGAATTGTTCGCCTAGTTCTCAGTCTAAGCCGGAGATTGTAAAAGTTGCGTAATGTATTATATTAAATAATATATACGACTCCATAGATTTCACATTTGTGAAGAGTTAGTGTGGCATTGACCCCACGGCAATATTGCAATATGAAAAAGACAAATCCTTATAGCGTTATTAAAAGCTTATTTTTCTTTTTGCATTTTCTGTTATTAATTTTTTTGTAAGCTTTTAAATACACAATAACTTTATCTTGTCAACTTTCATATCATCATTTTATTTTATTTTTTCTGTATAGTTTTTAATATTTATTGTTTTTCGTTATTTTTTATTACTTCGTTTTATCACTTTATTGTTTTTTTATTATAGTTTATAAAATGAGGACCGCCACTTCTCTTGTGTATGGTTCACGGAACCTCACGGTTGTGACCCTAAGTCACAACAGTACCTGAGTGTAGATCCTTTTCTTTATTTGGCACACGTTTGTCTTTCATTTTTTTTTCTTTTTTGTTTAGGTTAAAGTATTTTTTACTTCTTTGTTTTACCCGATTGTGCTATTTATGTGTACCAAATAGAATAAATTAATAATATTACTATTAATCACAAATAACACGGCGTCAAGAAATGAAAGATTAGTACAAATTTTCTAGTTTCTTATGAATGGTCATGATGATCAAGACCATTGATGATGCATCCTCATTTCTAGAAATTATAAAAATGACGTCCAATCTCCTCGTCGTGTGGTGTCTGGACCTGTACTAGGTACACATTCTCGACCCCAGGAATGAGACTTGTCGAGGATACATAAAAAGGCTTCGCTAGATACAATCATTTCCTTTACGATATAATTTAGTGTATACGTAGCAGCTAGTGTCACATTGCAGTGCAATGTGTTGACCGTGGATGTACCACGCCCGATTTGAACATCAGGGTGAAATAGCTGGGATGAGGTCCAGTTGCTGTCAGCAGGACATTATGTGTTTCTTTAAGCTTTATATACAGTTATGTATAAAGGTGGACTTAATGTCTTAGGCATTCTCTTATATCAGTGAACCTTAGGGTAATGCAGAGATGAAATGAGGTAGGTGTATGATTAAAAACTTTGTCGCGATTAAAATACTATTATGTTAATTATATTATATAATTAAACAACATATGCGTTATTATTAAATACAAATATAACTAGACATATATAACAAATACAAATTCATAATTATTTAATATTGATATGATTCTGTTGAGAAATAGTTACCGAACTTTCACCTTAAACGCGCAACGAATTGTAGCCGCCCTGACTTCGGGAGGAAGAGCATTCCACACAGTGATCACTTACCATTAAGGGGTGTGCTCGATCGTTACCTTTAAAAAAAAAACATCACGCTGTGTGGCAGACTATGGGGGAAGCTATGTTTCTTAGTGACTTAGTGTTGGCCTAAGACGATGACGACACTAATTGTAAGTGATCGATGAAATCTACATCGCTAAACACTGAGATTGTATATGCGTTATTTACGTAATTACGGTAATTACTGTAATTAAGTATTCGTTTTGTTTTTTTACTACTAATGATTGAGCTTTATGGAACTTTTCAAGTTCCTACAGTCAGACAACTTTTTATACTTACTACTGTTCTAAAACTGTAATTATGCCATACTCACAAAACATGCAAAAAACGTAAGCAACGTGTTTATTTTTAAAATTAATTTTAGTCATAGGTTTATCTGCTATCATATTTGGGCCATATTTGTATAATAAAATAAACAATATACTTTTCATTCATCATATAACTATTTATAAATCTAAAAAATAACGACTGCGTGCGTACGAACAAAACGTAATTATGACGTAACTGAAGCTCTAATCCAACCTGTTTCTCAAAATTTCTAATTATTAAGTGAAAAAGTGAGGAACACAACAAACACACTTATACAATTACACAAACACATACACACCAATTATAAAAATCCACATAGTCTTAAATTTTATTTTTTTATTTTAAAGTATATTTCTTTATTTTACTTTGGTACCATCTTTTTACCACTAATGTTTCCTCATAATATGTTCGTACTGGTAAATATAAGGCGGAGCCTGGGGACTTGTGATACAGTTGAAAACCTAGTACAAGCTCCAGCATTTCGCATTCCGAAGTGGTGGTACAGATAGCTAATAATAATAAATAGCGATATTAAACTAAATAATCCTCTGTCAGAATCAACCGAGCCGAGGTTCGGCCCTCTCGGGAGCCCTTGTGCTGGTTGAGGTCTCGACTGAGTGCCATAAACGCTCGGTCACCTTTCAACCCGGTGAAACTGTAAAAGCCCTCGGGCTAACAGCGGCCATCAGCCCGAAAAAAAAAACAAACGCATAAATCTTATTTTTCTCGTGATATAGTTAATGTTTGTAGTGAAAAATATACAATTATATTATTATTATTACTCAGAAACGCATCAGCGCTAAGCTGGAGTTTTTAGTTGGTATTCTGTGAAAACGAGGTGTTCCTCATATCGAACCACACGTTCGTGCTATAGCAGGACTTAAACAGTGTGATTTTATCACGTTAAAAATCTATTCACATATTATAGTTCGATTTGGATCGTTCATTCTTGCAAATAGATCAAATATGGAACGTTTAAGAAGCCATGTCTTAACCCGAGCCCAACGTAACACAACGTAACCTCTGATCCGCAAGTTTTTACGCTAGTTGCGTAAGCGAATAATCGAATAATGAAGCGGCATCGACTGAGAACCAGTTTAGAATCGAGTTGGGCGCTCGATGTGGGACCGTAACATCGAGTTACGAAGTCACTCGGACGCGGTAGTGCGGAAAATTAATGCGGCGTTATGCGTCTATGAGGGAAAGTACAGTCCGGTTCGCTCACATTATCGATGTGATTATGTATTGGAAACATTCTTAAAGGAAATTAAAAGTAAAATGTATACTATGCCTTCGCTTGTAAGTATTGCAGGGGTGGCGATACATATAGGCTTAAGTTCTACATCAGCCCTGAAGCCCCTGATTTATAGGACAGAGCTAAGGTTTGTAAGAGTATGTCTTAGCAAGGGAGTTTCAGTGAGTATAAATTACACTTATTTTACAAATCTTCCACCCCCTTCCACGCTTTTACCCTTCTCTTGAGGATTTTCTCTCAGATACCATAAAAAAGATTCAGGTTTGAATAACTTGGTTCACACTATGAGTAAAATAGTATAGAGTAAAAATATTTCTAACTTTTTTAAATTTATACTTTTGAGAATTGCCTGACAGTTTATTTTTTATAGAGTACAACAATTGAATGCTAATTCTCGACACAACAAAATTTCAATAATGTATAACTTATTCTTTAAAAATAACGGGCTTAGCATAGTAAACAAACTACGACGGAATGCAAAACATTGTGCAAAATTAAACATTAGATAAGTAAACTAACATATCCATTACCACGTGCTTCGCACCTCCCACGGCCCACTTCGGTTGTCCCCACGAGTTTCGATTAACGGTGTTCCGTTGACCAACTCGATAACACCACACTACTTTAGTATTTACGACCGAAACCAATAATCTATCTGTGACCTAAATTGTTTGTGCATACTTCCTCTTCCTTTGAGCAATTTATGCCCTTGTTTATATGGTTTGATGGTTCACGGGAGTGGTTTTTATTGCAACTGGAGCATTGTACTTATACAGGGTTAAGGCGTGTATTAAACTTCTTAATATAGTTGCAACTTAATACGATGTTTATGAGTTAATTAAAAAAAATACTCGGAATACTTTTGTTTTATAAATATTTTTTTTATTTACTGCTGAGAAATTTCATCTTACTTCAGAATTGACAACACGTCTGTATTATATTTCTGTGTCGAGGAATTATACAGATTTCATATATGGATAGATGAGATGAAATGTGGGCCCTCTTGTAAGCACCTTCTTTTTATTATCGTATTTAAAATATGCAGTAGCTCAGGATTCAGACCTCCTCTTTTAATATCAAAGTACGCGAGCAAACCGATTTCGATTCCCAGTTACAAGTAAGTACAAATTTACCACGTGTTCTCCGATGTAGGAAAACCTGCATGAGTAAGAAATATATGTACACTGGCAAATAGGTATTACATCTTCAACTATGCGGATGGAAACGCATATTTAAAGACTAGTAACGTCCTCCTGGTACTTTTATTTTATTTTAAATATTTAATTGAGAGTAAAAAACGAACACACAGTTCACCGGATGGCAATTGATTCCTGAGGCCCATGACATCTACATTTTATCCTTGACAAGTAATCATAATGCAGATGCGTTGTTACCCTTGAGATGAAATGCCCCGTCACCAGTAATAAGTCTTCGGATTTCTACATTCACTAGGCGAAACACAGCAGCACTATGCTGCTATTTTACGCTGGTATTCTGTGAGGGTGGTCCTACGCCGGTGGATCTGACCCATTAATTCTGCAGCTAGACACAAACCGCAGCGTAGCCCTACCACTGTGTCCTTTTGGCAATGGCGATATCTTCTGGTCATTATACAATAGCACCTTACGTCACAATGGTATAACTATTGATTAAAATCTGTTACTTTTGATTGTATGACCACACTTAAGGTTTATAATTAAAGGATAATCATCATATAAGGAGTTGCTTTCTTCTCAGTTGTTTCTTTTACAGAAGGGGTCAACGCAGTAACAACTCAGTGAACACCCCTTCCCGAATATTTGCCTAACCAAGTGATTAAGAACTGCGTCTGACCATTCAGTCAACACCATTATCACCGTCATCATCAGCCTGTGTCAGCAACTGTTGTCAACATAGACTCTCCACAAGTTATGGCCCTTAACCTCTCTACCTTTTAGCTGCGCAAGTATTTGCTAAAGTCTTTTTTTTTAATTTTATTAATAGCTAAACTTACAATATCAACTTCCAATATTACCAAGTTATCGCTAAATCTCATAATTTAAACAAGTCATACCTGGGTTTTCGATCCAAATTGAGTTTCATTATCCCTATCGAAATTGCAATCTTTGATTCGTGGCGAGGGATAGTTTATTTTTAATAAACCCAAAAGAGGGTCTCGACAATACCTCAATTCTTTGAAATTGTAAGTTGTATCTTCTACGAATCTTGATTTAATGCATTTTGGATATTTTTAAAGGCAGCGCGAACAAAAAGGAACTTCTTGATTACCGTTTCTTAATATTATGTACACATATATGTGTAAATGTGCATATATATACGTATATTAAAACTTTTATTGTTAAAATTTTTAGTGGAGGAGAAAGTTTAGTGGTAAAATATTTATTAATTATTCAAATTATGACTTTTAATATGTATCCTCGCTACAAATTGAGTTAGAAAAATGACTCGCATTGACATCGATTTGTAAATAATTTATAAAATTTCATAACATTTATCATAATTTTGCCAATGAAAGTCGTGATCAAAGATGTCATGGCAAAACTTTTTTAATCACATAATTTCCCAATCGTAACTCCATGTTGCGATGGTATAGGGCTGCGTGGGCCACTATTATCCACGACTTTACAAACCAACCCGTGGGTTTCGCAAACAATGGCAAAACCTTATCTGACCCATGGGACCTATTGGTACACCGATAGGAAAATATCCATTATTGGTAGAGATTTATGACTATTATTAGTTTAGTAAAATTTGTGATGTTGAAGTATGCTTGAAACTTACTTTTTCTAAACTCAGGAGCTTGAAGCATGGATGGGTCGGCTCTATTATGGTGACAAACGAGCAATCAGTTCACCTTATCGTAAATGACCCTTGCGGCCCATGTATGGTTCCTCTATAAGTAATCATAATTCAGATGCCTCGTCACCGGCAATGAGGGTCCCCGGATTATTCTGTGGGGACATCGTCCTTCCTGGACGAGACGACCCATTCATGACGCAACTAGAAACAAATTGAAGCGTGGCTGCATTACTACTGAGTACTGCATCGTGGGTTTTTGGTTCGAATCACACGCTAGTAACAATATATATGTATCAGAAACTATTGATATTCGACTCTGGGTGCTTTCTACTTCCTCCATCTTTGACATTAAACCTTCACAGAATACCAACAAAACGCTGCTGCGTTTCGTGTCTTGTGTATAGGGACCAACAAGCCAAGTCATTAACAACACACAAGCCTTCCATTTCATTCCTCAGGATATTGGATGTAGGCGTCCCTGGGTTGTATTCATCGCTTACTATCGTTGAGCTGTGTGCTCGTTTGTCACCTTTGCTATCCCACGAGTCCATTACCTTTTGTTTGAGAGCGTTATATTAAATCAGCGATGCGAGTAATAGGGTAGAAGAACATTATATATAAAAAAATATTGGTACGTTAATATGAAGTATAAGTTTAAAAAAAGAAAACAAAAAATTCTTACACGTTTACTCTTAAAGGATAAATTTGCACTCACCATGATTAACTTGAGTAAAACATACGATTTCGCATTTAACACTTCTCTCACCCGCTTCCCTTCTAGGCATACTTTGTTATTAGTCAACTTGAAAGTGAATACTTCTGTGTGAAATATATGTCACTCGGCCTAGGCCGAAAATCTAAAGCAGAAGTTGCGACTCAATAGCTGCCTACTGCTGAAGCAACAGTGGGTAGAGAATCATTTACAATTAAGTGAACTGAAGAGTTCGTGTAACAGACGTTTGCTTAAAAATAAGTTATAAGCATATTTGGTACATACATAAATGCAAAAAAATATATAATTAACAGGTATACGTAGTAAATGAGATATAAAAAGGTATAAAAAGATCAATTCGTTTTTTTAGGAATATTTGTAATTGAAATTAAAAAATAAAAATATATATATAGTATAGGTGGCAAACGAGCAAGCAGCTCACCCATGAGCCGCCCATGAACATCCGGAATACCAGAGGAGTCGCAAATGTGTTCGGCCTAAACTACAGGTATAAAGTGTTTATTATAGGTATAGGTAATATATAGATATAAAGTTTGTTTACTTTGCCCATGCTGTGTGAATAATTGGCTTATAAAAGATAACATCGATATAGTGCGGTATGTACGGAAGGTTCGCGCACGGGTGCGCACGTGCGAAATGGAAAGCGCAAGGATGCGGCTGTGCGTGTCTGCGTGTGTTAGGGCTGCTTCGTCTATTCATAAATTTAATTAATCGTTTATATCTAATGATCATTCATATTTACACGAATGCTATTCAATAAGAGATGAAGTATCATTTCATCTCTGAGATGTTCTATCTCTATGTAATTTTTACCGAATGAACCATAGGGAGTTGTTCGGATTAATGCCACCCGTTGAGTTTAAACATATTCTCATCGCCTCGATGGCTAGCACTCCACTATTGTGCGTTTAAGGCACAATGTTCTGCCACGCACAACTAATTAGCTGTCGCCAGCGGTATTTCCGAACCGATACGACTTAGGGACCTTCAAGAAAAGAACCTACACCTATTCTACAAAAACCTCCCTGCCTCTAAAGGTGAAGATGACAAGTAGGTGCTGTACAAAAACATCAAAAAATTGATAATAGATAAGATGAATAACATATTTTTTGTAGATATTTTTTGAAGCCTAAGGCATTAATTCCGCCTTTATATAAAGCTTAAATAAATAAATAAATAGGGTAAGTGGAAATAAAAAGTAATTAAAATAAAAATAACAGCAGAATATTGAGTAACAACCCTATCATCGATGTTGTCTGAATTAATGCAAATGCAAATCGAAACAGATATCAAGACATCACTTTAACTGAAGCCAACCAATTTAACATTGTACACGCATGGATGTTTAATTTTGTGAAGGCTTCCTAGTTTAGTAACAGCTTAGCTTACAAAATGTTGAAAGGCAACGAAAACTAGTCTCGGGAATACGAAAGCAAAAAAGTAACAATCGATATATAAATATCATTGCAAAGCATATCGTACATGGATTATATTAACAGTGGTAAAGCCACATTGCAGTTTGTTTCTAGCTGCTGAATAAATGGGTCAGCAGTCGAACGGAGTAGGACCACGCCTTCACAGAATACCAGCGTAAAATAGCAGCACAATGCCGCTGTGTTTCGTCTGGTGAGTGTAGGGATCCGGAGAGCTGTATTACTTACGAGGCATTCAATCTCAATTCTCAAGGGTGACAACGCATTTCCATTATTAATTATGACTCCATGCCATCTAGATGTCGTGGACCGCAGGAATCACTTACCATCAGGTTAACTGTGTGCTCGTTTGTTACTCTCAATATAATAAAAAAAGAAGAGTGAAACCAATGTCTTCGGTTTGAAATTGACCAGGTAGGCGTCATTACCATCTTATATTTGAACGAACAAAAGTGATAGTTTATCTGTTACCATTCCTGATATAAAAAAATCCTAATTTATATGAATATCTATAATTTAAATTCACCAGCTCTAAGGACACTTCTATTTATTATGTTATGAAAACAACATAGTCACTAAGATATAAAAAGCATCATGAAAGTTTAAACCTGTCTGGTTTAACCTTATTTTTGTCTTGAAAATCATAGCTTCTTAGATAGGCTACGTAAAGTAGAAACGCTTTTTCAAGAAGTAATGCTTCTATAGTAATGAAGCAGGTTAATCAATATACTCACCATCATATGAATCTTTACTTCTATAACAAATTTAGATTTGTGTAAAATTTCCAGCACCTTGTTGAAAATTTCAGGATCTTTCAATGAAGGATGATGAGGATGGATGTGACCTAAGCATCTCAAATATCTTTCAAGGACGTTATTTTGGAATTAGACCTTGCAAAATTTTGCTACATCTATCAAGGTTATCTTGATTAGGTCAACCATTATATTATTCCCTCTCATAAGGCAGCAATTAGACAATGATAATTACCCGCAAAGGCCAGAGAAACCGTAGCTTAAGGTCGTTATGGATGGTATCGTTTTAGATGTAGTTTCACATTTGTTTACATCGTCCGTTATCATTTATTTTATATGCTACAATAAAACAGAGATTACCGGCACTAACTGCTACTCTGGTATGCCATTGAAACTAAAGAGCAGTTATTACAAAAGTTTAAATCGAATAACCGTACGGCTTGGAATGAAAAGAAACCAAAATAGTAATATTATGATGAATATATATCAATCGGATAATGAGTCACTTAGATAAGATGAAGATAGAATAATATAAGAGGAATCTTGAAAGTTGAATCAAGTTCAAAAGTAGGCTGACATGGTTAGGACACGTGATGAAGAGAATGATGTAGGCCAGAAATACTTCTAGGGGAGATGTGAATATCAATGTGGAAGGATGCAATGCGGGGGGAAGACCGAGGAAAAGAAATATGAATTGTGTGAAGAACGGTACATAACGAAGATAAGTGGATGTGTAAGTGTAATTGACGGAAAAATGAGATGAATCATAAGACATGATATACAGCCCCGATTCCTGATAGTAATAGAGTCTGGCGAGGTTAATGGTGAATAAAACACTCATCATACCTCATCATCGTCATCACGGCCTATCATTATTTCACTAGACTCGATCATTGCTACATTAAGCAATAATCAAATTAATTTGTCTAATAAATAATATGAGAATATTGACCACTAGTAATAAAAAACGCGCATCTTTTACTACATTTATCTAAATCGGAATGGACAGTATGTGGACAGAAAACGTAATAAGTTCATAATTCACCAGGAGCTTATTAAGTCGAAAGCTTGAGAAGGGCTGTGTATGCTGGTCAATTTTGAGCCTAACATTTGTCAACAAGCGTTTTTATCGTACAAAAATGGGAAAATAAAAACGCTTTCAAGATTCGTACTCATGAGCGGTAAATTAATGAGGCGCTTTTTTTTGTTTCATTTTTGAGAGGAAGTGGATTTTCACTCACTAAAACTTTCACGGTAGCTACAGTCATTGCGTTGAGATGGGCTCAAGGATGTCCTCCAGAAAACACTGGTACCTAAACACTAGCCCCGAATGAGCCCCAAGGAAGAAAAAACGTAATATCCCTAGCACCACTATGCTGTGGCAATAGGTCACACCGAATTGACATGCACATTGTAAAATACGTTGTAAAACGGTGTAAGTTTCATTAATTTAATTGTTATTATCAACATCGATATAGTATATCATATATTCATCCCAGCTTTATAAATCCACCTTATCTAAATCTTTGTTCTTGTCTACACAATTCCATCTATTGTTTCACATTTGAAACTTAAATAAGGGACACCATGAGAACTAGCTATGTACTCAGAAGTCACAAATTACCGACTGCCATTGTACAAGGAGTTTCGCAAGGCCTGTCCCATACATCAAGAGCCATTGTCTAAGATTTCGCAATGTCGCCAAGCACGTAAACATTGACGCCATTTTTAAGGTTATGTACCAAAAAGAACCGAGCGGAACATTTTTTTTTCGGTCTGATGGCCATTGGTAGCCCGAGGGCTTTTCAGCTTTACCGGGTTGAAACGTGACCGAGCGCTTAGGGCGCTCAGCCAAGACCTCTATTGGTGGGTAACCAGCACGAGGGATCCCGAGAGGAGCCTCGGGCCTGACCAAACCGAGAGGGCAGAGGCTTGGCTCGGTTAGTTGCTTCTGACAGATTATAAAAGCGGAACACTATTGTTGGGGTAATACTGTCTGTTTATACCGTTTATCTGTTGCTTGTTTTAATGAAAGTATGGACGACAAAAATAGGTACAGAATACGTTTAACTTTATTTCATAATTAGTTACATCCATCCTCAATAAAGATTCAAGATACACACACCCTTGAGGAATGAGATTGAATGCATTAACCACACTTAGGTATCGAGTTCTTTGTGCTACTATTTTGCTTTGATATCCTCTGAGGCGGTGGTCCTTAACCGAGCCGATCCATTCATGATTTAACTAAAAACGTTGTAGCGTTCTACTATTTAAAAACTTTTACTCTTTATCAAATATAATAGTAAATACTTGCATTAGCATTTTAATATAAAAACGTACTGAACCCTACAAATATGACATAAACTATTTTTATTCTTTTGAAATAGAAATTTAAAAATTTTCACACATATATTACACACAATAGGGTATACGCAGAATTCAGAAGATTTACAATATATTATTATTGTCTTATAGCATATTGTAATACACATCATAGTTTATACAAACAAGACCGCATGGTTAGACTACATGTAAGGCGTGTCCTGTGTTCTGAGAGTCAAGCGAGAAGGACCCGTGAAAGTCTGAACAATTACTGCATCATATTGTTAATTTCTGGACTGTGTTCTTGAATTGTATCTGAACCTTTCTAAAACCTTATTGAATAAGAATAGCATACAGAAGAAACGACGGGTAAGTATATGTATGTAGGTATATATACAGGGTTATTGATAATTCGACGTATTCCCGTTAGGAGGTGATAGGGGTGACTATTTTCGATAATTTTAAGCCCCATATGCATTATGCAACAGTGAATTTTTGAGTAATCATGTTTTTCAAAATAAGTAAAAAATGCAACATTAAATTTTTTAAAAAATTGCATCAATTTAAATCCCATTTTTTTCCTCTGATTTATAAAAACGATTAAACACTGGTTATTTTTCAATATTAAAACAACAATTATCGGTCCAAATTTAAAAATGCGAGCCGAAAAACATAAATATTAATTCGATATTTTGCCACTAAAATGCCTTAAAAACAAAAAAAAACGATATGAAACTTGGCTTGCAGATTATTTTAAAAACATAACCGTTTTCTTAGCTCTCCAACAATGCATAACAACTGGGAACTTATATCAAAGAAACTGAAAAAAAATATATCACAAAAGAAACAGGCTGAAAATCGTATTCAAAGTAAACTTTATAAAAAATCGCTGTTCGAATATCTTGCAAATAGGTTAATTGCGTTAACCTAAGCCTTAAGTTTATATATATATACACATATATATAAATATATATATATATATATACCTGTGCAGTTGATATCTTCTGTTTCGTTTGTTAAAACAACTGTGCAGACATTATGTTAAGCAACAGAACCACTTTCACTGACCATTAACGTCAAACTTAGTCATTTGTCACGTTCTTTTATAAAAGGACATTAAAAGTTCCGAGAAGCTCAAATTACTGAATAATTAAAGCGCAGAGCAGAGGGCAGCGCTTCGAACATTTTCTTTTCCGTCTATGTTAGTTTAGTTGTCACTGTGATTAAATTGCTAAGCATACAGTTATATTATTAAATTTATCAATAAGTAGGCATTGTTCAACTAGATATTTAGTTAATTTCACTGTCTTCCACAGCATCCGTAGCCGATGTCAGTCGGGGGATGGGGTGCCGGTGCAGGGCATAGTAATTGCGGTCCCTTACACCGTCGCCCCCGCCCTGCACATTCTAGACGGATTCACGGTGGGAGGAGAGTGTATCTATCCTCCGCGACTCAAGCGGGATTCGCACCGCTGATGCGGCCGCGGTGGGTTCGCGAGGTAACGGGAGGGTCTGATCACAAAACCGCTCTGCCTGTTCTTTGCGACTGAACAGGAGTTGGGAGGATGTGGTGGCGGTTCATTGGCGGCCATTCATTCTGCATCTAGTATTAATCTAGTATTTAAGCTACATACGAACAAATATGATATTGCATGCATACATGATGCATGTTGATTACGACCACGGCGATATCATCTGGTTATTATCAGACTAAATCAACAGCGTTGGATATATAACAGTGCCTTAAGCATTTACGCAAACACAGCGGCATTAATTTATCATCCTCTTGTCTAGCACGATATAACGCACGTGCAATAATAACAGTGAAAGTTTTACATACAGTGTAAAATACGCGGAATCTATATACAACACACCCAGACCCGACAATCAACACATTATGATACACAAATATTCATTTCTCCGACTGGGAATCGAATCCAGGACGATGCGACGCAGCATCCATTTGCTTTTACCATCACCGTCATATATTCGTGATTCGTGATGGTATCTTACGTATATTCTTGAATATTGTGATCGTATACGGTGTGTACCTACTATATACTCTTAGGTTATATTTAATAATACATCAGTTCTTTAGATAGCTAAGCAAAATATTATCATAGTGTTTTTCGTTAAGTGAAATTCGGGCTAAATATACGTTTTTCTAATCTATGAAAATTCAGAATTGACCACACGTACTGCAGTACCCTTACCTTCTAGGAGCCTAACAATGCGGTCTTAGAACCCGGAGATCAGATTATGGATAGGAATATCTCGGGTATACCTTCTTCAAGAGTTACAAAGCACGTGTATCTTAAATGGCTTGACCCCAGTAATCGCTTACAATTAGAAAGAATGTATGCTCGTTTGTCGCCCTTTATTTTAAAAAAAACACGTCAATTAACTAACGCGATGTCCAATTTCATAAACACCAAAATATTCGCTACCTCTTTAATATTATTCCGATGTTTCACAAGACTTCAGTTTTACAAAATTCGCTAATATCGCGTTCCATTAAAAATATTTCATTGTCTGTTGAACAAAAACACAAGAACACACTCAAGATGCGAACCATAAAGTCTGTATCTACACAATAGATAAGGACGGGATGTTAAATTTCCGATTTAGCAATTTAAACCGAGAATAAACAAAGATAAAATATTCAGACGTGCCAAGACGGCACTTGTAAATTTCGGTTTTGTATATTTTGTATATATATACATAGCATAGCATACATAAGGAATCATTGTTCTGTTGTCGGCTTTAACAAAAATAGATTAAAAAAATATATATAAAAAGCTTTTCTTGAGCTTCCAATTCGTAATGGTTCAAAGAATGGGTCATGTTTGAAAACAAAAAGTCAAGACACTAAAGATATTTTCAAACATGTCTTGAGAAAGGCTCGTCCCCAGTTGTAGAGCGTATTAGGTTATTATACTCTTTTACTTATATACGTACGATATTTAATATCAACATAACGGCAACCTTATTTATAACATAAATAATAAGTTCCGGTCCCGTGACCAGTAATAATAAAAAGTATCTGAATAAAGTGCGTGTTATTAAAAAAAAAACCGTTTCGTTTACAAAAAAACAAACTTCGTAGACAAACGGCAAACAAAAAAGGTTTTAAGGAAAAAGTTGATGAATCTGGATTACTGTAATGCATGCGACACTTTTTCTTATATATTTCCTCATCTAACAGGAGTACTATGAAATTGTTTTATACAATGTGACTGTAATTTGGAGAGGACGACCGTGTACCGCAGTGGTTGGTGTACGAAATTAGAATACGAGGCTGCCGAATCGCGAGTACCAGATTCAATATGGACGTTAAATGAGCACACAGTTGATTTGATGGCAAACAATACGCAGTTTTGTAGAAAGCCAATATCATTCCTCGGCTGGGAATCGAACCTAGGACTCGCAACTCAGCAGCCTTATATTTTAATTTTATACACTAATAACTGCGACCCATGACCTCTGCAAAATTTTAGTATAGACAATTCACCTTTTATGAGAGAGATGGAATGCGTCGTTACTAGTAATTAGGTCTCCGTGATTAGGTCACTCGGCATGACGCTGCTGTGTTTTGTATATTTTTTTATTATTAGAGTTTAAACACAAAATTCGAAAGCATTTGTTGGAAGTAGCGTCAGCAGATTCATTACATCGATAATATTTATGTATATATTTATATATATATTTACTTTTAGATATGTTTGTATTTATAATATCTATATATCTTTGTTTTATAGTTTATGTAAATGTATATAAATATCTATTATTTTATTTTCTATTATAAATTCCTAAGATAATATATAATGATATGTATATATAATTGTATAAGTGTTTAGATGTACTGTATGTTTCTTTTTTCTTTATTATTATTCATCTGTCCCTACCTTGATTTCTCTGAACCCTCCCAAGGTTGACTGGTAGATAATGCCTTAGGCATTAAGCATATGAAAGTTGTACAAATACAAGAATAAAAATTGCAGTTCATATAGATCTCCATATATCCTCTACAAACATTCAGATGCACATGCCTTGTGCATTGATTCGCTATTCAATTGTCAACACACATCATACGAAACACAGCAAGCAGCCAGATGATGCTATTTCACCCTCGTGTTCTGTAACAACGTGGTCCTTCCTCGGTAAAGCTTATCTAAAAAAAACACTGAACTATGGATCTATCACTGCGTGTAGATGTAGCCACATTTCATAGAAATATAGTGAAAGTTGTCCCTAAGATTGTTTTCGGGTCACATTCCTTCAAATAAGTTGAAGTTTTTGATAAAGAAAGCTCCATCACCTAACTGTGATGATTGCGGTATGGTAGAGGACGTAGAACACACTTCACACACAACTTTAACGTTATCTTGTCTTATCGAACGCCGGACGCGGCCTAAGCTGGCCAACTTACTTTTAAGTAAATAGATAATTTTGCATATGTATGTCTCTTTTTAATTCTTAAGAAGCGGTGTGATCGCAAAGCGACAAAGCCCTTCTTTTTAAATAAATAAAAAAAATCACTGTGCATTGTTTAATGTTTATCTATAGTCTGATTTAATTGACTAGTTATCTAAAAATAATTCTATGTGTATTTCACTGAGTATTATTTTACGAAGAATAATTAATTAATCAAACTTAACGGTGAACTTTAAGTCTGCAATGCGTATAAACAAAAGCTTTTCATTGGTATTATGAAGTAATAATATAAAATACGTGAAATTTGGTTCTTATATGCGCAATAGGATTTACGTAAATATACGTTTAGAAATGTGTCGTCAGTGAATCGGATGACGGACTTTATAGAAGTCCGAGTTTTGAAACGAGGCTTCTTAACAAACATTCAGGATAGGTGATCTTATTCGAATGCTGCAGTATGAATGGGTCCGCTCGACCGGGTTAGGAACACGCCAGTAAAATAGTGCATAATGCTGATGTGGTTCATCTGATGAGTGTAAGGATCCGGAGACCTTTATTACTGGTGACGTGGCATTACATCTCAGTCCTCAAGGTTGAAATCCATCTGTATTATGATTCCTTGTCATGGATGAGTTTAGATGGGCCGCAGGAATCACTTACCATCAGGTGAACTGTGCGCTCGTTTGTAACTCTCAATGTAATAATAATAATTAAAACAGAAGGAGAGTGCAGAGATAAACAGACATTTATTATATTGTATATTATTAAAGCAATATTAAATTGAATCAATAATTTTTTTTACATTTAAATATGTATTTGTTAGCTAAATACAATGCGTAAGAAAATTCGCTTCCGTCCGATGTCTCACTTTTATTGATCTAAAAGTAAATAGGTAAGTAACAGCCTATATAAATCAATCCCACAGCTGGGCATTACCCTCTTCTCTAGGACTATGTTTTAATGCCCTCTGCATTAGAACATAGTCCACCACCCCAGTGTGGATTAATGGACTTTAAACAACTTCGATATCTTTTCTATTTCTTAAACATGCAAGGCTTAAGTCGACGAAAACATCGTACAAGTAATCAAACTTGCATGATCCTAGCGCTCCGAGGTTCTCTGCGCTCCGAGGTTCTCTGCGCTCCGAGGTTCACCCCATTTGTGCCGGAGTACCACAAGGCTCTGTCCTAGGTCCTACTTTATACACACTCTACACCAACGACATACCGCGCACTCGCGGTGTAGAGCTAGCCCTTTTCGCCGATGACACCGGCCTCTACGTGTCTGGATTTAAACCAGACGCTATTTGTAAACGACTCCAATCTGCAGCCAACACCTTAGGGAAATGGTTTCGGAAATGGAGGATCGAGGTTAACCCCACCAAAAGTGCAGCCATTTACTTCTCTCGGCGCAACAAAACGCCGCATCTCCAAACTATAGAGTTATTTGATCGTCCAATCCCTGGGAAAAGACAGTCAAATACTTAGGCGTCACATTAGATGAAAGACTCACCTTCGGTCCGCATGTCAACCGCGTACGGAATCGAGCAGCGTTCGTCCTAGGTCGTTTGCACCCGTTACTTAATAAAAATAGCAAAATGTCCCTGCGTAATAAAATTACACTTTACAAAGCGTGCATCCGACCCATAATGACATACGCAAGCCCCGTCTTTGCGCATGCATCCCCGCGTCACATTCACCGACTTCAGGTAATACAAAATCGTTTCATGCGCAAGGCCACCGGTGCGCCGTGGTTCTTGCGTAACGAAAATCTACACATAGATCTTGAGCTGCCGACCATAGCTCAGTACCTGAAGCAGGCTTCTCGCCGATATTTCGACTCCGCCGTCACACACCGAAACCCTTTGATTGTAAGTGCCGCCACTTACAATCCCATCGCGAATCACAGATTTACCCGCGTCCGTAGGAGACCGAGGCACGCCCTCGACGACCCTGACGACGCAACCACCAGGGCCCAAGCCCTTCATAAAACACAACACACAAACATTGCACCCTCATATCGCCCCCGCCGACGGCGAGGGCGTCGCAAACAAAGTTATTCGCGATACCGCCATGTCACTGGCCGGTTCTCTCCAGTCCATACAGATAGAAGCGTTGCTGGAGTTTCTTGCGCCACTTCTTCTCCAGCGCCCACGCATTCTGAAGTGGTGGTACAGGTAGTTAATAATAATAGTGATATTAATTAAGATAATCCTCTGTCAGAAGCAACTGACCGAGCCGAGGTTCGGCCCTCTTGGGCACCCTCGAGTCAGACGCTCTCGCGAAACAGGGTAACGGTCCAAGCCGAGGCTCCCTCTCGGGAGCCCTTGCGCTGGTTACCCATATATAGAGGTCTCGACTGAGAGCCATAAGCGCTCGGTCACCTCTCAACCCGGTGAAACTGTAAAAGCCCTGGGGCTAACAGCGGCCGTCAGCCCGAAAAAAAAAAAAAAAGCATGATCCTACACCGTTGACCATGTAATAAAGCGACACTTTATACAAATAACAATTCAAATCCAAATAATAATTAATCCACGAACTAATAACGAGCGTGACACTAAGTTCGCGGACCACTGCTCTCTTTATTGTTGTATTTTAACAATTTTAAACAATTGTTTACAATGTTTTTTTTATCTTTAATACAATTTTAAACAATTGTTTACAATGTTTTTTTATCTATAGTAAAATTTTAAACAATTGTTTACAATTTTTTTTGTTTAGTCAGTAGACTGATTTATTGCATATAAACGCGTCATCAGGTACATGGCATTATTTGCGTATCGTTATTTGGCCTTAGGAAATCTGGTATCTAGACACTTGAATATGTGTCATGGCGTGTAGTCATTGTGATCTAGAACATTCTTGTTTATGTAACTTTTGGTTTACCATTGAATAATATATTTATAGTCACTTGTTGTTATAATACGTAGTAGGGATGAGCTTAGAAAGAACAACTTCCTCACAGGAATACCGCTATGGAAGCGCTAGCATGAAGCTATTGTGTTTGAAGGATACTGCTAACGAGGCATACAACCTCAGTCCTCAGGGGTACGTGTCATGACGTCCATCATGAATTTTCGTAGAGCATGAATGTAGTTATTCATATTCCATAGTCCATCCCTCACTTATAAGGTTAAAACGTGTGATCGTGTGTCATTCGTAATCACATTAAAAAAAAACACAGAATACTAAACTATTTTACCAACAGCACATTGCTGTTGTACCCTCATGCTGATCCAGTCCAGTTTTTTTCTGTGACGGACGTAGTCTGGACATCTGTAGTCCGCTACGGATAACCACTTTGAGCTCCTAAAATTGATACATTCATCGGCATATACGAGCATCAGCAACATACCAGAATTCTGTACTCGCTGGTATTCTGTGAGGACGTGGTCATACCTTGATCAAGCTGACCCATATATAACGCACGTATTTACTTGATGGAAAATTGGAATACCATCAATTATATTACTAATTATATGAACATATATACAGACAAATATTTCACAACTCTCTACGTGTTTGAACTAGAAAATGGCGTTATTATAAAAGAAACATCATTCTATTTAAATAAAATCATTACATTGTAAGTGAGATCACGACTCTAACGTCAAATATTTATTTATAATAAAAAAAACGGCTAAGGCATTATTACTCGGCGGTTATACGGCGCTGTATTAGTCTAACTGTGCATTATTGCTGTCATTAAGGCGGTTTACACACGTGCGGGAACGCCACTAATGGCACCGATAACTGTATAGTGTGTTCTGTTGCGGTGTCGTGACTCGTGTATCACTGACCTTAGACAACTTTGTTGGGGTTTCTAAGGGACGAGATTGGGACCGATAGTTTTTAAAGAGGTACATGATAACGGAATTTCTATTGGATAAATCTATCAGTGGGAAATTATAATTTCAACATACAGGTGTGAAGTAATAGATGTAATTGTATAAAAATGTGAACCATTATTATAGAAATGAGTTGTATAATGAGAGTGAAATAAATGTTAAGGACAAAAGGAAAGGGGAATACCCATACCTACCAATTCCAATTAACTTTGAAACGATAGAAATAAGTGGTAGGAAAAGCTATATTGAAGCTACTCGACATTGTAGTAAGATATGATAATTATGTTACTACAGTGTAAATTTCATAATAGTGCAGAGCCCTTCCAGACAAGAGGGGTCCTTGTAGATTAATGTGATTATCCTCTTGCATAGAAGTTTAACTTCGGATTGGATATTTATTAAATACTAATATTCTTATCTGTTTGATGTTTTTATGATTCAGACAGACAAAAGAATTGTTAATACGGCAGTGAATTATGTACGAAATAAATTGTTGTTGGATCTCGAAAATATATTTTTTAATATCAATCTATGTTTATATATATATATATATAAATAACTAACGTTAGTTTCCATTTATTTTTACTTCATTTCCTTAAAACATTGCAGTCGTAATGCTAGTTGGTTCCTTAACACATACTTGCGGTTTTCAACCCGTCGTGTAACGAGTTGAAAACTTTAAGGCTGTTTACAACTTTTAATAACTTTCAAAGTTCCACATTTATAAAAACTTTTTGTCATATTTCGTGAGTATACTGGCTATAAGGAGACCGCTTTCAAAAACGAAGACAGACGATAGTACTAATGACACCTTTGATGATGGGACGGAAAAAAAATCGATCCTGATTGAAAATAACATACTTTTAAGACGTTTTATTAGCATTATTTACGCTTCATCATGAAACTATCAGCTACATATTTAGCTCTACAGCTACATGAAATGATAGTTTCATAATAAATACATTACTTTACTAAAAAAACCAGCAATGAAACACAAAATCAAAAACAGCTGACTCTCGGATCAACGAACGCCCGGGCATACAAGAATTAGAGGCGGCGTTCACAATAAAAAATGCAAGTAATTTTTGATAGTAGTGTGACGTACCTACCTGTATTCAAATTATGGTATTGGATGGACTAAAACCGGAAAGTCTGTTAACATAAAGTATAAGAATACTATTTTAAATTCATTCTGATAGATTTATTAACTGTCGATCATAATTGCAATTAATTATAACTATCAAATTATTATGTACCATTTCAATTTTAATTTCTTGTGCAAAAACAAAGATAAAGATTAAATAGTTTTATAATTGTGTACATGAGTATCTAATTAGGTTAATTTAATATTCTAATATCATTTTTGTAATAACGCGCTTCTTTTTACATCAGGGTTCAATTAGAACTTCTAAATTCCATAAAAAGACTTGTCAATTAAGCTTATAAAATAAAAGTTGGAAATGGCTTTATTTATCTGTGGAAATGATCAAAGTGCCGGCCACGGCCCACCGCAAAAGGAGCGGTTTGTTTTGACGGGATTGATTATTATATTAAGTATTTTTAGTTTTTGAGACAGTTTCGCCCGTGCGTTCGTTGATCCGAGCACCAGCTGTTTTTGATTTTGTGTTTCATTGCTGGTTTTTTTTTAATTAAAGTAATGTATTTTTTATGAAACTGTCGTTTCATTTTTCATTAGCTGTACTAACACGATGGAGCGTAAATAATGCTAATAAAACGTTTTAAAAATATGTTTTTTAAAACGTTTATAAATTTATTAAAATATATAATTTATTAAAAGTTTAACGCCAACAGTACTGTGCCCTACTCATTTGGTAACAATAAAAATATATCACGGTGAAAACGATCAGGACATTTTCGGAAATCTAACATAATTGGTTAATGTCAATCTACATACATACGTATATATGTGGTTATTAAAAAGTTATACACATTTCGAACGAAGCGATAAACGAAAAATAAAAGAATATATAAGAATTGTTTTCAACATTTCTTTAGCTATTCAAGATACTCCACCATGCCCATATGAATCGTTTTAGTAGCCTTATATGGCAAAGAAACGGTACCTAGAAGCCGTCTTCAAGAATTTAAAATTCGAATTGTTTTTTTTTAAACGTAACGACTACATCAGCGTCTATAATGTACACGACAGCTTTTTATTGAATATTTTTTTTTATATAGTAACTTTTTAAAACTGGTTTACTTCAGGACTTAAGACGCTACCTATAGACTTAATGAATTTGAAAGACAACAATACGAGAACAATAGAACTTATCCGAAAGATAAATCTAATAATAAAAGCCGGCAGCACATCTGCGACTCCTCTAGTATTGCGGATGTCCATAGGCGGCGGTAATTACATACCAACAGGCAGGATATCCATGAGCTGCTTGCTCGTTTGCTACTGATTCTATAAAAAAAAATGGTATAGTCACGATACCGCTAATTTTGGATCGAACTTGGTTTGCCTGTTATGAATTAAAAGCGAGCGCTTAGACACTTAGCTACCCCGCTTTTATCGGCCGGGCCCGAAAACATTACATATTTTTAACCTAATAAGAATACAGTGACATTTCGATTCTCGATATGCCTGGGACACATCATACAGTTGGTCACCTTACTGCAGACAAACGTGAGGGGGCATAGACGTGCCGTTTCGTCTCTACTAAAACAAATTCATATGTGCAATGAAGTATCACTTTATACGCTCTTACTTTAAACGATATAAAGAGTATAATAGCCTTGAAATTATGAAAATATAAGTTAGTATTCCAGGGCGGCAAGCACGCGTGTTCAAGATCGTCTAAAGATATAGGCAGGGGAATGTCATTGTTCTGCCGACGAAAGGGAATGGCGGGAAGCGACCGAGCGTCTCCTTAGCATACTTCTCACGCCTCATGACAAAGTAAGAATGATTTTATTAAACGGTTGTTGCTGAAGTCTCACAGAGATAAATAAAATTAAAGAGATTATATATGACCTTATTTATAATATTATTTATATATTCATGTCCATGACATTACGCCGAAAATTATTACGGCGTAAGAAAATTATTATAACACTCTAATTTGTAAGTTACACGAATGAAGACAAGACCAAATAAATGCGTGATATCACAAAAAATATTTTGCCATCCGCCCGTATAATATATATATATATATATATATATATATATATATATATAACATTAATTATTAAACACGTTCTGTTATAGATCATAGAAATGTATTTGACAGAATTTTGTTAATTAAATTAAATCTTTTTACAATGGATCAAAGTTTACTTTGCATTACAGCAGCCAGTTCAACAAATGTAAATTGATTCACATACCACTCATTTACACTCCCAAATCGTTTTTAAAGCAATTGAACCCAAACATTGACATCGACGCTTCATAGTAAACATACGCGATTAGAATATCATATAACATTTTACTAGGGTGACAGATAATATAGCATTTTCGTGGACTTTTAAAAATTCCCACTAACCCTCGACATAGTAAGTTGTATGACATACAACGATAAAGTAAGTACGACTACACAATATAGTATATAAATATTTTTATAATATTTTTGGTGTTTTCGTTAGGACATATGAAATCTGAGAATCTTTTATCCAACAAACGAGTCCTTCAGAAAAGGCGAAGGTTTTCTATTCACTTATCTTCTCTTATTTACATATAACATAACAATTTTTTTTACGGTTTGATATGGCTGTTCTAAAGCTATCATTTCTTTTCTGATTCGAAGCATTCCGTTCTACGTGGTCTTTCTTGTACGCAATTCGTTTAAAGTGTTCGTTGGAAGCAAAAGTATTCTGAACATGCATTCCTCTATGGTCCTCTTTTTAATCCAATAATCTCATGTTAATATAGTATATTGTTTAATTCTATCAATACTTAATACACTATATACAATACCCTATATACAATGAACCTGTGTAAAACAGGTCAGGACAATTCAGTTGACGCTATAACAAACAGACAATTTTATATATTTTTTTATCCTATCAATAGCCTTTTATGTTTACCTGGTAACCCTAATACTCGATGTTTCGATGAATCAGCTACGTCGATATTGATATCATTCGTAGCGGTGACCTACACACTTCCTTAGTATAAAATCTATTTTGGAAACAATGCTCGAAGGACGGGCGTGCGTTGTTTAAATCATTGACAATTCAATAGACAACTGGACTGTAAGTTCCGCCGGTCACACGCTAAACGTAACGTTTTTTTCTTTCGTGTCTTCGGTTTCTTTGATTATTGAATACATTTTTGCTTCATTTAATTCAGTAAAGTTTATATATATAAGTTTCCGGTCGAGCTTAAAGCTGCATATGCAGCTACGTGGCTCGATCTTAAAAAATAGTCATCTAGCTTCAGAGCAGCGAGCGTTTTATGTATGTACTAGAATAACTAGAGTCGAGTTAAATCTAACGTAAATATTTAATTATAAATAATTTCTTTCGCGAAACAGGGTAAGAGTCCAAGTGCTCTTTTGCTGGTTACCCACTAATGGAGGTCTCGACTGAGCACCATAAACGGTCGGTCACCTCTCAACCTGCTGAAACAATAAAAGCACTCGGGACAACAGCGGCCTGAAAAGAAAAATCACATGGAATACCTCACCAGTATAAGGTCTCCAGGTTTCTTTCTTATGAAACACAGCAGCCCAAGGCTATTGGGTTGGCAACTAAGTTTGTGTCATTATTTAAAATTTTTAAAGTTTATATTTCAATAAATATTAACAACTCCAGCCATTGAACAAGATCTTCAGTTGTAGATATCCTTTGTCTACCACGTTTGTTTTAGATTAGTTTAAGATTTCATTTCCGTGGCTTTACCTCTAGTCTATAGATAACGCTAGTTAAATATGTTATTAATTTGTATGTTGTGGTTATGTAGTTAACACAGCCTACTGGAGGTTATCCATCAAAATTGCGACAGACCACAGACGTGATGGGCCTTGGCTTAGCCTTCCACCGTGGCGTGGGAAGTCACTTCTATTAGTAGAAGCCTTACACGGTCGCACATGTCTCGGGAAGTAGTTATGGCAAATTATGTCTTTATCTTCACAAGAAGATAACCATTGCTATTCGTATTACCGTCACTAAGCAAATATTTTGTATGATCCGAATTTGGTTGGTTTTTTAATGAAGCTTTGTGTATGGAAATAATATACTATACACCATCATAAAGAGTGAGAGGTCTATGTATTTATAATTTTTTATGAAACTAAGAGTGACCAACGTGTCTCTAGCTCATCAACTATCCATTCTGCCAAACCATAGTTGAGTCGCCATTCAACTATAGTCGTGAACCATCTCCTAGCACAGGCATCTAAGCTTGGTTCGAGTGGTTATCGAAAATGCTAGTAATTATAGCACTGCTATCATTATTTTATATAAAAACTGATAGTACCTGACTGCTATGCCGTGGGTCCTGATGTTGATTCCCATCTGAGGGTTATATTTGTGCATTACAGATTACTGATTTTCGGATCTGGGTACATTGTATCTATGTCCCGTGTCGCACGGCATATGAACATTTTTTCGGTCTTATTGCATATGCATGCACAAATTAGTCTAGAGAACGACGAGCGAGTGCCTGTGTTTGCACGAGTACTCACGGCACTATAAAATAACTTGTGTAGTTGATTTCGTCTGAAAATAATCAGAAGATATATTAGCATCTCTCTCTACCCACCTGTACAAGTGTGGGTGTGCTTTATTACTGGGGAAATTGAAATTCTCTTACACGTGCTGTCTTGTAGAACCCTAAAATATTAACGACTCAGGTGTAATTTAGTGATGTACCAGCTTGAACTTAATGCAGTACATTACCATGCGTCATTTACTTATATTAACTCCATTTATCGAATTTATGAAAGTTTTGTAGTTCTGCTCAATTTTTTTTAGAAAAATAAAGATGATAAACCAGCTCACAGTTCTTATTTATTTTATTTATTTATTTATTGAACACCAACACAATGAACATTTTTACAATCAGAAAATACAAAAACATTGGAATAGTTTCGTGGTAAATGCCATCGCAATTAAAGGTGAAGACAGCATACAATTAAAAAGGCGAGAGACAATATAAAAGAAAAAAAAAAGTAATATTAAACAAAATTTTAAATTAAAATGAAAACGAAAACTAAAAATAGGTTAAAGACTTTTTAAACGTGCAAATGGTTTGAAGAAAGAGATCAATACAATTAGACTTTGCATATGTGGTTAAATTCTCTAATCATTCTATTTAGAGGCGCATTTTTACCTAAGTTCGATCTGCTTACGCTACATCTGAAGATTCTGAAGACGATAAATGATATCTGTGGCCCGTAAACACCTACACACTACACCAAGATGCACATATGTTATAATTTGCTGGCTTCAGTGTAATGCCTCGCTTATACAAAATATATACTATCAGGTATATACTTACAGTATATATATATACAACTGCTGGCCATACGCTCGAAAACGTTTATCACTAACAATGGACTTTGTTTAGGAAGTATCAAAGAATTTTATTATTGTATCAATATTGCGTGCGAGATTTTGTTTATATGTAAAAAAGAGCTTTGAGCTTACAAAAAATAATTGTCAGCTATTGATCGAATTTATAAAAGTTTCCGTTATATTATATATAAATTAAAAAAATATATCTATTGCATCAACTACGCTGGATATATCCACACTCCGTAAACATCCCTTTTTCTAGTTAGCTTTTAGAGTAAGAAAAACAATTGTTCTTCAGCTTAAAATCGAGCCCATTGATTGCAACGCAGCAGCCAGTTTCACTGACATTTATTTTTGCATAACTCAGATATCACCCTTATAAGTTTATAGATCAACTGATGGTAAGTGATACCTACGGATCTTAACTTCTACATCTATCCTGCATAAAGATTCATAATTTGCATGCGTTGTCACCTGTGGGACACCTGTTGTGTCGGGACTGAGATGAAATGCCTCATATCATTATGTCGGCTACCCAGCATTTCTTATTATTTCGGGCTGATTCTTTTTTTATGGCCGATGTCACTGTTGCCGAGCGCTTAGGGCACCCAGCCGAGACCTGTATTTGTGGGTACCCAGCACAAGAGTTCCCTTGACCGAGAGAGAGTCGGCTTGGACCGATACGCTGGGCGCTAAAGCAACTGACTCGAGGTTGCCCGAGATGCTCGAACCTCGACTCTTTGAACTGTACCCCCATAACTCTGCACTCACATAAAAATATTTCACTTAGTATTCTGTTAAGACTACGTTTTTCCGCGGTCGAGCCTACCTATTCATACAACTGCCGAAAATTAGGTTTAGCGTGACTCTACTACGTAAATCCAATCTGAACTTTTCAATGCTTAAAGTAATTTAACTTAAGTTATTGGAATATATATTAAAAGCACAACACTATTCTTTTGCCGGCCGGTTTAGTAGCGGATTAGGGTCACGACTGACGACCTCTCCGGATTCCCTATACGGCATAACCTAATGGGCCGTTGCACTCGGGACGGGAAAAAACGGGCTCAATACGGGTTTCGTGGTAAATCGCAGCCACATCGCAATTTACCCAACCCTGGCTTAAATTGTCGTCCGCCTGTGGCGTTTTTCTTTACACGTCGCCCATTCAACGTTGGACAGGACGTACTGACTGTCGGTAATTACAGGGAACATATTGAATTTCTTGGTTGTTTTTCGCTGAAATAATGGTGGGTTATGGAATATTTTTTATGGAAACGAAAGTTTATTGAAGTTATTTTCTTATATTTCATTTTTTGTCATTTATACGTTCCGCTTCAGTTTTATAATGAATCCATATAATTTATGATACGCAAGATAAATGTATAACTATATATAGTCCCGGATTTACTGAGATTATTCCAAATCAGGAGAATTCCTCAAAGTAGGACCTCATTATATTTATACCATTAAATAAAAAAAATCTTAGATAAAACAGTGAAAGAATTCTGATAATACTACTAACATGAGTAACATTCCAGTTAATCACTCCGAGTTAAACAGACGCCTGCTCTATGAAAAATGTCAAGACTATGTCAGAGTATTCTGTGACAATAGTTGATAAGCACACTTGAAATATGAACATCGTTTATTACCTCTGTCCACCTCAATTGTCATAAAAACAGCGTTAAATTATTCTAAGAATAATAACCGATTTTACCCCTCATAAGATATATACACATAAATTTTATTACCACATTTAATAGCATTGTAACACAATAAAATGGAGGAACTATAAAGGCAAGTTTGAAATTATATTATTTCAACACTATTATACGTATCAGTAAATAAATATTAATCAAACTACAAATATAATAAATGGAATTAAATTAATCAATCCATAGCGCCTCGGGAGCATATAAAAATTAAATGAGACCCTACCTAAACTTACTACACTGCGTTGTTGAATATAACAGTATCATATAATAACTACAATGTTAAAATATAATCTATTAATATAAAAATAATTGCTCACATTAAAAAAAAACATAATCGAACAATCGAGTTAAATCGAACTGACCTTACATAGTAATTGGTAATCTACGGAGCATGTATTAATATATTTTTTTAATTGGACCGTTTAAACATAGTAAACGATCGTAGGTAATCTTTTTAGGAGCTCAAGGCCCAGGTTAATAGTTTAGAATTATTTACATAATTTATTTTGACATAACGGCAGCATCCGGGAGCAGAGGACCCGCCAAACGTTTCGTCTCGCAAGAGAGAAAAGTTTAACAAAGCTTACTGTCGCTATATTCCTTACCTTCATTATATGGGGTAGGCACTTCAAGAAGAAGAGCAAGTAATTTATTTTATATGACTCGACTAATATTCGAGCATACAGTTCGCCTAATGATAACTGCCATAAATATAATATCTATCCTTAAGAAGGTTTTAAGATACGCACGCGTGCGTGACATAAAAACACATTTGGAACTGTCCATTCATCCATTCAGTTTCCCATTCTCCGCACTCACCATGCGAAAAACAGCAGCATTGTGCCATAATTTCGCATTAGTATCCTACGCCGTATTCATTCACCAGTATCATCATGCTTTTTTTAAAGTAACTAATGATGACAAATGAATACACAGGAAATATTCAAAGATATGCAAACGCTGTTATCCCTGAGGACTTAGACGGAACTCTACGTTTTATGTGATAGAATCCCCAGATCCCTAAACTCAATATGTGAAACACAATGGCGACATACTTATTTCACGCTGGTATTTCGTGAAGCCGCAGTCAAAATCGTAACTATAGTACACATGACAAGTTACAAAAAAGTAATTGAGCGTCCGTCTGTACTGTAATTGCCAAATGCAACTCAAAAAGATTTATTAAGTTGAACTAGAACACGCTTAACTAACAGCGGGTTAATGAATAAATATGACTTGAGCGTTATATAATCAAGAGATGTGACATTCATAATCGATTCGATAACTGTTAGTGATGTAACCATGTTTATGGTATTTAGATCATTATGTTTTGTATGAAAAATATTATTATTGCGTGAAGGTAATTTGCATTAATGGTTTCCGATAGCCTTTATGTCGACGTTCATCCATTGGTAACGTTAAATAACTCCCTAATGGTTCCTAGAGTGACCTAAGTTGGTCATCAGCCGGTGAGGCTACGTGTTTTATTCAACTGACTTAAAAAGAGCTTAACGTTTTTTTTCCAATTACGTTTTTTTTATATGCCAAGTTTCTTTTGACGCTTCTTTACTGTTCAGGAGAATATAAATATAACATTGCGGTAGATGGTAACATTTTTTTTATCAATATTATAATACTTTAAAAACAAATATCCGTTTAAGTAGGTAATTTTACTTCTTTTTTATTACATTGAGAATAACAAACATTCTCACACAGCGCACCTGTGATTCCTGGAGTCCATGACATCTACGTTGATCCTTGACAAGGAGTCATAATACGGGTGCGTTGTCACCCTCGAGGACTGAGATCGAGGAATGCCTCGACGCCTGCAGTAAAGGTCTCCGGATCCATTCACTCACCAGATGAAGCACGGCAGCATTATGCTGCTATTTCATGCTAGTATTCTGTGAGGGCGTGGTGAACCATTCATTCTGCAGTTGTTAAACAAACTGCAGCGTACCTCTACCACGCTATAAATAATAATGCTTCTAATAATATATGTCATGAATCAGTGTGCAGCTTGTATGCCTTTTAAGTTACACCACTTAAAACTTATTTGTATTGAAGCTATAATATAAGTAATAGAATCGAATTCTAACTAAAGTATTTTTTTTTAATATTAGGGCTACCATCAACCACTCACCTGATGGTAAGTAGATGACTGCATTTGATGATAATTTACTTTTGAGTGAGTGTCAAAAAATGTTTTCCGGTTTTCTGCTATTACAATTCACAGTCTAGAGGATGAATGACAAAGGGTACGAGTGAATGTAATTTGACAGACATGGGCTTGATATAGAAATCCATATTTTTATTAAAATATGGGTTTCTTTTTAAAACAAACTCAAGCCAAGTGTTAGCATCGTAAATGTTTAAACTTCAATAACTTTATCTAGTAATAGAATAATAAATACTCACCATCATAAGAGTCAGGAATGTACAGCGGCTTCCCAACCAACTTCCCTTTCTTCCCGGACAGCGGTACCGCTTCCACTCTCCTATGAGCCTCCAGCACTCTATAAAGAAGCACTGGCCTATCCTCTCCTTCAATTTTCACCACGCGTGGCAGGGAGAACTTATCCACAAACTCTTTCAGTATCATCACATCACTAGCATCGTCTTCTGGCTCCACGGAGCCGTTTCTGCGTCCTAGGAGGAAATTGTCAGCCCATTCCGGCGCGTTCGGTCTTCTCTCTAAAAAATCCGGTCTTCGTTCGCTACTCCGAGGCTTATATCTGGGAGGCCGATCTCTTCGGACTAAAGCTTCGTTCGCTTCTGCCAGCCATCTGGTGACCAGGCGCTCCCTCTCAACGTCCAAGTAGCGAGGCTTGGAAGCGTCGCAGGCGAAGCGGGCTGCGTCAAAGCAATACTGGGGTGGCGGTGGTCGTATCCGTGGTGGGTAGAAACGGGGTGGGACGTATGGGGGGTGCGGGGCGTAGGCCGGCGGCGTCCTCGGCCCAGAGCCCTCGACTGACGCCGTTCTAAACATCTTTTCTGGCCATTGATACTACTTCCACCACCTGAAACAAGGAGACAATACGCTTAGCATCGTCAAAGAAGTTAATCCAAGGTATCTCATCTCTTTAGACGAGGCCGATATCTTATACGCAATAACCGTAAATAAAATAAAATATATGAGTATATTCACATAGAAAAAGAAAAACTGAGGATCTGGAGACTTTTATTTTTTAATTTGTAGTATTTCGTAGTATCTAATATTCCGGTTTACTTAGCTGAAAATACTTGTGCTTGTTGTACACGATAATAGTCGAATGGTAGATTCGAACCTACAACCTTAAGTTTCGCAGACCGTTTTGACAGAATTAGGCTATTGACGCCTAATTATCATCATCACTCACGCCCATCGTTAGTGTAGTAACTAAATTAGGCTGTTGAGCACACCAGATTGCCACACACCAAGATCCTGAGACATTAGTATCAATCGACTTCTACAAACTTGTGTAGAAGTCGATTGATCGTCACTCCAGCCAGCGGAAAGTTGTCATACCGAGTCTGCCAATACGAGCTTACTGCTCGAGAAACTTTCTATCCCCTCGGTTATATAATTGGCGTTGGTTTGACAGACTCGTGGTGTAGTGGCCGGAGTAGATTGCAGTTGCGTTGAGGTTACTGGGTTTTATTTTCATCCGAGAAACAATGTGTATGCATTAAAAATTATTGTCATTTCGTGTCCATGGCAATGCATCAAAACCTTCCTCCAATCCATGGATGAAATGTGAGTACCACTATAATATAATAATACCACCACTATAATATAATGATACCACCACTATAATATAATAATACCACCTCTATAATATAATTATATTATACAGTTGATGTTATGTGGTGATCGGAGGATATCACCGTAGCCGATATCGACTAGGAAGACATTATGAGACTATTGGCTCCTTAATATTACAAAACTTGTTATTTATTTATTGTTATAAACTTATGCACATAAATTACGAATGTCAAAGCCCCTTCACATGCGTTCTATGCAAAAGAACTCTTGTGAACTTATGTTATTTATGTAACGTACATAAGATAATCTAGTCTTGACTGAATTTATGTGACACGAGAATTAAGTTATGTTATTAGCTAATGTACCGTAGTATTGCGTTATTATTTCATTCGCATAACACAGTCCGCTATATTCAAATTACACGCTCTTTGTAGACACTTGGCAGACGACGGGCCGGATTCATTATCTAATTTGTAAATCCCGGAGCATCCACGACTGGCCTTGATCAGATAGTGTATATTTTCAGTCTTTTTTTTTCTTTTTCCTTGTTGGATACAAACATTGTAAAATTTTAATATTAGATTACGATTGAGGAGTTCTCAACTGTCACGATTCCCACATAACATCTATGGGAGGTGGGAATTGCTGAAAACCAGCGCTACGTAGTAATGAAATGCCGTGTCAGCAAAAGCTGAGTAAAGCAGCAAAGACGACACATTATAAAAATAAAGAAATAAATAACAATCGAGGAAATTACTTTTCTGAAGCTATGTCAATATTACTCTCCTTCCAAAATACGTAAAAGTATATACAAACATTATTAGGAAACTTTTTTGATATCCTGATTTTGGGCGTTTTGGTGGCTGATAGATATCAGTTGCATGTTGTGTGCTCATTTCATGTTACGCCTAAATATATATATGTTATAAAATATATTATATGTATAATTCCACTATCACTTCTAAAATTCCAGATAGGAGTTGCGAAATAATCATAAATTTTGATCAAAGACAATATATTCCACATCCCACACAAATTTTATCTGCATACAAATTTCCTGACACGGTGCTGACGGCATGCTATCAACGTGCGAATATCTTGAAAACTGTGTACAATTGTATCCCTATATAAGAATATCCACAGTGAACACTTTTGTCCAGAAATTGGATAATAACATACAATTTACCTCTATTTACATTTCGATTTGTTTCTCAAATTGGATCTAATTCCTCAGTCATTACAAACTTTTTAATGTTATTGCTATTTACTTTAATTTATATATTGGCGTTCGTTTTCTTTTTCATAGTGTCTTCAAAATCATATAATGGTGATATCCTGGTAATCCTAGGTTCGAATCCATCATTATCAATTCTTGAATTTCTTACGTAGAAAAAAATACCCAATATGGAGAGAAGAAAAACAGGAAATTAGAAGCTTACACCCCGTTGCACGGCGCAACCCTTCCCTTTAGAATTTGTTGGAGCATATTCACGTGGTTTCAGGAAGGATTAGGAAATTACGTTATTTTTCTGTATGACTTATCTATTCATCAAACATTGTCCTTTCACATCGTACATTTCTGAGCACGATGTAATAACTGTAACAATTGTATTACTGGATTGGGTTCAAAGTTTTACTGGTCTACCATTAAATACAGGCTGGTCATTTAGCCTGAAGATTTTCATCTCGCTCTCTCTCTCTCTTCCCGCCTCTTCTTTGATAATGTCCAAAGTCAATGTCCATGTGATGTGTAGTTTCCCAAAAACCACATTTACACAGTTTTATTACATTGAAAGTAACAAACGAGCACGCAGTACACCTGATGGCAAGTGATTCCTGCGACCCATGACATCAACATTCATCCTTGATAAGAAATTATAATGCAGATGCGTTGTCACCCTGGAGGACTGAGATCAAATGCCTCGTCAACAGTAACAAAGGTCTCCGGTATGCCTACACTCACCAGACGGAATACAGCAGCAACATGCTGCTATTGTACGCTGGTATTCTGTGAGGGCGTAGTCCTACCCCGGTCGAGCCGACCTATTCATTCTGCAGCTAGAAATAGAATAAATAATATGTATATATTATACATAGGGTTTGTTCTATATTGTTCTAAGAACTAAAACAATCAAGTTAACAAAATACGTTGCATAACAAAAAATGCTATTGTCTTCGAGCTTCGTGTGTGCTAAACCTATTCTTATCCTTTCTTAAGTTCGTCGACCTATAGTGACTTGTCGAAATGTTTTTGCCTTTTAAGTTCATTTAGATATGATGTAACGATTAGCGTTTAATTACATTCGTACACATCGATTTAATTACTTAGAATAAGCTTAAGAACAAAAAACATGGTTAATATTACGACATCAGTTAATAAACTTTAGACAAATTAAGGACAAAAAATCGGGTTTTTATTTATTTATTTATAAACTTTTGTACAACTAACATATACACAAAGGCGGACTTAATGCCTAAGGCATTATCTACCAGTCAACCTTGGGAGGGTTCAGAGAAATCAAGGTAGGGACAGATGAATAATAATAAAGAAAAAAGGAACATACAGTACATCTAAACACTTATACAATTATATATACATATCATTATATAGTATCTTAGGAATTTATAATATTAAAAAAAATAATAAATATTTATATACATTTACATAAACTATAAAACAAAAATATATACATATTATAAATACAAACATATCTAAAAGTAAATATATATATATAAATATATACATAATCGATATATATATAAATATCGATGTAGTGATTCTGCTGACGCTACTTCCAACGAATGCTTTCGAATTTTACGTTTAAACTCTAAGCGACTTCATTCAACTTTGACAAATTCTACTTCAGAAAAGAAGCATCGAAAATCTCTTTATTTTCGTCCACGTAGTACAAGTATAAAGAAAAGGTATAAAAAAAAATCAAAAATGTTTATTTCAACAACTTAACGATCAGTTTCATCATTGTCAGGTCTCGAATAGTTTACCTTAAGAGATTCCGCTCTCCCATTACTATTCTTAACATTGAATAAGTAACACGTTGAAAGTTACAAACTTCCATATTATGATATGTGTGTATTTGTGTGTACTTGTTTATGTATGATTTTATATGCGCATGCGAGCATATGTGTGTATGTGCACTTTAAAAATAATATTTCTTCGCTTTAGTTACACTTAACGATTTGAATCATTTTTTTTTATAAATAAATAAATAAATCTTTATTTGCAAGGATATAGTTTACAATAAGATGTTCATATAGTTAGAGTTTCACATATTCTGCTTAAAAGCGTGCAAATCTGATAACTAGTACCTAATGTTATAATTAACTAAGGTAACGGTCCAAGCCGAGGCTCCCTCTCGGGAGCCCTTGTGCTGGTTACCTATATATAGAGGTCTCGACTGAGTGCCATTAGCGCTCGGTCACCTCTCAACCCGGTGAAACTGTAAAAGCCCTCGAGCTAACAGTGGCCTTCAGCCGGAAAAAAATAAAATAAAAAAACAATTAACTTTTACAATTATATAGACATAAGGTCGTTTCAGACATACTACTACAAGACCAACATTTAATTTTTTAAAACATATTATTTTTATTTTTCATTTATGTAATCATTTATATTATGATACATTTTTGAAATAAGCCAGGTATATAATTCGTTTTTGAAATTTTTCCCGTTAGATCTATAATGTGCTTTGGAAGTCTATCAAAAATTGATACTGCCATACAATTTATTTTTGTATTGCTTTATCCGCTGTCTTGGTATGCAGAGTTTATTTGGACGTGTAGAACTTTTGGTGGCTATTTCGCTCTTTTTTGTTAAAATACATTTGGGAGTTTTTAAATACGAACATGCACATGTCAAATATATATTGGCACGGAAATGGAAGTATGTTATATTTTAATAATGGTTAAAACTATCTAGGCGGTTGGCTTCACATATAGCTCTGATGCATTTTTTTGGGCACGGAAAACATGAATAGAATCGACAGAATTTCCCCATATGATTATACCATACTTGATTATGGAAGCTACGTATCCGGGATATGCTAATAGGGCTGCATCTATAGACACCGTTTTTGCTATATTTCCGAGTACATATACAAATTTTTACATTTTTAAACATAAACTATGCACGTGCTCTTTCCAAGTACATTGTTGGTCTATAATTATACCCAGAAACTTAGTGGAGTATACTTCTTCTATAAAAGTGTTATGATATATTTTTAGCTTGGAATTGCATTATTTTTGTCTTATTAGCATTGATTGTCAAGTTTTTTCCATTCTAGCCATTGTATAGTTCTTTCTAAGTAATACAGTTACGGGTATGCAATTTATGTACATTTTTTTTATCTAATACGCTGATTGTGTCAAGTATACAGTACTTGACACAATCAAGGTACATTTACACGATGTTCCTTGTTTACTTGTTTCTCAGACGCTGCAATTCTGATTGTTATAATTCATTTTGTATCAATATATCAACATACCTAAAACACCATACATAAAAAAACACCTTTCTTATCGCAACTAGTTAGTGCTAGTTAAACAGAATTGGTCTGTTGAGTTTTGGTATCTTTTCGATCTAATGTCTTATTTAAAAATATTCAAAGATTATAAAAAAGCTGACTTCATTAGAGTCAATCACACACTTGATTTTGTCAGATGTAAACAAATTCATTGAATTGGTATACTTCATACCGGTGCAAAAATATAGCTGAAGTTATATGGATGTGTATTGTATTAATTAATTGTTCAGTTAAAAAACAAGTTCAATACTTGTAGCGTCAATGGTTCCTTGTTGCATTCAATGGGTGGGCTCGAGTAGGGATTATCACGCCGTTATATAATATAGGCGTGAATAGCAGTATATCGTTGCTATAGTGAGTGTAGAAGATCAATTACAGGTACTAAAGCATTCCGTTTCAGCTCTTACGGGTGTTATCGCATGTGCGAATGAGAAAATCGATGCCATGGCCCGCAGTAATCACTTACCGTTAGGTAAATTGTGTGCTCATTGTCACCGCTAATAAAAAAAAGTAATAACCTATATGTAAACCCCACTGTTGGGCAAAGGTTTACTTTATAGAGAGGAAATATAGCCCACTATGCGGCTACACTTCGTATTGGCGGATTTTGAAAGTCTAAAAATTTATTAGACATGCAGGTTTCCACACGTTTGACAGCGGTAGAAATCTACCACTGTCAGACTACCACAGCTCTTATGTAAAAGAAACACTAACTATACGAAACATTTAACATGAGATACAGCATCACATTATATCGTTGACACAGTAGTGGATGCTACGATTTCATGATGCAACCATCATCTCTGTATCAATGAAGTCGTACGAAACGTGAATAGATGGTGGTTTAGGTTACGGTCTGCGAAACGTGAGGTCGTAGGTACGAATTCACTATTTGTCAAGCAAAGTTAATGACAAGATGTTTCACGATAAATATTTTAAAAAAAGTTATATTGTATAACTACACACCAATATATAACATTTTGTATAAAGCCATCAATTATAGTAAATTTTTATTGTAATAAATTAAGCGTCAATAGTCTGACGGCTTAGAAAGGGTCTGCGAAACTTAACGTCGTAGTTTTGATTCAACACTTCGACTATCATCGTGAATCCAATAACACAAGCACTTCATGATTCTCGGGCACCCTCAAATCAGTCGCTCGCGCGCAAGGGTAACGGTCCAAGCTGAGGCTCCCAATCGGGAGCACTTGTGCTGGTTACCCACCAATAGAGGTCTCGACTGCGCGTCATAAGCGCTCGGTCACTTCTTAACCCAGTTAAAAAAGACAAAATAAAAACTTCAAGCTTAGTTGGAGTGGTTAACGGGAATTTTAGTAATGTTAATATCTATACTAGCAATATTTCATATATATATATATATACATATATATATATATATATATATATATATATATATATATATATTTATATAGTAAATCCTATATATCGGCCTTGGTTAAATGCCAACAACCTGAAAGAGAAAAGTCTTATCCCTACACGGCTTTGCTTAATAGGCTATTCCGAAGCGAGTACCCACATAATAACGCTCCAACTTTGTCATAATACAATACGCCGTGGGGTACTGTGTATGGAAAGGTATCTTTTTTGTCTCTCTAAGGTAGTTCCACACCGAATAACAATTTGCATTGAGCATTCGTCTGACATTGATAGATTTTGCGAAGTTTTTTTTAGTGCAATAATTTTAGATAAATACGTGAGTTATATAAAATGATCAATATTTAATTTTAATTTTATAATCCGATTTTTTAGCTTTGAACTAAACTGAAACTAATATAAAGTTTAATAAAACCTATACATTTATATATATATATATATATATATATATATATATATATATATATATATATATATATATATATATATATAATATATGATATAATTTATACCAAATTTAAGTAAGTGCTGATTTATCATATATTCGGTGACGAAGGGGTCCACGTAACCGTAGTGTCTTGGTGTTACGTGGACCCCTTCGTCACCGAATATATGATAAATCAGCACTTGAATTTGGTATAAATTATATCATTGATGCCGACTCCGGGGATAGAGCATAGTCAGGTCGTGTACCGTGAAACCAAAAGCAATATATAACACATTGAGCTGGCACTGGGAGAATAAAAGCATAATCGAAAAAAAATATATATTTAAAAGATCAAACTAAAATATAGCTCAAGAGTAGAGATCATCCATATACTATGTCTTAATCTGAGTGTACATTTACGCATATGTATTTTATATCCCATAAGGCACGTCACAAGGAATTTTATCAATGTGCACTTAGCTTTGGAAACGCAAGTAGCACGTAGCACCATTAAAACTAATGTCTGAATATTGACGTCCTCTATAATAAACCTTCAATGTTCGTTACAATTTTATGGCAACCATTAAACTATTTTGAACCCTACTGTAAAGTTATTAAGTCTTATTTGGGTATGTATACGAGTCGAGCTAGTGAAAAAACTAAATTATGATTGCATGCATATTAATCTAATAAACAGAAGAAATAAAGCTTAACACGTCTCAATAAGGTTTAAATACGAATAAATTGTATTGTATCGATGGCACTAACATTTGCATAGAGGCAATATTTATTTATTTATTTATTAAATGGACTACCAACGCAAGATACAGCATTTATATTTTATACTATACAAGAATAAGGTATTCTATGTAACTGTTCTTACAATTATAGGTAACTACAACATGTTTAAAATGTGTGAATGAATATAAACTTAAAAACAGGAATTCAAATAATAATTAACAAAAAAAAAATTTAAATTGTTAAGATTAATAAAAATTTCGTTTTAAGAAAAGTCAACTTGCCGTATTAAAACAAATAATAACGTAAGATCTATGTAACATTTTTAATCTTTCTCATAAATTTTGTGAGATCGTCAAAATGGATATCTATCTCTGGGACTTTTTTCGTTTGGTCGTTATAGAAGCGAGAGATGCGGACAACTGGTGAATTGCGGCCCAGGTTAGTTCTGCATGGTCTCATTTTAAATAGATTGCACGGATCTCGTTTACGTACATTGTACTGAAATTTTTCTAGTAGAAGAGGGCAGTCAATACAAAAATGACATGATTTTTTTTTCCCAACAACACTTGCTCTATTTTGAAACTCAGTTGTGAATGATTGATGTAATATCTCATTCAATTCCTAGTACTTACGTTTTTTTCATATATAAATAAAACATTAAAAACATGGATATAATCACCGCACAGCAAGGTCATATCCGACATTTTATCATTGGAAATAACTATGTCAAGACCATTTTGATGATTACGAAAAGAAAGAAGGTACTCATGTTATTTAATTTCCTTCTGACGTTGTTGTTTTCTTCAGGGACTATTAATTTCAAAAATTGTAATTTTTTTTTATTACACTGAGTAATAAACGAACACACAGTTCACCTGATGGCAAGTGATTCCTGCGGTTCATGACATCTACGTTCATTCTTGACGAGGAATCATAATGTAGATGCGTTGCCATCCTTGAGGATTGAGATGGAATGCCTAACACCAGTAATATAAGGGTCTCCGGATCCCTACACTCACCAGACGAAACACAGCAGCGTTATGCTGCTATTTCACACCGGTATTCTGTGAAGGCGTGGTCCTAACCTGGTCAAGCTGATCCATTCATTTTCCAGCTAGGAAAAAATTGCATCGTATCTCTACTACTGTAAAATGATATATAGTATTGCTAAGAAGGAATCAATAGGCTGCGGGATGTTTTGTGCCAAACCCTGGGGGAGGTCTACGTTCTGCAGTGGATTACGGATAGGTTATGATGGTGACGATTCTTTTTTTATAGAATAGGTGACAGACGAGCATGAAGCCCATCTGATGGTAAGTGATAACCGCCGCCCATGAACATCTGCAACACCAGAGGAGTCGCAAATGCGTTGCCTGTCTTTAAGGAAGGCTCTTTTCTTGAAGTTCTCTTACTCATATCGGTTCGGAAACATCGATGACGACAGCTGATTTCACAGAGTAGTTGTGCGTATCAGGAAATTTCGCGTGAAGCGCACATTGCTGGATTGCCATCGATTGAGATGATGAGGATGAAATTTTGAATTCTGTCACTTTTTTTTTATAGTGATGATTGTTTGGAGAATTGATATCTTTGATTTCAACATTCAATATGAGTTTATAGTAAGGTATATGAAGAATAAAGTTGTGCTTTGGTATCTTATCTTATTATATATTGGGCATGCAAATGGTGACCTTTTTTTTTAGTTAAAACTTCTACAACCCTGTCTAAGGTATAATGACGATATAAATTGTGTATGTATGCATGCATTAATATATTGTAATGTATGAGTTAAATTAAATAATCTATAACATTAATTGAATAAATCTAATTTTATGGGTTTATATGTATAGTTTGACTTCTTTATTACGAGTGCTTTACATGTAATTTTGGTAAGATTGGAAGGGCATCGTTCATTATGAGCTTTTACTACCGGGCAAAAACATCGATTTGGATCTCTACAGCCAACAACTGATGAGACTCAAGCTAGAAATAGAGAAATAACGCACGGAATTCATCAACAGAAATGGTGCGGTTTTTCATCACGATAACGTCAAACCTCACACATCTTTAGCCACTTAGCAAACATTAAAAGAGCTTGGTTGGGTGGAATTAATGCATCTGCCACAAAGCTTTGACCTTGCACATTCAGAATTTCACCATGATTCTTTAGGTAGGTTTAAGTTAACATCAATAGAGGCCTGTCAAAGCTACTTGTGTAAGTTTTTTGATCAGAAGTCCAAAAATTTCTATAGCAATAGGATGATGGCACTACCTACATAATAACAACAAGATATCGAACAAAATTGCACATATATATTACAATCATTATATACAATAATGTACATAAACTATGACATAAAATAACTTGTATGTGTATATAAAATACCAAAAACAGTTTCACCCCGACATATAAACATATACATCGGTTACTATTTTTTTTACTTCAATGATAAAAATAATATATAATATTAAAATAATATTTAAAAATTAACCATAGTGCTGAATATTTTCTATCTTATCATTTAAGTAAACATTTATAACGGAAATCCATTAAGTATGCTGTTCCATATGTCCCTACCCTCTCTATTCAACTGGACAAAAGATATTAAACAGTTATATGGTATTAACGTCCCTCGTAAACCTTGTGACGACCATTCAGATTTATTCATAAAACAGAAAGCCATAATGAACCACTATCAAAACCTCAACGGGCATGTAACAAGATTTAAAAGCTCATTAGTTGAATAAGGTATTATATCAGAGCTTTTACACTGGTATCGAGATCTGACAGTCGATTCGTATGTTTTCGACTGTTTTTTCGATTGTTATTTTTTATTATTGTTTTCTTCAAATACTATAATTATGAATAAGATATACCGTTTCCATATGTTTACTATATGTTTCGCGGAGGGAAGGCAGGGTTATGTCGGAATCGCACCCTCATAAAAAAACCCCACATTCACCATCGTTGCCGCATTCGACAGGGCCATGGTCTCTTCGATATACTCACATCCCCAGCAGCAGTGGAACACATGAGTGACAAACTATATATACGAACATATCCGCAGAGCAATATTTAGTGATAAGTACGGTACACAAATATTGTTCGTCAACTGGAAATCGAATCGAGGACCCCGATACTCTGACTACAATACCACGTGGCTGTCATAAATAATGTAATACAATATAACAAAGCAATCAAATAATATTAGTGAATTATATTCTCGTAAGCAAGCTGAAATATATCTACCCTGTTTTCTTTACTCCTACTACTAATCCGCAGTAGCCAAGAGATTATAATCAACAATCGCATTCCTCTTAAACCACCCATGCATATTTGAAACAAAGCTGAAACATAAATTTGAACAAATCCGACGATATTAGTCAGCTTATTTCGATTATTCATCCAGTAGACAGTCGTAACTCGTACAAATTCAATTGTGAGCCCTTAAAGTCACCTACATATTGCGCACAATGTCCGATAATTGCATTCAACTGTTGTGTGTACTGTCTAATGCTATTGCAATATCATTGGGGATATGCACTTCAATCGAATAACTAGTATGGACACGTTTGTAAAATAACAAAAAAAGTATATTACTTGCTTTCAATGCACCGAGCAGCATTATTGGCATGTTTTAAATTATTTTTTAATTATATTTTGTTGACAAACGAGCTCGCAACTCACTACACAACTGCGTGACATGCATCTATAATACATCAAATCCTTAACAAAGATTCCAGATGCCATTCATGTTTTACCACCCTGAGTACTAAGATGGAATGTCTCGTTATCTGGATCTCCGAAACTCTACACACACCATACAAAATATACCAACTGAAGAATTGCTATTTCACAGTGTTATGTAGTGTCACCGGCCTCGTTATCTGGGTCTCCGGAACTCTACACTCTCAATGCGAAATACAGAAACTGAAGAACTGCTATATCAGTGTAATTTGGTGTTACAGGTCTCGTTATCTGGGTTTCCGAAACTCTACATACACCATACGAAATACAGCAACTGAAGAACTGCTATATCAGTGTAATTTGGTGTTACAGGTCTCGTTATCTGGGTTTCCGAAACTCTACATTCACCATACGAAATACAGCAACTGAAGAACTGCTATTTCACACTGTTATTTAGTGTCACCAGTCTCGTTACCTGGGTCTCCGGAACTTTACATTCACCATACGAAATACAGCAACTGAAGAACTGCTATTTCACACTGTTATTTAGTGTCACCGGTCTCGTTACCTGGGTCTCCGGAGCTCTACTCTCACCATACGAAATACAGCAACTGAAGAATTGCTATTTCACAGTGTTATTTAGTGTCACCGGTCTAGTTACCTGGGTCTCCGGAGCTCTACTCTCACCATACGAAATACAGCAACTGAAGAACTGCTATTTCACACTGTTATTTAGTGTCACCGGTCTCGTTACCTGGGTCTCCGGACATTTAGAGGTCACCAGTCGTTTCAATAAAATATATATAAACAGCTTTATCCTTTGAACTTTGAGAATTTCTTCATCATCCTGTATGAATAAACCGACTGCCACTTACAGAAACATCGTAAAACATAAGTATTTCACAATAACGATATAGAATTTTATTCGATTATAATAATTGTGAAATAATATACAATCATTATTTAAAGACTCTAAATAAACAAAAAGTGGAAATATTTAATAATATATTATTTTGCATGAACAATTTAATAAATAACGAGAGCGATATCTAAATTCTAACAATAAATAACAACTTTTAATAGCCAAAATTGAAGGATTGGCAATCGTTATAGCCACGCTTGGGAAATCCACTCTTGAAACATAACAGTGTTTCAAGGAAATATTAAAAATTCGCAAGCGTTAACACCTCTGAGGTCCGAGATAGAATCTTAGGGATATATAATCGAAGACCCAGTTACTGGTAGGCGAGGCGTGCTATCTAAGTGACAGTAGAGACTTATCATTCGTAACTGAACAGATCGAACCGAACCATTCACGCTGTGACTAAAAACAAAAAAGCTGAACCGTGGCTCTAACACTTGTTCACTTAACTAATTAAAATCATTCCCCAACAACCATGAAGTCTCAAATGAAAATTCACCCTCAGCGGGAAAATAGAAGATAAATTAGTTACGAAATAGAATTCTGTAAGGTGCAACGTACCATACAACACTGACAAATGATGCTATCGCCGCAGTCAACTGCAACGATCAATCAATATTCAATACATTGTCCGTCAGTGTACTCCGAGAATCACTTACTTGGAGGTTCTGCCTCTCCACAGACGTTCTCTTTAATGAGCCATTATGACTGCGGATAGCGAGCCTCGTAAAATGCTACCATAAATAGCAAAGATAATGCGAAACGTGTATTTTAATGCCAGGGACTGCAATTATGAACAGATATAGAAATTGTAGAATTTTAAATAGCTCCCTTGTTAAATATTAGCCCGACATATACAACATAGAGCCAAAAACATTTTAACGACCGTATGACCTTTTACTCAAAGGATGCGACTGCTGAGTCCGGCACTGTAATATTTCTTTTTTTCCATATAATAGGTTGGAAACGAGAAAACAGCTCCCCAGATGGTTAGTGATCACCGAACGATACACATCTGCCCATGAACATCCGCAACACTCGGACACAATCGCAGATGCGCTCTCGGCCTTTGAGATTATAACCAAAAGTCCGTATCATCTGGTTATTACTAAAAGATTCGACAGCTCGTAATCTAAATAAACATAATCCCCTTCACATCACCAAATAGCTTCTTGATTAGTTTCCGTATAACGTAATGTTTACTTCCCAATACGATGGCAACAACGTGGTGTAATTTACGTAAATATTCTGTAAATCAAAATTCTTTTGCCGTTCAATCTCCAGTATTTTACATTTCAAGCGATATCGTACGATGGCTGACATTTATAACTGAATAAAATTTAAAGAATTTCCCCTTGAAAAATAGAATGCAACTTTTGTTTATTTTAAAAACTTATTTCAGCCTCGTAAGGTAAAGAAGATACGCGGCATATTGAATGCTTGGGAGGCGAATAAATAAACGCGATTTGTTTACATCTTGTTATCCATTGTATCACATAAATTATTCACATCACGAAAGAATGTGGTGTGAATAAAAATAATTGATCCTGTCGCATCCACGCATATTTTGTATTCATTCGATCATTTAATTTGTTGGCGATATTCCAGGTTTCATCGGTGAAAAAGCATATAACGATATTTTTGTTGACTCTATCGACTGTCGTAATAAACCGATTAATTTATATTTCTGCTTCTTTATCTTAATTTCTATTATTTTCACACACTGCTTCTCTGTCAGCTTTTGCTCCGTCATCTCTCTCACAGCTTCGTTTGTCGACACTCCCACACATTCGCCTCCTTACGTTCCTATCCACTCATACACTTTACCATTCCTACATGTATGTACGTATATATATGTTTCAAAAAAAATATATGACCATGATGATGTCTTCTTGGTCGATTTTACGGCAAGATCTTGTGATTATTGCCAGATAAAATCGACTTTTTTTTCGAAGCATTTATGCAAACACAGTGGCGCTCACTCATAGTCTCGTTCCCTATTCCGGTGAAAGATATGTGCAATAAAATCTTCAAAAAAAGGTTTTAAGAAAAGGTTCAATGCTCATCTGTCAGAAATGCAAGACATACATACAACACACCCAGACCCGAAAATCAACAATTTGTCATGCGCTATCAATATTTTTATGACCACGAAATAATATGTTAAAAAAATAAATACCGGCATCGATCGACGTGTAGTTGGATGGCGGATATGTTGGAGGATAGATCTCGCACTGTGCGTTCTACAATAAAAAAATCAGGCATATCCTTTCCTATAGAGAATAAAACATATTTCTATATTCTAATAACAATATTTCACGTAAATAAAAAAAATAATTTAATAACTTATTAACGAAGATCAAGCAGAGGTTCACTTAAATTAATTTCTGTTCAATTGCAAATTCTTAGTATAATATAATTTAGATTTTCTCTTTACTATGTTTCATAAAGCAAACATTTTTATGTGACTTTTGAAAATTAAGCATCATTAAATACTATTTAATACATTACTTCATGACTATTATCAATATCTGCGCATATTTAGTTCACTGCTAAACATAAGTCCTACAAAAATAGCTTAAATCCACTATTTTAGCCAACTATTTTAAATGATTTCGCGCAAACCCACATAGGTCGTCGCGTTAGTTTAAATAAGTTAAAATTGAACACCATAAACTCCCTTATTTGTTTTAATTAATGTGTAATATTCGCGTTAATTTAATAAACTAAACATATCAACTACTTTAATTTAAATCTAAATAAATACTTTTCACAATATTCTTGTGAAATTTTTTTACCCATAGTGAGTTAGAAAATTACTATTTTGAGCAATATTTGAGATTTTTTTTTCGGGCTGAAGGCCGCTGTTAGCTCGAGGGCTTTTACAGTTTCACCGTGTTGAGAGGTGACCGAGCGCTTATGGCACTCAGTCGAGTCGAGACTCGGTCAGTTGCTTCTGTCAGAGAATTCTTTAAATTAATATCGCTATTATTATTAGCTATCTGTACCAGTATTTGAGAAATTTATGATAATTTGCAAAGCATTTGTACCCTCCAGATAGATAAGATAACAAGTGAAGAAGTTTAATATACTCTTTATATAACAAAGACTGTCCATGTGCAAGGAACATTGTAATGTTAACCACTAACACAGATAATTGAAAAAAATCTCACAAAAACTAATTCAAACACATCTTATCCAACGTGGAATCTAATTAAGCGTTTGATTGACATAATCATAGAGATCTTTTTAATGAATATCGTCTCAAATTACCACGAAGGTTAAGGACCCTATCAAAAGAATACAGGATAAAGAATTGTGTTAAAACATATTAAGAAAAATTTGAATGGAATCAAAACCGTTTAACTTTTTTGTACCATTGCTTAAGGAATTTAATGAAAAGATTTCTGTTCTGAAACGGTTGTTCGTCTAGGAAGATTTCGTTTCACAGAACCCGCATCAATCATTTAGTCCCATGGCACAATAATTCTAATACTATATTTATCATTATTCTACTTTAGAGTTCCGTACCCAAAAAAATCAACAAAAACTAAAATAATGTGAAAAAAAATGTCAGGAATACAGACAGAGGCCTTTTTTTTCAATGACTGTTGCACTGAATTCGTGTTTAAAAGGTTAAAGTAGGAAACTAGTTTATGGTGTAAGATTTGTTATATAAATACTATAATAATTTTTTTTTACAAAATAAAGTTGCTGCATCACATCTCCAAACATATAGCAAAATAAAAAAAAAACATGAACATAGATAAAGATTTAAATGGAAGAAACATTATCAGAATTGTATTATTTGCAGGCCGATATAAGGTACTCCTTGTACGAAATAATAAAATCATAGACGATTTTTTCTCTCTTTAAAGAACTTTATGTCATTTACAAAATATAAATATAATTCTATACCAAACATGTTTCCATAATTTTAGTTCTTATAATCATTAAAGTAAAATATACGAGTATATAGGCTAGACTCATACCATATTATCGTAACGCTGCAATCCAATATAGGACTTCTTTACCCTCTATCATTAACAATGAAGATTTGACTTCATTGTTAATGATATAATAACTTAATAACCCTCACCGGATTAATCTCAACCTAACAAGAGAATTAAGGTGAAATTATTCGTGTTTTCTATAAATTATTAAATAATTCCTATATTTTATTGTATAACATGCAACTAAATAGTGAAACGTATGTAACAGGATGATGCCCGTTATAACGGTCGGTCAAGTTACGCAAAGAAAAATATAATTACATCAATTTCTCGCCTTTCCTATATAGCGTGCGTCAATCGTTAACAGGAACGCTAGTGCAGAAAGGTTCCACAGGCAAACTAGGACATTTCCTGCATATGTTGTTCGGATGTATATGTCTTAGAATGCTATTGCATGCTGGCATTCTCTAACGGCATACTCCTTTATTGGTCGAGTCCAGCCATTCATATTACAACTAGAAACAAGACACCTGTTAGAATCTCCAACGAAAAATTTTAGATTACCACAACAAATTATTCAAGTTTAATATCGTAACAGTGTTCAACATAGATGGATATCTGATTTATGTGTCCTTCAAAGGATAGCCAATGGCAATTTTGCAACGATAATACGTAAAGGTACCTGCACAATCAGTGCTAGTTCTTCATTAATTTATTTAGCAAATGGTAAGTGATAATGTACCTTAGAATAGTTCTGTGATTAGAATATGTGGATTTTATAACAGCAAATATCCTCACTGGGACATTATCAATTGCTCTACAAAAACTTTTAACTTTTACTTAGGTCTTATTTATAGCTATATATGAGGTAGTCTAGCAACAGAACGTGATCTGTTGATGATGAGAATGATATTGTAAAATTTATAAAAACTTTATTTTATTATAAACGTCATAAATGTCATACGATCTCAGATTTATCAATGTCCTTATAATATCATTATATACCTGTTAATTATACCTATGTTAACAAAGTAAAAAATATATCAACTCTCACAAGAAAATTCAGCTGCGCTGCTTCGTTTGCATACGTTACGATTGTCCGAACGGTTTACTTTAGTTATTTGCATAGTATCATGTCTTACAACATCTTGTTCTAGAGCAAAGTTTCTGTAATTGATGCTATTTGTTTTACAGAAAACTATTCGGTCAATATACGGATTAGATTCGAGAATTTTTCTGAGGAAGAATCGAAAGAAATACATAATCTCAGTTTGCCATTACAATTTTTTTATAATTTACATTCACATTATTTTTGTAGGACATAACGTGAAACTGGTATTTCTTTTATTGTCTTTGGGGTGACCATGACACTCACATTCAATCTCGATATGGAATCATACACCAGATGCGTTGTCACCCCAGAGGACTGAGGTCTAACGCCGTCACCAATAATAATGGATTCCGTATCACCAAACGAGACACAGCAGCGATATGTTGCTATTTTACGCTGGTATTCTATAAGGGTGTGGCCCTAACTGGGAATTGAATTTAGGACCCAAGTACTCTTAGCCGAGGGGCTAAGTGGTTAAAGTAGGGTTGTTCAAGTAGCGAACATAAGCTAATAGTAAAAATATTACATGACAGATGTTTATCCTTTATAAATTACTCTGATGTCTGATCTAATTATTATGCGCATAAATTTAAATAAATGAATCGCTGACCGACACATTGAGGTGTAATCGCCTGTGATAGAGCAAAAACAACCCAACTTGTACCAAAGCGAAGCAAAAAGTTTTTATGTATAACTTGCAAGAACTGACAAAAACTTAATTCATATTTTCAATGTCAACTTCCTTGGTACATGATCTGTATGAGTCAGAACTTGTATTAAAGTGTTATTAGGGTTCCATGAGAGATTTGTTCATCTCAGATTTTTTTTTCTATGTATATTATTGTTGATAACTAATAATATAATATCTAGGTCTCTTGTCAGTTCTAATCCCAACTGACCTATATCAAGTACTTAAATTTTTTAAACATATGCATTATCAGAATCTACTCAATAATATTCGCATATTCGCAATTAGGTTGTTTCACCTACTGTCATGTTGGGTAGCTTTCGATAATCTTTGCAAATTAACGAAGGGTTCATGACTCAGGACGATGCTTCTTCGGGATGTTGAGCAGTGGACTGATAATAGGTTCAGATTATAATAATGATGATTCTTGGAATTAATTTGATTTATTGTATTAAAGGCAACAAATGAGCACACAGTTCACCTGATGATAAATTATTTCTACGGTCCATGCCAGCCACATTCATCTTCGATAAGAAATCATAATGCAGATGCATTGTCACCAGCAATAAAGGTCTTCGGGTACCCTACACTCACCAGACGAAACACAGCAGCGTTATGCTGTTATTTTACTCTGGACTTTTGTAACTTGACTTACTTTGTCTGTGAAGGCCCTACCCGGGTCGAACCGATTTTCAGATTCCTATTAAACGATTTCTTGTAACCGTTAAAATTGTTTAAAATGTCGCATAATAAAAGTCTTTTTTCATAATTAACTTGACGTTTTATATAAATGATAAAATTATTGTTTCGTCGTAGCGTCGCGGATCGCAGGTCCGATTTCCGATCGTGCAACAATATTCGAGCTTCATCAAATATTGTCGGTTTTCGGATCTGGGTGTGTTGTTTGTATGTCTTGTGACATACATTGAAATAAGGAATGCAAAGACGAATGAGTGCCTCGTGTTTGTACGACTATATACGGCACTATGATATATCCTACTCAGTCGGTGTATTCTATGGACTAGTTTTTTTTTATTAAATATATAACAACAAAGGAGTAAATAGTTTAACCGATGGTTATTGGTGAATGTAAGATTATACATCTAAATCCCTCCTAAACATAAACTACAGATGCACCGCAGGAACATAGCGCGTATTGCGTGGGGCGTTGTCTTTCTCCGTCGACGTATTCATGTTGAACCCAGTAGCAAGCAAGCTGCGACGTGGCAGTGCTAATAACAGTTTCATAGGTATTAATTATAATTTTGATATCTCCTATTAATTTTTGTCGTAATACTAAGACTGCAGAACCAGAATTTAAATAGTTGAATATTTAAATGAAAATAAACTTACCAATAAATATGTAAAATATAATGGAGGCAGGTTTCGATCGTATGGAAACCAATAAACTAATTATGTCCGAGGATTTCTTATATTATTAGATAATAATTCTAGAAAAAAGACAACAAAACATCATTTAATAATACTACCGATGACACATTAGCATGTTTTCATTCATAAAGCTCAAATGTTTTAATGAATTAAACATTTAAAAACAAAAAAAAAATATAGTAAATTTTTTTTGAATTTCCGTTAGTCTTAATAAATATGCATATATGATAATGCTAATATATAACATATGAAGAACTCTTTTTGCCAGAAGACATTAATTACGTAGAATAAATTATAGTGTTAAAAATACAGAGGCATTCATTCCTTTTCAATAATAATGATGTAATGCATACGAAATAAATGGGAAGGTACAGACAGATGCAATGTTATTAATTTACCTAGACCCGAAATCCAAAAATTTATAATACACAAACATCGTTCCATGGTAGTTCAGAGCCAGGGAGCTCGCTTTTAATTCACGGTACGCGGACAAACAGAGTTCGATAACCTGTGCCAGCATCAATTGAAATTACTATGTTAAGTGTTGATTTAATTATAGGCTATATATGACTACTATAAAAACAAAGTCACGACGAGGAATCAAATCTAGGACTCACAATTGAGCGGTCAGGTATATTCTATACTCTTGTATTAACTTATCAAAGATGTTATAAATAATGTGATTTCTGACAAAATCAAAATCAGCCGCTGGTATTTGTTCTATATCCGATTCCCCTACACTGAGATACAACTACAGCGTAAGCTGGTAATCTGTAATTACCTAGAGTTCCTCCTGGCCTAGGAACAAGCTGCAATATTTTACTACCATTGTTAATACCTTGATCACGTTTTGTGTTTACATAAACAGAATGTGGTGCATAGTATCTTTGTTTACACCTTTTACACATTGTGACGAACAATGAGATTTTTGTTTTTATTAAGTAGCTCACGTTAACTATGTACTTATTTGAGGGATGCTACACGAGTTAGTTCGTTTTCATGGACCACACTGATTGATGGGGCTTCCCATTACGGAGATAGACAAATATACTAAGAACCTAACAAAGGGGCGTCTCCGGCCGTCTAGCAAAAACCTTATTTTTTATTTCTTATTAGTTTATTGCTTATTAGTAGTAACGTTAGGAACTCAATTTTCTAATACTATACATGACTATTTAACTTTTTTTTTTATGAATTATAAGTGACAAACGAGCAAACACTTCCCCACATAGATCCTCAACAAAGAATCAAGATTTTGAGGAATTGAGATGGAATACCCCGCCTGGATCTTTATAGTCACCAAACGAAAAACAGCAGCGTTGTGTTGCTTTTTGTGAGGTACTCCTACATATACTTTATGGAACGTCACCTAACCACTATAATTAAGATCTATTTCTTAAAATCTTATGCTATTTCTTATCTGCTTTAAAGGTAATGTAACGTTAGCAACTAGACCTTGTAATATTATGCCCCATATGTACATATATATGTTCTTATTTACTTTGTATTCACATCATTCGACGGGTTTTTATTCCCTCAATGCACTCAGTTTTAGAACGTTACGATTTTTTTAGCAAGTATGTCATTAGATCCGATAGTATCGTCTCTTGTCTCCATATATGAGTATGCGTAGACATAAGAGTTACCTAACATCTTAGAGGTATACATATATCGTTGCTGAAAAAGAAAAATAATTTAACTTAACGGCAACTGCTCCACTTTCTTAACAAACAGGAATCTCAATAACAGGGTTTTGGTATATTGGAAGCGATTAGCTAACCCAACACTATAGGCTAATATAGATTAATAATTAATAATAATGCAGAATTACATTAGCTTGTATCTGACGAACCTATATCCATTGCGGGCGTGTGACGACAAATGACGGTCGAAGCCCGCCATGTTCTTCTTGCCCTAAAAGGGGTGCATATTGTATCTGTATTAAGAATGGTTGTAGTGTTACAAACTTTCGAATCCCATCCATCATTGAAGTCTGTTAGTCTGTCCGTCAAACTATTTTGAACATAATTAACATAACAAAACGTAATTGGCTCTATCATATTATATATATATTTTATTTTAAAAATACAATTTACTTAACACTCCAAAAAAAATACAGTATCTTTAAACCTAGATAAAGTTTGTCTATATACTAGGAATTTGAATAAACATTGAATGAAATGACGAAGACATCATTCTAAGGCTAGACGGAATATTTTATGCCGTGAGAACGGTTTTATAAGGTGTTTATATAAAAAAAAATCTCCAATGACCCCGTAACAATTCTTATATCATATCGCCAATTTTCGAGCAATTAGGTAAACAGGTCAAAGCCAACCATGCGGAAAATAATTGAGATGTCAGTTGTTGCAGGTCGCGAGATATTTGTTTTAGTCCTATTACTCTAAATACAGCATTATCTGGAGTCACTAGCTTCTATGTAAATACCTTATCGTATCTCTTTAAAGAAAAATCTTATGAAATATGTGTAGGACTACAACAGACTGATGACCAATGGTTAGGTTAGGTTAGGATCGGATAGCAACTTCTACTACGGTTCAATCACAATTAAGATGCTCAATCCATGAGGTCTTCAGGAGGTGAAGTTCCTAGTCGAACTGTAGTATATCTGCGATTCATCGTAGCTAGTCAGTTATTACTCAAGGGTCAAAAACAAACCTGCGAAGTAAGGCGGCCTGTATTTTATGCCAAAAACGGATCTGAAATTATTTTAAATTTTAAAGTTTTTGATTTGAATTTTTTTTTATAAACTTTTTTATTATAAGACTTTTTATAAGTATTATTTGAATCTTGATCTACTGAGTATACATTAAAGAGATGACAAAAACACAGATTGCCTAAATGACCTTGTGGCCAACGTTCAACGTTGCAAAGTACAGCCTCAAGCAATACCGTAATGCGAGGGAGTAATTATCGCAAAAAATATACACATTACCTTAGAAATAATTTGCATATCCACGATGTACAGTGTACAGTGGTAGAGCTACACTGCAGTTTGTTTCTAGCTGCAGAATGAATGGGTGAGCTCGCCCCGGGTAGGACCACGCCCTCACAGAATACCAGCGTAAAATAGCAGCTTAACGCTGCTGTGTTTCGTCTGGTGAGTGCAGGGATCCGGAGACCTTTATTACTGGAGACGAGGCATTCCATCTCAGTCCTCAAGGGTGACAACGCATCTGCATTATGATTTCTTGTCAAGGATGAATTTATATGTCATGGGCCGCAGAAATCACTTACCATCACGTGAACTGTGTGCTCGTTTGTTACTCTTAATGCTATAAAAAAAAAAGAAAAAAAAAAACAGGGACATGTTAGTCTAAGGAGACGTGTGAAAATCTTTGTAACAATATATTATATTGAAATATATATTTGAAAATTTACACAATCATTTACAAACGCTTTTAATGAAATGATGACGGTTAAAATATTGTTCGGTAGAGAATCGATGAATTTTATTTTATTTCATTTCGTTTTAACTATTTTATATATTTATACTATATTATTTATATACTTTTTATTAAAATTTATATATTTATAAATAGTTTAAAGTAAGAGGAATAAAACATAATGTAAATAAACACAAATATTTTAAGCTCTAAGATTAAAATCATTTGTAAACAAACTAATGTGAAAATGTAACACTCGTTGACAGTAAAGTGTCAGTTATGTTCAGCACCAGTGGACCAGTGATGAAATGTGGTGATGATGAAAACTCGATAGCAATGTGTCAATGTACTCTTAAACAAACACTTTGGGCAACAAAGTAGAATATATAATTCCTCGTTTAATTTAAATTGCAAGCGTACAGCTTCGCAAAACAACCTGGAGGCGAGTGTCATCACTGACGAATAAAGCAAACTGTGATCGGCAAGGTAGAACATGGTGTAAAGGAAAAGAGGAAGCGGGTTGGTAGGATATAATTTTTATTGTTTTTTATCAGCCTTTCTAGACCCAAAAATCCATTGACGTTGATTCATATTGGAAGATACCTCTGTACTTAGCGTGGTGGTCGAGTCGTGATACATTACTTTTAATGATTATGCATGCACATAAATAGGCATTGACAATTGGGTTCGATTACGATATTCGTATGGATTTTACGCTATTAAAAATAGTGTATTCCATAGAATCACAACATTCCCTAGACCTCACACCATCCATATATATATACTATACCAGAAAAAAAAAACCAACGCTTCTGTCGTGATAGTTAATTATAACAAATATTCACATATTAATAATATTTGAAAATTTATTAACATTTTTATCCTTATGTTATTATCTATCTATTTTTTGGCTAGAACTGGCCACCTCTCTTTGAACAATTTTAAATATTTGAAGTCGTGAACCAGTAGTTTGAATTGCAATTAACAATTTAATTGGTGCCAATATATAACGAACTTATATTGTTCTCGAACTGTGTATTCTGTCAGGTCTTTCTTTCTTTCTCTACAATATCAGAGTGACAAACGAACATCCAGTTCAAGTGATTGTAAGTGATAACTGCGGTCCATCTCATCCACACGGTTCATCAACAAAGATTCCATGCGCCAATGCGTTGTCATCCCTGAGGATTGTGATGGAATACCCACTTGCAGCAAACTGCAATCCCTGCACTTACGAAACACAGCAGAATTGTTATTTCACGCTGGTATTCTATGGGGCCTTCCTTGGTCGATCCGACCCACCCATTTATGATGAACCTAGAAACTAGATGCGAGGCACTGGCTTAAAAAAATTAAACTTCTATTTCATGTCATAACCATCGTCATCGCTTATTAAAAAAAAATAGTCCACAATAGTCCACTGCTGATCATTTTATTCTTTTACCTTTTTATATTGGTCATGTATTATTTTGCTTTTAATGATATTTTCTTTCCACACATCCTCATTGCAACAGTTTACTTATGTGTACTCAAATGTAATCGGTATTGATGTTTATCTAGATTTTATGCTTATTTTGCATTGTTTTTCTATCATATGTGTTTGCTCTTTCTGTTTGTGTATGAATCAATAAATATATATTCCTCCACATAGATTGTCATTATTTTTATTTCTTTTCTCAATTACAATCATCGACCTCCAAATTGCGACCGGCAAATTTAGGTTGTCGCTTCATCTAGTGAAAGATCTTCCTACACTAAGACAGTCAGCCTGCCTGCAGACGCCTGCTTTATATATATAACCTTTATAATTACAATATAAGATCTTTATATCTGTCGTTTCGTTTTCGAATTACTTATGAATTTACTTTTTAGTTTACTCTATTACGTAGTTTGATGTTTATGTACAATCGCTTAAGTTTATGACTCGATCCGCTCTTGCCTCGTTCACGAGAGTCACTGGACGTCAGTTTGGACTACAAACATGGCAGCTTGTTAGTCTGGAAGGTTGATAATGGTACTATTGATTCAGTGAATAGTTTGTTTTGCATATAAACTACACGGAATTTTACAATGCGAATAAAAAAGACGTTTTACTAATATTATGCGTGTTTATGGTAATCGATCCTTACGGTGTCATTTAAAAGTATACTTTCAAGTACCTATTTTAAGATGTACTTTTGCTTACGTTAGTAGTTGTTTCGCCTTTTTTTTAAATACAATTCATCCACAATTCTCTATCCCAATCGGGGTCGACAGAAATAAATTTTGATGTCCATATTTCACCTTGAGTTTGTTAATTTCGAAATATAACAGTGGGAAACAAAAGCTTGTGATTTTATACTAGAACAATTAAAATGGTAATCATCAGACGAAACACACACTCATTAGTCGAAACACAGCACTGAGCTGCTATTTCTCGCTGGTATTCTGTGTGGGCTTGGTCCTACCCCCGACAAGTTTTGTTAGTAGCTTTAACAGTTGTAGAGCTACACTGCTACGACTGTTAAAGCTACTCTACATTGTTCAACTGATAGTCCTTAATTTGCTACGACCAGTAGATAACCACATTTATCTAAGATAAGATAAGATAAGACAACAACGCAAATTTGTTTACACCCCTGAGGATTACAATGGAATGCCTCCTCAACAGAATTCTTCAGCTTCGATACCTTGCGAAGCAAATTAGGGCTTATAATTTTAAACTAATGTCACGTAAAATCATGCCCCTTGCCATATTCATGTTTTGATTCGAACCCACGGCCACCAGAAATCCGTTCACTAGGTTATCGCCGCATCATTTCATCATATGTTTTGACATTGTTCATGTCTATCGAAAAACATTTATTTCACTATTTCACAATTTATGTTTCTCCGAACTGCAAACTTTATTAAAGTTGCCATATAAGGTGTTATTTACGGTTAACTCACATCTTAACTATTTCTTAGTAGTTTTAGTTGAGAGTTCTGCTTTAATTTTAAATTCCTTCTGAGATACTGGGTCGACAGTCTCTATTTTTTTCGGCTTGACTAGATTTATTATCTGTTTACCTCCTTATAATTAATTAATAATAGTATTTACAAGTATTACTTATTAAATAGAATTTATTTCCATATCTTGTTATAGCTCTGAAAATATATATGTGCGTATTAATTATATATTTGAAATACGGATTTTTATATGGACATAGGTACGATGATACATAAATATGTAGTTAGAATATTCCCTATTTGTGCAATAGAAAAGGAAAAAATCCAAAGAAAACAAACGACAATAAAGGAAATATTTTAAATTAGGACGTAATGCAATGGGTAGTCTTAAATCAATCACCTATTCTTTTATAACACAGATTAAAACTAACCAGCACGCAGTTCACTCGACGGTTAGTGATGACTGCCCATAAACGTCTACATGCATACTTTTCTTTTGTATAATATTATAAGGGACAAAGTGCATACAGTTTGCTTTAGCATTAGGTAGAACTATACTACTTTCGCCTAGCCATTTCATTTACTTATCACAACACAATTAAAAAGAATGTAAGAGTCATTGGCCGCACGAATCACTTTCCATCAGGTAAACTGTGTTTTTATTTTTCTTTTATTACTATGAAAGTAACAAACGAGCAGACAGTTCACCTGATGGTAAATGATTCCTGCATCTATATTCACCCTTGACAAGGAATCACAATACAGACGCGTTGTCACCCTCGAGGACTGAGATGGAGTGCCTTGCTCCAGTAAACAAAGGTCTTCGGATCCCTTCACTCACCAGACGAAACACCGCAGAATATGCTGCTATTTTACGCTGTTATTCTTTGACGGCTTAGTCCTAACCCTGTCGAGCTGATCCATTAATTTCGCAACTAGAAATAAACTGTAGCGTAACTACCACTGATAACCTTTAAAATCATTGATAAAGCTTCGTCACGTCACGTCACCATCCTTCTGATCTGCGACTGATTTAGAGTCGACTCTACTAGCCATACCAAGTTTCCTACTTTGTAACTCAATTGTTGAAAACTCGTAACAATGAACAATTACTCATTCGCCCGATTCCCACACGACTATTAAATTGTACGCGAAATCCTTGGTTTTTTAACAGACGAGGCTTTTGATACCGATCTAAAGGTTGCGCAGGGGCGAAGAATGGACATACCTTGTCTAATTGGTTTTGTCTTTTAATTTAGCTGTGAGTGACACTGAATATCTTTACCGGCACGGGTATTGTGCGCTCAGTGTAAGAGTGGGGATAGGTGTGCATTGTCCAATTATAACACAATCACAATAGATCTCTATGGCAGAAACGAGTAACGTTTCAAGGAAGGAAACAAAGATAGTGTAAAATGTACTTCTAGAAATACCATAACGAGCGCACAAAGCACTTTATTGACCAATCGCCCATTCAACTTATTACAATTTGCCAAACAGAACCACAAACTTCAGCGGAAATAATTACTGGTATATAATTATAATTGAATTTATTAGGCGTGTAGCCATTGATTAACGGTGGAAAATCCATCACAAGATCTATTCGAATATGTGATGACAACACGCCATGCCATTTACATACATCGACGCACACATCCTTCCTGTGACTTGAGATGGAATGTCTCGTTACCTATAGTTGGGTCCACGGATCCTTGTACTCATTGTAAGAAACGCAGCAGTACTACGGTGTTATATCGCGGTGGTCGCGGTGATCCTTCCCCGGTTGAGCCGAATCATTAGTTTCCAGTTAGAAACTACCTACAGCGTTGATTTACCACTGTTTAAAAAAAAAATACTTATAAAAATATCTCATTAACATAAATCGAATATCCGCTTTGTTTTATCGTCCATACAAAACATCTTAAAGCGCTTCTTTTCAGCTTAATATCATTAAACGCATAGTCTATCTAATTAGGAATCTACCATAAATATGCTTTACAGCTATTTTATAGCCAATTATTAATAAACATTAAATAGGTAAACGCTTACGCTTAGAAGAAAATATGATACATAATTGTAGAGTATTTGTTGAACGAATCCAATGGTTACGTAGGTGTTACAAATACGTTTACTTACGAAACAATAGTAATAACAAGGAGACCATAAGTGAATAAACCGTAATGTATAAGCATTGGTACAGTCACACTGGAGCTGGGTTTGGTTACGGCAGGAATGGATCAAGACGAGACCCACACGTAATACCAAATAAAGCTAAGCTGAGTTTCGTATGATGTAATCCGGAACCGAACGTAAGTTCTCAGAGATTACAGCGACCTGTGTGTTTACCCCTAATGTTGTAAAAAGAAATAATAAATTAAGTTTCACTTAGAATATTCACGCCACTTCTCTCAAAACTAGTTTAAAGTAAAATCTCACATTATAAAACGTTTTATAATGAAAGTTGAAATTTCTCTAAACATAATAACAGTCTGTTATGTATTTCAAAATTTTATAGACCTGGAGAGCTTCAATTCGGTTACGTCTCGATTCGTAAAATAATAAGATTTCCCGTGAATCGAAATAGTCCTAGAATGCATATTATTATCAATATACCAGTATAAAAAAATATTCACATCCTGTGCATTTATTTAAAATACTGCAAAGATGTTCAAAAGTAATTTAAGTAACCTTTGCTTTTAATTATCTTACGAACCAACTTTGTACTCTGCTGGCACTGAGAGGCAAGGTAACGGTATCAAAACTTCTACATTTTTCAAGCTTATTTCTTTCTAAAATACAAAATTCTTACGCATGCCTATCAGTCGCCAGTATCCTCGCAATGTTTATCGAATTGGTATATTATATAGTTGTCCGTATGATTTATATGATGTTCATATCCTGAACTATATGATATATATTATTTGAAGCGTCCATAGCCTAATGGTTTAGGGTACGGTCTGACAAACTTAGGGTCGTAGGTTCGAATCCGACATTCGAATATTGTCTTGAACCAATAAGGATTTATGCTCAGTTGGAGTGATTCTTTAAAAAAAATAACACTTTAATCTACGGTACTAAAATGATCCTGAAATTATTAAATATGATGTATGAACAAGTCTAAACAGCAAAAGTTATTATTACACGTGAATCCGTTATTCCAGGCGTCCCATCTTATCCGAACATACTCAGACCCCATCCAGTGTCTATACTATGACTTCCGAAGATTAAGCACAACAAACCTCATAATACTATGTACAAGTATATATTTATTTAAGCTATATACAGTTATGCATATAGAGTATAAAGGCGGACATAATGCTTTAGGCATTCTCTACCAGTCACCCTTAGGATAATGCAGAGATAAAATGAGATAGGTGTATGCATAAAAATACTATTACATTATAGAAAAAACAATAACCGTATAATTTATATATATATATATATATATATATATATATATATATATATATATATATATATATATATATATATATCTATATATATATTTATATAAATTAAATACATATATATATATATCTATATATAAATAACGTACAAAAAAGTATACTTTTACTAGAGACTGTGTTAGAACGATAAAAACCACTGGCATTCAATGGTCTGAACTCAGATCATGTAAGATTATAATGATAGTACAGATCAAAAATTTTAAACTACTGCATTTAAGTTTTATCTTATCCTTATCAAACATTAAGCTCGCAGACTTTTATTATATCTGAAATCATCTAAATAAAAAAAATACCGCAATTATTTCTATAGTATTTTTCAATAATCATAATTATTTATTTATTTATGCAACAGTTTATTTATTTGATTTACAATTACAATTTCAACCATTTATAATTAATGGATCATGTAATAATTAAAACAAGTACTTTCAATTCCTCGTCACTAATAACAAGTATCCAAAGCCTCAGACAGAGCGCAGCAGCGTGAGCTTGTATTCTGTGAGGGCCTGGCCGGGTCGACTCATTCATGCCGTAGCTAGAAACAAACTTCAGCGTGGATCTACCGACTTTAAAGATCAACGGTAAAGGTACCGAGCGATGTCAAAACGGCTCGTGCCTATGTTGAATGACTTCGTGCAACTGCAGAACTCGACGAAATACTTCCTAGTACCCGACACAGTAATGTAAATGTCTTAAAATGAAAACATATCGTAAAGTAGTATATAGGAACATATATCAAACAGACGATAGATAATAATTGATAGAATATAAATTGCCCAAATAGTTTACTGTTAAATAAACACAGTGGTAGATCTACATACACATGCTTTTTTTCTCCAACTGCAGAATGTATGGGTCTGCTCGACCGAGATAGGACCAGGTCCTCACAGAGTACCAGCGGAAAATAGCAGCATAATGCTGCTATGTTTCGTCTGGTGAGTGCAGAGATCCGGAGACCTTTATTACAGGTTTATTACATGGTTCCTTGAAAAGGATGAATGTAGACGTCATGGGCCGCTGTAATCACTTACCATCGGGAGAACTGTGTGTTCGTTTGTAACTTTTTGTAAATTATTTTAAAAAAACATAGCATCGATGGTAGAAGCTTTGATCTAGACCAAGATGCCGTAAGACATGATACTATGCAAATAGCTAAAGTAAACCGTTCGGACAATCGTAACGTATGCAAACGAAGCAGCGAAGCTGCATATTCCTCTGGGAGTTGATATACTTTTTTTATTTTTTAAAACCGCATGATGTTGTGGTCAGAGTTCTAGTGATTGTAAGAGAACATGGCTGCCGCGGGTCCTGGATTCGCTGCCCAACTGAGGAACAATATTTGTGTATCGCAAATTGTTGCTTCTTTAAATAAGGTCTACAAAGGCGGAGTTAATGCCCAATGGCGTCAATAGTGTAATGTGTGCGGTCTGCGAAATTTAAGGTAGGTCGTAGGTTCGAACCCCCATTCGAATATGGTCATGTCTTAGCACAAGCATATCCAGCTTAGTTGGAGTGGTTAACCGGAATATTAGTTACGGTAATAGCATTGCTAATATTCTTTTTTTTTGTTTCAAAGTAATGACAATTTCTGCCAGACAATCGTATGTATGTACGTCTCGTATCCGTGACATTGCATCTGTAGCTTCCTCCGATCTTATTGGCACGTGTGTTACAACTGCGAGTATTTGCGTAAATTCTTGCGCCACTATAGTGTTTCAATAATAATGTTTTAATAACCAGAGGATATCGCCGACATCGACCAGGCGTTTCGACTGGTTCTTTATGATTTCTTGCGTTTATATACGTTAATACTGCACCTTGAATTATATGAATTGTTTCGGATTGCGTTTTTTTTTATCCCGAATCTTGAATGCTTTACAGCACTCGTTTTCACGGACGACTGGGATGTTTGACGTCCTAATAAAATACCATAAATTATTATTCTCAGCTTCAACAGCTAGGCTAAGGTATGTTTTGCATTTCAGAAGGTATATTAAGTAAAATAAATAAATAGCATAACGAAATCCATTATAAATTATACTCCTGCGCATTTAATGTAATATCTGAGACGCAAAATGAAAAATAATGAACACCAAAATACCGTTTAAGGATATGTTTGGATTAATTTTTTACTGTTTCTTACAAAACAAAATCAATTGTGTAACAAAAATATTTTACTCCTTCCTCTATTTCGATAGAACCTTCGTTTGTGTTTCCATCTTTAGCTTTGTAATATTCAAAAAGAGAAGCATCTTAATTGAAGAGCGGACCAACAATAAATAAAGACATTAAAACACTAATAAAACAAGATGTAAGAGCGTACATTTAAAAAGAAAAAATAGCCAAGAATCCAAGGAGTCTTTATAAAGTAAGTTGAACATCGCAGTGACAGCTGTAGGTGATAAATCTTCCGACAATGTTGCACATTGAATAGCAAAACTGATTAACTATGGGCCGTCTCGGGAGCCGGTTAAAACTTACAGTAAACCTTAATAATTAACCCTTGTCTACAAAGTACAACACGTTTCTTAACATGGTATCAGTATTAATTACTTATTGAGTATTTGTTAATTCCACACTTTACTGAACAATTTAATGGCATCCGTTACTTTGGAGCAAATTGTCCGATGATTGAGGAAATTAATAGAAACTTAGTTACATAATTACGTAATTTACTTATACAGAATATTGAAATATTGAGTGGATCTTAATTTTTTAGACCTCCATTATAACTGATAATCGTACGTAATTTAGTTGTCTCTTTTATTGTATTGTATTTAACGTGATAAATGAACATGCAGTTCACCTGATGACGAAGTGATTCGGCCATAGCGCACACGTTATTTCCGATGAGGAATCATAATCAAGATGCGTTTTATTCTTGAGGATTACGATGGAATGCCTCATCACCAGTCTCCCGACCCAAGTACTCATCAGACTAAACGCAGCAACATTAACCTGTGTTTTAGACTAGTATTTTGTCAGGGCATGATCCTTCGAGGCAACCCATTCATGCCGCAGAACGAAGTAAATTGCATCCTGACTCTACCACTGAAATTGGTTACATTATGATAACGTTAATATAATAAGATATGAAAATTACACTATATATTATGATAATTTATATTTTTTCATATTCTATGCGCTTGGGCATCGCAGGAGTTGCTAATATCGACCTCTGCGATATATTCTGGTTATAACCATATAACATAAAATGCGTAGATTATATAACAGTGCCTAAATATATTTATTTATTTATTTATTTACTCTTTATTGCATTAGCCTTAACAAAGTTCAAAGTTCACAAAGGGCAGACTTAATGCTAAAGGCATATACAAATATATATATATATATATATATATATATATATATATATATATAGCTACCAATAGGTAGTTGGAATGAACACCCCTGGTATTGCAGAAATTGAAGGTGAGCATGGTGGTAGGGCATGCCGTAGCTTTTTTGATTAGTAGAGAGTACCTGGCAGGATGGCTGTAGAGTGGAATTTTTCAGGGATTCTCCAAAACCATCCAGAGTAACTCTCTTTATTTCCTTTTAATACAACTTTTAAAAATTATATTTATCTCAATCTTTTTAGGTTACATTAACAAGATACAAAAAAAAATTATAAAAGGCCATACTATCTATTAGTAGGTCATGTATTAAAAAAAAATATTTTTATCTTAACACGATGTAATCTTTTTTATTGCTGTCGGTTGTTGCAAATTTATTTATATGTAAAGAAGTATAATTGAGCTATGCACCGCGTATGTGGTGCGTGTTTGTGTGTAATTAGATAACTCCGATTCAATATGTGTGTTATTAAAAAACTTGAGTTTCTATTCTGTTCTGTTATTGCTCATTTCATATGACACGTATATATCTTATCACCCAATTCAGCCAACAGGATCGACATATTTTAAAAAAAAAGAATGTTAGAAGTGATTTAAATATTTAACATTCCAAAAAAGCTAATGCTTGTGCCAGATGTTTCACGAGTATAACCAAATGACAGTTTTAAATCGGCGACCTTAACATTCCCAGACCGTATACCAAATCATTAATCTGTTGACGCTTCAATTCGCTTTATATACAAACCAAAATATTATAAGTATTTAGGCGTTAAACGAAAAGGGGAAATATCTCGCCAGGTGGTCAGCCTGAACAGCGGCCAATTTTTTCTAGATTCTGTTGATGTTGATGCTGTTAGCCTATGCGGCTCTTACAGTTTCATTGGACACAGGGTTCACGGAACTGAGAGTCCGTGAGCCTAGAGCTGGTTAAGTAGTTTTTTTTGGTTCTCTTACGCAAAACGCTCTAAACTATATATATTTATATATATATATATATATATATATATATATATATATATATATATATATACACATATATAACTATAATAGGTTGATTCACTCATCTTGAACGATTACTTCTCGTTGCTAGTAACGCTCCAGCGTTGCAATAAGTATATAATATGTTAGGCTAGCTATGGCGGGGACGTCTATGGTTATGTTGTCCTAGTCGCATTCGATATGGAAATTGGTGATAATTATCTCACTCACAGACTACAATAAACAATGGTAAGAACCATCTCGATTACATTCAAGTGACACCTTTCGCCTTTTCTGGCGACGAAAGCGAAAAACAATCGAGGAGTCGTATGACACGCGTACGAATAGTGATGGCAAGTAACACAATCCAATTATGTCGATATTCAATAATAATATTATTAAATATTAATATAATTTTTCAAGATTGATGTGTTATCCTCCTGTTAAATTTTAGCGACAATATCTAACTATGGATAGAATACATTATAGTGTCTCAAGAATTATCGCGAACTTAAAGGCACTCACTAGCATCGAACATAGATTGTGTTTATATCTCGTATCCTTGACACTGCACATCGACAACATCGGCCTAGGATTGAATATGAGTGTGTTTGTAATCGTGTTAATAGTTACGGCACTATAATATATCCTGCGGAGTTGTTTATCATGTCCTTTATTCCATTGAAATTCTTATAGCTTCTTTTGCCTGTAGCTTCATTTGCGTGGATTTATTACATAGTATTGGACAGAAACAGAGAAATAAAGAGGTTAAGCACAGGCTTATAGATTATAAAAATTTCACTTTTCGACCATCAAAATATTATAGATTTCCACTAAACGCCACCATTAACATATTTATATTTCAAACCGGCCTTATCACACACGGCATGATCCGATCAAGGCGAAGCTTGCCAAGTTGTAGTGAAAGCGATACCAATAATTCCAAGTATGGTGCCAAGTCACGTAAGTGTTACTTAATCTCGCTTCATGATGAGTTCTTTAGATCTCGAGCAACTCTCACGACCTGATGCGTCTATTGTTTTTAGCCTAATTTAAGGGTTTTTGCACTATATTGCGACGTAGCGTATTGTCAGACATTTCCATGAGAACTGAAGTAATTACTTCGTTTTTTTTTTCTATATGTAATCTCTGCTTCTTTAATTCTTATATAATGGCACATAAAATTTTTATCTAATTTTATGGAATTAAGGGTAAGGAACGAGCACGTAGTTCGCCAGATGGTAAGTGATGAATGGAGCTCATCACACCTACATTGATCCTGGATAAGGAATCATAATGCTGGTGCATTGCCACCCGTCTCGGTCCTCGGAGATGAATTGCCTCGTCACCAGTTACACGAGTCTCCTGGTCCACTAACCAGTCGAAACACGGCAGTAAAATGTTACTATTATTTTACTCTGTTATTCTTGGCTGACCCATTAATACTGCAGCCAGAAACGAACTGCATCATGGCTCCACCACTCTTGAGTATATAATACTTTACTGGACCATTTCAATTATGCATGGTATTATATATTACTGATGAATGTAGGTATATTATGATTATGGTTAGAAGATTAGTTTTGTTTTCATACCGATTTGGTACTTACGTTTTAGTACGAAAGTTTTTATTTCATTGGGGACGAACGACCATTCAGTTCTCCTGATGGTAAGTGATTCTTGCCAATACACCACATTCATCTTCGATAAAGAATAATAACGCAAATGCATTACTCCCGATGACCAAGATGAAATGCCTAATCACCAGTTATGATGAACATTTGAAATACGTTCTTTGTTTAGGACTGAAAATTATATTCACATCGAAAATAACAAATCAAACATATAAGCCCTTAGCACGAATGAGAGAGAAATAAGACATTCCATCTCACTCCTCATGGTTGAAAACTCAAGTGTGCCTTTAATCTATATTGAGTATATTTATAGATGTTTTTTTTATTACATTGAGAGTACCAAACGATCATACATTTCACCTGATGGTAAGTGATTTCTGCAGCCCATCACATCTAAATTTATCCTTGATAAGAATTCATAATGCAGATGCGTCATCACATTGAGGACTAATATGGTATGTCTCGTCACCAGTAATAAAGGTCTCCGGATGCCTGCGCTCACCAAACGAAACACAGCAGCATTATGCTCCTATATCACGCCGATATTCTGTGAGGGCGTGGTCCTACCGTGAGCTGACTCATTCATTCTGCAGCTAAGAACAAACTGGAGTGTAGCTCTACCACTGTTAATTGGCTTCAGTAATTATTTACCATCAGATGAACTCTATACTTATTTGACATTTTATGACATTTACTTTCATTAATAATAAGTAACTATGTGGACAATATAAAAAAATATAATGATCTCACTCAGAACTGATATGTCAATTACGAGAGGTGTAATAACACGGTTAATTGTTTAAAGAATAATTCAATATTATTTAGTGAATACCGGCGTAAAATAGAATGCTGCTGTGTTTCGTCTGGTGAGTGCAGTGATCCGGAGACCTTTATTACTGGTGACGAGGCATTCCATCTCAGTCCTCAAGGGTGACAACGCATCTGCATTATGATTCCTTGTCAAGGATGAATGTAGATGTCACGGGCCGCAGGAATCACTTGCTATCAGGTGGACTGTGTGCTCGTTTGTTACTCTCAATGTAATTTTAGAAAACAATAGTCGTTAGTTAACGGCTTCTTCTACGTTCGATTCCGTTGAACAATATTGGTGTATCACAAATTATTGATTTTTGAATCAACAATTTGTGATCACAGCATCTTTTTTATATATCCTGTATCTTTGTTACTGCATCCGAACCTTCGTCCGATATTATTATACATATATGTACATACATCGGAGTAAGGAAGGGAATGACAAGTGGGTGCCTTTGTATTCGTGATAATAGTTACGGCACTATAATATAACCAGGTATACCATATCAGAATATGTAGGTACTTGTCACGTGTAACTAAGACTGGTTTCAAACATGTTTCCGATGTTATCTTAACGATCTCATGCTTTACATAGAATGATGTAAGGTGACGAATGAGTGCCCCTTGTTATGCAGAAATGCTCACGGCACAACATCCAGCATAGTTGACGTCACATGATGGCGACTACCATGTCTTAATATTATCATAACTTTCTGATTCCAAAACTACTCTGCGGAATCATCAGCTGTCTTTGCCAGCGGTATTTCCGAACCGATACGACTTAGGGACCTTCAAGAAAAGAGCCCACACCTTTCTTAAAGGCCGTCGACGCATTTGCGACTAGTCTGGTGTTGCAGATGTTTCGCCATTGGGTGAGCTGCTTGCTCGTTTGCCTATTCCTACACCTGTTCTATATTAAAAAACATTGTTTACTAAGTGAAAAATAAAAACTAAAATAATTATAAATCGTATAAAATTTCTTAAAATTTTAGGGCAGTGTAACCGCACAATAATTAAACCAGCATTTGGAAACGGATTACCATTCTAAAATACTAAGTTCAAGCATAGAATAGAAGTTATATTTATAAAAGTGACGTCATATCCACTATTAAAAATTATATGTGCAACTGTGAAATCAAATAAACCTATTTTGAGCGTTATGTTATATCCGAAATTGTGAGCGTGGTGTGCGTAGGTAGCTGGTATTGCTGAGTTATGTGCGTACCAAATTACCACCTAGCGATATTACCATAAATCCACCTTCAGAACAACTAAACCTCTGTGATGCTAGTGGTGACGTCAACAGAATCAAATATTTTGGTCTTTAAGCATAAATTTGAAGACCAATATTGTCGGTTTAGTTACGTAGTGTTATGTCCACCTCCAATTTGTAAATAGCATCTCGTTGGCATGCAATCCATCAGTGTGCAGTTTAACCAAAGTTTTCTGCTTTGCCGACTTCATTTTATGTATTTCCGACATAGGTACCTTCAAGTTTAATCCTTCCTTAAAGACCGGCAATGTACCTGCGACTGTTCTGTTGGTGAAGATCTACATAGGCAGCGGTGATCACTTATAAACAGATTACTCGTATACCATCTATTATTTAATACAAAAAAATCAGGGGAGATAACGAATCTACCTCGACATCATCAAGATGAATGTGGATATCAACAAACCGCAATACAACTAACTAACATTTGGTAAAATGCGTTACTTCTCTGTGATAAAAAAGTTACTTATAAAAAATTCTATAATGCCATAAGAATTCAGTTTTCGATTTAATACACGATCGATAACGATAAGTTTAATGGAGTAACTTGATCCATCGGATTTCCGGGGAAATAAGGAATTTAATTTGTAATAAAACAAAAAATCTTACGAGAAAAAGGGCACCGCTTACACGTTTCATACCTGCGAAATAAAAAAAACAATATAAATATTAACTAAAGGACGAAATATAATAATTAAAAAGAATACATAAATTCATATATCTTCATTCCATAAATTAAAATACATACGTGATTTTCAAACCATTTTATTTTTAAACACGTGTAAGTTTTTCGAGGAATTAATCGGAACATGACAACACTTGTAATACATATATAGTTTTAATATATTGCGCATACGTCGACCAGTTACCCCACGTATTTAATCATTTATGTGATATATATATTATAAGATATAAATATAATTATATAATTATGCGGTACAAAACATCGATCTTTATTTTTCTAGTCTACTAGACTACACGGCACATCACTAATCCTCCGGCACGCGAGTCACAGTTTCCACGACGTTACACAACTTCAACAATAGTAGAGAGGAAAGTGGACGGATTGTAGGTCAAATTATTTTTTTTAACACTACAAATAAACATGGCGGCCATTAGGCTACCGCTAATATAACGCAATCCTGCTAACAAATATGGATCGTGATATTAACGTCGACTCTGACTCTACCAAAAGAAACCTCCCGGTGATCAGAAATATTATAGAGTTTACCAAAACCGCAAAGCCCTTCATCGCTTGGATTGCCCGTTGTGGGAATATACGTAATATTCGCTACCCTCAGTACGATACGAGATATGACAGCACTTCATGCCATCGCCCTCCCCAGAATCAGAACCGTGGATCCCTGACTCAAGGTCACCAGAGATTCCCTTGTAGAGTTATCTTAAGAGCATTTATAACAGTGGTAAAGGTACGCTGCAGTTTCTTTCTAGCGGCAGAGTAAATCGACCGGAAAGGACCACCTCCTCACATTATAAAAGCGTAAAATAGTGCCATAATGATACTGTGTTTCATCTGGTGAATTTAGTGATCTGGAGACCTTTATTACTGGTGACGAGGTATTCCATCTCAGTTGTTAGGGCGACAACACAACTGCATTATAATTGTTTGTTAAGGATGAATTTAGATGTCATAGGCTGCAGGAATCACTTAACATCAAGTGAAGTGCGTGCTCGTTTGTTACTCTCAATGTAATAAAAAAAATGTCAACAATAACAGGCACCGAAATTTTGCATATTTAACTAAATAACTATTGAAGAGATATCGGAGAGACTTCTAAAAAGTCTTCGATAATGTTTACGTAAAATTGATAAGATTTCACGAGTGGCATAATTTAAACCATCAAATTTTTTACTTAAACTTAAATTCTCTTTTTGTTTTTTTATCACCAATACATAATAAGTACAATTAGTTTTTTATACTTTTATTTACAATTGAAATATGTGGTTTGTTTTATACATCCGTTGTATATATATAGATATAGATATGGAAACAATAATTGTCAAATTAAACACCTCCTAGTTAGAAACACATGAACACGGTAGGTTTCATAATAATCTAGCTTATAAACTCTGTACAAATATTTTAATTTTTACATCATCTAATTACCGAATATGAAATATACAATGCCACTCTATACCATATGAATAAATTTATGCAAGAAACATACTTAGACTCACCCATGACCTACAAATTTAATGCATCCTAATGATAATAATTAATTATTCAATACCTACATAGCTATATTAATTATATTCAATTATATATTTATTGTTTGTTTTACCCAGCTGTGACTGCGATTTATATGCACATATATTTAATTAGAGACCTTCCCCATCGATAGACACAAAGCACTATCCACCTAACATCCAACTTACCGCAAACTAACATAGATTTCGTTGTATTTAGGTCTACGTATGTAACGATGACGGAGAGATTTATTTTTATTACATTGAGAGTAACAATCAATCGCACAGTTCACCTGATGATAAGTCCTGCGGCCCATGACATCTACATTCATCGTTGACAAGGAATCATAATGCAGATGCGTTGTCACCCTTGAGGACTGAGATGGAATGCCTCGTAATACATTTGATTGACAATTAAAAAGGATACGTCAAATTTGATTTATCGTTTCTGGCATTAACTTGGTAAATATAGTATATTTTGACAGTGGTAGAGCTACACTGGCAGATGGTTTCTAGCTGCAGGATGAATGGGTCAGCTCGACTGGTGTAGCAAAAGCACACGCCTAAAAAAATATATGAGCGTTTTTAGTTTCATGATTACTTTTATTTTATAATAACATTTTATTTCTTCTATTATTATTTTCTTTTTTGATCATTATCAGAAGTCAACATACCGCATTAATACCACAATTACTATTAAAGATATACTATACATGTTGATAATGGTTTTGCGCAGTTTTCTCGTATGTTCTGGTCTATATCGACGGCAGCGCTATCTTCTGGCCATGACCTGTGTGTGTAGTGCCTTAAGAAATTGCGCAAACACAGACACTCATTCGTCCTTCCTAAGTAGCATGTACAATCGGTGGAGGTACCGATGCAGTGTTAGAGTACGGAATATACTTACAATAAACATGCAATACACTCAGACCCGAAGACCAATTATTTATGATATATAAATATTATTCTTCATCTGAGAATCGAACCTAGAACTAGCTGGCAGCAGCCAATTACTCTACCTATTACGCCACGTGTCAATCAACTCATATTAGGTCTGTTTCAATTTGCATATATGTGATATGATTAGTGTTAAACGTCGATATTATTAATTCGACATCGGAATAAACAAGACTTAAACCGCTCCCTCACTACGCAATCTACGAATAATTATTGCAAATAGAAGTTTCAAAGGGATAACAATATTATTATCTAACGTCCACGGACAATATTTCACCGTTATTTATTGTCCGGTACATTTCGATCAATAAATCGAATAATCTCCGAGTCGATACGCGATTGGTTGCAAGTGGACAGAGCAATGAATTATTGATACGAATTGTTACTCTGCTGTAATTTATATTGTGACGTTGTTTACCACGAGCTCCTTTGTTATTCCACTGCGAGTATATTTGAATACCCGCAGTGGAATAGGTTTCCAAATCAAATATTCGAGATTTGAAAATGCTAAATTATTTATTGAAATAATTCGACAGCTCATCAATTGGTTATATCCCCTTATCAAGATAATTGGCGGTTAACTATTGTATGTTTAACGAACTATCCACATACATACGTTGTCATTGTCATGAGATGAAAAGCTACCAGTAAATGGATCTCTGATTCTCTACACTCCTAATGCGAAACACAAGTGCGTCATGCCGATATTTAATCTTGTCGCCAAACAAACAACAAAGTACGGCTCATGTCCACCGCTGATAAGAGGTTTAAATGTATAATGTAATTGTACAGTACTAATTTCGTACCGCACGTAAGGTTTCGTGCACAAAACAGTTGGTATATTATAATGCATTTGATAAATAAACATTTTTAAAAGATATCTAAGTACAAGAAATACTATATATATAATATATAATAAATGTAGTAAAATGTTGTTCATCTTGTATTTGTAATCTTTTAAAAAGTAAACGTACTGATTTATATTATAATTCATCCGATTATTTTTCTAACATTACACTTAATCAATGCCGCATAACGCATCGAAAAATCCTATTCTAACAGCATTTAAAAGTGATAACATAACCGAAATAAAATTTTTGATGATTTACGTTTCAGATAGTATCTACGTACGAACTAACAAAATACCTTAACTCCTGAGGCTCCCAAATCATAAATCACATTGAGATTTATTTGTTTTAAATATAATTATCCTAAATTGAAAATAACATTATATTTTAACATATTAAAACCTTGTATAATGAAGCATTTAATAACTATATACAACGAAAGATCGACATAGTATATACACATCTATCGCTCCAGTCAGAATATACCTTTACCTAACTACTTCGATCTACACAGTCCGAACTTACTTCATTAAAAGCCTTAATGAGTTCGACTTGTTCCGTTGACCCCGCGAGTATTTGACCTTCTCACTTCCCTTATTACAGAGCGCGATTTAAGTCGGCTCTAAATAACCTTTTTTTAATACGTATTGAATCAAAATCAAGTTAACATTAAAATTTAATAAAATTAAACGCATTAAATAACATTATTAATTACAATTATTAACCCGAACATAAATTGTTGATCCAATTTTACTCATAGACCAGAGGTGACAAAGCAACATCATAACTTGATTCCTTAACAAAGATAGCTAAAGACTTATCACACTACCTGATGATATGAGAACTGTGTGATAATTTGACAGTTTAATAAACTAATATAGTACGTAATAAAAATAACTTGATTCCTTAACAAAGATAGCTAAAGACTTATCACACTACATGATAATATGAGGACTGTGTGATAATTTGACAGTTTAATAAACTAATATAGTACGTATTAAAAATAACTTGATTTCTTAACAAAGATAGCTAAAGACTTAGCACACTACCTGATGATATGAGAACTGTGTGATAATTTGACAGTTTAATAAACTAATATAGTACGAATTAAAAATAACTGTGTTTTCCTTCCCTTTTTAAAATATAGCCAGTCCTATAGAAATGTTTCTTTACTATATTATAAATCAGCTAACAGCTGTACACCCAAACGTTTGACCTAAATTAATAAAAAAAAATCACGCATATCCACAAAGTGACCACATAACAATCTTTTAACATAGCGACCGACCTCATTACAGATCTCTAAGTCACTTACCCAACTTGCACTAATACGTTATATTACGGTACATAATTACGGTATTACACAGAGTGTTTTTAGTACCATCTAATGCTACTTTACACCGATGTACGGTTATAACATGATTATCTATTTCCTTTTGTCTGTTCGGAAGTCGTACGGTAAAGAATTTAGGAACTGTCAGGGTAATATCATTTCTTAAACAGTGGTAGAGCTACATTGCGATTTGTTTCGAGCTGCAGAATTACTGGGTCAGCCCGACAGGGGTGGGACCACGCCCTCGCAGTACCAGTGTAAAATATTTACAAACATAATGCTGCAGTGTTTCGTTTGGTGAGTGCAGGGATCCGGAGACCTTTATTACTGGTGACGAGGCATTCCATATCAAGCCTAAAGGGTAACAACGCATCTGCATTATGAATGCAGATGTCATGGGCCACAGGAATCGCTTACCATCTAGAGAACTGTATGTTCGTTTGTTAGTCACAATGTAATAAAAAAGAAAAAATCGATGGTTACTGGGTGGTTTATAAGTTTGTTTTTTATCAACAGCATTTTAGTTGTTGTTTTTTGCAAATTATACGTAATAATTTCAGTTATAATATTTTAAGATATAACAAAGCACAAAGGCATTCCATCAAAGAATCAGATGATTTTTATTAATTAAATAGCGAATAATGTCAGAAAAGAAAGAAAGCTATTCAATTATTTTCGATAATGCTCATTTTTATGGACTTTAAGTACTTTTTATGTATAATATTTGAGGATCACGTCATTTCCAGTCGATGACCATAAGAGGATAAACACTCATTTTAAATTCAATAAACCAGTGCTTTTTTGGTGAGACTAGATTTGTTATATACCCTAAATAAAAAGTTCTTTGACTTTAGCTAGAAACTTATTACAGAACGAAAAGGTAGATTCGAACGGGGAAGATGGTTGATCTTTCCATGCTTTCACAAAATACCAGCGTAAAATTGTAGGCCAGTATTTTGTCTGGATGAGGAAAGAAACCAGAAACCATATTGCTACTTACGATACATCGTATCTTAGTCCTCAGCGACGAAAGTACATGCATAATGATGGAGTATGATAGTGGGTGTCGTGCGCTTTAGCATTTATGATAAGGTGAACGGATTGCTTCTTACAAACACTCTAATTTCACAAACAAACGCAGATGTTTTTCTCGCGGAACAGGGCAACAGTAAAAGCCGAGGCTCCCTCTTGGGAGCCCTTGTGCTGGTTACCCACTAATAGAGGTCTCGACTGAGTGCCATAACCTCGGTCACCTCTGAACCCGGCGAAACTGTAAAAGCCCTCGGACTAACAGCGGCCATCAGCCCGAAAAAAAAAAGCTTAAAAAGCTAAAAAAAAAGTTAGTTGCTTAGAGCACCTAGCTTTTGACCCGCAGGCACTGCATAGTACACCAGTGAGCAAATGTGTGGAGAAACACAAACTATTTCTCTCAGTCTACATGTGTTAAAGGGTTGTTACGAATCCGAGGGTATACGGTATATATACGGACGTTGCATCTTGATTCATGAAATCGTAGTAGTGATATGCAGCAGAAACACGCCCTCTGAAAATGTCAACGTCAAATAACAGCATACCGTTCTTGTTTCGTTTAATGACACCTATGCTGATAATATGAGTGTATTTTGAATTACAGTCGAGAATGGCTGTAGATGTCAGACTGAAGTTATCTTTCATGAACAGTTGATCTGAAAGTAAATAATCCTCTAGTGATCATGCTATGCATCCATCTTCGATACGTAATCAAGATATAGATAATTTGTTACTTCAAAACGTTCAAAAAATTTGCATTTGAAAAATTCAATAAAGGGTTTATGTTTAATTTTAATTACACTATTAGTGATTATGTAAATAATAACATACGTTGAAAATTATCGCTCAATGCTCTTTCGAATATGAAATATTGTAAGTAAATAGAAAAATATGTAGTATCAGCAGATTAGTCCAACTGAGTTACTCGGGCCAGTTATTCTATGGTTAACGGTTTTCTTTTTCCGAACCGATAATAGCATTTTGACAATCAATAATAAATGTAATGCTTCTGTATTAAGTAATATTTGATTTGATTTCATGCATTCATGAACACATACGATAGAAATCCACGATTTAAATCCAATGTACCGTTCCTCTTTTTTTTCACTTACATGCAGAATTACTCGCGCCTATTTATTTACTTAGCATTGGTTTCGTTCATTGAACTTGGAACAGTAGTTGAAAGTTTGTATTTAAATCAACCGAAATTCAACCTTATTTCTTTATAATGAAGACTTTTTAAGCCGTTGGGAAATTTTGTTACATTATCGTCTTAACACCGAAATGTTTGCACTCCGCTTCCAAACTGCTAAATTCACTTTCATCCCTATTTCATGAGCACTTGAAGTCAAATTAGCATGAGCCGCATCTAAAATACATTATTTGAATAGTATATAAAGCTTTTTCTGCTTTGCTTTCCTAAATCCACAAAGTACGTGGCGATTAAACGAAAGTTCTTACGTTTTGTTTCATACACAAAAACTGTACGTTTTAACATTTTATCTGTGATACTGCATTCAGTTACCGTTAAAATGTGATTGTTTAATATCACGTAGTTTATTGAATATATTTTTTTCAAACGTTGGAATGATCATTGTTTTTTTAAGCAAATTACTTTTTATTACGTACGTAACTATATGGTTTCTATAACGACGCTCAAGGCAGCAGATTGCAAACTGTGCTGAATATATTAACATAATTATCGGTGGTTGAAAGGATTGGTAAAAGAGGCCGACAAACTTCTTATAGCGAATCAATATTATCTTTAAAGTGGTGGAGCCACGCTGCAGATTTTTCTAGATGCGGCATGAATACTACGCCATTACAAAATGTCAACGAAAAATAACAGCGTAATGTTGATGTGATTCTTATTGTTCCAAAGACTCATGTTCATTAATTACCATCAGGTGAACTGTGAACATTTGCCAAAGTGAGTTTAATTACAAAAAATACCCGATGTTATATATTATTTTTTTATTATATAATAACATCTGCCCACGTCTCCGTCTGCGTGATCTACAGAATTGTGTCAAGAGAGAAATGAAAAATGGGTGAGAAAACAGACATTGTATGATTTATTATCCATATATACTTGTAAGTTTTGGTCACTCGATACTGTAGAATTTCCAGCATAAAGCTAACCAGGTGAGAACATAGAACAAATGAGTGCAGGGAAATACCCTAACTAAGCATATTTAGTTGTTTCGGGGATAAAGCTGTATGGACAAACAACCTTAATTGTATTGGATCCTATTTAGCTATAAATCAAATTCCTCAATTCAATACGTGACTCATACAGTACATTGCCCTGGACTAATCAATCTCCTTACAAAAAAGTAATATCCAATTTCACAGTGGTAGGAGCTACTGCAGTTTCGTTTCTAGCTGCAGAATGAATGGGTCAGTTCGACCGAGATAGGACCACGCCTAAACAGAATACCAGCGTAAAATAGCAGCATAGTGCTGCTGTGTTTCGTCTAGTGAGTGAAGGGATCCCAGAGACTTTTATTACTGGTGACGAGGCATTCCATCTCAGTCCTCAAGGGTGACAACGCATCGGCATAATGATTCCTTGTCAAGGATGAATGTAGAAGTCACGGGCCGCAGGAATCACTTATCATCACTATGTGCTCGTTTGTTACTCTCAATGTAATAAAAAAATCACAGCAAGCACAGATGCAAGGGAACAGTTGCGATTTGAAATAACAGTAAAGGTTTGAAGGCTATCCAATTTCTGCAAAGAAAACTGAACTCTATCTAACTATATATAATAACAAAATCATTTTAATCACACTAAATTCATCAATCATGATGCATTGAATTTTATTTCTAATACTGTATACAAATAGCATTCAAAATTGCTCGTTTTTTGTCAAAGCAGATGTTTCCGTCGCACGTGCCGTAAAAAAAATATCGACAATGACCAGTCGTGCAATACAACAATTGAAAAGGCCATAAACTTTTTTTTTCTACTGACAAGGGTTTCTTTTTACATATAAAATGTAACCTCTTTTATTGTCGACTAACGATTGGTATAAAGTATAGGTTAGTTCTAGACACTATTTACTACCCGTGTAATTTCAAATGAAAAGCTGTAGTTTACTGGGTACTGGTAGCATTAGAGAATACACCATACCATACCTTTCTTAAGGATTTTTAAATAATAAATGTTAAATACGAGAATAAATGTTTCGCCGTTGGTTTGGAAAGGTCAGCTTGGTGAATTTGCAATCTCTAAATACGGCATAGGCGACGCTTTGCGATCGCTGATTAGACCTTATCCTTTCATCAACATGGCCACCTTGGGTGTTGTGCCACTAATTATAACATATTCCTGCATTCAATCTAGACAACCAGTCAAGAAATTAGCGCATTATCAGAAGCGATAGTGTTAAGCCACTGTTTGATTCAAACTGTCGCTCAAATTATTTAGTTTGATAACGCCATTGCTTAAAATAGCTTAAAATAGCAGCATAACGTTATTAGTGTATACGAGGCACTTGATTCAGTCCTAAGGAGTGAAAACGCACTTCCATTGTTTCCTTATCGTATTGAATGTAGATACCATGGGTTGCAAATATCCTTACCATCAGGTGAACTGTGTGTACGTTTGTCACATCTAAAATTATTAAAAAAATACGTACACTGGGAGAACGTGTTTTTTTTTTTTTTTAAATTACATTTAGAGTAACAAACGAGTACATTTCACCTGTTGGTAAGTGATTCTTGCGTTCCATGACATCTACATTCATCCTTGATGAGGAATCATAAAGCAGATCCGTTGTTACCCTTAAGCACTGAGAAGGAATGCCTTGTCACCAAAAATAAAGGTATCCGGATACCAACACTAAACAGACAAAACACAGCAGTATTGCTTATATGCTTCTATTTTACACTGATATTCTGTGAGGGTGTAGTCCCCGTCGAGCTGTCCCATTCATTCTGCAGCTAGAAACAAACTGCAGCTGTACCACTAGTCAAGTTTTTGTTTTTCTCTAGTCATTCAGTATTAGCCCTTCTCTTTACCCGCTTTAGGTGTAGTTCAAATTTCTTTTATCGTTTTAAAATAACCAAAAAAATTGGTTAGAATTACAGTGAAATACTGTACTATACCACAGCGATTGCCTCAAACGCGTACTTATCATACGAGATGTACTTATCATACGAGATTTTCTTCGGAATCGTACCTTTCGTTACCGCGTCGAGGGAACGCGTTCCGAGGTTCACCCCATTTGTGCCGGAGTACCACAAGGCTCTGTCCTAGGTCCTACTTTATACACACTCTACACCAACGACATACCGCGCACTCGCGGTGTAGAGCTAGCCCTTTTCGCCGATGACACCGGCCTCTACGTGTCTGGATTTAAACCAGACGCTATTTGTAAACGACTCCAATCTACAGCCAACACCTTAGGGAAATGGTTTCGGAAATGGAGGATCGAGGTTAACCCCACCAAAAGTGCAGCCATTTACTTCTCTCGGCACAACAAAACGCCGCATCTCCAAACTATAGAGTTATTTGATCGTCCAATCCCCTGGGAAAAGACAGTCAAATACTTAGGCGTCACATTAGATGAAAGACTCACCTTCGGTCCGCATATCAACCGCGTACGGAATCGAGCAGCGTTCGTCCTAGGTCGTTTGCACCCGTTACTTAATAAAAATAGCAAAATGTCCCTGCGTAATAAAAATACACTTTACAAAGCGTGCATCCGACCCAAAATGACATACGCAAGCCCCGTCTTTGCGCATGCCTCCCCGCGTCACATTCACCGACTTCAGGTAATACAAAATCGTTTCATGCGCAAGGCCACCGGTGCGCCGTGGTTCTTGCGTAACGAAAATCTACACATAGATCTTGAGCTGCCGACCATAGCTCAGTACCTGAAGCAGGCTTCTCGCCGATATTTCGACTCTGCCGTCACACACCGAAACCCTTTGATGTAATTGCCGCCACTTACAATCCCATCGCGAATCACAGATTTACCCGCGTCCGTAGGAGATCGAGGCTCGCCCTCGACGACCCTGACGACGCAACCACCAGGGTCCAAGCCCTTTATAAAACACAACACACATACATTGCACCCTCATATCGCCCCCGCCGACGGCGAGGGCGTCGCAAACAAAGTTATTCGCGATACCGCCATGTCACTGGCCGGTTCTCTCCAGTCCATACAGATAGAAGCGTTGCTGGAGTTTCTTGCGCCACTTCTTCTCCAGCGCCCACACATTGTGAAGTGGTGGTACAGGTAGTTAATAATAATAGTGATATTAATTAAGATAATCCTCTGTCAGAAGCAACTGACCGAGCCGAGGTTCGGCCCTCTCGGGCACCCTCGAGTCAGACGCTCTCGCGAAACAGGGTAACGGTCCAAGCCGAGGCTCCCTCTCGGGAGCCCTCGCGCTGGTTACCCATATATAGAGGTCTCGACTGAGAGCCATAAGCGCTCGGTCACCTCTCAACCCGGTGAAACTGTAAAAGCCCTGGGGCTAACAGCGGCCATCAGCACGAAAAAAAAAAAAAATCCTCAAACGTGGAGAATTAGACACGACACGATAACATCGATACAATTTAAAAGTGACCTACTAAAACCCAAACCATAATTCAAATAAAGTTACTTAATATTATAAAAATAACGTCATCTATTATATATAACTAACCTCATTTATCCGGCAGGAAGTTGCTGTCAATATAACCTAAATAGCATTTATAAAAAAAATATCGAATAAAATATCAGTTCCCACAGTAATACGTTGAAGCGGTCTGTCGACTTTTTGCAAGAGGATGTACTTAGAGTGTATTTTAATTAAATAACGGTTTGATGCGCATCTCGAAAACTAACGAGTTGAATCGGATTTAGAGCCCAAACAAGATGTCGTCATATAACGTTATACAGGTTTAAATATTTAGTATCGAGTTTTATCGTGATCCAGTATGTTACCTTCTTGACAAGTAATCAATGCATTTATGAGAAGATATAAAGAACAAAAGTGTATTGGCATCTCCGTATCGTAGGTGGGAAGATAGCCAACTTTAAATTGTACGAATAACAACACTTACACGAATAAAACAAAATATTAAGTATTCCAATCAATTTGATCATAAAGATAAAACTCTAAGAATGTAACCTGTACTTCGATGGACTGCAGGTATCGCTTACCATCAAATGAATACTTGATATTTAACACCTAAATATAAAAAAATCATCCACATCATCCGATGGTTGCCAATCTACCACTGTCTTTGTCGCTTTACGCGTAATTTCTTGCCCACGCACAACTACTCTGTGGAGTCAGCTGTCATCAGCGCTATTTCCGCACCGATACGACTTAGGGACCTTCAAGAAAAGAGCCTACACCTTTCTTAAAGGTCGGCAACGCATTTGCGACTCCTCTGGTATTGCGGATGTCCATGGCTGTGATCACTTACCATGGGGTGAACCTCCGTTTGCCACCTATTCTATATAAAAACAAATGCCTCTCATTACAACTGCTGCTAGCTTATAAAAAATATCGAATAAAATATCAGTTCCCACAGTAATACGTTGAAGCGGTCTGTCGACTTTTTGCAAGAGGATGTACTTAGAGTGTATTTTAATTAAATAACGGTTTGATGCGCATCTCGAAAACTAACGAGTTGAATCGGATTTAGAGCCCAAACAAGATGTCGTCATATAACGTTATACAGGTTTAAATATTTAGTATCGAGTTTTATCGTGATCCAGTATGTTACCTTCTTGACAAGTAATCAATGCATTTATGAGAAGATATAAAGAACAAAAGTGTATTGGCATCTCCGTATCGTAGGTGGGAAGATAGCCAACTTTAAATTGTACGAATAACAACACTTACACGAATAAAACAAAATATTAAGTATTCCAATCAATTTGATCATAAAGATAAAACTCTAAGAATGTAACCTGTACTTCGATGGACTGCAGGTATCGCTTACCATCAAATGAATACTTGATATTTAACACCTAAATATAAAAAAATCATCCACATCATCCGATGGTTGCCAATCTACCACTGTCTTTGTCGCTTTACGCGTAATTTCTTGCCCACGCACAACTACTCTGTGGAGTCAGCTGTCATCAGCGCTGTTTCCGCACCGATACGACTGAGGGACCTTCAAGAAAAGAGCCTACACCTTTCTTAAAGGTCGGCAACGCATTTGCGACTCCTCTGGTATTGCGGATGTCCATGGCTGTGATCACTTACCATGGGGTGAACCTCCGTTTGCCACCTATTCTATATAAAAACAAATGCCTCTCATTACAACTGCTGCTAGCTTATAAAAAAATATTGAGTGTCGTGATTGTGTGATGTTGTAATGTAACTGCTCTATTTCAAAAGACAAGTGAGAGCATTCGAAAATTGAAAAAGTATAAACTAATCTTTATTGAATCAATAGCCTAATGGTTTAAGGTACAGTCTACGGAACGCAAGGTCGTAAGTTCGTGTCCGACTGAATAATGTCGTGAACCGTCTCCTAGCACGCACGAGCATTTTAAGCTCAGTTCACGTGGTTAGTGGAAATGTTAGTAATGGCAATAGTACTGCCAACATCCTTTTTTTTTAAAAAAAAATGATATAAAAAAATTTTTAGGACACCTTTATACCATCTACATTGTTGAGGTTGGATGTTTCCAAGACTGACCGAGCCGACACTTATCATTAGGTGTCATTTATTATTCTTACTTCAATAAAATCTTACTATGCCCCAAGTCTCCTAGATTGATCATTTTCAAAAAATTATTTTCATTGCCTAAATCTAATTTATTAGAAGAGATTACTTTTTTGAGAATTACTTCTTTAATTATTTATAAGCAGATGGCGATGATTTAATGATTGCATCTCGTTTCCATTTATTTATTTCATTTACATGAGTTTTCTTCATTGGATACAATTTTTTTTTTATTATATTAAGAGTAACAAACGAGCACACAGTTCCAGTGATTCCTGCGGCCCATGACATCTACATTCATCCTTGTCAAGGGATCATAATACAGATACGTTATCACCCTTGAGGACTGAGATGTAATGCCTCGTCACCAGTAATAAGACAATAATCTATTCATCTAATTACCAAGACTGAAGAAATTTATTATTTAATACCATTTCTGTTTTCACCTCCTCTGAGCAAAAACGTGTACACGTTGTGTTCAGATGAAAACTTGTTTAACGTGTTTACGGTTAAATAGGAACCTTGCCAGTCGTACAGCAGCCGTTTCCGTTTTAATTAAACCACAAAAGTGCATAGATAAATATCTAAGCGGGCTTCGGATTCGGCGTGGTATTTCTGTTACGCACGCGAGCACGCTATAGTGTGTGGTGACCTTTTTATTACAATGATAACCATTGTATGACGGTATGTTTGTTATTTTAACTGTAAACAATCACGCGAAAATGACTGCTATGTGTACTAACGTAGAGAGTATATCTTCTTGTACAGACTATAGCAAGTTTTTAAAATATTTTTAAGTATTTTTTTTCCACTACTTAATTCTGTAAGAAGATTACAGTACAAAGCATTTTGTAATGTAACTTAGTATGCAAATGCTTTTATGTAATATTTTTGTTGTTAACGAGTTATTTAATTGGTTCAATTTATTACTTTTAATGCGAATACAGACAGACAGAAAATAAGTAAAATAAAATAGCTACAAACTGTCTCTACTATACAGAAGGATAGTACCCTATATTATTGCACTGCGCAGTTGCCGATGTTTTAATCTATTTTTATAAATTTATTTCTCGGATATGCAAGTTTTCATTTCACTCCAAATCATCAACCTTATATATATCAGCAATTACTATTCATTAGCAATTAACTATTTCATTTGCACCTGCATCGGTGAATAAACTCTAGTTCTAGTATGGATAAAGGTAGGGCCAGCTTCCAGACTTTCTGATCTATCATCACTGTCACTGATCGATTCTTATTTATATATACATTGAATAAAATTATTTTATCAGACAGACATACCATTGCGAGACCTAACGCGCCACGTAGCCTTTAGGTAGGTTTTGGGTACGGTCTGCGAAACTTAAGGTCGTAGGTTCGAATCCACCGTTCGAATATGGTCATGTCTTAGCACAAGCATATCCAGCTTAGTTGGAATGGTTAACCGGAATATTATATTTTACCGGAATATTATTTATAAATAAAAAAAAAGGTACGTTAACCTCCTTTTGCATAGATCAGACCCAAAAATAAATAATTAAACTCTAACAGTAGTTCGGTTTTAGCAATGCGGGTTAACTATGGGACACGTCGAACACTTCAGTCCATCCCATTTCGAGTTTGACACACATGGCGTCGGGATACAAAAAATTTAAAATAAACGCCATAAAATCCGTAAATGATAGAATTAGTCAATGTGTAGTATTCACGTAAATATAAGAAATAATTACGAACGTCTCCATAGAGTATAAAGAAAATTTAAGAATCATGAGCTACATTACATTCTTAGGATATGCAGAAAGAGATAAACAGAAATACATCCCGCGGAGCATGATCTGCGTGTGTGATGTGCAAGAATGTGGTACCGCCCCAGGCGAGCGTCAGTCATCCACCACTGAGACTATGAACTTGGCCTTACGAATCTAAGTTTTATCTCTTATTTATATTCTGTAAGTACAACTTCTTAAGCTATGAAATGTGACACGAATAGGTCAGTATGTTATTTTTAAAACAGCGTATCAGCCATGATAACGGTAATGTGTTTCACAAAATGTATGGCAGAAATCTGAGACAGTGGCTGAACTATTCTAGTCTCCATGGGTGATGGGCGGACTACAAAACCATTTGACCTTTTTACAGATATAAAACTCTCTAAAATATTTTTTTAGGAAGAAAAACCTTTTTTACTACAATTTTACAAGTTGTCAGTTGATCATGTTTTTTTTCTACTTTTTTTCATCATTATCGGCCTGCAAGGGTCAATGTATACTTTCATAAATAAGCAATACTACATTTTAGCAGATACTGGAAAAAGTCTGAGCTGTGTTACATTATTAGCTAGAATTACGCGCAATTAAGCAAAGCTTTTTATTCCATTTATGTACGCCTTGTAAAAATTAACTTCGTATTTGAAATCATTTTCCGTCCTATTTAAATGAGATTAACACGAAATATTAAGCCAAACATATCTAATTACAACATTGAAAATCACACTGACATTGGTTGTAATTGTGAAGTTTAGTGTGTACAAACTTACAGACAAACTTACGAAAAGTTTACAATTTTAATACATGAATATGATAGGTCAGAAGATAATCAAACTGATATGATACTATGATGGGTTGGACTGGTTGATTACCTAATAAGTGTGTAATAAATTATTACCCACATTTTCGAAAAGCACGAGCAGAAGAATAGCACCATAACACAGTTGTGTTTCGTCTGATAAGTGTAGAGATCCGGAGATGATGATGAGAGATAACAGATGATGAGGCATTTCATCTTATTTCTCAGAGTTGACATCAAATCTGCAGCATGATTCCTCGTCGAAGATTGATGTGGGTATCATGAGCTGCATGAACTCAAGTTATCCTTGCTTCGTTATCTCCCTGATAAATAAATACTATACTAATGATATTTACGCGAATACTACACATTAAATGGTGAAATTTTACAATATAAATATACGTATTTATATACATATAGTTATACAAAATGTTAAATAGAAAATTAATAATTTAGTTATTACTTTTAATTCGTTAGTAATTTAGACTTGCTATATCAGAATCTGTAACTCTCCAAGCAATGTGTCTCTACCAAGGAGTCCTATACTCTTAATTTAACACCTAAAATACTTCGGTGGGTACTTACATCTACTATGGCCAGTAATACAATATATACAGCTTACAGAAAAAACACAACGGACCTCAAATTATCACAGAGGCCGCCGAAATCAAATTCAATTTCATTTCATTGACATGCGAATGAATCGATGGTGCGTTAAAACTCGGTAAGCGATGTCCGGGTAAGAAACTTTCTCTGTACTTTGTTTAACTAAACAACGTACAATGGAGTCGTCAAGAGATCTTTTAGGTGGAAAGTTTGAATCTTTTATGTTTTATGAACATGTACCGTCATTTTAGTAGTTTTCATAGAACTAATAATGGAGCTTGGCTAGCTGTTCTAAACAAATATACTAGGCTACGTACTCGTATCTAATAGATTTTATTGGTTAACCCAACGTTCAGTCTGCACCGTATTTGGACAGCGATGTCTAGAATTTAACGCTACCGTGCTTCCAGTGCATATTAGGCTTGGTCCTGACTGGTTCACTTAATTTACTAGGGTCATCATGTCTAATAGAACTTATAGGCTCCTGGAAGAAATTGTAGCATTCGTGTAGATAACAAGATTACACATACATACCCTGCCAGCCAAAAGTTTAAGACCGCACCTAAACAACAAATATCCATCAATTGTAATAAAATCCCATAGGATAAATAAAAGAAATGCACATTGCATATTCTATTGTTAGTGTCGAATATTTAAAGAAGTCATTCTTTTGTCTTTAGTTATTGCACTATAAACATCTATTGTTTTCAAACACCGACAAACGCTGCGCTAGAGCCAGGTGGTAGAGTCGTAATAATATTTGTATAATGTCCTCATTACTAATTACTTTGCTTTCGTTACGTATTGGTCAATAATTAGGATTATTAAGCTTCTGAAAACACGTGTTTCTGACTTATTATTACCAGAGTTTACTTGGGTTTGTTCACAAACAATCTCAATTAGTCTAAACTTGTGGTTTCTAAGTGAAGACGTCATAAAATGGGAAATTAGCAGTGAAGTGTGTTCTGCCATCGTTGTTTTACATAATGAAGGCAAATCCGAACGTGAGATTGCTTCACAACTGAAGTTATCGAAGACTTGTGTTCATGACACAATAACTCCATACAGGGAGATAGGCAGTTTTCTAGATCGTCCACGCTCCGGAAGGCCGAGAACTACCAGGTCTAGTGAAGATAATTTCATTATTGTTACCAGCAAGCTATATAAACCATTAATAGCACCAGAAATCCGCGTTGAAGTAAACAAAACCCGAGTTAAGCCTTTATCATTGACTACAGTAAAACGGCGACTGAGAGATGCGAAGTTGTATGATCGCGTTGCCGTTTGAAAATCTCTGCTAAGGCCGCAAAACAAGAAAAAATGTCCATCGAGATTGGACCGAAGAAGATTTTAAAAAAGTGCTTTGGACCGATGAATCCAAGTTTGAAGTATTCGGTTCAAAACGTAGATATTACGTTCCACTCAGTATCCAAGAAAAGATGATGTCAGATTGTGTAGTCCCAACAATCAAGCATGGTGATGGCTCAATTATGGTCTGGGATTAGCCAAGGAACTGGCGATTTGATCGAAATAAAAGGAATTTTGAACAAGGAACAGTACAAAAACATTTTAGAACAAAATGCCGTTTCTTCCGGGTGCGATTAATTCGAGTTGGATACATTGTCCAAAAAGATAATGATCCAAAGTATAGCTCAAAATTATGTAGAGGATATGTAGAAGAGAAAGAGGCACAAGGCGCTAAGGATATGTGATGCCATCGACCTGTATGCCAAACACAGAGGAATTTACTAGTCGACGCTTACTTATTTAATCCCTTGTTTGTCAAATACCATCGACAGCATCTTACGATGGTTCTGAACGTAATGTCGGTGACACGGGATGTTTGCCTGGCAAAAAAACCCAAATGCGAAGATAAACAATTTATGTTTTGCATAAATATTGTCTAAGAGGGGAACGTTAGAAAAAATTAAACTCGTGACTCGGACGGACCCCGGTAATCGCCTATTTCTTTTTCATTCTTATTATTTATTATTAATGTTGATGATAAATGATGATGTAATCTTGTCCAATTTCGGCAACGATTTTTGGTAGTTACCAGATATCATGACAAGTCACCAGGACATGTCGAATGCGGTGAATATATTAAAATGTCAAAAATATTTACGTAAATCGACAACCGCAGAATATATTAGATTTTCTACAATAACATACGTAGTTATTTATTTATTTAACTTTTATGTACACAAAGCATTTATATAAGGGAAGTAATATATGAAAGGAATGTACAAAGGCGCAGCTTATTTTACATTTAAAATCTCTTCCAGCAGGCCCGGTGTTGGACATATTCATCGGGAAAAAAAAACATAGTGTGTATTCACAAAATAAAAAAAATAATTAAGAAGAATAGAGACAAAAATAATAATAATGATATTAAAATAAAAATAATACAGAACTATACCTATCGCTTATATATTATTTGTTATAGCTTTATTTAATCCGATATAAACGGTGAGGTTTGAGGAAAAAAGAAACATTTAGTAATACACACAGATCAGAATACCAATAGGTTTAGGTTTTGTATTGAACCAACTAAGTAACCACACTCTCTTGCGACTTGCAGTCGTATTTTATATACTCTAACTTTCAGTAGTAGAGTCACGCTGCAGTTTGTTTCTAGGCAGGCAGGATGGGTCGGCTCTATTCGGAAGGAACATTTTTTTTTGTATGAGTATTGCTGTTGGTCCAGAGACCTCTACAGCTTTATCGAATTAGACTCGCGAGGCGGAGGACCGCTGACACGCCCTCATAGATTATTGGCGTAAGATAACAGCTGTGTTTCGTGTGATATTTCATAGATACAATACTATACAATTATCAGTTTAAAACCACATAAATGTTGCTTGAATAATTCCCTAAGGTTATTATTTTTCTTTCATTATTCGTTCAGCAAAGGACTGGAATAGAATGCCCGCGTCTGTCTTTCCCTCCGATTACAATGTGGGTGTTTTCAAGTAGAGTGAATAGGCGTTTACTGAGCTAGTGCGTCTTACCATCCAGGACTGCATTTCCACTTAACATCAGGTGGGATCGTGGTCAAGCACTTGCTTAGAAATTTTAAAAAAAAAGTGTTATAATTTCATTTTTCAAGAGACCTCATCAATAACTTTATTCATTAAACCATGATTATTAAATTATGATGATAAACCAACTCGATTGATATCTCATCTCATTACTCAACAGCTGCCGAAAGCACAAACCTGAAATGTGAATCAAAATCTAGTTTCGTAACGGATCAACGATTACTAAAACCTCACCTATCCACTTGCCTAATTGAATATTACATAGCAGAGCTACGCCGTAGCGATAGACTAACTGTCAACAACTGTAACAGGTCAACGCGACTAGGAAAGGACAATACTATCACAGAATAAAAATTTTGAACAGTATCTTAGTGGTGATGTGTTTTGTGTGAAAGATAACGCAACCCTTTTTACTGGTGACGGGGCACATCATCGTAATCTTACGACGCATCTACAAAAAGATTCCTTATCCAGCATCAATATGGATTTCATAAACCGCAAGAGTCATTTATCATTATTTCAAATATGTTCTGATTTGTTAACCTGTACATCATAAATAATAATAAAAATAATCAGTAATTCATCACCTCTTACTTTTAAATTTCGCCTTCAAACAAACGGTATCATTAAAAAAAGACCTGTTCGATGTTGCAAAATTATGCACTAAGTATAAACACAAGAGACGAACCACACGTCTTAATAAACAAAAAAAATGTCGTTGTAATAACAATACTGTGAGGACTAGGAGTAATCTTCAATGCCGTGCATGATAATTAGGTGATCAATAATAATTATTAATACATACAACGATATTACTTAATCTAACGTTCACCATACATTCGGATTTCCCCGGATCACTCCCAGTATGAAGGTATTCCGAATGAGGTTTTATTGAAGTCCGAATAAATCCTGCATACAAAAAGTATGTAAGTAAGTGGAACCGGGTAAAATAACAATAAATAAATAAAAACAAATTTAAGTTTATTTTAACCGAACTACAAGTTACAAATGAATTACGATGTTACAATCGAGCCCATAGTTCAGTTTACCTACCTACTTACTTAACCAACACCAAACCTGGATAACCAAGACGTATATCCCCCTGAGAACTAAAATAGACTTCCTCAATATCAGTAACAGAGTCTCCAGTTTCTTCCACTAAACATAATTAAAAAAAAAATAGCGCGTGCAGTACACGTAACAGAAGTAAAACTTCTTTGATGATCTTAAATTCGATTTGTAAGTATGTAGTATAAAATATCAAAGGATAGAACTTCAGAAAGAGAAAGGGACCTCTCTCTTTCTCTTAAAAAGAAGAACAAAAACGAGACCATTCTTTTTCTCACTTTTGCCATGTGCCTATTTCTCGCTTGAGCTTGAAATTTAACTATCATTGCCTTAGAAGTAAAACTTCAAAAATCAAAATTACTTATAATATATATACACACAGGCAAAAATATCCAAGAGATAACCTAAATGTCCGAGATTTTTGCTCTTTATCCTGCATCAACAACTTATGTGTCAGACTTACTAAGGCCTAGAATTAGATTGACGATTTTGTACGCCGCAAGGGTGTAACGGTACACGTGAAATGTCAGATGTAATAACTGGTCTTTATAATTTTTACATGAGAATTAAAAGTTGCGATATGTCTAACGATAACGACGGATTCACACGTTCAGAGCATGCGAGTTGGGAAATGAGATAAGTGTAAGTTATGACGTCATGTTCTGACGGGTTCTTTTTCACTCCTTCCGGTGATTTTGTAACTGTCACCTGCATATAATTATGCAACAACCTCCTTGTCTACTCTTTACCACTAGTAAGTATGCTAAAACGTATCAGTTTCAACGTTCACGGTAATAATAATAATAACTTTATTATGCAACAACCTCCTTGTCTTCTCTTTACCACTAGTAAGTATGCTAAAACGCATCAGTTTGATCGTTCACGGTAATAATAATAATAATAACTTTATTATGCAACAACCTCCTTGTCTTTTCTTTATCACTAGTAAGTATGCTAAAACGCATCAGTTTGAACGTTCACGGTAATAATAATAATAACTTTATTATGCAACAACCTCCTTGTCTTCTCTTTACCACTAGTAAGTATTCTAAAACGCATCAGTTTGTACGTTCACGGTAATAATAATAATAACTTTATTACAAACATAAGTCCATAACATTTTGTGCTTTTTAATATGAAAGTTTGGTTAAAAAATATAATAAAATCTATTTAATTTTAAAGACAATCATTAAACTCGAGGACAACTAACTTAAAATACATTTTAATGCGATTTTTACTAATAAATTGTATTGACAGTGGTAGAGCAACACTACAATTTGTTTCTAGCTGCAGAATGGTCAGCTCGACCGGGGTAGGACCGAGCCCTCACAGATACCAACGTAAAATAGCAACATAATGTTGTTGTGTTTCGTCTGGTGAGGTGCAGGGATCCGGACGAGGCATACCATCTCAGTCCTCAAGGGTGGCAACGCATCTGCATTATGATTCCTTGTCCAACGATGAATGTAGATGTCGTGGGCCGCAGGAAACATTTACCATCAGGCGAACTGTGTGTTCGTTTGTTACTCTCAACGTAATAAAAAAATAAATCTTAACTTGAATTTGAATAGTGTAATATATCACAAATTGTTGGTTTCCGGGTTTGTCTACGTATAAATAAGCAGGTCCTCAAATATTTTTACCTCATAAACGATTAGAGCTATATGCCATTAAAATGCCTATAAATAAATTAAAATGTGAAGGCAAAGATAAAATGCACTCGAGATGTTCGAACAACCAAATAATATTCTATGAAAGTACCCAACCAATTTATTAATTCGATTTAAAAATAGCTCAAAGAAATAATTTTAAACTCCTTACCGCCATCTTCATTGTAAGACGTATAAAATATTGGACGCACAAGCAGCCCTAGAGCAGAATTTATAAACCTGTAGAATGTGATTCCAGACTGACAGGGGCCGTAATGAGGGACAGTTCTCTTTTTACTGAATTGCAATTTAAAAAGTTACCGACAGAAATATGGCCCATTTATACTATAATGCGGCGTAGCGTATTGGGTTGATACTTCACTGTATAAATTAAAAAAAAAAAAAAAAAAGGGGAAGCCGGTATTTTTACAAAATAAGTGTGGACAGATTTACTAGATAGACTTAGTGTTATGTTATAATATCTATCTATATAAAACTATCCGAATATTTATGATAGATAGATAACTCGGTGTTCATATGTCAACGGCATCGCGACCAGGTCTCTGGTCCTTTGTTCGATTCCGTATAATATTCTAATAATATTTATGCATGACAAATCGTTAATATCGGGTTTTAAGTCCCGTATACTTGACACTGCATTTGATCTTGCCTCCGAACGATTACACACGTATTACGTTGGACTAGGGAAGGCCGTGTGTGTGCCTATGTTTGCGCAGACGCACTATATCGTGCGCAGTTGATATGATCTGGTAAATTCAAGTATACTGCATTCATCAATTTGTAGTTTTAAGTTTTGGTATATACGTCATTAATACAGCGGCTGATATTTTAATAAAACATAAATTGTCGGTTTTCGTTTCTGAGTTTATCGCAAATTTCTGTTACTGTTACAACCTTCTTACGACATCATATTTTTCTAAAACAGAATACAATTAATATATCGAACATTTCTGTTCATCTAAGCTTTAATGCTTTTCGTGATTTCAATTTTATTTTTAAATTGCATTTTGCTTTGCATCGACAGTCATGTGTTAACTATCACAGAGCCATCACAGTAGAAATGTACTAAATAAATGTGACTATTGGTTGGAGTGACCATTTACGGTAGGACCACATTGCAGCTGAGTACTAGCTGATGGGCAGGCTCGATATGGAAAAGATCACACAATACATGGAATTACGTATGGTGGGTGTAGAGATCCAGAGACCCGAAAGGTAACATGTAGATCAAGACTACAAAATGTATTAAACAGCAAAAAATAATAACAAATCTTTAATAAAAATTTGTCTCTTTAAGTCATCAATGTATTTCATTAATTAATTCATACTAAATTTTTAAAAGCAATATAAAAATATTTATTTTAACAGTGGTACGAGAATTACAGAATACGAGCGTAAAATAGCAGCATACTGCAGCTGTGTTTCGTCGACCAGGCATTCCGTCTCAGTCCTCAAGGGTGACAACGCATCTGCATTATGATTCCTTGTCAAGGATGAATGTAGATGTCATGGGCTGTAGGAATCACTTGCCATCAGGTGAACTGTGTGCTCGTTTGTTACTCTCAAAGTAATAATAAAAAATGAAAAATAAGGTTTAAAATTGCATGTCAGGGAGATGGGCCATTTTGGGCCCACTACTCGTGCTCTCAAGGACATTAATGAAATATCTATAGAAAAAAACATTTCATTTTTACATACTTATTATAAAATTTGTCATCAAAGTCTTGACGTTCATTGGATTTGGTCTGTGTCATAAAGTATAGTAATATAAATAATATTTAAGCTGATGATGATGATGTTAAAGTGTCAGTGTATTGACAGCAAAATCATATGATATAACCTAAAATTATTATCTTATTTTTTAAATATCTCTGATCCGTATCCCCATGAACAATATTGATTTTAATTTGTTTATAATAAAAGGGATATATAGTCTGTTATTTAAATTTAATTTCGTTACTGTCCTTGAACCTCGTTTAGTGGGCCGTGCAATGTATGGAGAGTGGCCCATGTCCTTTATGAAAATAGAAATCATGTTTTTGAATGAATATGTTTTTTTTTGTTAGTGACATAAATTGCTTGACATAGGCATGTGGTTTCTATAATTATGACTTCATGGTCCAAATCTAACCGAGGGACATCATCGTTATTTCACAGTTCATTGTATCCGAGCGTCACTAAACTAACATTTAAATAACAGTTAAGTAATAAAATAGTCTCATAATATCTTCACTAAAACAACTCGTGCGGGTAATCAACGAAAAAACATCTCAAACAAGTTGCAGTCACTGCTGTAATTGTATTTTTTTAACAAACGTACAAACGTAACGATGCACTATAAGCGTATAGAAAGTGAGTGTATTTAATTACAAACATTGTATTTAATTTCATTAGAATACAATGAAATTTAAACTACTAAAACTACGAACTACTGAAATTAGGGATTGTGTTATAGGATTTAAATGTAAAACTTGACATATGCACAACACGTTTTTGTGCAAATAATGCTGTGTGTCGTAGGTTGAATGTAGATATCCGAAAGCCGAGCCATCGGCGCTAACGGTTGATCTGACCCATTCATTCTGCAGATAGAAACAAACAGCAGTGTACCTCTACCACTGTTAAAAAATATATTTTTAATATTGCTTTTAATAATTAAGTATATTTTTATTAATGAAATACAATGATGACTTATAGAAACAAATTTATTAAGTCTACATTTATTAGAGATTTGTTATTATTTTTTGCTGTTTAATACATTCTGTAGTCTTGAGGATGATGAAGAACTTCTACTCATGCACGTATAGTACTCACGTGTATCTTGAGTTTCTGTGGAGAATGGAAGTGGGTGTTTTACCCTAATTTTTTTTATTACATTGAGAGTAACAAACGAACACACAGTTCACATGATGGGAACTGATTCCTGCGGCCCATGACATCAACATTCATCCTCGACAAGGTATCATAATGCAGATGCGTTGTCAGCCTTGAGGACTGAGATGGAATGACTCGTCACCAGTAAAAAGGGTCTCCGGATCCCACTCACCAAACGTAACGCAGCAGCATAATTGTGCTATACGCTAATATTTTCTGATGGCGTGGTCCTACCCCGGTTGAGCTTACCCATTTATTGTACATTGAAATTAATTCGAAAACCTGAACATCACGGTGTGTTTGATTTACGGATGATTGATGTAATGAAAATGGGAGCAACCAATTATAAAGATATTCTATTCTTAAATCTCATAACGCAACGGGTGACATCGCATTCGTATGTTTATTCCTCTTAAAGGGTGAATTCGACAATACAATAGACCGCAAGAATTACCATTGGGTTTGTGCGGGAACTGTGTGTTCCCATTTCATTCAAAAAAACACAGTCCAATTATCTACAACTGTATACTACTTCTCTCCAGACACCTAACAAAATGTCCAAATTTCACGATTACAACAGCAACGTTAATCCGAGGCACTTGTCACGCCAGGAGCGAGGTGAACGACCCTACCAATAAAGAAAACCTAACTTTACGACTTTTATCGATAATAAATATGAACAATGAAATGTCTACGTAGGAGTAATTTATTATAATTTTAGCAATAATGTTATATTTCCATAACAAACTTGATAAATGGAAGGAAACAGACAAGGTAATGCACAAAGCGTAAGAAGTTAAAACAATATGGTTATATATTATAATTAATTTCTATAAAGTAATAGATTCTATATAGCAGTATTGCTTGACTTGGATTGAACCACGCTTCTTAGCAGTAGTAGAGCTACGCTGCAGTTTACTTCTGGCCGCGGCTTGAAAGGGTCGGATCGACTGGCGAAGGGATGGCGCTATCAAAATACCAACTGAAAATAGCCCCCACATAACTCTGCTGTGATTCGTCTAGTGAATGTATGGATACGGAGATCTTATTACTGGTGACGAGGAATTCTATCTTAATCCTCAGGTTCCACCGTAGTCCGCATCTGTGTTATGGTTCCTTATGAAGAAATGTTGGCATCATGAGCGGCAGGTATCACTTAAAATATCATCATCAGGAGAACTGTATGCTCGTTTGTTACGCTAATACAAAACATTAAAATGGTTTCATAGACCGACATAATATAGTAACTTAATGTTAGTAGCGCGTGTTTCGTATAGTCGATGAAATAGTTAGTGAAGAAGCACATCTTAATCCTCAGGGGTGATAAATTTGACATTATGGGTCCATTCTTATGGTCCAAGGATGAGTGTTGGAGTTATAAATCGTAAGAAGCGCTTACCAATAAGTATACTAATAAGTTAATTATTCGCAACAGTTTAAAGTACAGCGCTTTAGTGCTGACCTCGTTTGCGCCGTTTGCCTTCAATACCATCGATTATCTACACAGAACTTAGTACCATGCTCTTGTTGACTCAGTGATTAGTTACGGTTTGTCTCCTACGGGCGCACCTTCAAAACCTACATGGATAAGATACAACATCTACAACTAAGATTTATCAAATTATTAGACAATAAAAAAATTTAAAAGAAATGTAAACATAAAGGTAATTACAATTTATTGTTTGAAAAAACTGGTATTCTTCCAGTTAATGATAAATTAAAGTATTTGCTAGCAACAGAACAGTGTAGCACAAGTGACTTTCTAGTTAAAAACTATATGTATGGTAACCGTAGAAAGACAGCACGTAATATTTTTGTGGAACCAAGCGCGACAAACTGTTATGGTAAACGGACGCGTAGGTACTTAGTGCCGCGAATATTTAATGCATATGGACTTAAGGAAGATAACATACGAAAGGACAGCAGCAAGAAAAATTTAAAGCGCATCTTCTAAGTATCTACGCTGGCGAATAATATAAATAAACCTTGCAATATATAAAACTATAGTGTATCTTATGTATTAGTTAGTTTAAGATAGATTTATTGGTGCAGTTTTCGCCAATAAACTGTTTTGGCAGTTTGGCGAAACTATTATTAAGTTATTAAATTTAATGTATTTTAATAAATTAATTTAAAAAACATAATAACTCAATGTTTATAACCCACTTGCCTTAAGGTCAACACAATTCACACGCCTTCTTGATTTGAACATTTTTGCAGCCAAAGTAGCATCGGACGCTCATTATTAATATCGTATGTGAGAAACCTGACGGTGCAGGCAAAAAATTAATTATTAATTATAGTCATTTACCATTTGTTCGGCTGTGAAAGAAAACATTGTGAGGAAATTAGTACATCTTTAAAATATATAAATACTAACAAATATATTAAAGCGTGATTGTTTGAAATATTTTTTTATTTTATTTATCCGTAGTAGTAAAGCGGCGTACCGGACTGAGCTTTTTTGGTAATTAAAAAAAACTAAGAGTGAGAAACACCAGCAAGAACCACCAGGTGTCACGATGTATTTGTGTACGAAATACGAATACCATACGAAACAGCCTTATGCTGCTATTTAACAGGATTCTGCGAGTCCTTCCCCAGCAAAGTATATAAACTATCTAACTAAGAAAGAAAGTCCTTTCACCTCGTCTGTTTGTACGCGTTAGTTTCGTAAACTGGTGAACAGATTTTTTTCAGATTTATACAAATAAATAGATTATACCACGTATAAGTTTTGTATATATAACTTTAATATAACTTAACTAAATTTTATATAACTTTAAATGAATTGTATAATATATAAAAAGAATCTCGGACGAAGTAACTTGATGCGGTACACAATAAAACTACTACTATAATTAATGACTTACTGAATTACTTTTTGATTTTGTACATTTTCACCATTTTGTTTTTTTTTTTGTATATTTATCCTATGATTAGAAACCTTAATCAATAATTATCTCTTTACTAAAATATTCAAGAGATTCAAGAGAGAAGAGCTTAGTATCAAGTGGTTTGATGCGAACATAAATAACACTGTAATTTATTTCACCTAAAATAGCCCGCGCAAAACATTAGGCATTACATTAAGATAGTATCTACATTACCGGCCACAGATTAAAAAACGTGAAAAATAACGTTCCGTTTCAGACTACGTTGCACATCTTCCTCCAGGCGAAAATGCTAACATTTCGACCTTACGCGCATCCTGTTTCGAACTGGTTTTAATTCTAGGCCACAATAATTAGATTTATTGCGTAATTTCAACGTTTTAAGTCGCTACTTAAACGTAACGGTATAAAGTTTGCGGTATGGTGCGAGGTAAACTAATGTAGAGGATGATACTAATCGCTCTTGTTTTAATTAGGCAAAGATCATACCCACTATACGGCTTACTGTACTTTGACACGGCACAAAAAGTCAATATAGCAATTGCATTTAACGTGCAGACGAATGAATCAGGATATTTAATTTACATATAAACCGTTGTGATTGAATTAGTTGTTTTTAGACGACCTAACAACGATTATAGAATTCCAAAAATAGGAATGATTTTGATTCAATAGTTTCAAGGCTTATTATTTATAGTATTTATATAATTTTATATTATTGAAGGTTAATATATATAATTCTGGTATACTATTCGTGAAGTTTTTAATAATAGTTAAGCCAAGCGTTTCTGGGCATTCGATTTGAATTTTATGGCACGCATTTCAAGTCAATCCTTGGTCCTAACACTAATAATTAATAACATAGTGAGGATAAGCGCCTACTGTCTGAGAGATAAATAAAAATAATATTTCTACACATGTATGCATGTATTATGCTCATCCGCAGTCGAGCTGCATGTCAGAAAATGCTACAATATCTATCTCTAGATCTATATCTATCTAGATCAATATCTATATCTATAGATAGATCTAGATATAAAGCTTGGGTCCGCCATCCTGATTATACCTTTTTTTAATTTTATTATAATAAATTTGGTAAGCTTAACTATCTTTAATTTTGGCTAGTAATTTTAATAGCTTGCAGGGTACTGCAATAATTATATTATCGGTAGATAATCGATGGGGAAGAAACATTCTCGAGTGGCAACCTCGGACTGGCAATCGCAGTTTAGGACGAACCCTCATTAGATGGAACGGCAACCTTTACAAGTTTGCTGGAAGTTGTTGGATGCATGTGTGTTCAGGATGATGCTTATTGGGAATGTATGGGGGAGGCCTATGTTCGATAATGGACTATGGATTGGCTGTCAAATTGCCGACGATGAATTTAAATTTTTAAAAAGGGGAAAGCCTGGTTGTAATGATTGATAATCAGTATGCAAAAAAACAATACTTTCCCTCGTTGAGTAGACGTCAAAATAACAGATGAGTTAACGTTAACGTGCCTGAAACAATTCGTTATCCTTCCTCCTTGAAGCTTATATACATAATTTCTTTAATATTTTACAGTTTCTAGATAAATTAGGCGTTCGCTTGATTGCGAGTGATTCTGTAAACCATAAGCAACTATCATTCTTCATAAGATATCAGAATTCCGTTGAGGATGATGATTGGTGACACGTTACCAGTTATCATTGATTAAGGACATTAACATATACTTCTAGATCCGAAAACCAACCAGTTGTATTAAATAATGATTGGCCAAGGGTTGACTCAGGAATCGTCGCTTAGCAATACTCGTCCTCTTAACCATCAAGCCAGGCATTCGTCTTATGTCAAAGTAGTTAAATTCCCAAAAACGAATAAGATTCATGAAATTAAATCACCCGAGTCCTGTTACTTGCTTAGAACGAAGCGATTGTTATCAAGATGTTTAAAATGTGCCATACCCGGCATTTCGTCTGTTCTGTACACGCAACACAAATGGTTTATATTTCTTAAACTTGTTAAAAATTCGTGGTAGACTTTAATAAAGTTTGACTTATATTAACATGTATAAGTACAAGTTTTCGCCTCCTTGGTGTCTTAAGAATCAACTATAAGAAATGCGAGAAATGTCATGACCATTGACAGCTGTCAAAATAACTTTAATTCTACGAGATCCAAACTATCCTTTAACTCTTTTTTATGATATCGGGGGTTACTGACGAGCATTCCATTTATCTGTGTATTTCAAACTGATACTTAAAGAACCTTAAATTAAAAGCCTCCTTCTTTCCACAATTCTTACATTTACACAAACACATAAACACAAACCCGCACAAGCTGCATGCACATGCACATGCACATGCAAGAGAACATATTAGTAATAGTTAGTAGAAATAGATACTCATCTTGTCTGCTCAAATTTAGTTTTTTTTTCTTTACATCACCATTTAAAATTAACCTTTATTTGGTGATCGGGAAGCCCTTAATCCTAATTTACATCCCGCATTACATCTAAGGGAGAGGGCAGTGCCTGAAAACCACTATAGTCCTATGTCAGGGACTAAAGTCCTGTGTCAGCAAAAGATGTGAGTCACCTCCGTTCGCCGAAGTGTATAATATTGTTTATGTAAAGTTGTGTTTTTTTCTGTGGCAATAAACTGTTTTTATTTATTTATTATCTATTTATTTAATTTATTTATTCATTGATTTCTCAAATGTTAGGAAGACACCTGCAGCTCTCCGGTGTTGCCGATATTCACGACTGGCGTGATCACTTGCCCTCTAGTAAGTTGCTTGCTTGTTTGACCTCTCTCCTATATAAAAATAAGGTCTCGTTAGATTTATTCTAAGACTCTGAATGTAACCTTGAGTAACAAAAGCTCGACCGGGGTAGGACCACGCCCTCACAGAATACCAGCGTAAAATAGCAGCATGCTGCAATGCTGCGGTGTTTCGTCTGGTTAGTGTAGGGATCCGGACACCTTTATCACTGGTGACGAGGCATTCCATCTAAGTCCTCAAGCGTGGCAACGCATCTGCATTATGATTCCTTGTCAAGGATGAATGTAGATGTCATGGGCCGCAGGAATCACTTACCATCAGGTGAAGGTGTGTGCTCGTTTGTTACTCTGAATGTAATAAAAAAATAGATGATTCAACACTATGGTATGGTACCAACAACCGTGGGAGAGTTGCTGTTGTTTTTCATATGGGTGATGATCACTGCTGACCCAATTAGTAGTAACAAAACACTTCCTCTCAGTCCTTAGAAGTGGGAGTACTTATTACGCAGTCCCGTGTCTCCGAGTGGGGGCTCCGTTCTTTCACAAAAGTGAACCCAAGGAGAACAGCAACACAGTGTTGTACTATGTTACCTATATAGCGAGGGAACTAAGAGAGATATCTCGTTGCTCACCTCGCGCTCCATTTGCCTCCTCTAGGACATGCTTTTGCTCAGTGCAAATGGGAACGAATAAGATTCACCGGGTAGCTAAAAGTAGTTTTAGGTTCACAACTACATCAATTCTTTATTCTAATAAATTATTCACCCTTTTCGTCCTTTACTTACTTAAGTAAGTAACTTAACGCCCACTCCTGCTCTATACAACTTATTTTCAGCTACACCATACTTATAAGTCATTGACCAATAAAAAATACAAAACCAAATAAACATTTTCATTAATAACAAATTGCCATAAAATATTTTCCTAAACACCTAACTATTTTATCAGCAAAAACGCTTAAATCAATTTTTCGCAGAGAACCAGTTCGCAAAATAGTTCTTACATTTTATCCTTAACTAAAATATGAGTTATGGTCTAGACAGGGTTAGGGTCTACAATTCTAAAGATAAGCCTTAAGATGTCGTATTGCGTATAAATTTGGTGCATAATCACTTGCTAAAGAATTATATCGGGTTGATCTTTTTTACCACACCCCCTTACTACAAATTAATTATTTAAAAAAAAACAAATAAATACACACCCGATAAATCACGTTTGTAGTCCATGACAGCATTCGTCCTTGGTAAGGAATCAAGACTCAGATGAGTTGTCATCCCTTTGAACTACAATGTAACGTCTTTTTACGGTTGATTCCGTTTGCTTTTCGTATTTGTAGCGTCAATAGCCTAATGGTTTAGAGTGCGGTATGAGAAACCTAAGGTCGTAGGTCCGAATCGTCCACCATTCGACTTTTGTCGTGAACCATCTCCTAGCACCAGCATTTTCATCTTACATGGAGTGGTTTACCGGAATATTAGTAAAAAAAAACAAATGATTTGACGTTACATAGCAAAAGATTAATCGAATGTTATTATATTATATATCAGTTAATATAACGCGGAATCCATGTTAATTCTAAATAACACGAGCACAACGGGACCAATTCACAGTGCTGACATCAATTGAATTGTTGATTGCAATATTGATCAAACCACATGACGGTAAAGGAATATCTAGATGCAACATAATCTAGATAACTAAAATAAATAACAGACGAAACATAGCAGCGATACGCTGCTTACCAAGTCAAGCAATCTTGGTCGTAACACGTGCAAACCTATCGGCAATGTCATTCAAGCGATACGGAAGGATATGGTTAGGATGCCATGCGGGGGATAATTAGTACTTATCTAAACTCCACAAGGGTTTTCTACGTGGCACTAGTTTTGATGAGCCACTAGTTGATATGGTATATGCCCACACAAACTACGGTTGTAAATTATCGTTATACAGAAGTTTGTACATGATAAAATTCTAGAAATATTACCAAACATAAAATTTAATTACTAATTATAAATATATATGTATATATACACATATATAATTATATGCATTAGCCCTTATGTCATAAGGGGGTATTTTATATTTTTTTATTTTATTTTGATCCATATGCATCGTCTTTACTTCAAAACCAATAATATTATTAACACGTGAACAAGGCAGTTCGACGCAGCGAAAAAAGCGTACTAAAATTTACACAAAAAAATACTTAGTTCATTTAGTTTCTTACCAAGAGATTTAAGTATCTTTTCTAAAAACCTATAGAATATATAAAAAATCTATAAAAAAACAGCAAGTTATACCATACATATGGTATTAGGTAGAGTTTCACCCCTTTTCTTAGTCGGATGTGATGTGAGTGCAATTGAATTAAAGGGGGTTTGATTGTGTTAGGGGCACGAGTCATACATACAAAACATCTAGACCCGAAAACCAAAAAAATTATGTGATTAAAAAATTTTGGTCCTCGGCTGAGAATTAGACTTAAATATTCTAACCATTATGCCACGCGGTCAAGCTTATATTACGTACCACTTCTGGGTGAAGGCTTTCAAGAATGGTTTTTAGTTAATCTAATTCCTATAAGTACCACAAAACTAGGAAATAAATCAGCGCCGCCAACGTTTTAGGTAAACGACTAAATCAGACATTAAATACATCAACTGAGTTAGGTACGCTACAGAATAAAGCAGCACTGGTTCCACAAGGTTGAATTTTGATATCGCCGTTAGAACAACTTTGGTGAATTACAAAGTAACGAAATTCAACACAAATAGTTCGCCTTCTAACTTTAATAAATAACTAAAGCCTTGTTAAATTCCTTTCTAAGAAATACTTGATGATGAACTGAAATCGTTCTCTATATAAAATCGTAAAAAGACTTGACAAAGATAAAGGTAAGAAACAACTAGTTCTTGCTGGTGACTGTCATTTCGGCTGAGGACAGACCACGCCCTCACATATGTAATGTATATATATATATATATATATATATTTATATAATATTATGCATCGTGACTGTAATGATCCGGGGCCCCAATACAAGTCATTCTGCAACAATGCATTCCATCAGTCTTCAGGAGTTATAACGCAACGAACCTTGAAACCTGTAATCATCCTTTATCAGTTGAGTGTGTTACGTTTACCATACCATTTATTATAAAAAAAACCAATGTGCTAACGCGCAAGGAGAGTTGTTACTATATAGCTTTTTTAAAGTCTCGAATAATTTTATATATCTTTGAATGCCACATATAACACCATAATGTAACCCGTAAATTGACAACATTTTCTTATAGAACTATAATCAAAAACGCAATATATTCTAACGGATCATAAGATCTCTCTTCACACACATATAAGTGGCAATTGTAAGTAACAATTACAATTTCCGGGTGCCGGAATCGAATCTATAACAATTAATAATAATACCATAAATTAAAATGTTTGCACCTCCCATTAATCTTTTTCTTTCACAAAAGCTTACTTATAGAGATTGCCACCAGGCATTAAGTCCGTCCATCGTAAACTTTTTATTTCAAGTTGCTTACGCGAGCGGACCTTCATGAAAAGAGCTTACACCTTTATTAAAGGCCGACAGCTCATCTGCGACTCCTCTGGTGTTTCGGATGTCCGTGGCCGGTGGTTATCACTTGCCATCGGGAAGCTGCTTACTCGTTCACCTATTCTATAATAAAAAACAAACCCCGGTTGTCTACAGTCACCGTACAAATCAGAAAAATTATGATTCTATTTCACACGGGTATTTTATGATTGATCTTTACCAAGTCGAGCCGACCTATTCAGGCTCTAGGTGATAAGCCAACAAGCAGCTCTATCACTGTGTAATAAGCCATTAGTACATTTGGCTAAACGATTAAGCTCGTCGACATTTGTAAATAAAGTGGATGATGATGATAAGACGGTATATTGTATCGAGTTTTAAAGCGTCATCGAATTTATAAAACAATACCTCCTACATTAACAAGTCTATTGATATTAAAAGACATCCTTATCATCGGAATGCCATTGTGACGCACTTTTTGGAAAGGTATGGATGACCTCAGTCCACCTTTATTACTTATCGCTTAAATACGTACGATGTTCGTTGAGAAGCAAATTACATAAAGTTTTTGTGCAAAACATTTCCTACATAAAATTAAATCGGGGAGCATTACCACATTTAGAATAAAATATTTACAGTTACCCATTGTTTTCGCTGTCCTGTTTCATCTTTCACCATTTTTAGGAAAATTTTGGTAAAAGTGAGTAGAATTTCAACGCTTGACTGCGACTGAGATATAGCTAATTTGCCGCTTCTATAATAATTAAAATAATTTTACAAAATGGTCTTTTAAAGAAATAATAACTTAATTTAGCCTTGAAAGAAAACAATGGTCTGGATAGAAACTGCGTATACGAAAAACAGTATTTCGAAAATATGTGAATTCATTCATTCAATCATTTCATTTAAGAGGAGGCCCGACAGTGGAATTTATTACAAATCACTTAATTTTGATATACTGACGATGTTCTCCTAATGAATTTCCAATCACAGCATAACATTCTAGTTTATATCAAATGATATCAACTGCTCAGGGTATATTATCGTTCCGTAAGCATTCCTAGAAACAGACTCGATCAAGTCAGACAATAGTGGTAGAGCTACACCTGCAGTGTAGTGTTGTTTGCTAGCTGCTGAATGAATGGGTCAGCTCGACCGGGGTAGGACCATGCCCTCACACCATACCAGCGTGAAATTGCAACATAATGCTCCCGTGTTTCGTTTGGTGAGTGCAGGGATCCGGAAACCTTAATTACTGATGACGAGGCATTCCATCTCGGTCCTCAGGGGTGACAATGACATTATGATTCGTTGTCAAGGATGAATGTAGATGTCATGGACCGCAGGAGTCACTTGCCATCAGGTGAACTGTGTGCTCGTTTGTTACTCTAAATGTAATAAAAAAAAACTCATCCTTGACCAGATGTAAGGACACGGGATGTGTGTCACAACACAACCAAACTCGAAAACCAGCAATTTCTAATGCTATAATTTTTTATTCTTCGGCTGAGAATCGTACGCCCACTACGACTACCACTACTCTAAAACACACACACATCTACAGTCCATGGCATCTACAGTCCATAGCATCTACAGTCCATGGCATCTACAGTCCATGGCATCTACAGTCCATGGCATCTATAGTCCATGGCATCTACAGTCCATGGCATCTACATCTATCCTCAATATCTCTTGCCGGCATGGAAATCTGAGTATTCCGTTCTTTCGCTCGTGTAAGCATCAAATAGCACAGAACACAGATCAGCATTATACTGCCATTATATGCAAATATTCTGTGAGGACGTGATCTTTCTTCCCCGGGCGAGCTGATCCATATATTTTGAACTAGTTTAGCAGAGTTTTGAGATGCCTTATCTGAAAACTGTTAGAAATAACTCACACTTGATGCCCTAAGGAGGCAACCGTAGCGCATTACAGTTGATAAATCATCCTTGTAGGGCTCCGTAAACATACCCGAGACACTGCACAGTCGAGATAGTTCCAAGAGTGCCCCGGTGAGTGTTTTTGTATAGTTCACAGTGGACTGCAGCTTCACCATATGATGCTAGTATAAAAAACCTTGGAACGTATATTTGTATGTATTCCACTACCGTTAGTTTATTAGTTAGTCTGGTGACACAACTTGGACTAAACATGAAGAAAAGATAGCTGTAGATATTATTTTGCCGATTCCTCATCAATCGAAGGAACCTAGTTAAGAAAAGGTAAATATAAATTAAATTTAAATTTCTTAATAGTAAAAACGAAGACAAGTTAAAATAAAATTAATTAATAAATAAAAATAATAGTAAGTTTTTTAGTAAGAGTGGAATCATAATTCACAAAGAGGCTCGAATGTTGTCAAATCATCGGCTAAATATCCTAGATGAGCATACAGTTTTACATTATAAATTACATTAGATATTAACTTGAGAATAACGAGAGAATAAATATTACACAATAATACAAGTGATAACATAATATTGTATAAGATAAAACAGTTTTAAATACAAATGTGGTACAGAAGTAAAATCTAGAGTTTAATAAACTAACGGTAAAGTAGTTAAAAAATCTACGTGCCATAAACTTTGCGTCAGTAACATGGTAGAGCCGCGTTCCAGCTGGTTTCTAACTGCGGCATGAATAGGTCTACTGAACCGGCAAAGAACCACACAATTAAATAGAAGTAAAACGTCGCTACGTTTCGAATGGTGAATGCAGGGATCCGGGGACTCAATTGCAGGGAACGAGACATTCCATCTCAATCCTTGGCGATGACCACGCATGCGCGTAAATGGGCCGTAGTCATCTTGGTGCACTTTGTACACGTTTGAAACTACTAATATTATAAACAAAAAGGGTCTCTATACGGTCCAGACATATTACTACGTATTGGAACGTGTTACGGAGTAACCTATGTAATATCAGACGATAATAACGTGAATCAATGATAAAATTTGTGTTTTTTCAACGATTCATGGTAATCGTTATTCAATATTGCTTTAGTAAAGGTCAATTCATAATAAAGATATTTTGTTCTGACATATAAAAACTAAAAATACTAAAAGAACTCTGCATATAGTTCCAAACTACAATATGAACGATTCAGCTTGACCGGAGAAAGATCATGCCCCATAGGTTACCATCACGAACTAACATAAGGCTGCTGTGTTTCGTATGGTGGGTATAGATGTCCGGAGATCTAAATACGGCACCCATCTCAGTCATCTTGGAAGTTTGTTGGATGCAGATATCACGGGAGACGATCATCACTTACCATCAGTAAACTGTGTAAGTGTGTGACTACACAATAATCAATAATTTAAATAAATCTATAAATTTTATTATTATAAATCTCAGATATAAGGTGAGATAAGTAGAGCATTTGCGCGGTAACTTTACGTATATTAAAGACGCATATACGAGGTATAAATATATATATGTAGGTATATATAGTCAGACGTAGCTGGCAATAAACAGGACATCGAATCATGGTTCTAGTTAAAGATAATAATTACAGCGAATAAATGTTTCTAGCGCAAGGTTCGTGAAGTAGAAGCTTTGTAAGACACTGTCAAGCACCGAATCTGGTTTAATGGAACCTAAATATCCATTCACATTTCCATCGACCGTTTGGCATTCCATTAAAAAGATTACAAGGTCGGAAAGAACCTTGTCAGCAACTTAATTTTCTATGAGGCGTTACTGCAAATTGGAAACTTATCACCGGTGCGTTAAATTTTCTATTAAAAAAATAAATTATCTTACACAATATTCGTTGACAAATACTCGTAGACGAGACAACAACCATGAATACGGACCGCCTTGCAAAAGGCGACAGACAGACACCCTTTCAAAATGAGCACAGCTAGTCAAACGTTGTATAGTCATAGAGCCCTTCTTAACTTTGCCGTGTAACTTACCTACAAAATTCGCTGATCACCTCAATATCCTTTCATAACATGCACTTTATGTAAGAAAACTTTTTGTTATCACAACAAAATTGTTTAATCACAATTAATAATGCACTAGTACCGAACGCGCGGTTTAATTTTGACACATAAGAGGGACCGAAAAGACGTCCGCACCCCACGACGTCTCGCGCATAACTGAGAGCGGAACTTGCCCGGTAAGTCTGCGGCTTGCGCCTGCGCTCCCAACGGATGGTCCGGTTTATGCTGCCGTTTCGTTACTTCGCCTTTTGTCATACGTACGTAAAATTCTTACGAAAATTATGTAATAAAATTTTTGGGATAAGTAAGTTACGGTATTTATTCCACGTTGTTTGTTTACGGGGGTGTATGTGTTATGTTTATCATTGTAGTGTTAATTATTGAAATTCATAAATTCAATATTTGGATAGCTGCTTACACAAGATAAATAAAACATTTAGTAATACTATGATTATGAAATGTGACTTAAATATAGCTCACTTGACCGGTGAAGCTACGGGGAAGACGTCCTGGCATACATAGCTGAGGGGATCTCCATTGAAGTGACACAATTAACGCACCCCCCACTCTCCCTCTTCATGCCATGAGAACCAGGAAACCAGCACAGCCTATCCAGTCCTCTCAGGCACATCTGGTCTATGGCTCAGCCACCAACTATAATTCGGGAGCATAGGCTATAGAAATGCTGTACCGACACTCCTCACCCCTCGCTGGCACATAAGCGCTGAGACTCTACTTACGTCACACAAAGTTTAGAAGAGTGGCATAACAATACTATTCTTCATCCCTGCTATTCCAACAACTCCTGAGAAGGTCAGTCATAGTAAACGATGATTTGCACTACCGTTCCCGCCTCCCGTAGTCCATCTGCGCATTCTGTAAGCTCTACTAGTGCGCGCCGAGATGGTCAAACGCCATTGACAGTTTGCCTTGTATAGATTCCTCTTCATTTATGACCAAATTGAAGCCTAATCTGTGATGCGAGATTGACAACACTGAAAGCGGTGCTACACTAAAACAATGCTAGAGATAAAACATCCAATTGCGTGATAACAATGTTTTGATGATATCAATTGACTAACTAGCGCGCTGATGACCGCTGTTAACTCGGGCTAACTAGATTTTACAGTTTCACCGGGTTGAGAGGTGACCGAGCGCTTATGGTGCTCAGTCAAGACCTCTATTAGTGAGTAAACTCTATCTCTATCTATCGTCTATTATTGGCTATCTGTACCACCACTTCCGAATGCGTGGGCGCTGGAGCAGAAGTGGCGCAAGAAACTCCAGCGACGCTTCTATCTGCATGGACTGGATAATAATGGACTACAAGAAAAAAAAGTCTCTTCAAAAAGTTGCTCATAACACGAGCAGGGTATTTATTGAGATAGTGACCGTACCACTGCACTAGTGATGTTTGTTTCCAGACCACTTGCCAGTGAGCTGAGTTCAAGAAGTTTTAGTGAATTTTCAAACAATAAGTGAAAGTGCGCTAGACGGACTTACAGTCCTTCAGGATTTCGTGTCAAGCTAATGGTTGATTTGCATTACTTCTTGTTGATCACAAACCTAACTTAATCTTAGTTTTTCAATCAAAGATGCTGTAATACTCCGCCGATATATAAAAGCGACTACAGAACATTAACTGTTAACACTAAGAAGCAATCAAGCTTTATTTTTTATTTTATCCATTCCCAGAATGCCTCTAGCTTTAGTTTCTTTACCCGCTTTTTAATTGGACAGTAAGGGTAACCACGTCTCTATATTTTAAGGACAGTCTATTTTTTTTAAAGCAAAATATCTGCCTTATGATTTTTTTTCAATTATTTAAATCACCTGGATGAACTCCGGTCGCTCACCGAAGCATTCGTTATCGTCTAGTTACTATCCAGTAATATGATATGCGTAAGATATATTACTTTATTAGTATCGGAAGTGTTTGCGTGCATAGAGGCATTCACTAGTTTTCGTCTTCTCATGTAGGTTTTAGTTCTCATTTAGGTGACATTTGTGAAAATGAACAAATAGATGCGAGATAAGGAGAAGGTTCGAGAAGAACCAACTATATTTTATATTTTTATTATCATATAAGAAGAGACTAAATATAATATTGTCTACTTGGTAGAGCCAAATAAAACTGGTCCTGCTCCCTGGTGTACCAAGGCATTCTGTGAGAATGTGATCCTGCCTCAGCATATCAGCATACTGATATACTAAGCATGATCTGAGGAGTATTGTGTCCAGTAATTACTGATAAAAGCCTTTTTATGCCCATGTTGGTCCTCAGGGATGACAACGATTTTTATCTTGTCGTTGTCACCGAAATTAGATGCTTATTTATTATATATTCTTCCATTAAAAATGAATACAGTAAAATCATGACAATTAAATTGCTTGCTTCATTATGAAAACTACTATATTTATCTTGATATTTTAATGAAAACTGTATCTAATTTTACTGATTTATTGTCTCTACATTTTTAGCAGAGTCCTTTTTATCTTTTTACAGATCTAAACAACAGATTAAAAAGGATTAACGCAATTAAATAGCTTATTTCCTTTCCGACACGTAAGAAAAACGCAGAAATCATTACGAATTGCATTGCACAACCGAATGATTTCGTTCGCTAATTAAAAATTTCTTTTCAAACCGTACAATATTCAATAATAAACTATCCGTTGTTTGCATCACACTTATTATACATCGCGTAATTATATAAGAGTAATAATTACGAGTGATAGTCCACTCGGTCAATGCAACGGTGCCGTATTAATTAAACCATTTTATTGTTATAAAATCTATGAATTAAAGATTAGATAATCAAAATAGAAGTCGCTATTACAAATGTAGGGATATGTCAAAGCAATTTATATTTCATTTGTAATATTAAGGCTGATGAACGAGCACAGTTCACCTGATAGTAAGAGATGACATCTGCATTCATCCTCTATAAAGATTCAAGATGCATATGTATTGTCAACCTAAAATAGGATTTCCTGATCCTTATACCCACGATAAAACAGTAAAATTATTCTGCCATTTCACGTTGGTGAATTGAGCTGTGACTAGAAATAAGCTGAATCGATGTCCTTCTTCTGTTGGAAATTGTTAAGTTTAGGAGTATTTTAAAAATATATACGACGAAGCACAAAGAAGAAGGATTGTGTGTTCGATTCCCAATCATGGAACAATATTTATACATTACAGGTTGTATGTATGTACTATTATATATACTGTGCAGTTGACGTTATCTGATATTGCTGTGGTCGCAATTGAGCACGATGTCATCACCAATTTAGTTCATCCAGATCATCAATCTCAACGCATCTTTAATCCAGTATTTGTCTATGGATGGGTCATCCTGACTTTTAACAGTCTGATAACGCTGATATATGTATATATAATATCTTTAGATTATAATATATTTACATTGACCTCATAGGCGATAATTGCGTTAGCTATTTGAAATACAAACCTTAAGCTGTTGCCGAACTACTGTCCCACCTGCTACGTTTCGATCTATAAAGATTCGAGGTTGTTTTATTTATTACTGATACGACTTCCGAGGATTGCACACCACTGAAAGCTCTCTCTTAACAGATTTTTATATATCTATTACATATTGAATATACCAATGGCACTATTGTTATAAGATATAAATATATTATATATTATAGAAATAAAAATCTGTTTTAGAGAGTTGATAGAGCAGAGCATTAGTTTCCATAGACTACATAGTATACCTAATTATTGTAAAAAAAAAGCTATATACAATGTCTATTTATTTATATATTTAAAACCTGATGCACAAATTATTATATTGACGAACTTAAAACTTTTACATATGTATTCTTTATCAGTTAACCGACAAGTAAGGAAACTTGAGGGAAACACCCAAAAAGAAAAATTATATAAATAATAATATTAACAAGCAGAATATACACAAATATACATATATATATATATATATATATATAATAATATGTATATTTGTGTAGTGTGTGTGGTTAATATTGCAAAATTAAAGCTATGCATGCACTATATAACTACATTACGTAATATTTTCTAATATGTGTATATAATTTTAAATGAAATAAAAATTATTATTATTAATAATAATAATAAGTGTGGAGGTGCTTCAGAGTGAAATTAAAATATATATTTGAGATAGTAAGGAATGTCGGGATAAAAGAAAATGGAAAATAAGGTGCGAAGTGTATATAAATGCTTTTGCGAAATGGTAACAATTAATATAGCCTATTGTTAATTTAATAATTTTCTGAAAGAACAAGAGTACACAATAATCGTTGTCCACAGGATTAACCTTTTATCCTGTCGACAACTAGTTTAGTGCGCATATAGTACACGTTAAAGGTGCATTAGATGTGTATGCTATTCTATGGTTGTTTCCGGTGTTGTTCAACTGCGCAGGAATATCTTATCCATAAATACCGTCATTAAGTCATCATCCTTAATCGTGTATTTCTTATGCAAAAAGTCTCAGAAAGATTCTGATGCAGCGGGCAAGATACACAATCACACGAACACCCTAAAACCAAGTACTCGTGTTTCACAAATATCCTCAGCAAGAAATCGTACCCAGGACTTGCACTTCATCTCCTGCGACCACCCATTCCGAAATCCGTAATACATATATATACAGATATCTAACAATAACAGCGATATTAATTTAGATAATCTTTAGTCAGATGCAACTGACCGAGCCGAGGTACGGCCCTCACGGGCACCCTCGAGACATACGCTCTCGCGGAACAGGGTATTGGTCCAAGCCGAGGCTCCCTCTTGGGAACCCTTGTGCTGATTACTTATTAATAGAAGTCTCGACTGAGCGCCATAAGCGCTCGATCACCTTTCAACCCGGTGAAACTGTAAAAGCCTTCGGGTTAACAGCGGCCATCAGTCCGAAAAAAAAAACCAGAACTTATAAGTCAGTTTATCTCACTGTATGCCGCTGCCAAACCTAATACTTATTATATAAAGGTTCCTTACGTCCACTAAACAATAATGATAGAATCCCTTGAGCATCTCTATTTACTGATATTTAATATATGTTAAGATTTATAAAGTTAAGATATACGAAGATTAATAAAATATAAACCAGTTGTCGAGATGACTTATCAGCCTGTAATGATATATTCCCTGTCGTCGTTTAAATCGGCATCCATATGGGAATAATTCCTACGCTGTTATACCTTCGCTTTATTCAAATAAACTTTTCTTTTCAATGCATAATTTATTTTACAGCGCTGTACAACCTGTTATGAATTAACATCGTGTATTTAAATCTTATTGCGTCTTGCTTTATTAATGGTATTTCATAGAATATTGAATTTATTTAGATGAGACCATAACACATAGAATAAATAAAACTTAATGCACTAGTCAATATAAGAACTACTTTAAACTTGAATACTTAATTACTTCTAAACAATAAAATGTTACTTACAACGAAATATGATGACCGTAAATTCAAGTTAATTTATTTTTAGCCGGTATCAATAACCGTACTATACTGAGTTATGAATATAAATAAGTAGAGATGCAATGAGAGAGGAAGATCCAAAGAAAGTAGGTTGGACTGTATGAAGAAAGAAGATAGGTGAAATAAAAGATGAATGGAAGGATATGATAGAAAGGTAGTCTGGTAGAGAATGCCTTTTAGCATTAAGTCCGCCTTTTAGTACAATGTTTCTTCTAAGGTGCAAATAAAGAATAAAAAGTAAAAAGTAAATTAATATGAAATACAGCTACAATTCCAGTGAATAATTGGACCTGGTAGAATTAATTATAAAATGGTACAAGAGACATGTATGTGATTTTTATAAAACTACAGCTTACATTCTGCAATAAGAAATAAAAGTATAAATTTGTTAGCGTTTTTTTTGAGTTGAAATATCACGTTCTTTCATTATTTCTTTACTCGCCAATTGGAAGCTTATAATAAGTTTTGTCTCCATTACATAAAAAATGTACTCAGTAAACACGTTATATTGTGCAACGGTAAAATGGGGCTAAATGACTTTGTAGTTCGTATTGTAGGGTGAAAATTACTTAGAAACATGGCTATTTCTTATAATAGCCATATTGTATAGTTGGAACAAACTTTCATATTACATTTTAAAAAAAACGTACCCATATACCCGCCATTTTTTTTATAACCTATCTGAACTGTCACAATATCTAACGACGTCTAATTAAACGGTTAAAAATTAAAATCGATCCCGTTGTTTGGTTGTAGGGAAGAAATAAAAAAGTATTATTTTATAATTAGGCAATTTTTAGTAATTATTTGTGGTAATAACATCGTAAGCTGTGTGGAGAGCACTAAGATTTGCTCTGTAAACAGATGGCCATCAATATGTTGCCTTTGCTATATTATTTTTATTCTTTAGATTTTTTATTCTCCATTTGTTATATTCACTCTACAACATAAACCGGGTACGACCACACACCATTAAAAAATACCAGGATAAAATAGCAACACACAGTCACAAACCAACAAGAGTTTGATTTGAGGAAACCAAAAACCGAATTACGATTAACGAAACAATATTTATATAATAATATTTAACTATCTTATGGCCATTGTATCTTGGTACTTCCCCGAAGATGATTCCAGTAATCATTTACCATTACGTGAACTGGAAACTTAAGCCTCTCCTGACAAATACATATTAGTGACATCTCTTGTTCAATAGAAAAGATCCAAGAAGAATAGAATTTCTTAAACGTAATAGCATGCATAAACGTCAGATGATTCAAACGTCAACGTCAAAGTTTCAGTGTTTTATAATAAGTAAATTGTAAACATTGTGATTTTTCGTTTTTAGAGTAAAATGATCAATTAAAACATGTCCAGTAACAAAGTAGACGTTAACACTGATGATAAAACGAATAATAACATAAATAATATAGAAACAAGCCCAATCCAGAATGAACTTAACAACAAATTAAAAAATCGTCTCCGCAATTACATCAAAAAACTAAATGGTTTGTTATTGTTTATAACATAATATTCATAGTAATAAATATAAATTAGTAGTTTTAGAGCTAAGAAACTACCTTGTAAATTACTGGTTACTCCAATAATACAAAAAATAGAGCCAGCTTCTATACTGTCGTGGATTCGTGTGACGAGTAGAATTTGCTATTATTGGTAACTTTTAAATATTAAAATTCTACCATCTCATCCTACCGGTTGATGACCTTATTGATATCTTTGGCGCCGCTGGTAACAGCAACTGCGCAGATTAGATAACAGTCTAGTAAGTACCAGCTCATTGTTCTTCTATCCTTGTCTGATTGAAACAAGAATTCATGTCACATGTGTATACCTCAACTTGAAATCAAATATAGGTCTTCCAAACAAGGTAATCTGACCACTGCATCACATAACCATAACACAAAAGCTTACTACTTGTTTTTATTTTTAGATACAAATACAATAACTACGAAGGAGGAGAGTGAAAAAGTTGAAATTGAAACATTCAAACAGCTTTACATACCCAAAGTAGAAGGAAACCAGGAATCATATAAAAATATACCCAAGTTCTATTTTAAGCTCCCAAGATCTGATGAAGTGTTAGCACAGAAGCTAAGAGAAGAGACCAGAGCCCAGTTTCTACAGAAGAAGAGTAAAGAATTGTTGGACAATAGTGAACTTAAGCATCTATGGAGTTTGTTGGAGAAATCCAATGGGAACTACAACCCATCAAGTAATGATGAGCTTACAATTGATTACATGCAATACAGGAAGATTAGGGAAGATGCTGGAGCTAAATACAGGTAAATGTTTAAATGTATTGTATATTTTTCGAATTAAACTGTTATCTGTTTATATAATATATAATCAAAACCTGTATATAATTTTGTATAAACCTGTATATATATGTTGTTGATTGACTTATTTAATGGCAAATCAATTATTTGTGGAATTTCATTAAATATGCATATGATTTCTGTACCTTTTTTAAATGAAAAATAGGTGTCACAAGTTTGTTTTTGTTTCTTGTGTTGATAGTGTGTTCATCAGCATTTGTAGACTATTTTGTATATGTAATACTAATGTGTGTCAACTGTGTGCTCATTTGTTTATCCTAATATAGTTATATATATATATATATACCTAGTCCGAACATAAGTTCTGTTACAATGAAAATGCATTTTTTTAATGAAGTAATATTATTAAAATTTATACCTACATATTTATTTGTCAGTCGCAAAAAATAAAAAAATATTTATTCGAAATGACCACTTTTGACTTTTATACAGGCCTTTAATCTGTTTGGCCACGAATTTATGGAATTACGCAGTGTTTCCAAGAGAATTTCGCTGTGTCATTTAGAGCAGGCCATGTCCTCTAAAACTGACCATAATTTGAAGTCTAAAGGTTGAGGTCTGGGCTAGATGGGGGCCAGTCTTCAGCTCTTATAAAGCCAGGCTTGGGTTGTTGGTTTGTGACCAGGTGCAGAGTCCTGCTGGAAAGTCCACGGTATATTTTAAAAAGTGGTTTCACAAAATGTTCCAAGACTGTGTCTTGATACACTTTGACTGAAGTATTCACTCCTTTTTCACAAAAATGTAGTTTTGTGATTCCTTGATAAGACACGCCCCACCAAACCGTCACTGAGGCAAGATGATGACCACATTGTACCTTTCCGACCACTTGTGCAGCTTCTTTAGAATTGTGAGCTTTCACTTTATCATTTTGTTTCTTTGTCTGTGTGTTTGTTGTGTATTTTTATGATGAAATGCTACAAGCAAAAGAGATATTATATTTTTTCTCTCTTATTTTTGTCTATTTGGCTGGCTAAAAAGCCATTTCTAATCTTATATACCATAACTTAAATTGCATTCATATAAAACTTGAGCTTAGTAAAAGTTTTCATACTAGTTAGATGATTGATACTTTCAGGCCATATTTCACAGCAGAAGTATTTGGTCGCCTTCAAGCGGCTGAAGGTGGTATTGGAAAAGTCCGAGGTGTTTCCCTGTTTAACTATGTTATGAGGCGCGTCTGGTTGCAGCAGACTAGGATTGGTCTATCCTTGTATGATGTCACTGGACAAGGATATCTCACTGAACATGTAAGTTTAATTAGTCATTAAATTTCTAGTTTTTATCAAAGACTTATCTAAAAACACAGGCTATAATAATATCTATAGCATATGGTTACTAAATATCACAGATAATTATTACCTAGTCAGGCTAGGAATTCAGAGATCTTATTACATGTGATATTACAGGTGTAAACATTTTCCTTCTTAGTCTTTAGGAGTGATGATGCATGATGACAATGCTGTGTGAAAGAGATAGGAGGCTGGGGAACAAATCTTGTATACAATAGAAGAAATAGAAGATGTGTTCTAAACAATATTTATAAATCTGACAATAATTAATAATTAACTTAAACTTCTATGCTTACAGAAAATAAGAAATATGTTAATGAATATTTCTTATTTGAAATTAATTAGAGCTTAGAGAATTGATGTAACTCTATGTTAAGTATATTAGTCTTATTTACTTGTATCTTAAATTATTTTTAATTTTCTAATTGTTGTAAAATATATTTTATTCTTAAAAAATAACTATTTATAAAAATACTAATATTTCATAAAAGATTTGTAAGATTTCTTAAAGATAATCTTCCGGGGATTATTCACGTTTTTGTTATTTTTGCTTATCAATATAAGGTGGGATCTAAAAACATTGCTAGTTTACTTATGTAATACTTGAACATCCATAAATACAAAAGAACTTTATACTTTTGTATTTATGGATGCTTTTCTCCTTCTTTATCTAATTTTCATTATATCAACAAATGAGAATGTTTAATTGCCACTTGAATCCATTAACTTCATGCAAAGTTACACTAAACTTTCCTCAAAATAATTTGCACTTAAGACACTTTCTTCCCAATCGTATATAATAATAATGAATAATTAACAAAATTAGTTATCAGCAGATTTAATGTGGATTATCCATCAGGCAGAAATACTTCGATTATCACAAAAGAGTTCTAACACAAGTTACTATATATTACTCTCATATATAGACACTCCATAGATTTGTCTCTCTTCCCCATAGCCATAGCATTTACCCTCCCTGACAAAATATATAAGTTACCTATGCAAATTAAAACAGTTCATCTCTCAATTTTGGAAATTCTTGGAACTATGCTTGGAATTTATATTTGCATTTGTTGCGACAGAATCCAATGCCAATACATCAAAAGATGGACCACAAAAGGTTCAAATAATGGTGGCAAGTTAACTGTCAGAGATAGGTAGCAGCCCAGAAACTGATTCAATTGCCAGATGTGAAATTGTCATTGTCTTTCTTATTTTCAGGACTTGGAAAGCTACATTGCGGAACTGGTTCCATCCCTAGCAGCGCTTGATGGATTGGATTCGTCGTTCAGTTCATTCTACGTGTGTACTGCGGCTAGAAAGTTTTTATTCTTCCTCGATCCACTGAGAGTTGGCCGCGTGAGGATTCGGGATGTTTTGTCCTGTTCATTTTTAGATGACCTATTAGAGGTAAGTTGGAGAGAGAGGAGGAGGGAGTGAGAAGGACAAAAATCCTCAATAATGTAATATTATGTGATAAATTACCTTACCACCATTGCTAAGGTCTCCAGATTCTTTCTTTTACCACATTGAACACATTAGCTTGCGCTGTTCACGATTTTCACACAGTTTGTTTCTACCCGAGTCCACTTGACCTACTTCTGCTATAATGTACAAACTTTTCTCTCATATGAATACCAATGTCACCTGCACGTCGTCACATTACTAGCGCAAAGGTATTACCACTGTGTTCACAAGCCAGCTTCTCCATCTTGGTGAATATGACTAAATGTTCCAAGAAGCGCCAGTTTTCTTTAATGTTGTCTTTAAATCGTAGAACTGTAGTTGAACTATAAATGAGTAAGGTTGGCTGGAGATGGACCATGCCTTTACCATTATTATATTACCAGGATGAAATAGTAGCGTAAGCGTAAACCTTTTTATGTAGAATGAATAACACTCATGTCTTTTATATGATGAATGGAGGGTACAATATACCTAGTAACAGGTGATGGGGCATCCCATTTCAGACCTTAGAGAGGTGACAAAGTACATACATCTGAAATCGTCATAATTGAAGATGTATGAAATAAAGAGCATCACTTACCATCGGGTACACTATGTGCTCTCTGGTATTTGTCACCCTTCCTCATTTCAGCCCATCACTAGTCTACTGCTGAAAATGGATACCCCAAAAGAGTATACCACACGAAAACCTTTCTTCCTTATCTGTTATCGGTTCTGACTCGAGCTATGTATGTGGCCAGTTTTTTGCTACTTTACATTACTGATCCCTTGACCTATGTAGGTTACCCTTTAGTCCTATGAATATCCACATTTTTTAGTTGAGCACGCAGAGAAATATCGAGCATAGCCCACTCCATAGCTCATTGATTGATTTTCCTCATACGGCCAGTAGTGAAGGAACACATCTGAGATCCGTAGGTCATCACCGGAAACACATTGAGTCATGACTTTTGTCTTTGAACAGTTAGTTTTATAATAAATGATATACCATCGCTGAGATGGTATATCACATTGCACTGGTTTATTTAGAAGTTAGAAAAACTTCAAATAATCCAGTATTTAGAAGAGATATATTATTTCATAAATGTATTATCTCACAAAGTATTTTTACATGTAGAAGTTAAACATAACCGACTAATAATAATAAAAGGATTTGGGTCTTTCCCATATTATATTCCCTTCTCTATCAAGATAAGGATATAATATTGAAGATGATTTTTTAAAACCATACAAATTTCCAGCTTCGAGAAGAAGATTTGCCGATGGAGTTACAAGAGCAAAATTGGTTTAGCGCGGCGTCCGCTTTACGCGTTTATGGGCAGTATCTGAATCTGGATAGAGATCATAATGGCATGCTGAGCATCAACGAGCTGGCTGGGTATTTTAATATTTCATAATATATAAATAATTTGTGTTATATTTTTAGTATCCCACAGGTCTCTATTATCTATGAAGTATTTAATACCATCTACTGAGTTCAGAAAATGTATAACCTTTTCCTATCATTTTTTGTATGGCTGATGTGGTCATCCATCTGTTAGCCCGAGGGAGCTTCACCACGTTGAAAGGTGGCCAAACGCTCTAGCTGCAGAATGAATGGGTCAGCTCGACTGGGGTGGGACCACGCCCTCACAGAACATCAGCGTAAAATAGCAGCATAATGCTGCTGTGTTTCGTCTGGTGAGTGCAGAGATCCGGAGACCTTTAATACTAGCGACGTCACAGTCCTCAAGGGTGACAACGCATCTGCATTATGATTCCTTGTCAAGGATGAATGTAGATGTCATGGGCCGCAGGAATTACTTACCATCAGGTGAACTGTGTGTTCGTTTGTTACTCTCAATATAATAAAAAAAGCCAGCACAACGGTTCCCAAGAGGAGGAGCTTGGATCGTTACCCTGCGCATGAAATCTACCGACACGAGGGTGCCCGAGAGGGCCGAACCTTGGCTTTTATATCATCGCTAAATATGCAATATGTACAAAGGATTATCCTGAGTCCTCTTTTGTTTAAAGTAACCTCGATTTATTCTTATTGTATTATGTAACCAAGTAACCTTACCACTATCGATAAGTTCTCCGGATTCTTCCTTTCACCACATTGAACACATTAACTGTCGCTGATCGCGATTTTCAAGCATTTTTATTCTGCCCGAATCTAACTGACATACTTCTGCGGTAATATACGAACTTTTCTCACATTTGAATACTATCGTTACCTGCACGCCGTAAAATTCCAGGCTACCCAACACTAGCGCAAAAAGGTGTTCCTAGGATTCCTGTGTCATCCACTTACTTACCAATTAGTAATCATAATACACATGCGTTGTCATTTCTGAGGTATAAGATGCAATGCCCTCAAGTCTCTGGATAACAGCTAGTATGTTGGTCCTTTCACGCCCTCACAGAACCGGCTGGACCGTCCCATTTATACTGCATCGAGGCTTCAATACTATAGTCGACGCATTTTAAACTGAGTCGTCGGGCAATAAATGTCACTGACAGTAGGAATGTGCAGGCAATGCAACCCATTATCGATACTTAGCTACATACGCACGCGGGGTCGATGCGTCTTCGTGAGCTTCATTAGTACTCTGACTCCTGATTAGTCGTTACGAGTAAGGATTGTAGTTTTTATAAATATAAGATTTTTTGGTATGAGACTCATTACATTACTTACGATTCGTTACGTAATACGCACAATGGAGAATTTATTTTCTAACGTGGCTTTGAAGAAATTAAAATAAGTTTCTCTATGATTACGTCGAAACAAACATTTTATCTTACAAATTAAAAACTTTTATTTTCAGACAGCGAAAAATTATTCCTATTAATACTAAACATAATTTAACAGATCGATCGTACCTATCCCGTTATCGATATGCACCTCTACAATTCTTACGCACATCACTACACCTCTCCATAAGATCTTTAAGTGCGAGCGAGACGGACAGATAAATATGATTTATGACCCGAAGCCTCAGTTAATAATGCGTCGACTATACAATAATTTATTCTAAGGCTTTTCGATCTAAGTTTAAATGTGATGGATATGGCTAGAATGACTCAGGATGAATTTTTATTAAAAAGGAATTTGCATCATCAAGAATGGAATATTCAACAGTAATAGTTCATTATAAATATAAACAAGGACTCCGTCATTTGGTAAAGGGTTATTTTTTGAAGAGAATGATTGGTAGCCCTGTAAATATTGAGTAGCTTTCACGCAAAGTAACCAACACTTAGGATTACCATAACCCCTTTTGTTTTCAGACTAGTAAGTAATACTTCAAAATCCGTATAATTGGGGTTAGTACTGCGTATATTCTGAGTAAGTATTGCCACACGATTGGGTGGGAAGAAGTTGACAACGGTCTTGTACGGTGCACAGATGACCTTTGGTAACGTTAAGAGAATCTGGCTCATTAGGATCGTTAATTTTTTTTTCGTCCTGATGGCCGCTGTTAGTCCGAGGGCGTTTACAGTTTCACGGGGTCGAGAGGTGACTGAGCGAGGGTATTATGACGCTCAGTCGAGACCTCTATTAGTGGGTAACCAGCGCCTGGATCGTTGAATTTTATAACTTAATAATGTATATCTACGTTCACCATATTGCTTCACGTAGTCGTGGGATTAATTAACTAAATTGTTGAAGAGCCTTATTTTTTTTCAGTTACGGCTCAGGTACACTAACACGCGCTTTCCTCCAACGGGTATTTCAACAATGTCTCACATACGACGGCGAGATGGACTACAAGACCTATCTAGATCTAGTGCTGGCCTTGGAGAACAGGAAGCAGCCGGCAGCACTGGCGTACCTGTTCAGGGTGCTTGACATCAACTCGCAAGGATACTTAGATGCATTCACTTTGAACTATTTCTTCAAGGTTTTATTTTGTTTATTTTTTAATTTTATATGCACGGATTCCAATGATCATTGAAATGAATATCTTATAGATATCTAAGTTTATTTATCACATTATATATAACTCAAAAATGCAAAGTAGCCAGGGTATTCATAATAACAATAATTTATTTGCCATTATACAAGGTATTAAATGTTAGTATAAATTTAAATTTATGCAATGGTTCCTCTTGTATAGCACATCTACATCTAGAATGCAAATTAATGATAATGCATCAAAAAAAAATATATGTCAGATATGTCAAATCTTTAAAAGTCATTACAATATCATTCGTTAATTACGCACACAATGATCATTATCAAAGAGATAATGTATTATAATTGAATAATATATATATATATATATATAAACAGGGTATTAGGAGACCGCTTCGGAAAACGAAGACAGACGATAGTACTAATGACACCTTTGATGATGGGACGGAAAATATCAATCCTGATAAAAAAAAATCATATTTTTTAAAACGTTTTATTAGCATCATTTACGCTCCATCATGTTAGTACAGCTTTACATTAATTAAAAAAAACCAGCAATGAAACACAAAATCAAAAACAGCTGATGCTCGGATCAACGAACACACGGGAGAAACTGTCTCAAAAACTAAAAATACTAAACATAATAATCAATGCCGCCAAAACAAACCACTCCTTTTGCGGTGGGCCGCGGCCGCCATTGACGGCACTTTGATCATTTCCGCGGTATCAGTGCCGCGCCCGGGCGTACGTTGATCCGAGCATCAGCTGTCTTTAATTTTGTGTTTAATTGTTGGTTTTTTAAAATTAAAGTATTGTATTATTTAAGAAACTATCGTTTCATTTAGCTGTACTAACATGATGGAGCGTAAATAATTCTAATAAAACGTTTTAAAAATATATCTTTTATATTATTCAGATTTTTTTTCCGTCCCATCATCAAAGGTTTCATTAGTACTATTGTCTGACTTCGTTTTCGGAAGCGGTCGCCTAATACCCAATATATTTTTTTTTATTTCTATTATTAATTACAAATTTAAAATGTCAATTTTTTTCTTTTTATTACTTTAAGAGTAACAAACGGGCCCACATTTCACCTGATAGTAAGTGATTCCTGCGGACCATGACAACTACATTCATCCTTGACAGACAAGGAATCATAATGCAGATGTCACCCTTGAGAACTGAGATGGAATGCCTCGTTATACTAGTAATAAAGGTCGCCGGATCCCTGCACTCACCAGATGAAACACAGCAGCATTAAGCTGCTATATTACGCTGGTATTCTGTGGGAGCGTGGTCCTACCCCGGTCGAGCTGACTCATTCTGTAACTAGAAACAAACTGCAGTGTAGCTCTACCACTGTTAAATATATGCAATTTATTATCACTATTTTATATTAAATATGACAAACTGTGTAAATATCTTTTATAAACTATATATATATCATATATATGTATGTATATTTTTATTTGTTATATATGTCAAGTTATATATGTATTTTATAATAAAGCATATATTGTTTGTTTATATAATATAATAGTATTTTACAAGTTCTTTAAGGCATACACCTATCTCATTTCATCTCTGCATTGCCCTAAGGTTGACTGGTAGAGAATGCCTAAGGCATTACGTCCGCCTTTAAACATACCGTATATGAAGGTTAAAGAAAATAAATAAATAAATAAAAATATTATCAGTTTCTTAAATACAAACGACACCATAATACTATATTTTACGCAGTTAAAACCATCTGGTAAACGGAAACAGGACTAAATCTATATTAATCTTATATGTATTTAAGATTGCTGTCCCTCGAAAATAAATACAAATTCATACCAAGAGTAACTCGTACTTCGTAGATACTTGTATTTTAAACCTGGAGAATATCAATACTTGTCTAGTTTTTAGTATGAAAATATGTTTTCATTTGGTCAAACTGTAGCATGTTCTTTTTAACAGGCCATTCAAGAGCAAATGGTCGCACACGGTGCTGAGCCAGTAAACTTTGACGACGTGAAAGATGAAATATTCGACATGATCCGTCCCGAACATCCATCTAGGATAACCCTTCAAGATTTGATACGCAGTGGGCACGGGCATACCGCCGTTTCTATACTATTAGAACTGCATGGATTCTGGGCCTATGAGAACAGGGAGGCGCTAGCCGCTGCAGGAGACCACAGCAGTTGACACAAATTAGAGTTTGGACTGAAGAGGTTCGATATAGATTTTTTATAATGAAAGATGAAATCTAGAAAAATTGATAATTAGAGGATAAATTTAAGTTATGTTTTTTTTTTGAAGTTTAAATCATGACCATAAATAACTAGATAAGAGGATGAAATGCAGCAGTTAGAATTCATTCAAAGAAAGAAAATAGATTTTTGGATAAAATTTCTTTATTTTTATAAATGCAGCAGTTAGAATTCATTCAAAGAAAGAAAATAGATTTTTGGATAAAATTTCTTTATTTTTATAAATGCAGCAATTAGAATTCATTCAAAGAAAGGAAATAGATTTTTGGATAAAATTTCTTTATTTTTATAAATGCAGCAGTTAGAATTCATTCAAAGAAAGAAAATAGATTTTTAGATAAAATTTCTTTATTTTTATAAATGCAGCAGTTAGAATTCATTCAAAGAAAAAAAATAGATTTTTGGATAAAATTTCTTTATTTTTATAAATGCAGCAGTTAGAATTAATTCAAAGAAAGAAAATAGATTTTTAGATAAAATTTCTTTATTTTTATAAATGCAGCAGTTAGAATTAATTCAAAGAAAGAAAATAGATTTTTGGATAAAATTTCTTCATCTTTATAAATGCAGCAGTTACAATTCATTCAAAGAAAGAAAATAGTTTTAGGAAAAAATCTCTTTATTTTTATAAAAGCAGCAGTTAGAATACATTCAAATAAAGAAAATAAATTTTTGGATAAAATTTCTTTTTTTTAAAACAACAATGATTTCAACAATTTTATTAACGCCTCACATATGCAATGTGATACACAGAAATTGTTTACCAATTTATTTGTAATTGAAATAATTCACGTATTTATATTGTACTCAATGTCACACTTCACTTGTGGGTATGAATAGCATAAAAAAATATGAACCATTAAAATTAAAACATTTACAATTTAATAAGTAATGTTATAAAACGATCTATAAAAACAATAATTTGAAAATTGATTAAATTACAGATTTTTTTAATAAAATATAATTAATAATAACAGAAAATAGTATAAAAAGAACCATCACCACTACATTACTATTCAAGACTAAAAATAAAAACCAATAATATTGCACGTGATTATTACTTTGTATAAATATACTAGAAAAATATAATTAATAATAACAGAAAATAGTATAAAAAGAACCATCACCACTACATTACTATTCAAGACTAAAAATAAAAACCAATAATATTGCACGTGATTATTACTTTTGTATAAATATACTAGAAAAATATAATTATAAATCTTTGTATCTGAGCAAATTATATATTTCCTAATTCTAGTTGTAAAATCTATATACTATGTATCAATTGCTAATAAACTTTGTGTCTCATTATATTGTTTATAAGCTATATGTAATTGAATATGCAATGTTTAATTGATAATTAACTTAATCTATACATATATAATAACTTGTCGTGACTGATTCAATGCATAGTCTAAGTTGCTTGGGGCTACAAACTTGAAATTTTGACAGTTGATGCCTTTGTAAGCATCCATAAAGGAAGGATTTCTAGAAATTTGGAAATTTCACCCCTAAGGGGGTAAAATACGGGATGAACGGTTGTATGGAAGTCAATTTACAAAGGAAAAAACATGAATTTTCATATATTTGCAGCTGTTTAGATATAAATATATATGTATATCGGCGTTTTTTAATATGTTACTCCTAAGTGGGTGAATTAAAAGAAAGTTTATACGGGAAGTTCGTCACTTTTGAACGAAGAAACATGAAATTCAGTATGAAGCTTCTTATATAAAGATAAGGAAAAAATAATATACTATATAATAAAAGTTAACATCATAGCACGATAGATGGCGTTGTGCACTGTTTGTGAATCGCGCTATGGTTTCGTTTCGAAACTATACAAGCCATATTTTAATATACATATTTTCTATATCTATGCCTATATATATTATAAAATATAACAATACAAATATTGTGCTCATATGTTGCCTTATTCTAAATCGTCTGGTTTGTTTAATAAAATGCTTTTACTTGAATGTGCTAATACAAGAATAATAAAAGATAATAGAATAAATCAACTTTTTTATATGAGTTTAGACAAACATGTCTGTAACATGTCACATGATGGTAAATAATTACAGAGGCCAATGACATCTACATCTATCTTCAACAAAGAATCAAGATCCACATGATTTGTTACCTCTGTGGATAGAGATGGAATGCCTAGTTATAGGTTGCGGCAAATAAGTCTAGCGCTGATCGTTAATGCGCAGAAGTTGAAAATAAGGTATCACCGGAGAGCCAAGGGGGCGCGGGCGGCCATGCGTAAGCGCTTATTGGCTCTTCAGTACTCTGCCCCGCACACCGATACGACACCCCGCTCGCTCCTGGTGTACGTACAGTCGCTTTCTAAATTTAATTCTAATTCTTTTTTAAATAAAAATTGTTACACTTATTTTTGTGGAAAGTGGCACATTCTGTACATTTGTAATTAATAAAAAAAAACTAACTTCCGCCCGCAACTTCATTCGCGTAAAAAAATTAGCCTTCCAGACTATAATCTATGTTCGTGCCAAATTTGATCCATACAAACGCCTAAATATTCGCGTTTATGATATTAGTGAGATGGTGATGATGATGTTATTATATAACTAGTTCGTATAAGAACTGGCTTACACATAAAAAAGTACAAACAAAAACACTTTATTTTATTCGTAATCAATTTATAGAAATGAACACTTGCGTTCGCGACAGTACCCATGCACAGCTATCCCCTCCACGTTTCGTTCACCGTTAGACTTGTTTGCCGCGACCTATATCTCTAATTGGATCTTTGAATCCCTCACTATATGAAACACACTAAAGATAAGCCACTATTTCAGGCTCGTATACTCGTCTGGTAAAACATTTAAATATTAATTATTATTGTCTTTTTCACTATCAAAGATATATAATTTCTATCTTTAATTTTAGACAATATGGAGTTTTTAAACTATATAATGATGATTAGATATTAAAATGATTATCAATGTAGTTATTTAAGAAAACAATGACCACTAAATGACAGCGAATATTTTTCCACACATATCTCCGTACTACTAATCTGTACGAAAAGTAAAGGACATGCGAAAATAAATCCCACTGTTGGGCATAGGTCTCAAGTCTAGAAGTCTTCGTAATATTTTTCTTATTTCATTCTTAGATTTACTTTATCGTCTAGCAAGTAACAATATCATTTGTTTGGTCGCGTAACTTGATTTAAAAGCAAGAGCTTAGGACACTTGGGTCTAATCTATAGTAATTAAAAGGAAATGCCATTTAAACTATTAGATACATTTCGAGTACGTGACTATGGGCTTAAATAATGGTTGATTTAATGGTTAAAAGGTGACACAATGAACAACTATTTAGATCCATATACATTCATCCAGATGTTTCCTTATCAGCGAATCGAGTTCGATCCCCAGAACGGTGGTCACCCTTGAGGACTGAGATGGGATGCCTCGTCACCAGTACTAAAGTTCTCCGGATCTGTACGCTCGCCAGACTAAATACAGCAGCTTTATGCTATATATGCTATTTTACGCTGGTATTCTGTGAGGGTGTGGTCCTACCCCTGTCCAGCTGACTCATGATTTATATATATATATAATATGCTATAACATAAAATATCTATCGTGTGTTTGTTGTGACCACTTGATTTAAATTTAGATAAAGATTTAAATAAATATAATTTAATGCATTATATTTATTTAAAACCTGTTTTATAACGAGCTTTGTAGCTTAAGCTTTATTTAAATTCAGTTAAGCTGAATTTCATAATATTTTTTATTCCGTTGATGTTATTATACTTGGACTAACTCTCCCTACGTATGAATATTTTTTGTACGTTTGTTATTTTTTATTTACACTGACTCCTGAGCACTCCTATACTCGTATACGCTGCCTCTCTCCAAAAATTCGCTGTACTGCTTGTCCGTTTGTTTATCAGAAATATTACAGTCCGTTTCCGGACCGTAACCTCCGCCTCCTGGAGAATTCATTATATATTTATCCTGAAATAGGAAATTAAAATTAAGAAAGAAAGTAGTAACATGGATTTTATTTCGTATACTTTAAACTTCTTTGTCCCGACGTTTAGAAATCTTTACAGCTCTCATAGTCACGGGGATTTAGGGATTAGGAATGCGTTCATGTATCAATAATCCGAACCTACCGTCAGCTTTTTAATTATTATTTTTTGAACCTATCGAATGATTATCATTATCAACAGAGAAGATGGTTAGGTTCTAATGTCGGCTTGGGGTCCTGTGATTAGTACAACTTAACCTCAAACCAGACAATACCACTGAAGACTACATGATACTTACTGTGAACTCTTTCTGTGTAGATTCAACCAAAATATGTAAGCTGACGTTATTTCGGGTTAACCATGCTATTGGTACGTCAAACACCTATCCTCCCTGCGACCAAGAGTGCTATAAAGCACTTAAAAATAGTAAAACTCTAAAATAAACGCGATAAAGTTCATAAAACATGTTATTCAATGTACCGTATTAGAGTAAATATAAGAAATCAAGTAATATACCTCTATGTATATACATACATACCCCAGGATAAGCTTCCACAGAGGCTTTCCCTCCAAGGTTGATAACCCTGCCGTCTGTTCTTTGGAGTAAATTAAGTCCTCTTTCTCCTGGTTTACCACCTGTAAATATATACAAACTGTTTTAAATATATTTATTAGAAACTATGTGACCCGATAGACGTTGTCCTGTCCAAATTTCAAGTCACCTGTTTGCGATTCGTGATTATTTGAGTCCTCAAATGCCCTCAAGTCCCAGAAAAATGGACCTCGAATTCCGATAAGAAGAAGGAGCAAGCACAAGAGTAAGGAGTTCTACGCTATCTTCATCTACAAAGTGCTCAAGCAACTGCACCTGGGCACCGGCATAACGAGCAAGCCATGTCTATTATGAACTCGCTTGTCAATGATATTTCGAACGCATAGCGGCGGAAGCTTCTTGTCTTTGGTCATCCAAAGCCTCCCACAAATGATGGGCTTACCCACAAACAGCTATAAAGTTTTATTTATTTGTATATCATGACTCCATGGTTGAAAGAAATAATTGAAATAAGAATTGAAATTAAAAAAATACAAATCAATGATTTTGCAGGTTCTGGTACATTGAATATTTTAACTGCATTGTTTTTCATCAGTTATATGTAGTTTTTTTTTATTTGAGCATAGACAAATTATTATAATATATATTTTTTAATGAAACAAACGGTGACATACGAACACAGTTCATCTGTACGTAACGTACATAATTGGGTACCTCCAGGAAACGGCACAGTAGCATTATCCTATTATCTCACACAGGTATTGTGTGAAACGCCTCGACGCCCGAGCTCGTTCAAGCCGACTCGTAGTGCAGCGAAACAATATCATAGTTGAAATCCCACCCGTGTTCCCGTATCGCATAAATACAATTGAACATTCTACCAATTGCATACATGCAATTAATAAAAATTAAAATGCATAGTTAACAATTTGTCTGTATATTGCAGACATTTGTTTGCAAGTGTGTTACGCAGCCCTAATGTATGGAATCTGCTGCGTCACTACGGCATTGGACACCATCGCGATGGCACGTGGCACTGAATCAGCACAACGAGTTTCCTGTGCTGTTTACATAATTGCGATATCGTTTTGCATAATCATTCTGGATTCAAACTTCGAATTAGAGTCACCTTTTCAGTTATAGTAATTATGTTGTATTTTATTTTCAAATAAAATTATGTTTTGATATTATAATTGCATTTTTTGCAACCTCTGGCTGAAGCCCACGTAATTATTGCAACATAAAGGGGACAGGGGAAGGACCAGGCCCTCACAGGATAATAGGGTGAAATGGTAGGATATTGCTACCCTGTTTCGTTTGATGGGTGTAGGAATTCGGAGACCAATTTATTTACTTGTAGCTAGGCTTTTCAACTCAGCCCACAGAGATGATAATGCATGTGAAATTTTTACTCTAGCCATTTGCAGTTGCAAGGACGTTTCCATAATATCAGGTTATTAGCTGTCCTATTTTTGGCTTTTATTAATAAAACACTGAGATCTTTTCAAGAGTGGTAGAACTACACTGCAGAAAAAAGGAACTATAGAAATATAATTACTATTACATCATTAAGCAGGTAGTATACAAAAGATCAACTAAGATAACTCACCGTTCATCCCATAAGGCTGGAAGGCTCTACGCTCAGTGAGTACTGACAATTGCACAGTGCGTCTGAAGATCAGCTCTCTCGTCACCCCGTCACCACCTTGCCAACGACCTGGCAAAGACGATCAGCATCATCCCGTCAAGGTTCATTATTCAATGCCCAGCTCAAGTATCAAAGTTTTGTAAACAGATTTAAATTGGTTAAAAACCAACTAATCAGGAGATAATACTACTCTTTGTAAGACAAATGGGTGGGTTTAAACTTTGAGCTCTGCATTCATACTGGATAACTCGTGAACTTTTTGTATATTATTTAAAAAAAAATCTAGTCAAGTTTGTTCTCTTTAACAGCTGCTTTACGAAGCGGTGATAAAAACCTATTAGCATTAATATATAAGTCTACATAAATAAAGCTTCTTTTGATTTGATTTTACCAACAGGTGATGTAGCTGTGTGCTAAATTCTCACCTTTACTTTATTAAAAAAGATTTTGATTTTACTGTGTGCTTAACTGTTACCCTTACTTAAAAAAAATATTTTAAATGAATTTATCAATTGTTGAACTTACCCTTCCCTCCAGAGCCGTCACGCAAAGAAAACTTATCCACAAGTATGGGGTATCTCGTCTCGACGATCTCCACGTCGGTGATGCGAGTGTTTGTCATGTGAGTGTGGACTCCACCCGAACCGTCCCAGCCGGGGCCCTGTGAACAATGTGTTTAGTCTTTTCATGGACTTGGTGACAATGTGTTTAGTCTTTTCATGGACTTGAGTGACAATGAGTTTAGTCTTTTCATGGACTTGAGTGACAATGTGGTTAGTCTTTTCACGGACTTGAGTGACAATATGTTTAGTCTTTTCATGGACTTAAGTGACAATGTGTTTAGTCTTTTCATGGACTTGAGTGACAAACGTTTATGTAACAGAATAAAGAACCTAATTATAGAGCAGAATAAACTAAAAGGACCACGCCGTAAGATTTACGCATACACAGAATAGCAACATAAAACAGAATCGTATCGTTGTATGTACCACCACTTCGGAATGCGTGGGCACTGGAGAAGAAGTGGCGCAAGAAACTCCAGCGACGCTTCTATCTGTATTACCTTACCACGAATAACCTTGTTTGCGACGCCCTCACCTTCGGCGGGAGCGGTGTGAGGGTGCAATGTACGTGTGTAGTGTTTTATGAAGGACTTGAGCGCTGGTGGTCGCGTCTATCTCCGTCGGACGCGGGTGAATTTATGATTCGCGATGGAATTGTAAGTGGCGGCACTCGATAATCAGCGGGTTCGGGTGTGTGACAACGGCGGGAAGCCTGTTTCAGGTACTGAGCTATGGTCGGCAGCTCAAGATCTATGCGTAGATTTTCATTACGCAAGAACCACGGCGCACCGGTGACCTTGCGCATGAAACTATTTTGTATTACCTGAAGTCGGTGAATGTGACGCGGAGAGGCATGCGCAAAGACGTGGGTAACAAGGAAAAAAGGGCTATTTATATTGAGTAACGGGTGCCAAACGACCCAGCGCGAACACTGCTCGATTCCGTACATCGTTGATATGCGAACCGAAGGTGAGTCTTTCATCTAATGTGACGCCTAAGTATTTGACTGTTTTTTCTTAGGAGATTGGACGATCAAATAGCTCTATGGTTGGGAGATGCAGCGGTTTGTTGCGCTGAAAGAAGTACATAGCTGGACTTTTGGTGGGGTTAACTTCGTACCTCCGTCACAAAAACGGTTCCGAAACCTTTTCCCTAAGGTATTGGCTGCAGATTGGAGGCGTTTCAAATAGCATCTGGTTTGAATCCAAACACGTAGAGGCCGGTGTCATCGGCGAAAAGGGCTAGCTCTACATCGCGAGTGCGCGGTATGTCGTTGGTGTAGAGTGTATAAAATGGGATCTAAGACGGATCCTTGTGGGACTCCGGCACAAATGGGGTGAACCTCGGCACGCGTTCTCTAGAAGCAGTAACGAAAGGTTCGATTTCGGAGAAAGGCTCGTATGATTTTGTACTATACGATCTGGCACAACGAGAACGATAGTTTATATATGAGCCCGTTGTGCCAGACCTTGTCGAAAGCCACGTCGAGGAAAAATGTCATGGTTTGGTAGCCCCGAAGCAATTTATTGTGAATGTGCTCCGTGATGTGGTGCACTTGATGTATGTATGTATGAGTGTTGGGTCCGAAACCCGAACTGTTCATTGATTGGTGCCCTCGGGATAGCATGAAGTCCTTTAGGCGGGCGACGATGTGCCTTCATATATCTTACCCAGGACTTTGAGTAGGCCTATGGGCCGATAGGCTGATGCAACGGTTGGGTGTTTCGAGGGCTCGAATCCCTATGACGTCGGCTTCCTTCCAGGTGTTCGGGAAGGTGCTTTTGGATATGGCCGCGTTATAGAATATCACCAGTAGGTGTAACATGGACATGGGTAGGAGTTTTATCACCTTTTTGGTAATGCCGTCGGGGCTGGGAGCCTTGCGTGGTCGCAGGTTTTTAATTATGGACACAACTTCGGTCAATGTGGTGTCCTCCGGTCGACCTCGTTGTCAACCATTGCAAGGTGAGCGGCGTCGATCGGTAGGGTGATCGGTGAGCATTGCAGCTTGAGATAGTCAGCCAGACATTCGGCTTTTTGAAATTTGATTTCAAGAAGGCGGGCGGTTTATTGGGACGCCCTAAGGGAGGCATTGTTTGGGCGGTTTTAGGTATTTGGGAAGTCTGAAGATATACCCGTAGTAGAAATCTACAAGGGCTTAATGTGAATTATTATGATATTAAATTATTAGACATTAGTCAATTAGTATGTATCTATATGTATGTATTGTTCAGATAACTGAACTTGTTACATATATTATTTCTATTAATATATTAATTATTAGATTTATGTATTAATATTATATGTAATATTATATATACTGTTAAAATTAAAATCAGTATCTTTTCCACCCACAATAAGTTCGCTGCTTAACCCAAGGGTACCCTTGCAGAGAATACCTTTTGGCATTAAGTCTGACTTGTTTGACTTGTTCAAATAATGAATGGATGATAATATTAATAAAATACTCACTGCCCCACTACCGCCTGCCACGGTTTCGTAGTACCCCCAACTCGACTCTCCTAAGGTCAAATTATTCATACAACCTTGTGAAGCGGCGCAAACCTGCAAATAATCGAAGTAAAGAAAAACTACAGCTTATACATAGAGTCCCACAGTTGGGCATAGTCGTCTAGAGAGGGTGCCTACTACGGTTTGGTGAACTTACCATATCATCGAAATAATTTTTTATTTATTTCTTAGATAAGCAGATTTCCGCGCTACGTTATCCTTCACTGCCGACTACGTTGATAGATCAGCGCTAAAATTGCAATTAACAATTTGCTCGCGTACCGTGTAGTAAAAGCGAACGGTAAAAAACTGAGCTTTTAATAATTAAAGTTATAAAATATTTATATATACTTTCTAATTAAAATTAAATAACATGTTGACAGCCCTGTCACATGTATCTATTAAAAAAAAACAGCTGTCGTAATGTCTCTATAAAAATAAGAGTTTCAGACCAACCATCATACGAACAAGACCTGGCTGTATGGACTAAAGTCCTTTGCCTTTCCCATTAGAGATAAATTAATATCATCATCATCATCATCATCATCTATAAAAATAAATCAATCAATCAATAGTTGCAAGAATATGGGGGTACATTATAAATAATACGTAAATTGTTACAAGAAAAGTAATATTAAATATCCTTATCCAACATAGAAACCATTATTATTTTTATCAATTTTTTTCAAACTTACGAAAATATTTATTAACTTTTTTATCACAATTAGCTAGTGCTCGACTGGTATCTGATTAATTGACATGTAGCCCTAGATAGTAAACGCATCAGTTAAGTGTAGACCAATTAGGTCTTGCCTTGAAGACGAACAATTTATATTTAGTTGGAAATACGGACACATGGAAACTATTCCAATCCCTTGCTACGAGGTAAAGAACGAAGCAAATCGTACTGATGCAAGGAATGTCAACACGAAGGCATGGAATCCCACCGTACGTCTGGTCGTCCAACGGTGGAACTGAATGGTATAATTCCAACGCACACACTGCAAAATGTAAATCCTGTGGAATACAGAGGGGCTGGCCACCCTGTACCTATGCACGAGATTGACTAAGTTAACAAAAACTTTTAGGTTTAATTTAAATTATGGTAAATCTAGTAACCATGTTTTTTCATAAAATGAAGCTGTCAGCCGGCGTAGTACATGAGATAATGTGGTCACCATCCAATCGACATTTACCATCAGTTAAGTCAATCACTAGCACATATATAATTTAAATAGCTCTATGACAGTTTAAGTGAAGGTATATTGTCACCAGTATACCTGTATCAGAGCCAAAATGTAGTTTAGTAGTGTTTCGTCTGGAGCACGAAAGAAACCTTTTAGATAGCGATATAGTCGAGTTTTCGTACATCCTTATGAGGGGCCCTCGGATCGTATTATCGCCCCCCTCTGTTGTCGTCGACGTTCTTCGTCCACAGGGATCGGAGTGCAGCGATGGTGCGGCAGCAGTCTTCGCGCCAGCTTCGCAGCATCGTCGTTGTCTCCCTAATCGGCGGGCCTCCCGCTCGCGGGTCTAATTAGATCAAGCTGTAGAGGTGGACCAACAGCAATACTCACACAAGAACCCGGAGATCTTGTTACTGATGACGTTAGGCATTCTAAGTCAGAGATAAAAACTTATCTGCTTTACCTTATCAAGGATGAATGTAGATGTACTGGAATTAGTCATCTCACCTGAAAAGCTTTAAGCACAACGTCTACGATACGCTGCGATGTTAGCACGTTGCCGCCCACCACCGCAGCCGTTTCGGACGGATCTAGGATCGACCCCGACGGTATTATCACTTGTACGGGGTTTAAACAGCCCTGTAGAGATAAAAGCGAATGGAAAAATAAATATACCATAATTTTTTTAATATATATGTTTATAACGATTGCTAGATGACATTACTATTTTTTTTTTGATTCTGTTTACTAGTCTTTCGGTCTTCTACCAATACCATGAACAACAAAATCATCAGTTCAAAATTATCAAATCCAATTAAAAAGAAATAAATTTAAAGGAACGTTTGCATGTTAAAGTTCTTTTTTATAATATTAATGAATATGTAAATGAATATATACGCTAGAAATTATCACTACAGACTCTCTTGAATAGATAAATTTTAAAAACATATATTTAAACTTATATTTTGCAAAAAAAAAAATATAAAACACCAAATAGTCCCGTTGAGTTGCTCTCAGATATGTGCCTTTTCGAACCGGTAATAGTATTTTGACAATCAATCAAATCAAATCAAATTAAATCAACAACTAAGTGTAATACAAGATAAAGAAGAGCATGAACGAACATCAATAAACTGCTGAAAATATAGATTGCAAGAGTTCCTTGTCCCCGGACCAGCATGACTTGCTGGAACCCCTGTGCTCAGATACCTTCGAGAACCGTAGAACGAAACGGAAGAAGTCAAAGCTCAACAGTTTGATGTCCTCGAGATCCATCAAGGGGCATCTGGGATTGGCCATAAAATTACATTAAAATATTTGAAGCAAATATACGTTATAAGAATTCATCCAATTTCTTTAATAATTTGATCACAATGGACAAACAAATTTGATAAGTGGCATACCATTATGAGCTGAGCAGCCAGTGGTAGAGCTACACTGCTGCGATTTTATAGCTGCGGAATGAATGGGTCAGCTGGACTGGGGAAGGACCACGCCCTCACACAATACTAACGTAAAATAGCAGCACTCGTCTGGTGAGTGTAGGGATCCGGAGACCTTCATTATTGGTGATGAGGCAATCCATCTCAGTCCACAAGGGTGACAACGCATCTGCATTATGATTCCTTGTCATGAATTAATGTAGATGTCATGGGTCGCAGGTATCACTTGCCATCTGAACATCACAGGTGAACTGTGTGCACGTTGAATAAAAAAATCTGGTCCAATCTATGTAACACGGTTTTTCGCAACTTTTTATGCTCCTCACCTGATTCAGTGGTACATCATGACCGACCATACAACGAAGACAGTATATCAAAGCTGACAGTGTGATAGCTCGAGGAGCGTTCAAGTTGCCCCATACTTCTGCGCCAGTGCCGCTGGAAAGAGACAGTATTTTTAAATAGCACTTTGTTTGCGACAGTTTTAGAGCCACGATGTTAGACTAACTGCTAAATGAATGTGGTCGCCTCGGTCCGGAGAGAGGCCACGCACTCACATGAAACCAGCGTGAAATGACTACCGCTACTTTTTTATATAATATATAAGAGGCGACACACTAACAGTTCATTTAATGGCAGGCGAAGACTGCCGCCCGTGACATCATAGATCCTCATAAATTAAAAAAGAAGATGTATTGTCACCCGTAGATTGAGACGGAATGCGTCTTTACTTGTTATCGGTTCCCCAACACTCCATTTTACGAAACACAGCATTTCTATATTGGTACTTTGCACTGCTATTCTATGAGGATCTATCACAGTGGTAGAGCTACACTGCAGTTGGTTTCAAGCTGCAGAATGAATGGGCCTGCTAGACAGGGGTAGGATCACGCCCTCATAGAATACCAAGCGTGAAATAGCAGCATAATGCTTCTAGGTTTCATCTTTTTTTCTTCTTCGTTTTCTTCGTGAGTGTAGGTATCCGGACACCTTTATCACTGGTGACATTCCATCTCAGTCCTCAAGGGTGACAACGCATCTGCATTATGATTCCTTGTCAAGGATGAATGTAGATGTCATGGGCCGCAGGAATTACTTACCATCAGGTGAACTGTTTGTTCGTTTGTTACTCTCAATGTAATAAAAAAAATATACATTAGCTAAAATTATGTCAAACTCACGTGAAATCACAAACCGCACTGCCTCTATCCTTGTCTAGAGTTATGGTGAGTGCTATGGGAGTTCCATTATCAATGTACTCTATAGCTTTCAATATTGCTGATCCGGTTTTATCGATGGCGTTCTTAGCTATTTCCTAAAAAGAAATAAGTTATTATTTCTAAACTATCTCTATCTCATCCCAAATGTCAGAAGGGAAAAGGTCTACTGTCGCCCTTTTTGCAAAATTTTCTGGAAGGAGGTGATAGTACTATATCTACATTTCATCTGGTCCCAATGGTGCAAGATCCGCGATAGTCGTGCTGTAGCAAAAAAATGCTCTCCGTAACTTGAACAGATCGGCACAAGCGGGGGTAGAAATACACTTTCACAGAATAAACTTACCAATCAAAAAACCAAATTACCAGCTTAATGCTACGGTGAAAGTAGGCGGTTTAGGTTTCGATCTTAAACTTAACGTCGTAAGGTCCTATCTACCATTCGATTGATGTCGCGAACCATCTCCTAACACAAGCGTTGAAGAATAGTTGGTTAATAATATGCATATATTGTTAACTGTATTTTAAAAAAAAATCTCCGTGGGCAGTGATCCAGAGACCCATATTAATGAGGCATTCTTTTTTAACCCTCATGCATTCTCCTTCATGATGATGATTCCTTGTCGAGGATGAATGTGGGTTCCACAGGCAACAGGATCACCATCAAATGAACTGTGTGCTCGTTTGTCACACTCAAAACAAGAAAGGAAAAATAGACGACCAGCCTCTCGTCGTATTATTAGAACTACGCAGCCCTTGATTTTTTCTCACGGTTATCTTAAATCAACAGCAGACAACGTCAACTAAACGCGCCTTGTGGCTGCAGATATCGCTTATATATTTTATAATTCTGAGGATGATAAACCAGCACACAGCACACAACCAAGTGACAGATGATATATGATAACTGTGGCCCATAAATACCTTCAACCATCCCTCACAAAGATTCAAGATACACATGCACTCTGTTTCCATTTATCCCCAGCAGTACCCAATCCCGCGAAGGTGCAGGTCCTCACGGTTTACAATGTATCTGCATCTAAAGATACTATTGTATCTATTTTTTCGGAATTTGGACAATTTCTTGTATGGAAAAAAATTCAATTCATATGAGACTGTCCAAACCGCTTTTGAAGATTTTATTGATTCTCGCTCCCACAATTCTTTCAGAATTGGAATTGGAATCATCGATTGATTAAATATATAATTTCATAGAAAAAGTCATGTTTTACTTTTTCCACTTAATACGCTAATTTCATTTGTAAGAACCTAATGAAAAAAGACTAAAAATAGCTAATACATAATATACAAATAAATAAATATACGTACACATATAAATAATTAATATAAATAAATAAATAAATATTAAATACAAAAGCTTTGTGATGAGAAGGAAATATCTTTTACCTTCAGCATATCTCTAACCGCGAGCTCTGCGTTCTTCTGTATATGCGCCATGTACGCCTGGACCACGGTCAGGCTGTAGTGGTCGATCAGCTCCGTTACCAGCTGGATGCCCTGACGAATTTTATGGTTTTCATTATAATTACCGAAGGCCGGGGAAAAGACGAGGAACAGGATGATTGCGAAATGAATAGATAATTAATAATGTACGAATCGATTATTTAGTTTCGGATGCATCGATCGTGGCTCTATCGGCCAGTTTCTAGGGACCCTTCTATAGCTAATCAAGTATTCAATCTCAGTACTCAGGGGTGACGAACACATGTTCGTCTTAAATCTTGGTTAAATGGATGGTCTACCAAACTTATGGTCGTAGTTTCGAATCCGCAATTAGAGTTTTGTCGTGAACCATCTCCTAGCACAACCATTAAAGTTTAGTCGGTGTGGTTATATTATTAAGTTTAGGTGGATTGATAGCATTCTCAACAAAAAAATAAAAAGATGTCATGGACAGCAGTCGTCACTTATCATCAGGTATCAGGTGTGTACTTTTTTACACACAAAATATACAAAAAAACATGATATATAGACTAGGGATAGGGATATTATTGATCAGAGTAAGATATATTTTAGTGTCATAACGCAAACATAGAGACTTTTGATTAACTCGCCTGTAATTTATATGCAATATTGGATTGGAGGGACATGTATGTTTTTGATTGTGACCAGAAAACCAATAATTCGACACGCATAAATATTGTTCCTGGTCTACGAATGGAAACCAGGCCCCGCAGCCCAACAGACTCCGAAATAGTAACCAAATTTGTCAAATTATAGTATAGTCCAATCATTTACCCTTTGATTGGCAGCAACTTGTGCCTTCAAGTCTGAAAGATTATCAGCCAGATTCCTGGTGCCTGAGCAACCTGGCTCTTTACCTGGCGCCGTCAATTCTGTAATAAATACTTTTAATGTATATACGTTATTTTTTTTATTACATTGAGAGTAACAAACGAGCATACAGTCCACCTGATGGCAAGTGATTCCTGCGGCCCTTGACATCTGCATTCATCCTTGACAAGGAATCATAATGCAGATGCGTTGTCACCCTTGAGGACCAGATGGAATGCCTAGTCACCAGTAATAAAGGTCTCTGGATACCTACACTCATCAGACGATATTTTACGCTGGTATTCTGTAAGGGCATGGTCCTACCCCGGTCGAGCCCATTCATTCTGCAGCTAGAAACGCATCACATGCGTAAAACATTGATAAAATTTATATTTTCATGATATTAAGGGTGGCCAGCAAGATACGGAAAGAAAGATGGCGAAAAATTAAAAAGAGGTGTACACAGGTGTCGGATTAATTGCTAAGACTTTTATAAATTTCATTAAAAATAAGTTCAGTGAATAGTCAAGATTACTTTAATATCCTCTCCCATAATAATAAATATACTAAAATCAGTAAATCTGTCAGTGTGTAACCGTTTTTTTACAGTTTCGGGACGCTAGCTTTTTTTTTCATTCTGACTTACCACGTGTTCGACGGTGAAGTAAAATGAGGAATGTGAGGAACTGTATATTTCAGAATGGGATCTGTACATGGGATGCTTCTTACGTCAATTAGTAAATAAGCTCACCTGCCACTAACTTGTCCTCATTAAACTGTCCCCCATCGACTAAGAGGAACGATTTGAAGGCAGCGCCCTCTTGAGCCAAACTGGTCGAGTGCGGCGGCATCGAGCCCGGAGTCAAGCCGCCGATGTCCGCGTGGTGGCCACGCGATGCCACGAAGAATATCGGACGAGATTGGGATCTGTAAGTGTAAAAGAATAAATTCTTTGTTTTTTTTATCCCAAGCATGATGGACACATTTATTATTATAATTTAAAAAATAATGTTAAAATTAGACAATAATAACATCAGGACGTCACAGGTCTCACAATGGGGGATTCGTTCCATTAAGTTTCGCAGACCCATTAGACAAATTTTATCTATACATATACTGGGTGACTGACTGGAGTAAGTAGCACGACAGACTTAAGAGGGAGATGGTTGACGGATCACCTAGCAGACAAAAGAAATACATTAGTAATAATGCCATCCCCCTCCACTCCCCGCGCCTCTGTCGGGCTGTCTTTTCTTACTGTGTGAACAAATAGACAGATAATTTTGTTACTATTCTTTTTACATACTCTCGAATAATTGTTTTAAGACATTCAAATATCACACTTTTGATTAAGTTTTGTTTTGTTGATCATTATCTGAGGGACCTTTTGAGACCATTGGATTCACTTGGGTGAAATAAAGTTAAGTAAGCTTGGTATTTTTTTTTGGTATAGATTTTTCCTATTTTTTCTTCTGCTGATTAGTTGTGCATGGCAGTTGTTCGCGTAATGCACACAGTGGTGGTTGGCCGACCAGCGATGAGAATGAGATTTTGTATTCTGTTGAAAATACGACCGCCATGATGTTTGGGGAGAGAGGAGGGGGGGCCTCCGGCTATCTCATTCGCCGGACGAGACACATCTATGTACTTTACGCCGGTATTGTGTGAAACGCTGGTACTTTCCCGAGGCGGCCCATTTATACAACAACAGAATGTTGCTTTTTAATAATAGCATTATCGCTAATGGAGGATATTTTTTCCATTTCCGCCTGGTGGTCAATAGGATAAATAAATGAAAAACTTTAAACATATAAAGAAACAAATATATACAATATAATATAATACATATATAAAGACCAACCAGACGGGGATCCCTCGACAGGGAAGACCAAACGATCGAGGGTTAGGTCGAAAGGGAAAGAAACCTGCGGATTATACGAGCGGTGTCAAGGAGCACCGCCTTCTGCATTTGAGTCCCCACCGCCTCAGGTGATTCGAGAGGCTAGTTGGGATATAATCCATACGCACATACGACTATAGGAAGATGTATTTTTAAATTTTTATTATTGCTAATTATTATTATAATATAATTTTTAGCTTTTTTTTACAATGTTCAAATATTTCATCAATAAAATTCATAACACCTACCACAAATCTCTCCACGCCACGCAACGACTGGTAGAGAATATCTTAAGACATTAAGTCCGTCCTTTGTACGCATTTTTGTAAGGTGTGACCAATATAGTGGTAGAGCTACAATACGGTCTCTTTCTAGCTGCAGAATGAACGGGTCAGCTCGACCGGGGTAGCATAATGAAGTCGTGTTTCGTCTGGTGAGTGTAGGGTCCCGGAGACATATATTACTAGTGATGAGACATTCCATCGCAGTCCTCAAGGGTTCAGTCAGACAACGCATCTGCATTATGATTCCTTGTCGAGGCTGAATTACTTGACATCAGGTGAACTGTGTGCTCGTTTGGTACTCGCAATGTAATAGGATTTTTTTTAAATTAAATATGGAAATAGAACAGAAGGAATCACCGTGGTCGAAATCTGTGGACATCATATTTTATAACTTACTTATGAAAGACCGGAGTGATGACGGTCAAATCGGGTAGATGTGAGCCACCAGCTTTAGGATGATTAGCCAGCAACACATCCCCTGGTTTCAGAGAGTCCCCTCTCACTTTCATCTGTCAATGTAATCAAAGGATTTGAGGGATTTCCAGGAATAAGTTACGCAACCTTGTTGTCCTGGAATTATGGAATTTAGCTGAGGCCTTCTAAAACAGCCTTTTGATAGACCTGGTTGGGGTCGGGGTCAATTAAAGCGAAGCAAAGTGTAAAGTAGACTTTGCCTTCCCTGCAACGTGCTAAGACTTTTGTGTAGAAGGGCACCGACGCGTTCCCGGCGCCCCTCCGAACAAACTGAGGGTGGTTTCCAAAGGAAATATTGTTGGACAGTATTCCCATATAATTCTCTCTTCCTTTAACACATCTTGTTCCATGAGATAGATTACGTTTTGTAAATCTCCCACTCTCTACACTAAAAAGAGAAAAGAGGACTTTAACAGGGATCTATCGGTTCGCCGATTAACCATATATAATAACTTACTCATTAATGAGGAAATATATTCCTTTTGTAACTGTAGTCATGTGTGTAATTCCACTACTAACCTGATACTGCACAGTTTCCTGCATGGCTCCCAAGTGGACGGGAATATGAGGCGCGTTAGATACCAGGCCTCCGTCGGGGCCGAATAATGCGCAGGAGAAATCTAAACGCTCTTTGATATTTACTGATATCGATGTCCGTTGGAGTACTCTGTGGGAGTTAACGATGGATTCATCAATTGTGCTGCTGAGTAGCAGGTCCTGGCTTTGGTGCAGAATTCAGGCTTCGATATTGCATTTGACCCAACGTGTTTCTGTGTTTGCGGCAAATGCCTACGGATCTATGTACTATATAGTTTATAGGAGGATATATGGTCGAAAGAGGACATCTTTGGTCAACAACAAATTCCAATCCAACAATATTTTTGTTTTAGAATCACGCTGCGTTTATGAACATAGCGTGAATAAGTCGTCTCGACGGCGGTAGAGCTATGCTTTGGGACAGAGGTCGACTACCTACATGCGGGTCACTGAGTGCCCCATTTAATAATTTCAAGTGACTCACTTCAGTTCGATAAATAAAGTATATAATTATTTTCGTAATAAAATATATCTCATAAATTACTAAAAGACTATTTAATATCAAAATATCTCTGACCAATTGGCTCTTTTTGTTGAATTTGACCCGCGACCAAAAAAGGTTTCCGACACCTGCTTTATAGTATACCAACGTAAAATGGTACTTCAGCGCTATTTCATTGCGTCTGGTGAAAGAAAGTAACTTGAGACCTTATTATTGGTGACGAGTCATTTTATCTTTGTCTTCTGACAATTCTGTATTCATTAGGATGGTGTATCACAGAAATCACCTATAACTTTGGGACCGTTTTTCAGTAGTGCGGACGATTTTGTTTTAAGGTAAAATAGTACTTCAGCGCTATTGCATTTCGTCTGGTGAAAGAAAGAAACCTGTCTTCAAGGGTGACAATTTTGCATTGTGATTCCTTAGGATGAATGCGAGTATTGTTGGCCACAGAAATCACCTATTAGGTGCACTGTTTTTGACTGATCTAATATCATTAATACAGGGCAAGGGGCGATTCAGTAGTGTGACGGCGTGTTCTTTAAAAGCAAATTATACTATGCGATTAAGACTACGTCCACGTCTATGTGGCTAATCACCCTAGATAAATATATAGATAGAAAATGGAATATTACCAGTTTCTATCTATGTATACGAAACACAACACAATTACATTGTTGCTCGAACCAGTGAAGTTACATATATGTCCGAAATTAACTCATTGAATAAGTTCATCCCTTCATTCATCGATTATCCACTAACCTGCCCATCTGCTCGGCGATTGACATGAAGCGATGTGAGAATATACTCAATTGCACCGAATCTAAATCGGCAGTAACTTTCTTAGTCAGTCCTGATCCGATAGTGATGCGTATGTCCCCGTACTTTGTTATTTCAGCATGGCAACCTGATAAAAGATAAAGACAACACTATGACATCTTTTGAGCAACTTGGCTACAGAGCCGAGTCTCTCGGATAACGGTTACGTCACCAATAGAGCCACAATGTAGTTTGTTTCTTGCTGCAGAATGAATAGGTCAGCTCGATCGGGGTGGGACCACGCCCTCAGAGAATACCAGCGTAAAATAGCAGTATAATATTGATGTGTTTCGTCTGGTTAAGTGCAGGGATCCGGAGACCTTTACTACTGGTGACAAGGCATTCTATCTCAGTTCCCAAGGGTGACAGCGCATCTACATTATGATTCCTTATCAAGAATTAATTCAGATGTCATGGGCCGCAGGAATCACTTGCCATCGCGTGGACTGTGCGCTCGTTTGTTACTCACAATTTAATAATTAAAAAAAACTAAAGTATTAGTAGTTTTACGTAAAATTTACTGTAATAAAAAGTGATAAAGAAATAATTATAAAACTATTTTGAAATTGAAAAGATGATGATCTTTGCCCATTAAAGTAAACTTAAAGTACTCCAGGACAGACTCGGTGGTTCTCCTGAATAGCCTTCAGTGCGTGATTTAGGCGTAGCAACCACGTTGCGGGGCGTCCGTTACGCTGGCGTGAATATATACTATTTGATTTTATATATTTAAATGATTCTGGTACAAACAATATGCGTGTATGGGAGGTATTAAGTTAAAGCTAAGGAACTCGAATACCTTTGGTGCCGTGATAACAACTGGAACGTGAACGTGGAACCACGCAGAAAACATGCAGAAGGTACATCAAGCATCTACGCTATGACCTTTTAAGCTTGGATAAATTACAAGTAGTGCGAAAAAACAGAGGAGATTACCACCAGACTAGGAGATTAGCTTAAATGTAATGTTTATATAAAATCCATAGGTACATTTAAACGTATTGATTCGGAAACTTTAATAGCGTGATTCATTAGCCAGGATTAGTATCAATACCGCTCTTTAATAAAGTTGTTGAAATATAGAGATGGATAGATAGAAGACAGGCCAAGTAAATAAACTCATTTGAATTTGATTTGATAATTTTAACCCCCATATGCATTATGAAAAAGTGAACCATTTTTGAGGTGTCATGTTTTTAAGTCTAAGGCTTAGGTACGCATAAAACCTATTTGCAAGATATTCAATAAGAGCGATTTTAAGTTTAGTTCGAATACGAATTTCCGATCATTTTTTTTTCAATTTGTTTGACAAAAGTTCCTTGTTGTTATGCATTGTTGGAGAGGTAACAAAAGGGTCATATTTTCAAAATATTCTACAAGCCAAGAATCCCTTCAACTTCACTTTACCTGGTTCTACTAGTATCGTTGACAGGCTGTCCATAATTATGGCAGGACCTGGTATCTTTTGCTCAGGCATAAGCTTATCCAGCAAGTGTATTGCCGTCTCCTGATAGCCACCCTCGAAGTACACTTTCACAGTCTGGAATGAATAAAGCATATATACATATATCAAATTATATATATATATAGATATATTTCGAATAGGTCATTAGTACGGGTGCTGATTTGATAACGAGGCGCAAGCGTTATGACAACGCTTCTACAGAGTCTGGACTGAAGTTCGCGCGAGCCAAAAAAAACGGACGGGCGAACGCCCCGCACTCACTTCTGACCACCGCGCGGACAACTATTCTAGGAATTGTCTTACGACTCATTGTATTTTAGTGTACATACTCCAAATAAATTTACTGTGTGATCTAAATAACTGGTTTTGCCCGCGCTGTGCCCACACTATATGTCCTCTGAAAAGAACGCCCACCCTGATCAGTATCATCTTCCGACATATATATATATCATACATATATAAGTGAAGTTGACAAACAATTGACAAAACAGTGCACCTGATGATAAGTTGTAGACACTGTAGAGATCTATATCCATCAACTGTGAGTTGTTCGGATTTATTCCAGCCGCTGTTTAATATTTCATCCTCATCATCGCGATGGTTGGGAATCCACCAATGTGCGCTTTCTGCCACGCACAACTACTCTGTGGACCATACTCTCACAGAATACCAGCGTAAAATAGGGTGGCAACGAATTTGCATTGTGATTCCTTGTCAAGGACGAATGTAGACGTCATGGGCCACAGGAATCTCTTGCCATCGGGTGAACTGTGTACTCGTTTGTTACTCTAAATGTAATATAAAAAAGAAAACATGTAGTACAAAACTTACTTTCTCGGCAATAGGTATAATTCCCTTCCCGCTGGGCGGTGCCACTTGCTCTTCCACGTGGCTCATGCCAACCCCACGGACACGCACGTCGTCTACGATCACATCCCGTTCTGCCAGTGTGAAGCCAAATTCATTCCTATACCTATAAGATTAATGATTAAATTACATTAATATGCACTATTACAACGTAAGTTTTTTTTTTGGTAATATCAATCGTCACAAACTTTATTTAAAGTGTTAAGTAATAAAAAACCATGAACCAGACATTTCTTAAAATGATTAATGCCTCCAAATTAAAATCAAAGTATGGGTACACCATCGTATCTAGTATACCAATCGAAAAACAAATTATATAATGACAAAAAAAATCTTAGACCTAGAATATCAAGCTTTAATATATGCAAAAAATATATATTTTCTGGACCATAGCCCTGTATAGATGCGAAACGTGGAAAAAAAACAGAGAAAGGCATTCGAGATATACAAGAAGTGTTAAGGAGTAAAAAAACGAAAAGACGAATCACAAACACGGAAAACAAAAATAATGCAACATTGCAATATTTAATAATAAAAAGTAAATATTGCAATATAGCTTTTAGTTATTTAATAGTTATTTCATTTTTAAAGAATACATTGTTTATTACCATAATTATTATATTTAAATATTAAAATGTCTGTAAACGGTTTTTAAAGTACAAACTTTACTTTTACAAATTTGTTTATTATTTTTATTATTATGATTTTTATATATTATTTATTTTTCTTAAAAGTAATTTAAACTATTGTTATGATGAATATAAATTATTATTATGATTAATGGAGGCTAAACTGTTACTTTATATTATTTAATCAAATCAATTTTGGTAAAAATCTTATAATTAATATGTTAAACAGCAAGCATTTAGAGTGGTGTTTAATTAAGATTAAAGTCTGACATTTTAAAATAAGAATTTAACATTAATTACGAATTTATATTAATATTGGTTACTTGTACACAAATCCTTTCACATGAGAGTTCATGACTCAAATTGTTGTAATTTATTCAAAAAGTACCTCCGCCATCTTATGTAGTGGGGATGGTGTTTTCGGAATGCTCCTCGAACTGTGGTGAAAGGACTAAGACAGGAGCCATGTGAGTGCTAGATTGTTAGTTTTATTGTAATTCTTTGAGTTAATAATTAAGTGTAAATAGACGTTTCGTGTGGTTGTTTCTAAAAATATAGATGTAAATATATATATATATATATATATATATATATATATATATATATATATATATATATATATATATATATATATATATATATATATAATACCACAGTTGTGCATAAGCAGCACGGCACCACTGTGGATTGGCGAACATCAAATGTATTCGTATTTTTTTAATTGAATTCTTAAACATGAAAGTTTTCTCACGATGTTTTGTTCCTTCACCGCGGAGGCGAGGTAAGTCGACATATAACAATCTATTCAACTAATTAGATAGATTACCTATTAACAAACGCCGAGTAGAAATCACCATGGCGGCATGAGGTGGGAGATCTGGTGTCCATAATGGGAGCCACCATCAAGGCGCAGTCGGTGCCCGCGTAACGCAAGTGTAGATACGGTTCCAGAATGATCTGGGTGTCGTCAAAACCCTATAAAAACATATAAATATATAAATATTTACTTTTATATGTATGGAATGCAATTTTTTTATTAGTAGAATTGTTTCTAAATCATTATTGTAATATATATTTTTTTTAATTTTAAGTTATTTTTTTTCTTCTTTGTTTACAATGTATGTACTACACCTACCACAATGTTTCTCCACGCCATTTTTTGTAAGGTGTGAACAATAAAATTTAAAAGCAACTTTTGGGCCTAATTTATGATGTATTCCTAATCGACTTCCACCACGGATATCTTCAGGTTATTACGTCACCTGCGCAGGATATATTAAGGTGCCGTAAACCGGCACTCGCTCTTCACCTTCCCCAATCCGATGTAATTAATGGGCATAATATCGAAAGAAGGTTTAGTGGCAGGGTCAAGGATACATAACGTACACACAAAACACTAACCAGGACCAGGTTTCTAACGATATCTGATAACCAATTTTCCTCTGAGGACTCGCGACGCGAATACCTGTGCACGCAGCTTGTCTCTGCAGACTGCCGACAGAACGTCCAGTTGCTCGTCCAGCCGTTCGAACTGCTCGGGACAGTACACAGCCGCGCAAGGCTTCTGGGCTTCGTGGACGACGTGGGCGAGCGCCATGCCGTAAGCGGATAGAATGCCTAGAATACAAATAAATAAAATAGATTTTATATAGTGGGTGGCACTGAAAGTTTTTAGAACCGGACAGTTAGAAATATTGGCAATGAAAACTTATTTTAAATGTCTATTATAGAACTCTTTGGTTACCTAATGTGATATATTGCATTCATTTGTAATTTGTTTTTGTGAATTGGCGGCAATTCCAAAAGTCTTGTTACATCTCAAAATGAATTTAACGCGAAAAAATTGATAGACTTCGATTGGCATTGAATTATGAAGCCCCATCTAGCGCCACTGTTTACAATTGGCTTAATGAGTTTAAGCGTGCACGTAGCGATCTCAATGATGAAGATATCAGTGCACCAACTAAGGGTGGTGACCAAATACCTCCCGAAGGAAATCCCCGCGGACCTCATTAAAAAGGACCTTAAGGCCCAGAATGTGTCATATTAGTATACAGTGGGTATAACAAAAAGCTATTCAACATGGTAATTATGGTCGTTGAAAAACCGAGGCAGGGAAGCAGGTATTTAACCTGAAAATCAGCTACCATCTATCCGGGGTCACCATAGAGCGCTTACATAGAAACGGCCCTACGAGCCAGTGCCACAAGTCCCAATTATATGGTCACTCAGCCCGAAATTGCTTCGGCACACACAGGTGAGTCAAGTGTCTGGGTGAATAGGGAACCGTAGACTGTCCGAGACCAAAGGACAAGACCCTTTTGGCCGCTTTCGGGAAATGGTGGTACAGATAGCTAATAATAATAGTGATGTTAATTTAGATAATCTGACCGCCGAGGTTTAGCAACCTCGAGTCGCGAAACAGGGCGGCGGTCCAAGCCGAGCCTCCCTCTCGGGAGTCCTTGCACTTTACCCGCTAGTCTGTCGGGAAGGATTTCACGACAGAGTGCCGGAAGATAGAAGGACAGTTACTGCAGACTGATATGTTTATTTATTTATTTATAAAAGGTTCTCCAAAAGTCTGTGTATAGGTGTGTTTGCCTGTTGTCTTGGAAAACGTTGGACAGCAGCGCCCTCGAAGCAAGATTCTCCTTTACCACGACAACGCTTCAGCGCACTCCGCAAAACGAACAATTGAATATTTATCTATGGCAGGTGTCGAGATAATGAATCATCCGCCATATAGTCCTGACCTGGCGCCCTGCGACTTTCATTTATTCCCAAGAACCAAAGAGAAACTTCGAGGTATTCGCTTTACGAGCCATGAAGATGGGTTCGAAAATGTCATAGAATAGACCCCTAAGGAAGAATGGGCCCACTGATTTTCTCGATGGTTCCATCGAATGCGAAGATGCATAGAGAGGAACGGAGACTACTTCGAAAAACAATAAAGGTATCGGCAACTTTTTACATTGAGCAGTTTTTTATTTTCTAAAGACTCTGTGTGATATTATATTGACAACGACTTTAAATATACATTCCGTCTTCGTACTGAGTGCATTATCGAAGACGTATGTATATCTTGTAATGATTGAGATTATCCGGAATGAGCCGAAGAGAATAAACTTGTTCTCTATTAATTATGTTTTTTATGAAATCAGAATCTTCTTGCAACTCCCATTACGGCGACTGCAAGAACACTATATAAACTCGTGGATGTCGGGTTAGACGTAGGGTTAACTTAATGTAATTTGGCTGTTTAATTTGTAGTAAAGAAAAAAAAACGGATTGACAATTTGTTTTTAAATAGCCTTATAGTATCAAAATAGCAATAAACATCCTTATATATGTATATATATATATCTATATATATATGCTAGAGATTAGCAATAGTAACCTACAAGAGGAAGCATACAGTTACGGTTTTTTTTTCGGGCTGATGGCCGCTGTTAGCCCGAGGGATTGCAGTTTCACCAGGTTGAGAGGTGACCGAGCGCTTATGGCGCTTAGTCGAGATCTCTATTAGTGGGTAACCAGCACAAGGGCTCCCGAGACGTGTTCGACGGGTTCCGGGCCCTCGGCTTTACCGTTACCCTGTTGCGCGAAAGTGACCGACTCAGGGTGGCCGAGAAGGCCGAAACACGTACCATATAGCATACCACGGTTCTGGATAACTTTGTATCGTTAAATTCAACTACGAATTTGCTTTTTTTAACCATGATATTTATAAAATTATTTGATTTATTTTTATAGTATATTTTATATTTAAAATATTATTTTTAACATACTCAATAATTACCCGTTTCTTAGCTAAAACACAATAAGATACTGCCACTTTTTTTTTAAACGTGCATATATCGTTCATTTTCTTTATTTTTTTATTGCCACGACTCATGAAATCGTATGGCACATAAATAAACGGTACATAAACTCGATGTTATATTATTTTAATTGAAGCCTTATAATACTTACCTCGTTGTAATGTTTAAAGACTATGATACAAAACTAACCAGCATATTTATGCAGCAGTACGGTAGATATGCCGAGCTGCTTGGCAACGGCGCAAGCGTGCTGCCCGCCCGCACCGCCGAAGCAAGCGAGTGCGTGCGCCGACGCGTCGTAACCACGAGCCGTCGTTAACGCCCTAGATAGGAAGTTAATTGATAAATTCAGATGCGAAATTCAATGGTCTATTCATACAATCAATAAACAATGGCGGCCCCAAATGATTATTCTATCGATAACATCGATTCGTATGAAGACATTAACTTACCTAGCACACCATTAAAGAAATCATCTTCGAAGCAGAATAGCATAAAACCGGTAGCAAAATAGTATCGATACTTTCATAAATCTAAACGATAATACTTCAAATAATGCTATAAATAATATCGATATTATCGATAATATCTTGAATTTACACTGATAGTGTCGATACCAACGATTTTATAACATTAGCCAGTAGAACTATAAAAGTCATGTTCTATATCATATAGATATTATCGATAGCAATATTTCATCTCGATATCGATAGATGCGGGACACAAATAGATCATTTATAGTTAAGTCGATAGTCGAGATCATTCGCGTGTTAGTGTGTATAAAATATGCTTGTAAAATATAATTCCCAGTAATTTTGTAGAGTCGGTGCGGACAACGTAGTAGCAATACGACGGTCAACGATTTGTCATATATTTACGATCTATCGATATTATCGATATTAAAGATAGATCTTAAATATTTATATAATTTTATTATCCATTTTCCAAATGCCACTGCTTCGAGATGGAAATGGAAGCTCTTAATGGGGATGGCCAGGGATATTGTTTATACCGCTGTCCACATTTTATCTAGATTGTTAGTAAACGTAATTGACAAAACTCAATGCCTTAACCTATAATTTTGAGATTAATCTTAATCCTAAATTACACAACCTTTAAGACTGATAATTTTTTGTAATTATTATTTATTATTAACCTAATAATAAATAATAACTACAAAAAAGAGCACTGTTAGAGGCACGCGACACAGCTAGCTACTAGATGCAACATGGAGTTAGTTCGACCAAGGATTGGCCACTTCCTCTCATAATAGCAGCATAACGATGCAAAGTTTCTTATGGAGAGTGTAGGGCAGGGGATCCTATTACTGGTAACGGGGCATTCCATCTCAATGATTAAGGGTGAAAATGCGTGATCTTGAATCTTTGTTCAGGATGGATTTAGATGTCATTGACCGCAGTCAACACCAAATATTATAAAAAAAGCAGTTGTGGCAGAATTAAAGTGCTTGCTGAATTATCTCAATGACAAAGTTTCGTAAACGTCATTCCAAATAGCAAAGTTTTATAATATTACAAAACTACGCAACACACCCATACTAGAACTAGTAACTAGCATGTATAGGTCTACTGAAAGGGAGAATGATTATACTATGAGATGACACCAAAGGGAACTTTATTTTCCATCAGATGAACTGTTTCCTTGTCACCCTACTATAAAACATATTTCTTACACATATTTGCTATCTACCCTCTCCATCGTTTTCTCTCTCTCTCTCTCTCTCTCTGTATTTCTATCTTCCTCTCCCATATATTACCTTATCGGCCGACACATAGCCTCGTTGGCGACATCAATAAAACCCATGGCAACCTCTTCCATGGTCATCTGAAACAAAATTCTCGCATTCTTAATTTCAATGAAAACGAAATAAGTTTTATTGAGCGATTTGGATATACCAGTTAAATAATTTCAATGTACAGTATTTGCTTTGTTGCATACGATAAAATGAACATAGTTAAGTTAACTCATCAACCTTACACTCGCTGTGTTCAAGTTCAAGTTTGCTAAGAAGCACAAATAAAGTTGCATTAACTCTTGGTCGTCAATCCGCGTTCGGATATTCAATGTTTTTTTTTTATCACATTCAGGGTTTCCAACGAGCACACAGTCCACCCGATGGCAAGTGATTCCTGCGGCCCATGACATCTACATTCATACTTAACAAGGAATAATAATGCAGATGCGTTGTTACTATTGAGATGGAATGCCTCGTCACCAGTAATAAGTCTCCGGATTACTAGATTCACTAAACGAAACACAGCAATATTATGCGGCTATTTTACGCTGGTTCTGTGAGGAGGCTGGTATTCGGTGTAGGACCACGCCCTACCCCGATCGAGCTAACCCTTTCATTCTGCAGCTAGTAACATTTAATAACACAATATTAATTTAAAGCGTCAATAGCCCTAATGATTTAGGGTACGGTCTGCGAAACCTAAGGTCGTAGGTTCGAATCCACCATTCCACTATTGTCGAGAATCATCTCCTAACACTAGCTTTTTATTAGCTAAAAACTAAGCTTAGTTGGGAGTGGTTAACCGGTATATTAGTAATGTAAAAGCATATATATATATATATATATATATATATATATATATATATATATATATATATATATATATATATATATATATATATATATATATATATTTAAAAACCTTGTAAAAACTTAATTATCTTATTATATATCAAACTTTAATTATCTTTTAAACTAGTCTAAGCATACATACGAGTAGTATGTACTTTAATAAGAGATAATACTTTAAGATTATAACCACATACACCTTATTGTAAAGGCTTTTTTATTAATTTACTTTATATAAAAAAGACGTGCGTACTTGTCTATACTTTCGTACCCGAGTTCAGATTATCAAGCATACATATATACCAGAGTCCAGATTATCAAGCATACATACATACCAGAGTCCAGATTATCAAGCATACATACATACCAGAGTCCAGATTATCAAGCATACATACATACCAGAGTCCAGATTATCAAGCATACATATATACCAGAGTCCAGATTATCAAACATACATATTTACCAGAGTCTAGATTATCAAGCATACATATATACAAGAGTCCAGATTATCAAGCATACATATATACCAGGGTCCAGATTATCAAGCATACATATATACCAGAGTCCAAATTATCAAGCATACATATATACCAGAGTCCAGATTATCAAACATACATATATACCAGAGTTCAGATTATCCAATATACATATATACCAGTAATTGCACCTTTAGAACATATAATATAGTATAAAGTAATATATATTTATTTATAGTGTTTCACTATATCCACTACCATTATTTGTTTTATTATGAGTGAACGATAAAGAGTTAGTTCAGGCCGTTCACTCTTTATATAATTTAAGTCGGTACACTTGCGTTTTATAAAATTACTTCATTCGTTCTAATGGACAAACAAAAGCCATTCGATTTCGTAACGTATAAAGAGAGACGGCTACTCAATATGGTATTAATGATTGAGTGGATTAAAAAAGAGTTCCGTCGTGTTAACGTTGTTTAAGGAAGCTGGTGAGGAAGCGAAACTATTCTTATGGAGATATAGGATTATTTACGTATATACATGTGCAGACAAAATGTTAATGTAAAATAGGAAATAAATTGACGAAATAATATTAATATTATATTCATATTGGCTAGCGAAGAAAATAGTAATCTATACAAAGTCTTTAACCTTGATAAAATCATTATTCTTCAAGATGTCCTGATTTTTATGTACCAGAAGAATAGACATCTTTTCCATTTTACTTCTTTCACGCATCACACAAAAGCATTCCATACGCAGGTACATTCGAAAAGCCATGGCCGTGCCGTTCGTCCCCAAGGCCACGGCGACACATTCATGCTGCAACTGGAAACACACTTCAGCTCGGCTGCACCACTGTATACTATAGCTGTAACGTAGCGGGGACCTCGGTTCAATTCCCAGGTGACGTACAATATTTGTATATCCCAATATGTAGGTTTTCGAGTCTAGATTCTTTGAAGCTTCCCCTTTTCCCGGATGCAAACAACAGGTAATGGAGGAAACATCACTGTACGCCTAAAAAGCGAAGAGCGCTTTGTTTCTTTCTCTCTCACTCGAGCGTAATATAAATTTACAATAACTTACCACTTTCCCGCCATCTTGTCTCAGAAAGGAATTGATTTCATCGGTTATCTTCTTGAAAGCTTTAACGGTTGCCTCCTTATCCAATGGCTCATTTTCATTCGGACCAAATATCTTGGGGAAATATTCTGGTAGAAGACGACCTGGGTACAAAATAAAAATTAACTAAAATGGTTCATGTACTCTCATCTAGGGTATCGAGATTAAATGCCCATCCACCAGTAAATAATTTTCCGGATCCCTACAGCTTACCATACGAAACACAGCAGTGTCATGCTGGTATTCTTTAAGGATGTGATCCTGCCCAGTCTTGTTTCAAACAAGCTACAACAGTGGTAGACCTACACTGCAGTTTGTTTCTAGCTGCAGAATGAATGGGTCAGCTCGACCGGGGTAAGACCGCACTCTCGCAAAATATCAGCGTTATTATGATTCCTTGTTAAGGATGAATGTGGATGTCATGGGCCCCATGAATCACTTACTGATGAATGCTGATGAACTGTGTGCTCGTTAGTTACTGTCAATTTAATTTAAAAAAAAACGTCAAATTGCTCACCCAACAGTAGATTAGCGTCGGTAACAGTCAACGGGCCGCCCTTCCTATAACAAGCTGGTCCAGGCTCTGCCCCCGCGGACTCCGGTCCCGCCACGAGAAGTCCCGACCGGAAGAACAACATCGATCCACCGCCGGCCGCGACTGTGTTTATGTCTAGAAGAAAATCCCCGTGTTTGTACAATCATGAAAACGATAATCCATAATAATTTAATGCTAATTATTTGGGACACGGTCAGCTGAACAAAATGTCGATGTTCTATCGATGACTATCGATAGAGTATCGATACAGTATCGATAGAGTATCGATATTTATAGTGATGCCTGTGATGATTCAGTATTACTTGTGTCCGAGTTGTGTAAACACGCACGTATGGCAAAGAATGTATTTTTAACTCACTAAGTGTTAAGGAATCATTGCAGCGAAGGTGGTAACTTTGAGAAATTCCTTGATATGTAGAATGTATCATTTACAGTGGTAGAGCAACACGGCAGTTTATTTCTAGCTGCAGAATGAATGGGTCAGTTCGACCGGGGTAGGATCACGCCCTCACAGAATACCGACGCGAAATAGCATAATGCTGCTGTGTTTCGTCTGGTGAGTGTGGGGATCCGGAGAACTTTATAACTGGGGACGTGGCATTTCATCTCGGTCCTCAAGGGTGGCAACGCATCTGCATTATGATTCCTTGTCATGGATGAAATTAGATATCATAGGTTGCAGGAATTACTTACTATCGGGTGAACTGTGCTCGTATGTTACACTCAATGTAATAAAAAAAATTGTATCTTATTCACATACCAGGGAAAACAATGGTACACGGTCATTGAGCAGCTAATTTCTAAGTGCCACCCGAATGGATCGAATGTGGAAGGACCATGACCTCGCAGAGTACCAACGTGAAGTAGCCCGGTCTAACCGACCAACTTGTGCTCTAAGCAATGTTTGGCAGCCTATCCTAATACCAGAAAATTACTTGAAACAAAAAATTACCCACCCAATTGTGGAGCCTGAATGGTGACTCCAGCGGTGGTCGCTTCATGAACATGCTCCAAAGAGCCAGCATATCGTGAGACGTCCGTTGAAGTGCCGCCCATATCGAAACCTGAAAACGTTTACACGATCGTCAATAGCCTAATGGTTTAGATTCCGGTCTACCATACTTAGGGTCGTAGGTTCGAATCCGCCATAATACTAGTGTCGTGAATTTAAGCTCAGTTGGAGTGGTTAAGGGGAATGTTTTAGTAATTATATATGCGCATCCCTGGTTCGCAAGGTGCGAGGGCACCCCAACACCATTCTGGAGATGATTACCTGTACCTATTGTAAGTATGTCAATCACTGCCTAAGGCTGCATGTGGCAGGGGATAATTGTATGTAGCGTTTCAGGAACGTCTTACCTGGCATAAAATTCGAGCCTATCTTCAATCTGATTAGGACTTCGTCAAAGTATACTTTCATTCAAAATTTAATCATTACATTTTCAAAGCATATTTTGGCAATGATTTCCTTTTCAAAATTCTTCGGCGTACAGTTTCTAATTGTTATTTAAAAAAATCCCCGGTGTCTGGGCGCAAAGCGCTCGGACGTTAAATTCGTGACAACGTTTCCAAAAACAATATTAAATATTAGTGAGCGAGCCAATCGGGCGCGAGCACGCGGTGCTATGAGTCACACCTCCGAGCGAGAAGATCGTGCGCAATCGGCTATATTCGGTTACTGTCGGCCCCGTGTAACGGAGGACGGGACAACTTTTCGTGAATACCTCCCAAGATAACCGATTTATAAGACGTTTTGTAAGTTATCACGTCAAAACGCCATTAGAATATATGATTTATAATGTTCAGATCACATGACCTTTTTTTTTTTAATCAAGTTTATCCATATTGACGTTAAAAAACCTTAATTCTTATTTAGGCAACTAGTTTTGTATGTGATAGACAAATAATAGTAAAAACGCATCTTTATCAGCACAGGAAAAAAATATCTATATGTATTGTTTCTAACATAGTTACTAAGTGTCTTACTAACAAAATTATGAGTATAATATCTGAGCTTGAAAAAATTATGATTATTATTATTATAGCACTGCTAGCATACTCATTAAAAAAAAATTACAACCTTATTATATATATATTAAAATTCTAACCAATAAATGTCATTCTAGTCTACATAAATAAAAATTAAAGGCTATTCGTGGATAAGCGTATAGCTTGAGAACGGCTGGACAATTAGATAATTTCTTTCATGTTTATCGTAATCGTCCGAATAAGGTCTTAAAGGAAAGAGAAATTGAAAAAGTTGCCCCGCAAAATTGGGCAATTTAGAAAAAAACTAAAACCAAAACTATTCTTTTCTATAGGATTTTTGTATGAACTCAAGATTTCTTTTTTATGGCCGATTAACAATGGCCGTTAGCCCGAGGGCTTTTACAGCTTCACCGGGTAGAAAGGCAGCCGAGCGCTTAATGCGCTCAGCTGAGATCTTCGTTAATGAACAACCAGCGACATTCAAATCATAACATTATTTAAACGCTTTTTCCAGAATTGAGTTTAGTTCTCGCCGCGAATTCTCTTTTATGTCTTCTATCGAATGAAAACTGGTACCACGAAGTTGTAATTTGAGTTTAGGAAAAAGAAAGAAGTCGGCTGGAGATCTGGTGAAAAAGGTGGTTAATCGATGGTATATATTGAATTTTTGATCAAAAATTCGTGGTATATCTGCATGGAATATCGTGCTGCAAAATCCGAGAATTTTCATTCCACAAATCTGGCCTTTTTTGTCGTGTTTGCTCTCGTTAATGCCGCATAATGCTCAAATAATATTCTTTAGTTTAAATATCATTATTTAAAATGGTATATTCCAATACCATTCTTAGTTACCTATGACTGGCAAACCAGTCTCCTTTTGATATGACGTCATAGCATATCCCACCACACCACCAGCCGGCCCTGACAGAATTGCACGAGACCCATTAAACCTGAAAATACCAATAAAAAAAAGTTAAAATAATACGAATAGTTCGGCAATACGGGCTAAATACTACTTACAAATACTTACAAAAAAAAGACGTGGTAGAGCCACGTCGTGTTTATAGCACTAGTGGATCGTCTTATCCGAGGATGATTTTTATACAGAAAAAAAGTAACAACCTATATACGTGGGTAGTATCAGAAGAACCCGGCCTGACTTATAGATGGCATTTGTTGTTCGTAAAAATCGTTGTCCGTGGAAAGTAAAAATCTTAAATAGCTTACTTTTGTATTTGGTTTACAACCATCAATAGGTGAATTTGTAGACTTTTATTGGTAATTTAGACAGATTATTGATCATCGTTATGTGAAACAATACTTTCATTTGAAAGGTCTCAGTTCCACCGATATGAAAACCGAGCTAGATTCTACTCTAGGAGAGATTGCTCCTTCGTTTACGTAAAATATTGGGTAACAGAGTTTAAAGTATTTTTTCTCGCGCTGATGGCCGCTGTTAGCCCGAGGGCTTGTACAGTTTCACCGGGTTGAGAGGTCTATATATGGGTAACCAGCACAAGGGCTCCCGAGAGGGAGCCTCGTCTTGGACCGTTACTCTGTTTCGCGAGAGCGTCTGACTCAAGGGTGCCCGAGAGGGCCGAACCTCGACTCGGTCAGTTGCTTCTGACAGAGAATTATCTAAATTAATATCGCTATTATTATTAACTACCTGTACCACTACTTCGGAATGCGTGGGCGCTTGAGAAGAAGTGGCGCAAGAATCTCCAGCAATGCTTCTATCTGTATGGTCTGGAGAGAACCGGCCAGTGACATGGCGGTATCGCGAATAACTTTGTTTGCGACGCCCAACGGCCGCATTTGGCAAAAAAAAGTGTTGCATCAAGACAATGCACCAGTTCACAGATCCGTTATCGCGATGACCAAAAAAAAGGCGATGAAGTTACCTACTCGCCAGATTTAACCCCCTCGGATTATTTCCTTTTTCTGCACCGGTGGCAAAAGATTTGCCAACAATGAAGAGAGTCTGTTATTGACAACTTTTTCGAGAAGCTTGACGGTTCTCACTATAAACAGGGTATCGAAGCAATTGAACATCGCTGGGAGAAGTCGATCGAGCTAAATGGAGAAATTATATAAGATTTTCCGATATTTTTTTTGGGACTACCCTCGTATGTATATATAAATCCCACTGCTAGGCATAGACCAACTTTTTAGAAAAGTAATTAGAGCGTACTTATAGCGGCTGCGATGCCGCCTGGCGGACTTCGCATGTCTTCGATTTTTTTTTCTATTTCTTTCCTGTCATGCGGGTTTCCGCACGATGGTTTCCTGGGACATTTCGTACCGTTGTTATTTTTTACCGTATAGCAATTGAAAATGTAAGCAACAGTTTAATTGATAGGGACACCGTAGATCGAAATGGTCTTAGTTTAAGATATAGTCATGGAACAAATGGCCTTAGAAATTATAAAATAAATTATTATACTTACGAATTATATATTTAGATCAAATTCCAAACTCATGTATACTCACAAATTCATCGGAGTCAATCCACCGTCAGATTGCATGAACAGCACGTTCGAGCCTTTCAACCCGTCAGTGAATCCATCAGCGAAACCCCTGACGTACTCCCGTATGTGGGGAGTGAGATACGCATCAGCTGAGGCTGTGAAACCGCGGGGTACCATGCGAACCATAGACGTCACCGCATGGGAAAGGGAGACTTGTTTGAATCCTAAAAAAGTAATATTTTTTTATCGGACTCCCAAAACGGATCATTCTTTCTATGCGGGATTTGTAAGATTCTCTCATAAGGCGGTTCGAAACCTTGGCTCGGATTGCAATCTATAGGGAGGACAGGTCGATTTTTAAAAGCGGCCTTGAAGACGATTTAATATCGTATAGGCCGCTGTGCTAGGGAAACGACGTGTGGCGTGTCTGATGACTTACATGTATGACTGTGTTTTGTTGGGAACACCATTTTGTATGGACACTCAGGGACTCCGAGCCCCTGGCCGATTGCAATGGGCACACAACCACATCACGCCGCCCTCGCCTTCGAACACGGCTAAACAGCGATAAAACACCCGCATTCCGGGTTAGTTTACACCGCCCCCAGATTCAAACAACAGGTGACGACCGTCTACGGGTATACGAAGTATGCGGCCCAACCCTTGGACGGCGAATAGGTAGGACTGGTACTCTGGTTTTCCACTCACCATGCGAAACATAACAGGGTGAGCTGGTATTTCACACTTATATATTGTAAAGGAGTGGTCTTTCACCGTTTAGACAGATCCTTCTATACAGCTAGCTAGACTTTAATTATGACTTAACAGTAGTGTCTAGTAGTAGTGCTAAACGATAGCTTCGAACCGAAAAGCGTATTCAGTAATAAGGCCTCTGACTTCTTTAAATCAACCGATTGAAGACTGCAACGCTAAGTCATTATTTATAAAATAGAATATCATCTGTGAAAGCGTGGTCATTAGTCCAACATGCGCTTCTACCTAGGCTATTATATTATTACATATATACCACTGCTGGGCATAGGTCACATGTCACACATGTCTTCGACTTAATTTTTAAATTTATTTCTTACACATGTATTTTCTCGCGATGTTTTCCCGCCACGGTTAAGGTCAGCGTTTAATACTGCAATTGACAATTTCATCGGTGCCACCGGAGATTGAACTCAGTTCGCTCGCGTTATTAAAAGCAAGCACTTTACACTGAACTACATCGATTAATTCCAATTGATTGTTAAATACAGCACTCTTATTCATATATACGATAATTTTTTTTAAGCCTTTGATCAGCCCACCTTATCAATAAATCATCAGGGTCAATACAAGTCGATGACCTTATGTATTTTTATTACGATTATATTTTCAACAATCATAGAGACAAAATGAAAAGACTTAAAAGTAGGAATTATAGATTAATAAAAGAGGACAAATTTATTTAAGATGTGACCTGTTTTTTCTACCGACTTGCATACAAAATTGACATAATTAAATGTCAATTTAAAGAACGGACGTGCCTCTTTCTGACAAGATATTGGCAGAATTATCACAACCATAGTTGCCATATATTAAAAAAAAAGGTTCAAGTATGCATTTAAACTTACTTAGAGTTTCACACCAACCATCATACGAACAAGACCTGGCTGTATGGACTAAAGTCCTTTGCCTTTCCCATTAGGGATAAATTAATATCATCATTAAACTTACTTACTAGTGGTAGACGACCGGGAATGTTAGTAAAGTTAACAACGTTAAAACAAGAGACACAATATCTTTTTATTATTCAACCGATTAAAGGTGCACTAAATATTATCCCAAGATTATCTCAATACACCACTGAATGAACCATATCCAAATTGGCAAAAAGGCGATTACGATTTTTCTATATATATAGAACTAAATTGTCTATATATGATATCAAGAACCAATTAATATAATTTTTTTGTTATGGTATAAATATCGATTATTGTAGTATCCTGTCTTTATATACAATATTTGTATATATGTTAAAAGCACACATGCAGATTGTATATATATAACTATTGGTAACTTGATATAATATAGATGTTGAAAAATATAAAACATCTTACCTAATGCTGTAGCAATTTTTCCAACCTTAACCTCATGTTCATGATAAGTATAACTATGTGCAAATACGACAGCTATACTTTCGATTCCTTTCTCTCTCAATTTCTTTAGCTCTCTTCTCACTGCTTCTTCATCCACTTCTTTAGTGACTAGCATCTTTTGTCCTGTAGTTCCAGATACTACCTTCCAATATTGTTTAGATTTACCCATTTGACAGCGGTCTTCTAATGCTGGTATAACTCTACAGTCAACTTCAATAACTTCTTGGTATAAAACTTCCGGACGCTTTATGTTCTAAAAATTCAATGTTTGCTATGACCTTTATTCGTGTTTGACGGCCGCATGGTGTGGTTAGTGTACCAGGCTGCTGCATTGCCGGCTTTGGTTTTGATTCCCAGCCGAGGCACAATATTTGTGTACAAAAATGTTGCTCTTCGAATTTTGGTGTATTGTATGTATGTATGTCCTCTGTCCCTAACTCTGCATCTGAACCTCATCTCCCATCCTCCAATCTTGCTGCACATGCATGCTGGAATGCATTTGCAGGGGAATGGAAGGAGATGATGAGTGAATGCCTCTGTATTTGCAAAAATGCATACAGCACTATAAGATATTCTGCATACTTGATATCATCTAGCAATACCGGAAGATATTGCTGTGATGAAAATCGACCAAGACGTCATCATCATCATCATCACTATCATCACCTACATCATATGAAAATATCCAAAGGCATATCTTCCGAAAAACAAAAATATCCAGTCTGCCAATTATTTTTCGAGAGGAGGGAAGCTATCTGAATGATTTATGATTACAAACAAATTTACTCAACTAAAAATATATATGTAATACATAATGAAATTTAAAGTAAACTGAATTAATAAAAGCTATAGAACAAATTGGAAAAAACAATTATATAATCCTCTAGTAAATATTATTTAAACTACTGTACGCTTTATTTGCAACTAGATTTTAACATAATCTCATTGCTCAAAGCTGTACAAACATTACACAATCTTAAACAATCAAGAGCTAATTTTAGTACTTAAAGCCATATCTACTTTATTCAGGCTGTAAATTAATTATGTCATTAATATTATTTCTTCATATCCTACATAATTAACATAATGTAGGACAGATGCCTTTGTAAGAAGCTTTAGTGTGGCTAAAAATTCCCTTCATTGCACTGTGTAAGTGGGTAGCTGAGTGCAGCGATGGTAGCCCTCTAGCTAATAACACTGCATCTCATCACTAGTCTGTGTAATTTGTATATGGCATATTTGGATGGATGATGATTCTCTACATAGATAAAATAGCTGCAGTTTAAATGGGTTGGCGCACCCGGGGAAGGATGATGCCCTTACTAATCCACACATCACAAGCCTCAGGGACAACAATGCATATGCATCTTAAATCTATCTTAAGGATAAATTCTCAGACTGCAAGTATCACTTACCACCAGGTGGACTGTGTGATTGTTTATCAACCCTATTATAATTTTAAAAAAATTATCAAACTTGACTACAGGTGGAAAAGTAGGCTTTTGGGGAAAAATGGCTATATTCCATTTCACCACTTAAGAAAATATAAGATTGAGTAAGCATACTTACCAACTGAAAAATATGTGGTCTAGCCTGATTTCCTATGTACAATAAATCCTTAAAGCCTTTATTAATGACAAGTGCCATTTTAGCTCCCTTCCTCTCCAGTAATGCATTAGTCGCTACAGTAGTTCCCATTCTTATTGACTCTATAAGTGATGAATTCACTTTTCCATCCTTGTCTAATGCATTTCCTGTCTCCTGAAAATACAGTTTAATAGTCATTTTTAGGGTTCTGAACTTAAAATATCTTAATGGAACTTTATGGTAAGATTTCGGTCCTTCATGAATATTTATTTATTTGCAAAAAATATCACATAAATAAACATATATATTAAAATTATATCTAGCCAAATAATTTTTTTTATTGAGTTAACTACTCAGTCTCAGATTAAATAAAATAAAAACAATATTTTACAAAGTTGAGTCTTATTGTTCAATGATGAAATACTTAACAATAAAAGGTAATAAAATGATCACAACTTTTTTGGATTAAATATTAGAGGTCAGAAACATGCTTCAATGTTGTCATTAACTATTGGTCTCAGCAAATGAAATATAAAAAATATAGACCTCTTGCAATATTCTTCTTATAGCTTCTCTTGGTGCATCATCATAGTTTTGTGGGTCCACAGACAATAATTTCATTACCCGCACTTTGCCATTGGGACAGTGAGCATATACGTCTGTAAATGTACCACCTCTATCTATAGCAAACTGGAATCCTTTAGGTGGATTCATTGCAATTTAATCTGTGAAACAATTGTCATATTAATCTTATATAAATTTAATTTGTTAGTTCGATTGTGTCCGTTTATTTTAACCATTACAATTTTTTTTTAATGAAGGGAGCCTATGCCCAATGTAAAAATATAGTAATGATGTTCAATATGACAATAAGTATTTAAACCATATAAATACTTATTGTTATATTGAACATCATTACTATATTTTTACATTTACACTATATAATGTACCAAAGCTGTAATAGAAGTTTATTATTACACTTTTTTGTTACTCTTACTAAACTTACCTATGTATATATATATATATATAAAATATGAAAGTAAAGGGCCCAAGAAATCTACTGAAATATTCGTAAGACCTCCTGCAGTTTACGGACTAAATATAATATTTTGTTCAGCGTTCACTGTTCCGTGTTCATTATCATTTTATCAGTAAAATGTTATGTATGTATGCTAAAATAATTCTTATTACCATAACTATAAAGATTATTTTATTTAACAAAGTAACTAATTTAACTCAATATTTGTATCTGTCACGCTTATTTTGTTGTGTTACCAGTTATTAACGCAATTAATTAATTCATAAAATGTTGACGTATAAAACTTAATATACTTACTTATAGGAATAAGTTTTTATAAGTTTATAACACTCACAAAGTAATTTGAATTGAAGTTTCTTCCATGATGGACGAGGAAGGATAGAAAAAGTGTATGTCAGTAAAAGAATGTTCGATTGATGATGATGATGAAATGTGCAATGAAGGACGTTGCATTATCCACCAACAGAAGTTGTGTTCTAAGTACATTCGACTCAAGAATGTTATTAAGATGGAAGACTGTTTCAGTTTATGTGCTACTCCTACAAAATGTAATGTACAAAATGCTCCAATACACTTACAAATGGAGTTGATCAAGATTCAAGAAAACTCACTCCTAAAATCCAAATTTGTAGAGTAGTGCGATTTCTACAAAAAATACCTAGAAAAAGACAATTTTCTGCAGCTTAGAAAATTCGCAAGAAGATTGATTTGTGCGTTTGGCAGTACTTATAAATGCGAACAGTTCTTTTCATTGATGAAAGTTAATAAATCAATACATCTTACAAAACTGACTGACGATAATTTGGAAAATTCTTTACGTCTTTGTATCAGTGGAATTAATCCAAATATCGATGGATTAGTTTCCCAAATTCAAGCTCAAGTGTCTCATTGATTTCGGTGTATTTAACTTTCGTAGTTTGTAACAATTGAAAACTTAACGATTTAATTATAATGTACCATTTTTTTAAATTTAATTTTGTTATTTTAATAAATTGTACTATAATAACATTGTCGTATTATTCCATGTCTAATATCTATCGCAAAAAATATTATCACTGCCTAAAGTGCACTAAGTACTTTTAAACGCGGCCCGCGAACGTATTTGCACGCTAAAGTTTGGCCCTTAACATGTCAAAGGTTGCCCATACCTGGGTTAAAGATTAGTTAATATAGTTTCATAATATCATAGTTTGTCCTAAAAGTTGTCGACAGTGGCTAAACTCTAGATACTCCATCACGATACAAAGGAATATAGGTAAATTAATAATTTTAAGTTAATTTATAAAATCCAAAAATATGTATATATTTTACGCGGTGAAAACCCTTGGCAGCTTCATACTGCTGACATAATATCAACTTAGAAAGTCGCGCCGCGTCTATCCATACTTATCTGTTAATTTATTTTAATTACGTGTATATGGGTATATACATATAGGATACAGTACTTTTACCCAATATGGAAACAAAAATTGATCCTGAAAAATTACCGTGTCCGTTTCTAATAAGACCTTAATAATATCATAAAACAATAACAAGCAGAAATTATAATATAATTTTTTAGGACCCGATATGAAATGTGACAATATAATGTTTATATTATTTATTATTAAACCATGTTATACACTATACATATTATAGTATATAAAATGATAAAATATATTCACAGTGGTTTTGTTTAGTTTCCATAAACAATGAAAATCTTCATCGAGTTAAGTTTAAGTTTTTCTTTAATTTTAATATTTAAGTTGTTATTTGTTTTGTAGGCTTCATTTATTTGTAGTACATACTCAATGCTTAAAAATATAATGTCGTAAATAATTTATTTTCTACTATGTGGGTATATAGACTGTGCTCAACATAACCAAACTTTTTAATAACGTCACTGTCACGCTTGTTTTAACCGCAGATATTGTTTTCTTTACGTTCTATTGTGATTTTACAAAAGTTAGCTCAAATTTTCTTATTTTCGAAAAGATGGGTCGCAGAAATCGTAGTGTTAATAAATTTGCACAACGTAAGCGAGAAAGAAAAGAACAGGTAAAAACTTTACTAAATAAACAAAACACAATTTGTATACGACAAACTAGATAAAATAATTTTGCTTTCATGTTTAGGCAAAAAATCCTCAAGATAAACCTACAACTGATACACGTAAGCATTACGACGATATTATAAGAGAAAATGCTGCGTTTGAAGAATATTACAAGGTAATTACTTTCCAGTTTAAGTATATTATTTCACCCACTTTCTTTCTGTCTAATAATTCCCTAATGAATAATATTAAATTTATTCAATTATTATTTAAAGATTTTTTGTAGTACTATATAAATGTAAATTTCAGTACTTTTATCCATGTAGCATGGTCTATGAAAAATTGGCTTCATTTCTTTTATCATTCTTATAATATGTTCTCGGCTTGATGGCATTCCACGGATGTGGTGACTAGAGTACTGCACTACAAGTTCTGGGTTTGATACCTAGCTTTGAAACAATATTTGTATATTGCAAATTGTTGTTTTTCAATCTTGGTGTGTAATGTGTGTCCTGCATCTGAAACTTCTTCTGATATATATATATTGGAGACTAGGAAAGGTGACAAGTCCATATGTGATTCTAATAATAAAACCTATATAAAAATATATATTTCTTAAAAACATTAATGATACATATTACTGGTTTATTATTTCCTATAATTTTATATACAATATCATTTCAATAAAACATTACAATATAGATAGATCATGTAATTTAACTGTGTGCTTCTTTTTATTTAAATATAAATTCTTATCACATAGAAATACTTACCATGATGAAACTTTTACCTAGAGATAACTTTAGAGATTTTATAAATATATATGTACCAAGATCTACCCACAACTTTGTCTGCATGGACTTCAGAACATCTTCCAGAGAGACATAATATATAACATATATAGACATGCATACATATTCTCAGATGTGAATAATGTGTGAGAGGCATGAGTATGATTTTTTTTTCTACTAGTACATGTAAGTTCTGGGCAGTCCTTGCTAGAAGCAACTTGGCAACTTGGGCAAATCTGTGTTCATTGCTTAAAAGTAATGAGTGCCCAAGACTTATGTGTATGACAGAAATAAATGATACAATGTCCTCTCACACATTTTTCATTTCTCTCTGGGGGCTAATCTGAAGTCCATGCAGATGAAGTTGTGGGCAGATGCTAGTTTTAATAAACATAAATTGATAATAGTTGTGCTATCTTATTTACAGGGATAAAATGTATATTATGTGTTGATCCAGGTTATAATCTATCTGTGCCAAAATTCATTCAAATCCATACTCTGATTGAGTAACAAATATCCAAACATAAAAATTTTCCCACTTTTTTTGATTACATTGGTAATTAAAATGAGCACACAGTTCACCTGATGGCAAGTTAGTCCTGCAGCTCATGACATCAACATTCATCCTTGACAAAGAATCATAATGCAGATGTGTTGTCACCCTTGAGCACTGAGATGGAATGCTTTGTCACAAGTAATAAAGGTCTCCAGATCCCTGCACTCACCAGACAAATACAATATACATACATAGCTGCATTATTCTTATTTCACACTAATATTCTGTGAGGGCATGGTCCTACCCCGGTTGAGCTGACCCATTCATTCTGCAGCTAGAAACAAACTGAAGTGTAGCACAACCACTGTTGTATATAATAATAGTATTATAGTAATATATCCTGTATTACATTTCCTTGCTTTTCTATATATAATTCTCTTTTGAAGATTTTTTTAATTTTTAACTGTCCACAGTTGTAAAAAAAATACCAATAACTGTAACATCAATTTATCATTATAATTTTCCTTTTTAACAGACTCAAAATGTGTGCCCAGAAGAAGAATGGACAGATTTCATGACATCTGTAAAAGATAACCTCCCAACAGCATTCCGTATTACTGGCTCCAAGTGTGAAGCTGATGCATTATTGAATATTGTAAAGAGTGAATATTTCTCAGACATTTTGAACATGAACATTAAAAATGAGGCAAAGGGGGAGGAGGAAGAAATAAAGCCCATTAATTTACCATGGTTTGTGTGAATAGATATACTTGCAAGTATTTTAAATTTTTTTTAGTAATAGTAGTTGTAATGTCATAATAAAATTGATGTTTTGGTAGTTATATAGAAAAGTAGCCTAGATATATGTAGTTCGCACAGGTGAACATAGGTCTCCTCTCTAGAGATGTTATTGGAGTATAACCCACCATAGACTCGAATACAGATCAATGGGCATCACAATTCACAATCAAGTCTTGAATTTTTTTTAATTTATGACTTAAGATATGCAGGTCTCTACAAGTTGTTTTCCTTTGCTTAAAGTTTGTTTTAAAACAGAAATGTATAAAGGAGAAAGTCAAGGAGCTAGCACAGCTCAAGTTTTGCCTGTTTAACAAATAATATGTTTATTGATACTACAACATCTCATACTGTTGGCATTCCATTTTAGCACCAGGCACAGTACTTTTTATTTGTTATGGGGGAATCTCTAAAAGCCTGCCTCCTGGACGAGAAGCAGGGTAAATGTGTTATTTGCTTTTAACCACTAAAACACCCCCGTGGTGGTCATCCTCAGTGCTCTATGATCTACTACAGAATACATCGGTGCCCCCACTGCACAGTGCCTAGCACTTCCCAGGTTAGACCAACCCTCCCCTAACACACTCGCTGTGCTACAATAACTTAAGATCACTTCGAGTTGCCTTGTATGACAGGCAGATGGTAGCTCTACTGCATAAGCCCAGTATTAAAGGGTTGACAGGCACAGTCCTGCCTCAACAAAATATCTCTAGTTAATAATAATAATGATAATTGAATACAGTATTACATTTATTTGAATACTCCCTTTTCTGAACATATTTGTTTCATAATTTAAATTTTGCCATGTCATAAGGTACCCAGGAGGTCTAGCCTGGCAACTCCGCCTTTCCCGAACAGACATCCGTAGAAGTGAACCATTGTACAAACTCCACAATTTTCTGGTGGCAGAGACAGCAGCAGGAGGAGTTTCGAGACAAGAAACGGTCTCTATGATCCCACCTGTTGTCTTGAATGTGGAACCTCATCATAAGGTTAGTATAGTCTGAGTCGTCTTAGTCGTCTGAGTCCGATTTCCAGCCGAAGAACAATATTTGTGCATTCCAAATTGTTCGTTTTTTGGGTCCGGGTATATTATATGTTCATCCTGTGTCCCTGACACTGCAGCTGAATATTCCTTCGATCTTATTGCCCAAGCATTACATTGAAATAGAAAGGGGAGTGAGTGTCTCTATTTTTACTCTAACACTTAAATAAATTGTCGTCCAAAGTTCAAATCGACCAAGAGGACATCATTATGTATATTATGAACAAACACAATTGTTCATAATATTTATAAGTAAATTTAAAAAAAAATTGTAGCAGCACTGCACATATAAACTGCCTTTTGAATAAATGCATTGTATAAAGAAACTCACTTGTGTAGTCCAATGTAATACAAGTGGTAATTGGATAGAAGATAGAGAAGTTTCTGTTAATGGACAAAAAATTAACTGAGGAACTACTTCAAATTCAAATCCAGAACCTGTGAGCAGCAAGCAAGTACTCTTAGCACTATGTTCTGTTCTATAATCCAAGTATGATTTGCAAAATTACTGTATGGTGAGTGAAACGAACCAAAGACCATATTATTGGTAATATTCAGTACATCTTAATCCAAAGTGTCACCAAAACTTGGTGATCTTAATTCCTAATCTAGGATTGATTTAAACGTCTTGGCTACAATATCACTAATTACCAGATAAAGTTTTAGTAATGTAAGTTGCTAATAAAACGTTTTAAAAATATGATTTTTTTTAATCAGGATCGATCCGTCCCATCATCAAAGGTGTCATTAGTACTATCGTCTGTCTTCATTTTCGGAAGCGGTCTCCTAATACCCAGTATATGGTCACTTACTGATCCTTTGTTTGATGATGAACTGATGTTGGTTACCTTAGCTCTTCTTCAGATATCCTTGTTTTTTTTATTTGATCATGCGGAGGAGGAACACCGAGCATAGCCCTCTTTATAGCTTACTCTATGTTATTAGTTAATAATTATTTATAATTATTTTAGTACTATACCACTTGTATTTTTAAACTGTGAGTAGACACTACACACATATAAATAAAAATAAGATATATTATATTACAAATATGTTCAGTATGCTAACCATCAGTTAAGCCACATGGTGGACTATTTTCCAATGCCCTCTATAGAGGAGGCTTATGCCCAGCAGTGGGATCTATATATGTAAGCATACAAGTTTTACTTCATACCTTTGACAGTTCAGTTTTTTTGTAATTTTTAAAACCTATTAAAATTCAAATTTTGTTATCAAACTTTCTTCGGTTATTATCTATTACTCACTTAATTTGCTTTTTTTTGTTATATTTAAATTTAATTGGTATATTTAATTTCAGGTATTAGATATGTGCGCTGCTCCAGGTTCGAAGACAGCGCAGTTGATAGAGTTCTTGCATGCTGATGAAGACAAAATGCCGACTGGTAACAATTTTATTACATATATAATAATATCAAATTTGGTCCAGTCAGAGTTTTGTGAGCACAAAGAAACAAAAACAATGCACAGTAACACAACACAAGTATGCTATGTTTATTAATGTATAACTTTTATATATATTAAACATTTATTTACACCAATGAATAAAATATAATTGAGTCATGTCACAATGATTGGATGAATCACTTAAAAATAGCCATAGTTTATCGCAGCTGCCAATTTAGTCATCCCTATATGACGTTCTTCCCAAGTATATACCCTGTATCCTTAACTTTGAATCTCTCCTCTCGTATAGACTGTTCAAAAACCTTCATTGTTTTATTATTAAAGTTAAGTTATCAAAAAGCCCATAACTCCGGATCTTTAAACATCAATGCCTTCATTCAAACTTAACTTTTTTATTAAGTATATAAGATTACGTGTCCTAATAGAATATTTTTATACTGTGACATTGTGAGCCACTGTGACCTTTGACCTATTTTTAAGTCTCAACCTCCTCATGATTTCTGCTGATTGCTCTTGTTATCTATCTAACAATTACATAAAAGCTTCTTTCTAACTAGACATTGGCAGAATGGTAGTTGCTATATTAAAAAAAAAATAGAACCAAAGTATAGTTGAGTGAAGAATTGTGAAGTAGCCAAATCAACCTATTTATGGATATGAAACATTCCATCTTAGTTTTTATGTGGTAGAGCTAAGCTGAAGAACAAAACGGTCGCCGGCCGGAGTGTCATATTTCATATAATACCAGTCTAGAATAGTTGTTTATCTCTACTGTGTTTTGTGTGTTGCTGAACACTAGTAAGACTATTGGTGACAAGTCATTCTATCTTAGTCTTCTGAACCATGCATTATTATCCTTTGACGAGATGGACCGCAAAAATACTTACCATTACTTGGACTGTGTTTTCGTTTTCCTCTGCCTTATGTAAATTAAAATATGTTCTCAGGTATAGCAATGTACGTGGATGGCACTGAAAGTTTTTAGAACCGGCCAGTTAAAAACATTGGCAATGAAAACTTCTTTATATTTCGATTATAGAACCCTTTGGTTACCTAATGTGATATATTGCATTCATTTGTCATTTGCCTTTGTGAACTGGCGGCAATTCCCAGTCTTTTACAACCTAAAACTGAATTTAACGCGGAAAAATTTTTGGTCCATAATTTATTACAACTTTCGTTGTGGTCTTAATCAACAGCAAAGCTATGATAGACTTTTATTGGCAATCTCAGTGATGATCTGAGTGAGGGACGGCCTCCAACATCGACATCGAAGATACCATCGGTGCTGTGCGACGCATCATAGAGGAAGACAAAAGAGTGACCTACCAGCAGATGCGGGCAAGCTTAGGCATTGGTATGAGTCAAGTACAAAAAAATTATACGAACATTTAGGCGTCAGAAAGCTTTGAGCCAAATGGATTCCCCATACTTTGATTGAAGATCAGAAACGACTTGGCATGGACTGGTGTCGCGAAATGTTAGAAAAGTTCAATGAAGGTGAGTCGAATGCTGTATTTGACATCGTTACAGGTGGTGAAAGCAGGATATATTGCTACGAACCCGAAACCAAAAGACAATCTGCTCAGTGGGTATTTCCTTCTGAGGATCGGCTAACCAAGGCAAAGAAAGGAATAAGTCAAAAGGAGGGAAAAAAGATGATTGCCTCGTTCTTTGTTCGGAAAGGTCATTTCGCGACAGTTGTGCTGGAAGATGGAAGGGCAGTTACTGCAGACTGGTATGTTAATTGTTGTTTGCCTGTTGTCTTGGAAAATGTTCGACAGCAGCGCCCTCGAAGAAGGATTCTCCTTTACCACGACAACGCTTCAGCGCACTTCGCAAAACAAACAATTAAATATTTAACTATCGCAGGTGTCGAGATAATGAGTCATCCGCCATATAGTCCTGCCCTACGACTTTCATTTATTACCAAGAACCATAGATAAAATTCAAGGTATTCGCTTTACAAGCACTGAAGATGCGGTGAGTGCGTTCGAAAATGCCATAGAAGAGACCCCTAAGGAAGAATGGGCCTACTACTTTTCACAGTGGTTCCATTGAATGTGAAGATCTATACAGAGGAACGGAGACTACTTCGAAAAACAATAAAAGTATGGGCAACTTTCTAAATTCAGCTGTTTTTTATTTTCTAAAGACTTTCAGTGCGACCTGTGTATGATTGACTTATGATTCCATATAGATTATGAATGTGGGCGCCATTAGTGCTTGTTTGCCATCCTATAATTTAATAAAAAAAAAAGCTTAACTAATCTTAGAAAATTGTTTGACAACCACATTGTGCTAAGAAAGAAGCTGGGATATGTTTAGTAGACATAAATATAGAATAAGAAAACTACCTGTGATTGATATTTAAAATTTTTATGACCCTCCAGGTTTCGTAATGGCGAACGACGTGGACAATAGCCGATGTTACATGCTGGTACACCAAGCGAAGCGCCTGAACTCACCGTGTATACTGATCACCAATCATGACTCCGCTTTCATGCCGTCACTTAATGTCACTGATGAAAAGGTATACTAGCTTGCGATTTTAAGTTTACAGAACTATGACAGTTCACTTTTATGTTTAACAATGATTTACACAAAACTTGATAGTGCTAGAGTGAAGGTTCCCAGACGTTTTCTTGTCATAAACCACTTTCAAAAGTTAACTGTTTCCGGTTTCCCAAAATTCAACAAAAAATTTGAAATATGCAAGTTATTACAAGTAGCAGCCGTCGAGCTTCTAAAAATATTATCTGGCTACATTGATAGGCGAAGTCAAGTAACATTTTAGTTCTTCACTATCGAAAACAAATAAATTTTCGTGGACTCCCACTTACGAATTGTGAACCCGTATGTTTTTGTCACGCCAACGGTCTACGTTAGAGGTCCCGTAGAGTCTCCCTTGAACACCTGAATCACTTGGGAGCTAAGGTGCTAGAGTAAGAGCATTACACCATTACCATATCATTTTGTTTATCTTATTAATAACAAAAAAAACAGCCTATATATACATCCCGCTTTTGGGCATAGACCTCCTGTCTATTGAGGGTGTTACAGCATAGGGCGCAACGTGGTTCAACTACCGATTAGTGGACTTCACATGTCTTCGAAAAATTGATTTTTTATTATTTCTTAGACATGCCGGTTTCCTCGCTATGTTTTCCTTCATCGCCAAGCACGTGGTAAATCAGCTGTTTTTCGATTAACGATTTCATCGGAAATCTTAATCCGGTTTGCTCGTGTACCGTGAATTAAAATCGAGCGTTTTTCGTCTTATCATGTCATGCATGAATATATTTCTCTCTCACTCCCAGTTTTATTTATATAATATTAACATTGTGGTATTTATATAAATTAATATTTATATAATATTACTTTATATAAGTACCTTAATGTTTATTGTTATTTGTTTTATATATTTAACATAATTCTTTTCTTCTTGGATCCCTCGGCCATAAAGTCATTAAAGTTTGATTATATTTTATGCAATGCATTGTTCGGGCTATTTAACATAGTATTCTTTTTGCTAGGATCCCTCGGCCATATAGTCATTAAAGTTTGATTATATTTTATGCAATGTTCATTGTTCGGGCTATTTAACATTTTATTTTTGTTTCTAGGATCCCTCAGCCGTAAAGTTATTAAAGTTTGGTTGTATTTTATGCAACTTATTCGGACTATTTTACATAATGTTTTTTTTTCTAGGATCCTTCAGCCACAAAGCCATTGAAGTTTGACCGTATTTTATGCGATGTGCCTTGTTCCGGAGACGGGACACTGCGGAAGAACCCTGACATTTGGCTGAAGTGGTCAACTGGGAATGGGAATAATCTACATGGGTGAGTTTTATTTAGACGTTGCACGCATTAAGATGAATCTGAACTAAAAACAAGAAACTGAATTTCTTTTTTTAATATAATAAGGGTGTCTAATGAGCAAACAATATCATATTCATCGTCAACAAAGAGTCAAAATCAGTGTGATGCTCTTGTTACTAATAATTCGGTCCAGCCCCTGCACTCATCATCAAAACCACAGCAGCATTATGCGTCTATTCATATTAGGTATTGGTATTCTGTGTCATCCCATTCAAGTCAGTCCATACATGATGCTAAACTAGCTGCTACCGGTGTAGAAAGCTAACAACTAAACTTTCCTTCACAAGTTTAATGTACATAAATGGTAATTCTATTATTAGAGACCTTAGAACGTGGTGGTTGGTATACCTGACTTCTAAATCGTTTTATAATTGATTTTTGTAAAAACCAACCACTGTAACCACTCCAGCTAAGCTGAAAATGCTTGTGCTAGGAGATGATTCACGTTAAGAGTCTAATGGTGGATTGGGACCGACCTTACTGGTTTCGTATACCGCACCCTTAAGCTATTAACGGTTCTAGTCATTGGGTGGATATTTGTGATTTTATACCAGGACTCTATTTTTATACCTGAGTGTGTGATCAACTTTATAATTTATCTCATTACCAGCATCCAATACCGGGTATTGCGTCGTGGTTGTGAACTTTTAGCTGTCGGTGGTCGGCTTGTATACTCAACTTGTTCCTTCAATCCCGTTGAGAATGAGGCCGTGATACATAGGCTGCTGCAGGAAACTGAAGACAGCATTAAACTGGTGGACGTGTCCGATATGCTGCCAGGATTGAAGTTTCATAAGGGTAATTGATGTTTTATCATGTTTGGCGGTGAAGAGAAATGTTTCAAAGAAACCGGTATCTTTAAAGTGGTGGTCTATGCACAGCTGTGGGACTACTATGCAAATACTATAGCAATATTAATGTTTGAATAGACAGTTTTTAGCATAATAGTCCAACAGCTGGCCATAGGCAACCACTTTAAAGATACCGGTTTCTTTGGAATATTTCTCTAAATATATTCTCTAGTTATATAGTAACAAACGAGCATACGGTTCACCTGATGGCAAGTGATTCCTGCGGCCCATGACATTTACATTCATCGTTGACAAGGAATCGTGGTCCTACCCCGGTCTAGCCGACCCATTCTTTCTCCAGCTAGAAGCAAACTGCAGCGTTGCTCTACCACTCATAAGAATGTATGAGGTATCTCTCTTCAATAATTGAGGAATTACAATGGTGTTAACACATCATCTGTTCCTGTCACGTGAGACACAATTATTGTAATTGAGGCATTCGTCATAGTATGCCGGTTGACAATGCTTGATGCAACGGGTCTTGATTATTTATCAGGTAGGTAGGTCTGCTGTCACCGCTTATCTTAGTGAATAGGTATAATTCAATGCATGAATATTAACATAAAATTAAGTTTATAATAAAATCTAATATCATCCTTTCATTTGTAATAAATTTATATATAAATTCCTACACTCCAGGTATGACACACTGGAGACCAGCGTCTAAGGACATGGTGTTTTACGACAAGTACGAAGATGTGCCAGAGAAATGGCAAACGGTTGTTCGGCCACAGATGTTTCCACCGAAGCCCGAAGATTTAGGGAAATACAACTTGGAGAAGTGGTGAGTTACGTCTTAACATACACTCTTCACTTCGTGTACTTCTGAATCTAACATTAAAAGTAGAATCAAGTTTCATCGACAAGAGAATAATGGTAATGAATTATCTTGAATGGTACAAAGACAAATAGATGCAATTAAAGGCGGGACTAGAATTTATTTTAAAGACAATTATCCAGGAAGATATCATCATCAAATTTCTATATACTTTATTATAAACTTACTCAGCACAAGGGCTTCGTTATAATCCTAAAAATGTATTCAGAGCAGTCATTTACCTGACTCTTGTAACGGTTTTCTGACTTTATGTACCTTCTTTTGTTTTAACAACCTTCATGTCTCCAAATCCTATTCTCTTCTCTCTCTACGGATAAAATATAAATCATAACATGAATCCCGTGGTGCAATAATACATACAATATCGCCAAAGAGTAAGTGTAGTGTCGCCAAAGAGTAAGTGGAGAGTCGTGTCTACGTCTGCAATACCTAAACCGGAATATATAACATCCTATAAATAGATGACCTATAAATAGGTTCCGTTTTTTTTCTGTGGCAATTAACTGTTTTATTATTGTTATTAAGGGAATATTTTTTTCCCCTCCATTGATTGGTCAATAGAATAAATAAATAAAACACTATAACCATATAAAGAAACAAATATATTCAATATATAATATAATACATATATAAAGACTAATCAGACGGGAATCCCTCGACAGGGGAGTCCAAACGGTCGAGGGTGCCAGGTCCAGATATTTTGTCTTTTTATCTGTTGCGGCTTTCACGAGGTTCTCGTCATATGGGATCGTGGTGTCGACCAAAAATACCCTTGTGTCTGAACTGAGAACAAGATCAGGTTATTAAGACCAACAATGATATCAGGCTTATTCGCAAGCATAGTCCTGTCCGTGATGGGCCGGTACCAGTAGAGCCTGGCGCGGTTATTTTCGAGCACGACTTCCAGCGTGTATATATAATATGGCGATCTCTGATCCACAAGAACATATTTCACAGCGAGGTCCAGATGGAGAATCCCGGCTACTAGGTTATGCCTGTGCAGATACTCAAAGTTAAAAAGCGCCGAACAACCGGAGATAACATGCCTGAGGGACTCACCAGGGCGACGGCAAGCTCGACACACGTCGACGGTGCCGTCGCTCAGGATGTATCTCCAATAGTTGTTGGTCTTAATCATCCGACCTTGTATCGCACAGACAAAACGTACGGTTCACCCAAAAAGATCACCGAAGCGTAGCCAGTTAAGAAGGCCACTGTGTCTACAAACGGCTCGTGAAGAGCCTTGTGGTACCCCCATGGAGCTCCCTCTTTTCTCATTCTTATCATTGACCACGGTGATAACTTCTGGTTATTGCCAGATGACATTGACTGCAAAGTATATTTTATAGTTCCCTAAGCTATCTAGCACTCAAACACACACACAACGTTCCCCATTCCGATGTAATGCATGTACAATAAGATCGGAAGCAGCTTCAGATGCAGTCTCGGGAACACGGGGCACGCATACACCACGCCCAGGCCAACAAACATAAATATTGGGTTACTTGGCTGGGAATTGAATCCAGCTCTATCCATCACACAACACGGCTGTCCCATGTCATTACAAATATATCAGTTACCTAAGAAACAACTAACAAGGCAGTCCATCTTAGTGTTCAAGATTGACTACTCTCCAGGACGCATTTCGTGGATGTAGATGTCGTTGGTCTAATTGATAAAACCTCAGGTAAACTCTGTGCCTGTTGGTAATAGGTCTTTACCTATGAAATTGCCGTTTTGTATGAAATAAGTTAAAGTTTTTTTTTTCAAACTTTTTATTTCTGTTATTCAAAGTAATCACCCATGTAATCGATGCATCTTTGCCAACGCATTGGTGGTTTATTGATGCCCTTCTTGTAAAAATCAGTTGGACGGGAGGCAACAAACTCTTCAAAGGCGTTTTGTACTGACTGTCGCTAAGTTCGTGGGGCACCCATCTGTCAAGCTTAACGACTTTCACCTTGCCAATTTTTCGCAAATGGACAAATATTGTTTTGATATTAACATCAAATGCTGCTGCTAGGCTTTGGATTGAGTATTATCAGCTTCCACAATCGACTTTAATTCATCATTGTTGACCAAAGTGTCCAGACGACCACGAGCTTCATTTTTCGAATCAAAATTTCCAGTACGGAACCGGGCAAACCAATAACGGGTTGAGCGTTCGTTTGTAAAGTTCTCTCCGTAAACGTTCTTGATGTTACGTTCCGTTTGTGTCGCGTTGATGGCCACGACGGGACTCATATTCCATAATTACACGAATTTTTAAAGTATCCATTATGACGAAAAATGTTCAAACGTTATGAAAATACAAAGCTAACCAATAAACAAAAGACAGGCCGTGTAAAAAGAATGTTATGTTTTTAAAGCAAAATTAATTTGAATTTAGAATTCACTGCTAAACGAAACTTTTTTTTGGTTTGTAATGGCCAATACTGAATAACGGCAATTTCATAGGTGAAGACCTAATACTATTGTTTCTATAAAGAAACATAGATGTGTGTGAATTTTTATATTCTCATCGTTTATGACAACTAAACAACTATCACCCCCGAGGAATCAGAAAAAAAGAAACTAGTAACTAACTAACTAACTAAATAGATTGGTTCTATGAATTATTAAATTTTTTCCTCCACAAAACTCCACTTCCACTTTTGTTTGAAAGCTTTATCCCAACTGACTAGGGATGTTTTAGTCTCACATCTTTTACTAATTTCATCTTGAACAGCAACTTATTTTTTTTTCAAGTATTAGAATATTACCGCACCATCAAAACACCGGCGGTTTCTTTGTAGCAGTATTAGAGAAGACATCTCAACTACCATGGGAAAAGGCAACAGAGCAGACGACGGAAAATGAAACGGCGAATGTGCCAAAACAAGACAAAAGAGAGCCGCCTAAGAAGAAACGAAGGATGGGCGGATACAGGGAGGATCCATTCGTCTTCTTCTCCGGTGACGAAGAAGACGTGTTTTATTCAATCAAAGACTACTACGATCTTCAGGAAACCTTCGATTCCACATGTCTCCTAACAAGATGCCACGTGGGGAAGAAAAAGAACATATATCTAGTTTCTCCGTTAGTGAAAGATGTGATGCAAAGGAATGAGAGTAATATCAAAATCATTAATACGGGAGTTAAGACGTTTGTCAGATGTGATAACAAGAATATGACGTGTCCCTTCAGGTTAGTATCGTAGAGCTGTTTTGTTTTAAACCTTCTACACATTTATACGAAACTAGCTCTTCTTGAAATTTTATAGAAAAAAATAACAACCAATATATATATCCCACCACTTATGCCCAATCCTCTAGAGTAGGGGTACCTGCGGCCCGCATAATCATTTTATGCGGCCCGCCAAGCGTTTATTTATATAACAGATATTCTCCCGCTAATATATTAAGTTATTAAAAGTAAAATTTCAAAATTTGGATAGGCCCGTTGCTAAAAAAGGTTGCTGACCCTTGCTTCAGAGTGTTAGTGCATACATAGTCCACGATCCGGTTCCATTGCCGATTGGCAGAATTCAAATTTTTTCGAAATATTTTTTATTATATTTTATTATTTCTTAGAGCTTCCCTACGATGTTTTCTTCATCGCCGAACACGTTGTAGGCCGTGGTAGCTCAGTGTTTAAGCGTATCTAATTTAATAATTAAACATAGACCAAATTAATCCAAACTTATCTTAGTATATCACAGAGAATCTATGAAATGAGATTCTCTGTGATATGAGATTGTCATGTTTATTATAATTATAGACCATTGTCTGTCATTGTCACGCAAAATTCCAGTAAAACTATAACACCCGCAAGAGTTAACTTGAGACCTGAGCGGAATGCGTGCACCCCTCCCGACTCCCGCCTGCTTACCGCTCTCGCCATTGACGCGTCAGTACCGTTAGGAATCTCACAATGAACGTACGTGCGTTTGGTTTCGTTTGTTTTTTTTACCTGATTGTATCCGTTTGGTAGTTTTATGTAAACATGGGTAAGACTTCACAGTGCTGAAGGAAATCTTATTTTAAAAGTGATAACCTTTTTTGAAAACGATAAAAGAATCGTGCTAACATTATTCCCGTAGAACAAGCCATCAAGCGAGCATGTGTGGCTACCGGGTATTCAAAGGCTACTTTGATGCGAATCAAACGGGAAGCTACGCGAGATTATAATACGGGTCTTGAAGAGCAACGAACACCGTCGTCGCCAACTGCGAGTACTTCTGATGCTATTATTGAAGAACAACCGGCATCGCTGCCAAGTCAAGTATCCATAATAGAGAGACACGGTGAGCAAACGCCTCCGTAAATAAAGTTATCTACGCCTGGAAAAAAAGCAAACCTAGTACAAGGAAAACAGCGTTAGATAGCTTTGACCTTTGTGCCCTCAGAAATCAATAGTTTCTATGTAGTGAAAAAAGCAGTACCTCTTTTTGAATGAAAAAATTTAGTTTCTGCAAAAAGAGATTTAAATTTTCCCGGAGGAATTACCAACTCTACGACAAATTATGAAAAACCACCTCGGCTACAAATTTAAAAAATGTAAGAACGCATATATCTAATACAAAAAGCCGACATAGCGGCGTGGAAAATACATTGAAGATTTGGGAGTAAATAAGAAATCGGTAATTTATCTAAATGAAACCTGGATCCACTCTCATTATACGGTCAGCAAATGCTGGCAGAACAGTTCGGATCCCGATGTGCAAAAAATATAAATAGTGGACAACGATGGAAACTCGTTCATGCGGGGGGCGAAAATGGTTTTGTTCAAGGGGCCGATCTATCATACAGATAAAAAAATAAAACTGGTGATTACCATGATGAAATGGACACAGACAATTTTGTTAAATGGCTCAATGAGAAGCTTATTCCAAATTTACCTAATAATTCTACTGTCGTCACTGATAATGCGCCATATCATTCCAAACAGAGTGAAAGCCACCAACAAGCGCAACGAAGAAAGAAGATGGAAAGAAAATATTCGTAGATGGTTAGAGCAAAATAATATTTCATTTCAGAAGAGTATGACTAAAAGAGAATTGTATCAACTACTCCTAATAAATAAACCAGAGAAGTATGTGGTTGATCAAATTTTTAAAGATCACGTACACGAAGTGTTACGTCTGCCACCCTATCATTGCGATTTAAACCCCATAGAGTATATATGGAATTTAGTCAAGCGAAGGGTGGCAGACAAAAACATTAATAAATCAGAGAGGGAAATTGTAAAGTTAACGTGAGACGCAATTGCATCGATCACGTATGATGACTGGAAAAAGGAGGTCAATCAAGTAGATATATTTACGCAGAGAATATTGGGTAAAAGATCGAATCCTTCTTGGATTGGACACGAACAGGAACTAATCATTCAATTAGGATACGAGAGATTCAGATTGTGACAGCTACTGTACAGACAATTACAGTGACATCGACTGCGAATTATCTGGGATACAATCTATTGATAACCAGTAAATAGTTTAAGTATGTAAATGTAAAAACTTTAAAATTTTCTGCTTGTATAATTGTTGTGTATAATTAATTATGTTACTATAAATAATTATACACAACACGTATTACCTCGCTCTTACGTCATCCGAGCGAAGTCTCAAGTTAACTCTTGCGGGTAGGTTTTTATCACACACTCTGAATACTTTTATTCTTTATATTATATATTTCAAAACGAACATATTACCTTGCCACGTATGATTCGTTAAATCCTCTTTTTGTCACAATTATTATTATCTTGTTACATATACTAAGGAAGAGCACCGAGGTCTTAAATACAGATATACTTTTTATCTAGTTCAGTCCCGGATGTCTCAGCATACTTAAGAAATAAACATAGATAATAGTTCAGCTATTTTTATATAAGGATTGTTTATGTAAAAGGTGTGTAATCAATTATTATTATTATTATTAAATAAATCTAACAAGTACACAGCTGACCTATTGGCACATTATCTTTGTAATATATACAGATAATTACTTTTACATCCAGCCTCTATAATGAATCAAGTACACCCGATGCTTTGTCGTTTTTAATTTATTTATTTATTTTTATATAGAGAATATTATCATCCCTATTAACATTATTAATATTCCGGTTAACCAATCCCAACTAAGCTTAGATGGTTCAAGATAAAAATCGAATGGTGTACTCGAACCTACCACCTTTAGTTTAGCAGACTTATTGACGCTTCATTTAAAATTACACAATTTTGATTAATGCGTCAATAGCCGCAAATACATCAAAGGAGTAGAATAATTTGCCCTCAGAATATGTTGTGGGGTCACTTAATGATTGATAGGCATTAACTAATTATCCTGGTAGAACTCCAGCTTAGGAACAAGATGCAGCATTAACCTTTAAGGCTGAACTGGCACAATTATTTTTAACACCTGTTCTACTATGTTAACATATGTTTAATATATTGCAGATTATCACAAGAAGGTCTGCCAAGTATGTCGCAATATATAGGACCAAAGCGAAGGGTCAACATCCTTAAGGAAGACCTTATCCTGGTCTTGCAAAATGACAACCCAAGCAATCCGCCTGATATCAAATTGTTCTCTGAGCATACACAGAACTTAATGAAAGATTTACGTGAGTATAACACTAATTTAAATGCAGGATATTTTTTATGACATTTGATAAGTGAAAAGCGAGTTTCTTTTATAGAAAAGGTGGCAAGCAATTTCCCTGATGATAAGTGATTACCGCCGCCCATGGATATCCGCAACACCAGAGGAGTCGCAGATGCGTTGCCGGCCTTTAATGAAGGCGTAGGCGCTTGTCTTGAAAGTCCCTAAGTCGTATTGGTTCGGAAACACCGCTGACGACATCTGATTCGAAAGAGTAGTTCTGCGTGGTAGAAAATTTCGCGTAAAGCGCACAGTGGTGGATTGCCAACCATCGAGATGATGAGGATGAAATTTTGAATTCTGTCAAACACAATTTACCAAATGATCACACCAACATTCTTCCTTGATATGAAACCATAATGCCTATGCGTCGTTACCCTCTCACCCAAAAAAAAAGATAACCCTCAATTTAAAAGTAACTTACCTTACTTTAAGAAACAAACAGAACCAAAAAACAAAACAAGGAGCATGAGAGAGAGAAAAGATGTGAACAAAAATTACCCCTGCGAGGTATACGCCATCGCTCTTTTTCTTTCTCTGGTCATGTCTTTTTATCCATAATATATATATCCATAATATATATATATCGTTACAATAAATATTACATACTTTGCACACAAATTGGATTTTGTAATTATAGTCTCATCTATTTACAATACTTTACGATCGATTTTATTACGAAATCAGATCTTCACGCGAATTTTCTAATCACGCACAACTGCTCTGTGGAATCCGCTGTCGCCAGCTGTTGTTTCCGATACGACTTACGGACCTTCAAGAAAAGAGCCTACACCTTCCTTAAAGGCCGGCAACGCATTCGCGACTCCTCTGTTGTTGCTGAATTTCGTGGGCGTTGATTATTTACCATCGGGTGGGCTGCTTGCTCGTTTGCCGTCTATTATATACTATAAAAAAAATCAGATGCGTCATATTTGCCACTGGAAGTGTGTTCTGATCAATTCCAGCCTCGTGAGTGCATATATTAAAATTTCTTCTTCACCATTTCGATGATCGACATTCCACCACTATGCGTCTTTTATATTATATACGAAGTTTTCTGCTAGGCACAACTAATCAGCTGTCGCCAACGTCGAACAGATGCGACCACTAAGAAAAGACGTAGGGTCTTGTCTTGAAAGGCCGGTAAAAGTATTGCTGTTGGTCCAGAGACCTGTACAGCTTTACTTAATTAGACTCGCAAGCGGGAGGCCCGCTAAGTAGGGAGAAAAGTTGGCGCGGAGACTGCTGTTACACCGCAACTGGACTCCGACCCCTGTGGACGAAGAACGTCGACGACAATAGAGGGGGCGATAATACGATCCGAAGGCCCCTCATAGTGAGGTACGGAACCTCGACTCGGATCGCTACCTAAAGGGTGGACAGAATATTCTATTTATTATTTATATATTTTAACTTGCTGGCTATGGTTACAGTTATAAGGTGCTACGGGGTAATCGCTTTAGAAACATTTTTTTTAAATTTTCACAGCAACCGGCAGTTGCGTTTTGCAGTACCACGACACGGCGACGAACCTGAAGCTAACGCTGGTCGGCTGGCGGGGTGTGCACTCACTGCGCGCCTACACGGCCACTGCTGACACCGTGCACTACTTGAGGCTGTTGGGCGCCGATTATAGTAAATATGGTGAGATTTTTTTTCCTACGAATTCAAAACAACGGTGTTTTCGCTTCGAGAGGCGAGTGTCTGAACACAATACCAATGTATAGTTGTGGCGATTTAGTCATTGTATAGTTACGGCTATTTAGTCATTGTATAGTTGTGGCGGTTTAGTCATTGTATAGTTGTGGCGTTTTAGTCATTGTATAGTTGTGGGGGTTTAGTCATTGTATAGTTGTTTCAATTTTGTCATTGTATAGTTGTGGTTTAGTCATTGTATAGTTGCGGCTATTTAGTCATTGTATAGTTGCGGCTATTTAGTCATTGTATAGTTGCGGCGATTTAGTCATTGTATAGTTGCGGCTATTTAGTCATTGTATAGATGTGGCGATTTAGTCATTGTTTAGTTGTGGTGGTTAAGATCATTGTATTGTTGTGGCGGTTTAATCATTGTATTGTCGTGGTGGTTTAGTCATTGTATAGTTGTGGCGATTTGGTCATTGTATAGTTGGTGCGGTTTAGCCATTGTATAGTTGTGGCGGTTTAGTCATTGTATAGTTGTGGCGGTTTAGTGATTGTATAGTTGTGGCGATTTAGTCATTGTATAGTTGTGGCGATTTAGTCATTGTATAGTTGTGGCGATGTGGTCATTGTATAGTTGTGGCGATTTGGTCATTGTATAGTTGGGGTGGTTTAATCATTGTATAGTTGTGGCAATTTTGTCATTGTATAGTTGTGGTTTAGTCATTGTATAGTTATGGCGATTTAGTCATTGTATAGTTGCGGCTATTTAGTCATTGTATAGTTGCGGCTATTTGGTCATTGTATAGTTGGTGCGGTTTAGCCATTGTATAGTTGTGGCGATTTGGACATTGTATAGTTGGTGCGCTTTTGCCATTGTATGGTTGTGGCGATTTGGTCATTGTATAGTTTGTGCGGTTTAGCCAATGTATAGTTGTGGCGATTTGGTAATTGTATAGTTTGGGTGGTTTAGTGTACGAGCCGATGCCTATTTTATCAATATATGTTTCATAGTGATAGAGCTACAGCAGTTTCTAGCTGCAGAATGCATAGGTTACCTCGACCGGGGTTGAGCGCGACACCCTCACAGAAAACCAGCGTAAAATAGCAGCATAAAGCTGGCTGTGTTTCGTCTGTTGAGTGCAGGGATCTGGGAACCTTTTTACTGGGCGACGAGGCATTCAATCTCAGTCCACAAGGCTGACAACGCATCTGCATTATGAATCCTAGTGAAGGATGAATGTAGATATCATGGGCCGCAGGAATCACTTGTTATCAGGTGAACTGTATGCTGGTTTGTTACTCTTAATGTAATAATAAAAAAAAAAATTTTGCTTATAATGCATTCCGATCTAACATGTCGGTATCACGAATTCAACGGACACGGTTGTTTAGTTATGCTAACTCGTATCATTTTAATTATCATTAACTATCAACTATCACAATTCAGTTATCTACTTCTACTATCAGATTGTATTAAAAACGACGAAGCATAACCACTACATCCATTTCCACAACAAAAGGATGGAACGTACTTAAGTTTTTCTATTTTGTTCATATGGAGTGTTATAAAATTTTCAGACGTTAACAAATTCAAAAAGGCCTCCGATGTGCCCGATGAAGCGCCTACCGAAAATGAGCCCAACGGTAATACAGAAAATAACGGAGACGTCAATACAAGTGAAGATACTAATACCAGTTGTACATAAGATTCATAATTGAATAATTTTTTACTAGATTGTATCATATTTTATTGTAAATTATACAATATGTTAATTGACATTATTATATTGTTTTTTTTTTTACATCTTTATATAAGTTTAATGTTTTAATAGAATTCCTAAATAAAGTATCATACATATTTTCTAGCCACGTAAACTCTGTAAGATACGAGACTATTACGTCACAATATGTAATGGTGTCACAAAAACTGTTACCCGTACAAATTAAAAATCATTAACTCAACCAAAATATTTAGATTCCTCCTATTTATGAGTGAACATAGATTGGAACAAATAATATTACGTGTTTCTAGTTCCAGTCAACCTTAACATTCAAACTAATCAAAAAATATAGGTTACCTACTCAAACACTGTCAAAGTTCCTCCCTTTTGATATCGATCCGAGTCGAGGTTTCGTACCTCACTATGAGGGGCCCTCGGATTGTATTATCGCCCCCCTCTGTTGTCGTCGACGTTCTTCGTCGACAGGGGTCATAGCGCAGCGGTCTTCGTTTCGTCTTCGCTTCGCTTCGCAGCATCGTCGTTGTCTCCTTACTCAGTGGTTACCTCCCGCTCGCAGGTCTATCTAGATAAAGCTGTGGAGATCACTGGACCAACATACTTTGCTGAGTACTCATACAAAAAAAAAAAGAAACTGCCAAGTGTTAGACAACACTTACTGGTAGACATTCTAGAAATCATAAGTGGACATCACCTTACTACTACGTGCAATAAACATTAAAAAAAGGGAAACTTACAACAGTTAATGTTTTAACACCAACAACATTTCGTGCCTCCTTTGCCAAACGACAGCATAGTTCTTGCTACATATCTATATATAAAGTAGAACAAAATATTAAATTTCTATCCTCTTTCTTACTACAACTGTAATATCAAAATTAAAAGTTGGCTTCAAACCTAAGACTACATACAAACAGTGCAGTTGTTGCAAACATTTTTACATAAATAAGCATTATACCTCTAAATCTTTTAACGATACGAATTGTATTAAAACTCTTTTTTTTCACATATGTTCGCAGCGTTTTAGAATATTGTGCCACTGCTTGGAACCCCCAATACAAAAAACATATAACAGCTATAGAAAATATACAAAAGAAATTTATACGGTATCTCAATTACCGCAGTGGACATTACGAAGATAATTATGATAACTCGTGTTTTTATCATAAACTACCCATTCTGCGGGATCGTAGATGTGTAGCGGACATGTTGCTACTATATGATGCTTGCAATGGAATTGTTGATTGTCCACAATTGACACAGCGCCTAATGAGTTTTTGTACTCCCAAGAAACGAACAAGAGTAACAGAACTGTTTTATTCTCCACATACTCTTACTAACTACGCAAAAAACTCCGTTGTCAATAGAATATTACTTACGTATAATAAATATTTCTCGAATACAGATCCCTTCCACACATCAAAAGCTATGTTTAAAAATACCATCATAAAGACTTGGAGATTACACTCTTTATCAACACCATCATTAGTTTCAAAGGACGTTCAAACACACACACTCGCGCGCACACACCCACGCTTGCTGACGTACATTAAGTTCCTTAAAAATCTATTTAATTGTAAAAGATGTCATTGCCGTAGTCATGTCTAACATCCCCACATTCACACGCAGGCTAGCACTAACATACATGCATTCACAAACGCACACACACACAAATACTTTTCTTAATTATTTATGTTACTTTAAAAGTTACTGTGAAGATTTATCGTAAAACTGTTGTAGTTGAAAAATGCGAGAGGGCATTGATTCCTTAGATACAGGTTTGGATGTTAAAGGGCGTATTTAAATAACATCCACATTTAAGATATATGAAGTATATTTTTAGCGTAGGTACAGCACACGGAAGATACAGAAACAATAGCGTCACGTGGCGCGAGAACAAAGGGTCGTGCAGTCGAAGTGCGCGCAGCCTCCCGGCGTCAGAACGTCAAATCTACTGGCGGGTAAACCGAGGATTCCCGACTGCCATCTAGCAGCTTATTGCTATGGGATAACGTTTCGCCTCGCGCGGAGAGCATTCAATATAATACTTAAATTTAACATTAGGAGACACTTAAAATATATCCCTACACAGGTTTTATTCCTGGTTCTGGAGTTAGATACTTCATGCATTATGCATTGTATATGATTTATCAATAAAGTATTATTATTAAAAATATGTTATGTGTGAACAAATTTTCCTTCGACTATTATCACTCTATCAAGTTTATATTTAATAGATTTTGTCTTAAAAAATTAATGGTATAGCATTGCAACTATTAACATCACTAACCAATACTAAATACGCTTGTGTGATAAATGTGAAATGTGCATGTCTGGGAAATTACGATAATTTTTCAGAATTTTCCAGTCACTTGTAGCCGTGTTGTGTAGCTTTTAAATTAACTGTTCACGTAAGAGCTCGCTCTTGATCACCTGTGCATGTATCTGCTATCTGGAATGGTGAGGAAGTCACTGTCAGTAGTAACTAAGTTCTATAAGAATTCCTTCACGGGCAAGGCTTTCTGCTATCTGGAATGGTGAAGATGTCTCTGTCAGTAGTAACTAAGTTGTATAAGGATTCCTTCTCGGGCAAGGCTATCTGCTATCTGGAATGGTGAGGAAGTCACTTTCAGTAGTAACTAAGTTCTATAAGAATTCCTTCACGGGTAATGCTATCTGCTATCTGGAATGGTTAGGAAGTCTCTGTCAGTAGTAACTAAGTTCTATAAGAATTCCTTCACGGGAAGGCTATCTGCTATCTGGAATGGTGAGGAAGTCTCTGTCAGTAGTAACTAAGTTCTATAAGAATTCCTTCACGGGCAAGTCTGTCTGCTATCTGCTTGTGGAATGATCCCCCACCGCAAATTCAACGTGCGAAAACGCTAGACAAGTTTACGATCGACGTCGAGAAATCCTTCCAGAGTGAACCATGTCATTTATATGTATTTAGTTTATATAAGTCTATTATATTTACTTATATTCAATATATAGTTCACTTATTTTATGATTATATAAAAATATATTGGTTTAGTTTTAGTGTTAGTTTTTTACATACACAGCACCCAGACATTTAACTCAATTATTCCTTAGCCTGAATGTTGTCTGGAAGAAATCGCCTCTTTAGCGATGACACTGCTTTGTTGTATCTACTTTATTTTGGTGGTGTACAATAAAGTATATATATATATGTATATATATATATATATATATATATATATATATATATATATATAAATAGTAACCATGCAAGTAGTATCTTAAACTATAATATGATATAGCCCTTGCTATCTCTTTCTGCCCCGCTAGTATGTACATTTTAATGGAAAACGTGTAATTGTCGTGATAAAATAAAAATACTAAGGCCAGTTTAGAATTCTTTTATTGAAGACTATCCGTGTTCCTCATAAATTCGTTTGAAATACGAGCGATACGAAGCCTTAACATTGAATACTCAACTACTACAGGGTGAAATATACAGTAATGAAAAAAATAAATTATTTACGAGTATATATACCTATATCAGGACTAAATACAACGAAAATATGATAATGTGGCGGCAGAACAAATTTAGGGTTGCTAGTAATTACGATTATTAAATTATGAAATTGATTCATGGTATACATGGAGGGTTAAGTAACTAATAAATGTAAAACTAATTAATATATGCTGTTGAATAAGTGTTCTACCGCCATAACCTTTAATCAGAGTCTATCAACATATTTGAAAAAATTTTAACTTATACTTCATTAATGTTGCACATTTAAATATAAAACTATCGACACACACAAAATAATACAAATATACACAGCAGTCGATAACAATAATCAAAATAGTTTTTATTTTAGAATTCTTTTTGGTTTTATTGAATTTTCACAATTTAAAAAAAGACTGTAGGCTGTGCAATTTGCTGTATTCAGGCAACATTGATTTTATACTAATAAGATTTAATTATTTTTTTACAAATATATTGTGTTGATATCTTAACAAATTATGTACGAGAGATTCAAACAGCTAATTACATTTCTGGCTTCAATGCTTTATTGATATTAACCATAATACTTGCGTGTTGTATTAAAAAGTAATCCAATTTATTTTAATTTAAATCACAATTACAATGCAATGCATCAAATTTTATATCAGTCCAATTTTAAAAATAATACTTTTTACATGAATCTTGATAAATTTATTTCCAAATTTTGAGCGTATTAAACTAGTATGTACATTTTATATTAATAATTATGGAGGCATTTTCAAACAGTCATAATGTTCAAATAATAAAAAAAGATAAAATAATTAAAAACCTATAACTGGTAACTCAAGGAAACGGTCTAAGATATTGTAGAAATTGTTTGTGCGAAGGTATGAACATCAAACATTGTTTATGATTTGTTTTACAATTATATTATAAAATATATTAAAAGCATTCCTGTCATCATTTAAGATTTAAACTTTATTTTGAGCTTTTTAAACATACACAAGTTTTCATTTTTTTTTGTATGAGTATTGCTGTTGGTCCAGTGACCTCTACAGCTTTATCTAAATAGACCCGCGAGCGGGAGGCCCGCTGAGTAAGGAGACAACGCGCCAGGTGATATATTTTACAGCAAGATATTTATTAGTAAACATAAGAATTAAATATAGAGACATATATGTATATCAAAGTCATCAGTCAAATGGATTTGTACGTAATTTATTCACAAATTATTACTAATTTTTATTTTAATGGAGGAATACACTCGAATCTGGTTCTGTTCGTTATGAAAAAATCAATCACCGAATACAAATAATTACAATATATTGGAATGGATTTATGGTGTGGAAATAACTTTCGTTATTTATATAGAAACGACAAAATAATTTTTAACTTTAAGAACATAATCATGTTATGTAATACAAAAATATAACTTATACGTGCAACCACAATATGATGTAAAACCCAAATAATTAAAAATATTGTAGGTGTGATGGATGTTCATTTAAATGATTGTTAAAGTTCTCTTCACATTATTAAATGGCTTAAGACAAGTATAGCATATAACTTATTTTTAATTTTTGTAGCAGTCAGCATTAGCTGCAATAATGTAAAAAAAAATATGGTTTTAAGTGATTTCCAGGTTAACTGAAGTGCCTCTAAAAGTTCTTATATTCTAAGTGGACAGAATAGTAGATAGAAAATTATTTTAGATTAAAAATATGCTTTTAGTAGGGCAACATTAAATATAACCATATTTATAAGATACCTTTTTAAAACAGTTCATATTTAGGTTATTTGGTTCGGCATTTTGTACACAGTCTGAGTATCTATGGGTAATGGACGCAATAGGCTGCTAATAAAAACACATAACAAAACTATGCTTTTTTGATGATGGGGTTATTGTTGTAACAGTCAAACTACTAAATATCTTCCCACAATGTAAGGTGTCTGTTTATATTAACTTATGTAGTGACATGTGGAGGTTTACGTTTTTAATATTTATTCTTAAGTCGCATGAATTTTTTTTACGGAACAATTTGTTATCTGTCAAGCTGTAGAATTGATACCTATTGACACCTAAATCTATATTTGCTATGGAATCATAACTATTGATGCTGGGCCATTTTCACCGATAATACGTAATACAGCATCTGTAGGTGTGTATCTAGTAAGTGTGGAAATTAATTAGTTGACCCGTCTCATTAATATTATATCAAGGTTTAAGTTATTCTAAAATGTAAATGATCTTTAAATTGCCTTTATGGTGAAAGCACTAGGCAATTTGCTTGCAAGTAGTAACCTTTTTTTTATGGCTGTTGGCCACTGTTAGCCCGAGGGCTTCGAGCGCTTAGGGCACTCAGCCGAGACCTTTATCAAAAGGTAACCAGCGCAAGGGTTCCGAAGAGTGCACCTCGGCTTGGAACGTTACCCTGGGCGCGAAATCAACTGATTCGTCGGTGCCCCAGAGGACCGAACCTTGGCTCGGTCAATTGCTTCTGATAGGCTAACTAAATTAATAAAGTTATTATTATTAACGACATTTACCACTACTTCGGACTGCGTTGGCGCTGGCGAAGAAATGGCGCAAGAAACAACTTGTTTTTATATAAATTTTTGTCTCGCTTGAACCCAAGAATTCGCCATACAAGTAACAATAAAAAAATAAATGTTATTACTCAAAAGTATAAAGCTATGGTTACATTAATGGTGCCTTACTTGTGCTTTTTATCTCCTAAATTATTTTAAGATTCTTACATTTACTTTTTAATACCTAAACCATCAACAAAATACCATCCTTAAATGCCAGTACCAATTTAACTCGACCCAATATCACAGGGGTGATGTGGATTTATATATAATCTAATTAACTTCTATTTTTAATCAATTACATAGATGATCTTTAAATATTTTAATGACAGTGACAGAATTACAGAAATAAACTATAAGATAAAATAAAAATATAAGATTTTTTGCTTTAGAACAGACAACACAGATTAAGTGATTTATCCTAAATGTGAAATAAGCCTTAAAATAAAATTTTAGTTCTTTTATCATGATAGAACCAGGACGTTTCCTTTTTGTACAATTCAATGTTTTTTTTTTAACTTTACATAATATCGGTTTCCATTTACATATTTAATTTTAAGTTAGATTTTGAAATATTATATATTTTATTTAAACCGTATTATTCCAATCTTATCATTATTAATGTTCTGATGCATTTTAACTTTTATTTATTAATTGAAGGATTATTGAAAATATTAAATTCTCTGTTGTTACACTTCAGATGTTACACTTCATACGTCTCGGTTAAATATACACAATATTAAAATACATATAGTAGGTAATTTTGATGTAACTGTATGTGGAATTATTTTTATTTCTTAATTAAGTAATAAAATCTGGCAATTCAAATCATAATACAAAACATCTACTTTACAACTATACTCATTCTATATCCATGAAGAATATTTATATTATATTACACTTTAAATTCATATTAGGTTTTAAATTCTTTCAAAATAAAAGTAAGAGTTAAAAAGGGAAGACATTGACAGTGCATGATAAACATAGACGAAATAAAGCGTTGCAATAATTTATGAATCTTTGACGTTTTCAGGTGCTTCCAAAATTTACGACTAACGAGGCATTTGGTCGTCTATCTATGTTTAAGACGGTGTTGCTATTACTATTATTTGATTTTTCTAATGTTAACTGCTAAATTAATGTGGCAATTAATGGAAACTTTCTTTTTAAAAAGACAAGAACAAGCGACAGTTTAATCTAGAAGAGCATAGTGTGGTGCTTATCGTTTTTCTTAATAGAAAAGGTTAAATAAAATATAAACTATTGGAAACCAAATCTACAACTAACAATTATAATTGTCTAACATCATCTAATGTTATCTATCTTCTACTTAATTAATTACGAAGTTATTTTTTTTATATTCTAGAATAATACTAAAATTCTACCTTAATCTACCAAATTGCTATTTGAATAAAAATATGATCCATTTGACTTTGACAGTAAACGTAAAAAAAACTATATCTATGATTGAGTCAACTATTCTCCTAAATATTCAATTTATAAATCAATCATAAACAATGTTGATTAAAAAATTTTGATCTCAACTCAATATAATAAAAAAAAAACTTAAAACTGTTGTTGAGTAGGAAGCATTTAATCGTTTCAGATATTTATTAATACACTTTACTATAACACAAAATTATGAGCATTGTCTAAGACGGAATCCATACACTTTGGACGGTGGTAAAACGGACCGAAAGCTGTGCCTTATACAATATTTTAAAAAGTCGCTATCCAATTACTGAACAACCGATGGACAGTAGTTATTAATCCTATTATTATATTATATAATGGAAATATCAATCAATTAAAATAAACTGCTATTTTCTGCACCGGTTGTAAGGAATTTTACATACTAGGTGATGGCATAGCAGTGTAAGGAGGATTATAATTGCTTGCTATTTAATTTGTTGGCTGGATACTTTTGAATATGAAATCTTATACGAACAACTTATCAATCTTATGGACGATATTAACTTTTTGTCTAAATTAAAAAAAAAAAACTAAACTCGCTGCTTTGTTTCTGTTATAGAATCTTTAAGAACTAGTCTGATAAGAAATAGGTTGTCAAATTTAATTATTAAAAAGTATAGAAAATATTACAGATAACAAATAATTAACATTAAAAAGTATAGAAAATATTACAGATAATAAATAATTAACATTAAAAAGGATAGAAAATATTACAGATAATAAATAATTAACATTAAAAAGGATAGAAAATATTACAGATAACAAATAATTAACATTAAAAAGTATAGAAAATATTACAGATAACAAATAATTAACATCTAAATTTCGAAATTATTCCACTACAATCTACAAAAAGAAAATTGTAATAACGATACGAACTATGTGGTGTAAGAAATTGAAATGTTACATAGACTCTGTGAAACTTTTCTATTCACAGTTTTCTAAGCACACAAAATTATACGATTTTCCAGCATGTACTTTACCTGTATGCTTCCGTGTAACATAATAAGTAGTAATATTCAACTAATAAAGTGATTTGCTAGTTTTTATGGAGATGACACAACTTTTAAGGAATAACGTTAAGCAAACAAATAAACATCAACACTAATAACTCAACAAAAATATCTAAACATTAATTAAATTAATAGAGTTCTAATACCAAAATGACTAAAGTGGAATATGCTAAGAGCATACCTATAACGTTTTTAAATAAAACAAATGTATAACGTAACAAATAAAACATAAGTAAACTAAGTTGGGGTAAGCCTTGGGTTCCGTGGACACTGCATCAGATGACGCTGCCAGGGAAGGTCTCTCGCGAGCACATTTGTCAAACAATATGGACATTTCCACTCATCCAGGCCCAGAGCTACGGAAATATTTAAAAGAAATATTTGTTATTAAACTCGCCAATAAATAAAATAACTAAGGGATTGGTTAGTGCCGACAGAAGCCTCTTACGTATAGTAAATATTTAATAAAAAACAAAATTATAGTAAAATAGGTACTAAGTAATAGTAAAGAAAATATTTATAAGTGTAAACTTTGTCCTGTAACACTGTCTCGCTCACTCACATGGGCAGCAATACGCAATGGCCAGCCAATGAGGTGCGTTGCATCTATGTACTTGCACGTTTCATTATTTGTTAGTTACGTGTAGATTTCCGAATGTGCGAGAAGCTTCGCTTAAAACGTTTCACGATTTATTTCTACCATGGTAAGAAGTTAGTAGTAGTTACAATTTCTTTGCTTATAAATGGGGACCCCCTTGTCGGGTGAATCGTTCCACGGAATATTAGCTTAGCAAGCGATGGTATATTTATTATATATATTTCACCGCATTACTGCCAAGGAAATACAAACAACGTCAAACAAAAGAGAAGTTTAGACGTGTTCTGTCAGAGATGAGAACCCCAAGCTTGACTTACTTTGTGTCGATTGGTGAGTAAAAGAAACTTGATATTTATGAAGCTGCTTTTGTATTATGATTCCTTTAGATAACATTACGACACACAACTTAAGAATAACATTGAAACTATTTGCTCCTTTTTCAATTCCTAATACCATGAAAAGTATGGTGTAATGTAGAAGTATAAATTACTTACGTATACAATTAATATGGTACTCGCTCTCGTCAGTGCGGAGGGCAGCACCGCATTTCTGACACGGTTTCCACAAACCCTCGCTCAAAGAACACTCTTCTGTAATTTAACGATGATTTTAATTAAAATATTCTTACACCCATATGATATTATCTGCTCAACTCAAACGTAGGTTACTAGATTTGATGTGATAATCTGAAGATATTGCCTCGGTCGAAATCGACCATCAGGATATTGTCGAATACATATCATAGACAGTTCTGAAGTCAATCTGTCAATCACAAGACTTCCCTAAATTAAAATGTTAATAAGAGATATCTGTATACTTTTGCAACGTCAAATGATCATATCTACTCTATCTCTAGATCTAGGTCTAGACGTAGATATAAAAAAGAGAGGGGCGAGAAACTCAGCAGTTGCTCTCTTCCAATTGTCTATATGTAGTTCTTGTAGGATATATTGATACCCACCCAGCAGATGTGCGTGTAGTCCCCTGGCCTCCAACGCGAGATGGCAGTGTGGGCAGCGTGCGAGAAGGACGCATCTACGCCAATAGTGCGCCTCCAGGGCAGAAGACCGCACCCGACGTCCGCACCACGTGCATGTTGTGCTTCAAAATTAAAATGACATTTTTTTTATTACACTGATAGTAAAAAACGTGCACACAGTACGTCTGATGGTAAGTTATTCCTGTGGCCCATGAGATCTACATTCATCCTTGATAAAGAAATATAAAGAATTTAGCTGCTATTTCACGCTGGTATTCTGTGAGAGCGTGATCCTACCCCGGTCGAGTTGACCCATTCACTCTGCAGTCAGAAACAAACTGTAGTGTAATACTACCGCGATAAGTTCACCATTAGACTTTCAAAAAAAAGACTATTACTAGACACCTCTGGATAATGTTATATATGTTTCATTTCAAATAATTCAGTCCAATTCAAACAGCCACTAATTTGAAGTCTTTACGTACATTTCGTTTTGTTTTCTAAACGCACCTACGGCTCCTCAATTCATCACGATGAGGAATCACATGCAAATTATGTTGTCACCCTTGTGAACCAAGATTGAATGCCTCCTCGAGTAACACACTCAACAGACGGAATACGAGAGAGTTATGCTGCTATTTTAAATTGGTATTCTGTTATAGCGTGGTCCTTTGCCTGTCGTACTAACCAACCAAAAAAATCATGTTTCATCTATAAATAAACTGCAGATCGTTATTAATTAAAACCAATAAAAATTTTTAGTCTGTACTAACTTGCAGACTGGTTCAGGAGTTGTTTCATTGCTCACGTCTACTCCCACAGCTTCGTATCCCTCGTACTGTGTTTCGCTGTTAGCCATCTGTTGTCTTCTTCCTTTAACAGAAATTTACTTGAACATATCCGCAGCCTTTACTCACTCACACACGAATTACCGAGTTACCACAGAAATAACATTGATATCCACTTGATTGCGCAGGATATAATATATATATATATACTTGACGCGACCGGCAGTAACAAAAGTTTGTCACTATATGAAAATAAAATTTTACTACGTACAAAAAAGTAAAAGGCTGAAGAATGGAAAAAGACGAACAGCTTCACGTAACTGATATTTTTCATAATAATATGAATGCCTTTTAAAGGGATATATCATAACTTATTATACCGAATGACATGGAAATAAATTAAAATCATAAATAAACCCATCTGCACACACAAACAAACTCAAATTAAGTTACACTCATAATGTTACACCTACTAATGATTTGCTTTTACAATATATAATTTATATTTTTAACAATAATTCTTCTACAATTTTATGCTTCTTATTCTGCTGTCTGTTTTAAAATGTAAACTAAAGAATGTAAATCCATTTTTTTGTAAGTTCAGCTCATAAGTATGAATTAAGAGCTTTTAATTAAGAGATTTTGTTTCTCAAATAAACAAATAAAATATTAAAAGGTATATTAAGGACACTGAAAGAAGTAAATCTTGTACCTGGACTGTAATAACCACTCTCGTCCATCTGACTACTTTCCTCCAAATGAAGGTTTCTCAACCCAGCGACCAGCTTCGGAGAATCAAGCCCCGTATCCCTAAAGAACTCCGCTTTGATCTTTGGCGAATCCAAACTCCTGCAGTCCGAATCAGATCTAATATCATTCCTGGACATTTGTGGGGAATCCATTGGTAGAGAATCTAGACTGCGATCGTTTTTGGTTGTTTTCGGCGATCCAATAGTTGGCGAGTCCCTATAGTCTATGTGTAAAGGTTCGTATACAGTGACGGGTCGTTCTTTTAGCTGGGGTTTGGAGGTATCGTGGTCGTAATGGATCATCGAATGACGGTTCTCCATGTTGCGATTTGTCCGACGGTATATTACTTCCTCCGATTGGTTTTCTTGAAAGTGAACCTGAGGAAAGTCGGAAGTAAATATATATATTCCAATAATAATAATAATTGTAAATATATGAATGATAGATACGTAATCTTAGAATAGATAACAATAAACAGAATAATGATAATTAGATAGCAATAGTGGACGGCCTTTTTGCTAGATTAGTAATTTCTTCCAGACAACCTTTGGATTGACAGACTTGGAAAACAAAAAAGTTTCAGCTTTTTTAAAGTATATTGATGATGCAAAATGTGTAAAAACGTGGCATTCGTCATCAGTGAAGTCTTGTACACATAGTATATTATAAAATATATAATTTAATAATGTTAAATTTCTTCTATTTCTTATCGAAAAGACAAGTTACTCTGAATTTACAACCTGCAAGAACTGCCAAAATGGTATATATAATATATTTAACAGCTTTATTTATTCAATCCGAGACTGGTCAATTGTAAAAGGCAGCAAATATATTGATGCCAGTCTGCAGGTTCTTAATGTAGTACATACCATTTACGAACATCTAATTAAGCTCGCAAGAGTTGCCTTCTAATAATTACCAGACGACCTTATTATTTTAATATTATTTATAGTGATGTAACTATTTGCGCACACACTGGTCTGAGCAGAGTACTTGTTGGCTCCTTTCATAATCTGATCTTACATGCCTTATAAGACCAGAGGAAGGTTCAGACATGTCCGCCGTCAAAAACATTTACAGCATTTACAGCCTTAACAGCTGAATATATAAATAAAATTGCCATCGATTGCTGAGAGGTCCGATAATATTCACAAAAAATTGTTGGATTTTGTTTAAAGTATTAATAAAAATATTAAACACACAATACCTTTTCATTACCAATAGCTGAGGATCTTGGGGAATGTTTCGGACTGACTGCACTGTCCAATCTCAACTTGTTATAACCCGGATAATTTGAAAAGTCCTTAACAGTTCGACTGGGAGTATACTTTTTCGTTGGAGATTTCTTCAGATTGCTCTTAGTCCTCGACGTCGTAAAACTACCGCTCAAACTGGACGGGGCTAAGGTGGCTCCGCTAGCGCTCGACTTTAGGCTGTAGGAAGAGGTTGCACCAATCGATGACGTCATGAATGATGATGTCATGCCGGACGACGTCATCCCGGATACTGTCATACTGGAACGCGATGACTGAGTGACGCTAGCGGTTTCGTGGGCGGCGTCTGCTGTTGATTGGTCTGCGCCGTTAAGGAGTTGTTCTTCCGTGGGTGCTTGGTTGAGCATTTTCTATAATGTGAGATATAATCGTTCATTAGATAGTTATCTTTTTCGCACCAATAAGTAAATAAAGGGAAAGAGAGAGATCGAGAATGGTCTAGAAGCGTTAAGCGCACGTGGTGGATTGCCAACCATCGAGATGATGCGGATGAAATTTTGCTTTTTGTCGTATGCTGTCTTGCAAACGATGCTTAAACTCAGCGGCTGTAATTAATCCAATCAACTCCTCACAACACTCTGCGTGGCAAATTCGATAATATTCTGAGGTCGTATTCAAATCAATCAAATTCGCTGTGCCTATCCCATTTTTTTTCCCTAAATCCTACTATAGTGTATCATAGTTTGCATTCCCCATTCATGATTTTTAATATCTGAGACGGCTAGGCCAAAATGTCAGAGTAGCTGGTTGGCGAATTTTGGAATTTGATTTTTGATTTCGGCAAGTTCGAGGTTTTCTGTGAGAATTTCTTTTGGACCTAGTTTAGTTAGGTGTAATACGTAGTAAGAAATAGAAGGATGGACAGTAAAAAAGTTCAATACTAATGATAAGGAGAAGGTTTCCAACTCATTGTAACCTTTTGACAAGGGCCCATATATTAGTTATAGTTTAAACAAAGTTCGAGTAGGAATGCAACATTCTTGAGAGTACTTCAATCAGCACATGAATGTGAGAGGGTATAAGTTGTCAATTATTAAGTGCATTGAAACTACACGTTGATACACTTAGGATGAAACTTGTAAAGCGCACTTAGACTCTGCTTCGACTTAGCGAGTTTTACGAGTTAAGTAGGCAATGAAATTTCTAGTCATATCCTCAGCTCATGCCGAAAACTTACATGCGCCTAGTAATATTTTAAGACGCTCTAAAACTAATTGAAAAGAAGAGTTTTAAAGTCGTGGAAGTTTAACCTAAGCAAAGCCTGACCAAAGTTCAAGTACAATTTATATATCTCAGCCCTAAACAAGTTAAAATTAATTCATGAGGACTCTGTTATGGCAATAATTATTTATATTTAATTCTATACACAACAAACATTATTTGCTTAAGTAAAACAAACATTGTACTAAAAGGCTAGACATAATGCCAAAAGGCTTTCTATACCAGTCTATCTTTTTATAGGTTGTTAATATAATGATGACGTCCTTCTAAATTGCCATTTATATAATCTGTAGAAATCTACGTAAAATTACAATTATGACGATCTAACATATATTGCAACAAGATGTTACCGTAGTTTCTTTTCAATACTCTAAAGTAGTGCCGAACTTGAACTGAAGTTAAGTTACGATGCAGTCTCAGTCAACTAGTTAAAGAAAGGTCTATCATATTAAATAATTAGTTTTAATAATTAGAAATACCTGCATGTCAATCCTATCAAATTGCTGGAAGAGATGCCTGTAGATCAAGTTGCGCCGTGTCACTGCATCATCTGGAGGCAGTTGTGCCCTAACGACTCTTGGCGATCGGGTGTAGGCGGCAAGGAGGATCCTCTCTGCTGCAGCCCGCACTGATCCCGCAGCGTGTTGAGCACCAGCTGCTCCACATTCAGCCAGGCGGCGAACTGTTAAGCCGCTGAGATCAAAGATTTAAGGATTCAATTGATTCTAGTAGACATAAACAAAAGGGATAGACATCTAAATACTTCGTTAACTTAACCACAGTTATTTACTATAGTATACACCGTACATTATTTTCATTTCTTTCGAAACTACATTTTTGAACACAGTTTTCAAACCTAATACCACAACGTCGTGATTTAGTGTACCCCTAAATCGCACCGGCACCTTTTTTTTTAATTTTAATTACTGATGACTCCAATTTTAACAAAGATTCAAATTACACATGCGCTGCCTCAATTGAAAACTGTGATGGAATACTTTATTTCCAATTACTGGGTCTCCGGAAGATAGGAGCGTTATGTTGTTCTTTTACGTTGGTATTCTGTAAGGGCGTGGGCCTTCCCCGCACGAGCGGACCCATTCATGTTGCAGTATTTATGTTTAATATTATGATATTGATTTAATATTTAAATGAATTAAAATTTATTCATAAATAATTAAGTACGTTTTGTCCATAGAGTGAGTCAACTTCCCATATTAGATAATGTCGCCAACGCTCGTATCAAAGGCAAAATATTATCAAATGAACTTCCATTTTTAAAGTAATGATATCATTATGATTCTTTATTTGTGTTAAACTCATAACGGGGATATAGCTCAGTGGTAGAGCAATCGACTGCAGATCGATAGGCCCCCGGTTCAAATCCGGGTGTCCCCTAAATTTATATTTTAAAATCCTTTTTCTTACTATAAAATTCATTACATTATCTTGAGAGGTTTTGAAAATTAAATCAGGAATATTTCCATTGTTTTACTATTCTTCTAAGATACTTTAAATTAGCACAATGTCTACCTTTTTATTATTTGTCAATCTTTTTATCTCATATTCCGTTATTTTTTTTCACTAAAATATATAATTCGCATTTGATGTTGTCTTAATGCAGACAATGTTGGCCTAATCTGGAGAAATAACATTAAGAAAAGAGAAATAATTTACCTATTCTTGTCAGTTGAGATACCATGGCTAAGTATGAGCTGTTCGAGGATTTGCAGCCGGGAGAGAGCCAGGCGAGGGTGCATGGAGGCTGCTACGGGACGCACAAGCTGCTGCGGGATTATGTGGAGACTCCTGAAATTTATGATTACCAATGATAAGCAAGCAGTTTAGTTTGATCAGCATCATCACGGATAGCCTGCCAACAGTCCATCGCTGAAGACAAGCCCCTCCCATATACTGCCACAGACCACGCCCCTGAGCATGCATCGACTTCCGCAGTTTAATAGGTAAAACAAAATGTAAGTATCATATTTCACCCAGGTATACGCTCGTTTCCGTGGCTGGGGGAGGCCGAGGAGGTGGGATGACAGCTGATTAGCCATTGACGACATTCTTAAATTGGCGTCGATAAAACCGGCATAGAGGAGAGGACCTACGCCAGGTTTATCTGCGATAATTTTTATTTTATTCCCGGTGTCAAACGTCGAGTATCAATCGTCAATTACTAGAGGAAGGTGATCGGACAATGGTTTGGCCAGCATATGGGACGAACTGAAGAGAAGAGCCCGAGTCATTAATTTCAACAGTGACTTATGGTGATGAAATAACGATGATGACCGTATTTTCTATCATATGTGCCGCAGTCCCTTAAGCGCAGTCCCCAGTAAGCGTTATACAAAATGCTTGGTAATGAAAACACCTTATAACCTTTTTACTAGGAGCTATTATCAATATGAGCATCCAGTTGTTTTATATCTACTATCTGTCTTGTTTTTATTTATTTATTTATATATATATATATATATATATATATATATATATATATATACATATATATACATATATATATAATATACGCCTTATTTTATTTATATACACTTCCCGCCCCATATGAAAATTACTTTCTTATTTCTTAAATATTATAGTTTACACTATATTTATACCTGACTTGTGGACATTCCGCAACAGTGAGTACGGTGTGCTGTGCAGTGGAATGCATCCTGGGTGCAGGGTCGCCACACGCGCGCAGTAGCTCCGGAAGAAGCTTGTCTATACACCGACCGACTTCCGCCGCGCAAACTCTGGATAGTTATAAACAATAAAAGGCTTAAGTAACTAAGCAGGGTATATATATATATATATATAGAATTGTGTGTTTGTTTCCAATATGAAGAAAAATATTTATATAACATAATAATACGACATAAGTTACCTGTCAGGAACAAACTCCTTGAACAACGCGATAACGACTTCGTTAGCCTGGCTGTAGACGGAGAACACCTTGTCTCTTAGCGCCCTCTGTAGGAGAGTAGCGGCGGCGCGCGCAGTCTTGTTGGGCGATGTCTTACTGCTGCCGTTAGATGGCGTGCTCAGCTCCGCACGGAGACGGACTAGACCCTCTTCTTTGTCTAGATAGTTCTTCGAGTAGAATTTTTCGACCTATAAGAATAGTTTTAATATTATAAAAAGCTCAAGTTGTAGGAAATATTAAATCTATATCGGTCACATATATAACATGACACTAATTACTGCTGGCCAGGGAATGGATCTTAGTACTCAGGGGTGACAAACGGATAGCGATCGAATTTTATCCACTTTCTTAGTATATCAAAATAAAAGTTATTTGGCATTGTAGCGATCCGAAGACCGACCTAGATTTCTTATTGACCATATATATATATATATATATATATATATATATATATATATATATGGGTGTTCATGGATTATAGTGATCACTTACCAACAGGTGAATTATGTGCTTAATTGTCACCGTTTGTTTTTCGAAAAAAATAAAGTAGGATTCGGAGTAACAGGACAACACTTAAATAAATAATGAAAGATGCTCACCAAAGGATATCCAAATATAAGAATTGGCAGAGCTGCCTGTTTCCTCTCTCGCTCCGTCAGGCGGTGGGTCTGCCGAGGCGGGGCGCTGCCGGCACTGCCTTCCTCCTCGCGACCCTCCCGCGCCTCTCGCAGGAACTCATTTGTGTGAGAACTGCAAGAGATGCTTGACATGGACTGAGCCTTTACTTTGGTTATTAGGTCTTTACCGGATGGGTGGTGATAGTTTTAGACATGTTTGTCATATGTTATCTATCTCTTATCGTTCGATCCCTGCGTGGACGAGTGAGTGAGTATAATTTTTTCACCTGATTATTAATTTCTTAACACACGATAGGGCGAAAGAAATTGGAAAAATAGAAACCTATTGGTACAAGTAAGTTACGTTTATAAGGCTACGATCTGCTACGTTGGGCCTACGACACTGGCTAATTTTTCTTCAAACTTTATTTAAATTGGCCTTTTATATATATACCTATATGTGTGTGTGTATAAGTCGTATAAAAGAGGCTCTGGGGCTACGATGGACTAATTGTTGTCTCTGGTTTTATTCACTGTGTTATGTTCTGCTACTTTTTACGAGGATATTCCTTATCAATAGTATACCCAAGTATAACATATCACCAGGAAAACTATGTACTGGGTCGATATTAACATTCTATATTCCAACTACATCCAAATAGACAATACTAGAGAAATCTAATTTGTTTTCATACTATTTTTATATGCTAACAGGACGATCGAATCAAATTGCAGTTGAGTTAGTAACCACGGTACAAACTAGTATTCTCAAAGTTATTTCATTCACCATACGAAACACCACAGCACGGAGCTGCCGATACTGCTGAAAAGACCTTTCTTGCTACTTTTCCTTTAACTATAGTTATACTAATCTAGTTCGATGCAGCAGAGGAACCGAAGTAAAGACTTGCGTTGTCTTAATGAATGTATGCAGAAAAATACATTAAGCTTTTAAACTCACTGTCTTAATGCCGGTAGCAATCGTTCTTCGTACGCTTCAAAAGTTGATCTCGGCCCGGCGCTTTTATTACGTCGTCTTACTAATGTACCTTTAAGAAAAAAAAATCGATCTTAATCGACTTTAAGATTGTCCTATTTATGGTATGGTATATTTGTATATTAGAAGATACGCAAAAATATCAGCGTAGGCATTATTTGACCTACGAATTAGTATATTAAATGTCTTTGTATGATAGTGCCACTGTCATAGTAATAATATATTCGTTTTAAATTTGTATTTATAACATTATTCTTAACTTGTTAGGAACACAAGTACAAGATATCTGTAGCACGACTCCGCTCGACCTTAGTGGGCTAACGCTTAGTATAGTAGTTTAGTACAATTTTTATCATTTTCAGTATTCTGTGAGGTCGTGGTCCTACCCCGGTCGAGCTGACCCATTCATTCTGCAGTTAGAAACAAACTGCAGAGTAGCTATAACACTATTAAAAATTTATGGTGAAAGAAAGAAACATATAAAAAAGCTCTCCGTTACTACTGGTGACGAGGAATTCCATCCGAATTTTAATCGATGATGAAGGAAGTTACCATCAAGTGAGTTGTGCCCTTATTTGTGACCCTTAATTTTATGAAAGAGACAGTGACGTATTCCTCGGACTATTATTTACATATTGTATGAATTACCATTAGCAGCGTTGGGAGTTACACTCCTGCGCGGACTGTCAGTCTCTTTTCTTAATTCCTCTTCTTCCTTTTTCTGAACTTCTGACTTGTCTTCTATACCTTGTTGAGGGGCTTGTGTGTATTGCGACTGTAAATCTTCTTGAATTGTTTTTACAGGTGACTGAAATGATAAACTTAATTGAATAGTAGTAGTGAATTTCACCACACACGAATACAATATATTGTCAGAACATTACTCCGATTGTATTGCTAAGGACTGCGATTGAACCGAACACTTAATGTCTTCATCATCATCACGCCGTCACAAGTTTTAACAGTGTCGCAGTTAATTTCTAGCAGCTCTTACACTGGGATATGACGACGCTCTCATAGAATACCAGTGTGAAATGGCATAATACTGCAATGTTTCGTATGTTGAGTGTAGCGATACAATTACTGGTAACGAGGTATTCCATCTCATACATCAGGATTGAAGCATGTGCACTATGAAACGCTGTTAAGGATGATGTAAGTGTCATGGGCGACAGTCGTTTACCATCAGGTGATAATAGCAAGTCGTCTAAATTTGTAAAAAAGTAAGTTACCAGATACACACCACTAGACCACACGAGTGGAGCAGCTCACGCTCACACTGTACACGTAACTGACATTACATTTCTTCTGCAAATTCTAATGAGCTCTTACGATTGATTCCAGCAGCTGAGTTTAAACATCATGACGGATTTCATTTTTTTTATTGTACATGAAATTTTCTGACACGCGTAACTAATCAGCTGTCGCCAGCGGTATTTTCGAACCGTTACAACTTAAAGCTCGTACAAGAAAAGAGCCGACACTTTTTTTAAAGTCATGACATGCAGCGCATCTGCGTCTCCTATGGTGTTGCGGATGGGCAGCGGCGATTACTTGCCATCAGGTGAACTGCTTGCTTTTTCGCCGAATATTCTATAAAAATTTACTTAAGTGACTATCCTTCTTACGATATTGAATTTTCTAGTATCGCCCAAATACTGTGGGCAAGTAAGGCATTATGCATGTATATATAAATTAATATCATAAAGCGAAAACCGTCATGTTACCAGTTGCGATAAAAATACCGTGACTTTATAACAGATATAGAAGAGCTAAAGGTTTAAAGATTCAAAATACATGTTCACTTACAGTAGGAACATTATTTACTTCTTCGTCTTCCACGCCGTTAACGAACTCCTGCAGGGGTGGTTCAACCTCGTTGTCTATTGGTGGAACTGGAGAAGGTATGTCCAGGCTAAGGGAACCGGCGATCACTGATGGTGATAGATGGTGGGAGAAGTCGTAGGCTTGGGGCATTGACGAGTCGTTACGGGAGTCCGCCTGAAATGAGCATTTTGACTTTACTTATTTTGAATAGTAGCACAATCCTGGTGTGTTTTTATGATAAGTGACGTCTTCCAGCCATGCCAGTACCACACAAGTCATTTAGAGATAATAATGCATATGTTATTGGATTCTTTCTAGGTCTAATATAGAAACATGTCCATGGATTATACCGATCATCTATCAGGTACTAATACTAACGCTTTGATCACGAAAGAATTTTAGAAATCGGTTCTGTAGTTCCAGAGATTACTAATAAACATAAAACAAACAAATTTAACTTCTTTATAATACACGTGTAGATGCAAAATTTATCTGTGGTTACGTATTATTAATTACCATTAATAATTACCCCAACTGAGCTTGAACGGTTTTGCTAGAATTGGTTCACAACAATTATTGAATGGCAGAGAGATTTTGCAGCCTTAGCGTATCCTTAAGCTTTAGGCTATTCACGCAAAATATTGATTTTTAATTTAAACACTGATGAACCTATAATAATAGAACTAGTTCAAATAGAACCTAGAATTTGCACTTACTCCATCTGTTTCAAAGAGTCTGCACAGCTGCGGGTCCTCTTTCACTCCCGTTAATGCGTCTGCGATCCTGTCCCTCATCCTCCGTGCCAACTCGAAGTCATCCCTTGCGGCGGCAGTTCTCTTCCGGAGTCTCCAGCGACCGATCCTTATACCAGCTGCCGCGAGGGCTGACGCTGCGGATTTGAGGCGCCGGGCGTATTCGAATCGTTCCTCTGCAGAATTTAACAAATACAAATTTATATTGACAGCCAGAACTCATAAGCTTCAGTTCGTAAGTGCTTAGTAAATTTACAACTTATTAATGCTATAATTATAAAAATTCACTTATCGCAAATGTACTTTAGAATAAGAATAATGATTTAAAGTCTTTTATTTTAAGTAAATCTAAATATTTAATTTTGCAAAATTTAAAAATCAACACACCGGCTACAGCGGTCTTTTTCTTCTCGTCCAGATTCCTCACCAGATCAGCTATCTCGTTGTCGACATACATGACAAAAGCTAGGTCATCGTAAGGTGAATAGGTTGGCTCGGATTTTGGAGTGACAGGGGTAGTTTTGCCGGCATCATCCAATTCAAGGCCGAGTACATTAACTGCCATCAACGCTACCTGTGTAATTAAGAGATTACACATAAGTATTATGCGAAGTAGTATTTATCATACATACATTGGACATAGTAAAGTTTACTTTGTGGATTAACGATAATTTTAAAATTTCCTTTGTTACATTTTGTTTGTAGATACTAAAAAGGTTAACACCAAATTTCGTAATAGAAAATCGATTAAATAAATTGAAAGGTTACTTAGTCGTGTGAGAATGCGTTTAGAATACGCGTATGTGATTAAAGAAACTTCGAATGCGATAATGAGTTACATCCGTGTGATAAAAATTATAAATACTAATATAATTTTGTTGTGCCCATATAGTGCGTCTTATCTTTGTTTTATTTTATATACTTTTTGCGAAAAGAATAGTACAATATTTAACTAGAAAAGAAAACAAACATGAGAGAAATAGATAATTGCACAATCAACTACATTATCCACATCTGATTTAAGTTGTGTTCTTAAATTACAAGTTACACATAAAATTCATAAATAAATCTCTTATTTATAATTTTATAAGAACAATTTTTATACATATATGTATGTAAAAAAATCTACTTTACAACTTTAATTTATACATTTTAAAGTGTAATTTTAGATGATTTCATTTTGTCTGTAATAAGGAGATGTAAAAATATCAATATGTCGCATTAACTGTTGGTAGGCTTTTTCAATTTTATATAACATTTGATTTTATGATTGGATTCGGATTGGTAACGGCTTAACTATAGTTATTGTGTATATTTTAATTAGCAACTATTTGTTTCCTTATATAAATAAATAACTACTAAACTGAATGATTTACTTATTGCATAAAAGAAGATAACACAATAGATTGCATAATAAATAAAAATACCTGGTCATTGTCGTTCGCTGGTGTATGGGGTCCCGACAGCCGGAGTTTAACAAACCGTGCGATGGTAGGTTCTGGAAGGGCGGCCGATCTGTTACACGTAAGAGTATTTATTTCTGTTAATATATCCATCGACGTATTTGAATAAAACGTACGTAAGTGATGGCAAGAGAAATTGATTGCCCTTCCCTGAAGACGTCTATGGTACTGGCATGGACAAAGCACAATCTTCAGGGATAAGGGGTTTTTCCAGTCATTTAAAGTAATAAACATTGCTATCATATGATAGTATTATGGCTGAGTGTGCACTGGACAGATCGGTCTGTTTATTTTTAAGTTAGATATAACTTAAAGATAACACACACGCTTTTTTATTTAACAAAGGTTGACAAATGATTACGCAGTTCTTCTTCAGCTTTTTTTATTTAATTAGTTTTCAATAATTTAGTAAGCGTTACTCGTAATTGGGTCTCCAGATCGCTACACTCACCATACTAAAAATGGCAACGTTGTGTTACTATTTCATGCTGGTATTCTGTTGATCCTTATGGAAAATGAAAAAGTACTCTGCAACCATGAGGTCTTTGCGCATTCGACCCCTACGTTGTTACATCTGGCCCTTACAGATGTGAGGCTGGGACTATTAAAGAAGATAGTAAACGTATAGAATCTTTTGAAATGTAGACATATAAACGTATGTTGGCCTTTAGCTGGACTTACAAAATTTCAAACATAGGCATAGGAAAACTGGCATATCTTGGACACTTGCTCAGGCACGATGTTACATATGAACTCATGCAACTCATTATGATGGGGAAAGTTATCGGAAGAAGGAAATCATGGCTGCTCAACATACGGGAGGGGATAGCCAGAGCCTTATTTCGCCTCCCGAGGAATAGGAAGGAATACACGAAACTTACTGCCAACTTTCGTTAGTAATAGAGCCACCCAAAGAAGAAGAAGATTCTGTGAGAGTGTGGCCGAAACGAACGATTCGTCCAGCATCTGAAAAGTAGCTGCTGCGTGGTTCAGCATATGATAGAAACTCACGCACAGGAAGACATAATCATAATTTAATACCTGAGTTCCCTTGTCCGGGCTTGCGGCGCCGGCCTGGCGAGCGTGACCCGGCCCACACTGGTGTAGGTGGCTCCGCAGGGTGTCGCTGCGCCCTCGGACACCAGCCCGCCTGACACCAACACTTCCACGCAGGCAGCTATTGGATAGCACCAGAAAAAAAACAGTAACCATGTTTTGCCTCTCTGTTGGGTATATATGTACCTCCTCTCTAGAGAAGCTATATAATTAAATTGTGGTTCCATACATACATTTCTTCATTTCTTACTATATGTAGTAAAGTCACAGCTTATATATATATTAGGATATTATATATAAACTTGTGTACAACTAACATGTGCACAAAGGCGGACTTAATGCCTAAGGCATAATCTACCATTCAACCTTAGGAGGGTTCAGAGAAATCAAGATAGACAGATGAATAATAATAAAAACAAAAAAGAAACATACAGTACATCTAAATACTTATACAATTATATATACATATCATTATATATTATCTTGGGAATTTATAATAATAAATAAATAATAGATTTTTATATACATTTACATAAACTATAAAACAAAAATATATACATATTATAAATACAAACATATCTAAAAGTAAATATGTATATAAATATATACATAATTATTAACGATGTAGTGAATCTGCTGACGCTACTTCCAACAAATGCTTTTGAATTTTACGTTAAAACTCTAAGCGACTTTAGGAGACGCTTTCGAAAACAAAAACAGCCGATAGTACTAAAGACACCTTTGATGATGGGACGGAGAAAAAGCGATACTTATAAAAAAAAAATCATATTTTTAAAACGTTTTATCAGCATTATTTACGCTCCATCATGTTAGTACAGCCGAATGAAACGATAATTTCATAAAAAATATATTACTTTACTAAAAAAAACCAGCAATGAAACACAAAATCAAAAACAGCTGATGCTGGGATCAACGTACATATATAACGATAGAACGTCGGAGCATAGTCCACCACGCGGTCCAATGCGGGTTGCCGGTCTTCAGATATCCTTCATTTTTATTTATTTCTTAAACATGTAGGTCGCCTCATAACCTCGTCCTCCACCACCGAGCAAGTGTTAAATCAGCACGTAAAATTTGCAATTACCAATTTTATAGGTGCCGGTGCAACGAGGATCGAACTCGGTATTATCGGATACAGTTTAGTATAAAATTATTAAAATCGATCGTTTAGTCATGAAGCTACCACGACTCACACACATAACATGTGTACCAACTTTATATCTTCTTTTTTATATATATGAAATATGCTTACGTTTTACTACAATCTCGCTCGATGGAAGGCGAAGATGTGGCCTAAGATGGTTCACGTTTGCCTGCAAGGTGTCTGTTCACATTGGCCTTATATCTCGGTCATGTGGGGTGGAATAACCATCAGTTTTTGGTGCACAAATATTGTTGGTTAGGAATCTGACCATTTCGTCACGCGGCTGTCACGTTGTTTACATGCATATAAGCATGTTACTTACGTATAAGCTGATGGTGCGCCAGCAGTTGGAGCTTGTGGACGCTGGTAACGCTGGATAGACGGAGGAGCAGCTCGTGGGGAGGGGCGCCAGCGCTTCGCCATCCGCGCGCCTCCGGACCTTGCGCGTTCAGTTCACATGCTGGATAGCAGCTGTCTTCACCTATGGGATATATCTATTTTAACAACAAAAGCTTTTCACTTTGCCATTGAGCTTTAAGTCTTAATTGTCAATTGGTCACCACGGCGTCCACCCCATGGGTGACGAGGTATTTCATCTCAGTATTTAAGGTCGAAAACGTATATGCATCCTGAAGCTTTGAGGTCAGGAACTATCATCCGGTAAAGCGTGCTGTCCTTTTCCATCCAATATTATAATAAAAACATTTCGCATATGTAGTTGAAATACAAAGAATGTATAAAACGGTTTTTCTGCGACATCTCTATTCGTTACTAGAACGTTCGCTTCCTGCGATCAAATCGCTCAACTTCGCTGCATTACAGTTTGACTGCATTGCGGCAGGGGCATATAAAAAAATGTATCATAAGTTGAAGGACTACAGTTGAGTTATTTGGTAAAAATTTTCTCTTAATTAAACCATTTTTTTATGAACAATCGAACGTTAAAGGATCCTCCTTTTCGTATATAGTACAATTTTGTTAAGCTAGATTCATTCTACGCTTTCTACTTGCTGTTGTTTTGAAAAGAATACTAAAAATGTCACTTAACATTGCTAATATTCCTGTCAACCAATTGCATCTTAGTTATGCAACACGATAATAGTCGAACGGCGTATTCGAACGTGAACGGCTTTCAGTTTCTTATTGTGATATCTTGCTTTATTGTGATAAAGTTGAGAAACGAAGACAATTCTAATTATATTTTTTTAAGTGTGTTTGTTATGGTCAATTCACACTATCCATTCTCGAGGAAGAAACAACGTATGTATAACACGATATTTAGGTAAATTCATTATTCCATCTCATAATTACCTAATCCCATTTAATGATATTAGGGGTGACAAACAATTACACAGATATTGATGGTAACCTGGGGTACATTACACCAAAACTCATCCTCAACAAGGAGTTGTAATACTCATATATGATCACTAAGATGTAATGCGTCGTCAGTATAAGTTACGAAACCATTTATTAGGTTTCATGCCTCAAGGCGTTCCAAGATTAGGTCGCCAATTGTGTTGACAACAAATTAATTAGTATTATGCTATTTTAAACTGTAATGTGTGTGAGATGAGATTTTTTTTTCAAGTGATGTCTTATAGATACTGTATCGTGTCAGAGAACCAAATTATTATTATCAGTATTTTTATACATGGCCGCATCGCATCTACCACAATTTCTTTCCACGCCACGCGTTGCCTGATAGTGAATAAATCCAAGTTTAAGACATTAAATGCACTCTTTTACGCGGCAAAACCAATACCACTTTTCGTAACAACGTAGAAAAGATTTTAAGTATATTAAATAGCATTGTGTAGGTATGATCGTAGGTCTGTCCACAATAATGGAACATAAATAAGATGCCAGTTTTAGATCAATAATGATATAATAGAAATACTCTTGTTATTATGCGAGGTTTGATGTTTTATAAAATTTGATTATGACCCGTGACCATGAGTGATGTGAAATACCCAAAAATCCTTTAAATAATCCCTAAATTAGCTTAATTGAATACAAAAGTGTCGTATAGTCGAAAACGACCAGGAGAACATAAACTTAAAATAAGCTTTATCTCGTGTAGATACTTAGGGTAATTGTGAACCTAAGTCAATAATTACTTAATAATATCTGCCATACTCCCCTTTCTATCTTGGTATCTTTGAATATCTAATTAAAATAATAATAAATCTACTTTAATAATGAAAATAAATGCTGAATGGTTAGGATTAATTTTTGATGAACGAATTATCTTTCAATAACATTATTATATATCAGTAACGTTTGCTCTAATTTCGGGCAAAAAGACAATAACAAGACATGAAATCTACAAAGCGAAATAAGGCCACGATTACATTTTATGGTTTCTGTACCCCAAATGCAGATAATCTCTACTATTTATGTATGTAAGTCTGGAGCATTGCCAAGCTATGATATATTAATGCTTTTTACAAAGAATACTTACAGAAAAATCAAGAAATCAGTAAGTTGGGTTGATTACTTTTTATATCGCTTGGTGAATTGTGGCCTAATTTTGCTTCGACAAAACGAGAACTTGATTAGAACTATTGGATGATGAGTTTTAAATTTATACATTTCAAAGTCGTTATTTATTTGTAATCGCGTTATTTACGAATAAGAGTTCCACCGTAGCACCAGTGCTACAGAAACGGAAGCTACTGTAAAAGAAAGCACGTTACATTTTTGGTTCCAACGTTTTCGTTCTGGAGATTTTGAATTCCGAAACAAACCCCTCGGTCGACCATTTCGACAAGTTGACAATGAATTAAAGGTGATCGTGGAAGCTGATCCATCCCAACCACGTCAGAATTAGCGGTCGGCTTTCGGTGTTCAGTGACAAAACAATATTAATTGACTTGAAACAAATTGTAAAATCGAAAAAGCTCGAAGAATGGGTACCGCATAAATTGAGTGTAGCACACCAACAACCAATCATTGAGTGCTGCGTTACATTACGCAACCATCACATGATGAAAATTGATATTCTGCGGCGGTCGGAAACGCTCATCACAGTGGTTGGACCCAGGAGAACCAGCCGAATCCTGTCTCAAACGAAAATTGGCTCAAAAAAAGGTACTGGTGAGTGTTTGGTGGACCAGAGCTGATGTCCTACACTACACCTTCCTAAGATCTAGATCTACGATTACGGCAGATCTGTATTGTCAACAATTGCAAACCGTGATGGAAAATCTAGCCGTTAAACAACCGAGACTGGTCAATTTCTCTAGCCCACTGTTGCTTCATGACAACGCTAGACCCTATACTTCTCGACAAATGATCGTAAATTAGTGAAGCTTCGATTGGAATGTCTCCGACACCCACCATGCCCCCGACTTCGAAATAGACATACTAAAAGAGTTTATTCAAGAATATTCTCACTCCCAAATTTTCTTCAGCAATGGAATCACCTATAAAATGGGGAAACTGAATAGATAATGATGTTACATACTTCGATTAATTAAATATATAACTTTATAAAATAACGTTTTTTACTTTTTCCATATAATACGCTTATTTAAAAATGTAATATGTAAGGACAAAACATTGATAGATATATTATATCCTGAAATAACATATAAAGTTATAACGTTATTTAATCCTCTACACCGAAGTCAAGGAAAAAAATTGTACCACTACTTTTAGAAATGCACGCTCTCGATTAGAGGTAAAAATTAGTCACGACGCTTCTTAAAATATCGAATTTGTATATAATAGACAAGAAAACTACACTAGAGACATAACTTGACTAAATATCCAACAAGAAAACTACACCAGGGACATAACTTGACTAATCTTCCAATCGATATAATCGTCATACATGAGACATAAAATATTCAGTGAATGTAATGCCAGACTGTCTAGCTCTTGAATATATATAAAGCTAGACCCAATCGATAAGTATCAAGTCGTCTGCCTTAATATTTCATGAACTCCAAGCGCACATACAGGCCGCCCTCAATACGTCGACACAATAACATTCATTTCATAATTGCCTGATAATTACGTCATATTTTTTTTATTAATAGTTGGCTATGATCTAGGATATCGCGGTGGATTCGTGACCGGTACCAATGAATCTTTGTTATTTGCATTCTTACGTGTACAGTTACAGTACGTGACGATGGTAGAGCCATATTGCAGCTCGTTTATAGATATACATGTATGAAAGGGTCGGCTCGCCACGCGATTGTTTGTGTCTTAGACAATTGCTGAGTATAAATTCCCACGAAACACTATCCTAACCAAACCGTTCATCGAAACTGATAATAAATATTTTATTAGATAATATAATTTTCATCTTGGTATTCAAGAGTAATGTAACGATGTATTTAATTGTATTTATTATAATGATTTTTACTGAATGACGATGTCCTCCTGGTTGAATTGTCAGATGACGACAACTGGGTAGTTAGTTATAGTGCCGTTAACGTTTGCGTGAACATAGAGGCCTCACTCGTTGTACCGTTACCTTCTCCGAAGTGATTCAATAAGATCGGAGGAAGCTGCAGATGGAAAAAGGTTAAGTGAGTTCCTCTGTGTTTGTGTAAACCCTTGCGCACTATAAAATATTCTGCGTAGTTGTCATCTGGCAATAAACAGATGGCATCGCCGTGATCGAAATCGACCAGGAGGAACCATCATCGTCGCTGTAGCACAAACAAGCCTGGATACCACCTTTACGACCTTCAAGAAAAGAGCTACACTGCGGTTTGTTTCTAGCTGCAGAATTAATTGGTCAACTCCACCAGGGTGTGAGAACGTCCACACAATACCAGCGTTAAATAGTAGAATAATGCTGCTGTGTTTCGTCTGGTGAGTGTAGGGATCCGGAGGTCTTTATTACTGGTGACGAGGCGTTCCATCTTAGCCCTTAAGGGTTACAACGCATCTGCATTATGATTAATTTTTAAGGATGAATGTAGATGTCATGGGCCGCAGGAATCACTTCCCATCAGGTGAACTGTGTCTCCTTTGTGACTCTCAATGTAATTTTAAAAAAAGTGAACTCGACGAGCCTCTACTTTTTACTGCGGAATTGTGAATATCCAATCATCAGTAATGATGGATGTCGGATGTAGTAATCGATTATTTATGATGAAAGTGCTTCGTCACCTGTCACACCGACGGAAATGGTTCTTTGGCAGTAATCGAGGCCCTGAATTCTCAGACATCATGCTAAACATGGTGGCTATAGGCATTCTGTAAATCACTCCACACCCTAGCCACTAGATAGTGCACCTAGATAGCTAGATAGGTTATGTATATCTCTTATTATGTAGAAAAAATATTATTAGCTTTATTATATAATATTATTAAAGATTAATATCTATATTAAAGGTAACGTCATGTGAAATAAACATCGTTAAATATGTTAGGAACTTCAAAACATCAATATATTAAATTACCTAGATTTAAAATGTTAAAATGACCTAAATATTTCACGATCGCTAGCTATCAAATTGAAACGCAATTTAAGAATGTGAAGTGCATTCCATTTATAAATTAAAAAAAAAGCGACATCAACAAAAGGTAATAAGAATATAGAAAATTACTTACTTGTTGCGTAAACTATGTGGAAAGGAATGCGTTTAGGCATTATCTGATCTATAACACAACCTTCCGGCGTCATGTAATATGTTTATATTCACTTCCATTTCTAATTACTCAAACTTACATTGAAAATTAAATAATAAAAATATTGCTGCAAATAAAAACACATTTTGTATCAAAATTAACACAAAAAAACTTGCCAACCACTACATCGCCGTTTAAAGCTACAGTTATAGTTTTAAATTAAATAAATATCTAGTAATAAAATATCGGGAATGATAAAACAAGAATGGCAGAGGGTTGCGAGCGATGTAAGCGCGAAATGAGTGGCGCTGATGAAAATCAATACTCGTTGCCGGGTGCCACTCACTGCCCTCTTTGTACACGAGTTGTTTTAGCGCCATCTATTGACGAACAGAGAAACGAGGCGGCACAATTGAATGTAAGAATGGTGCGGAAAAAAGTGCATTATTCCAATATAACTTACATTAAATATTGTAATTCTTGAACTTCTACACTAAAATGCTTGGCATAACACTAGTCACTATTTAGTATTTGTCTTTGTTCGCACAACCTAACTCTGCGTCTGTAAAGAACTAAGAGATCTAAATGATGAAGAAACTCTCAGGGTGGTTTATTTCACATACAAACAATTCAAACAAGACACGTCTTATGGTATATTATTATTTTATGATCGTTGCGAGACCCTTTTAAGTCAATATTACTTTTTTTAGGTTCTACATACAAACAATATTTATTTTATAAAACATCGATCTTATAAGATTCGTTTAAAGATAATCATTATTCTAGTAGTGGCATCGGATTATAATTTCGAAAATAAATAAATATTCGTAAAAATATAAACTATTTTTTAAAGCGTATCAAGCATGCAATAAATACGAGAAATAAAAATAAATTAGCTTTCCTTAGCTTCCGTTTAGTAAAGGTGACAAATTCAATCAAAAATATTAAAAATAAAATACGAAATTATAAATATAAGTAACACAACTTATTCATTTCCTGGTCATGGAGATTTCCTCACGATCTTTTTCTTCACTGAGGATCACAGCAATTACCCCGTTTAACGAATAAATGTGAAAAGGCAGCGTAACTTTGCTATTTCATATACTGAGTGTATGCCGGATCTAGGAACCTAATTAGACGTACTAACTCGAATTCAAAGAATTTTTTTTAAGATAGGAAGAATATTGACAGCAAGACAAATAATATTATAGGTTGCCAACTAAGTTCATTCATTTATTTTTAATTTGTTTAAATTTTATTTTTCAATATAAATTAACAAAATTTTAATCGATTATATGAGAATGGAAATTCTTCCATGTTATTCCCACCGTTCAACAATATTTTCAATACCTCGTTTATCACACGGTTTTCATTCGAAAAATTCATCCAACCAATACCTCATTTATGCATTACTATTAAACAAAACTGCGCTCATAGCATTTGAAAGAAATCGAAAGAGGTGGAAATCCACATAAATGAACTGGCACAAAGAATTAAGTTATAAATTCCGGTAGAACAAAACATCCCCTTTCAAACAATCTTAAACATTATGCCAAAAACATTTAATGACATACTTACGTACTGTAAAATAAAAAAAAACGGAACGAACTTAGTTGCCCACCTAATTATATCAAACTATATATAACAAAATATGAACTTGCTAATTTTACTAATCAGCTACGTGGCAAATAATCAGATTTTAGCATCCATTTAAGCAGAGCCCAAATTACAAAGCTATTAAGCGACATTGGAAATCGTGGTTCCTGGCATGCTTTCTCCAAGTCAGCCCCTGGTAAGAATTGAAAATTATTAAAAGATACTTCAGATGCGTTTCATTGTACTGTATTTTTGGCATTGTGCACTTGACTTAAATGTGGTGAGGAATAAATGACTAGCATGGAATTATATTTTGGTGTGTAAGAAATAAGCTAGTAAATATTAAAAGAGAAATATATACACTCGTACATTTAAAGTGCAATTTGCGGATGCAAGTGCTCTCGTTTCACGTGAAGAATATTTAGAGCGGAAAATTAAAGCTTCGCATCGTAGGGAAAAATGTAATGAAAAAAATATTTCATTACCTAAAATACCGATAGTATGCAAAGAAAAATAACTACTTTAGAATATACTTCTTTTTTATATAGACATATAAGTCTAAATAAAAATAAATATTTATTTTTAACATATAAGTTGGCTAACCCGGCGAACTTCGTACCGCCTAACAGTCAATGAAAGACGTGTTAACATTTTGCTGAATTTAATATAGGATTTATGAATACAATGAATACAAAAATATATTACGTTCAATGTTTTATTAGGGTAATATATATAACAAAATATATTTAAGGTACAAAAATGCACAGCAGCATTGAATTAAGCACTCCGGTTTTTTCTCTTCATTGAAACACCTATACGACTTTTTTCGTTTTATTATCAGGCGCAAGAACAAATAAAGCGGATAGTTTGCCGACATATGCACATGCGACATGCAAAAAATGGGGTGGAGGTTGTGACATCCGACTAAGGGAGTCGTGGTACGATTGCTCGAAATATACGGGCTATATAAGCCAAGCGATTATTGGGATAGTAAGAGACATAATCTGTTAGGCCTGAAATCAGGAAATAAGGCCGGAGTCCAAAAGAAATTTTTCACTTAAAAATTGTATGCATTCCTGTTTGATCTTAACGGATGACTATGTATTTAATTTATAATTCCTTATAAACAAATTATTAAATGGAGTGTCAAGGAAAAACGTTTTATATGCAGGATAATACGGATAATAATCACATCAGATGCCTTTATAGAATATCAGCGCAAAATATAAACGTTTTCTTTTTGTTCATTTGTTTAATAAATAATTATTTCTTTTATTATGGAAAGGGTCCTGTATTGGATAAATATGCTAAAAAAAGAATAGATACACCGTTCAGAATTTTTAAGAGAAGAAGAGAAGAGATCCTACCCTCAAAAGTATACTCAATAAAATATCTAATAAAAATATATCTAATATCAATAAAAATCTGTTACAGCTATAATTGACAGTGCATTTGCGTAACCCAAAACACCAATCAGCGATCGCCACGCCTCAATCACGGTATCAATTTTTCCTAACAAATCTATATAGTATGTACAAACAGTATTATATTAATTAGGTCCTCGACGACCCCCGCTTTATGGGGGAGCCTAACGCCAGTCCGTCCTCAACGGACCCCAGACCCACACACAGCTCAAACACCTCGTCGCGTCGTCCTCGCCTCCGAGCGCGACGCAATCTTAGCGACACCGCGTACACTCGCTACACCCGCGTGTCAGGGCGGTTCTCACCGCCCACAGCTTCCGATTGATAAGAAAACAGGTGGCGTCCGTCAAAGGCTAGGTTCGCACACCAAAACCTCGGACGGTCACTAGGCATCACCATCCATTCTCCACTCGGGAGCATCTCTCGATAGCTAGGGAACTGGAAACTTGGGTGGCATCATCAGATAGGTATAAGACCAGAGAGTAGGGCGCCACGCTCAGTTTATGAGCGCTTTGTGTAAGTAAGAGAACCACAATAGAGAACACGTTTTATAACCAGCTCACGGACCCCTCAGTTCCGTGGGCCTTATGTGACGAAGCTGTAAGAGCCGCATAGGCTAACAGAATCAACATCAACAGAATCTAGCTATTAATTAGATTATGTATTACAGTTTGCGGGAATTTAGGAATGAAGAAGTGATATTTCTTTCTCTTTCTGTCCAACAAGGAAATGACCTCCATAGTTCCGTAACAAGTTAGTTTTATATACGTATGTATGTTCATATAATTTGCCACAATAACACAACTAACTGAGGCGTACGTTACTTCATTTACATAACAACGTTTTAAACAGACACTTCTTTGAAACAATACACTTGTGCAAATAATGAGATATTGTTTAACTATCTATATATTATTCATATACTATCGAATATATATATATATATATATATATATATATATATATATATATATATATCAGCTGTATTCTAGAGCTCATCTTTAAGTAAGGAACTAAAGAAAGCGAGTTACGTCAAAACACAATAAATGTGAAGAACCTTTGTTTACGGACTAGCACGTACTTCACCTGATGATAAGTGTTGATCGCAATCCATATCATCTACGTGCACCCTCAACAACGAGTCAAGATGACTCGAATATCGCTTTACCTGCAATCGGGTCACCGGATCCCCAACCTTATGTTGCCTTGAAACGCAGCATTATGCTGCTATTTCGCGTAGGTATTCTGCGAGGGCATGGTCCTTCCCTAATCGAGCCGACAATAACTTTACAACTAAAAGCTGCAACGTCACGTAAAAGATCCCCACAATAGTTTCTTAAACGTTATTTTATTTTTCTGCTCTTTCGTTCGTGCTATAAAAGCACGTAAAATATTTATATCTGTAAACATTTTTACACTAAATTATGGCTCTCACATATCGGCTCTTCCATTCATGTTAAACTTGGTACACAGAACTTTAATGTGAAATAGTAGCATTCAACTGCTGTATTTCGTATGTTGAATGGTGAATTGGTGACCCAACTACATGTAACAAGGCATTCCTTCCTAGTTCTCAGGCGCGACAACGTTATATACGTTGTCACGCCTGAGATATATGCCTCAATAGCTTAATGGTTTACGGTACGTCTGCGAAACATAAGGTCGTAGGTTCGAATCCGCCATTAGACTGTTGTCGTCAACCATTTCCTAGCACAAGCATTTTAAGCTTAATTGGAGTGGTTATATTATATACGGAATATTAGCAATGACCGCAGTCTTTTTTTTTTAAATATATGCATCTTGAATGTTTTTTCATGACTCACTTAGTACTAACATGTGAACTGTGTATTCGGTTGTCACCCTTAATATATGAACATAGGAACAAATAAAACAAAAGTAACAAATCAAAATATATTATATCATGCAAAAGTCTGCCTTGGTGACCGCCACGATCCAATCCAATAATGCAGTGGTCCGAGCGTTGACCGCCGGAGCCCTCGAAGCGCAGAAAGATTGTCCATAACTGACGATGCCCACGCTGTAAAGAAGTCCGTTAGATGGATCCGTATACAGCAAGGGACCGCCAGAGTCGTCCTGGAAATGGTTGTAACAATAAGCTCGTTAATAACAGTGGTAGAGCTACGCTGCAGTTTTTTTAAGCTGCAGAATGAATAGGTCAGCTCGAATGAGGTAGGACCTCGCCTAGTGTGCGTACGGAAGGGACTATACTTTTACAAAATGCTAATGAAAAAATAGTGTTCCGTCTGATGAATTAAACTATAGGTCTTGTTACAGGTCATCGACGAGTCATTTCCAACGCATCTACATCTAGATTCCTCATAGAGAAGTAGTGCGTGTGAGCTGCGGGGATTATTATCTAGTGATCTCTGTGCTCGTTTGTAAAGATATTATAGATCCCTAATGATCATAAAAATATATATAAATAACAGTAAAAAAAATTTTACTGTACCTGGCAAGAATCTTTCCCCGGAGTGTACGTACACATTTGCCGTGGCGTGACCGAGGGTACACTGCGGCTGCAGACTGCCTGACTAATCACGTCCACGTCCACTTTCTGCAGGGTGGCAGAAGTAGGCCCGCCAGGGAACAGGGTGCCCCAACCTAGATGATAACACATATTTATGTTACAGAAGAAAACAACGGTGGTTGTAATTTTTCATTTCTTTCAGACTTTTATCTATAATGTTAATAAGTCATCTAATGGTTATCAATATTTTTATCCGAAAATAGTTTTAACACGTACCAGAGCTGCCTTAGAGGTCTCGACTGAGTGCCAGTAGCGCTCGGTCACCTCTCAACTCGGTGAAACTGTAAAAGCCCTCGGGCTAACAGTGGCCTTCAGCCCGAAAAAAAAAAAGACAGTGCTGCCTTATAAGTGAATTGGTTGGACCGGGGTAGGAACCCCTAATGACGCATTCCGTTTCAGTTCTGAGGCGTCACGATGTATGTGCATCTTTAATCATTGTTGAGTAATCGATGTATGTAGGTGTTTATGGGCCGCAGTTATTATTAACCCCCAATATTACAAACAAATAATTAAAGTAATCCGATGCTTCATTACCTGATTTAGTTCCCCCTATCCCTAGACTCAACAAACGGTAACTAAACATCGTTATGCGTTTTACTCTGGTATTCTGTGAGGGTTAGGTTAGTGTGCGGTGTAGCCGTGTCATTCATTTTGAAGCTTGTTTCTAGATCTTGGCTCTTATATCAAGGCTTTATACTATAAGAATACCTAAGATAGTGACTTTAGTTCCGGCAAAGTCATTGTTGAGGAACTTGAAGGGTAGGCAGACTGGGCCGACGCGGTCGCTGAATACAATATTCTGTTGCAGCGTCAGGACCGACACGTCGTAATCGTAATTGGACCTGTTGTTATATGAAAGAAATTAGAATACGAAAATTAATATTGCTTTGTAAATTACTCTCTAAAATTTGATTGCTAAAGTCAGACTCCCCGTTCGTTCCTGGCGTACAATCAATATCTTTGAACTTCAAAAATTTTGAAAAAATTATAAATTAGATCTTAAAATTGCAATTAACATAATTCCATTGGTGCACGTGAGCAACCCACATATAGCTGACCATGTTAGAAATAAGGAGTGCCCAAAACTTCTGTACTGGCGGAAAAGAATAGATCATACTATGTCTCTACGTCTCATACATTCTTCATTTCTCTCTCTAGTCCTCGCAGATGAAGTCGCGAGCTGATGCTAGTGACGGGTGACATATAAGTCCTTCGAATTCCAAAAATCAAATACTTCGATGGCGTGTCAGCAGGACATTATTGAATTAAGCTATGTATTGTGCTGCATGGGTTGCATACGGGTTAACTCTTTTCATTGAAACACCTTGTGATATACGATTTCTTTCGTTATGTTATCAAGCGCAAGAACAAATAAAGCAGATAGTTTGCCGACATTTGAACATGCAAAAAAATTGGGGTAGAGGTCGTGACATCCGACTAATGGAGTCTTTGTACGATTGCTCGATATAGCGATTAAGTGATTGGAATGGTAAGAGACATAATCTGTTAGCCCTGAAATCAGAAAATAAGGCCGGAGTCTAGGCTCGAGTAGTCTCTCTATTTAATTTTACGGCATTAATTGACCACGCGTTTGTGTTGTAAACCTTACTTTTGAGATATAAGAAAAATCCATCGGGATTAGATCCGGACTACGTGGGGGCCAGGATATAAATAAGAGAAATGGCCAACATTACAGAACCCACTTGCCGCGCAGTTATCGATAGTTTTAGACGTCTTTTGATGACGTAATTTTCAAAAAATAATTCTCATTTTATGTAGTTTTTAACGAGATAATTTTTAGTTTTTAATTATTAATAATTTACATATCTAAGGACTTATGGGCCACCCTGTATAATATATATAAAAAAACCTTCTTGAAAAATGTATAATAAATAATTACTGATAAAGAAACATTCCATCTTATTGCTTAGGGATAATAAAGTACCTCAAACATAATTCGTATTTGAGAATAGATGTGCCTTTTTTATTTACCGATAGGAAGAGATTCCGGCAACCCCTAACACCCGCATTTATCCTATATAAGGAAACATAATACAGATGCGTTCTCACCCCTAAGTATTAAAATGGAACACCTCGTCGCAAGTAATAAAAGTCTCCAGATCTCTACTCTCACCAGACGAAACGCAACACCTATATGCTACTATTTTAGGCTAATATTCTGTGTAATAATCGTCTGGTCTTCGCCGACCCATTCGTGCTGCAGCTAGAAACAAACTGCGGCTCTATTGTTGCCATTTATATATTCAGTACTATGTTTAATATTATACATATAGTATACTTACATCGTATATAGAGGATGCGTCACAATTTCTGTCACTAAATAGCTTCTCGTTGCTGATTCAGCTGTAGAAAAAACAAATACATTATATATTTTAAGCTGTCGTTGTAATAACATGGAATCTTACGCATTTAAAGATACCATGCAATGGGATATGGTCTTTGTATCCAGATTCTGTTGATGTTGATGCTGTTAGCCTATGCGGCTCTTACAGCTTCATCGGACACAGGGCTCACGGAACTAAGGGGTCCGTGATCTGGTTATAAGTGTTCCCTATGAATGTGGTTCTCTTACTTACAAAGCGCTCGTAAAGTGAGCGTTTTGGTCTGCTCTGTACTCGTACCTATCTGATGGTGCCACCCAAGTTGCCAGTTCTTCAGGAGAATGGATGGTGATGACTATTGACCGTCCAAGGTTTTGGTATGCGAACCTGGCCTCTGACGGACGCCGCCTGTTGTCTGTCAAACGGAAGCTGCGGGCGGTGAGTACCGCCCTGATACGCGGGTGTTACGAGTATACGCGATGTCGCGAAGATTGCGTCGTGCTCGGAGGCGAGGGCGACGCAATCTTCTACTTTTCTAATTCGTCTATGCTGTGTGTGACTGGAGTTCGGCTACCCCATGAAGTGGGGGTCGTCGAGGACGTGTATAGCTTGGTTTAAATAGCAGCATAATGCTGATGCGTTTCGTCTGGTGAGTGTATGGATCCGGCGACCTTTATTACTAGTGACTAGGCATTCCATTGAGGACTGCTCAAGGCTGACAACGCATCTGCATAATGATTCCTTGTCAAGGATGAATGCGGATGTGATGGAAAGCATGGCAGGAATCACTTGCCATCGGGTGAATAGTGTGCTCGTTTGTTACTCTCAATGTTATAAAATAATAATATAATGCTGTTTAGGTAGCTATAAACAATTCAGGAATATCACGTCTGGAACCTCAAATGAACCCATCTTCAAAAGAGATTCAAGATGCACATGCCTTGTGCATCGTGAATCTCTTTTCATCCACTCAATTTTCGTCCAGAACTGAGAAAAATACGTTACCCGTAATTGGGTCGCCGTTTTCCCTGACTCTCCATACGTAATAAATCTGCGTTGTACCGCTATTTACGATGCTATTCTGTGCGGGCGTAGTAGTTTCTATGGTCGAGCCGACCCATTCTTTATGTAGTTACAAACTAGTTATAGCGTGACTCCACCACTGTAGATTTATTATCAAAGTTTAATGTAAGTGTTTAATGTTCCGCAATCACTAATAATTAAATAAACTGTTTTCACATTTTTCACAGTTTTTCATACTTTTACTATATCACTAGGATTAGGGGTAACAAACGAACATACTGTACACCTGGTGGTTAGTCATGACATTTGCATCCATCCTCAATAAAGATGCGTTGATGCGTCCACATGCGTTCTTCCCTCCCAGGATTTAGATAGATTCCCTCATAAGCTATAATTGGGTTTTCAGGTTTCTACACACACCAAACTAAACACAGTAGCGTTATGCTTGTATTCTAATTCTCATTTAAGTTGTATCTACAATCTAGCTATTACGTGCTTCTATTAGTTTTAATTTCACACTCATTTTATCTAGAAGAATGATGAACTCACCGGCATTAACGTTATGCTCTCCAACAACAACCGCTATCTCACTGGTGGTTTTCCTGATGACGCAGTGCGCGGCGCTCAGCACGTGCCTGTTGCTGATGATGACCCCGCCACACTTAATTATCTGGATGTCCCGATATATGATGCCAGCCATCATGGGGAACTCGTTGACTCCCGTCTCTTGCCCTCCCACGATACGAGTCTGGGAATACATTTATATATATCAATAAGGGAGTGAAAAACAAACACTCATATTATTGGTTCTTACGTCCAATGTTTTTTTAAAATTATTTATTTAAGATTAACAAACGAGCACACAGTTCACCTGATGGTGAGTGATTCCTGCGGCCCATGACATTTACATTCATCCTCTATAAGGAGTCATAATGCAGATGAATTTCACTCTAGAGTACTAACATCATACAATAATGTCTAAATGCCTTAATTATAATACTCACGAAGCATTAGGCAATTTGCAGACGGAGCAACTTTAGTTGAGGGCAACTATCAAAGTTTTAAAAGTTTCCTTTAAATCCATTTTTTTTCGGGCTGATGTCCGCTGTTTGCCCGAGGTCTTTTACAGTTTCACCGGGTTGAAAGGTGACCGAGCGCTTATGGCGCTCAGTCGAGACCTCTATATATGGGTAACCAGCACAAGGGCTCCCGAGTGGGAGCCTCGGCTTGGACCGTTACCCTGTTTCGCTCTGTTGCAACAACCAAATAGCCCGGTTTACGGTTGCCGCAATTTTATGGTAATCTGTAAGTAACTTTGATATTTGAGTTGCTCAATCTACGTGCAACGTACAGCGTGATCATATATATCGAAGAAGTAGAACTTGGTCTCATTTTATTACGTCACCACCCTTGACGGTGTCAACAATGACAAATTATACGCAGCAGTCGCCGGCAAATTCGACAGTTGCTAGGTGCGACAGTTAGAAACTAACTTAGTCAATCAACTTACAACTGTTGTCGATCACCGGGATCAACTCGAGTTGCTAAGTGTGCGCAGTTCGATTGAGATATATGTAAACAGATAGTTGCCAGTTGACAGTTGCTACAATAGTTGCTCCATCGGCAAAGCGCCAAGGCGCACAGAATAAAACTTATTAAAATTATTTTATTACAACTGGCGGATATGAAAGAAAAATGCGCCATTTAAGGTATGGCCTACGAATCATAAATTTGTAAGTTCGTTTCCGCCATTCAACTTTGCTTTTTTTCCTAACACATCTATTTTAGCTTAGTTACAAAAAATGGGAATATTAATATAATATTACTATTAATATTATATAACCTTTCATAGCAAACATTTAATAAAAAAAAAAAATATGAGATACTCGTGATAATTTTTTTTTTATTTATTTACGGCAACTAATATTTTGATATTTTTGCCAGTGTCCCGTCAGAAAGAGGGACATGTATTACTACAATTGGACCGTAACCGCAGCCTTTTGAACGGTGGTAGAGTTACACTGCAGTTTGTTTCTAACTGCAGAGAGAACAGGTCAGCTCGACCGGAGTAGGACCACGCCGTCACAGAATACCGACGTGAAGTAGCAGCATAACGCTGCTGTGTTTCGTCTGGTGAGTGAAGGGATCCGGAGGTACCTTTATTACTGGTGACGAAGCATTCCATCTCAGTCCTCAAGGGTGATTCCTTGTCAAGGATGAATGTAGATGTCAAGGGCCGTAGGAATCACTTAACATCAGGTGAACTGTGTGTTCGTTTGTAACTCATGACGTAATAAAAAAAAAGCGGTTTCCACTAGGAGTACTTGGGAATAAAACAAGGCAAAGGACATCGCAGTATTATAGGTTAGGACATATGTATATACATAATAAGTTATTCTTAATGAAACAGTTAAACTTGGATACGACTATTAGTTACCGTACTGATGGTTAAAGCTGAGGTACATAGATGGACAATTTCATAATTTTATCTTATGTTTAAAAAGAAAACGATAAAGTTTTTGAATTAAGGGGACTCTGTGACTACTGACTTTTTTTTTAAGTGAGAATACGACGATAGAAAACGCTTAGTATTTAGTATAGATTAAATCGCCTTCACTGTATTGGAATATGATACTTTAGCTCCAAATGCCAACCTTATTTCATAACCGACTCATTATGTCCTCCTGGTCGATTATCCTGGCGCTATATACTTTATATTACTCAGCCGCGCAGGGTACAGAAGGAAGCAGAATACAGTGTAAAACTGTCGTAACATTCAGCGCCAACGTATAGGAACTCACTCGACGTCCTCTTCTCTAGTTCAATGTAGTACATATATAGTAAAGATGGGAGGAAAGTTCTCAATCGTCATCAAACAAAATATTTGAAGATTTTTTTTTAAATAAAATACTCCATATAATGAGGTATCTATATTTTATATAATATGCATATACTTCTATAATACGGAAGGAATGGAGACAGAGGAGATGATCCAAGAGGAAAAGTTAATATCAATATTATAAAACCAATTGACAACAAAGCTAGAATTAAACTATTAAGGATATGTAGAAAGTATTATGGGACATAATGCAACACGCAGACAAAAAAAAACAATACTCAAATTTTTATCCTCGGCTGGGAACCTACACTCCAGATTGCAGTAGGGCCCTGTTTAATAAGGTTCGGATGAGAATTGACATTCTCTATTCGTGTTCTGATACATAAAGCGATCGTTCTTACCGACTTCTTATAGCCACATCTGCAAGGAGCCGGAGTGACTACAGCAGGCTGCGCAGTCAGCTGGCATAAGAAGCGACCCCCGGGGCTCAGGTACGATGATATGAGTCCTGGTTAAACAAAAAGGTTTCAATGTTTAAGTAAGATAACTTAGTAAATAGGTCAGAGTCACCTAACTTCAACTTAGGGAATAGTTTTATCAAAATAAATTTTGATTCGAGAATAGATTCTTTTGAATATATAGTCCGTTATAGCTTATATCTTATATCTTGCAGCCAGTCCAGGGTTTAATGCCCAGCAGAAATATATATTTATATATCTTGCAGCCAGTCCAGGGTTCAATACCCAGCAGAAAAACAATATTTATACAATACAAATTGTTAGCGGGACTTGATAATTCAGTCGTATGTACTATGTCCCATGTCCTCTGACAGGCATGTGAATCTTACTACGACCTTATTAGACATAGATTACATCAGTCTAGGAAAGAGAATGACCAGAGTGTGTTTCTCATTTACGCGAATGCACTATAATGGATCTTGGGCAGTTTTTTTTTATAGATAAAAAGGAGCAAAAGAGCGGCGGGAAGACCGAGGTTCTCATCGACGCCTATGGAAAACCGCAACACCAAAGGAACTGCAGATGCGTTGCCGGCCTTAAAATGAAATACCGAAAACGAAGGCCGAAAGGAATAGGCTCGCTTCGAGGACCCTAAATCGTACTGGTTTGGAAAAACGGCCGAGGACAGACCGTTCCACAAGGCAGCTGTGCAGGGCCGAAAATTCCGCGAGAAGCGCACAGTAAGCACAGAGGAATACCAGCCATCCACGCGGTGAGGATGGAACCTGGTGGTCCGTGGTGTCGTGTCGTGGCAGTTGAAGTCATTTGGTAATAATCATGTAAAATATTATGTAACCTTGCGATGATTCTGCTTATGCTTCCGGCACTATAATATATCCTGCGCAGTTGAAACCATTCGGTAATAATCAGTGAAGCCTCATCATCATCCATATGTTACGTAACATTGATGGGCTGCAGTACTGTGCTGGCACACACACCTTGAATACGTTGCTTATGTTTATTGTCGACGTTATTTGGCGTTATACTGAAATAAAAAAAATACATTATAATCTTTAATTGCGCATAACGTAAAAAAATAATGTAAATCTCATTTTTTTTATATTTTATGTATCTTAATCCTAACAAGCACCGGCCTCGCAGTGCAGGTTTGTAGACTCAGTCCACTAGCACGCCTATTTTGCGGAATTATGCAACATTTTTTTTCAGTTATTGTTAATTAAAACTACATCATGTTTTTAATAATATTATGACATCGTTTCTTAACCTCGGGATCGCTTTTGTTATTAAAGGGGTTCAATAAATGAGACCTGTATACAAAAGATTGGTTTATTGATGGAATAAATTTTAATGTGATTTTTTAAATCTAAAAATTACGATTTACCCGCGCGATATTTGTAATGTGCGTTTTTACCGTCTGAGATATTAATGTATTTGAGACGAAAATTGGGCCATCCTGGTGGAATTAAAGTTGACACGTTTAAATAAACTATTAATTAAATTGTTATTACAATTTTATAGTAAAAGGCCTTTTTCGGTTTTCTGTAGTCATGGCAGAGCTGCCTGCAGTTTGTTTCTAGCTGCAGAATTAATGGGTAATGGCTCGACCGGATTACCGCACCCTCATAAAATAAATTAAATAGCAGCATAAAGCTGTTGATGTATTTTGTCTGGTGAGTGTAGGGATCCGGAGGCCTTTAATACTGGTGCCATAAGTCTTATATTTAGATATATAGTCTTATATATATAGATATATTCTCCGGCTACGGCGATATCTTCTGGTTATTACAAGATGACGTTACAGTGCAATGGCGCAGAATATTTTCATAGTACCTAAGCATTTACGCAGACACAGAGACACTCAATCATCGTCCTCTTCGTATTCCGATGCAATGCATGTGCAGTGAGGATGTGACGAAGGGAGGTGACAGATGCACGTGTTATCCGTGACATGCACACAATACACCCAGACCCAAAAGCCAACAATTTCCAATACACTTTTGATGCTCTCACGGTTGCTTTCGAACACTGATATTTCCTAGCGCAACATGGCGATAGGTGGTACCAAATCAACTGCGTAGGGTATATTATAGTGACGTAGACATAGATCTCATTCGCCAGCCTCCCCAATCTCGATGTAATTCATTTACAAATTGAAATCCTGGCACAATGTTATGTTAAATACTGGACATACCGTAATCTCAGAATTGAAAACTAAGAATTTGTGATTCACAAAATATTGTTCCTTGGATGGGAACCGAACTCAGGACTCGTGACGCAGCAGCTGTGCTGTTGTTCCATGTTGCTACTAGCTACAGCGGGGCTCTACTGTTCTTAGATAGTTAATTTCAATCTATTAAACTAATCATTTGTACATACCTATCGATAGCCTTTGAGCGTTGGACGTAATACTTAAAGTGCCACGGCCGCAGTAGTACTCCGAAGACGCCAGCTGAGGGTCACCCGTCCTCGAAACAAGCAGCCGGTCCATAGAACACGAGGGACTCTACAGTGAAAGATAGTTTCTTTTATTTACGTAAAGCTACTGCTGAATATGGATCGTCTTCTTGGAGAAATTACCATGAACGTCTTTTTGGAGAAATGCCCACGCAGGGATTAGTTATCCTCGATGGACTCCCACTAAAGTCCCACGGTATTCTTCTCGACGCCTTTGTCGTGATACTGCAACGTAGTACGACGCCTGAGTATATGAACCTATGTCAATGTAATATTAATGTACTCTATATCACGGAGTAAATTAATAAGGTAGCAATATAGTTTTCCATATTACTTAAGCTGGATCGGCACGCGCCTGTTTTGCTCATACTTTGAGGATCATGACATGGCAATTGAACACAAACGCCCATTAAAACCAACCACAAAGATGTCATGTGGCCCGTTTTCGGAATTGGAGTACATTAGTAATATAACCTCACAGAGTACCGGCGTGGAATAGATACGTTTTAGTTTTGTATGGTGAGAATGCGAGTAGAGTAGAGGAAGCAAGTAATCCTGACAAATTACAATTAAAGAAGCATTTCATTTCAGTGCGCTAAAATGACAACGCACGTGCGTCTCAAATCTTTGTTGTGTTTTTTTTTATAACCTTGGGAGTTCACCTGATGGCAAGTGATTCCTGCGGCCCATTACTTCTTCTACATTCATCGTTGACAAGGTTGTGGATGCGTTGTCACCTTTGAGGACTGAGATGGAATGCCTCGTCACCAGTAATAAAGGTCTCAAGGGTCTGTACACTCACCAAACGAAATACAGCATCATTATGCCGCTATTTTACGCTGGTATTCTGTGAGGGTGTGGTCCCACCCCAGTCGAGCTGGCCCGCTCATTCAGCAGCTAGAAAAACACTGCAGTGTAGCTCTGCCACAAGTTGGATGTAGAAGTCATGGGCGGCAGTCATCAGTAAAACTGAAGTGAGTTTACCTGCGGTAAATTAATTTCGGAGCACTCGAGCCTGCAGTTGTACCCCGCGGGACAAATTGCAATCCACCTGCACTGCACTCCTGGCGTGTAGTTGCGGGGATACCCTGGGCTGTATACGAAGTACATTAGATTTGGCTGTACCTGAAATAAAGAAGAGAATATCTAACTTTGCTCTGCTTTAGTGACACTGCATGCTTATTGTTTATTGTGTTGAGCACACAAACAAGCACAAGGTTACCTGATGGTTCATCTGAATTATGCAGATGCGGTGCCAAACCTAAAGAATTACATGGAGTGCCTCATAATCAGGAGTGTCTCCGGAACCCTTCACTTATCAAACAAAACACAGCAGTGTTATACTGCTATTTTACACTGGTATTCTGTGAGGTCGTGTCTCCCCGGTCGAATCCCGCGTTCATGTCGCAGAAGTATAAACAAAGCGTGACATCTGTTAAAAAACGTGTCTGTCTCTCCATTTTATCACGAGTGTCTCGCAAAAGACGATAGAGATGTCTCAAGCCTGAAAAATTCACTCCTTTTATATACCGGAGCATCCTTCCTAACTGTCTAGTGGATGTTTTAATATATTTTGCAGTTGATGTCACCTCATAATAATAGGTCTTTACTTATAAAATTGCCGTTTTGTATGAAATAAGTTAGAGTATTTTTTCAAACTTTTTTATTTCTGTTATTCAAAGTAATCATCCATGTAATCGATGTATCTTTACCAACGCAGTGGTAGTTTATTGATGCGCTTCTTGTAAAAATCAGCTGGACGGGAGGCAACAAACTCTTCAAAGGCATTGAATTTTTTTCCCGCTAAAAAGATGTCCAAATTTTGGAAAAAGTAATAGTCGGTGGGTGCAAGGTCTGGTGAGTACGATGGATGAGGGAGAGCAACCCCAACTCTTGCAGCTTGGAGACTATCTGTTGTGCAGTCGCGCGTTGTCGTGTAGGAGTAGCGGGGACGACCGATTGACCAAAGCTTATTGCAGATGTGCGAGCTTCTCTATCATTGTCATCAGTTCTTCACAGTATACATCTGCAGTAATGCTCATGCCGTTTGGTAAATAACTGTGATGAATTACACCGGTACTAGAGCACCAAACAGTGACCATCAACTTTCTAGAGCTCATTTTTCTTAAACGGCATTACTTTGGTGCTGAACTAGGATCCAAACAATTTGCTGAGTGCTTTCGATTGTCGAATAGAATCAACTTTTCGTCGCAACAATTCGGTTCAAAAGTCTTTCATTTCTGTGCCTGTTGAGCAGCGCAAGGTTCGCGTAGGTTCCGCTTGCGATCGTTAAGTTCGTGGGGCACCCTCTTTACCTTGCCAATTTGTCGCAAATGGACCAATATTGTTTTGATGTTAACATCAAAAGCTGCTGCTAGCTCGGCTGTGGATTGAGTATCATCAGCTTCCACAACCACCTTTAATTCATCATTATTGACCAGTGTGTCCGGACGACCACGTGGTTCATTTTTCGAATCAAAATTTCCAGAACGGAAAAACCAATAACGGGTTGTGCGTTCGTTTGTAAAGTTCTCTCCGTAAACGTTGCTGATGTTACGTGCCGTTTGTGCCGCGTTGATGCCACGACGGAACTCATATTCCATAATTATACGAATTTTTAGTGTCCATTATAACGAAAAATGTTCAAACGTAATGAAAATACAAAGCTAAACAATAAACAAAAGACCGACTTTGTAAAAATAAAATTAATTTTAATTTAGAATTAACGGCCAGTCAAAACATTTTTTTGGTAAAATTTTTCATAGGCCTAATAGAAAGATTACAATCTGGTAATAACGAAGTAGACATTTTGTTTTGAGATATTTTAAAAGTAAAAAAAAAAAAGAGTATTCACTCCACTTTCAAACCAATAATCAGAATACTAGCGTAAAATATCAGTACACTACTGTGTTTTGTTTGATGAGTGAAGGCTTCCGAAGACCCATACTACTTTTTTTATTATGAGACATTCCATGTAATTCTTTAGGATTGCCACCGCATCTACATAATGTGGTTGCTGTGTTTCGTCTGGTGAGTGCAGGGATCCGGAGACCTTTATTACAGGTGACGCGGCATTCCATCTCAGTCCTCAAGGGTGACAACGCCTCTGCATTATGATTCCTTGTCATAGAAGAATGTAGATCGCATGGATCGAAGGAATCATTCACTGGTGAACTGCATGCTCAGTTGTTACTGTCAATGATATAAAAAAAATCAACTGACACCCAGTTTTAATACGTACATATTGAGTGTAGTCGCAACCGGAGTTTTGCGTTCGTGCAGAGCTCACCAGAGCAACAAGGATACTGATGGATATAGCCCGCATCTGAAAATATAATGATTTCATAAACACATTTTTTTATTGCCAGCGTTAAATTGTCAACACATCGCTGCTGAGCTGAGCTGTGACGAGGCATACCATCTCAATCCTATGGGGTGGTTTACTTGCCAATAGGTGAACTGCGTGACCCTCAGTACAATAAAAAATATACTTAATTCTGTGGTAACGGAGTGTGTTCTGTAGACATGAGTACGACTATTCTACTGGGTATTAATGTCATTCAATCAGTATTTTGAGTGGAATTAGAAAGGAGCCGATGTAAAAGAGCCGACCCTTTAATTGTCTTCTTGTTAGCACTCATTATTTTTTAAATCTAGTATAGGAGGCAAAGGAGCAAGCTGCTTAGTACTCAGCTAATGTTCAGCAACACCACCCATGAACGACCGCAACTTCATGTGTCTCACCACCCTGACCTCAGATCCTGAACGTACAATGAAGCAACTGTGAAGGATATCCATGATTTATATACTTCACATATTACCGCTCAAGATTATTTTTGTATATATACATACACATATTAATGTATATATATATATATATATAAGCATCAACTCCAACATATTTCTTAAAAAAGATATACTATAATACTAAAAGTATTTGTTTTATTTCTTCAAAGAGCTAGGCGCTCGTGTTACCAATGACAAAGAGAATTATGGCATAAAGATAAAAAATCTAATCAATCCTGATATGATCATCTAATTTATAAACAACATAAAACATTTATCTTATCCATTTTTATAAGACAATATAATGCATTAACACTAAGATAGAAAATTTCCCCAAAAAAATACAGCTTATTTATAAAGTAATTCAAATAGGTTTAATTTAATAGATATCTAGTGATCAAGAGTTGGTACATGGTAACATAACGCAGTAGATTCTGAACAAGATAAAAATAATTATTCAATTGATTTTCCAAAGACCTGGAGAAATCCTCAATACACGATATTTAAAATAAAACGATTCACTATTGAGGTTTTATAAAACAAGTTGAAGAGTGAGTAAAAAAAAAGTTTGTTCAATGGGAATGATAAAAGAAATTCATTTTAATAATAATACATTATTAGGTGCCCGAAAATCTACCTTAATCATTGAACACGAAATATTCCCTCTACTATCTTTTCTTCGTCTACGTGCTTGTTTAATTACGTCAGTTCTTTGTTTTTATTTAAAAAGCTTGTATTAATAAAACAAGGGCAATAAATCTTCAAACGAGTTTACAGATCGCCTGAATGTATTGTCTGGAATACTAACATCAAATAGGGAACGACAAGAGCCCGTGAATTAAAATAGAATAGTTTTAATAGATTTAGTTAGCTTTATAGTTAATAGAATAGTTTCGTTTTTAGTTTTAATAGCCACATTCCACCATGCGAAAGCACTAACATAAACATCTCACAATATTATTCTGTAGCAACTTGCTAATGTCCCATTTTCTTTCCAAACAATATACATCTGTAATGTTACTTTAACGTGTATTAAATCCTGATGGCTGGTCAACTACGGTAAAGGTCCCGAAGGGTGCCTTATATTATATATACTCTAAGGGTCTAACATTATATATACTGTTAAATATTTAGAAACATATTCAGAGAAAAGTATAAAAAACTTATACATAATGAAATGATATTTACCGTTAACAAGTTTTTAAGTTTTTGTCACTAATTTTGAATTAAATCATTTATTATGTCAGGATAGTACACAAAAAATAATTAACACCAATTTAAATACCGATTTCTCTAAAACGAAATTAAAAAATATCTGCTGTCGCTTTTCCCGCCACCGGTGACATGTGCGAGTCGTGTGAAGCGTTCGCGACACCATTAATTGTTTTAAACGCTTCATTAACACATCAACAGCTGATAACAGAATAGCGGTCGCTACAATCACTGTTGAAAAGGCTTTAGTGATAAGGAAAATGATTTAAGCCTAGCGGCGGACATTTTATTGACGTAAACATAAATTTCATGTTTACAGTGACAGTAACTTATGCCCATGTAATTTGAAAGAAATCATGACATTAAACATTTAAATCCTATATTTGATTTTTGAAGCAATTCATTTTTTGAAAATAAGTTTAACCATGTCTACATTCGTAAGCAAAACAATCGACTCACGCTGTACGCTTGCAATCAAAATATTCTCGTAAAAAATCTGTCGCTCAGATTTATTTGTTGCTTATAGTAGATTAAAGGTGATGGTTTTAGCTTTAAAATGAGATGACATCATGTTAGTAAAATTCTTTTAATAATAAACATAAATATTTATACAAAATTCGTCTTCAACTCCAAAATTAGGATAACATTTTTTTTGTAGTAAAGCCACATTATATTTTGACTGCTGAGGGTAGAGATCCTAAAACCTTTAATACTGTTTTTTTATTTTATTCATTTATTCTTTATTTGTACAAAAGGCTGTCTTGAGTTTTCCAAAAGGCATTCTCTACCAGACTACCTTTGTATTGAGATGACATTATATTGTGGGTGCAAGAAAAAATATATAATTTATTGCTTTATGATTGATTTATGATCCCTTATCGCTAAATGTAGCTGCGGTCATTGGTCGCTATCATTCACCACCAGGTTAACAGTGTGCTCGATTGTAATCCTCAATTTTATATAGAAAAATAAGAATCCACTTACGCAGTTAGCTAGCTATTTGCAAACACGGTTACCATAATTACAAGGTATTTAGTGTGGTACGCTTAACCTAATTTGTCGTACATAACAATCATCCGAATCACTAATGATTCACAATTCACCGTACATCTAAATTATTATTATAAATCAGTGACGATAGACGGGGCCAAGTCCGGCAAATAGGGTGGATGCGGCAACAATTCAAAGCTACAATTGTGTATTTGTGCGATTGATTTCACCGCAGTATGGACAGGAGCGTTATCTTGGTGGAACAAAACTTTCTTACACAACATACCGGGCCTTTTTATTTTTATTTCTTCACGCAAACGTTGTAAGAGTGTGCAATAATAGTCCGTATTTACGGTTTTACCTTTTTCAAGGTAGTCAACCATAATGGCCCCTCTACAGTCCCAAAAAACTGAAGCCATTACCTTGTTGGTTGACAAAACGCCCCGAGATTTTTTAGGGGGCGGTGACCCTGCTCTTTTCCATTGCTTGGATTGTTCTTTGGACTCTGGTGTATTGTGGTGAACCCAAGTTTCGTCCATAGTTACGAAACGGCTAAGAAAATCTTGAGGATCACTCTGGAACAGACCCAAACAATCCTGTGATACTGTTGTGTTGTGGCGGGTGCGTTTGTTTTCGGCTGAAAGCAGTCTAGGTACCCATCTGGCAGAGACCTTAGAACATCCAAGATCGTTGGAAATTATTTTCTGTGCTCGTTCATGGGAAATGCCTATTGCTTCTGTTATCTCTATAATCGTCAATTTCCTGTCATTCAAAATCAGGTCTAATATTTTATTGGTATTTTCGTCTGTGGTAGCCGTCGGCGGCCTACCACTCATAGATACATCTTGCACTGCTTCTCTGCCACGTTTGAAATCCGCTACCCATCTTTTGACAGTGGCATATGTCCCTCAAAGTCTCGTACATATCTTCATAAATTTGTTTTGGCGTTAATCCTTTTTTTTTGAAAATATTTTATTACGGAACGGTGCTCAATTTTATCCATTTCTACGGAAACCGCGAAATTCGTTTGTTAAATCGATCACAAATTTTGCAATTTTGACAGAAGAAAAACAAAAGACAGCAGATTGTAATTAAAAAAGAAATGGCTATTACGTGTCAGTATTATTTTTTCTTTTGAATTTAAATGTCAACCTTAGGCTCAAACTTTTCAATGTGCCCTCGTGCCAATGAATTGTAACTTGAGTCTAGGGTGATATTTAATTGTTCTGCAATTATTTTATTTTTTATTATATTAAGGTTGACAAATGCCACGGTTTCCGGATCTTTACATTTATACTACTATTTCTAAATAAACATGAACTTGACCTGCAAAAATTGCCTTTACTTTTATCACTGCCTTCGCGAATTGTTTCGTATTACATACAATTTATGTACACGTATCTCAATTTTGCCCACATGACGGCGGCCTCAGGATTCCTTTATCAATGATATATGCGTGTGATTTAATATTTCAATGGTGTGAGGCCTTGTTTTAATGACACCATTACCATTCTGTTCTTACTTTGAATGAAACGTAATAAATGTAAGATTTGTTCACGTGATGTCCCCGCCACAAATATAAACAAACTGTAGAACAAATAAATTATTAGTATTATTAGACTGGCTCGATCAGTACCCTTCCCAAAATATTCCAGAGAATATTACATATCTGCTATATTACATAGCACTACCGTTTCGTCTGGTAAGTGAAAGAAACCGAAGTTACTGGTGACGATATATTCCAACTCAGGCTGCCTTTCCACAAGAGATGTGCGAGGACGCATAAAAACACATGTCCGTGGCACCAATGTGATCATTCATAACTTAGCTCAAGTTAGTTATAGAAAAGGGAGCAATAAAGCAATTTTTTTTTTCTATTGCATGCAAGATAACAAACGAGAACTTCGAATTTAGGTTATATCTACTTCCCATGATATTATTTATATTACTACATGATGTGCAGGTGTGTTGTTATCCCCGAGGACATAGATGAAATGTAACTCATACAGCGCCCCTCCTCGGATCTGAGTGTGAATGGTTCTATTGTAGTCGTGCTGTTTCCGCGGATCCGAGCTAACTATTTTCTACGATAATATTCTTGGATGAAATCCCTAGTTCTAATATTACTATTCGCATCCGAATGCTTAGCCGAGCAAAGAAGTTCTCTTTTATATTATTACTAATGCAAATCTCTACTCTATATATCTAATGTAATCTTTAATCTATTTATGACATATATTCATACATTTATTTGTGCATTATCAAAATAAAGGTGAAATAAGAAACGGTTCCATGGGAGATATTCCTTAATTCATAACGGCATTGAATGTGATAAGGTCTCCGGATGGCTGCACTCTAGACGAGACAGCGCAACGTTAAGCTGCTAAATTATACTCATACAAGCATTAGCTCTTGTCCCCTGTCCTTTTCTAAAATAACACACGTGTTAGAAGAACGATGGAAGAAAATACAATAATTACATACAATGGCTACATCGTAATTACCGATTATTGTCGATACATTGCTTCTGTTAAAAACAGTTATCGATTTGGCGCCAAACAGCAGAACCTTGTAAACAATGATGGTACTATAAATTTCTAACGTCTATCTATTAGTTTTAAATTTGGAACGCCTTGGCTTAATTTTTTTATCATAATAGCCTAGAGGCTTGTTTAGTGACTTATTACGTGGATACAGAAATAAAAAAAACACCATATAATTTCTACTATATTTATTTTTATTAATTTTACATTATTTACCATTTACTATATAACTACAATAATGTTATTTCTACTAAAAATAAGTATATAATTTTATTAACATTGTATAGAACGTTGGAAAGTGTAATATATGATAGTGGAGATAGTTATTTATTATGTTTTATTGTTGACAGATGTAATTAAAATAATAAAGATCCGTGGCCTTGGACTATTTTTTTTATTACATATATTTAATAAAAAGTAAAGCATAAAAAGTATATATTTTTGTAAAGAGAAGACTTTATTGGCTAGGTACTAGTTAAGACGTACCATGTTTTCTATTATACGCGGACATTGTCTTTTTCTTATTTTTAGATTTCCATAAAATAATGCCTATTTCTATGACCCCAACTTCATATTTAATAGGTTTAGGTTATAGTATATTTGATTTATTATATTTATTTATGTATGTCGTTCGTTATTAGACGGACGCTCAAAGTGTCCCGCCGTTTTAGTATTCTGATGATAAATGATGGAAATTGAATGATAATCGATAACTTATCGATAGCTAATCGCGTATTTAAATATATATTATCATATTCAAAATATCAGTTTTATTACAGAAGTGAAAAAAATAAGAGTACGGCAAAAAGAATCAATTTCCCCCGATGTCTTTATTTTTTAGTACTGGCAATTTAAATAACAGCAGAACTGTTCAGGATAAATTTTTACCTGCAGTATTATTAAAATTTTCTTTCTCTTTCATTACGGCCGAATTGAATATGGGAGACAAAAACACAAGTTTAAGTGAGAGAACAAATGATGTTACCGTTTAAAAATATATATATTTAACTTTTTTAGACAAACATATTTTTGTGACAGACTGATAGATAGTAAGTGCCATTTGGAACCAATTAACGTATATGATCAGCAAAGTTGCACATTGATACTACCATTGTGAAATGAGATGGAATGCCTCACTAAGTGCTACTGTTCCTACAGGTCCATACGAAGCAGCAGCCTATCATGCTGGTTTTCCGTCAGGGTGCCCTTCCCCTGGAGCCGACACATTCATGGCGCAACTAAAAATAAGCTGCAACGTGTCTCTACCACGGACTATATTATACAAGATTAATAGTGTGATTTAGAGACAATGTTAAAAGTTAATTGGGCCAAGATAACATTAAACAAACAATAATACAACCATTAGATACTCGAGTACACCATGAAAGGTACAATCAATGATAACTTTAAATCAAGGGTTTTTTTATTAATTTGAGAGTATCAAACGAGAACACAGTCCACCTGATGTTAAGTGATTCCTGTGGACATCTACATTCATCCTTGACAAGGAATCATAATGCAGATGCGTTGTCACCCTTGAGGACTGAGATGGAATGCCTCGTCACCAGTAATAAAGGTCTCCGGATCCCTACACTCACCAGAGGAAACACAGCAGCATTATGCTGTTATTTTGCTGGTATTCTGTGAGGTAGTGGTCCTACCACGGTCGAGCTGACCCATTAATTCTGTAGCTAGAAACGAACTGCAGTGTAGATATAATACACACTTAATATTTATAAAAGAAACAATGTATGTAAAATTATTCCAACATTACTTGTGGTGTATCGAAAAATCGTACATGTACTTGAAACCCATTTTTACAATGCTTACTTACAATACAGTACTTTAATACAGTTAATTAATACAGATCAAGCTACTAAGCTGGACCTGTGTTTATTTATGTATGTATGCTTGTATGTATGTAGGTATGTATTAAGGATTTTTTTTCTTCCTCTTGGATACTTTGAAATTTTGCAGAAATATTAAGAGCCGATGATAATAATACAGGGTATTAGGAGACCGCTTCCGAAAACGAAGACAGACGTAAAAAGAATTGATCCTGATTAAAAAAAAACATTTTTAAAACGTTTTATTAGCATAATTTAAGCTCCATCGTGTTACTACAGCTTAAGCTGTTTAATTGTTTGTTTAATTAATTTCATTAATGAAACGATAGTTTCATAAGAAATACATTACTTTACTAAAAATAAAACTAGCAATGAAATATAAAATCAAAAACAGCTGATGCTCGGATAACGAACGGACGGGCGAAACTGTCTCAAAAACTAAAAATACTAAATATAATAATCAATACCGCCAAAGCAAACCGCTCCATTTGCGGTAGGCCGCGGCCGCCGTTGACGACACTTTGATCATTTCCGCGGTATCAAAGCCGCACCGCCGCGGCGCCCGGGCGTTCGTTGATCCGAGCATCAGCTTTTTGATTTTGTGTTACATTGCTGGTTTTTTTAACGATTTACTTCAATCCATAATATAAACCCCTCATGCTGAATACAGGCCTCCTTCCCATATAGACTACTTCAATGAAATAATACAAATAAAAAATATAAATCGCAATTTAAAAATTGTACCGTTTATTTATATTTTTTTAGATATTCATATCAGATTTATATATTGTTTTGTGTAATAATGGAATCAATGATGCAAATCTACAACCGCTAGGTTGCGGGTTTACTACACCGCTGCTCTTAAGTTATTATAATTTCTAAATATATATATTTCTATTTATTTCTTAGACATGCAGGTTTCCTCACGATGTTTGCCTTCTCCGCCTAGCACGTGGGGAATCAGCACTTAAAATTGCAATTAACTATCGGTGTCACCACCGAGGATGGAACTCGGGTTTGCTCGCGTTCATTGAATGTAGTGCGCGCTACACTGAAAAAAATCTAAACATATATATATATATTTACTACTTCATTTATTTCCTTTTCCCTTTTTATCTTTTTCTTGATAGTAACCTCCGGCACTGGGTACTAACTTCACGTGTGTCTTGGATGTTTTCTTCTCCCTCTCCTTCGTGGATGTGGATTCGGAAGAAGAATCTGACACAATGCCTTGAAGACGATGAGTATTCGTTTGGCTTAACCTGTGTAAAAGAAAAAAAAACTTAAGACTTAAGGTGGAGCCACTCTGTATCTATTTTCTTGTGTGTTTTTTATAGAACAACCGAGCAAGCCGCCTCCCCGATGGTAGGTGATCACCACCGCCCATGAACATCCGCCCAACACCAGGGAAAATGCGTTGCCGGCCTTTAAGGAAGGTCTAGGTCTTTTTTTTTAAATTCCCTAAGTCGTATCGGTTCGGAAACACCGCTGGCGATAGCTGATTCTACAGAGTTGTGCGTGGCAGAAAATTGGTGGATTGCCAACCAACGAGATGATGAGGATGAAATTTTGAATTCTGTCGTGATGTACGATATTTAAACTCAGCAGCTGGAATTAATACGAACAACTCCTCAAAACACTCCCCATGGTAATTGGGTAAAAAATACATAGAGATGCAACATCTCTTCGCAACGCCAGTAAATCGAGCCAATCGGAAAGTACTTGGTCTTCAACGATTCCAGCCGCTCTCCGTTGAATGCGGCCAAACGGAAGAAGCTGGTACTGGGGTGCCCCGGCCCAGAAATGAGAAAAGTATTCCATGTGAAGCCGAACTTCCGCTTTGTAAAGTTGCACGGAATACCAACGTTAAATGGAACTTTTATGTATAACGTTGCGCTTAGTATGTAGGAATTAGGGATCCGCGACCCAGTTACAAGTAATGAAGAATCTATCACAGAATGTCCCCAGAAATGACAGGCTTGGGTCTGACCTGGGAATCAATCACAGGAACAATATTTAAGTATTACAAATTTTTAGTTTTGCAAGTCTGGGTGGGTGCATGCATACAGCGTGTCCCATATCTTCGACTACACATGTGAACTTTACTCTGATCATATTCCACGTGCATTACGTCGCACTAGAGAAGGAGACGACGAGCAAGTGCCATTTCATTCAAACAAACGCTTAAGGCACTACAATATATCGTGCGCAGTTTATTTAATCTGTTAACATCCGGAATATTTCGCCGCAGTCAATAACGACCAAGATGACATTAGTGACCGACATGATTACAATAAAAGAAGTTTACTAGAAATATATTTTTTTTATAATTGGGTGGCAAACGAGCAACTCAACTGATGCTAAGTGACCACCGCCGCCCATGGACATCCGCTATGCCAGAGCTGTCGCAAATGCGCCGCCGGAAATACATTTGAAAGCAATCCCGTTACCGGGTCTCTAAATATCTCACCTAACTTCCTCCACATCAGCCACCTTATCAATGAGGCTCTTGATTATCCCCTCCTTATGCTCCAAGGCGAGCGAGGCTCTCTCCAGCTCGCGTCTGTACTCGGCCTGCGCGTTAGTCGCTCGTCTCTCCTGTTCCACTATACGCCGTTCTAACTCTTCCAAGGAGGTATATGCACGAGACTTAACTATCTGAGAGGAATACAAATTTTAAAAACAAAATTACAATACGACAGATAGATACAGTAAGAAAGGGGACTACCCAAAAAAAATTATAAATATGTGAAACAAATCATTTTTAATCTTTACCGATTTAATTTAAAAAAAATTTTTACCCTTCGAAAAGACAGCCAGCCTAATACGTTTAATCAATAGGGTACAAAAATATATCCTGAAAGGATTATGCAATCATCATCGGTTATGATTGTTGAGCATCTAAACCACCGCTCTGACACTGCATAAACCTGACTGTTCTAGAAGCCCTACCAAGATTTAAAGCGGTACATCTTAAAGATTTTAACAGTGGTAGAGCTACGATGCACTTTGTTCCTAGCTGCAGAATGAATGGGTCAGCTCGTCCGGGGAAGAACCACGCCCAGTATACCAGCTTGAAATGCTGTCTTGTGAGTGTAGGGATCCGGAGTCCTTTATTACCAGTGACGAGGCATTCTATCTCGGACCTCAAGGGTGACGCATCTGTATTATAATTCTTTGGCAAGGATGAATGTTGATGTTATGGGCCGCAGGAATCATTTACTATTAGGTACTTTTTCTGTTTAGTAAATATAGAAAATAGAAACCGTGGAAACAATTTTCCTATAACAGGATGTAGGCCAACACTGCCCCGCTGAAGATTAATGAACTTAAATGTCTTGAATATATTTTTTTTGTTTTTTCTTAGACATACTTTTTTCCTCATATCAGTCTCACAGACGGACGTTGTATATCTGATCATAAAATTGCAAATAACAATTAATATTTTATATATATATATATACTCATATATGTATGTAAAGTATATTAACGATACATAATTAAATTGTATATTATTTCTATTAATATATTATTCATTATATATAATAAATAACAATTTTATATATAATTTATATATACCAATTAATGCTGCTGTGTATCGTCTGGTGAGTCCAGGGATTTGGAGACCTATAGTACTGGTGACGAGGCATCCCATCTCAGTCCTCAAGGGTGACAACGCATCTGCATTATGATTCCTTGTCCAGGATTAAATCCATAGGCTGCAGGAGTCACTTAACATCAGGTGCATTGTGTGCTCCTTTGTTATTCTTAATGTAATAAAAAAAAGAAAAATATAGAGTTAATAAGAAATATTATTATTACCTTAATTTCGTTCTTGATCCTGTTGAGTGCGTGCAATGCGTGGCGTAACGGTTCGTTGTTGATGCGCTTGGTGCGCACGCTGCGACGCACGCGGGTAACCTTTGCGACCGCAGTGCGGGCTCTGTGCCGGAATATCACTGCTGCTCTGCGATATAATCTAGCAAATAAATAAGATAAATTAATATATATTTTTATAAATTTAGAGCAAAATAAACGAAAAAACTAACTGTTTCTGATAAACATAATTTTGTAGTAAGATACAAGCAATGAATAGTTATAGTTAATTTATTAAATAAAATAATTAGGAGCCCTTCTTTTCCTACTTATTTGAGCCAAATTGAAATTATAAACTGGCTGTGTTATTAACGGGAATATCAATAATGCTTATCTCATAGCTGGTGTTCTTTAAGAATACTATATAAGCATGAGTTGGCTCTTTTCCGATTCAATCCCTTCGTTTTTAGATTACATGTAATATTACCATATAATTACCTGACATTTTTTAAAGCGGCTCGCAGCTCCTCTTTGACAGCTTCGTGCTCTTGACAAATCTTATTATACTTGTCTTCTGTACTTCGAAAATCATCCTGCAGCTTCTTCAACTGTTCCGTCTTCCGTTCATTCTCCATAGAGTACTGATGTTTGAGCTCCTCTAATAAACTGTTGATTGAAAAGTAATAAGATACGGTTATATTACTCTGTACCAACATATTTCTTATTGGCGTGGAGGATAGTTGTATTTTTTTTTGTTTATTATATATCTTGGTACCTTTCATAGCTCGTTAATAGTGTATAACTACGTAACAATGAGAAGTAGATGAAAGTAACAAAGCACTCACGTCCCAATCGGGGTAGGCAGAGACAGAAGTATATATTCATATTTCACAAATCGCCGTACTCCATGTAATTTTATTGTATGTAGCAATCTAATACGTGTAAAATACGTTGCTTGTGATACTGAGCAAACCGTTGCCACAGCTATCTAACTTTTGAACGCAAGGACCAACAGACGGTTGATGCACATAGATAATTATTAGTAAGCAAAGATACCTGATACTATCATAATATGTATAAATATATATTTAAATAGGCATTATAAGTGTTAATTAATTATTCGACTTGGATATCTTAACGCAAAAGTAATCAATCTTCGCAAAGTTGCAAAGTTTTCTGTTAACCCATCTCCATAAAAATGTGCGTAAAAAAAATTGGTTGGCAATCCACCACCGTGCACTTTTTCGGTTGCGAGTTTTTTGCCACGGACAACTAATCTGAGGAATAATCAGTCGCCAGCGGCATTTCCGAATCAAAATGACTTAGATGAAGGTCCCTAAATGAGCCTACACCTTTCTGAAAGGCTGGCAGCTCATCTGCAACTCCTCTGGTGTTGCGGATGTCAATGAGCGGTGATCACTTACCATCAGATGACCTGCTTGCTCACCTATTCTATCAAAAATAAAATTATGAGAACATATTCTAACCATTACTCTGCCTTCGCAATTGTTTTTATATGCTCTAGTGTGAATAACTTGTATTTACCGCCTACATAGCTTTGGATAACACCAAGACCACGACCTCTGCAGGACAGGTTTCTAACCCACTGCACTGCAGGGTTCAATAAGACGACTCTTTTTGGTTGCATATTTAAAATCTAAGTCTAAGTTAAAGTCAAACAAAGTTTACAATTATTATTTCAAAAAAATTGGGTAGGCAAAGGTAGAGATGTCCTGCAGGTCGAGTTGGATCACAGCGATATCGAGATTGCCTATATACTACTTTTATTTAATATTAGTTATATAGTCATAGTCAACACCAGAGGAGTCGGAAATGCCATGCCGGCTTTAAGAAAGGAAGACTCTTTTCTTGAAGGTCCCAAGTGATATCGTTTCGGAAATACCGCTGTCGACAGCTGATTCCACAAATTAGTTGTACGTGGCGGAAAATGCACAGTGGTGAATTGCCAACCATCGAAATGATGGGGATGAAATTTTGAATTCTGTCGTGATGTACGATGTTTAAACTCAGATGTTGCTCCGAGTTACCTGTTAAACTTACGTCTAAATTTGTGCGCATGATTGCCTATTTTGTCCCCTTCCCTTATATCAGAGGTACCTAGACTTTTTTTCTAATAGACCACTTTCAAAATGCTAAATTCACCGGAACCCCCGTAGCTACATTTCCATGGTAGAATTTCGAATACTCGACAAAAAATGTGGGATATGCATGTTTATACCAGTGACAGCGGCCGAGCTTTTTAAAATATCATCTGCCTACAATGATAAGTGAATTCAAACCAACATTTCAGTTCTTCATTATCGAAAGCAAATAAATTTTCGTGGTACCCCACTTACGAATTGTAAACCGCCATTTTTTTGTTACGCCAACGTAGACCCCCGTCGAGTCTCCCGTGGACCCCTGGACCACTTTAGGAACTGAGGCCTTATTCTTTCTTTTTGTTGAATTATTCTCATTCTGTTGAAAGGAAGAGATAGAGAATTCCATACCGCTTGCAGTGGTCCAGTCTCCGTTCGTGCAAGTCGGCAGGCACCGTCCTGGCGCGCAATGCGTCCAGCTGTGTTATCTTCCCGGCGGATGCTTCTAGAGCATTCTTTACCGCGAAGTACTCGCGATGGACAGTTTCGTAGTCGCGCATCATCGCTGCCACTGCGTAGAATGAAAGTTATTTCTTATTTATTGACATAGTTCTTTTTTCTTATATAATAATATAGTCCGTTGTGACGACGGTCTTCTAAATCAGTTTAGAGAAAGATAAGAAGAGCTTTTTGAAGCTTTAACATATACATAAAGAGTAAGAGTGATTTTTTTTCTGGTTGATGGCCGCTGTTAGCTCGAGGGCTTTTACAGTCTCGCCGGGTTGAGAAGCGATCGAGCGCTTATGGTGCTCAGTCGAGACGTCTATTAGAGGGTAACCAGTACGAGGGCTCCCAACAGGGAGAAATAAGAGTGAATGATTTTTAGGTACACAGTTACAGTGGTAGAGCTACACTGTAGTTTGTTTTTAGCTGCAGAATGAATGGGTCAGCTCGACCGGGGAAGGACCACGCCCTCACAGAATACCAGCGTAAAATAGCAGCATAATGCTGCTGTGTTTCGTCTAGTGAATGCAGAAATCCAGAGATCTTTAATACTAGCGACGCGGCATTCCATCACAGTCAAGAGTGACAAGGCATCTTCATTATGATTCCTTGTTAAGGAGGAATGTAGGTGTCATGGGCCGCAGGAATTACTCGCCGACAGGTGAACTGTGCGCTCGTTTGTTACTCTTAATGTAATCAAAAAGTAAGTAGGAAGTTTTTTTTTAAAGAATTCCAGCAATGCTATTTAAATTATTAACATTCCGTTTAACCACTCCAATTAAGTAAAATTGCTTGTGGCTAGTAGATCCTTAAGTTACACAGACCCTACAAGGTATTAATTAGGACGGTATAAATTACAAATTATGCAATGGTTTCTCTACACAGCATTCAAATTAATAATAATGCATCAAAAACAAATTAAATGTCAGAAGTGTCAAAATCAAAAGAGATAATGTATTATAATTTTCTAATGTCTTTTTTTGCTATTATCAATTAAATCTTTATATATTATGTCTAAAGAAATATATGTAATTTTATGTTTTTTTTTGTTATATTTAATTAAAATTTTTACATATTATGTCTAAAGAAATATATGTAATTTTACCACTATTCTATATTTATAAATGTTTTAACGTCCACAATGTGTTGCATCTTTTAGTAAGAGAAGTATTTAAGAGAAAAGTTATTCAAAGCTTAGGGCGAGTCCCTAAGCTTTAAATAACCTTTCTTTTAACATTGTTTTTTTTTCAGTAAGTTTTTAGACAAATAAAAGTAATCGAAAGCATAATTCCACTCACTTTTATCTTCATACAATTCATACACTTCTTTCAACTTCAATTCAGCACGCTCCGCCCTTTCTATCAGAGTTGTTTTTTCGATGGACGTTGTCTCTTTCTCTACTATGATTTTCTTATAGTTCTGTCTCACTTGGGCCAATTCATTTTCTAATGTCTCCACTTTGTCGTTCAATGCTTTATTGTCACTAATGATCTGTTTAGATTTCTTGTTAATATTCTCGAATTGTTTCTCGTAGTCCAAGATAAGATTGTCTTTCTCTTGGAGATTCTCTTGATACGCGTCAAATAAAGGTGCTGAAATTTAAGATAAATGTTTAGGCAGTGTATACACCGAAAACCACGTGCTAAGCGGTGAAGGAAAACATCGAATGGAAGCCGGAAGCCTGCATGTCTAAGAAATATAATAAAAAAATATTTCAAAGACATGCCAAGTCCACTGTAACACCCTCTCCGGAGAGGAGGCTTATGCCCAGCAGTGGGATTTATATAATATATACATACATACATATATAGGCTGCTACTCCATACACAAAAAAAAGAAAAATACACATGTTAGGCACTAGAAAAAAAATCCTTGTTTTCCTTGCTATTAAACTAACAGCACGTGAATCGATGAAACAATTTTTTTTTTTCAAAAATAAAAGATGCAGGTTTGATGAAGTTTCTATACGATTTATACCTAACAGTAGTAGAAACAGTAGCACATTGTAGCTGAAACATGAATAGGTCGGCTCGACCGGGGGAGGACAACACCCACACAGAATACCACGTTTTTCACTCCCTTGTTTTTGCGTGTCAGCGGGGAAATCTTCATGTCCCAAGGGAGGTCTCGCCACTCACTCCGTGTTGCCGTCCGCCCAGGGCTCGCTATCCTGGACGATGAGAGACCCCAACTTCACTACCCGCGAACCCAGAATTAAATTTTAATCGCCTTATAGGACAGGCAGGGGGTATCTTACCCTATCTTACCTATTACAAGAACCCGGGACTGAAGGATTGTTGTTTGTCACTTCTTGGTATCAAAATATATATGGACATTATATATACATAATATATATGTACAGTGATTACCTAATGCTTGTGCGCTTAATAGTCCGGATAAGTCTACCATTCTCGCATGGCTCTCTTCGTGGACTTCTTTCTTGGATGCTGACTCTTCGACTGCAGCTTCTGTCGAATAATATTAACATTAACAAATATATATTAACAGACTGTGCATGTTCTAGGCAATGTGCTTAAAGGACTTCTGAGTGTATCTCAAATTGAAAAATTACATAATTTTAAATAAAGTGAAGACTACACAATTTTATCGTCAAATTTCCACATTGTTTCCTATTGGCTTACTAAGACGATATTTCAGTTATGTAACGAGTTCATCTTGACGACACGAAGGTGTATCTTAGGTCCAAGATGGAATGTTTCTTTACCAGTAATTAAGAATGACATTTCTCATGCTCGCCGGACTAAAAAAAATATTTTATTACGTTCTTGCAATTGAATCCGCAATTTGGTTCTATTAAGAAAACATAGATTATATATATGGTAAAGAGTATATGTATGGTAGGTATGTCTTTAGAAGGTTCCTATTTAAATTGTTATTTTTACCTTGTCTATGTCCGTGGCTGACGGTAATAAACGAGTCCAAGCATTCATACTTGTCTACCGTTTTACTATCTGCGGTCAATGTTGGTGCGTCCCTGCGAAGTTTCTCTTGGTAGCGGGAGAGTTGTACGTTCAATCTGTAAATAAAATTAAATATCTTCTATTTACAATGCCGTGTCTATCACACGGAGATTCTTATTGCAACTTTTCCCTATGGTGACCTAAAAGTTAATTAGTATAGATGCTGTAATAACCATCTGAAATGTTGAAGGTCAAAAGCTGTTTAGGCCGGTGGCGGTAACCGTTATGGTGGCACTGTGATCATTTGAGCTAACACAGAAACGCTCTCGACGTAGCCTTCCCTAGTCTGACGTGATGCGTGAACAATAAAATCAGAGGAAGTGTCATAGACACAGGATATATTGGAATCATAAAACAGATACGTTGTCATCCTTGAGGACTGAGATGGAATGCCTAGTCACCAGTCCATAGAATAACTGGTCACAACACATCTAAAAATAACGCATCCATGAATCTTTATTGAAGGTTGTAAATGTCATGGGTCTTAGTCATTAATTATCACCAGGTGACAATTAATGACTAAGGCCCATTTTCATACAAATACAAAAAATTTTTTTTTTTTTCATTTTAAAATTGAGAGTAACAAACGACCACACAGTACACCTAATGGCAAGTGATTCAGCCATTCTTGACAAGTAATCACAATGCAGATGCGTTGTCACCCTTGAGGAATGAGATGGAATGCCTCGTCACCAGTAATAAAGGTCTCCGGATCCCTACACTCACCATACGAAACACGGCAACATTATGATGGTATTTTACGCTGTTATACTGTGAGGCCGTGGTCGAGCTGACCCATTCATTCTGCAGCTAGAAACAAATTACGGTTTCGCTTCACCACTACACACGCAGACACGGAAATTAACATTTTGCGATACAACAATATTGCTCCTCGGTTAGAAATCTAACTCAGGACCATAGCCAAAAATAGATTACAATTACGATAAAATCTTATATCCTGATCTGACCATACAAACATAAACAAACCTTTGGTAATGGCACACAAGGTTATTTTAAAAACGTTCCGAGGAGAAAGACCATAGAAAAAAAATAATAAAAACTGAATCAGAAAAGATTGTAAGTGTGATCATGTCGTCATGTTTATTGTAATGGAACATGTGAACGTTCAAAAGATACACCGTTCTTGAATAGGATACTTGTCTATTGACTATTCGACAGTGCAAGAGGTTTTTGACGTCACGTCTTATAAATCGGTAACGCTAGGAAGCATTCGCAAAAAAGTATGACTCATTGTCCCGTTACGATCGGTGTCCCGTTACGCACGAGCCGAGAGTAACCGAATCAAGCGTTAGCAAGAGTTAAATATTATATATGTAATTATCATTAAATGAATAAAATACTTTAAATTGTGATTTAATAAATTGTGTATTAATAATTGTTATTCTATGGTACGTGTATATTGTTATTCTGTGCAGAGTGCTCATTGTTTTAGGATTCGAATTTAACGTCCGAGCACCTTGGGCCCAGACACCTGGGATTTTTTTTTAATAAAATATGTTTTGAGTTTGACATACTATAAGAGATTAGACTGGAGGAAAGTTCGGATGATCGGTATCGGTTGAAAAACATTAAGGAATACACACAGATTAACCAAGAGTATTACTGGAAAGGAAAAACCTTAAACCCAAGAGCTAGCTTCCGTGTGCCTAGGCTTCACGTTTGGCACTTTCACTTAAATCGAGGTTTGAAATTAACTTTAAATTGACGATACCTATACAATACATCCTTGAGTGCCAGCATGTCCTTCTGCAGTCTAGAGTTGTGTTCCCTGGCCTGGTTTAATATGATCTGTCTGCTGCTGCATGTCATACACACTTCCACTAGTGGTATCAACGTAGAAGGTTCAGATTTTTCTGAAATCAAATACAAAAAAAATAACCTAGGAATAATCTTATAGTTTAATTGACGTTAATAGGTAATCAAATATTTTTTCGACGACGGAGCGTGATTCAGCGTGACCAAAATGCGTGCGCGAGGTATTGGTAAAATATCCCACGGAGGGCTCACGTAACTCCATACTTTAATGAAAGATGTATAAAAAATGGCAGAGCGCCCAGAATTGAATTTAATCAATATGGTTCGGTTCGCAAGGTATTAAAAGAATAAAGGCCAGAATAAAATGAGGCCTTTTCAATAAATTATCTTTTAGGCTATCTAAACACACACGTGGCGGCCAAAACAGTGCACTTGGTATACCTAAACATAGAGGAGTAGGTTATCAAGGTCGGAAACTACCTACAGAGCATCCAAAATATGGAACGATTTACCGACTCCACTACGAACGGGTATGTCGCAATGCAGATTCTCCAAACAACATAGGCTTGTCATATTTGCTAAGCAGCAGAAGTAGTCTTCAGTAAATATATAAATATATATATATACATATATATATATATAAATATATATAATTTTTTGTTCTTATTAATTTTTACTGCTTTTATAAACCTACAAATTATAAATTTTAATTTTTTAATAGTACATTCATTTGGTTATAATTATTATGTGCATAAACAAAAATTGTGTTCGGCCATTATATTATAAAAAGAAAAAAAATAAATTATGTAATAATTTGCGTGTTTTTTTTTTAATTTAATTATTGTTTATTATCCAAAAAGTTTTTCTTTTGTTTCGATGTTATGTATATTTAAGTCAAATAAAGTTATTTTATTATTATTATTAAATATTGCCTATTCTATGCAGATTCCAAATTGGTTTAACATTTTTTTTGTCTCAATGTATTCCATTCAATTCATCATTCTTGAAGATAATTATTTCTATTATATTTTTTATTATATCATTTTGTTTAAAAACATCTTCATTTTAGCTTTAAAATCCACTGGATAAAATAAGGTATAATAATGTATTAAGTATAATATATATGCTGTCTGGTCTCACCGCTATTCTAAAACAGAGGCGGTTTCGGTGGCAAGGGCATGCACATCGCATGTACCCCCCGAGACTACCACGCCGTGTATTATGGTGCAATAGCAGACGCCAAAAGAAGCGTTGGGAGACCAATGCTGCGTTTTAAGGAAAGTGCCAAGCGCGATATGGCTGCATTTAACATCGATCACCAAGGATGGGAGGGACTTGCTGAAAATCGCTCGGTTTTGAGAAAACGCGTTATGGACGGTCGCAAAGTCTGTGATGAAAACTGTTCCGGTGTACTGGCTGACAGAAGAAACAAGAGACACCATAATATCAACAACATAAATCCACTTGCTACTGTTACTGCTACCTTTCCCTGTCAGGATGCCGCTCTCGTATCGGCTTATACAGCCATCAAAAAACATGTCTTCGCGACACTGTATAAATCATCTGGAATAGATGTGTTAAGGCCAATGACAATTTATTACGGTCAAAGTGAACAGATACCTTCCAGGCAAACGTGTACCATCCTAGGCCTCATCTTCGCATTCCATCAAGTGAGATTTAAGTCAAACGTAAGCCTATTTTATATATAAAAAAAAGGTATTTCAATATATCTTATTTTTATTTATTTATCATTATGTCAAAAGGAATTTAATATATATACATGGATGGTGTTTACCTTTGTCAGGTATTTCGAACTGCTTCACTCTATCCTGCAAACTCTTACATCTGTTCTCCAAATCTATGTTCCTCTCCCTCTCTTCTTTGATCACACTTTTACACTCTTCCACATATTTCACCAAGGTCAAATGTTCACATTTGAGACGGTCATTTTCACTTGCAAAGAGCTTATTATATTCTAAGATAGTTTTGAGCTTTTCTTTTAGTTTTGCTATGTGTCCATCTTTTTCAGTTAGCTGAGAAGGATAAGTTTGTTTTAGTGCCAATATGAACCCTCAATTGATTTCTGTTATAAATTTTATGATTAAATATAAATTTTAAATTCCGGAAGCGTAAAATGCTTTTGCATCATAGTGTGGATAAATAGAAAACCTATTTTTATTTTTCAGACTAAAAGCCGTGGTAATGGAGGGCCATGGTAGCTCAATGTACAAACGAGCTATTAATTCACAGTATGCGAGAAAACCGAGTTCGATCCCCGGTCCCGGAATCAATGAAATTGTTAATTGCAATTTTAAATAGTCGGTGGTGAAAGAATAAATCGCGAGGAAACCGGCATGTTCGATAAATAAAAACAAAATAGTCCTTGGAAGTGAACAGTGGTAGAGCTACACTGCAGTTTGTTTCTAGCTGCAGAATGAATGGGTCAGCTCCACCGGGGTGGGACCACGCCCTCACAGAATACAAGTGTGAAACAACATCATAATGCTGCTGTGTTTCGTCTGGTGAGTGTAGGGATCTGGAAACCTTTGTTACTTGCGACGAGGCATTCCATCTCAGTCCTCAAGGGTCACAACGTATCTGCATTATGATTCTTTGCCAAGGATGAATGTCATGGGTCGCAGGAATCACTAACCATCAGGTGAACTGTGTGCTCGTTTGCTGTACTTTCGATGTAATAAAAAAAAAGTCCGCACTGGACCCGCGAGATGATGTATTGCTATATCACCCTCAATAGATGAGGCCATCAGGCTCCAAGTCCGGAAGGCAGTAATTTAGTTTATGTCATATGTATATGATTTTATTATGTATATAAAATGATAATATTTTAAAAAAATGTTCTAACTACATCATTACACTTGCAGCAGTTCATTCCCAAGGCTCTTAAGATATCAGGCATATTAAAAACTTTATTGTTATAATTAGATTGAAATTGAAATGATTTTGTTGTAAAAAGCAGTAGTAATTTGTTAAAAAAAATCTAAAATCCACAACAATTCGTCCATATGCGATTACTCCGATTACACTTCACGATATACGATAAAGGGAGCTTTAAGCTTTCTTCTTGTTGATTTACTAAAGGGATTGAACTTAAAGCGCTCTTCCTTAGAAATTCGATAGCATAGATAAAGTTATATAATTATAAGTTAACAAATGCGACTATAAAATACAGTCCTTCGATGTATTTATTTACGCACGCACGCACGCTAGCACAGACGTACACACGCACGCACGCTATCAGGATAAGGAACACAACTCAGATGCGTTTTCACCCCTGAGCACTCACATCACGCTGCCACAGAATACGTGTATCTCACTTATAAAACGGGGCGCGGTCGTTCCCCGGTCGAACCCCACGCGCAGCTAAAAACAAACTAAATCGTGGCTTTCAAGGCATACGGAAACACGCACAAACACAACTCAACGCATTGACATATCATTATTTTTATATTAGATATATTTACCGTAACAATGTTTTCTTCGCATCTATCCATTAGTGCAGTTATGAGGCTTTCATATTTCTTACTGAGCTTCTTCTTTTGGTCCCTAAGCAACTGTCTGCCTTCTTTACTGGAATGAGCGTTAGCTACTGCGCCATGTATGTTCCGCTTTCGTGGGGGCTTTGCTGGCCGTTCTAGTGAAAATATAAGATTTTTTTTTATCCAACAAAATTAAACTTATTGTTTATTTACAAAATACCAACAGCATCACACAATACACAAAAAAAAAGTTTTCTTTGTACTATGTGCTTCTCAAAATACATATTGATGGTAAAAACGGGAGAACCAATTACACATAAGTTTTTAATTTAATCTTGATTGCTATCATTATTTCGTTTATATATTCGATTTTTATAGTTGCATGTGGATTCTTTTATGTATCATTATTCTGTTTATTAAACTCAACATAGTGGGTTCTTTGTTTCATACAAATTCTAAGTACTTAGCCTGAACATTTGATTCCCACTTAGGGCTCATGTTTATGTGTTACACAATCTGTTAATATGTTTTCATTTATGACAATGTTCCCTGTTCATCAATGATATGGAATCATAATACAGATACTTTGTCACCTCTGAGGACAAAGATCGAATGTCTCATACCCAGTGGTAAGGTCTTCGAAGTTTTTAATTCCCCTAAAACACACTGTTGCTAAACCTATTTTATACTAGTTTTTTGTAATACATGGCACAACCTCAGACCGGCCAACCCATTTCATGCTTCAGCCAGTTAATAACTGTTTGTATTTATATGAATGTATATAATAAATACATATGGCAATAGCGCTATATAGTACATAAAGATATTGAAAGTATGCCATTTCACCGATGACATTTTGAATCTTTTCTTCAATCATTGTATGAGCAACCATTCATTTTCTAGAGGAATTCCTAGAATCAACAATGAATAATTAAAAAAAATATTATGTAGCATACTTTACCTATTAAATCTCTTGGGTCCTCGTATAGGGGATTGTCATTTGAAAAATTCTCCATGTCCTTCCGTTGTAGCATTTTTGACTCAGTTTTCTTCATAACAGTATTCAAAATGTCAAGCCTCAAACTGTTGCGCTTTTCTGCTTCGGATATATAAAAATGTTGGTGGCATGGTGTAAAGTTGCCAGTGAAGGTTAACTTTTTTGGGCTGTTTTTAACTGAACATTTTTTAGTTACAATCCCATTTGTAGATACCTAGAAATTAATTATTTACAAAAAATCTTGCATATTGATAAATTGATCCTCTACAACAAAGCATTAATATTAGAATAACTTTAGAATAAGAAAAAAAATACTTGTTACAGACATGAAACTGTAGTTTTGAACTAGCTGAAACATGTTTGTTTATGTTAGAACCAAGATGTTATAAAATGTCAGCATCAGAAAGCAGATGAGCAGTCCTATATTCTGCTAGTTAAGTGAAAGAAATCAAAAGACCTGATTATTAGAAACAAATATATTTTATAACTTAAACTACCTTCGTTTTAAAATTATATTAGAGGTGAAAACAAGTTCACAAAACACCTGACTGTCATCTATAGATTTAAGATGTATGTCATGGAATACCTCATTAACAGCAATGGGTCCCCAATTACGTACACTCACCCTACAAAACACACCAGTATTTTGTGGATATTTCACACTGGTATTCTGTGAGCTCAGTTCCCCAGTTGAGCATACCCATTTTAGAAACCACTTAGTTGTAGCACTTTAGTTCTATGAAGGAGTTCTAACAAAATATATACAACTATAGATCTTATAATATAAAATAAAATGGCAATGGCGTAATATTTCTGAATACCTAGTACAAGGTTCTAGGGATTGTACTGGAGGATAGTGAAATATCTTTATGAAGCCACCAGTGGTGCCTACTGTGAATTAGCAAAGTTCATGAAATAAATATTTTGTTTGTCAAATATGCAGAATTCGTTATCATGTTTCACTTTGCTGTGCATATTATAAGATTTGTAATTGTAATTGCATTTTATACAATTAAATACTATATATAGCTCTAGGTATAAGTTTAATAATTTAACAAATAAAACATACTTTTGGGGAAAAATGAATATAATCATCATCCATTATCAGCTTCCAGTCAGATTTTCTAATAAAGTTTTAGCCATTTCTTTACAGTATAGTTACAATATTTCATTACAGTAGTTATAAAAGAAATATTATGGTTAATAACTATATTTCTTCTGTAACCAACAGAAGCACTGACAAATGTTGTGTGGTGATAAAATAAAGTTCACTTTCTGGGTCACCGAAGGAATGGTAAGTATCCAGTGATCAATATATGCAAATAAGTATTAGAATATCGACAAAACTGCAAATACATAGCATGAACTTCAATTTGCAAACAAACACGAAGACATCGATAACAGAACGAACAACTTCGGAATAACTTAATATTGATGAGTTTTAGACTTTATTCAACAAACTAAACTTTATATTATAATAATTTTGTAATTTTGTCGTTTATTTCAATTAAAAAGCACCAAACATTTGCAGCTTTACTGACTTGTTTGTTGCCATGGAAACCACGGTGTTACCAGTTTTTGTAACTAATAAATTAAAACATGACAAATAACATTAGCGGCAGTTAATTTATGGAATATAATTAACATATTTTCAGTTTTCTATTAATATATATGTAGATATTTACAAAAATATAGAAATATATTTATTGTTCTAGTAACACTGAACTCTATGCGAAATCTCTTAGCTTTAGTACTATTATATGTTCCTAGATGGAGATACTTGTTTTCAAACACTCGAATGTATGACAAAATAAAAACGTTCTTGGTTCACGTGGTCTTATTGATTTTTGAAGACATTCTGAGTTAGTCGTATAATGACAAATGTGAGCGTGCGCGGAAACAGCTGAGCGAATACAGCGACAGTGTGGCTTAATCATGAACTAGGCAGTCGCATCATGTCTACCTGTCGGCTTGGTGTATAATGCGCGGTGGATTTGATAACCTAGAATATTGTTGTCACTCCGTCCTTTTGAATTTGGAACCTTTTTAGTTATTATATTTTAATTATACTTTTTTTAATAAGTGTACCAAAAGTGTTATTTAGTGGTTTAACAGCGATTACAAATTCAAGATACGCGTTAACGTATCTTTTGTGGTTTTTGTACGTTTATCGATTTTTTTAATTTTACAATGAGCGTAACGTTTTGTTTACTTTTTATTTTTGCGTAAGCCTAACGTAAATAATATTATGAAGTGCATAATTCGACGCTAGTGCTGTGCCGTGCTTCGATTCAATTATGTGCGAAAGTTCGCGCGAGACTGTTTGTTTTGGATGACAAAAACATGGAATTCGAGAACGATTTCAGCTTGAAAGAATGGGCGAAGGACAAGCCTTTGTCCATTCTGCAACTGGATCCGGCAGACCGTGCCGTATTGAGGATAGCAGGTTAGTTATGAACCTTGTAAAGTGCGTCGTATAATGTTTCAGATTTTTTTGCATAACATCGTACATTCCAGACATTTTTACACGTCTAATCAGGGCATGTTATCAAGTTAGATAGTGACGACAGTTAAGATTAATACCGGTGTAAACATGTTAAGTAATTATTATTATTACGAAATCGATATCTGATCTTAATTTTAAACTGCCCACTAGCAGATATTTAGTAAGCAATCTCAGTTTTCACTTTCGTTCAATTGATAATGAATGCCGGTACAAAATTTAATTTACGTTATAGTATGAACAAGAAACAAAAATAATTTTTGTTTCTTTTTTAAACGCAGTGTTACGGCTGCGTGAGCCGGTTTTTCGTCCATTCGTGCTAGGACCTCCCTTTGTACATGGATGCTTCCCACGATTCAGTTGCGTACGTTGTAGATGCGTTTATCTATTTTTAATAACTTTTAATAATAACCGCCCATGATGCATGGTACTTTTAATGGGTGGTAAACACCATCATCTAGTTAGCTGAGTTATTATCTATACATTACGAAGTGGTTTTTAGTAAATAATGGATTGACTGTGTTATGATTAAGACTAGGTTAAACGAATTGGTACTTAATAATTATACCTAGTAAAAACAAATCAATAAATCTGTAAGTACATCCAATACAAGAATCACAACTCGATTCGACCACTTTATCGATTTTTGGTAAACGGGGTAAAAACCCAAAACCCACGGGAAAGGCCGTTCCCGGAATTATGGCAGACACAAGCCACGAGTATTAAAAAAAAGATTGTTCCATGCTTGAATGTATTTCTACTCCCAATTTACTATTATTAATTTTAATTGTTACTATATAGACCTAACTTACTGCCATCGCAATATTTTACAATATACGATTTTAACCTTTAACGGTTTCCATATATATAAAAATATTTCTATAGTTATATGTAACGTATGTTAACGTATTTATATTTATATATATGGTATATTTAAAACGCTCAATTGTGTACATACAACTCGTTTGATATTATATTTTACCTTCTTTTGTTTTCTTAAGTTTATTGGTCTTTCAAAGAAGTCGCTAACAAAAACATGGGATTTGAGATTTAAGTAAATATTATAGCTGATCTATAGTACGGATGAGAGGAGGCAGATGATTAATAGAAACTGCTTAAAATTAATTTTACTGGCTTCTATTGAAGGAGCCAGATCAACAGTGCGAGTCTACCGGCAGTTCGTTAAATATTTTGCCTTGCAGTGTTTAGAAAAAAAAAGTATAATCGAAAACTACTGCAAAAATAAGGTCGCAAGGCTTTTATTACAACGTAGGTAGACAGAGATAGCAAGGGCTATTCCTATTTTACCTTGACATTTTTATAAGTAATATAGGCGCATAACTAAAAAAAAAAAAAATATATTTGTTGCCACGGTTTTAACGGTAAAATTGACACATCCACATTCATCATAGAAAATCATAATGCAGATGCGTTATTTAACTTGAGGGGTGAGTCTTGACCTGGATATATCTATGTATGTAATTAATTCAGTTCACACTCACTTCCTGACTTCTGATTTAAATAAAAATTTGTAGACTTATTAGTCACTGACACTACAATATTTTATGACTGTCCGTGTTGTTTAAAAAAAGCTTTTTAGAACTGAAAATAGTACTAGTAGACATTTAATACCACTAGACTATCATCGTCTGTCATTAAAACATAGTTAGGTAGGTATTCAAATAATAATTCGTATTATATCATGTAGATATTCTACGAGGTACGTAGATACATCAGTTCGTGCACGCCGCCCGTGAAAATCGATTTTACTTAGCCAACACGATACCCTCGCAAGTCTAGTTCGTTATTTCAATGTTACTGTTTTATAATTTACGTAATATACGTATGTATACGGACGCCGTCTTTCGACGTTTTTTTATATCGATATTCTTTTTTTTACGTATCCCGCCTATATTGAAGTGTTAGTCGAATTTTAAGTGTAGCTTAATATTGCCCAATTACACAATATCTATACCAAAAACCGACAAATTCGACGCCATTCAAGCCATCGGCTCTAGTTAAACTAAACTAAGCAATCGTTAAAATACACTCGTTTATGTATTGATTTATTTTCAAGGATGCGGGAAATTGACAGATGCAGGATATCTGGAATTATGCATTTAGTATGTTTTTTAATAACTCTAGGTGAGATACTAGGACACAGTTCACCTGATGCTAAAAGATTCCTCCGACCTTTGGTATTAGGCGTTGTCGCTTCTAAGGACTTTACTTTAGGTTTCTTTCTTTCACCAGACGAAAAACTGTAGCGGTGAACTAATGTTGGTATACCGAAAAGCGATGTACCGCCCCGATCGAGATATTCGATATATAGCTAATACATAACTATGGCGTGGCTCTACCATGTTAACCTTAGGTTGCCGCCACAAATTAAATACGTACAGCTACCTCGTAAACTGTTTTGACATAAATTCGTTTTAATCATCATTACCATCACATCCAGTCAATAACCCAGTACCAGGCTTCTGCTGCCGCCATGGATTGCCACGAAGCACGATCCTGAGCGCCTTGCAGCCGTCGACTTCACGCTAATAGCGCTTTACTAAATGCGTTTTAATCGTTTATAACAGAATATAATTGTTAAAATACCGCTATAATCATACCCATATGGATACTATATAATACGTAAGCGCACTGATCAAAATAATATGCTAAGAGAAAAAAAAGTAAAGATAAAAAAATAAACGCATTTCAAAACGTCATAATACTGGTATCTTGGTCAAAAGGGGTGAGGCGTCTGGACATCTCATAAATTATCGAGGATGAATGTGCTTATCATGGGTCGCAGGAACCGTTTACCATATGGCGAACTGCGTGCTTGTCTGTTGCCTTCCATATGATAGAAAAAAAAAAACGAACTGACGTCATTTTAAAAGTATCGTCTTTTCAATCACTGTTTTTATTATACAGCCTTTTGATTCCTGCCTTCTTATAGTGTTGTTGTAGTAGAAATTTATATATATATATATACATATTATTTTTTGTTCAAAAAATATTATCGTCGCAAGATTCCCACCGCTAGTAATAGGTCTTAATGTGTCCCGATCCGTGACAAGTAGATCATTCATAACTTTCACTGTTGCCGTCTAAGTAATTAAGTATTAGAATGGAGACAATCGTCTCCGTCAAGGTCCAGTTGTTGATGACAGTGGAATTATATGCCCATGATGAAAAGCTTCGCTTTGATCACAGAAAAATGCCATGTGTATTAAATTTTTTTTCTTATATCAGTCGAATTATCAACCTTATAGAACTTGGTCCCACTATAACGCTGCTGGTAGAGGTCCGGAGACCCAGTTGCTGCTAGTGAGGCATTCCATCTCAGTCCTCATGCGAATGTGATGCGATGCGATTCTGTGATGACGGATTTGTTTGTTAATGGGCTGCGTTTCTTACTATCAGTGGAATTGCGTGCTCCTTTGTCAAACTTACTTTTAAAAATATACTATCTTGAGTTACAGACATATCATATTAATATTAAAAGGTCATTGACCCCATCTAAAGCATGTGGAGTTAAGCTTTCGTTACTTTTGTTAATACAAAATAGAGCTTGAGTGCATTAAGGAGCCTCATCAGTGTGTTACAAACGCTCTATAATCCTGGTTTTATTCGAATCGTATAAATAACTTTTTTCGAATCCGCCATTCGACTATTGTCCTGAACTATTGCATTTTGTTTAATTTGAGTGGGCGCTGAGAATCTTCGCAATGTGCAGTACATTTTAGTATTGTTTTAAAATATCTCAACCACACTACCTGATAGTAAAATCTCTATGTCATCTGTCCCCAACAAAGAGTCACATTCAGAGTTACAAAAGCATTGTCCTTAGCACTGAGATCCCCTCCCTCCCTTTAGATAGCGATCCGAGTCGAGATTTCGTGCCTCCTTATGAGGGGGCCCCCCTCTGTTGTCGTCGACGTTCTTCGTCCACAAGGGCGGCGGTGCAGTAGCAGTATCCTACTCAGTGGCCCTCCCGCTCGCGAGTCTAATTTGATAAAGCTGTAAGGTCTCCGCCTTGACAAGCAGCAATACTCACACGCAAAAAAAAGGACTGATATCCGAGATGATTAGGAAAAATCAATATTTACGATATATATATATTTACCAACATAGATAAGATCATTATTCATTCAGATGAGTACAATCGAACGATAATAGCGTTATTGTTTTGTCACTATTGTAAAATGTTTGTTCATGTCTTGCACCTGTGAATGACGCGGTAGGCTAAACACACAACCGTTATTACATATATCTGTATTGTCTCTATTCTTATCCATTAAAATGTATGAAAGGTTTAATATTAATTTTAATCTTTTCATCGCTATCACCCTATCACGCCTCCCCCACAGACGGCTATAGGGTACGAACCTATGCCACCTGCATCCATCGACTTCCCACAGACTTGCTTTGATCGTCACGCAGTCTATTGCGGGGTCGACCTACGCTACGGTGACCAATACGAGATTATCATTCGTGAACCTTTCTCGCTATATCGCCCGATCTATGTGGCCGGCCAATTAACATTGAAGTGTTAGTTGGCCGGCCACATAGCTGAAGCTTACTTATCCATTGAGCTATGCTACGAATCTTTTCCCCGTTGATTAAAGTACACATTTCGTTCATTCACTCATTATAACAAACGTCTCTTTCTTACAGAATGGGGAGAGAAAAAGAAACATAAACTTGATAATTTTGTTTCCTTTTGTTATCTTTTCTATCCTATCGTGTAAGAAAGAGATCAATTGTAATCGTTTAGAAGGAGAATTATTGTCTATTCTCTTCCAATGCACAGTGTGAAAATTGATAGAGACGTTAAATTTTGCTATCTATATAATTTATTAAATTGCATAAATTAAAAACTAGAATACTTTAATATACTACATAGAATGTATATTTATAGATTACTATAATAAAACTGGTTAGTGTCTGGACCCTCCAAATGTTGTTAACATTAGCGTCATCTGGCTGTTCGGATATTTGACATTAGATTGACTCCCCAAATTATGATGGATGCACCATTCTGAGATTTGCTAATGTGGTACTTTGTGCAATTATATTTTTTAAATATACATACCATTGTCGGTTCTAAAGCATGGCGGTTTCCACTTCTTCAATGTGATAACGGTGTGACCTTGCATATCATATCACTAGTCACATAATTATTTTAAAAGATAATGAAACTACAAAGGTTTAGTTATCTCTAGCGTACCGTGTTTAAACGGTAGCTTTAAATCACGATACGCTCGCATATCGGGTTCGATTCCCGGCGCCGGCACCAATCTGAAGGAAAACGTCGTCCGCACCTGCATGTCATAAATAAATAAAAAAATATATTTCGAAAACTTCCGCAGTGGAGCGGCGGACTTTGCTCTATCCCTACACCTTCTCCAACCCTCGCGTAAAACCAGCAATAAGATTTAATATATATAACTAGTCTGGCCACAAATACTGTTACATAAAAACTTCTTTTTTTCAACTTTTTAATTATTTTGAATTTGGAACACGTATATTATTTTAAAAACTTCTTTCGATTTTGCGCCATTCCACATATTTGTTTCGTGTTCATTATCAAATTACAATTAAATATAATATCAAGATACAGTCTTGGATCATGTTGTGTAACCTCTCAGCAATTCACTTTTTAAAAATATACCGTGGAATTTCCAGCAGGACTCTGCACCTGGTCACAAGGCATGAACTACCAAAGCTTGGCTTCAAACCAACGTTCTGGACTTTATAAGAGCTGAAGACTGGCCCTCATCTAGCCCAGACCTCAACCATTTAGGCTTCAATTATGGCCTGCTCTAAACGACAGGGCGACATTGAGTCACTTAAAAAATCTTTGGAGCAAGCAGTGGCAAAATTTCCCTACATAGATTCGTGGCCAAACAGATTAGAGGCCTGTGTAAAAGCCAAAGGGGCCACCTTTCGAATAGAATATTTTTTTATTTTTTGCTGAGACTGAGAAATAAATATGTAGGTATAAATTTTAATAATATTACATTACTCCATTGAAAAAAATGCATTTTCATTCAAACAGAACCGGACTAGGACTAGACCGGACTAGGTATATATAGGCAGTTACTTTATTTTTACATATTAAAACTTTAGCGCTTGTAAAATCTTATTAATTTAATAATTAAATGGTTAAACATTTGTTTACCCGCGGCAGACATCTAATCAACGTTTTTATCTATTCCCGATACACCACGTCAATTAACAAGACCGTATTAATTAACACGACGCATCGAGATGAGGCTACATACTAGTTACATGTAGTTACTAAGTAACAAACTGTCCCTGTTTCTAGCGATCGATTTGAAGCGATTAATTTATCAAACGGACTTCGAACAGATAGATATAAGTTTCATGTTGTAGCGGAATATTGGATAGTAGAAAAATATACCGAACTAAAGGACAAACTTTTCATTCATTAATCTTAACCCATCATTAGCCGTCTGCAGAACTCCCATATATTATGATAGGCTATAGTTTTAAAGAGGTACCTATAACGGATTGGGCAAAAAATCTTCCGGTACCGCAATCTCGTACGTATAAATGCGGTGTGGGATGATAACCACCACCACACTGCGTTTCATCCTATGTGGACTAACGAACTATACAATTTTAAAAATAACTGTTTGCAACATTTCCTCATAGTTTTTGTACCATTTCGAGTTACATGTTTCAAAGCTTAGTGTTGTTTAACTCTCATTTTTTTAATTTATCCTTTTTTTAACGTTTATACTGTCGATATAACAACTACAACACTAGCGCATTAAATTATAATAACCTAGTGATCAACCAGTGAAGCGGTAATCGATGGGAAAGAAAGTTTCTTGGCAATCTCGTAATAGCAAGCTCAGCGTAGGATGGCTAGATGAAGTGACATACAACGGTTTTGCGGCTAGAATAGTCGGCTTGGCGATTTTATCCTATTTCGTAATCAATACATACAAAAAGGAACGAAGGACAAGTTATGGGTATAGGCGTGAATTCGATGGAAGCAAGAGGTTCAGAATTGTGTTTCGTTCAACTAAATAATGATGAAAAGACAATGGTGAGTATTGGTTCTCATGTCGCTTAGGTTTGATGTAAGCGGACAGATTGTAATTATATATAAAGAATTATATATAGATAATAATCTATACTAGCCAATAAAAATGAATGACGCTCAATGGATATGTAAGATATATGACAATTCAACCATGAAGTGGTGACTGACGGAAGATGGTTTTTGCTGTGTATTTTAACGTTTGGAATGTGGAGAGATCTGTATAGATGGGGGCAGTTCATCTGAAAATGCTTTCATGGAACTGATAGCTAAGGAAACTGTCGCCGGGAATAAACGAAGAGTGTTGGTGGATTTGGATCGATTTAGAGTTTTATAGTCGTCATTCAGTGAGAGCTGTTCTCGTTGTATTTGATTACGGAAACACGGACTTCCGTATCGATGTTTTCTTGGTCAATTTTGAAAACGGTGATATCTTCTGCTCGTTACGAGATCATATCAACTGCACACCATATATTAGTTACGTAAGAATTCAGAGTTCTCACTCGTTGTTTTCTTCCCGAAGCAAATAAAAAATATATACGAAAGAGATTTCAAATCAAGTGCCATGAAAACTCTGGAGCCCGACTACCTTATTACTATTTTACGTTTATGTGGAGGAATAAATCTTTTATCATTTTTTTAAAACATTGGTGATAAAAGCGCACACGGTTGTCATGGTGCATATGCGTCATCACCTCAGAGGTCTGTATGGATGTCTCGTAACTTGTACCATAAATAGGTCACTTTAATACTCACCGTAAGACCCGATGTTACGTTATTCTGCTATTGCGTTCTTGTGTATGTATTATGTATATATATTTATATATAACATATACATTTATGTATATTGGCAAATTGCTGTTTTGATTACCTTTGTTTAAAATGTTATCTGTATATAGAGCGTGATTGTTTTAATAAACTTACACTTCCGTCACAAAATAATCAATTTTACTTAATAATGTGGTGCACATTCAAAATTGTACATCCTTTTGTAATGTTTTTTTTGTTTTAAATGCAAATTTAATGTCGCCTTGCAAATCATTTGCAAGTCTAATTCTTTGCTCGCATATGCAGATCCAACGTTAAAGTTTTCTTGCCTTGTTTTTAAAATTAAGTTAATTATTACACACTATTCATGCTATAGCTACGGCATAATGGGTCGGATGGACCAGGGAAGGGCAACGCCCTTAAAGAATATCGGCGCAAAATATCTGCGTAAAGCAGCTGTGTTTCGTGAGGAGAGATCCGGAGACTCAATAGGTAAAGAGGCATTTCTTGAATGAAGACGGACTCTATTCTTTTTTTACCGATATTACCATAAGGAGGGTTCTGAGGAGTTGAGCCGCTGAGTTTAAACATCGTACACCACGACAGAATTTAAAATTTCATCCTCGTCATCTCGATGGTTGGGCAATCCACCACTGTGCCCTGTAGGTGAAATTTTCTGCCACGCACAACTACTCTAGAGTCGCCAGCGTTGTTTCCGAACCGAAACGACTTAGGGACCTTCAAGAAAAGAGCCTACACCTTTCTTAAAGGACGGCAATGCATTTGTGACTCCTTTGGTGTTATGGATTATGGTGACCATTATGGCTATATGATGGCCATCCAGATGAAAGGATGGCGTAATCGTTTTTCCGTCATGCGTGTTTTTGATACATTTGCACCAACAACAGCTTGCTTATAAAAAAATAAAATGCTTTGATTGAAATATGCCGCATACCCTATTATAGTTATTGGCAGACAAGAAAGTAAAAACGGACTTTTTTACTAGATGCACATTCTTTAAATATAACAAAATTAATGTAATGTAATATGTGATAATAAACAGTACGCTAATATAGACTTGACAAGTAGATTTTGATTAAGAGTATTGGCATAAATATAATTATATATCTTTTTTTCATCTCACTCCTTTATCGAGTATAAGATCAGAAGTTTTCCTGACCTCCAAAAGCAGACGAAAGATCTCATAATGACAATTAAAAACGTAACACAGAAAAAACCTCATTAGACAAAAACAAATGCTAGTTTGGATGGTTTAGAACAACAAGTTGAAACTTGTCTTTAGAACGTCTGAATATTAGAATTAATTTGAATTCCTAATTAACTCCCACGGCATATCCACAACTTGACAAATTTTAATTATAACTGCGAGGTCTTGTCAAAGTCGATTGTACACGCGGGAAAACATTAGTTTTGAATTGTAACGATATAACAAACTTGTTTCTCCAATAAATCGTTGTTTCGTAAAACGAGTAAATTGGACTAGACTTCGCGGAACGGGTAGGTTTACCATGACAACCTTATTATATACGGGATTAAGCTTAATGTACGCGATATGTGGTAAACACTATAATTACATTTTCTTTGCCTACGTGAGGATCTCAACTAGAAAGGGTTATAGTATAGCAGGAGTCTACACAACGGGTTCGACTGCACGTGGTCTCCAAACATATTATATTTATTTTTTAAAATATGTTCCAAGCCATGGTTTAAATGAGTATTTAATATAAATTCAATTCTGCAGTATTCTGCAGTGCTTCCCGTTACATGACGTGGCCACAGAAATTTTATACTGACCTTCAATTCCATAGCAAAGCACTTGCACATCATCAAGTTAGTATAAAAAAAAAAATTATTATTAAAAATAATTGATTGGTTTTGTTGATATGTCACGAAGTCGATGATTAACAAGTTTTTAAATGGATTCAAACACTTACGAACACTAACTCAATTACAGCAATTTTTTATTTGTGTGTTAGTATTGCTGTTGGTCCAGAGACCTTTACAGCTTTATCTAATTAGACTCGCGTGCGGGAGGCTAAGTAGGGAGACAACGACGAACAAACAGTACTGGAAAACACTAAACATGTGGTCACTAGTCATCATTATACGGTTATGATGGAACGATGTTATGTTTTTGCATCTGTTTTATTGGCCATTTTCTAAACGCTATAAAGCGGTCATGGTAGTTCAGAAGCGATATTATGTTTATTACTTAAACGGTTAAACGTTATCAGCGTTTTATTTCTATTTCTCTTCATGGTAATTTTTATTTATAAAAATATTTTAACTAAGCTACTTGCCTAAGATTTATGCCCAGAGGCATAACTATTGCAATGTATTACAAAATAATCAACTGTGAAAATAAAAATAAAATGTTAATACCCTTAAAGTATTTTTTATTTAATCTATAAAATTAAAAAAAATATGATATGCATACAGAATATTACATACATACATACGTACTATGTATAAGAGATTAAAATCAGTTATGTAGTGAAGTGTTGTTATTTACATCCTTTAGTTCTTTAAATAATTTTACTTGTCTCGAACAAGTTCCGCTACAGCTATAAATAAGCTGTGGCACGAATAGGTCGACCTATTCGATACAATATGGGATCACACTTTTCAGATCTAGAGAGTATCAGCGTAATGAAATACCACTGATTTTCGTCTGATAAACATAAGAAACCTTTTCCTTGATCTTTTGTCCTTTTCTTCCACCACCTTGTCATACCACCTTAGTCCTCAGGTACGACGTACCTGCTTTATAATTTCCATACGATGTAGGTGGATGCTCTGGACTACAGGAATCACATACTATCAAGTAAACTGTGTGCTCGCTCGATTGTCACCTTAAATAATAACATAAAATAACCGAAAAAGAAACATTTATTCCTAACATTTTACAGTCAAACTAATCGAGGCCATAATGTTATGTTCTATTTGTTATAGAATTGCGTAACTATCCAATTTGCGCCTAACGTAATGTTGTCACTGTTGCACCAAACGAGGTTGACATTATTAGCACAAATGAGAACCTAAACAGTGTGTTTCTACCAGAATGAGTGGGTCAGCTCGACCGAGGTAGGACCACCCTACAGCATATCAACATAAAATAAATACAGCATAATGCTGCTGTGTTTCGTCCTTCGAGACCTTTATTACTGGTGATGTGGCATTCCATCTCAGTCCTCAAGGGTGACAATGCATCTGCATTATGATTCCTTGTCAAGGATGAATGTAGATGTCATGTGGCGCAGGAATCACATGCCATCAGGTGAACTGCGTGCTCGTTTATTATTCCTAAAGTAACAAAAAGACTCGTAGTTAAACCCACAGTAATTATCACCATCATCGTGGTCGAGGGGTCGCGGCATCTCCGTTCAGAATGTAGCCCCCATTGTTGGTAATGCTTATTGTCCGCTAACCCTAGTCTTCGAACAGTCTTCAACCTTAGGTCCTAATTTATGTTAGAGGAACACCATTCATAGTGCCGTTACGAGGCACGCGTTATCAGCCTATGTAATCAACCAAACAACTAAAGTACCGGATAATTAAAAACCTGCTTCAAGGGACACATAACTTACAATTACGCTAATACAGTAATAGCACCGACGTTACTACGCTGCGACGAATATTAATTTAAATTATACATCCGCCGAAATGCTTGTTAAGTATGACTGGACATTGACACTAAGGAATTCTTTAAAAATAGAATAGATAGAATATTAAATGTACATATAAAACGGATGTGTCAGGATTGTCTGTGATATGAAGAGCCTACACCTTTCTTAAAGGCCGGCAACGCATTTGCGACTCCTCTCGTGTTGCGGATGTTTATGGGTGGCGGTGACCATGTACCATCGGGTTGGCTGCATGCTCGTTGCCACCTATTCTATAAAAAAATAAATATGATTCTTACTGCCTATAACGCCAATTCCTAGATTAGACATTAAAATGCGATAGCGTCAATGGCAACGTGCGTTAACGTCCTAAAGATTTAAATAAAATTTCTTAAAGTGCAGCATTAATGGCTCGACCGAGGAAGGACCACGCATTACCGCAGAGCACTAGCATAAAATAGCAAGACAATGCGTCTTTCATATGGTGCGTGTAGGGATCCAGAGACAAAGGAACTGGTAGCGAATTATTACATCTCAGTCTTCAAGGATGACAGAAGCACATCTTGAATCTTTGTTTGAGGATGGATGCAGTTGTTAATGCAGACATCATTTAACATCAAAGTTTCATAAAATAAATAAAATCCTTAATCTGTTCGGCTAATCTAAAACTGTAGGAATCGTCATAAATAAATATTTGTTTTTTACTCAACACCTCACGCTCACCTGTGCAATAAGGGTGTAGTGTAGTAAAGACCTTGCCAATAACTGTCTATATTAGTGTGTAAGTTAACACATTGCTTAGATGTATTATTAATTTTTTCCCTGTACGGATAAATGCAAACACAGTACTTCTCTTTCTTCGTCGTATTAAGTCAAATTATTAATTTAGATTGTTATGTGAACGAATTATTATCTTGATATGCAAAGAGCATATTAAGAAAAATTATGCAATTTTTTTGAATTGGATATGGTCTGAAAACTTAATAGTAGAGCTACGCTGTAGCCACGTTTCTAACTGCAGAATTAATGGGACAATTCGACCGGGTTAGGACCACGCCCTCACAGAATACTAACGTTAAATAGCAACATAATGCTGCTGTGTTTCGTCTGGGCGTTACATAAACAGACTGAGACGATTGACGTCCTAATGCCATAGTTGACCCGGCCTACCGTCATCATACAAATATTACTGACGTCGGCAATCAATAATAAGTAATTAAAAATCAACGCGATAAAAAACGTAAGATTCGTTTTATTTACGTGTACGATTCGTGTATATATGAGAAAACATTACATATAGTACAGCTGCTTAGCAAATATCAAATGTCCCATACATTGTCTAAAGTATTTTATAATGTCAAATGGCCATCTAGGCGAGGGAACTGGAATGTCACCGTTTTCCATCAAGGCGGCGAGTCCATTGTGATCAATTCGCTCAAATGAAGTTTCACAGAGTAACGAGGAAGCTCGGAATGAGTTCGTTGACGTCTACAACTAATATACGCTCTATGACGCGACCTGACATACATACAGACCGTATTATGATTGATTCACAGATTTTTATGTGAGTAGTGAATTAAGTTAAACATTTTCCCACCATATATATGTAGGTTGATAAGGAGGTCAGTCTTTATATATAAATCCCAATCCTGGGCTTATGCCTCTTCCCTAGAGTTTCTGTTGGAACATAGTCTAGTCCTGTGATGGCCCTGCGGACTGAAGTCCGCATGTCTAATATTGTAATATGTTAAAAAAAAAATCATATTATTTATTTCTTAGATATGCAGGTTTCCTCTTTTTTTAAATTAAAAACGAACGCTTGTATTGACCGACTATATCTATCTATATCTATACGCGTATACATATCTATATATACGAATGCCTTTTACAAAGTAATATATAAATGGGTGTGAACTTGATAAATACAGGTCCTAGCCCTTTGCCCTTATGTATGATATATATATATCCTCGCGCGAGGTTTATGTCAACAGATGTGCCGTCTATCGTTGCCTCCTCAAGTCTGCTGTAACGCATGTGCAATATGATAGAGATACATTCATGTAACATTAATTTGCAGTGGTCTAGCCACGCTGCAGATTATTTCTAGCCGCAGAATGAATGTGTCGGCTCGACCGGAGAAGGACCACGCCACGTCCTACATAATACCGGCGTAAGATAGCAGCATAACGATGCTGTGTTTCGTCTGGTGACTGTCGCATCGCATCTCTATTACGATTAAGTAATCGCTGTAATCAGGTAAACAGGTGTGTTCGCTCGTCACCAAAACAATGGAAAAAAAACATTAATCAAAATCTGTGATTACCAATGTTGTTTCTCGCCTAACAGTCGAACCGGAACCGATAAGATCACAACTAATTCCGAATAATTTATTACGGTTTAAATGTAATACATAAATGCCTTTTAACAAGGATACAAAAGCGCTAATACGACGTTGAAGTTGGCATACACATAAAATCTCTTTCACACCGCCCTCGCAATTGCTTTATAACTAATCCGATGCCAAACATAATTCAAGATATTGATTATTTAACAATAACTAGGGCGAACGGCACGCCAAGAAAATTTCCAAAACCACCGCCCTCGAATTAGGTTGTTTTATAGATTATTTCGCTTGAATAATTATTCAATGAATAATGTTGTGGGCGTATAATTCTTTTCAGACGAAATTTATTAAACGAAGTGTTTATAATATTTCCAATTTTTTAATAAAGGGATTCCTGTTTGTTAATCAGTAATCATGTTGATTACAAACAATATACCGTTATTTTATATCAATCTACGCAGATAAGCTATACAATTTCAAGTGTCAATTTTTATTTTAGTAAATTTATACATCTACATTATGATTCCTTGACAATGATGAATGTAGATGTCATGGGCCGCAGGAATCTCTCGCCGACAGGAGAACTGTGTGCTCGTTTGTTGCTCTCAGTGTAATAACAAAAATACATTAATTAAAATTACGAATTTAACAAAATTATAATCGATGGTTATTGATTATATTTTAAATGCGACATTTGTGTGTGATTTTGATATTTATTATTTCTGAACAATCATTTGTTATGAAATGCCCTCAAATTGCCAAAAGTGGGAGCAAGATGTCGGTATTGGAATATAATCTGCAGTACCTATCGAGAATTAGCATAGTCCATACGGCTTTTCTATCTAAAGGGAAGATGGCCATCCGAGACGAGATTTCGTACCTCCCTATAGGGGCCCTCGGATCGTATTATCGCCCCCTCTGTTGTCGTCGACGTTCTTCGTCCACATGGGCTGGAGTGCAGCGGCGGTGCAGTTTTCGAGCCAGTATTGAAGCATCGTCGTTGATTCTAATTAGATAAAGCTGTAGAGGTCTCTGGACCAAAAGCAAGGACCAAGCTGGTTAGTCTCACCTTTTTATAATTATAATTTTCAAATTATTTAATTATGTATATAGAGATCTAACATAGCATTTTAATGTTTGGAAAAGGTCAATCAACTTTTAGTGTGACATTAAAATTTAATTAACAAATTGTAATAAATTAGGTCCTTTTTTATATAACCGCACGTTTCGGAGATTTCGCATCAATAAATTAAAACTTTTTGTGTATGGTGAATAAATTTAAAGAATTGGTGTTTATGAATAATTCCAACACTAGCAGGTTGTTTCGGGTTCGCTCAGAGTTTTCAGTTGACGTAATCTACATAATACAATGTATAAATTATACTTCTGATCACAATTGGCTAGCACTTGACTAGACATCCCACGTGATGGTGGGTGGGGGGACTATGTAGCTCTAGGTGGTAAACTTAAACGAAGACATGCGTACGTGTGTACCTGAAGACAACTAAGTTACTCCTATATTCGAAAAAAAATTATATCAATCTCTTGCTGTACTCGGCCCTCTCGGGCACTTCGAGTCAGTCGCTGTCGTGAATCAGGGTAACAGTCCAAGCCAAGGCTTCCTCACGAGAGCCCTTGTGCTGTTTACCCACTAATAAAGGTCTCGACTGAGCGCCCTTTCAACCCGGTGAAGCTGTAAAAGCCCTCGGGCTAATAGTGGCCATCAGCCCGAAAAGAAAAAGAATCTGCTGTACCAAACATAAATATATATATATAAAAAAAACCCTTACTCGAGAATCTGTCTATCCATTGGTTAAAACCTGAACAAATACTGTTCACGAGGCTGGCGCGAACAGATATACAAGCTCCAAGGTGACTGTTTCATACGTTGTAATTTCATTTAAATGTATTTGACGACCTTTTGGATTGATGAGCTACAGATTTTAATGACTTAGTTGTTCTTTAATAGTTGCGTTATAATATGTACATATTATTACGATGAGGTGTATATTCAAATGTATGATAATGATAATCCTGGTCCATCATCTATGCAGGATATCGTCGTTTACTGCTATTATGGCGGTATTCTTACCATTTATTATGAATCTGTTATCACAAAAATTGGATACTTGCGTGATGTGTTATTCGCATATTTATATCTCATATTCGTATTTGATTTTAAGCAAATATGCATCTTTTTTCGACTTCAACATATTTATCTTATTGACAGGTAGCAATATGTTTATGCTATGTATTGTAATTTTATTTATATCATTAGATAAGTGTGAGCGTAGCGCAGCATATTTCGCGCTCACTCGCACTCACAGGTCTTATTGCAACGCATAATGATGTCCAGCGTTCGTATCGTTAACGTTATATACAAATGCATTGCATATAAAATGGAAATTAAGTACTACATTGATTTTAACCCTGTATTATTTGCAACAATGTCCGCTTATTTATTACACCGACAGGTTTAATATCAAATGTTAAATGCATAAAATATGACATTGTTATAGTACCATAACAGACCGCAACTCATGCACTATTTAATTGTTTACATGAGTTACTTTTTTTCGTAGTACTTAACGCGCGGGCGTGTTACACTCTCCCCGGGATTTTAATCAATAACGCAAGCACACGTGGACTTGAACGTCACTGCGTATAAAAATATTTACAACCCGGCCTGCAGCGACATAGTGAACGCACGATAGCGGTCAACCCGTGTGCGTAGAGCTCGTAACTCTCGGACACCATCGAGTCCCACCCAGGGTAACAAGCCGTGGCTCCCTCTCGGGATCCCTTGTGCTGCTTACCCATTAATAAAGATCTCGTCTGAGTGCCCTAAGCGCTCGGCCACAAGTGGTAGTCGCGAGTTGTCCATTTGTGGGAGCCCTTAATATTCCTAGCATTATTACTTAATGTAATAAATACATTGAATTTAAGATGCTAAAAACAACAGCAGTACCACGATGATACTGTCTAGGGTATAGTGTAGTCCTATATCATTGGACTGTGTCAAAAAAAACGTCTAAGCCCTCGTAACGAGTGTGCAAATTAAAAAGTGTGTTCGAATTCTCACTTAATTCGATGATATTGTCTAGGGTCCTATATCATTGGACTCTGACAAAAAAACGTCTAAGCCCTCGTAACGAGTGTGCAAATTAAAAAGTGTGTTCGATATCTTACTTAATTCGATGATATTGTCTAGGGTCCTATATCATTGGACTGTGACAAAAAAAACATCTAAGCCCTCGTAACGAGTGTGCAAATTAAAAAAATTCTCACTTAATTTGCGTACTAGTTGTTGTTGTGTTGTCTATGTTGCTCATGTTTATGGGTATTGGATGGTTAAGTGTAAGTCTTACTAAGTGAAGCCTCTGTTGTGAAATAATCTTTTTAACGTTTATGCACGATGTACGTCGATAGGCTCAACCCGTGTTAGCGTTTAGGATTTTGAGAAATATTCACATAACTTACCATGTTTATAAATTCCGATTTAGATAAAAATAAGGTGTATATTATAAAATAAAGTACCTTAAAGCCATTAAATAAATAGCATAAATACGAAATAATATTATTTACAGGTAGCAATATGTTTATGCTATGTATTGTAATTTTATTTATATCATTAGATAAGTGTGAGCGTAGCGCAGCATATTTCGCGCTCACTCGCACTCACAGGTCTTATTGCAACGCATAATGATGTCCAGCGTTCGTATCGTTAACGTTATATACAAATGCATTGCATATAAAATGGAAATTAAGTACTACATTGATTTTAACCCTGTATTATTTGCAACAATGTCCGCTTATTTATTACACCGACAGGTTTAATATCAAATGTTAAATGCATAAAATATGACATTGTTATAGTACCATAACAGACCGCAACTCATGCACTATTTAATTGTTTACATGAGTTACTTTTTTTCGTAGTACTTAACGCGCGGGCGTGTTACACTCTCCCCGGGATTTTAATCAATAACGCAAGCACACGTGGACTTGAACGTCACTGCGTATAAAAATATTTACAACCCGGCCTGCAGCGACATAGTGAACGCACGATAGCGGTCAACCCGTGTGCGTAGAGCTCGTAACTCTCGGACACCATCGAGTCCCACCCAGGGTAACAAGCCGTGGCTCCCTCTCGGGATCCCTTGTGCTGCTTACCCATTAATAAAGATCTCGGCTGAGTGCCCTAAGCGCTCGGCCACCTATCAAAATGGTGAAGCTGTAAAAGCCCTCGGGCTAACAGTAGCTACCGGCCATAAAATAAAAAAGCGTTGAGCTGATACGAAATGAGCGAAAACTGTAGAAAATTAGTTGTCGCTGGCCACAAGTGGTAGTCGCGAGTTGTCCATTTGTGGGAGCCCTTAATATTCCTAGCATTATTACTTAATGTAATAAATACATTGAATTTAAGATGCTAAAAACAACAGCAGTACCACGATGATACTGTCTAGGGTATAGTGTAGTCCTATATCATTGGACTGTGTCAAAAAAAACGTCTAAGCCCTCGTAACGAGTGTGCAAATTAAAAAGTGTGTTCGAATTCTCACTTAATTCGATGATATTGTCTAGTGTCCTATATCATTGGACTGTGTCAAAAAAACGTCTAAGCCCTCGTAACGAGTGTGCAAATTAAAAAGTGTATTCGAATTCTCACTTAATTCGATGATATTGTCTAGTGTCCTATATCATTGGACTGTGACAAAAAAAACATCTAAGCCCTCGTAACGAGTGTGCAAATTAAAAAAATTCTCACTTAATTTGCGTACTAGTTGTTGTTGTGTTGTCTATGTTGCTCATGTTTATGGGTATTGGATGGTTAAGTGTAAGTCTTACTAAGTGAAGCCTCTGTTGTGAAATAATCTTTTTAACGTTTATGCACGATGTACGTCGATAGGCTCAACCCGTGTTAGCGTTTAGGATTTTGAGAAATATTCACATAACTTACCATGTTTATAAATTCCGATTTAGATAAAAATAAGGTGTATATTATAAAATAAAGTACCTTAAAGCCATTAAATAAATAGCATAAATACGAAATAATATTATTTACAATGGAGATGACTTTACAATTATTGTATTTACTTTTATGCGGCAAGTTGGTAATAAAGTGTCGTAGTAATTTTTTGTATCTCAATAATCTTTCTTTAAGATGTCATTTTAAGTATGTGTTTAAATTGATAATATGTCTTATATCAATGTACGTATAAAGCGTCGAAAACAAAGTATTAAAACCCTTTGCCTAGTTTTTATACCACAGTTTTATTTTTTAAATCACACGTAAAACGGATGAAACCTTGCCGGTCCGATTGCTTCGCCACTAAATTATCAGCACCTATATCTTTGGACGGCGGTAGTCCAATGCACATACTTTTCTTCCAATCAGCGCTACTTACTTTTCAAATAGCTGTCGCTAGCGGTATTTCTTAACCAATAACAATCGATACGAATGACCTTGAACAAAAGTGCCTTCACCATTCTTTAAGGCCGGCAATACACTGGCGACTCCTTTGGTGTTGCTAATGTTCAAGGGTGGTTGCCATCATTTCCCATCGGGTTGACTATTTATTCTATAAAAAAAGACTTGGTATTCAGTTTATGTCAGTTGTCTTGAGTGCATCGACTTTCTATATACCTTGGTGCCGTGTTTGGTAAGGCAATGATGTTGTCTTTTTTAGTTAGTCTATCTAATATATCTAATAATATCAATCTATAATAATAGAAGTAGTATTTATACTAAGGTGCGCATCACTATACAAAATATCGATTGTCATGCCGAGAGCACTAGTTATTGTCTGTAATATTATAATTATTAGAATCAATTTTTTCATCAGCTGTCTTACTCTTTATGATGTCCATATAAGGGTATTCGGTTAGGAATGCATCGTTTTTATGTCAAGACGCGAGTCTGCTTTTGATGCGTATGTTCTCTAGTGGTGTGTGATATTTTGGTGGCGAAGGTCAAGCTATCAAATTGTATAATTAATCCTCTTATCGATTTCGGATCTTAGAGATATAATTCGGTTTCTTGCTCGAAATTATAGTTAGTTACACATAATTTGGACAGACGGAAGTGCTGGTACTTCTGGTACGCATATTTGCGATTGTGTGACACGAATATTTTCTTATGTGCGTTTGAATTCGAAAACTGAAAACTTATTAGTGCGAGTTAATAGTATTGCTTGTTTATATTTAAAGTTACGTGGTCCTCTCGTGGATGAGGCTCATTTATTAATTATTACGTGAAGCCATACAACTTTGTGTTTTGCAAGTTACGTTACGTATTTATTCTAATCTATAATTATCATTAAGGTGAATTGAATATAATAATATTCAGAATGCATTTATATTACAAAACAATAAATAGTTTCTATTTTTATTATTTATATACTTTAACAGCAGTTAGTTTCCAAATACAATATAAATGGGTCGGCTCTACTGCAGGACGTCATAGAATACCGGCGTGAAATTTAAGCATTACGCTGCTCATTATAGTACATGTGTTAGATCTCTATAAGACCAATGTAATGATAGTATGATATATAACCTGTGTCTGATGCTGCATCTCAACCTTCCCTCCATTTTTTTTCGTGGTAAACGACCAAACAGCTCATCTGATGGTAAGTGGAAATTTGTATCGGAAAGGAAATACTACTGACGACAGCTGATACCACAGAGTAGTTGTGCGTGGCAGGAAAATTCGGCATAGCGGTGGATTCCCAACCATCGAGATGAAGAGGATAAAATTTTGAATTATACACGCATTATATCAGAATAGTGAAAGGGACGATCAGTAAGTGTTTATGTGTTAGTCGCAGATGTTTACAGCTCCATAAAATATTCTGTGTAGTTGATATGATCTGGTAATAAGCAGAAGATATCACCGTTATCTAAATTGGCAGGGCAATCATTATAAATATATAATTCTTGCAACCCATAACGATAGTTGGGCGGTTTTCGACAAGAAATCACAATGAGGACGCCAATGTCATTCGTAATATCTGATGTAGTATCAGTCGTCACCATTAAATAAGGTTTCCAGTTTATTTCACCTTACAGACGAAACACAAACGTTGACTTACTATTTTACGTTGGTATACTGTAAATGCTTGGTCTAATCGACCTATCCATGCTACGACTTAAACAATGTAAATAGGAATATCAGTATATCTCTATCTCTCTCTACTTTAACCGCTCCATTGTTATCGGCAAATTGAACTGAATAAAAAAATCTTAAATTGATTAGAGATATTGATTGAATGAGAGAATTCGGCCCCCTACACTCACCAGACGATTCATGCTGCATCTAAAAACAAACTGCAGTTTGTCTCTACCATCAATTACAATACAATCAACAAAAATACAATGTATCAATTATATCAACGTAAAATGTCATTTAATAAAACTGCAGTTATTACGCTTTCAGTGTCGATAAGTCGATACCCAATATTAATGTGCTCAAACGATTGCATTGCTCGCGCACGTAACGTTACAGCATCCAATGAGGCGTGTGTTTGTGAAAGTACGCCGTCTAATGGCTCTATATAGATTTAAGGTTAGTGCTACATCGTGGCCACAATATATCGACAAAGAAATATTTTCGAATTATGTCATTGGATGAGAAACGAATACATTTTCATGTTCACGGTGTTATCGTGGTAAGTTCTGCAAACATAGTTGGGTTGGTATGACCAGGGATCTGCATGTCCTCACGGAATACAGCATAACGCTGCTGTCTTTCCTTTGGTAACAAATCCAAATCCCAAATAATGAGGGGCATTCCATTTCAGTACAGGGTTATAAATGCATGTACATCAAAGAAATAGATTCAAATCTTTATTGAGGATGGATTTAAAAATATAAAAAAGAACTTGATTGTAATTAATTCATGAGGTCCATGACACCGTCATTCATCCTGGATGACCGCAAATCAAGATGCTTCACCTAAAAGCTGAGATTGCCTTATCGCTAGTATTAAATTGTTTTTTTTTTCTGAATAATGATTATTCAGAAAGATTGGAGGGAAATTGGAAAACAGAGTCAAGGATATAAGCTGCATTAATATTGTTGTAGTGAACCGAACCCGGAACCCGCCTGTCAAGCACTCTAATCACTACACCACGGCCGTCTATTTGCGATTAATGAGATATAAAAATATAGGGCTCAGTGTGATCACACCCTAAGATCAGTACACAAAGACAGTCATCTACTTGAGCGTTCAATAAAAGTGACACAACATCGTAAATTACCTCCGATGAGAATTGGCAAAACCCAACACTACTTTCGGCGTCCAATTAATTATGATTGTACTCATATATGTTCAATTGCGCACTCTATTGCATTCTATACTTCCGATGTTTTTTTTATGACACTAAGAGTGACAACACACGCAGTTCACCTAAAGATAAGTGATTTCTGTGGCCCATGGCATCCACATTCATCCGCCGATAAGGAATCAGAATACAGATGCTTTGTAACCTTTCAGAACTAAGATGGAATACCTCGTCACCAGTAATAGGAGTTTCTATATATGTTTCTAATGGCTGACTGCGACTCATAACACATAACAATTATCCTCATCAAATATTTGAGATACGCATGCGTTGGTCACCCCCTAGGGTTGAGATGGAAAGTCTAAACCAGTAACTAGGTCTTAGGTTCTCTACTACTCAACATAAGACTACACTGCAATTGCTCTTCTATTCCGTGAGGGCATAGTCCACGGTCGAGCAGACTCATTCGTGCTATCTCGCGTTGAGAATTTACACAATCAGTAAGCTGATGTAGGTTTTGCTTGGTTAACATTAATCGATATTAAAATTGTTTCCTATCAAGTAGTCTTGTTTTTAATTTAAGGGGCATTCATCTTATGGCAAAAAAAAAGAAATAATAATGCAGATGTATGACAACACATCTGCATTATGATGTCATATTTTTACGATTATGATGTCTTATAATGTCATATAATTTAAATAAAGTAAAATGGAATGCCTCGTCACTTAGTAATACTAAGCATCGCTAAAATACGCAAAAAAAAACAGTCTATTCCCCCTTTCGAGTCGACCTATATCTGCTAATTCAGTTTTTCAGTGATCATTTTAGTAGTTTATTTTTTTAGGTACCAATAAATCATGGTAGATATAGTCGGACAGGTATTCTATTACGAATGAAATATTTCAATAACTTTATACAATTGCGATATTAATAGATTGGCAATTAAGTTAAAAAAAATAAGTTTATATTTCAATAAAATATATTTTTTTAAACAATATTGTTTTCTCCCGTGTTGCTTACAACTTTAACCCACCGTTCAACAATATTTTCAATGCATCGTTTGTAGATTTCTCGAGATTTTTTCGACTCTCAATTCTGTATCAGTGTTGAACGAAACGAATGAAGTGGAAATCTACATAAATGAACTCGAACAAAAAAACAAAACAGCTTCTAGTATAACAAAACATCCCCTTTGAAACAATCTTAAACATTATGCCAAAACAATTAATGATCTGTGAAATGTAAAATTAAAAAAAACGGTAAAAGTTTAGTTCCCAACCTGATATGATAAGATGACTAATTAATGCCTTCTTGAATGACTTGAATATGATTGCCCGATTACGTAATCCTATCGATTAGAGACTGTACTTTGTATGTTTCTGTGAATCGATTCTAATATCGACGTGTTGCGTATAATTAAATTAACTTTGTATTGAAGGTTGCTAATACTCGATGTCGAACTCGGCTAACATAATTATTGAGTTGCCTAATTTAGCTATTACATATTGTATTTCGTAGATATTTAAATTAGTAATAATAATATTTTATTCCTTCTTGGAACACATTAACAATAAATAACAAAATCAGGAACAAATAAAACCATTAAAAACAAACAAAGATAATAACAAGAATATGACTTTTACCATCAATAGTAAACAAAAAAATAAAAAAAAAATTATAAATAAAAGAAAAACAAGTGTCTCTTGCTGTGCATCAAATATTGAAAAGGTTCTCCACTCAGGTAATTTTGTGACTTAGGGCCACAACCCTGAACTTGCGGGCAGATCAGCGAAGTGACAGTCGTCATTTTATAAGCTGTAATAAAAAATAATATAGCAAATTAATAAAATAACGATTATTGCACAAACGTGAAGACAAAATAATTAATATGAAAGTTGACAAGATGAAGCTACTGTGAATTTAACAGGTATTTTTTTGTAATCTTAATGATGCGGTAACGTCATACAGCGACAGTTATTTATTTTTTTAAATTATTATTTAACTGATAAACGGTTGCTTATTCCCCTAACATGACAGTTATGGCAAATTTTCCATCTATGTTTTCTTTTCAACTGTAGTACATGAAGCGGGTAAGACAATGTCTACAGTTGTCTGGTATTCATGAGTCACCTTTTTAAATAATTTAGTCAACTGTTTGATTAGATATTCGAATGACATTGTGATGCTGTGATTGTAGCTGATCATTGAAATAATTGATATTGACTTTAGTTTAGGTTGAGGAATACTTTATTTAAATTTGAACTTGACAAAACCAACAGTATATAGGCTTATACAGCATCGATTTTTTGGAATATTTTGATAACGATTTATCGTGTAATTTAATTAAAATGATGGTTGACGCTTTGTTTACAATTGATCACTGTAAACAAAGTAATAATACTATATTGTTTATAGTTTTTCTTTATTTCAGTCAAAGAAATGCTTCAATATTATTTTGAGCAATACGGACATACAATCAATTAGGCCCAATCTCTCGCCAGGGATATCACCGAACACTAGAAGGTAATATCTTAACAGCAAATAGTGTCATCACTTTGAGAAGCTCAATTTCTGGTATATATACAATTTAAGATTGTTAAAAAATATAAAACAACCCAACTTATGTTAGTTATTTTGTTTTTCAATGAGTGGATGAATGGATTCTAACATCGAAGTCTTGCGTCAACTATCTATCCATTGAATAAAAGTTGCTAGACACTTCATATTGAGGATATAAAAGGTGTCTCGTGTGTATGAATCAGTTATGAATAATCAAGTTAATTGTTTGATAAGATATTATGATAAATATGCTACAGTGACCCATCATTGGCAAGATAATTCATTGGTGTATTTTGTTTAGTTTACGTAATTATCATATAAAAATTCGATTCTACGTACATTTTGACTACAGTCAGTAAGTGTTAAGTATTATTTCAACATTTCGTAGCAATAAAATCTTTTCGCTTAAATTAGTTTGAAACACGCAATGAAGCTTATATCTCCGGAGTATTTAATACTAACAACAACTTTGAAGAACTATATTTGTTTAAAGTTATCGAGGGAGGATTCCTTAACCGCCGATGAAGGAAACATCGTGAGGAATACATCGTCTAAGAATTATATATCATATATAGAGATTTATATATACAGGCTGTTTTTTGTTTTACTTTTTTATAGTTTCCCACGATCAATATGTAGGAATTTGTGCAAACAACGGGCACCCCACGAGCCAGACAATACTTTTGTCCGAGAGTCGAGCTGGCCTTCAAGATTTCTCGCACGGTCGCGGGATGTCGGAACAAAGATACACTGCGCAGTTTCAACGGTCGTCTTCTGCTCTTCATTGTGCAACTTCTTAACTGCGTAGCATTGTTCATGTCATGTATAAAAGCATAAGAGCATATGTGCGACGGTTGCATACGACTCTTATTAAATATAGATCAGTAGTTGTTCGAGTAACTGGATGTTGAATCGCAGGCCCTGGAATCGACTGCCAACCGAAGAACAATATTTCTGTAATTTCATTGTTGGTCTCCGGGTCTGGCTGTGTTGTGAAAAAATTTTTTTATTTTTATTTTATACTGTATATATAACAGAATATTTTTCTTTTTTAACAAGGTACCTTTTAGAAGAGTTACTACTTTCGTTAGAAGTGCTCTATGCTTAACAGTGGGACAAACGATTTAATTAAGAAGTAGTTGTTTTTAAAAAGACCCGTTATGGCACGATAACGTGTAAGAGGTACACAGTCGCTCTATCTAGTAACTAAGATACACCTTACATCGGTTTTACATGGCTTAAGTCACCACTATATTTTTCCTACGATACGATAAAGAACATCACTTTCACGAGAATCACTTTCATCTTGCTTTTCTGCAAGTCCATACGTCAAAATATAGTGCAATAATAACTCTCATAAGCATTGTTTTAGTGCAATTAGTACAATGCAATTCTAGTCCCGATATGAATGGTTCGATGATACCAGCGTGTTACCATATCTATGATGTGTTTCTTAAGGGGCCCAATTGCAGGTGACGGGGCATTCAATCTCAACCCTCAAAGATGTTTTTTATTACATTAAGAGTTACAAACGAGCACACAGTTCACCTGATGTTAAGTGATTCCTACGGCCCATGACATCTACATTCATCCTTGACAAGGAATCATAATGCAGATGCGTTGTCACCCTTGAGGACTGAGATGGAATGCCTCGTCACCAGTAATAAAGTCTCTGGATCCCTTCACTCACCAGACGAAACACGGCAGCGTTATGCTGCTACTTCACGTCGGTATTATGTGAGGGCGTGGTCCTACCCCGGTCGAGTTGACCCATTCATTCTGCAGTTAGAAACAAACTGCAGTGTAGCTCTACCAATATTAATGTGCGTCATGAATCTTTGTGATATAGATGTGAACGTGACACGTGAACAGTGAGCTTGTTTATTACCATGATATCCTAACCATTGTCCACTTCTGAACATAGGTCTTCCCCATATACTGCCACAAAGCACTATCTTCACTAATATTATAAATAAACAATTTCACGCATGGACCATACCATTAATATATAAATAAGTGATAAGGATAGTTTTCGTTGCCGTTCCGATTTAACCTTTCCTAAAATGTCACACCAGATGAATAGTTACCGCCGGCGTTTGCGTCCCGAGCGTAGTTAAATTTAGGTGTATCAATCGATACCCGAGCACCGGCACACTAGTTGATTTTTATACTCTTATAAAGTTTAATATAGATCAATAAAATAAACGACTTTCAAATATATTCTCTATAAACAAATTTCCAAAACATTTTCTTATATTATTTATTTGATAATATGTGTGTGTAAGTGAGTATGAAAGTCAACAAAATGAAAATACAATCAAATCGTTATTTGGCAACACACCAAAACCTCTCCTCTCCAGGTATATCGGATGACACGCGAACGGTGAGTCAGCTCACACGGAAGTAGGCGTCGAGAATTACACAGAAATACGTATATGTCTACTATATATTTATTTCTTTGTTAATTCTAAATAGCGTATAGTGTTTGTGGTACAACGTTAGTTTATTTTATAAATTATTTATGAGAATTAAGCTTTTATAATTAGATATTGCGTACGTAGTTTTTTTTCGGGCTGATGGCCTCTGTTATCCCGAGGGCTTTTACAGTTTAGCCGGGTTGAGAGGTGACCGAGCGCTTATGGCGCTCAGGCGAAACCTCTATTAATGGGTAACTAGCACAAGGACTACCAAGAGGGAGCCTCGGCTTGGACCCGTTCCGCGAGAGCGTCTGACTCGAGGGTGCCCGGGAGGGCCTAACCTCGACTCGGTCAGATGCTTCTGACTAAGAATTATCTACAATAATATCACTATCGTATAAAGGGTAAATACTTTTGAGGACATGAAGTCTCTGATCCTGGAATTTACTTCTTGCTTCCTCGTCGTTTACAGAAATAATAAATAAATCTGATGTTTCAAAGTAATTTACGGATTAGTATGCAAAATTAAAATTGGGGTTTGTTTTATGACAAAGGATAGAGAAATATATAGATATATGTAGGCTAATAAACTCATCCGGAGTGTCACCGTACATTGAACAAAATAAAATTACCGACGGTTTTTGTTTCACTACGAAAATGTGAGCGTGAGTCAGCGATGTCATATGATGATGATGAGGATATTAATTTATTCCAAATGGGAAAGGCAAAGGACTTCAGTCTTCAGATGGTTGGTCTGAAGCGATGTCATTGATAGCATTGACATATGTCATGAGTATTGCCAATTTACAATATTTTACCCCTAAAGTACCCGGAATAGGGATAAAATAACTACAATAAAATAAATGTACTTAATATTTTTATTGCAGTTTATTATTTGGTTACATTTTTTAAATAATTATTGGGATAAGTATAATGTATCTTTTAAATTAAAATGAAAATGATTAGTCACAACAAAACACAAAGTTTATGATAAGTTCAATAAACTTATCATAAACTTTGTGTTTTGTTAAATCTTTCCAGGAAACCGTCTCTAATTTGGATGTTCAATTGAACCGTGTGTTTTAATAATTCTCGGTAACACACCTTATTTTATGTTCTATTCCAGCAATCGTGATTGTTTTTATCATTTGACGCATTAACAAGGATTTTTTCTATGGACACCAACTGCTATAATTTTAAAATTTACGTATATCATACTGGGTGTATGTGATACGAAAATAGTTGTTTGAAAATAGTTTTACCGTAATTTTTATAACTTGCACCATAAGGTTTTTGCTAGTAATTTCTATCCTGTCAAAAATATTTTTTAATGTTATTTGTAATATTTTAATCCTGGTTTCTTAATTTTGAAAAACAATTCTATTACACAATTCTTGAACGGTGAATAGTTCCTGCGCTACTTCTAACCCACGCTGGTATTATAAATATTTTTAATATCATGTGTTTTATATATACTTAAATTAGGTTATGTGTGCGTATTTTGTGTTTATACACAAAACTTCATGTCATACTCTAGTATATGAATTTATTAGTCTAAGTAGGTATATATGTACCCATAAAGAGCGTAACTCATGTCTCAAAAACATTAAAGAAGTTAATGTGACAATATCTTTTTTGTTTAATATATTTGAACGCAGTCTCTATATAGTATTATTAAAAAAAATTGTTGAGTAAAAAAACAATTGAACTCATTACCCTCCAAGAAGTGGAACTATCTGTATAACGGTAAATTATGTTAATACCCTAAAAGTATTAAGGTTGTAAAAACCATTATTACAGATACTATAGTCGACGCATTTTAAACTGAGTCGTCGGGCAATAAATGTCACTGACAGTAGGAATGTGCACGCAATGTAACCATTTATCGATACTTAGCTACCTGCGTACGCGGGGTCGATGCGTCATCGTAACCTTCATTAGCACTCTGACTCCTGATTGGTCGTTAAGGTTGTAGTAAGGGTTGTTGTATGGTATGACACTCATTACATTACTTACGCTTCGTTACACAATACGCACAATGGAGAATTTATTTTCTTATATCGATAAAAACGGCCCTTTTCAGGGCCACATTACGATCTATACAGTTTATCTATGATTACGTCGAAACAAACATTTTATCTTATAAATTAAAAACTTTTATTTTAAGATAGCCAAAAATTATTCCTATTAATACTTGACATAATTTAGCATATCGATCGTACTTGTCCCGTTATCGATATGCACCTCTACAATTTTTACGCACATCACTACACTTCTCCATCAGACCTGTAAGTGCGAGCGAGACAGACAGATAAATATAATTTACGACCCGAACTGAGGCAGTTCATAATGCGTCGGCTATACGATATTCTGTGAAGTACAACAATTTTAAACCTTGCAATTTCTTATATTAACAATGAAAAGGTAATATTAAAATATTAAGTAAAATCGCTTTATTGTCTATATGTTTTGTTTGTGTGATTGATACGAATTTTACAAACACTTTAAAATTAACTTCTAGATGAGATGAATACTTGAAACTTAAACATGAACACATCAACACATAGAACTTTATAAAAATGCAATACTATTATTATTTTTTATTATATTGTGAGTAACAAACGAGCACAGTTCACCTGATGGTAAGTGATTACTGCAGTCCATGACATCTGAATTCATCTTTTGATTCATCATAATGCAGATTGTCACCCTTGAGGACTGAGATAGAATGCCTCGTCACGAGTAATAAAGGTCTCCGGATCCCTGCACTCACCAGACGAATCCCAGCAATATTATATTGCCATTGGGGCCTACTCCAGTCGAGCTGACCCATTAATTCTTCAGCTAGAAACAAACTGCAATGTAGCACTGCCACTGTTAAATCTACTAATTAATTATTATTTTAATAATGTTATTATTATTTCAATATATTATATTCATATAGTAAAATGGAACTTAAGAGATTTTTTAACTACCCTTTGACTTCATTATGTGAACGTGTTTAGACGTGTAAAAAATATAATCAGTTCACGATACATTTGGATAAAAATTTCATTACAAGATTACTGTGTAAAAACAGTTATGAACCTAAATTAAAAAAAAATAATGGAGACACCTGGTCACTTTAATGTTATTCTCGTATTATTTTTATATATATACGATAAACGTCAATTGTCTCCTAATAATCTTGTCAATCTTGTCTTTACAAAACAAGGTTGGCCATCGCTGGTACAAATTGGTACAAATTTCCGCAATTTCAACTTTAAAGAGTCCGTATTTAATAAGTTTGCATCTTACATGTACGAAATGATTTTATTTAGCACAGCAATTTTATTTGAAATCAAAGTGATAAGCGAATTGCAACAAGGCTTAAAAAGAATCAGTAAACCGAATGAAAGTAGAGTTTGGAAACAACACTTATCTTAAGTATCTTTTACAATAAAAAAGTTATAATAACTTTTATTTATATCAATATTTCATTACGGATAGCAAATTAGCACATAGTTCACCTGATGTTAAGTGATTACTGCCGCGTCTCTCTGATTCGAATCCCAGGCGAGGAACAATATTTGTGCATTACAATTTGTTGTATTTCGGGTCCGGGTGTGTTGTATGTATGTCCTGTGTCCCTGACACTACGTCCTGTACCTTCCTCTGATTTTATTGCAATTGCATTACATCTGACACGGTAAGGGGAAGATGAGTGAGTGCCTCTGTGTTTGCTTACGGCACTATAAAATATACTGCGCAGTTGATGATATATTTCAATGGAGCTCATGACACCTATTCAAGAATTCAACTACACAGAAGTAGCTCAGAATACGGGCGCGAACAAATCGAATTCCATCACCGATACTAGCACAAATGAAATTGTTACATAAATTTTAAATGCAGAATTTCCACGACTAACAATAAAAACATATATAAAACATAGTTACAAAATTGTATATAAAATTTAATAAGAAAGTGTTTAAAGTATTAACGTAAACACTTATAATATACACTGCACTATACTGCAATGTGAGGCATCTGCACTAAGGTAATTTGAAAATAGACTTTACTAATTACAATTAACAGTTCTAGTGATCAACACAAGTGGTAAAATCTACTAGTAAATGAGACTACTTTTTATTTTAATGGCTGTAACGTAGAGCTTTAAAATGGATAGACATGTCATCTCTGAGGGAATTATAATAAAATCTTTATTTTAAGAGAATAGAATCAAGGAGATAAATATATTTCTGTGGAAGAGCCACGCTGCAGTTGGTTTTTAGCTTTTCGCCTTACAGAAAACCAGCATAAAATAGCAGCATAACGCTGCTTAGTTTTTCGTCCGGATTATAGGGATCTGAAGACCCGTGTTACCAGTGATGAGGCATCTTAGTCCTCAGGGTTGAAAGCATATTTGCATCATGACTCCTTAGCGAAGATGAATTTAGGTGTTATAAACCCCAGAAATAATTTGCACTCAGGTGAACTGTGTCGTTTATCACGTTGTCAAAACAATGATAAATATATAAAATAAGAAAATTGAATAAGTGTAAAAAAAATACTCATTCTTCATTCAGTTCTTATGGAGAGGTGTAGTGATATTCGTGAGAATTGTAGAGTTGCATATCGATAACGGGATAGGTACGATCGATATGCTAAATTATGTGAAGTATTAATAGGAATTATTTTTCGCTATCTGCAAAAAAGTTTTAATTTGTAAGATAAAATGTTTGTTTCGACGTAATCATATGTAATGAGTGTCATAACAAGAAATCTTATATTAATAGAAAAACAACAACTCTTGCTCGTAACGACCAATCAGGAATCAGAGTGCCAAAGAAGGTCACGATGACGCATCGACCCCGTGCTAAGTATCGATAACGGGTTGCATTGCGTGCACATTCCTACTGTCAGTGACATTTATTGCCCGACGACTCAGTTTAAAATACGTCGACTATAGTCGCGTGGCGTATACTGTTACTATTCTGTGTTGATCAATACATTCTTACCATTTTTCATATTTTATTCTCAGCTATTCTAATGTTTTGTATAAGGATCGTTATGTTAGACAATACGATTAGATGCAAGGGAAAGAAAAGAAATAATAATTTTAGTAAACGACATAATTTTTGTAAAACACTTTACACATAGTACGAAATGTATAGGATTATGGGCTATGCACTGAATGGAACAATTTAATCAAATAATATGTACTCTCCTTTGTGTTGTATGAGAGAAACGAAGACATACTAACTGGTAATAAGTCTTTCTATTCCAGTTGTAGGGTCAATACGTAAACACTCATACTCAAGACTCAAAGAAACTCCTTTGAGTAACATTATGGTTAAGATTTATTATTTCTATTACAATGGGTACTCCCATTGTAATAAAAATAATAAATCTTCGTTGGTTCACCAATCGAGTACACAGTGCACCTGATTGTAAGTGATTACTGCGGCCCATGACTTCCACATTCATCCTTGATAAGGAATCATAATGCAGATGCGTTGTCACCCTTGAGGACTGAGATGGAATGCCTCGTCACCAGTAATAATGGTCTCCGGGTCCCTGCACTCACCAGATGAAATACAGCAACATTATGCTGCTGTTTTACGCTGGTAATCTGTAAGGGCGTGTTCGAGCTAACATTCATTCGGCAGCTAGAAACAAACTAGTGTAGCTCTAACACTGTCAAATTCCACCAGTAGATACTATAAGATAGCAGAGCACATTTAAGTGCTGATGTAGCATGTACTTGGTGTAGGAAAACATCATTGAAAATCTGCATGTCCAAAAATAAAATATTTCGATGACATGTGAATTCCACCAATCCGTATTGGAGCCGTTTGGTGGTCTACGCACTAATATGCTCTCTAGAGAGGAGGTATATTCGCACCAGTGGGATATATATATATGCTATTACTTGAACCCTTAAGACTTCATTTTTAAAATTTTGAACCCTGAAACACCTTTCTTTTTTTATTAATAGGGTTGACAAAATACAGCAAAGTTCACCTAATGCAAAGCGATAACTGCGTCCCATGATATTTTCATCCAAAACAAATATTATTTCAAGATGTGCACCACTTGAGTTTTCACTTTATGAAACACATTTTTTACCTCTTAATCTCTCGGACCACGTCTTAAAAGATATGAGGGCAGACTTTTCATTAATGTGAAGTAAAAGGTTTTTAATGATATGTCATTTATCTTGCTTCGTTTTCTTTTTAATTCAGTGCCTTTGTCGCTACGGTGCATTGTACTTGACAAAGCTTAACAAGACTTGTCATGTGTAGACAGTACACAATGTACACAGTGTAAAGAAACAAAGTTCTCATTTGTAAGTTGACATATCTATACGTTTATACGTCTGTGTAATTTCCCTTTTCGTACTGGCATCTCTGTTTATAGTCATCCTGTGTATGTACAACTCGATAAGGCGTGGGCAATTATATGAAAAGCTATCCATGTATACGCGGGTTTGTAATAAAATATAAACGTTGTATTGTGTGTAGAAGAGGACTAAAATTCTGATATATTTTTGTTTTTTTGCCATCGCTAAGAGACATCTAATATTTTTTTCAAATCTCAAGGTCATTGAATTTCAAAATAGGTATACAATAATATTAAGTATACAGTTAACTGTCGAGACTAGACGAAGGTTGTAGTAACTGGTAATGCGGCGGGGACTTAGGTTCGAAAGGAAGCAGAAGAAAAAAAATGTGCAAATATCAACTGATTTTCGGTGCACGGTGCAAGTGCATGTTTAAGCCCTTGGTATGTTTTTGTTTTATAATATAAAGGGTGGCAACGAGCACACGGCTCCCACGACGGTAAGTGAAGCCTGCAGGCTATGGCATCTGCACTCAAATTATCAAAGATGCATGAAGAAAGTCAAAAATAAACCTTGTTATTTGTAAATCGGGTCCACCGGGGCACACCGGACACCCACCAAACAAAACACAGCTGCGTTATGCTATTTCAAGCTGGTGTTGTGATGGTGTGCTCATGGTCGCTCCCCGGTCGAGCTATTCATATGAGCTGTTGTGATATATTCGGGCCACCACACATTATATGTAAAAGACTAAGATATATACGACGTCGTTACATTATTATATAGTATGCAAGGACTTTTAAGTGTTGATGGAGAGCATGTATCGGCGATAAAGAAAAGTATACTTAGGAAACCTGCATGTCTTAGAAATAATATGTATAAATATATATATATACTTTCTGTTAAAAAAAGACCTTTCTAGTTACAAAAATATTAAATTGAAAACACTCAATTTGCAACATAAAGCGCCTCATAGCGATTCCTGTTTGCACAAGTCGACTTCGACGAATGAGCATTCCTGCATGATTTGCGAGTGGTTAAGAACGTGTGAGTCAGTGAGATAAACAATCGAGAGGTCGCGGGTTCAAGGACGACGGTGTTACCGGCAGCGGCACGCCTTCTGGTGCTATTGACTTCTTTAATAATTCAATAAAAAAGTTTTCTTTTTTTTGTCCATTGTGCGTCTGCCTTTTTGTGTTAAATGTGCTGCCGATTTGTGAGGTTTTGTTCGATATTATTGTCTAAATACTTGGACTTTTTATAGTTCTTTAATAATTAAATAAAAAAGTTTTCTGTTTTCTGCTCGTATTATATATATAATAGTAGACAGATAAGACTAAATAAAAGCCTAAAAAACTTAAGATTTATTTAACTTTTATCTCCAGATACGACTTCAGTCGGCGCCCCGTTTTTGTAGTATTAAATTAGATGGCACGGCTGATAGGTCCACGGTGATCTTAATCTCACTAACGTTATCCACAACCTGTTCTCGTCACAGTATTAATGCGTTATGTCGTAGGTTTTCGCTTCAGCCTTTAAGATGTGACATGATGTATAATTATCTTATTGATAAGGAAGCACGCTTTCTACGTGATCCCTGCGTCCAATGACATTACATTCATGCTCAGTAATTAATCATAATGTAAAAGCGTTATCATCCCTGAAAACTAATATGGAAGGCTTCGTTATCAATAGAAATTATGTAAAGTATATACGTGTTATTTAATTTTTTTTTACAATTTCTGCGTTTTTTGAGAGATGATGTGGATTTGAGAGATGTGTGTGAAAATATTCTAAAGTAAATAATTAGTATATTTAATTTAGAATAACTAGTAATAGTAACAAATTTATAATATTTTGTACTTGTTTTTCCTGGGTTTGGCTCTGGTGTTGGGTACATAATTATTTAAAAAATATAAGTTAGATTAATTTTATTCCAATTTGTTACCCATAAATATAAATAAAATAAGATAGGAATATAACAGAGAAATATATTCAACTCTAATAGATATACGGCAATCCACCACGGTGCGCTTTTCGCGAAATTTTCTGCCACGCACAACTATTCTGTGAAATCAGCTGTCGCCAGCGGTATTTCATGACAGATATGACTTATGTACCTTCAAAAGAAGAGCCTACACCTTTCATAAAGGTCGGCAGTGCCTCCGCGACTCCTCTGGTGATGCCGTTGTGGGTGTCCATGGGCGATGGTAATCTTAACTCTTACGATTAGGTGTACTGCTGGCTCGTTTGGCACCTAAAAAAAATGCTCTATATAAAAAAAACAACCTATAGATGCCATGAGCTACAAGAACCACTTACAGAAGGCGAAAAATGTGCTTGCTCGTTGTCCTCAAAACAGTAAAACAATAAAAAAAAATCAATTAAACCTTATCTTGATAAAATATATTAATGGTAAACTTTGAAGTATTATTATTTACTAACCCACGTTGGTGATATAACCAACTATACTACATTACAAAGTAAGTTGTTGGTCGCAAGCCAGCGCGGGTTGATAAAGCTACCCTATGACGCTGGCGTGTCCCACATACGTAGACACGGCGACGAGACGACGGGCGCCGACCGACCCCGGAGACGGGGCAAATTGCACAACGTTTTTAACAATTTTCTTTAGCAGCCTGTAATGTAAATCCTGGTATTCTATAATCAGCAATTTTGTGTTTAGAAACGTGTATACTATATTAATAAATACATTCAGTTCCTGATGATGTAAACTGCACAAGATTTATTCGCAAACACAGAGGCACTCAGGCATTGTTCCCTACCCTAGTCCGATTATGTATGTACAATAATATATTACACAAAGCAAACTATAAATGATTTTTTTCATGTTTTTATTATTTGGTTATATATAATTTTATAAAATACTTTAAAATTCATTCCTTTATTAAACGAATCTTTTGTATGCAAGTCGTATCTATTGAACAGATTACGACCCCCTTCAAAAGGGTCGCGTCCTCCAGGTTGTGGCTCATGGCGCTCTTATTCACACCCGATAAGAAATTATAATGCAGATGCGCTCGACTCAGGGTCCCAAGATACCTATAAAGAGGCAGAAGGCCTAGTCACCGTATAAAGACATTTTCACAGTGGTAGAGCTACACTGCAATTTGTTTCTAGCTGCAGAATTAATTGGTCAGCTCGACGGGGGTAGGACCACGTCTTTACGGAATACCAGCATAAAATAGCAGCATAATGCTGCTGTGATTCGTCTGGTGAGGGCTACGTGGACTTTTATTACTGGTAGCGAGGCATTCCATCTCAGTCCTCAAGGGCAATCGCATCTGCATTTTGATTCCTTATCAGGATGAATGTAGATGTCATGGGCCGCAGGAATCACTTGCCATCAGTTGAACTGTGTGCTCGTTTGTTACTCTCAATGTAATAAAAAAAGATAATGATGGCAGACAAATTGATATGTATTGACATAGAAAATATACTAATAATATAGTTACATTCATTATTACCATGTGTATTGTACCCGAAAGTACCGACTGTAGTACCGTCACGTGTGAACCACTCAATTGGAAAAGGCGAGAGTCCAACCGGCGGGCACTTTCTTTATTACCCCTACTATGAAAAACATGTGAATAAAAGAAAAACAAAGGCGATCGCGAGAGACATTTACATATGAATTGCTCGCTATCACGGAGAATGGTAAATCACTTTCTATGATAAGGAGCAATGAACGCTATGACCGGATAACGATCGTATCGGAGTTCGCGGATAGTTCCCATTATTTAAGTTACAGTATTGATGTTCAATGACCATATTATATAGTATGTATGACGAAATTATTTCTAGATTTTTTATTGAAACACGTTGACAAATTAACACACAATTCGTGTAATAAATGACACTGGTAGAGCCTGCATATATTTTTTCCTGCTGCGTAAAAAGCAACGTGAAATAGCACTATGTTACTGTTTTTTTATGGTGTGGTAATCTTGGCATCTATTTAATGGTAACGGGGCATCATATCTCAGTACTAAGACGTAAAGTTAAATTACATAAATTATAACATACAAATTAAATATAAAATGAAATGTCAAGTTTTTAAGTGTTATTAAAAAAACGTTATCAAATAGATAATTAGCATTTTTTTTAAATGTCCTGCGTTATTGCTATCATTTCGGTCGGTAAACAGTTATATAACGCAACCGTCAATCACCGAGCGCATCGCTCCTCAAGGGTTGATGCCTGGGGATGAAAGAAGCTGGCCTCTAGATGCTCTCGACCCTCGTACATAGATTTTTTAAAAAGATCACCTATGCAGACTAGGCACGGTAACTATACCCAGTCTCCCAAAAAGCTACCCTGCATAAATCCCATTGCGGAATTTTGATAATTTTGACAATGTTCAGTGAGGAAGGATGTAGAAGTCATCTTCCGTAGTCATCAGGTGAACTGTGAAATCATTTGACACCTCTAATATGATATAAAAAAGGTAGAGGACATGAATTCCCACATAAAAATACCTACATACGCAGAAAAGTCCCTTTTCACTATCAATACGTTGCCGACGTAAATGTAATCAACAATTACGTCACTATTTCTACAAACCCGGACGCAATGTTGATTTATTGATAATTATTATCTTTATTGTATATGCGCATCGTTTTTTTTTTACCAAATAAATAAATATATAATGAAAAACGTGCTAACATGCACGTTCGCAAACAGCATGCCAAAAGCTTAGGACCCTATTTTTTGGCAAGTTATGGAGTTGTATATTGAAATATAATATATATTTAAAAAAAAAACAATTGTTCACAAATTGAACTGCTTGATGATAATGAAGATGTCATCCCTATTGATTTCGACCACGGCGATATCTTCAGGCAACAGTAAACAGATCTCTTCTCTGTGCACGCTAATTAAAATTAAATAAAGTTTTTATTTCACCCATAATATTTTATCTGCTCAACTTAAAAGTAGGCTGGTAGAGAATGCCTTTTGGGCATTAATCTCCGCAATGGCTGACTCAATTTATTGTTATGAACGTGATTTTGAAGACAATAGTAGCTGTGATGTATCCAGGTAAGCTTTAACTAACGTTTAGTGTTTGTTTTGAATCGGTTGACAACTCAAAAGTATATGTCAACTTTAATACACGTTTCGCGCTTCCCTTAGGTTTACATGTTGTATAAAATAGTCACATGTCCTTAACTTTTTTTATGAAACTTAGGGTGCTCACACATAAGATATAAGTAATTACTACAGTCCACATATACAAAGACATAGTTACATCCCTCCTTTACAAAGTTTCAACCAAAACAGTACGCGTTGTAACCCTTGTGGACTGAAATAGAATGCCTAAGTTCCAGTTATTAGGTCTCCGAATTTATAATCTAATCCAACAATAATCTTTAACGAGGGCGTTGTTTCCCAAACGGAGCCCTTCATGCTACATCCAACGAGTAACATAGGCTCAAAAGGTGGTACTTTTAAAAAACTCAACAAGTCGATAAGTGTGGACAAGTTCGTGCAAGATAATGTGTTCGAAAGTACAAGTCTTCCAGGCACGTTATGACTTACTCTTTATTTGACGCATATATGCGATTTACCACAAACGAAATCATGATCGACTTAAAGTACAAACACGCTACCAATATTTTACGATACTCTTACTACTTAATTTGGCTATGGGGGTCTGAGGTATCAGTTCATTTAGGAAAAGAGCTCTCTAGTCCAAAATAGTTAGGGAATCCATGCTCTAGATCTTACTAACGCGGTCACAGCGTAATAAAATCATAATGTGTAATATGAAAACTAAATACAAATGATCTCGTTATCGCACAATAACGACAATTGTGTCACAGTTTACCGCTTCCGTTCGTTAGTTAGGAGGAACTGCAGTGGCTTTGAAACAGATAGACGCGGGATTTATTAGTTATCCTTGTGTTTTTTTTATTTGTTAATTTCCATAGATCATTTGTTTTGTTCATTATACGGAATATTACCTGTTTACTAACTAACAAATGAAAATGTTATATTGCGGATCAACACGATTAACAGTGGATATAGCTGTTAGTACGTTGTAGGTTAGTTATACCGGGGGAAGAGTTTAACAGAGTTCCCCAAACTTTTTTGTGTCGTAGACCCCTTGCCATGTTTTTCCGTGTTGGGTAGACCCCCTACTTACCTGACATTGATTTCCTGTAAATTTCTAACTGTAGTGAAGTTTAGTGTTAAAAACTTAAAGTAAAAACACATGTTAATTTATACATTTTTTAATTGAATCTAAATTAAAACTACTCAAAATATAATTTTGTATCTGTTATGTAAAATATACGTAACATAAAATAAACTATAAATAAAATAACATAAGCAATAAGTCAATATTTTTAGTGAGAAGGATGAACCTGATGCTTTAATAATTATCAACATTTGGCGTCAATATTGTAAGGGTTAATCTTAAATCTCCTTCTAAAATATTTTCTTAGCACTTTCCTTTTCAAGATTCAGGAAACGAATAAACGTATTTGTCTCACATTCGTATTTATAGAGTGACGAATAGAACAAGTCAGTGCAAGGTAGCGAAGCTCTGAGACTGCGACTCTCAGGTTTTTACAAGTTCAAAATGTATTGCGACCACAAAGCGAATACCAACATCCTACAACTTACATAATTTTATAAACATATATAATAATTTTTTTACTTCATAGGTACTTTTATAAATAATGTATATGTTTTGATATTATAAGATAGTATGATGTAAGTAAATAGGTACTATCAGTGTATGTGTTGAAATCCACTATCGTGGACCCCCATTTTCATTTCATGGACCCCTAAATTTTTTTTTCGCTGACGTAGACTTCTTGCAGGTAGTCACAGACCCCTAGGGGTCGATATAGACCACTTTGGGAATCACTGGTCTAAAATATCAACGTGATTTTTTGATCCGGAGATCCAATTACAGGTAACGAAGCATGCCATATATACCCTCAGTATTACAAACAACGCATTTTCATCTTGAATTCTAACATTAGTACTGATTGAGACGTCATAGGTCGCACTCATCACTTACAATCATTTAAATATTGTGCTCATTTGTCACCACTTATTATGTACACGATCCACTCAAGTATTGTATTTGATGATATTATAAATGAACCCACTACAAGCACGGTAGCAGCCAATTACTGTGACCACTACGTCATGGTAAATCTGAGTTAATATATATATATATATAAATAACCGTATTTAACCGGTTCGATACGATTAAGAATAATATGTGGCGTATTTATCATTAAAATCTCTATTACCACGATATTTAATTTTACAGAGATCCTTCTTTTTTAAAAAATAACATACACAAATTTCTCTTTATAATTATTTCGGTCCATGTATGACCCGTGAGGGGTGCGACATTCTTCTTAGATGATCATAAGGAAAACACGTTGCTCCTGAGGGCTAAAATGGATTGTCTCATAACCTGTAATAAAGACGAAATACATGACCGCTAAGGTACTGTTCAACGCTGTTCTATAAAAATATAGACCTTTCACAGCGAACGTACAATATAACCACATTTTATTCTTTATTATGCGAACATACGTCGAAGTTATTCAAAACTTTAATCTCTCTCTTTAAATTAAAGATCTTATCGAAACAATTCTGGTTTTCATGTTTAACAAAACTTTAAGATTTAAAAACGGATTTATTAAATGACCGTAACCTCCGTCAGATATATCTTAACGGACACGGATAAGATAGAAAGAGGAAAGAATGAAATGTTTTAAACATTTTGTTCGTAACTATATTTTTTTACTATATTGTTGATGACAAAGTAGCACACAGTTCGCCTATTGCGACTCATGACCTATATTGATTCTCGATTAGGAATCAACCCTGAGGGTTGAGATGGAACGCCTCGACATCCGCAATACGGGTTTCCGGATCCCCACACTAGCCAGTCGAAAAAACAGCGCCATACTGCTTTTTTACACTCGTGAGTGATTCTTCTCCAGTCGAGCTGACGTATTTATGGTGCCGCTACAAACGAGCTGTAGCGTGGCTCTATTACTTTAACTTATTTTTATTATTTGGTTATAATTGTACTATTATTTGACCGCAGTTCTTTTATTCCGCCGGCGCGTTTTTCAGACTCACAAGCATCCACCAAACATAAGTTGTATGCCTATGAAATTTATAATTCAAGAAAGGTTTGATATTTAAATTTAAGAAAAAAAAACGACATAGTCGAACATTAAAAACAAAAAAACGGCGGTATCATCTGGTTATTAACAGATAGCATCATGGGTGGCGGTGATCGCTTACCATCGGGTGGGCTGCTTGCTCGTTTGCCACCAAAGATTCAACACTACAGAAAACGAAGCGTCCCATCTCAGTCCTCACGGTTGACTACGCAAGTTAAATGTTTGTTAATGATCAATGTAGATGCGTATGCCGCAGACAACACCTTTTATTCCTGTAAACACTCACCCGTCATTACTGTTCTTATTCCGATATGAGGGGCGTTTTATATATGCAGTGCCGGGAACATGGGACATACAACCAATAATTTGAGATATAGTCTCGGCAGTACACACACCAAGATTACGATACACATGAGATGAACGTATAATTGGATAAACGGCCAATTGTTCATTGTGCGTGCATCAAGCAGATACAACCAATCTCGCGACGACACTAAACGAGTCGTAAAATCAATGGTTATAACTGGCTATAAGTTGGGCAATGCAATCTCATTGAGCAGACAATTGTGATTTTTTTTCAATAAAGAATATTAGCAATGCTAATACATTACTAATATTCCATTTTTGGTACCAGCCTCAATAGGCTTAGATCCAATGATCTAACTCTCTGTAAGCTTGATAGTAAAAACGTCCAAACCACTAAGCTGTCACCGCTTATTTTTGACTACAAAAAAAGGAAAACCTAAATCATTAAAATTCTCCTTCAAGTTTACAATTACCCTAGTGAAATTTAAACATATATATAATATAGATTATATTATATTTTAGCAATAAAATTATTATAAGTACTAAAATTATCCTAAAGTTACTTATTTTATTTATAACTTGAAATTCGTCTGTATAGAAACAGTAAAAGTTATTATAATAACAATCCGTAAATCCAGTTGTGTTATTCTAACCACATCATACGAACATATATTTATGAACCACCATTCCTGTCTACACTATGACTACCGATTGATTAGCTAGCTGACGGAGGACAGCATGCCCAATAAACAGAATAAGAAATTCAATGTTTTTTTTATGTACCCAAAAACATATTTCAATGATTAAATTAATAATATCTTTCATTAGCACAACAATCAAACAAAACCATTCTCTGAATATACTGTCTAAAGCAAGATATATTTTAAGATCCATTCCTGTATATATTCAATAGCAATATCTTTGAACTTATTTACTTATAACAAACTTCAAAACGGCTTAATGTTACTTATTGTAATACGTTTTTAATCATAAATTCAACACTATGCCTATAAGTTATTGTCGTCGGGGGCAAGCAAGACGCCAAGCCAAAGATGGTACACATTGCTACTCGGAGTTTATGTACTAAAGTTGTAATTACAACCTATGTATACCTTCAACTTGTGTAGTTTTTTGGGTGATAAACGATGGCTACAGTTGTTCTGATGGTAAGTAATGACTTTCTCAACGAGGACCTATGAAGTATATTATCCATCATCTATGAGAACTGGACATGGATTTGTCGTAAAATGTAATCGGTCTCCGGTGTCTTATACTCACGGTACAAGTATATATTATATAGGTTATAGGCCTATATATATTATTTAGGCTTCTGTTACGTGTAGGTACCCGATCCCGATCAAGCAAACCTATTCAAGCTGTATCAAGGAACTGGCTTAGTTAAACATTATTGTTTCTAGCTGCAAAATACCAGAGTAGGGTCAAGCCCTCACAGAATACCAACTTAAAATAGTAGCGTAATAACGCTGTTCATCTGATGAGTGAAGGGATCCGGAGAATATTATTGCTGGTGATTTCGGATGCATTTCATCTCAGCCCTCAAGGGTGACAACGCATGAAGATGACAAAGGATGGATGTAGATGTCATGGGCACACTTGGAAACACAGTTACTCTCAATGGAAAAAAAAAGATATATATTTTCTTTGACTGTATAAATGTGTTGTTACGTATAGTTTACATTAGATATTAACAACACTTATACCACAGTACGCTCAGTAGTCCGTGTAATGTATTTGCGTTACTATTGTAATGTCTATCTTCCATAACAAAGAGTGCCTTCAGCATTAGGAACCGTCTAATATTTACCTTTGAGATGGAGTGTCCTTAAGTATTCTCATGAAATTAAAACTGCCGTAGATTTCGATGAAGCGTTACATATCGACGGTTATCAATAATTATACAAACTAGCACACAGTTCACCTTATGGTACATGATAGCGTACTATGACTCCAATGTCCATCATGAATAAAATTTCAAGACTCACCTGCGTTGTCACAAGCATGAGGTGAAATGTCCTGTTACCCGTAATTGGGTCCCCCGATCTATGCATTCACCGCACGAAACACAGCGGTGTCATGCTACTATTTGACGCTGGTATTCTGTGAGAATGTATTCCATCCCCCGTCGAGTTGTGTGACATATGTTGCAGCTTGTTTCCACCTGCAGTGTAGTTCTACAATCGACCTTTTTTTTTATTATGGCAACTATCGTTGTGATAATTCTGCCAATTTCTAGCCAGATAGAGGCACGTATATAAATTTCTTGGGTAAAAAAAGCAATCAGCGGAATGCATGATAAGAACAATAAGCTGAGATTATAATTTTATAAAATTACGTTTTCTATTTACCATCTCCCTTACTGTGGAATTATTATTGACACTTGAAATGTTCGTTTCTAGATAACGTCAATTGAAGGATGTATTATAGTGCCGTACATGTTAGGCACTCGCTCGCAACCGCTCATGATCCGATAGTGTTACCTTTGCGATAAGATCAATGAGAAGCACCGATGCAGTGTCGGGAGACACGGAACCGTTTGTGCGTTGTTTAAATACGATTTTCATCTATTGTGCGAAAAGTACCTATATGTAGTTACCTATTTTCTGCGTGAAATAGATAAATGGTGGGATATAAAATAATAAGAATAACATAACAATAATAAATTAATTACACGTATAAAATCAAACTTAACATGTAATTTTAATAGAGATAGTGTTAAAACTATACAAAAAAAATATGAAGTTAAATTACGATAAATTTGGTAAGAGCAGCATGTAGCTCCAGGTCCCAATGGATTTAATGTTAGGCTGTAAAGCCTGACGCTCTGACCTGTCCTAACTTGGGACCTAAGCACTAGGGATGTCGCTGATATTATTGTTAATGTTGCGGCAATAATTATAAGAAAAAATGACATAATATGAACAAAAATAAATATCTTACTATCAGATTATATATACATATACACTGCAGGCCAAATATTTAAGACCACCTTAATTAAAGTAGGAAAATAATAATAAAATTGTGAGGGGCCCTCGAATCGTATTATCGCCCCCCCCCCCTCTGTTGTCTTCGACGTTCTTCGACCACAGGGGTTGGAGTGCAGCGTTGGTGCCGCAGCAGTCTCCACGCCAGATTCGTGGCATCGTCGTTGTCTCCCTACTCGGCGGGCCTCCCGCTCGCCTGTCTTATTGGATAAAGCTGTAAAGATCTCTGGACCAACGGCTATACTCACAACAAAAAAAAAAGCGTTACGTATATTAAAAATCTGATAGTACAATATTTATTTTATATTTTGTTTTATGTATAGTGTATATATTTTTGTTAGTAGTGTTTTATGCATATCAATGGACACGTCATCGATTATTTTATAAATGGAGCGACCAATGTCAAGACCCTGACCGGACACCGGGCCCGCGGCGGGCGTTAACCTCAAGATCACACTATAGATCGGTGGATTAGGAGCATGCGTCGAATCGCAAAGACGTGTGTCGAATATAGTAGGCTAGCGGATGTGTGAAATAGCTTTTGCACGATTACGAAATATCAGCTGTTCAAGTAGCACTCTTTCTCTATCTATTATCGAAAACTTGTTTTAAGATATTAAGGATGACATTCGAGCAGACAGTTTACCTAATGCATTGTTTCTCAATCATTTATATATCACTAAAAAGCAAAAAACCGACCCCTTCACTATGAAATTATAATAACATTTTATTACGCAAAGCAAGCTATAATTTCATTATTTTATAATTCTATTATTTGGTTATATATAATTTTATAAAATTACTATAAAATTCATACCTTTAATAAACGATAATCTTTTGTATACAGGTCTTATCTATTGAACAGATTACGACCCCCTTCGATAGGGTCGCGACCGCCAGGTTGTGGCTAATGGCGCCCTCATTCACACCCGATAAGAAATTATAATGCAGATGCGTTCGACTCAGGGTCCCAAGAAATATATATAGAGGCAGAAGGCCTAGTCACCATATTTACAAAATTATTTTCACAATGGTTATATTATATGGATATATTAATTAATGGTATACGTTTCTAGCTGCAGAATGAATGGGTCAACTTGACTGGAGTAGGACCACGCCCTCGCAGTACACTAGCGTGAAATAGCAGCATAATGTTGATGTGTTTCGTCTGGTGAGAGCAGGATGGTGACGAGGCATCTGCATTATGATTCCTTGTTAAGGAAGAATGTAGATGTCATGGGCCGCAGGAATCAATTGCCATCAGATGAACTTTGTCGTGTCCTCGTTTGTTACTCTCAATGTATTAATTTTAAAAAAACTTGTCAACTAACCCCTAATATTAAACAAATATGGACGAAACATCTGATAAGAACTACTAGTAAAGTTATTAATAAGTAAGCTTAAAAGTATATCGGTTTAAAAAAAAAACATTTTGTTTATTTATATAGATATGGTACGCTATAATTAACTTCGTAACTGATTTAAGTAAGTTTTATTGGAGTAATAAGAAGTATATAGGTAAAACTTAGAAAGACTTAGTGCTTGTTTAGAAGGTGGTATGTCTTTTATATTTGCCTTGTCTTAATTAGGTAATAAAAAAAAAACCATCAGCAACATGCACGTTAGAAACACGATTTATTTCAGCCCATAATTTACCGTAATTAATTTTGCATGTTTTCGTTACCAAGGAGTCTTACTGCAGTGTGACTTCACGTTTCATTTTGATGTGAAAATCGATTGTAACCTTGCCCGCGGTGCGTCGTAGGGGTGCCAGTTGTGAGGCATCAAAGGTTGTTGGCTAAATAATTTGTATTAGGAATGTGACTTTATGATAGACGAGCGTAGCACTCCATGGAAGGCTTTTTTTATACGTGATTTTATACGTGCATTATGTCGGACTCGCCGACCGACTAACACACCAGTGCTAACCCTCCGAGTAGGCAAACCTCCCGCCACTATTCTTCTCCAGGAAAAGTGTACCGGTAAACTGGTGCATTCCAACCTCACCTCCATGTGTGGGGCGGGTCTTCCCCCGCCCTAAATCTGCCACCTGAATACCATGGGGGTCTGTAAAGTCAACCACACCTTCTTAGCCCACAGCTACGGATCTAGATCATGTCAACAGAGCCCACCTAGAGGAGCCACCTTAGACCGGATCACCTACATAAGCAGTCCGTGCTGATTCTCTTTACTTTAACCAAGGAACGGCTCCTGCGACACAGCGGGAACCCGTTCGACGGAGCTGCAATATTTGCTAACCCTACTTAGGAATTGTGCGTGTTCACACAACTCACAAGTTCATGTTACTCTTTATCTCGTTTGTATAACTGAGCAGAGTTGTTAGTTCGTGAGTACGTTGGACTGCTACCATCGTGATAATAGAATAAACGATGACGAAGATTTGAAGAACTACTGTATTCTCCCAACAGTGTTTACGAGGAAATAATAATTTTTATTTAGTTAACTTCTGACCGCCGTCAGTCAAAGAAGAATGATACATGACATTTTTACAAAATATTCGTGCGTTGAACTCTTAATTTTATTGCGAAATTGTCTTTCGTGCTACGAGATACTTGCAGAGTTGTCAAACAAATTTGTTTACGGTTCATGGTATATGAAATAGATATAAAAAAGTAATAAGTAGGACAATGACTTATGTTCGTAGCATGAGTTCAAATTATGTATGTTGTGTATCTAGTTTTTTTAAATATATATATGCTGCTATTTACGCTAATAATTTTTTTTATGGAATAGATGGCAAACGAGCAAGCAGTTCACCTGATGATAAGTGACCCAGAAACTGAAGAGGAGTGCAAATACTCCTCCGACCTTAAAGAAAGGACCTTTGTGGTATATCACTTAAAAAAAGTTATTAATTATCAGAGATCTGTGCAAAATTGTTCATCGTATTGATTGACGTACACTCTCCAATATGTGGAACGGTCACGCTTATGCTAATAAAACTGGTTACAATGAAGATGGATCCTCTCGCTTGGGAAAAACTCAGCTTTCACAGAAGTCCAAGAGAGCTAGGCCGAGTGCAAAATACCTTGGACATTATCGGCAAAAGCCACATTCATTTTAGTCCTCGGAGATAAGCTTCAGCTTTTTATCGATTAAGAGGACACACCAATCACTCACTATCAGGTGAACTCACTGCTCATTTATTATATTAAAAATAAAAAAAATGCTGATTGGCTTATTCACAGCCTTGATAGTAAGTTTTATGTGGAGTACAATTAAGATTTTATGGCTTTAAGGAATAATTCCTTGTGAAACTTAGACAATCATCTAAGTCTTTCGAGTAACATATTCATTGCTCCATATGGCTTAGTCACGATTTAAGCCTTAGTCTGTAGTAACTTACTTCCTCATAGTGTGGATCCTGGGCTCAAATTCACATCACTGCTTTCACTATGTCCAATACTGCTCATGGTTGTTTATTAAACATTATACAGTTAAAACCACGAAAGTGAAGCGAAAAAATAAAAATATTACGTTAAAACAAACTAAACTTTTTATTAACTTAAATTACTTACCATCAAGTGAACTGAGTGCTCGTTTGTTACCCTTTTTACAATTAAAAAATTACTAGGTAATATGAAAACCCGTTTGATTAAAAGAAATATCATTATCATCTTCATCAACATTATTATAATCATCACAGTCTATCAATTGTCCACTGCTTAACGTAGGCTTCCATATAGGTTGACGCGCCATGATGTTTTGCCTTTTGCATCATCCATCGATTTGTTGTTTCTTGTGGTTGTTACTCCATCTGATTTTTCATAGTGGTAGAGCTACACTGCAGTTTGTTTATACCTGCAGAATGAATGGGTCAGCTCGAACGGCGTGATCCTACCACGCCCTCACAGAATACCAGCGTAAAATAGCAGCATATTGTTGATGTGATTCGTCTGGTGAGTGCAGGGATCCGGAAACTGGTGACGAGGCATTCCATCATTCAAACCTCAAGGGAGACACAATGCATTATGTTTCCATGTTAAGGAAGAATGTAAATGTCATGGACCGCAGGAACCACAGCAGCATAATGCTGCTGTGTTTCGTCTGGTGAGTGTAGGGATCAGGAGATCTTTATAACTGGTGACGAGGCATTCCATCTATTCCATCTCAGTCCTCAAGGGCAACAACGCATCTGCATTATGATTCCTTATCACTTACCATCAGGTGAACTGTGTGACATACAACACGACTAAGTGTATATCTTGATTTTTTATGCGCATGCATGTTATATGTATGAAGAAAACTCATGGAAATGAAACTCGACAGAATCTGAAAACATTTGAATCTAGTAAATTCTTCGTTATCTCATAATAACGTTAAAATTAATTTTGTTAGTCTGTGAACCACGAGATGGAAGCGCTTTGTAAGCGTGTCACTGAATTCAAAAGAGGCATCGTCGCTAGACCTTGCGGTTAAATACCAAATTATCATAATACTACGCATTAGGCTGTTGACACATCAAGGATTTAAAAATAGTTCGCTTAACAAACGAAGCGTAGTATTAGAGTGTCAGGCTAATACCGCAAATCCTACGATCTGGGTCCGTCCAATAATTATGTAATAACATAATTGTGAACAGAGCCGTGGTAGACTTAGACAAGCGCTGAGGTTCGGACCGGTCAGAAGCAGCAGACTGAGCCTGTGGTTCCGCCCTCTCGGACACCTTCGTGTCAGTCTCTCTCGTGCAACGGGGTAACGGCCAAGCCGAGGCTACCACTCAGAAGCCCTTGGCTGGTTAGCTACTAATAAAGATCTTGGCTGAGCGCTCGGCCACCTTTCAACCCGGTGAAGCTGTCAAAGCCCTCGGACTAACAATGGCCATCAGCCCGAAAAAAAAAATTTTACGAGCGCTTGTTTTTATTTATATTTCAATTCAATGGGTCGGTGCCAATGAAACACAAATTTAAGCGATGATTTACCCCGTTGTCGACATTGGAAGAACACATCGTGAAGATCTAAGAAATAAGTAAAAAAAACGATAACATGTAAAGTCCGCCAAATCGCAGAGGGGGGCCAAGTGGTGGAATATGCTCTGGTCTATCCGGAGAGCAATGGCTAGCAGTGAGATTTACATATATATACATATGCCGCTGTCATTTAACTTTTCCTACTTTATGATCGTTAGTTATCGGGAGATTAACAATAGCCTCCGTATTGCACAAACATTTACAAATGACAAAAAATAAAAGTTTTAGACTGTCACCTGTGTCAACTCATAAACCGAACTGTGAAGTGAAAACCTGATGAGGTGTAGATGGCGTAGAGGCCTTGGATGTAGATGTCTCAAAACAGTGTCATTAGGGAAGTTTTTTGAGTCCTGATGACTGAAGAAAGACTAAGGTAGACAATGATGGAAATTTCAATTTTAATAGATCCGTAGAACGTAAAGTTTACTAATAATCGTTATCTATATGACAGTGGTAGAGCTACACTACAGTTTGTTTCTAGCTGCTGAATGAATGGGTCATCTCGAGTGGGGTTGGACCACGCCCTCACAGAATACTAGCTTAAAATAGCAAGCAACATAATGCTGCTGTGTTTCGTCTGGTGAGTGTAGGGATCAGGAGATCTTTATAACTGGTGACGAGGCATTCTATCTATTCCATCTCTGTTCTCAAGGGCAACAACGCATCAGCATTATGATTCCTTATGATATTATTCCCAAGGATGAATGTAGATGTAATGGGCCACAGGAATCACTTACCATCAGGTGAACTGTGTGCTCGTTTGTTACTCTCAATGTAATAATAAGAAAAAAAAACCGTAACATGAAATGCAAGGTAACCTTTTACTTGTGTGACACCATCCTAATTTCAATGTTACCATAAGAATGCATGATTTAATTTACCTAAATATGTTTAAAAGGATTCCAGTTTCGACATTGCCTACTCAAGTACATCTGAACTGAGCCATGACCGCGAAGGTTACTTGAATAAGTGTTCCTACGGAAGTAGATTCGTTATGAGAATTTCAAGAATTCTTTCGTGTTTTCCAAAAAATTTAGCTCAGATTGGAAAGAAAATATGCGGTGCTCTTGTTATTTATGTTTGTTATAATTTTAATTTATCAGATAACTAAATAACGATTTGTTTTAGATTTATGTTTAGCTTTTTATCCCAATCTAAAATTAGTTTAACACAAAGTGCATAATTAACGTAAATATAAGAAACAATTATAAAATCTTCTACAAGATTAAATTCCGTATCAGTCTTTGGAAGGAATCAATTCATTGATGATTCCTTATCCAAGTCATATGTGGATGTTATACGCCCCAGTAACTCTTATCAGGAGTTGAATTGCGTGCTCGGTAGGCAAAAAATAAAAAAAAATACATCGCAATTTTCAATACCTCAATAACCTTTACAACGCTAAGTTAACCGACATAATGCTCTATTACCCACCACTTGTTCAAGTAGTCTCCGCCCTAGTCGATAGCTACAACATCGATACGTTAATGATGTCACCGGGTGCGGTTTGTAAGCACTTGCATTCATTTACCAGATAGGCAAGGCAGTTTCATTTACAACCATTTTATGTTTAACGATGTGCTATATTAATTGGTTTCCGAGTTAATGTTTTGTAGTAATTGAATGTTTTCTTTTCATGTTAGGGCCGACAAAAGTATTCACTGCGACCCATAGTATTTAGGTTATTTTTTATCATATTAGGGCTGATACATGTTCACCTGATGGTGATGACTGCAGCCCATGACAAATATATCCATTGTCACTGCGGGGACTGACATCGAATGCCCCGTTACCAGTAATAAAGTAACCGTCCCTTCTATAACTAGTGAGAATCGTGACCACGAACAATTAATCTCCACTGATTGGCGTGCATATGCGGAGTGCACCGCAAGGAGCATGCTATCGCCCAATGTCTTCTTTATGGTATTAGAACATCTTGTAGGCGCTCTCCCCTTACCACGTCAGCCGTACCTACAATAATCTGCTTCTCTAGACAGTGCTTTTAAGACCGCATAACGTGAAACACGGCTCGTTACACCACACAAAACAGTAGCGTTGTGCTGCTATACTACGCTGATATTTTGTGAGGACTTTATCCTTCCCCAGCTGAGATGACATATTCATACTGCAAGATTTTTCTACTTGCTGCAATGTGCCTCCCCATCGCTGTTAAAACTGAGATTTTGGATAACGTGCCTGAAAAATTTAAAAGTTAAGTGAAGTAAGTTAAGAGCAGTGGTTCGTGGAATGAGGTACAGGTAGTGACCATAAAAAAACAAAAAAAAAATATTTTTCCTATCCAATATATTCACCCGAAAAACGAATACATTATTCAACGAATACTTTCAATTAGCTTATGTATTCCTTCGTAAAAAAATCTTTGTCAGGGAAAATACGCCGAAATTGCGTCCTAACTTCTTAATCGCTGGTAAATTTCTTTCCCCGCAGTTCTTTTTTAAATTTGACAACACGTTATAATCGCTGGCAGCTAGGTCTGGACTGTAAGGTGGGTGATTAAAAATATCAAAGCGCACTTTATGTAGGGCAGCCAGCGCGACACGACTCTTGTTGCAGGACACTTTCCGTTAGATTTCCCCTTCGTTTTTCTTTAATGGCTTCCTTAAACCAGAATTAATTGATGTTTAATGGCTTCCATTTCTTCAGTATTGACACGTAGTATTCTCCGGTTATAAAACACCTTTATATTTGTAATTGTAACCAGGATTCCTTGTGAGTCCTAAAAGACGGTAGCCACGAGTATTCCGGCGGCGGACAGTTACATCATAAACTTCTTGATATGGTATTTATTTTTATAATTTTAGTTACTTTTTTTGAAGAATTACGTTAATGTTATATTACTGTTCCTTGGCACGGCCAACATAATCTATTCAACATGGAAATACGAAGAATACTCGAGTCTATTGAAGAGTAGACAGTACAAGATTTAAACATTAAAGTCCATTATATCTGATGAAGACTTAAGCAGGTTTAAATACGTTAAAGAATAAGACATTAGTAGGTACGTGGTAGAGCTATGCCGCAATATATTACTACAGCTACACTATGAATGTGTGGTCACGAATAAATGCAAATGACTATCGATGAGCTGGTGTTAACTTAGGACCAGTAGCCGGACATCTTTTAGTTAGGTTAACCGCCTATAGTCGTCTTCTGACTGCCCAGCCGTTAACAGCCATTACTCGCGTTTCTCTGACCTCTATTTTGACTTGATCGGTCATCCATCTGATGTTCACTTTCTTCTGCCGGATCAACGTCTTCGGTTAAAGCTACCTATCTCCCTGGTATTGCCGGTAAACTCTGGACACAGCAGACTGGTTCATGTTTAACACACGATTCACTCGTCGACGACTCTTGCCATGTTCCGATAGGGCATACGAAAAGATAAAAATTACATTCGAAGTTCTATCAAAGAAAACCAACTGTTCAACTTGAATTAATGACATAATTACAAATTGAACAGTGTTACGCTGCAGCTTGTTGCTTGCAGAAACATGAGAGTTGGCTAGACCGACGAAGGACCCTCATAGAATACCAGGCAAGAGGCATTCCTTCTTGGATCCATCTTCATTCTTGGAGTTAAAAATACATGTACGTCTATAATCGTTGTTGAGATTGGACGTGGATTTCATGGAACGCAGTTTAAATCAAAATCAAAATCAAAAGAAGCTTAATTACAAGTTAACAAAGAACACACCTTTGAATCATCAAGATAGCTAATAGGACCACCGCCAGTCAGTGTTGTGATGTCAGTTGTTCATTGAAATGTCAATTTGTATATAGCCATTCTATTTTATAAAAAATAGTAATTTTTTAAAAAAATAGTACTCCAATCAACAAAGCCAAAACTTACCGTGCATTGTTTTATATCCCTCAAAGTCCAACCGTCGCAGTTACAAAAGCGCAGTTGTAGAACTTTAAAATAAGCAAAAAGCGATTCTAATTAAGGTGCAATAAACGGAAACCGTGAACAAAGCGCGTCACCCGACACCGCTCGCGTTTGGCTTCCTGATATTCCGCAGCTGGCGCGTGTTTAAATTATAAACAAAGCAACACTCCGTTCTACTCTGTGCGCCACACAGAAGACTGTGAAATATATTCATGGAAGATAAATCAGCGATTGAAGTGGTATTGACGATCTACAAGAAGGTATTCACGGAAATGTAAAACATGTACTTTTTCGTTAATTATAAAAGGAAACCTCACTGAAAAAACCCGAAGGAATATATCAAATGCATAATGAAAGTTAAAAATGTTATACACAGATACTTTCTCACCACTTTGGACTGAAATGCAACGCCTCGTAACCAATAATGAGTATCGATTTTTCATGTGTGAACTTAAGTAGGTGTAAGTTAATCGTTACGCAAAAGTGTATCTGTAATTTAATAAACGCACGTGAACGTCACGCTTCTGTGAATATACTCTCGTTTTCTCCAAACGACCATTACTTTTACTTTTCAAAGCAAAAAGCATGCAATTGCATAATGTGCTGCGAGACTTTTGTATATTTTTACGATACTAAGCATGATAAACGAGCGAGCGGTATAGTCCTGATGGTCGGTGATGACACAAACGAGCCTGCATCAAACATTTATAACGCATTAACATATCAGGACCAAAATGGAATAGCTTGTTACCTGATGGCAAGTGATGACTGCCGTCTTTTATCACCTGCATCTATTTTGAACATAGATATAAAATAAATACGCGTTGTCTGTCACCTTTGAGGACTGAGATGATATGCTTGTAATTGGTAGTGTAGATATTGACTGGTATTCTATGAGAGCGTGATCCTTCCACGGTTGCGACCTTTCATACTGTAACTAAAAACTACCTGCAACGTTGCTCTACCGATTATAAATCAGCATCTTCTGCACTTAAACAAAAACATCGTATTTATAACTGGTTCGAATGTTTTCAAAAGTCAGTGAGTCCTTGTGCTTAATAGTCGTAGAGTCTGAAACGCAGTCATCAGTTATAGAAATACAGTACCGTATAACACATAAGATAATGTCTTACATATGTATTATTGGTAAGCCATTTTTTCTTATTACATTGAGAGTTAGAAACAAGCATACAGTTCACCTGATGGTAAATTATTCCTGCGGCCCATGACATCATGCATTATGATTCCTTGTCAAGGAAGAATGTAGATGTCACGGGCAACTCTCAATGTAATAAAAAAAGCACCCTTGATAAAGATGCAGTAAAGTATAAATAAATACTCGTATGCTTAATGGTTATATAAACTAGGTGGTATCAACCAGGAGATGTTTTATCTATTTTTTTTTCATTCATTCAATTACGGTGCGTTCTATAAAGATGAAAAAAGATCACTTATAACTAATAACATTTCTTCATTTAGTTCCTTATTACACAATTAAAAACTGTGATAAGTTACGGGCCATTCATCGTAGTTTTTTTAATATATACGATTATCCATTATCATGGAATTAAATGAACGTTGGGAGCTGGTCGGCGGGCAGCGGTGTTAGACATCGCAGGTGTCTTTGAACAACTGCACTCGCTCTATTATTTCTAGCCAGTCGTGCATGGCAAATACTGTAATATACCTACTTGTAATATTGCCTGAATGAGCTAGAAGAATGTTTATGAATATGACATTTGTCCTTTTATATAGCGATTTGAGTGGAGGTCTCGTACCTCCTTATGAGGGGCCCTCGGATCGTATTATCGTTCCCGTGTTGTCGTCGGTCGGAGTGTAGCGGTGGAGTAACAGCAGTCTCCGCGTCAACTTTTCTCCCTACTTAGCGGGCCTCCCGCTCGCGAGTCTAATTAGATAAAGCTGTAAAGGTCTCTGGACCAACAGTAATGCTCACACAAAAAAAAATTACATTACTTTATGTGTGTAACTTCCATTAGTTATAAATTAAATATATTATTCACAAACCCACGATCGTTTAACAAACAGTTGAAATTGTTTTTAATCAACAAATGTTTTAATAGTTTAAATGAATATTTTGTAATGTCAGCAATGCCATGTTTGTTTTTTTGCAAATATTTTAAAATGTAATAATAATTACTAGCCCTCTGATATTTCTATGCTCTTGCAGGGCGTCACATGTATACCTTGTCATCAATTCAAATTACATCCACGATTGTTAATGTGATATGCAATAAAGAATTATTATTATTATTTTGGGAGATATTTTGTTCCTATCTCCGCCTCAAAAGGTTATTATTATTATTATTACTATTTGCCATTCCGTTATCCCACCACTGAGTTGTATGAGAGAGCAAATGTTCGCCAATCATTTATATCACACACGATCCTAAAACAGCATAGCTCTATTTTATTTTGTTCTGAATACTATAAACTAAACAGACGTTGTGTACCCTTCTATCAGTCAAGTATGTAGCTTAAATCTTAATTCGCTTCTATACAATAGAATTAATAAAAACCTTCCCATTTACCTTTACCAAAAGTAAATGCAAAAAGGAATTAATTGAATGGTTACAGAAACTTAATTATAATGCCACTGAACTATCAATCGATATACGTTCCCGTATAAATGGATGTGTTCCATCACACATTACACACACAACCCAACTAAGTGATTTTAATAAACTAATACTTGTTTTCAAATAATCAATTTTTTTAATTTTTCTCCAAAAGAAATCTCTATTGTTTAACTGAACAATATTTGTTTTATATTATGTATTATAATTGTCTAGCATATGATAGGGTGGAGGCCTGATGACCCGACAATACAAGGCCAGAGTTAAGTTCGGCGCATCAGTCTCCCGCAATATACATAAATATTATTTGTTTAACTTAATTTAAGTAACATGTATTGTGGAGAGAAATAAAGAAATTATTATATTATTATTATTATTAAATCTAAGTAAACATTCCTTTAAGGTATACTAAGATGAATGCAGATAATTTATTGTTATCATGATGGGACAAGACCATACATGAGCGATTCTCACGACCCAGGACACCATTCATCTTCGATAAGGAATCATACTTCAGCATGTATCCATTGTAACCCGTGAGGACTAAGTTGGAATGCCTAGTCATTAGTAATGAGGGGCTAAGCGGCCCATGTTCAGCGGTGATGGTGGATAGGCTGTGATGATGATGGTATATAAGTAAGAATTATAATTATATATTTCATCCTCACCATCTCGATGGTTGGCAATCCACCACTGTGCGTTTAACGTGAAATTTTCTTGCACGCAACTTCTCTGTGGAATCAGCTATTGCCAGATGTATTTCCGAACTGATACCATTTAACGCTCCTTTCTTAACAGCCGGTGACTGCTCTGGTCAAATAAAATATACGAGTGATCTGAGCGGCAACATATCCTATGTATTACTATGTTTAATAAATCTATTATGTAAATAGCGCGAGATTTATTGTAGTGCCGTAAGTGTTTCTTAATTATGTTGTTATCTGGTGAATAAAAGAAACCATATTATGGTGAAATATTACATCTCAGTTTTAAAATGCGACAACTTATCTGCATTATGATTTCTTATCAAACATAAATATAGTTGTCATCAGCAAAATTACTTTAATAATTTAAAAAAAACTAGACCTCTTGGATTGAGAGATTTCGTAATATTGATGTGAAGCAAAAGATTTGATCTGTCACGTTTTTGTTACTAGATGTATATGCGGAATAGTGTCAGGTGTATTTCAAGTAACCTGTTCTCGAATCTCTTGTTTGTAGCCACTCATGCGCAACTAATGCACAATGTATAATACTGAGTAATTTAGGCTGGGTACACATTACAGATCGTTTGTATTTTTTGTTATTGGATAGAGAGTAACAAACGAGCACACAGTTCACCTGATGGTAAGTAATTCCTGCGGCCCATGTCAAGGAATCATAATGCAGATGTGTTGTCACGGACTGTTATGGAATGCCTCGACACCAGTAACAAAAGTCTCCGGATCCCTACACTCATCAGATGAAACACAGCAGCGTTATACTGCTATTTCACGCCGGTATTCTGTGAGGGCGTGGTCCTAAACCGGTCGAGCTGACCCATTCATTCTGCTGCTAGAAACAAACTGTTGTACTACTACTGCTGCTACTGTAGCTCTATCATTGTTGAAATCAAGGTCTCGACCCTCAACAGTCAGTGAACGAGAGAGAGAAGAAAACGGCTCAAACGTCTACTCCTGCTATGGCCGTGTTCTCTAATTTGTCTCAATCATATTTAGACCATCGACTTCACACCATCACCTATAATCGTATTTCGCCCCCATATGTTGAGGATACGTGACACATTTTTTTTGTTGTTTATAAAAACGCTTCGGGATCTCAAGAGCAATACTAAAGAAAACGTAGGGTTATAATTGATCTAAAAAAGCAATGTTGTTACTTTTAGAATCTAATACCATTTCATAACAACTGTTTAACAATAGTTGGCCTATTGTCAATAAATTTTCCCACGAGCTCTCAGATATGTTTTACACGCATTGTGCAAAATTGATTTAGTTGAGTTAAAATTCCACTAATAGCTGCACGATTGAGAAAATATATATTTTTAATAATGTGATCTTCCTCAGCTTCGTAAATAATTGACAGTCGAAAAAGAAATAACTAACCTTACAGAAATAAATATCAATTAAGTTTTACCTTTTATAGAACATACGAATCTACATATAAAATGTAGTCCAATCAAATATGTTTGTAAACAAACTAACGTTTTTTAAACGCGTCGTTTCATCGTCAAGTGTGTCCTAAGGGTTATAGCAGAAGCGCAATGTCATTGCTCTTGTTGTCGCAACGGAGCCGCGGGACAATGAAAGCTGATAACGTGGCGTTGTTTTAAAAATGCGGATCGAGTTATCTACTTCCACGACGAAGAAAAATAGCTATTTTCTCACGTATAAGTTTACAGCTCTGGGTGTTTTTTTATTTTGAGGTGATCAAGGAGGTTGCAGTTCATCTGATGCAGACGGAAGTGATGACTGTGACCCGTAGGTCTTATAAAAATATTTAAGATGCACATGCGTTGTTGCCCTAACCACTGAGGTTTTATTCTTATTTCGCTGAGATTGATCTACATTCATCTACTCTAGTTTATATTTATATCAGCAAAGGTAAAGATAAAGGTAATCGTGCACATGTGCAAAATCATTTAAAGAATATATTTATATATAAGCTTTTTGTTAACATTTACAAAATCGAAACGTGACCTTCAGTAATCGTAAGTCAATGTCGGCCAATAACCACAAGTCACAAAGTAGATCCACGTTGCAGCTAATTTATAAATGAAACTTGAATGGGTTGGCACTGCTGTGTTAATGTCAAGGGCCGTAGTTA